>CM062931.1:50781392-52031392 GCA_031878705.1 Tapirus indicus | reverse complement strand
GTTCTTTTAACATAACTGTTAAGGAAATATAAAATTCTAGTATTTAAAAAACTAGAAATTTAAAAAAAGCTAGTATGTTTATTTGGATCTAGCAAATAAACTGCAAAGTTTCATTTGCATGAAATCATCTTAAAATTTTTAACAATGGTGACAGATGAAATTCTCCTGTCTTTTGAAAGTCATATGCACTCCTCTCTGTAGAGACCAGAGGTTTAAGTCAACAACGCCTCTGCACGGCACAAACTCACTTATCTGATGTCTCATGTGCTTTCCCAATGAGACCTAAGCCTTTATAAAAATGACAGAACTGACCAGGTGTTGCAAAACTCACTTAAAATTGAACCATGGTACCATCAGTGACCTACTATTTGGCTTATCACTTTAAATATGTTTAAATCAGTGTATATATATTTTATATATATATCACAGGGATTGAATCAGGGTTTAAATAACTGAATTGAATACAAGTCACATGGACATATTTGCTTCTGTGAAAATAGGTAAAAACTTAAGATATGCATTTAAAAATTAAAGATTTATAATTGTTTATAAATAAAAATCACTATATTTCTTTGCTGCATAAAAGTCGTCTTTTGCCATTCCAGCAAATATAGTTGCTTTTTCTACAATCTGTATATATGTCTACCACTTCAAATATTTCAAGTAGTGTTTTAGGGAAATAAAACGTTACATTTTCAATTTGAAGAACAATCAATTAAGTCTTACAACATTAGGAACAAAGAGAAAATAGCCAAGGTTTCTTTTACTACGATTCAAAGTCAAGGCCAGTCAAAAGCAGCATGTCTTAACTGGCCTAATCCATTCATCACTGCACACAAGGCCTAAGGCAAACTGTAGGTTTGAATCACAAGGATTAGCTTGACATTAGGCTGCAAAAATTTTAAAAACTTTCCTTTGCCTCATTCAGTCCCACCTGTAGATCAGAGAAAATCATGAGTATTCTTTCCTATTTTCATTACCTTGCACAGAATTAATTATATCATATAGATTTTTAGGATAGTGCGCAAAGCAACAAACGAAAGTCTCATTAACAGGTTGAGGAAAGAAGAGGTAGATAGACTTTTAGAATTAAGTTAAATAATTTTTTAATATAACGCCTGTTTGATAGAGCATGTTGTTGCTTCAGTCATCTATACTTCCTCAGCATGGCTGAACTTTTATGTTCAATTTTTAAGACAGCTTTAAAAAAAATCTGTGTAATTGGTATGACTCTATAGATACCAACCATACTTAATGCCTCCATCCCATTCATTCCAAAAAGACGACACAAACCAAATAGACACAACAAAACCTAGGCTCATAAACCAGACAGTCCAAAGAGAGTGTTCAAGATTCAACAAAAATTATATTGAAGTACAGTAAAATCTGTTTTCAATTTGAATTCACTAATTCATAACAGCTTATGCTCAAGCTCATCCTTGCATTACCTAAGAAAAAATATTCTAGGTAAGTTAATACTTGACGTAAAACTGCAAGGAAGATGTTTAATTACTTAAGAACTATAAACAAATGAATATACAAAACTGTTTTTAAAAGGAAAACCTTACATAAATCAAGTCAACGTTCTTCAACTAAGCTACAAGACCTCGTCAAGGTCTACTATATAAACAGATCTCTAACAGCCCACAAAATTTTTTATAGAAGCAATGGTCATCACCAATGCAACAGTGGAAAATGGTAACTCAGAAATTCAGTCACCAAGAAGGGTGGCTGAGGTAGGTGCGCCAATCCAATACTTCAGGAAGTAAAAACAAGCAAACAAAACCCTTAAAATGTATGGTCAGTGTAGTAAAAACAAGTAGCATCGTTATTTTATCTGATGGAGAGTGTACTACAAGCAGGGGCAACGTCATACAGGGTGAATGAAAAGTGGTGCTGGCGTGGTCCCTTGACTCAGCATGTGCTCATCACATTGACATTACATCTCTACAGTCTCAGGAAAGAAAACGGGCTTCTTCGTTTAATGATGAGACAAAGATCCTAGGGAACTCACAATGATAATCACTTTCCTTGGCTATGTTTGACATATAATCAGCTTATTTTTTTAAGTATCAGAACCCACAATCAAATCTTTTTACCTTCTGCCAAAAAAAAAAAAAAACCCCACATCTTCCTAAATGCTATTTTATAAAACACTTTCATATTTGGTATCTTTACATACACTCTGCAATGTCCTTAGAATGCAGCAGAACATCTCTCACTATCTTCATTCTTCAAGGATATGGTTAGAGCCAGGAATTCACACGGATTTTCCCCATCATAAAATTAGGTATTTGCGTCAGTGACAGCCTCAGCCTTAGCACGTGACACTGATTAAGGGAAAAACACTTGCTGTGTGGCCACAGGTAGCTTATTTCAACCTTTCTGGACCTTTGTTCCTTCATCTATAAAATGGGGTAATCTAACATATCCTACCTCATAGTGTTCCAAAGAGAATTAAAACAACACGTGGAAGAAGTTCTTTCAACATGTTTAAACATCTTCAAACACCACCAACATAAAAAGCAGCTAGCATGGTGGCTGGCACCTAGCGGGCCCCCAATAAAGGTTAGTTCCCTTTCTCTTCTTTAAAACAACATTTAAGTGACAAGTTATACCTGCATCTTTAAAACATGAGGCTTGTGTTAGAATGAATATATATTTCTGAATAAAATGCTAAAAGGTCTAGAAGAAGAGAAAGTCTACCTGGCTCCTCTGATTAAGATTACTAGAAAAGATCCATGTATCTTCGCAAGTTTTAAAAAAGTGAGAATGAGTACAAAATAGAATTGATAAAGGATAAGGAGGCCAAGGGTGTCAATTAAGGACACATTAATAGATATTTTTAAATCTCTACAGGGATTTATACATATATCATAGTTGTAATCAAAATTTTGGTGCTGGAACCCTGATGTTCAGAAGGAGAAACAATTTACAGGGCAAAAATTATGACACATTCAAATCTCAGACTTCGTCTAAAGGCTTGCCTTGCTACAAAGAGTAACTGACTTACCCTAAATAACCAAGTCAGAGATCTAAAAAGGTATCAGTAGTAAAGCTATTTACCTGTTCCCTCTCTACCAAGCAAAAAAGTAATACCCTGTGCCCAAATGATTGAACATACATATATGGAACCAGCAACTCTGAACATCTCTATCTTCACCGAGATAAATACCTCCTGAAAAAACTTTCAATTAACTAAAAAATTGGCAAAGACTAAGTATAACATATGATCACTGATTCTCATGACACTATTAACAGATTCTTCCTGTTTATACAGGAAGTTCCAGTCTAATAAAATCACTTTCTGGTCCTAATAATGGAAAATTTCTGAAAACTCAGAAAGAAAGAAGAGGTTCAAACTTATATCGTTTATCTATGCCATAGTGGAGATTTTAAAAACCTGAAAAAGCACCAGACTACCTATAAAATAACGATAAATATGAGAGAACGTCTCACTGTATGTTACTTACAGTATGAACTTTAGTCATATCCTAAAAATAAGAGAGTTTTGTGGGTTGGTTGGTTGGTAACTAGAACCCTTGAGACCACAAATACCCTGAAGTTGTATGCAACATTACATATATATATTCATTTTGGGGGAAAGAGGTATAGAAAGCTTTTGTCAGATTCTCAAAAAGATCCACTGACTCTCACCCCAGAACAACACACTGCCTTAAGAACTGTCTGGTTGCCAAATCTGAAGATAGGAACACTGTGCTAAGCTAGATGAAAGGAGTTATCCTGCATTCTTGTGGTAACCAAAATTACCCTAAAGGCTCAACAGGAATTATAGTACTTTTGGACAATGAGAAATGTTCTAAGTCCCAATACATATTAAACATCATTTCTTAACAAAAACTATCTACTTTTACAAAGCCATTTGTTAGGAAAAGTAATGGAATAAAGTTATCCAAGAAAGTGATTATTCTTTGATTTTCTTATTATAAAATTCACTACCAGACAATTTGGTGCCTTTAAGTCTTCCATGAAAAAAAAATTTGTCTTAAACTGAATCTGAACATGCTGTGATTCAGTACAACTTATTTTTTTTAATTTTTGAGTTACAAAAGCATCTTTAAATCTAGATCTAAACGAAATATCTTGATTTAAGGACTCTACACTTCTTTGGCCTCTTAATTTTAATAATTTTCATTACTTTAAAAATGTAGTGGCTATATAACATGAAAAAATGTTCAATATCACTAATCATTAGGGAAACAGATATCAAAAATCACAATGAGATACCACTTCACATACATTAGGATGGTTACTACCAAAAACAAACAAACAAACGCGAGAAAATAACAGGTGTTGACAAGGAGGCAGAGAAATTGGAACCCTTGGGCAATGCTGGGGAGAATGTAAAATAGTACAGTCTCTATGGAAAACAGTATGAAGGTTCCTCAAAAAATTAAAAATAAAATTACCATATGATCCAGCAATTCCATATATACTCATAAGAATTCAAAGCAGCACCTCAAAGAGATATTTGTACACCCACGTTCATAGCATCATTATTCAATAGCTAAAACACGGATGTAATCCAATGTCCCTCAACAGATAAATGGATAAACACAATAGGTTATATACATACAATGGAATATTAATTCAGCCTTAAAAAGAAAGGAAATTCTGACACATGCTATAACATGGATGAACCTTGAGGACATTATGCTAAGTGAAATAAGCCAGTCACAAAAAGATACATGCTGTATGATTTCACTTATAGGAAGTACTTAGTCAAAAATCAGAGTCAGAAAGTAGAATGCCAGTTGCCAGCGGCTGGGGGAAGGGCAATGAGGAGTTCGTGTTTAATGGGGAGAGTTTCAGTTCTGCAAGATAAAAAGAATTCTGGGGATGGATGGTGGTGATGGCTGCACAACAATGTAAACGTAGTGAATACCACTGAAATATACACTTTAGATTGGTTAAGATGGTAAATCTTATGTCTATTTTACTACAATAAAAAAACTGGAAAGAAAAACTAAAAAAAGAAAAATCTAGTGAGTAGGAATCATATTTTATTTTTATAGTAGTAATAATAAAAATAGCTGCTATTTATTAAGCATCTACAGTGCTTAATATGCTGTGCTAGACACTTTACACATATGATTAATTCTTACAAATTTATAGATATCAAAAATGAGGCTCAGAAAAAGTTGAGTAACTCGCCTGAAGCCACACAGCTACGAAGCAGCAAAGTCAGCATTCAAACCAAAGCCCATGCCCTTCTTTAAGGACTGCACGGTCTCTGCATTTCACAAAAATTCAGAATAAAGTACACATGCGCTGTCTAAGAGCAGTAAGTTCAAAAGAGCACTGATTATGAATGAATGATAAAAAAAAATACCTAGAGCATAAGAGCCCTTCAGAAGGGAACAATCAGCACATAACAACAAGCTACATATATCTTACCTCCAACCTTAATACACCCATCCAGACCTACTCATATGAGTTCTCATTCCAAAGTTGAAAGAAAGGCAAATCCATAACAGGTTTCACATTCTACATTACAAAAGAAATGCTCCCCAAAGCAGCAGCATAGGAGAAGGAAAAGGGGGTTGGCCCAAGGTGGCAAAGGTGAAAACCTAGAGATATTGTTAAAGATCGGGGAAGGGACAGCAAAAGAGTAGAAGAAAAAGAGATTAAAAGAAAAAAAAGAAGCCAAAAATAGAAAAAGGAGATGAAAACAAAAATTACAAAATAAATAGACAAAACTCAGTACTGAGGCATGACATAAATATGCAAAACTAAATCGAGCCTCCTTTAAAGAGCACAGCTGGGCTGCTATAGCAGATCAATGATTCCTAACTTTGTAGAAGCGAATTGATCCACTGTTATTAGTGACCAGAGCAAAATTCCTCAGAATGGGTTTCCCATCAAAATGTGGCTCTAAATATGTTGAAAGAAAAAATAGCTAGGAGGAGAGCAGAGTTGGAAAATTTAAAGGCATATAATAAAAATGCCGAAAAGTAGACAGTTTTTCATTGAGGTCTTTCATCAATACCTTCAAATCTTATTCATGGCTGTAAATTATTAAGATACTCAAAAATTATTCTTTTATTCTCTTCTTCTACCCACATTTACTTCAGAAATTATGGGGAAAAAAAAAAACTCTCTCTGAATCCCTAACATTATATCCTTTCTTCAATACTGGTTAGTGAAATTGGACGTCAGCACACCCTTTCACTGAGCAATCTCACAGAGGTAGGGAAGAGAGTGTAAGCCCCAGGAACAGGACAGGAGGTACCTGTCCCTTCCCAGGAAGGCAAGATCTCTCAGGGCTTCATTTTCTCACTGTCAACCTCTTAAATGGTCTTTTCTTTTGGTATGCCATATTATTATTTATTGCGTTCTGGTTTCACCCATAAGTACTTTGCTTTCTGAAAAACTGAAGATAAATTTGGAATTTCAGAAACAAAGCGAAAAATCTGGATTCTGAGCTTTGCAAAACTGTACTAACATATTTCAAACCATGAATACATATTTTATATATATGAATATAGATTTTATCTATTAGATCAAAAAAGGCTCCAGAAAATTATGAATTCATCCTTCTTCCAAAACTCTAAAGAATGAGAGTGAGAAAAGGAAAAATAAGAGAGAAGTATAAGAGCATGACGGTTTAGTGAGTAGGCCACAGTTCACTAGTGGACAGCTGTTTATTGGTTTCTTCAGCAGTGAAGTCTCCTCCTCTTGGGCGGTTTGCACTGTGGCTGCAGCTGCGTACCTTTGGTGGTATCAGATATGCTATTTAACAAGGCACACATCATATCTCCCTCTAAGTGGTGAGGGTTTAGTATATGTGCTGGCCTCTGAGTCTTCTTAAATTGATTCTCTAGCTCCAGAAATCCTTGATCTCCTGAGAGGATGGTGAAAGGAATTTGCTTGGGTAGTTGTTCATCTAGACGGCCAGCCTAAGTTGGAACAAATGGCACGTGTTGACAAAAATCAGCATTTGAGTTTCAAATCAAGTTACATCTATCTCAGAATGAACACACACACAGGAAGGTATATTTAGCTTGTTCCCTAGCTCCCACCGAAGTATGATATAAAGATCGTCATAAATGAAATATACCACGTTTAATCAAATGTAAAATGCCATCAATTATAAGATAAGCTATTTTATGTGCCACTAAGAAAGAAACAAACAAAGAAACAAAAGCCAAAAGGAGTCAAATAAGAGGCCCCCCACACAAAGCTGGAACGCTGAAAGGGCTACACACTCAATTTCAGGGTAAGTCACAAATTGATCTGCCATAGAGAAAGGGTAAGCAAGGTCATTTGCATGACTCAGTCTTAGCCTGGATATACAGAAAAAGAAATGTCTTGTAGTTTAAAACAAGCAGTAGTCAACAGGTTTGCAAACTAAATTCATGTTATCAGTGTGACACATAAACCCTAAGTAGAGAATTTAATTTAAACTGGGTCTCAGTTTGGTAGTTCCTCTAGGTGACTGGCAGAGACAGAAGCAAATCCAAATCCCATCTAGACCAACAGTGATTGTGAAGGTGCCTCCAATTTCAGAGATGTTAAAATGTGAGAGTGTCTGAGCATAGATCAAGTACAGTGTCAGCTCTTGAACATTTATTCCATAATTAGTTGAGGGTCTACCACAGGTAGCTGAGAGTTTGCTAGAAATTGGGGATAAAGCAGTAAATAAGTATGCTATGGGCCCCTGCCCCTTTGGTCATAAGTGGAACCTAATGCAGAAGAGTTTATACAGAAATATAGCACTGAAGAATGATCTACAGTGTCATTATGATGCAAGTGGGGAAAAAAATCCAAATGGGTCCTAAATTCACATTAGACTTTGAATAAAACAATGACTCACATGCATACATATGGCAAAATCAGCAGCATCTTTTCTTTTACTACAGCGAGGATGAAGGAAGAAGCATCCTATTCTATTCAGGTAATTATAGATCTTACAGTTGAGTGGAGGCTTCCAATTGGTGTTTCCTCCTATTGTTTTTAGAAAAGGCATAAATGAAAAGTCAAATGGGGGAAAAGAACAGAACACTAGATACAACTGAAAATTCTATCAAGGAAAAACAAATTAGAAAAAACTTTTCTAGAGGGGAAGTACTAGATTAGAATGCAGAACAATGCAGTTCTAGTGCAGGTATCACCACCTTGATGCTTTACCACCTTGGAAAAGTAGACCATCTTCCCTGAATCTGCCATTCATCTGAAAACTCATAGGGATGTTAAGCAGAATCAAAAGTAATGGGTGTGAAAATTCTTTGAATGGTACCACTCTACATGAATGTAACCATTAATAGTTTTTTACATATATGTCAAGGCTATTCAGTGGATAGAAATGACGGGCAATCAGCAAAGCTAGACTTACTTAAAAGGCTGTACTGGCTAACTTATCCAGGTCAGTATGTTTCCATCTTAAATCCCAATCTTCCTCTTTATATGCTGTTTCCTATCACACATGAAGTATATCAGATGCTCACTAAACTTCTATAAATCAAAGAAGTCTCTCTCCCAGGTTTGGTCAACAGTTTGTAAAGAGATTTAGATGAAGGTGTACATTTATGAATACTAAGGATGAACTGAAGAGGCAGTTATGGCATGTTGAAAATAACACTAGTCCTCTAGCCATAAAGCCCAAATTCAAAGGCTAACTCTACTATTTATTAGTTTTATACTTTGGAAAAAAGAAACTTCTCAGCATATTTCCTTATATTTTAAAAGAGAGAGAACTATAATAATCAGTAAGCAAGTGTTAGTACCAAGTACAGTACCTGGCACATTGAAGGTGTTGAATAAAGGCTTTTTCAATCTCTACCTAAAGATCCACAAACTTTGGGTAACCAAACAGAGCTAATATTGACCATAAAGAAATGTAAAGAGAAAAACATTCTAGCAGAATAACTGTAATGCCAAGTAACAACATTCCAATTACGTTCCTATGTTCTCTGTCCAGGAAAGTTCAAGAGGAGTTCTTATAACTGAACCATATTCTAAGAGGAAAAAAAGGGGGGGGGGGTGTGTCTCAAATGTTTTCCTTACTAACCATACCTTGAAAGCCCCAAATAAATGTTCCTTGGTTAAGATGCCCTGGTAGATGACCAAAAAAGTTTGACCAGTTATCAAAATCTACAAAGACTATATGAGTCATGGTTCGCAGGTAATCCAAATCTGGAAGCTCAACCTCTTCTTCATCTGACAAGAGAAAAACATCAACATGAGTTTGGTAAGAATTAGCTAAAAATATTTTAATTTCTCAAGTTTAAAAGATATTAGAGAACTAATATGCAAAAATATTAATCTTGCACGTTATTCATTTCTATCTAAACCTTTTTGTGAAATCCAAACCTGTACATTACATAGTATATCTACATCAGATAAAACTTTTTCTGAATATTTCAGAAATTTGATTATCCTTTCTATAAATATGTGCCGTTGTTCCTAAGGCTTTCTTTAAAAGTCACTTATAAAAGGAATTTTTTAAATAATGTGCTGGAAGAACTAGAAGATCAAGCTTTAACCAAAAACTTGCAGCATCCATCAAAATAAATTCAAGGTTACCTGCTAAGAACTTTCTCCCCACCAGAATTTCATTCTTTTCCTAATCTAGACTGATTTATCAATAGCCCTCTAGCTCTGTGATTAAACACCCTAGAGAGGAGAAGTGAGATAACCTACAATCCTGCTGCCATAAAGTGGTGCATAGTAAGTACCAGTGGCACATCAGCACCTCCCACCATAAACACATCTCTCCTGGTTCTGTCATCATCCACCATTCTCCAACTCTTGTTCTCCTTCCCTTTATCTTCTTTCAAACTTTTCTACCTTGACTTAAAGTTTCTAGTGTTAGCAACGCAAATCTTAAAATCTTAAATTATTTTTAAAATAAATAGCTTCTACTCCACCTAATACGGATGTCCTCAAATATACTGCTGCCATCCCCTCCCATTTCCAAGCCACCTATCTTCTTATATCTTTTAAAATTCTCAGTAATCGTAGATTTAGATACTTCAATTATCTTCTATCAAACACAGACCAACAGAAATTCCCAAAAAGTAATCAGAAGAGCAAAGAAAAGCACAAGAGAACACAAAACAGTGTGACCACTGTTTCATTGTTGGAAGTAGAGTTGAATGGGTCTGTAGTATGTCATTTAATCATTTCTCACATAAAACATGCCATGACTAAAGGTGATGCTGGGATCTACACATGCTGTGGAGCAAGCCTGTAAAAAGTCAATGGTTCATAAAAATATTTTATTAGCTGAAATTTTCACATATCTTGTCTCCACTTTACACTGTGTAACTTACCAAAAGTTAAAATTTATTTTAAAAAATATACACTTAAAATTATACTCTAAACCAAGCAAATTATACTTCTAAACAAAATAAAAACACCGTACTCTTTTAGACTTACTTAATCTTATTATATGGAAGTAGGAAAGTCCAGAGTAAGTACAAACAAGGGGGTTCATAGCTCAATTTTCTCCCTCGTTTCTTGCTACCACTTGTAACTCTACATCTAATTGCTACTTTCACTGTAAGAAAAAGCTTTGCTTCTAAGAAAATTATAACAAAAAAATACAAATTCTGAAGTGACCTTTAAGATTTCTCATACTTACAGAATAAGGCCAAAATAGAAACAAAAAGAAGTGACTTGATTTATCTTTTTAATGAACTTAAATCTAAATGATAAGAAAAATCTAAATGATAGTAATGTCCAGGATAACTTTCAAATCTGACTTTCAGAAAGACTATCAATTTCCTTCCTCCTCTCAAAATTCTGTCTTTGGTAAAAGAAGAGAAAATGTTATCTAAAATACATTATTATTCAATGCTAACGTATACAAATCCCTAAAAAGTATATGCTACAGTAATTAATTGACTAATGTATCATCCTATCATGTTTCTTGCTTCAAAACTGAATCATTATTAGCTTTCACAAAAATGATAGCCACAACACACGTATGTTTCTATATGCATATGTGGAAATTTGCATTTGAGTTGTAAAGCCATACCTATATTCTGAGAGCTTAGGTCACTCTTGGCTCCTTTCTCCATGTCTGAATTTTTTGGATAGCTTACTGCCTGTTTTGGTTTTCTCTCTGTACGTGAGGTACTGGCAGCAAACTTGTACAGGCTTGTTTTTTCAGATCCAAAATGAGCCACACTGGGTTTCTGTAAGAAGCAGTGTTTTCTATGGAAGTGCTGCTGAGCACTCTCAGGGTCATGAAATGTTTTGGTGCAGGTGCCACACTTGATTACATATTGCTGCTGCTCCTCCTCCTCTTCCCTCTTTTCTTCTCTGTGCACTTGATGGATATGAGTGTTTATGTCGGCTATGTTCTGCGCTGTTGCAGAACACAAACTGCAGCGAAACCACAGTGTACTTTTATCCAGCATGATTTGGAGACATCTACTATAATCTTCCTTTCTGTTGACTTTACAGATGTAATTCTCACGGCAACCACAAGTTAACAGGTTACTGGTCTCTACTACTGGAAAATCAGTCTCAGTTTTAATTGAAGTTTCAGTTTTTTCTGACACAAACACATAATCCATGCTGTGGTGCTCCTTATAATGACTCAAAAATGCTTCTTCCACATTAAAGATAAGATCACAGAGACCACAGAAGTACTTAATCTTTATCTCATTGTCATGCTCATCTTGGCAATGTCGGTATAGTGTTTCTATCTTGTGAAAAGTCTTTTTGCAGTGGGCACAGCTGTATCTATGAAATTGGTGACTTGCTAAAGACATGCAGTGCTGTTTTACACATTCTTGGGAATCAAACATATCTTCACAAATTCGGCATTGCCATTTACCCCTTGGAGGACTATTCGCTGGGGAATGATCGATAATAGTAATAGTTGAAGAAGGATTCTTAGCAGTCAAATTACTCACCAGCGTTGTAGAGGATGATGGCAAAGTATCACCTTCTACCTCATCCACCTCATAAAAATATCTGTGTCCATCATGAAATTCAGTCACATGTGCCATGATAGTCTCTTTCCTTGTTAACTCCTTTTTGCATGTCCGACACCAGAAAAGAAAGTTATTTAAATGTGCCCCTCCATGAATCCGGCTCATATGTAAACGGATGACTCCTGAATCTTCACACACCTTTCCACAGACCACACACTTATAACACATGGTGTTTGCTGAGAAAACATGCTTTTCTACTGCATCTTCACTTGGGAATTGTTGATGGCATTCACAAAACCAGGTTTTAACAAGTGGCTTTCCTTTCTGGACACAAACCATATCTTCATGGCTTTTATCTCCTAAATTCATCTTCTTTTTTGGAATGGTGCTGCAATCTTGTGAGCTAGATTCTTGAACAGACATAGTTCTTTTAAGTGACGAAATTTTTGATTGATCTAGCAATAGATGCAAGTCAGAAGGAGGTTTGTTCCCTTCACTGCTATGGCAATAAAGTAAGACTGATTCTTCCATTGAGTTAATGACTCGAACTTTGTGTCCTGAATTCTGCTTGTGATTTCGGATACTGGTTTCATCCACAAAGCCTTGGTTGCAATTTGGACAATAACCTCTCAATATGAATTTCTCTGCAATCTGAGCAATGCTTTTCTCAGCTACAGCTACAGGACCAGCATTTCGACAACGAACTCTAAATTGGATTAAAAAAAAGTTAAACTCATAAGTATTTTCTAAATATAGTATCTCTGCTTTTTTATTGTAGGAATTATAAAATAAACAACATAAATATAGGCACTAAAACATATTTTTCAATAAAGATGCAGATGATATAATAAAATACCTGAGTATTACCTACATTTTGTCTGTTTCTAATCCATATACAAAAGAGTAAAACTAGAATCAAAAGATTAAAAAAAAATTCAGAGAGGGGCCGGCCCAGTGGCACGGCAGGTTAGTTCGTGCTTGGCAGCCCGGGGTTCACTGGTTCGGATCCCGGGCGCCACTGGTGCACTGCCTGTCAGCCATGCTGTGGCGGCATCCCATATAAAGTAGAGGAAGATGGTCACGGATGTTAGCCCAGGGCCAGTCTTCCTCAGCAAAAGGAGGAGGATTGGCAATGGATGTTAGCTCAGGGCTGGTCTTCCTCGCAAAAAAAAAAAAAAAAAAAATCAGAGAAACTTTAGAAAACTAAAAACAGTATCAAATGCACTGATAGACGACCTTATCAGACAAGCAAATGATGACCTTCTCTATGGTAATTCAACTGTATGGAGGAACACCAGAGTAAGATTCTCTATAACCTGATACCTATTCTTTAAGAACCAATTAATTTTACGTCAGGAAGATGTCATGCCCATAGCTGCTTTTATACTAAAGAACCAGGCTCAATTAAGACCACATACTATCCCAAAAGTTTACTCAGAACAAATCAACTTCTCTAGAGGAAAAGAAAAATGGAACAACCACGCTTCAACTGTCTTCCCTTTACCAAATTCCAAAGAGAACAAACCTGCTACCATTCTATGTATTTACTGATAGAAATTATACAAAGTACAGTCTTTAATTATAGTGGAATTAAATTGGAAACAAGAAATAATAATAAAAGCCCTGAAATATTTGGAAATTAAATCTCTAAATCTTTAGAAGTTAAATAACACATTTCTAATAAATCTATAGGTCAAAGTAGAAATGAAAAGGGAAAACATAAAATATTTTTAACTGAATGAAAATGAAGACAACTTATCAAAATCTGAGGGATGAAGGTAAAGCAGTGCTTAGAGGGAAATTTGTAACTTTAAATGTTAATATAGAAAAAGAAGGCCTAAAGTCAATCTAAGCTTCTACCTAAAGAAGCTAGAAAAAGATAAGCAAATTAAACTCAAAGTTTAGAAAGAAATCAACAAACTAAAAAAATGGGCAAAAAAACAGAGAACCATCAGTGAAATGAGATGCTCATTGTTTTAAAGATAACAAAAAAATTTTTGAGATAATAGAATTAAACATAAAAGCTAAAAATAAGCTAAATTTTTTAAAAAGTGAAGTAAACAAAATATATTCCTGAAGCAAGAATAAGCAAAGGTTTCTCAGACAGGAAGAGAAAGCATAACCATAAAAGAAAAAAAAATCAATAAATTACACTTAATGAGATTAAAAGCTTCTATTCATCAAAAGACGATATGAATATGCAAAGTATAGACGAGCAGAGAATATATTCAACAGTACACACATCTGACAAAAGATTTGTACCTAGAATATATTAAGAACCCGAAACTTACTATTAAAAAGGCAAACAATCTAATTTTTAAAATAGGCAAAAGACTTGAACAGACATTTAACAAACAAAGATAAATGAACGGCCCACAAACATATGAAAAAGTACCCAACATCATTGTTCATCAGGGAAATGCAGATTAAAACCACAATGAGACACTCAAAAGAATAGCTAAAATGAAAAGACTGGCAGCACCAAACCTTGGCAGGATGGAGAGTAAGTGGAACTCTCATACTTTGTGTAATGGTACAATCGCTTTGGAAAAATGTTTAGTAGTTGCCTATAAAATTAAATATACACCTACTCTTTGACCCATCAATTCCATTCCTAGATATTCATCTAAGAGAATGAAAATATATGTCCATAAAAGACTTGCACGAAATGGACATAGCTTTATTCACAATAGCTAAATACTGCAAATAATCCAAGTGTCCATCAACATGAGAATGAACAAATTGTACTATATTCATACAACAGAATACTACTCATCAATAAAAAGGAACAACATACTAAATATTACAGATGAATTGCACAGATACTATGACAAACACAAAAGAGAGCATACCATGATTCCATTTACATGAAGTTCTAGAGGAAATAAAATCAATGTAAGGTGGAAAAAATATCAGAATAGAGATTGCCTGGAGGTGAGAGGATGGGAAATGATTGGGAAGGGACACAATGGAACTTTCCATGGAGAGGTAATATAAATGTGGATTAACAGATGTATCCATTTGTCAAAATCATAGAATTTAAGATCTGTGTACTTCAATGAATTTAAATTGTATCTCAAAAACAAAGAACTTTAAAAAATAATTAAGTGGAGAAAGGAGCATACAGATGTATAAATAAAACAAGAATGGCAGTGTTGATGATTATTGAAGTTGGGTGATGGGTAAACAGAGGTTCATTATACTATCTAGTGACTTCACATAGCTGAAATTTTCCATAATAAAAAATGAAAAATAAAAATAAAAGGCAGAACCAGGATATGAACTCAATGAAATACAAGTCAGAACCAGGACTATTAACCTCAGTAATTATACTGAATATATACAACGTAATTATACTCTGCTGCCTCAGTTTTATTAAGAGCATATTTTACTTGAAGGTTTGTGAAAACAATTGTTCTGTATAAACAAATGCAACTGCATCATTCAGTAGATACAAACTTTTAATGCATTTTAAAGAATTAACAAGAAGAAAAGCATCTAAAGCATCTAAATGCAAAGTACAGACTTTGAATCGTAATTCCAACAAACCAAATGTAAAAAAACTTCAAGATACTCAAGGAAATTTGATAACTGACTAGGTATTTGATATTAAAAAACTATTAGTTTTTTAACGTGTCATAACGGTATTACAGTTATTTTTTTAAAAAAAGAGAAGAGTCCTTATCATTTATAGATACATACTGAAGTATTTATAGATAAAATGACATGATTTGCTTCAAAATAGTAATTTGCAGGGGGTGAGAATATAAATGAAACATGACTGTCACGTGTTGATAACTACTGAAGCTGGGTGAAAGGTACATGAGGTTCTGTATACTATTCTCCTACTTTTGTATATTGCTTGATAATTTCCATCGTAAAAACAAAAAAAAAGTCACACAATTATTTGATATATTTGCCTTTCACTGAAATTTAATCTTTCACATGTATATGATACTTTCCATTCTGGCTGACTTAAAGCCAAGGTTCTATTTTAACCCTCTCCTTCCCTATACACACACTCATAGAGAACATATAAAGAAAGACACACACAGAACTTAAGAACTGTTAGTTTGTTTTACATTCACAGCAATATCAATACATCCACTTTTTCTACACCTCTAACTTCTCTCATTATGCTAAATTTGATCTCCAGGCAAATGTACGTTCTCATTTTAAAAGGAGAAATACAGAATAGAAAGTACCGTTGAATCCTCCCGCTGGTGAAGAGCTTACTGGGCAGGATTCCCTTACAGTCCCAAACTAGACCTGTACAAACCTGAAATGGGCAGTGAGCTCCATGTGGGAACGCAGTGTCTGGTGGCAGGCCACACACTTAACTTGAAATGGAACATCTTTGCACAGAGAGATCAAAAGTTTCTTTGCAAAAGATGGAAATGATATTGGATGTGCTATTCCCTTGTCACCTGAAAGACAAAATAAACTATAACTTGCAAAGATTTGAATACAGTGACCCAACCTTCCTCCCCTTTGCCTTTCTCAACATGGGTTGGAGTAAGTAAAAAAAATTAGTTATTTATGACATAAAAATCTAAGGGAAGTCATTTTCTAGCCTTAAGTGCAAAGGATGCTGAACTCGCACTCAAATTAAAATTTGAGTCTTTACTGCAGAGCAACACCCAACTAACCTCCCAGGTATCGTGGATACACAAAAACATCCTGAATAAATGTTTTCTTCCCAAGTTTCTCTGCATTCTTCAAAGTAAGGAAACCTTACTCTTAGGTACAGGTAAATGTTGAGAATCTTTTTTGAAAAATAAGAATTCAGATAAAAATCTTTCACTTTCAGGGGCCGGCCCAGTGGCACAGCAGTTTAGTTCGCGCTTGGCAGCCCGGGGTTCGCGGGTTCAGATCCCGGGCGCCCGCCGACACACTGCCTGTCAGCCATGCCGTGGCGGCGTCCCATATAAAGTGGAGGAAGATGGGCACGGATGTTAGCCCAGGGCCAGTCTTCCTCAGCAAAAAGAGGAGGATTGGCGACAGATGTTAGCTCAGGGCTGGTCTTCCTCACACACACGCACAAAAAAAAACTTTCACTTTCACAGTTCTCAAACAAATTTGAGGATGTTACCTCAAGAATTATCTGAGAAGTATGGTAAATCAGCAAAGGTTAAAGTAGCTAAATAACTTTCAGCAGAAGAGAGTATTAACATACCACCCATTTTAAACCTCTGGTGGAAATGATTCTTTCCAGACATATGCTTCAAACACTCCTCCTTGCTGCTAAAAAGAAGGAAGCAATTTGGACACGCAAAACACTGAATAATCTGAGGAAGAAGGTTGTTTTTATGTCCATCATCTGCAGCTCCCTAAAATATAAGGCAAAGCTGTATTATAGTCAACTAAAATCAATATTCAATTTCTTAAAATAAACTTTCAAAATTTTCTATTTATTTGAAATATTCTGTATTAGTTTTTAACATGAAAACTTTTCTTCCCTGAGTGTGAACTGTGGAATTTTTATCATAAATGAGGTCCCACATGTAAAATTTTTAATTTTTTTCCTTAAAAACAAATGATGACCATCTTTCTGTGGCAATAAATATACAAGTACATTTGCTTTCTATGCATTTTCCTTTTTTACGTATACATCCATAGGCAATATTATATAAATGCATAAATGTTTTTAGAATACATATACTTTTTCTTAGTTTTGCTTTGTTCACTCTACTCTGCAGTATAACCTATGTTGTATTCTTCCATAAATTTCTCCATGCTTAATCATTTACAAAAATATATACAAATAAACATACAAGGCAGAGTACCATTGTTTTATCAAATATTGTCATTTTACAGAGTCTTCTGCCCCTTAATTTTCTTATTCTACAATATCTAATGGAAATCCCTAAAAATCAACTGGTATACCTCTAAGTCATTCTTCTTAATGATTGCAGACTACTCCGTGGTGTGGATTTACTAAGATTTAGTCAACTATTCCTTTTCAGGCGCTTTTTTTTTTTGCCACTATAAACAATGACATTGTAAACATCCTTGAATATATATCCTTATTTATAGGTGCTTTTCTCTCATTATCAGGAGTAGTCCTATTGGGTTAAAAGGCTTATTATTTGAATATTAGAAGATACTGTATGATTGCTTTTCAAAAAGCCTCTACTAATTCACATATCTCCTAGCACTGAGTGAGCCTGGCACAACAGCTATTATAGATCTTTCTTTCATTTTTGCAGTCTGATAGACGTCGTGATACTCACTGTTAATTTAATTCGCATTTCTTGCTTACTAGTGAGTTTGAACATTTATTCACACAATTCTCTGGATATTCCATATTCTATAGATTGCTTATTCATATCCTTTAGCCTTTAGCCTCATGTTTCAATTGTTTTTGTTTTCTCCCCTTCTGGTCACCTTGTATCCGGTCTTCGTTATTGAAACTAACTCTCTGTCTCATTCTCCATTTTGCAAATATTTTTCAAACATCTGTCTATTAATTTTGTGTACAGTCACTTTAAAATTTTGATATAGTGAAACAAGTACATCTTTTCTAGAGTCTAGGTTTCCAAACTTGGTTATGAGCCTCCTTAACGTCAAAATTGGAAATATTTATGTATATGTATGTGCGCTTATATATAATTTAACTTCTTGTTAATGAGGCTAGAGTAATAGCCTTAAAAGTTGTACTGTGTTTTCTTAAATTTACTATCATTAACACTAAGGATATCAAAATAGTTTCTGTAGTGCTTATGAAATGGAACAGGAGGAGGGATAGAAAATATACATTTATACTGAGCACATGTCAAGCACCACACTAGGGTTCAAAACAAGCTTTTCCATTTAATCCTTATAATAACCCCATGAAGTTGTATTTTCATTATTTACAAATGAGAAAAGTGAAATTTAGATAAGTCAATAAAATTACCACTCCCCTCCAAGTTGTACCCTTAGAAGAGACAAAGCTACCATTCAAACACAGTTTTATATCTTCGGTTATAAATTCTATGATCTTTCCACTACTCTCACCCTACTTAATTTGTGAGTGCCAAACAGAAGATAACACCCAGGAAGATACTTTGCATTCCAATTAGAAGGTTCTAAATGAGAGCACTAAAGGCATTTACTAACCACTAATTTATACAAATGTCCCCTACTTGAAGAACTCTAAACTAAAAAAAATAATTTTTAGTTCAAGTGTGAATTTAAATGGATTCAATATAAAGCTTGTTCAAATTATTTGCTCAAGGGGCCGCCCGGTGGCGCAGCGGTTTAGTCCGCGCTTGGCAGCCCGGGGTTCGCGAGTTCGGATCCCGGGCGCCCGCCGACGCACTGCCTGTCAGCCATGCTGTGGCGGCGTCCCATATAAAGTAGAGGAAGATGGGCACGGATGTTAGCCCAGGGCCAGTCTTCCTCAGCAAAAAGGGGAGGATTGGCAACAGATGTTAGCTCAGGGCTGGTCTTCCCCACAAAAAAAAAAAAATTATTTGCTCAATAGAACAAAACTGTGACTCTACATAAAATTTTACTGGAATATACCTATTGCAAAAGTATAGCATATTAGCAAATACCTTCTACAAACTGGGGGAAGGAATGGGAAACAGGATGTCTGGTAAGTTAAAATACTCAATTCCTTTTTAGTATTATATTTCCCATTACTTGAAAATGAAATAACCCATACAAATTTGTATAAATTTAAAAAAGTAGAACAATAAGATACCACTTTATACCCACTAGGATGGCTATTTCAAAAGACAGATAATAAGTGTTGGCAAGGATGTGGAGAAATTGGAACCTGCATACATTGCTGGTGGGAAAGTAAAATGGTATAGTGTGTTACATAACAATTTGGCAGTTCTTCAAAAAATTAAACATAATTACCATACGACCCAACAATTTAACTCGTTAGAGAAGTGTAAACACATCTACACAAAGACTTGTACATTTGTTGACAGCAGTATTATTCACAATAGCCCAAAAGTGCATATAACCCAAGTGGCCATCAACCGATGAACTGATAAACAAAAAATGGCATATATCCATACAATGGAACATTACTTGGCAACAAAAAGGAATGAAGTACTGATTCATGCTACAACACTGATGAGCCTTGAAAATATTATGGTAAGTGAGAGAATCTTGTCACAAAAGGCCACATGTTGTAGGATTCCATTTATATAAAATGTCCAGAAAAGGCAAAACTATAGAGACAGAAAGTAGTTTAACTGGTTGCCTAGGGCTGGAGAGAATGGGCTAGCAAAGGGGAAAAATCACCTTCAATGTCAGAATGGCCCTGGGAACAGAATGAGATAGAGTGGTAGTATCTAATGACTGACAAGTGACACTGAGGCATACTGGAGCTTACAGTATGACCTCCTCCACCACCACCACCACCACCACCACCAAAAAGGGAGAAAAGCAGGAAGTTATCTGGTGATATACCACTGGATGGCTTTAATGTCAAAAAACAGTAGACACTTGCTACTCAAAGTGTGACCCAAGGACCAGTGGCACTGGCATGACCTCGAAGCCTGCTGAAAATACTGAATCTATGGCCCCACCTCAGATCTACTGAGTCAGAACCTGCATTTTAACAAGATTCCCAAGTGACTTGTGTGCACATTAAAGTTTGAGAAGCACTAATCTAGACAGAAGAAATTGGAGATGAAAGGAAAAGAGGAGGGAAGCAAGGCAAACAATGCAAATTGTGGATAATGTCACTCTTTCATTGAAGAAATGTCATCTTCACAAAAAAGAATTCATTAAGTATACAATCTTCTAGCGACCTCTTCTGGTTGATTTAAGATAAGCAATTATAACCTAATGCATACTAGTTTCCTTAAGAGTCCTTGTGACAGACACTCCAAAGAATAAGGGGTATCTACAGAGAACTATATGTCAGGCCCTAAGTGCTTTATACAACATTATATTTTTTCTCAATCTTATACGTAAGTATAAAAATTTCATTTTACAGGTGAAGAACTAAGCTCACAAATGTTCAGTAACTTCCAGAGAACATACAGCTAATAGAAATGACAGTGGAATCCAGGTCTCTCTGACACCAAAGCCTTTGCTCTGTTTCACTATACTACTTCCCAGAAGGCTGAATATCATAAATTTACTTCCTGGAGAGAAGGCAAAGGGAGGGCAAAACAGCACAGAATGACTGATTCCCACAAAACAAGGGAACAAATTAATGAAATTTGGGAAAACACAAATGAGAGTATTAATTAATTTTAAAGTTAAAATACCTATTCAGATTTACAAGAAAAAAGATAAATATGCTCATTATAATAGACAAAACATTTACAGCATGGAATAGGGAAACATGCCCTGAAAGAACTCAAGTTCTGAAAAAGGTGGACTATTAGTGAGCTACTGAAGACACTAAAAAAATTATAGAATGCAGTCCTCTTGTACCCTTCTCTCGCCAAACCTTCGTCACGGCAATAGACAGCCCTATCATTTCTTTCTTCAAAGTCTTTTGGCTTCACTTTAAGGTCATTATTCTAAATGCCATTACCTAAGTAAACGCTTTTCTCATCTCACAGCTAAAATACTGCAAAAATCACCTAAACTGATCTCCTTGTCCACATCCTTGAATGTACCCCCAACACCGCTGCCATTCTAATACCCTCAGATCTCTTTGGTGTCCCTAAAAAAGGGGAAGGAATTGGGTTCTAGAACAAAAAGTCCTTCCAGTTCTAAAGGTATAAAGCATTATTTTCATCACGTCACTGTCGTATAACAGTATCAGTATAAACTTGCCAATATCAAGTTTAAAATCTTGTGCCTTTACAATCGAGAGTCCCCAGGTTCAATGGTTTGCTAGGACTCGCAGGACTCAGCACATAGTTGTACTCGTGGTTATGATTTATTACAGTGAAAGGATTAAAACAAAATTACCAGGAGGAAAAGGCACACTTGGCGAAGTCCAGAGGAAACCAGGTGTAAGATTCCAAGGGTCCTCTCACACGGAACACACTTAATTCTTCCAGCACTGAATTGTGACAACACACGTGAACTCTTGTCTACTAGGGAAGTTTATTATAGACTCAGTGCCTAGGGTTTTTATTGGAAGCTGGTCACATCTGCCTAGTATATACCAGAATTTCAGACTCCCAGAAGGAAAGGAGATGTTCAGCATAAACCACGTTGTTTGCACCAACAGTTTAGGCACAGTGAGCCACTCATATCAGAGAATGGTAGGAACCCTCCAAAATCCAATTTCCCAGACACCAGCCAAGGGCCAACTTTGCAAGCAAGCCTGTCTAAGGATAGCAGTCTTAGGTCTGCTAACTCCTTTCTGCACACTACCCATCCCCAAATTCACTACTCTGTTTGGGGTCTTCAGATTTTCCTAGAATTCTATCACTTTTACTTTCCATCTATCCAAATTGAATCCGTGAGGACCTCTTCTCTTCCATAATGCTTTGTCAATTTCTCCCAGTACATCTCGCCCCTTTTTCTGAACTCCTATTTCACTTTATGATGTACCATTAAGGCACGTTCATTTTAGAGCACAAGCTCCCTGTGTGTAAGAACTACATTTGATTTATCTTAGACTACAGTGCCTAGCCAATATTGAACAAGATACAGGCTCCCAGAAAATAACTGCAAATCATAAATCTGCATATATATTTGCTAACATCCAAAATATATAAAGAACTCATACAACTCAATAGCAAAAAACCCAAAACAATCCAATTAAAAAATGGGCAGAAGATCTGAATAAACATTCTTCCAAAGAAGACCTACAGATGGCCAATAGGTACAGGAAAAGATGCTCAACATCATTAATCATCAGGGAAACACAAGTCAAAACCACAGAGATATCACCTCACACCTGTCAGAATAGCTATTATCAAAAACACAACAAAGGGGGCCAGGCCGGTGGCATAGTGGCTGAGTTCGCATGCTCCGCCTCGGCAGCCCGGGGTTTGCAGGTTCGAATCCCAGGTCTGACACACCACTCATCAAGCCATGCTGTGGCGGTGACCCACATACAAAATAGAGGAAGATGGGCACAGATATTAGCTCAGAGCCAATCTTCCTCAGCAAAAAGAGGAAGATTGACAACAGATGTTAGCACAGGGCCAATCTTCCTCACCAAAAAAGAAAGAAAGAAAGAAAAAAAGGGGGCCACCCGGTGGCGCAGCGGTTTAGTCCGCGCTTGGCAGCCCGGGGTTCGCGAGTTCGGATCCCGGGCGCCCGCCAACGGCACTGCCTGTCAGCCATGCCGTGGCGGCGTCCCATATAAAGTGGAGGAAGATGGGCACGGATGTTATCCCAGGGCCAGGCTTCCTCAGCAAAAAGGGGAGGATTGGCAACAGATGTTAGCTCAGGGCTGGTCTTCCCCACAAAAAAAAAAAGAAAGAAAAAAAGACAACAAATAACAAGTATTAGCGAGGATGTGGAGAAAAGGGAACCTTTGCGCACTGTTGGTGGCAATATATATTGGTGCAACCACTATAGAAAACAGTATAAAGGTTCCTCAAGAAATTAAAAATAGAACTATCATATGATCTAGTAATTCTACTTCTGAGTAATTATCCAAAGAAAACGAAAACACTAATTTGAAAAGATATATGCACCTCCATGTTCACTGTAGCATTATTTACAATAGCCAAGATATGGAAACAACCTAAGTGTCTATCGATGGATGAATGAGTAAAGAAATTGTGGTGTATATATATACAATGAAATATCATTCAGTCATAAGAAAGAATGAAATCTTGCCATTTGCGACAACATGGATGGACCTCAAGGGCATTATGCTAAGTGAAATGAGTCAGACAGAGAAAGACAAACACCACATGGTAACTCTTTTATGTGATATCTAAAAAACCAAAAAAGAAGCTCATAGATAGAGAACAGATTGGTGCTTGCCAGACACAGGGGTTCGAGGGTGAGAGAAATGAGTAAACTGTTTTTTTTTTTAATTAATTGAATTTAAAAAAAAAGATAAAGGCTCCTCAAAACTTATGACTTAGTGTATAACAAAATCTGCTTCAAGATATACATCTATTCTGGAAATGTTCTCTGTTGCCAGAACAGGGGGTAAAAAGATGGTAGAAGTCAATCACATATACTCAAGAGTGCAAGCTTTAATTCTCTGCCGTGGACCTATACAGAATCCAAGTTATTACCTACATTACTTTTCAAGTATATGTCTAGATATAAGCAAATTCTGAAAAAATGATTTAAAGAAAAACTCTCCTGCTCTCAGGACATTAGCATTTTACTATTTCAAAACTTAATATTCAAATATACCAAAATATGGATCTTCTCACAGGTTTTTAGCTACCAGGATATTTAATGTGGTATTGTTTTTAATAATAGAAAAGTTTAAACAATTAATATATCTAACAGGAAATTACATGAACTATAATATATTCATACAGTAGAATGCTATTCACTGATTTTAAATGTATGCATTGATTCAAATATTTAAGCATTTATTTTTACTACACACTGCTTTTCTTAATTACAAAACAATTTAGATACCATATCCCATGTAAAAATATTTATATATGAAGATATAGTAGAAATATATATAAAAATGTTAACAGTAGTTATCTCTGTGAGATTAAGAATGATTTATTTTCTTTTTGTTAGTATTTTTTAAATTTTCCACAATGAATATATTGCACAATTAACATTTTGTAATGTTAATAAGTCATTAAAGATATCTGATATCAAATATGGTATACAGACTTCTATATTACATGGATTTGCATATACCATGAATCAATTCATATCCCTAGAGATTTAACACTAAGTGAAAGTTACATAACACAGCCTTTTAAATACTAGATCTATTTCTTAATACTAGCATTAATAAAGGAGTTGTCATTTACCACTTGGCTTCAACATTCAACAGGCAGTGAAAGGCAGTGGACTTAGGAATAAGGTTCTAGTTCTCATCATGTGACTAACTCACAGAGCATCCTGAACAAAGTAAGGTACTTTCATAGAGCAACTCCATAAAAGGAAGGGTGTCTACAATAATCTTTAGAACTGCTGGCTTTCAGCTATCAAGTTTACCTGCCTGCAATAATTTAATGTTCCAAGTCACTTTACTCTCCATAGACAATCACAATTTTTTTGTATGTGGTGGGGAAGACTGGCCCTGAGCTAACACCTGTTGCCAATCTTCCTCTTCTTGCTTGAGGAAGACTAGCCCTGAGCTAATAACATCTGTGCCCATCCTCCTCCATTTTGTATGTGTGATGCCTCCACAGCATGGCTTGATGAGCAGTGTATGTCCACGCCCAGGATCTGAACCAGCGAAGCCGGGCTGCCAAAGTGGAGCACACAAGCTTAATCACTATGCCACCGGGCAGCCCCAACAATCATAATTTTGATCCTTATATGCATCACTGGTTACTGCAAGCTTAAGAGCAGGAAGAAAACACCTATATCCACTCTACGGTTCTCTAGAAAAAGAATACCTACTCTTAAGTTAGGACAAGCTCTTACCTTAGCAAAAAGGTGATCTCTATATTGCTGTTTAGTAACAAAATTTTTATAACATACTATACAAGCAAAGGAACTGAAGAAAGGTCCATGTAGTGTAATTGTTGGATCACATGGAGAGTGATCAAACCTACTCGGCAAAAGAGAAGTAACATTAGAAAAGCCCACATTCTAGGAGCAGAACTATGTTGTTTCATTTGTTAAGCCAAACAAACATACACACATACACATTCAGAACTTTACACTTTTCTGCTGAAATATTAAGTAATGTTCTTCATATTCAAGAAATATCAAGTGGCTCCCATATGACATGCAATCCTTTCTAATAGTGACCAACAAGAGTTAGCTCAAGATTTCATAAACGTACTCAAGAGTCAATAAAATAGATTTAAGCATGTCTTGCCAAACTAGTAAACTTTCAGTTTAAAAATTATAGAGCCATCATCTTTTCCTTCTTGCCTTATTTATCATAAAATTCACAAATAATTTTAAACGAACCATTGGAATAATAATCTCATACCAAGATTTCTGGCACACACCTGTTTCCTAAAAATGGCCTTTAATCCTTTTAATGTTCATTCCAACCATTTAACAAGTTTGTGTCATTTTAAACTGCCTCAAAGACTTTTTAAAATACTTAAGATACAGTATGCTACCCAGTTATTTGTAGAATGCTGAAGCTCCTTCTAGAAGCCTCTATTGGTAGGATAAGGCATAAGTAGGGTGAGATAACTGAAAAAGATAATGGCTTAGAGCTCCAAACTCTCAATTCCCATCTTTAAACTATTAGAAGGGGAGACTGTGAAGGTGAGAATGTTTAATGCCTTTAATACTGCCTTCCCATGATATTTACTTTCTCAAGCTCTACTATTCAAAAATTCATTAAATGGAGGCCGGCCCAGTGGCGCCGTGGTTTAGTTCGTGCTTGGCAGCCCGGGGTTCGCTGGTTCAGATCCCGGGCGCCCACGGACGCACTGCTTGTCAGCCCTGCTGTGGCGGCGTCCCATATAAAGTAGAGGAAGATGGGCACGGATGTTAGCCCAGGGCCAGTCTTCCTCAGCAAAAGAGAGGAGGATTAGCAACGGATGTTAGCTCAGGGCTGGTCTTCCTCCCCCCCAAAAAAAAAAAAAAAAATTCAGTAAATGAATAAGATGGGTTCCATAAATAGAATATTTATTGTTAATTTTGCTACATTTGGCTTGCCTTTAGCATTTATTTTGTAATGCCATATTAGCTCTCTTTAGGCTAGACCAAATATGTGTAAGTGCTTTGTGTCTCTTGAAATTTGTGTTTACGGGCTAGATTTCTCTAAAACTGATTCAACTGCATATCAACACAAAAAATCTGTTGAGAATTTTAGAAGGCAATAGAAATAAGTACATACTTAAAGGCTACAGGCCTTTAAAGATAGAATATCAGTAGAAAACTCTGACTTCGAGCTTTCTAGGAAACCTAAGAAATGTAAATTAGAAATAATTATATCATAATAGCACAAAACAATTTGAGATGGAATATAAAGTAGTCACAATGGCAGAGGTGCGTGTCACGCTTTCATTTTACGAAATCACTTTGTAACTCATTTGATTTTTAGCACCCCCCATTCTGAATATCATACTTACCTTTTCAAATGTCCTAAGAGAAGGTGTCCATTATCAAATTCCTTGTTACAGTGCATTATGGGACATGAAATTGGTTTCCCAGATACCCGCAGATGGCCTCCTCTTCGGAATGAACTTTTTGTTCCAGAATTAATTGTGCCTGTTTTGAGTCCTGCATCATTGGAATATAAATTCTTAAGTTCCTATCTCAGATACCTGTGCTTTGAACTGGTAATCAAAATTATGACAAAATTATGATACAGCATCAACTAGGTGATCCTAATTGTAATTGTTTACAAGCTTTCTTATAAAAAATATAATAACCTAAAAGTAAATATTTATTTGGGACAGGGAAAGCCGTTAACATCTCCAAGTAACATTCTCTTGAGGAAAAAAAAAGTTTCCTTAAGTTCAACAGCCAAAAAAATGCCAAAGATCAAATACATTAGAAAATCCACTGCTCTAAAGAACCCCTACCTCCTTTCTTTTCATTTATATAAATTAGCAAAGATCTCTTCTATTTCTTATTTTCTCTTTTATCTATCTTAAACACATTATAAGGTTTAGCTATATTAGAGAGGATCTGGGTTCTATGAAAATTATGTTGAACAATGTAACTAGGAGGGCAGGAAGGCAAGGAGAGTAAGAGTGATACCTTCTGCTTACTTTACAGAACACAAAGCAGAGATTTACTTATTGTTGTTATCTCTCTCCTTTCTATTTATCCTATTTTGTCCCTTCTCTTCTTCTCCTTTCAAAGCCAATTAGAAAATAGTTCGCCCATCATTACCTTCTGTTAACTAATCCCCTTTTATCCTGGTCCATTCTTCATCCCTTTTCTTTCTTACAGTCATACAACTCTTGTAGACTAATATCCCTGGCCAAATTTTGTTCCCCGGGAATCTCCCAATACCCGATACACGATGGAAAATTTCGAGTTATGTTGTAGAAACAAAGAAACGTAAAACTTCCAAGAGGATTCTGATATACAGATAGTTTGATTGCTATCTCTCGTTTATTCTTGTGGATTGTTTCAAACAAACGCCTTGAATATTTCATACAACAGAAAACTGGGTATTTATCTTTGTGGCAGTTTCCACAAAGCCCCTAAGCATTTAACTAGAATAGAACATTATTCCCTTAACATTATCTAGTTTTAAGATCCCCAAATGGTTATATATGCTTAAGGTTTCAACTGCTTTTATGCTGTTTCAGTCTTTATGGAGGGAATGCCTCTATCAAAAGCTGCCAAAATGCTTACAAATGTGTTCTGCCAACAAATAATGAACAGTACAGTATTAATTATATTTTAATCTTAAAGAGGCATTAATTAACTACACCTTTTTACCTTCAATTTTTTAATGCAGTCAGAATGACAATTTTTATTTATTGTCCATCCACATTCCAGATGTCACTCATTAAACCTTTATTTAGCCCAATAAAGGCTCTGGATAGAAATAAAATTGGAGAAAACAACCAACTGAAAGAAAATAAGCTTTACCATGGAAATGCAAAATGCAGAGAGATTTTAAACAGCTCTTTTCCTTAAATAGTATAGAGAGTGTAGTTTTTAAGTTAGTATTTAAATGTATGCAAACCGGTCTAACTGTAAAAGTCTATAAAAGATGGATTTCCAAAGTTAGAGTAATTATAAATAAAGTACTTAAACTACTTCTAATCAAAGAACTGAATTATAATAGTTGGATACTTTGAAATAGATTGAATGAGCCCCTTAATGCTACTGAGAAGTAGAATTTCACTTTTTATAATTAAAGAGAACAATGACTCATCTCTGTTTTCCCCAGCTATTCCCTCTTCAAGATCTCAGCACTCTCTAACACCCATTTATGAAACAGCACCATACCAAATATAGCCCAATGCTAAAGCAGCTGTTCTAGCAACAGATCCTAAACTTCAGTTTTACAGTGTTGCAGGGACCAAGCAAAAAGATAAAACAATCACATAAAAAGAGCATAATTAAAGACCTTAACTCCAGGCTCAAGCTTATCAGCCACCAGTGAACCAGGTGGGACCTGAACATATATAAAATACCAAGTCTTGCCAAGAATCATAAAGACACAGCTAAATGACTCATTTGTTCCCACTTGGCCTGCTCAGAGAAAAACATAAACAGATGCTCATGAATTCAATTTACAATGAATTAAAATATTCTAACGATCTGGAGGCCAGGGATTAGGCCTAAAGAGGCATATTACTGGCCCAACCACCATTCTAGACAGGACTTCAAAGTATTAGATACATATGAGATAAACGATTTCTAGAAGAGATCTTACAGATGAGAAAGCTTTATAGTTCTAGTCCATTTTCCTATCAAAATCACCTAGGAATCTTTCCAAAACTACAGATGCCCTAGAATTATCTCTGGAGGTGAGGTCCAGGCATGTATTTAAAACCTCCCAGGTGATTCTGATGCTGCTAAGGTGAAACCACTGAGCTAGTCATTCACTTCTACTGAGAACTGAATGGATATCAAGAGGGATTTTTTTTATGACTTAAAAGAACACCCTAAGAGGCAAAACTATTCACTATAATTTATACAAATCTTTTGCCAAAGTAGGTCTGGAAGGCCAAACAATTCTTTTGTTTGAGTGACAGTCATATGTGGAACCCAAGTTCTACGCTTCTTTTCTGTGTTCATATGCAAATGTTTATAGCCCACTTTGGGATAATATTCAACCAACATTTATTGAGCATCTCTATGCTGAGCTTTTTTTTAGGTACTGACACTAAAAAGGATTCATAAGCCTTGCTCTCCATCCCCACAGAGCATATAGTCTGGTAGAAGAGACAGATATGTCAACATGCCAATCCCATATAAGAAGGTAAAAACTATACTAGAGAAATTAATAAAGCACCATGGGATCAAAGAAGAATGAACAACCAAACTTATGCGGAATAAATAAACCCAGCAAACTCTAGTGTTGAGTATTATCTATAGGGCTAATCTCACAGGCAAGTAAGAAGAAAAAGTATTAAAAGAGAGGATGGTGGGAGGTGGGAGTTTTCGAGGCACAAACAGATTGGGAGATAAGAAGGAAACAGTTTCAGGAGTGGCCAAGTGTCAAAATATCTACAAATTATTAGAATTATTTTACAAGTGGTAATTTGATTCTATTCAAAGAAAAGCCCTCTGAAAACTAACTTTAGAACAAGATAAGGAGGTTCAAAGTTGAGCATTGCATACATAGATATTTCTAATGACTTTTTGCAATTAAACTTTCTGCTGGATTAAATCCACAGCTAAGGTTTCTGTGGTTATCCCAAGACTTTAAGGCTTAGTGGGTCTTCTACAAGACAGGCTAGAGAAGTTGCCATGGTGAGACTATCCCACTGGCTCTTAAAAATTCTGCCAAATTATCTGGTGGGGGGCCGGCCTGGTGGTGTAGCGGTTAAGTTTGCGTGCTCTGCTTCGGCAGCCCGGGGTTTCACATGTTCGGATCCTGGGCGTGGACAGACACACCACTTGTCAAGCCGTGCTGCGGCAGCGTCCCATATAAAGTAGAGGAAGATGGGCACGGATGTTAGCCCAGGGCCCGTCTTCCTCAGCAAAAAGGAGGACTGGCAACAGATGTTAGCTCAGGGCTAGTCTTCCTCACACAAAAAAAGAATTATCTGGTCAGGGAAAACGTCTCATGGTGACTCTTCCAGGAATCTCAGGTCTGCAAAGAGTCAGTAACGAAGAAGCTACCCACTGCTTTAGACGAGTGTCCCATGTGGACACTTCTTTACAAAATAGGCTGCATTGCCAAATAAGTAAGTAAACACTAATCCTTTAGATCTCAGCTTAAATTTCATTTCCTTAGAAAAGCCTTTCCTGACTTCAAATAACCTGTTATACACCCTCCCATAGACACATGTACTATTTCATGTAATAATTATGAAATACATGAATGGATAAATGAGCAATATCTAATGAGCTCAAGGATGACCTATAAAATACACTTTGCCAAAGTAGGAAGATAACTGGTAAAGTAGGCCATTATTAAGTATCACTGAAACTAAATTTCAATACTTTATATACTTATTAGCAACTGAAAAAAACAGATATAATGCCTTAAGACTGGAAGCTCAGTAACCTCAGTGTTCCACTCTGATCCCTAAAGAATACCTGGCATTTTTAACCACTGGTCCACACACAGTCTTGCGGCTTCTGTATCAGAATGTCCTCGAATAAATTCCAATTCTTGTAACCCATGAGCATGCTGAAAATCGACTTTTTCCTAAAGATATTAAGAAAAAAAAATCAATTAATCTATGATTACTAATCTGGTTTCCTTGAGAAAAAGATTTTGACACATCAGAGATCAGAAAATACTGATTATCCTTTATCCCTGTAACTCTCTAGAAATCTATCCCAAAGAGATAAGTCAAAACAAAGGTTCATGCTCTAAGATGTTCATCCCAATGTATCTATATTTGCACAAAGTTTGCTACAACCTACATCTCCAATAATAGGGTCCTTTTAAGTAAATTATGGTATGTATATTTCATGAAAGTCATTAGAAACACTAACCAAACTTTTTCAATGAAGTAAGAATATACTTTCGATATCAAGTAGGTCACCAAACAGTATTAAACAAATGAGGCCAAATACAAAGACGCAAGCTATATGTAACTATATCTGCAGAGGAAGACAAAAGGCTGAAAAATAAATGAATTAAATTTCAATGGCTATCTCTGGGAACAGAAATATAAATGATTACTTTCATTTTTAAACTTTTTTTTTTTTTTTTTGCTGAGGAAGATTCAGCCTGAATCTTCTAACATCCATTGCCAGTCTTCCTCTTTTGTTTGCTTGAGGAAGATTAGCCCTGAGCTAATATCTGCGCCAGTCTTCCTCTACTTTATATGTGGGACACTGCCACAGCATGACTGGTGAGTGGAGTTAGGTCTGCACCCGGGATCCAAACTCACGAACCAGGGCCACCAAAGGGGAAGATGTGGAACTTTAACACTCAGTCCCTGGGCGGGGCCCCATTTTTAAACTTTCATACATTTTTTTCAAATTTCCCATATATAGTCTGAAGTATACAGAAGCCTATTAAATATCTGTTCAGTGAATAGTATTAATAAGAGCAGACATTCATTAGCACTTAACATGTGCCAGTATAAAGCATTTTTTGCCATCTAGATCAAGGGTTGGCAAACTTTTTCCATAAAAGGCCAGACAGTAAATATTTTAGGCTTTGCAGCCTATATGGTCTCTCCTGCAACTACTCAACTCTGCACTACTGTGGCATGAAAGCAGTCATCAATAATATGTAAGTAAATGGCCGTGGCTATGTTCCAATAAAAATTTATTTACAAAAACAGGCAGCAGGCCAGTGCCAACCACTAAGCTAGATGCTTTAGACTGTTAAAGTCTCTAAATCTTTCTAGTTATATTATCTGTAAATCTATTTGCCTACTCTCTAATCATGCTGTATCTAACAGTTACACTTATTAACCACTTAACCATGTGCCAGGCACTGTTCTAAAAGCATTTTAGATTTAATTCCTACAATAACTTTATGGGATAGGTACTATTACTGTTCCCATTTTATGATGGGAAAACTGAGGTACAGAAAGGTCAAATAAATTGCCCAAGGATAAATAACAATGCCAGGATTTAAACTCTCACAATCTGATTCTGGAATCCATGCACTTAACCAGTACACCATACACTGAGTCTCACTGTATGTTCTTAAAAAGAAATCACAAAGTCATAAACTCTGGGTTTGCAAGATACGAGTCAGAATAACGAATGGCCTAGTTTGCAATATAACAGGATTTCCTATCAGGAAGGATAAGTAGGGGGATAGAGAGATTCAAGATTTTAATCTGAAAAAAACATCTTCTACACAACATTGTTCAAAGTATGGCTATAGAATACTAATTCTCATGTTAATATACATTATATACATTTTTTTTAATTCTCTGTAATCAAATTAAGTAAGTACAGAAACACTAGTTTTAATACAAAGTTTAAAAGGTTTCTTTAGTGCAGAACTTCCAAAGCCTTAAAGTGCTAATGTGCGTGTGATTTTCCAAACAGAGAGTGGCAGTATCCCAACTTAATAAATCACTAAATACTTTTTTTTTCAGTGTCTCCCTACAGGATCAGTGTTCTGAATAACGTGCTATGGGAAACAGTTTATCCAAAGAAAGCAATATGGCAAGCCTCTGGTAGACTAAAGACATTTTCCTGTGTACAAAATCAAATCATTTATCAAAGTTCCTTAGAAATGCATATCACAATAAAGACTCTTAAATTAAATTAATATAATTGAGATCAAATGTTACTACATGCCAGCTAATACCCTACTTATTTTAAACAACTGCCAACAATTAAAAATAAACAGATTTTGGGGCCGCCCAGTGGCGCAGCGGTTTAATCCGCGCTTGGCAGCCCAGGGTTCGCAGGTTCGGATCCCGGGCGCCCGCAGATGCACTGCTCATCAGCCACACCGCGGCAGCGTCCCATATAAAGTAGAGGAAAGACGGGCACAGATGTTAGCCCAGGGCCAGTCTTCCTCAGCAAAAAGAGGAGGATTGGCGACGGATGTTAGCTCAGGGTTGGTCTTCCTCACACACACAAAAAATTTTTTAATAAATAAAATAAACAGATTTTTTTTTTAAGTTCTCCGGCATTTCTTACAATAGAATTTGAACTCTGTGGCCATACATAGTCAATGCTCAAAAAACATTTGCTGGCTGAAATCATCCCCAGATTAGCCACCCTTTCCTATGTTACAAAACTACTTCCACAAACCTTAGGCTTATACCCCTTCTTGCAAGTCTTCTTAACTCCTGAAATATCAATAAGCAAAGCTGGTAGTTGGTCAACTCGTCAACATAACACATTATCTCTAAAAGTGATTTATCCAGTGAAGATTTTAATGAATTTTCTTTGTTTTCTTTAAAACCTCTCTGTCACAAAAGCTGGACAATCCACTTTAATAGTGAGACACCAGCAATTCACAAAGGCCTAGAATAGTTGAAAGACATTTTCTGCTATATCTATTTTCAGTTACCACCCACTAGAATTCCTCAAGAATTATTTTTATTTCAGTTCATTATCTTCCTTTCTGCGTAGTTTGTTTTGTTTCTGTTATTGTTTTCTGTATCTAGTTTTACAAAGCAAGTTATCTATAAAGAGAATCAAATTAAAGAAATCATTAATGGATAGCAAGCAATAAGCTAAAGCATCTGTGTGAGTCACTTTTTCCCTTAGAAAAGAATGAAACCCAGATAAATTGATTCTTTACAATTGGTTAAACAAGAATTTCAAAATTTCAAAAAACTTTCTTCAAAACTAAGATAAAGTCTTTAATACATACAATGAACAAACATTTACATGGGTGGAAGCTGAAACTACCCTTGAGAAAAAACCCTTGTTGTCATAGTGACTGTAAGATTCTGAACTCATCACAAAAGGTGTATTATCTGTGTGGCCATTAACACTGCCTGGGGACAGAAGCTAGTATCACTCAGAAGTCTGCAGAACAGGAGAACAGCTTGCAAACTGCTCCCCTCTAAAAGAGATTCTCCACAAGACCCATAAACAACACACTTAACATAGTTTTGGGAAAGAATCTTCCTTAAAATTGAATAGTGTTTCTCCCAGGAAAGAAATAATCCTATTTTTTTTTAATATCTCTATGCATTAAGCATTTTAAACATACAATTAGAATACTATGCTCTAGTTTAATGGGTATTACACTATAAAGTTAAAAATCTCCAAACAAACCTACTTCTAAACTTAAAGAAGATTAATTTATCTATACCAGATTAGGAGATACTAAAATGGAAGCTACAGAAATATATAAATTCCTTTACAATAACCAATGAACAAGTAACCAAGGAATCAAAAACACAGACGTTAAAATTATAAAATCATAGTGCTTATCCCAACCTGGGAGATCATCTCCAATCCTGTCCGCTTACAGTCCAAAGTCTGTAAAAGCTAAGGGACCCCCTGAAACCCAAACAGCTGCTGGCAGAGCCATGAATTCAATTTCCATTTTTAAACTCCTAGTACGAAGCTTTTTTTAACCCAACTCATCAACTTTCTACTCCTAATAGACATTTGTCAGTATTGAGGAAGTTCTTTAAGTAATTTCATTTGAGTCGTTCTAAAACCAGTCAAGGAAAAGATTTATATCATGTGAGAGTCTAAATTAGGCTTAATTTTCCACATCACAGTTCTTCTACAACCCTGATTCAAATTTCTTCCTCTTAGTAATGGATTTATTCTGAAGGAACAGGCTGAAGTGTGAGAAAGTGGTCTGGCTCTATTTAGTAGAAAATAACATTTCAACAGCTTAATATAAGGCCCTGATAAAATCTTTTCACTTTTGTGATAAAGTAACCAGAAATCCTTAATTGTGCATCTGCTTTGATAAATCCCTTGGTTTTTAATGCTCAAGAATAAAGTCCCCTCAATTAGATCTATTTTTTTTCTGTATACACACGTGATCAGAATCCCACAAACTAAAAAGAGATGTAAAAAGCCATCATGAATTTCTACTAATTGATGAGCTATCTAGAGTTCATGCTGAAATTGGATTCAATTATACATTTTTTGATTACAAGTTCCTCTTGACAACTTTATTACAAACAATTCTATAATTCGGTAAAACACCAATTAGAATAGCCACATACCCTGAATGCTCTATTCTTCTCTTCTTTCTGCTGTTTCTCCACTTCAACATGGCGGGCTAGACGAGCCAGAGTTAGAGCAACTTTATCCTTCTGATGGTCAATATAGTCTTTATGCTTACTATTACCCTATAATTGAAAAAACAGTTTTCATTCCTTTTAACAAAATTAGCTTTGAGATAACATATATCTATTTACCAAAGAGTTTTTGTACCATTTTCTTTTTACAAAATTAAAGAACCATCTACTTTTATCATCACCAAATTTCTAAGAACCTGTCTTATGTAATTTATATATTATATGGTATTTTGTAGGTCAGCCAATCACCCAGCAGCATCTTTGGTTTTCAAAGAGTTAGATAAACTAGCTGCTAGGACATTTATTACTTTACAATCATCTGGATATTGAAAAGTTTGGCATTGCTTTGCTCTGAGTCTAAAGGTAATGCCATCAATCCATTAGTCCACCCTCCGACAGGTCTAACAGTACAAACATCCTTGGCTCTGGTTTTTTAGCAACACCAAGACAGTATTTACTTAAGAGAAATTACTGATGAAAAAGAATAAATCTAACTTCCCGTCCAACATGTAAGGAGTTTAGAAGTCGCCACTCCTAACAACAAATAAAAAGCTGAACTGAAAAGTTGACAACTCTTCTTAGATGCATCAGAGAAGTGAGGTCAGAGTGCACACTGCTGCCCCCAAAATGAGAGAGACATGGGGCAGATACAGAGAATCACAACTTAGCGGAGCAGAAACCCACGAGTAGAAACCTCAGCAGGAATCAGTACTGGGTAGGAAAACCTGAACTGTAATTAATGAATATAGCTGGAGGCTCAGTGTGGACAAGTCTAAGAGTTAAGAACTCCATGGGGACCCAGTCATGGGGGGCCTCACAATTCTGTGAGTTCACCTCCAGAAGTTCTACCAGTTTCTCACAGTGAAGACTGGAGAAAATCCCCTCATGCTTCCGGCAGTGGGAGAGGAAAATTAAGCATTTTGAAATATTCTAGAGCATTCTGTTCTTCTTAACTGCCCCTCAAGAGAAACTAGTTTTCCAGAGGCTAACCTGCTGGAGTTTTATTAGAGCCTAACTAACCTGGGAGAAGGGAAATACCCAATTCCAGGCCCCTCTGGCTATCCTGTCCCACTTGAAGGAAGGGACTGAGAAGCACTGTTGAAGTTCAGAGTCCAGGGGCACACGCTCACCAAGACTGAAACCTAATCACAGGACTATAGAATGCTACCACTTCCCTCATACCTTACCACTACATTACTAAAGGTCTATTTACCACAGTTCCTTTTATCTAGTACATGTTGTCCACCTTTCAACAAAAAATTACAAGGCATACTAAAAGGCAAGAAACACAGTTTGAAGAGTCAGAGCAAGCACGGAATGGCAGATATGCAGGGAAGTTGAAATTATCAGATCAGGAATTTAAAACAATATGATTAATGTGCTAAGGGCTGTAATGAAAAAATTGGCAACATGCAAGAACATATGTGTAACGTAAGTAAGAGAGATGGAAATCCTAAGAAAGAAGCAAAAAGAACTGTAGAGATCAAAAACACAGTAACAGAGGGGCCGCCCGGTGGCACAGCGGTTTAGTTCGCACTTGGCAGCCCGGGGTTCACGAGTTCGGATCGCGGGCGCCCGCCGACGCACTGCCTGTCAGCCATGCCGTGGCGGCATCCCATATAAAGTAGAGGAAGATGGGCACAGATGTTAGCCCAGGGCCAGTCTTCCTCAGCAAAAAGGGGAGGATTGGCAACAGATGTTAGCTCAGGGCTGGTCTTCCCCACAAAACAAAGACAGTTTCTCAAAAAAAAAAAAAAACAACACAGTAACAGAAATGAAGAATGCCTTTGATGGGCTCATGAGTAGACTGCACATCGAGATTGCACACCACCGAGGAAAGAATCTGTGCTTGAGGATATGTCAACAGAAACTTCCAAAACCAAAAACCAAAGGGAAAAAAGACTGAAAAAGACAAAAGAGAATATCCAAGAACTGTTATAAAAGGTGTAACATATGCATAATGGCAATACCAGAAGAAGAGAGAGAGAAAGGAAGAGAAGAAATATTTGAAGCAATAATGACTGAGAATTTCCCCAAATCAATGTCAGACATCAAACCACAAACATAGGAAGAAATAAAACCCTCTTTGTTCACAGATGATATGGTCTCCCTAAGAAAAACAACATACAAATAAACAGTGTTTAGGGGGTGAAGTAACCTGTTGTAATTATAGCAGCTTTACTAACAATTGCCAAAACTTGGAAGCAATCAAGACGTCCTTTAGTAGATGAATGGATAAAGTGTGGTACATCCAGATGATGGAATATTATTCATTTATAAAAATCAATGAGCTATCTAGCCATGAAAAGACATGGAGGAATCTTAAAAGTATATTCCTAAGGGAAAGAGGCCAATTTGAAAAGGCTACATACTGTATTATTCCACCTAAATGAAATTCTGGAAAAGGCAAAACTATGGTGACAATAAAAAAGATCAGTGGTTGCCAGGGATTGGGGAGTGGGGGAGGGAAGAATTGGTAGAGTACAGAGGATTTTTAGGGCAGCAAAACTATTCTGTAGGATTACTATGAACGTGGATACCTGTCATTGCACATTTACCCAAACTCTCAGAATATACAATGCTAAGAATGAACCTTAATGTAAACTATGGACTTTGGTGATAATGATGCATCAATGTAGGTTCACTGATTATAAGAAAGGTATCACTATGTTGGGGGATACTGATAATGAGAGAAGCTCTGCATGTGTAGGGGTAAGAGGTATATGGGAATCTCTGTACCTTCCTCTCAATTTTGCTGTGAACCTAAAACTTCTCTAAAAAAATAGTCTATTAAACTTTTCTACAAGAAAGATTGGGATACTAACTAAAATATCACTCTTCAGGCAAATCAGTCATATATGAACAATCCAAATTTTATCTAAAGTAGGATAGAGTTGTCAACCAAGTCAAACAGCAGGTGTGACTTTGCAAATACACAGAAATTACATTAAAGTGAGCATATAACAAAAAGCCAAACAGGCATTTTCAGGTATGAGGCTACATCTCTGCAGTAAGGAATGCTCACAGGATCACTCTGGGTAGAAGTAGTTCCAGCAGACTTTCTGACCACTTGCCCACCCTACACTCCTGCACCAGGTAGTAGGGGACATTCTACTAACTTCAAAATGTCCTTTTACAGGTCACAGGACAATGAAGCTTATTAGAAATAACAGTCACAAAAAGCTATTTATCTGAGTTCTGATCCTTTAGTAGAGGCAAATTTATCTTTTGTCTTAAAAGCAAATTAAATCAACTCCTTGGAAAGACAAAAAAGTATATCTGTTTAAAGTATAGGCACTACTTTGAGAAAGAAATTTAGAGTAGATCCTAAAAGAATTTTTAATTTAAGGAAGTTAATAACATTTAAACACAGGCCTAGAGTGCCTTAGTTTTCCTGACAGAGATAAAATTTTTGGTTTTAAACTCCAGCAAAAGTCATACTTGGAAGACCAGGTAAACCAAGGTCATATTAACACATGGGGTAGGCAGACAAGATATAGATTAGGGTTTACCTAAAAATATGTTGTTGCGTCACAACAACACGAATATTCTGGGGACAGGAAGGCCATGTTTTGGATTAAAGAAATCCTAATCCAGGAAGAGCTATCCTGGAACTAATGGTTCCACTATTATTTTACTTTTTCCTAGGCCACAACAACATAACCATTCTGAATTACTTCTGAAATTATACTCACTCAGGAAGACTTTACACAGTACTTATTCCTCTTAAGGTTTACTTTAAAGCACAATTAATGATTCTCTGATTTACATTAGAAATTAAAAATATACTTTGGACACAAAGCTAAATGAAAATTAAAGTCAGAAATGAGCAATTATATATTCAACGGGAAAATTTTTTAGTAATCCACTAGTCATGAAATGTAAGTATGTTCCTAAAACTTTACTCCCTTCAAACTATACTCATACAATAGAAAGATAAATCGTTAAGCCCTTTAATCAACATTTAAACATTTGTTTGGATAGCTTCAGCTTCATTCTAAAATTAATCTTGAATCTTAGAACATTACCTTTTGAAGATCAGGTAAGTAAATCTTGCTGGTATTTAAGTTGTTTGCTAAAATTATTTTTCTTATATTTATGTCAGTACCTATGTTATCTTTTATTTAACTATATGGTTATGTCAATAAAAAGATTACTTCTGTTGGGGCCGCCCGGTGGCGCAGCGGTCTAGTTCGCGCTTGGCAGCCCGGGATTCGCGGGTTCGGATCCCGGGTGCCCGCCGACGCACTGCTTGTCAGCCCTGCCGTGGCGACGTCCCATATAAAGTAGAGGAAGATGGGCACGGGTGTTAGCCCAGGGCCAGTCTTCCTCAGCAAAACGAGGAGGATTAGCAATGGATGTTAGCTCAGGGCTGGTCTTCCTCACCAAAAAAAAAAAAAGATTACTTCTGTTATTTCCAGCTAATTCTGCTGATCTGTTTATTATCTTTCATGACTTTGAAGGGCTCAAAAGACCTAACAGCTCTGATGCTGAAAACAAAGACATTTAGAACTGAGTTTGTTCTCATTCTCCTCTCCCTCTAAGGGAAAAGTTTCTATTTTCTTCCGGAAGAAAAAAAAAAGGAAGAACTCTGGCTACCTATATTGAAGGCAGATAAGTAGATTTGGGAGACAATCTGCTGAGAGTAGAGGAAAGGGAATGGTAGCTAGAAAAAAGAAAAACTTCAACTTTGAAACCTCTGCCATTTAAAAATGAAACAAAGTATTTAAAATAAAGATGTTTTCTCTTGAACTGGAAGAAAAATTAAGTATATTCATATGATGTGTTTTCATCACAAACTTGGGATCAAGGTTGCTGGTTAAAGCCAGGCATAAGTAATAGGTTATCTGTGAACACTCACTTCCTCCAGAAAGCCAAGTCCCTTGGATTTCCATTGTTAGTGATCCAAGATGAGGGGTGGCCTCTAGACCTTACTGAATTATACTCTTCTGTGGTTCTGGGAGAACACACTGGCATTGGAAAAACAGAGGGATCAGTGATATTAAAATGCATGTTAAGGATTTTACCCATCAGGTTGCAGAGGCCTTATTTTGCACGTTAAGTATAACAGGTAATTCAAAGAATCAATACTTTCAGAAACACAAATTTTAACTTACCAGAACGCAAGGGGAAAAGAATTTACTGCAGGTCACCTTGTTACTAATCCAACTGCAGAATCAAAGCTATGGTATTATTTGTCAGGAACATGGGCAGAAAGTGAACCGATTCCAGGCTAGATGGAAGTGTCTTAAATGTTTCCTATAGAACTAAGATGAAAAGGGGCCCCATATTCTCAGGTTTGGGAATTTCCACCATTCCATTAATGCCAAAATGCTGAATTGTAATTTAATGTGAAATCACAAAATTCCAGGACTTGTCTTAGGCTGGATTTGCCAATCTCCCCCAAAGCCTATAGCTTAAATAAGCATTTAGATCCTTGGAGCTTTTCTAAGAAAAGTCAGATATGTAACTTCCCAAGCTAGAAGCGGAACCAGCTTTCAGTGGTAAGAATAATGGGCTTGAAGTTTCATTTAGAATGTTAACAGCCATAGGATCTTCAGAGTCTTCCTTGCTGAAGCACTTGCTGTGGTCACCTTGGACCAACTTCTATATTAGATACTATTAAAGAGTCCACAGTGATAGCAAATGATCAGCAAGAAAATGCTATTCACTCAGTTATTTTTTGGGAGAAGCATAAGAAACTCTTAAGAAATATATTGGGGAGACAGGGTCTCTATTTGCTTATATTTTAGATCACTCTTTCCACCAGTTTTTCTTCTATACCCACTCCCCTCCCACTGGGGAAGCTGTGTTGGGTCTTAACAGAATTAAGGAGAAAGTTGTAATGCCAGAAAAGGTTCAGTCACTATGAAATTTTTCTTTTTTTTTTTTTTAACTAAAAGGATGGTTTTTTTAATGGGAACCAGAGGTATGGTTACAATGACATAGTCTGACACAAAAAACTCACGGGTGATCAGGAGTTGGGAGGTTATAAAATGAGGCTCACGCTGGGTACAGAAGAAAAGCTGTTCCAGAACCTCAGAAGCCAGCCTAATATAGCCTCTCCCTGCGATCCTGTCTGTGCTCACCCCTGAACACTAAGATATTCTTATAATCTCAACTATACTCGTTACATTTTTATTTAAAACTTGACGTAAAACATGTACAAAGCAAATTTGGGCTGTGTCCTAGAAATGGCAGTCAGATTAAGAATATCGGTTAAATTTGAATGCACATATTCATGAAAGTTAAGCATGTACAAGTGAAAGTAAGCTAAAAGAATTCTTTTTTCTAGAAGACGATGTTTATCTTTTATGTAGTGTGGTTAGAGTTACATCAAAAATTTCAAGTCTAGGGGCCAGCCTGGTGGTATAGTGGTTAAGTTCGTGCACTCTGCTTCAGCGGCCCGGGGTTCGCGGGTTCGGATCCTGGGCGCAGACTACATACTGCTTATCAAGCCATGCTGTGGCAGGCATCCCATGTGTAGAAGAAGATGGGTACAGATATTCGCCCAGGGCCAAACTTCCTCAACAAAAAGGGGAGGATTGGCAGCAGATGTTAGCCCAGGGTTCATATTCCTAACCCCCGAAGAAAAAATGTTTTTCAAGTCTAGAAATAAGGCATAACTTGGGCAGGAAAAGAAGAGGGCTGTTTTATGACATCCAATCTGGAATAGTGGGATTCGGTGAGTGAATATAATTGGAAAAGAAAACAAAAGGAAAGCCTGACATAGTATTCTCTTATTTTGTCAAGTAAGGGCATTTTAAAAAAGGAACTAATATCAATGGTCATCATCATTTCTTAAGAGTAAGACGCAATCTCAAGTTAATACTTTTAAGTTTCCCTTAGCAGTCTCATATTAAACAAATTTAGCCTTGTGAAAAACTAGGTACACTGTCTTGATTTTTCTCTCTTTGCTACAGACCAATACCCACTTTAAACTTGAAATAAGTTGAACTTGAAACTAGTTCTTACCATGAACTCACAATAGTGATCATAAAAGATGGGAAGTCACATCCAATGAGAATTCCACTATTTAGACAAAATTTTGACCAAATTAATACTTTCATTTACCAATCAAGTTGAATGACCTAACAAAGACTTCCTGGAAACCATTAAAATTTCTAACACTGCTGTGACCTGCTATGTAAACCATAAAATAAAGCATACAAAAATCATTAAATAGGCAAATTAATGACAACGTGGCACAAAATCCCACTAGTCAATGAAGCTATAATCTGTATATCTTTCAATATCTTTTTTCCCTATCATTTATATTTGTTTTTAAGTGGAAATGATCCCACTTTTTAATATATGAGTAAAACCTAGAAGGCTATAAATTAAAATGTTAACAGTAGTTATCTGTCTGGAGTTTTTTCCTTTTTTATCTCTATTTTCTAAAATTTCTACAGTCAGTACATGTAATTAAATTGTTATTGAAATTTCAATTATTAATGAACAAGACTATATAGAGACAAAAAGTACTGACGAGCTCAATCTTTCATTTGGGAATGTAATGAATTTGGTTTAAATCACTAATTTATGCCTTATAAAAATATAAGTTTAACATCTATCCTTCATAAAGATGGAAATTTTGTATCTAGAAGGAACATAATCTACTGGTAAACTGTATTTAACTTTTCTTGTTTTCTGGTGAGGAAGATTGGCCCTGAGCTAACATCCCTGCCAATCTTCCTCTATTTTGTTTGTGGGACACCACCTCAGCATGGCTTGATGAGCAGTGTGTAGGTCCATGCCTGGGATCCGAATCTGCAAACCCTGGGCCACTGAAGTGGAGCGCATACACTTAACCACTATGCCACCAGGCTGGCCCTATATTTAACTTTTTTTCCTCCAGATTTGTCTCTGGAAGTGCAATGACTGAATTACAGTACTTTCCAAACCTAACAGAAACAGATATTAATCAAAAATTAGGGCAAGTCATTTTCAGTTCAACAGGCTTAATGCCTACTGGGAAAATATTTTTATACAGTTTTAATGTCAAACACCATTTCCACTTTAAAGCAAAAAGCATTTAGCAAAAACATACCTATAAATCCGTATTTTTCATTAATTACACATATACTTGAAAAACTCAAAGCACATATACTGATTTGCATTTTAAAATGTATTTAAAATATTACAAGTACATTTAGTGAAATTAAAAGTTGAAACTTAAAAATATTAGCTTATTCAGCTTAGACCTGACCTTCCTCTTCTCCTGTTTGGAATATAAATATAGAAAGCAAGATTCTTAGCTTTTCCAATCACAAAGGTAATTTCTCAATGTTTAACAGATTTATTCAAAAGGAAGCTAATTATGTCCCAAAAGAAATTTTTATTAGAACCTGAATTTCTGTTCATCTGACTAGTCTCAGATGAACATAAACTTAAATGACTTCACAGGTGGACTTTCTTTTAAAATTCATCTACAAATGCCTATTTCTTGAACCATTCACCCTCAATCCTGAAATGTATTATGGCTTAGAAAGCTAAGTGCCATATGCTTGCCAACTCCTCCTTAGTAGTTAATAGCTGGCCTTGGTATTGAATCCTGAAAAAACTGGCTATAAACTGTTACAGAACTTTTCTAAGAAGGTCTCATGAGTAAATTTTCTCAAATATTAAACACAGGCAGATCTTTCATTTTACTCTTCACTCATGCAAAAGTTGAGCCTCTAAATCACTTCTTACTGCCATAACTAGCTAAATCAGTTCTCTAGAAACCTTTGTCAAGATCAAGTCAAAAGAAATGCACAATTAAAGCAGTAATTCTGCTTTTGCAAAGCAATTTCTAGAAACACAATACCAAAAAGCAGGGCTTTACAGAAGAAATTATTTTACAATAGCTTGGGCATTGTGCCGTTTTGTGGCTTTTTTATGATGAGCAAATGATTTATATTTTTAAATCATTATTACTAATCTTTAAAAAGCACTTTAGTTTTTGAGTAACAAAAATGATCAAATCTAGCATTTTCTACAAAATTACTTTTTTTAATGGAAATATGAATATAGTCACTGGACCTCTCTGTGAAATGAAATAATTCTGCTCCATGTTCCACACAGGGTGATATAATCTAGGAGAAAGCACTCTGTAAAAATAGTTATTATCCAGAGAAGTGATCACAACTCAGTTTCCTATCTGACTCAACAAAGGCAGTTTTTGGCTACTGAAAAAGCCAGTAATAAGGAAAGAAAATTTGTAGGAGGCGGGAGGGTGAAGAATAGGGAGAGGGGATATAGATAGAACAATTCAAGGCAGAGGTTTATTTATTGTTGTTATATCTTCCTGAATGTCAGCTGGCACTGATTAGTCAGAGGGGCACCAATTGGAGGATGACTATTCCCTCCATCATCTTTATCCCCTATGTAAAGAATCACCACGCCTGGTGGTCTAGTGAGTAAGATCTGGCGCTCTCACCATGATAGCCCAGGCTTGTTTCCCACTCAGGGAAAAACACCACCCATCTGTCAGCTGTCATATTGTGGCATTTGCATGTTGCTGTGATGCTGAAAGCTGTGCCACAGGTATTTCAAATACCAGCAGGGTCCCCCGTGGTGGACAGCTTTCAGTGGCACTTAAAGACTAGGAAGGACCCACTTCTGAAAAGACTGGCCATGAAAACCCTATGAACAGCAGTGGAGCATTGTCTGATACAACACTGGAAGGTGGAGGATGGCGCAAAAAGATGGGGCAGGGTTCCACTCTGCTGTACAGAGGGTCACTATGAGTCAGAATCGACTCGACGGCACTAAAAAAACTGATCCCAAGTTCAAAGAGAGCTCAAAGGAGCAATAAACTGCAAAAGTGGAATGAATTAATTTTGCAAATCATCGTATTATCCATCTGACCAGTGCACTTGGTTTGAACAGAAATCCTCAAACAACTGCACTACTTCATACGAACTCAGATTTTAAAGCCTGCTTATTATTGCCTATTCCAAAGCTTTGGTCCATAGTTTGGTCTGAAGTTTGCACTCCCAGAAGTTCTGTTTGCCAGATGCCCCTTCTGCCCAACTTGTAACTCAAACCACAACCCAAATAACATTTTGAAAAGCAACGATTTTTCTCAAGAATTTTATATTCAAATACAGATGGAGCAGAAGAGAGAAACACAGGAAAGCAGTACAATATTTATTTACCATCTCCAGCAGCAAAGCTTTGGAACCAGGAAAAAACCCTTTGTACAAAGCAATCTTCTTCCCACCCCCAACTGGTTATTGTTTACAAATACAAAGTACACGGAACTGCTTTATATGAACAAATTTAAAAACATACATACAGATACACCCCATTCTGTAAAGTACTTTACTCAGTTAAGGAGGCTAGTACCACCAAACCTGCTAACTAAGAGTCTTCCTGTATTGTCTTTGGGTAAATTGACAATATCTGTATTTATAAAAATCCCCTCCTAGGAAAAATGACCTCGATTCTCCTTTAGTACAGGAACAAAAGTAGTAATAAATATGCAACCTTGGAACTTAATTTTTAAATCTCTCTGAATATAAAGTTGTGACAAAGCAAAGGGGAGTTACAACTTTTTAACCCTGAATGCCACTGCTCCACCTCTGGCACAGAAAGAAAAAGGATGAATTATGGAGAGAGAAAAGGCCAAAGTGGCAACAACAACAAGGAAAGAAACTCAAACCAGAGAAAAAACAAACAGAAAGCTGATAAAACGCATTTTGGGAGCTGCTGGAGATACCACTGGCACAAGGTTCACAGGTCATTCTTCAGCACAACTCCAAACTCCAATAAAGCAGCATTTTTAGAAATAACTTCATCTTCCCCAAGTCCACCCTCAAATTATCTGTAAGCCAACACACAGAGAAATCAGCCACATTTAGATATTTAACTACACTGAGGACACTGCCAGTGGTGGTCTCGAAGTATGCAATTGTATATCCATAATGGGATGTCACAGTCCACTTCAGTGACATTCCATTCATCTTCAGAGCTGTGTTCTCTACCAGTGCCTCGGTTCTTTTTCATTGCCTAAGCTGTCCCTGGGGCTAAAGGTGCACTGATTGAGAGCCCTCCTTTGGCTCAGTTCAGGGAAAAAAAGAATTGCTCTAGATGTCCATTAGTGGACTATGGTACAAATCAACCCCGAGACAGACTACCTCTACAACCTTGCAAGTAATGGCTACTCAAACTCAGTACATTTTGAACAGGTAGGAACCACTACATTTTCATGGGTAATTTATCCTTTTTCCTCAGCTTAATGTCCCAATTCTGTTCCCAAAAAGGCTTTTCCTTATAATTCTGAAACCAGAAACACGATGTTCCCCGTGCCTTTGCACACACTGATTCCTTTGCCTGAATACCTGGCTCCTGTTTCTCCACTAGTCCAACTCTTCTCTAATCATGTTCCAAACCTCAGCTCAAGTATTTGGCAAGTAAGAAAAGCTTCCTTGACCCCTCTAGATGGCCCTCTCTTTCATCCCAACCTAATCACAGGAATTCCTCTAAACTGGACAATTACATTGTATTGGTATTTCTTTCTCTTCATAAGAGAATATACTCTCTCTTACTAACTCCCAGTACCCCTAGACCTTACTCAGTGCCTGCCTGCACATAGCAGGTATTGAAAAAGATGTTTGACAAATGAAAAGATTATCCTTTCTGATACAGACACAAAATGACAAAATACCAACCATGAAAAATTGTATACACATACCTACACATCCTAGCTCTTCATTCTACATTCCCTTTTTTTATTGTTTATTATGAGCATTTTCTTAGCTTGTACTTGAGAAGAGACTATTTTATTTTAAATATGTCTTTCAATTATTTAGCCCATTATTGGGCTTGTAGTATAGCTTAATGGTTCAGCCTTAAAAAAAATTTTGTAAACGAGGGGAACATGATCTGATGACACAAAATGAACTATTACATGCTTTTAAATACATCTTAAAACATATCTGTATTTACATCCAATACCATCTCGTAGTTACAAGAAATCTACGAATATGGATAGAAACAGCACAACTACTAAAGAAAGGAAATCTATGTTGGGCTCTCGAGTTTTCAAAGTACTTCTGGGCATCATCTCATTTTAAAGTAGGGAAAACTGAGGCTCAGAGAATAAGGGACTTGCTAATACTCAGATAAAGGTCTTTGGAATTCAAATACCATGTGCTTTGCATCATTCCACCATCCTTCCATTAAGCCAACATCCTTAAGATGCCAGTAAAAAGAAATTTTTTAAGTGTATATCTGAAACAAAATGGGTGTAACAAATAAAAACAGTAGAACAAAGGAAAAAAAAACAAGCAATAAGAACCATAACTGAAACGATCAGTGCTGAAAATGAACGGAATACAAATAAGCAATATATGAAATAGAAGTCAATGACTATGCATCAAGAATAATCTTAGTTCAGCACAATGAAATCTCAATGGGAGAACTAAGAGGTTACAGTTTCTGATCTGACAAGGGAAATAACCAGGATATAGTTAATATAAGACATCAAGTATTAAGGGATGAAAGTACAGCCATAAACACAAAGTTCAGGGAAGAAAAAGATTAGTATATGTCAAATAGATTATCAGAGAGGTAAGACTCGAGCAGGGCCTCAGAACACACATGAAGGCAGCCTAGTAAATGTTGAATTGAGATTTTGGAGGAATAGCCCATATTCAAAGCTCAGTTCCACCACTTGAGCAAGTTGCTTAATGTAAAGTTTCATTTCTTCATCTGCAAAATAAGAATAGAGTCTATATTCAAAGCTCAGTTCCACCACTTGACCAAGGTGCTTAATGATAACTTTCATTTCCTTATCTGCAAAATAAGGGTGAATTTCTGCCTCAACAGTGCCCTGCAATTAATACAAAGCCTAGAAAATACAAGCTCTATAAAAGAAAGTTCTCTCTTCTATTTCTTTCCCAGGCAGGAAGATGATAATTAGACCCAAGGCTATCAAGGTGCTTCCAAGATCTGTCAAAAGATGTTTTTGCCAAAACTAAAAGAAAATAGGAACTGTTATAAGCCAGTAAATAAAGACCAACACACATGCAACTCTCTGCTAAAAATCTATGAGACTAATTACAAATGAACTATATTCTACCCAAGGCAGAAAGGAATAGGTGGCACACCTAACAGCAGGAAGCTTATCGTAATTAAGCGTTTTAAAAAATTTGAACTGAAAATCTGAAACTGTGTTTAGTGAGTTAGAAAATTTTTTTTCCCATCATCCACATCATCGTTGCCTCACTAAGCAGAAGTGGTATAAAGGGACCACAAACATAACAGTTATTTTAGCACATTACTACATTATAAATCAAGGTAGTATAAAACATAGCCAAGACAGACACGAGTGGGAGTTAACAAGAGGTCTAATTGTATCCCTTAAAATTAATGCTGTGATAGAACCATTCTTATGGATAATGAAAGAAAATAAAAAGCACACGATAGCTCATGGGAAAAAAAATAGCATACGAAAGTTAAACCTATAAAGGGACTACTAACAGAACTCGTAACATAAGAACACTTGAAGCATTAAAGGTCAAAGAAGAATTTTTTAAAATATCACCAGATATAAAGCATTGTTTTACTCCTACCAAGGACTATAACTCAGGAATATTAGAAAACTTAATACAACTTGAGAGATCTCCGAAGTCCTAAAAGCAAGTACAGACAACCTGAGAACTCTTGTTGAATTCTTGACAAGGCATCAGAAAATCCAAAAGACCATTTGAAATAGTTACCTCAACAAACCTAGTAAAGCCCTTATGACTTAGAGAAAACTGGTTAACTTTTAAAATACAGTATACATCAGAGCTGTACTATAAATTTGTGTGAAGAATATGTAGAAATGAGAAAATAATACTACCATTAAACAAGAAGGCGTTAAAAACTGACAAAAGTTCAATAGCCAGGGAATAGTTTAAGAGACTGGACTGGCTACTTTTTTAAAAAAAGAACATTATAAGAGAAAACTAGAAAATCTCTTACGATAATGCCGAAGGCATTGTATTTAAATATACAAATACAAAGCCACATCAAAATCCTGGCTGGCATATACTGGTAGGATAAAAAATACAATCTGCATCAAAGAGATTAAGATCAGACATCCTTCTAGAAAAAAGTGATACATAAAAGGGAAGAAAAGATCAATACAAAGAATGAAATGACTGATATGCTAATATCAAAAGGACATGGTTGGACTGTGATCACTTCCAGATATATCCCACTGGAAGCAAACATAATTTCCAGTAATGAGATATCTCAATGGTACCAAACACTATTATAGAAAAGTTTTCATTACTATAAAGTCAAGCAAATGAAAAGACAAAGTAGTACAAAAATATCATCCCACTAATCAATGAGAAAAAAAGATTTAATAAAGCAACATTCTCATCATTCATCCAGGAAGGGAAACTCCATAAAAGAATATTTTAATGGCTTACAAAACTCATTATATCTGGAAAAATAACCAAAAGTTTTGCATTCAATACAGTGATTATCATCAATTTACTGATAACTTCCACTTGTATATATTCTTAAGTGAAAAGTAAAGAACTGATTGGTTTGTGTAAACACTAATGAAAAACTATATAGACTAGATCTGGCTAACAATGATATGCAAAGGATGCATACAGATATGAAAATTAATTATTGGACTAGCCACTAACATTAAGAACAGTAAATTTCAAAAGACGAGGGAACCTAAACAGTGCAAGTCTGGGGCAAAAAATATGCCTCACATTTAATTTAAAAAAAAGGTTTTCAGTTATTGCAATCTTTAAACTATTTCAACAAAGATCTAATCTGTAATTTCCAACCTTCATCAGAATTCCAGTCAGTTAATTATATTCTCAAAAACACTGAATGTGGCATTTAACTCTGTTCATCCATGTCATTTAACTCTGTATCCAATTTTATACTAGAAGGGATTCTGGACTATGTCTATTCCAACCTCCTTGTTTACAGTACCTGAGAGGTTATCCTGGATGTATTGGGCCCTTAAGGACATTATCAATCAGGTCACTTAGGTAAATTATTAGCATAGTACTAATGTAATATACTAAATTGTATCCAAGTAGCCTGAAAGAGTTTATGCTCTCCTCAAAGTATCATTTTGAGGGCTAAGTAAATAAATGGAATTATACTGATAAAGAAGCTGCCACACAGTAAAAAAAAGTTTAAATGCAATTACACTGGTAAGCTGTCACATAGTTTAAAAAAAAAAAAAGATGAAGTGTCAGCAAATTTACTGCTTTTTCCTAACATCCTTGTTTCTTCTCACCAAGTAAACACACCTACTTACCAAACATAAGTTGTGTTACCATGGTGAAGAACAAGGTCAGATGAGACAAATGACTCAATCAGAAAACCTAGAACCTACAGATAGAAAACAAAGCTGCCTTAATGCCCAGACAACTGAGCCAATCACTAATAAGTAAAAAGAACTACTGTGAAGTTCTTTAAATAAAGGGGGAGGGGCATACTCTACAACCTTCTGAAATGGATCAACAGTGCTATAAAGAAAACAAATTAACATTCAGAAGGAGAGTACATTTAGATAGTGCAATTGTACAGATGAAAAATAAACTACAAGATTAAAAATCACTATACAGAATTCACATAAATATCACCAGCAACATATGCAAGACATCAAAATGTTAAGTTTTAAACAATTATGTGAAATTTAAAAAGGCACTTCATATAACAACGAAAACAGTATTTCTCTGTACACAGTAACTATAAGAAATCATGTTGTCTCCACATACATTTTGTCTAGTCAAGAAATAACATTTTGAAGAAAATGGATCATTAGACGCATCCCTTTTGAGAATACCAAATCATTAAACTTGCCATTATTCCAAGGCCTCCAAGAAAACCTATAGGTATTTAAACATCAGAGGTTGGCCTAATGGAGAATTTTGTTGCAGGCTCTGCACATGGCAGGTACAATAAGAAAACTTACTATTGGACTAATTGTCAGTTCCATATCCTATTGGGGTTGGCCCCCTAGACCAAGTCCCCACTTCTAGTTTTATGACACCATCATCATTCAAGTATGCCATGAACTACAAAAATCTTTGTATGGTTTCTTAGGGCCTTGTTTCCTTTCAGGTAATCAATGCCCTTTTAGAGTTCAATTTGAAAGACAGTTTTGAGAGCACTAGCATGGACCTAAAAAAGTAGAAATAAAACTTTGTGAAAGTTTTATACAGAAAAATAAAGGTAAATGTTAACTCTAGATATGCCTTGACCAAACTTGAAAGATGATCTCCTCTATCAAGACTGTAGTTAAGGCTCAATCTACAAATAGAAGCCACATAGTATCCTGAAATTATCTGACAAAATAAAATGACTTCTTCCAAGTAGGCATATTAGCGTCTGCAACCTCCATAGCACAAAGAGGGAGAGAAAGAAAAGTAGATAAAAAGGGTGCTGAATATGGTTACGATGCAGAGGGGAAATGAGCTTCCAATAAACTATTAAAAAGTGGGGCTCCAGGGAAAATGTCAATTACCACTGTACAAGAACTATGGCAAGAAACAGAAATCACGTGAACCCCAAAACAGCATTATATTCCACTAATGACAGACCCGATACTTTGATCAAGCAGATGAAAAAAATGCAGATGTCTGACAAACCAAGAAGTTACAAAGTTGTAAGTCTATAAATAAAAAGGTTTTTTTTTTTGGCTGCCAAGCAAATACCACCAGGTGACATATTCAGACCCCTCAAACTTGACATTTTCTCCATTTCTGAAGTCATGCTGCAAAGGCAAGGATCTAAGGGCTGGTATACCATACAGCCACTGCCTTGAGATTAAAAAGATACTGTGAGACATTATAATTGAGGTAACCGCTGCCAGTTCTAGAATGTAGAGAACTATTAATGAAAACCAATCGGGAGCAAAAAGATTAGTTCTCTCTTAGTAAGAGTCTGACTGGATCAAGGAACCAATAAACCAAGAACATGTCACTGAAGTCTTGATTTCAGACTTTCAAGAAATAATGGCTATCATCATTTAAATAGATATCCAGAAACAGAACTGCGTGAGATGTCCTCTTTAGTACATCCACAGGTATACTCTAACTCTTAAGGATTTCTCAGTAACATCTAGAATGACGACATCCCTCTTTATTACAATAAGAGGACCAGATTGTCAGGCATGTTTAGAATTCTTGCTCTTTTAAGAGTTCAGATTTGCATGCCTGGATGGTGTGAGTAACATCCTTTATTTCCAGGGCACTAATGTGCGTATCTTTTTTGTATTTAGTGTGATGAATTATCAAGCTCAAAAAAGTTAACTGTTTAGAAGGTAGGTTTGTTTGAGAAGGTCATCTTGGTGAAAGGCCCAGATTATCCTGAGAGAACACCATGACTGGGTCTCACAGCTTGTTGATACACAAGAGCTTGATAGGTCAAAGACTTAGGAGTGATGACAACAAAGAATTCTCTCAAATGTTGCTTTGAATGCTGATGGTACGGTAGCCATCGGTCTTGATGAAGACAGTCACATGAAAATTTCTACAGCGATATTACAGGTAGGAAAGTCTTTTTCCAGCTGGTGTCCATGGTAGACCTGTGACATCTAGCCATCCCACTAGAGGCAAACTGGATTTGGCAAAATTTTGATTTGAATTCCAGTTCTTGACATACAGCTTCATAGTTGATTTTGAAGTCTCATAGAGCTTGAGAGTGGTATGGACTCTTGGTGAGTTGATCATCCTGACATAGAGAGATTATAACAGATGTATCCTTTTGTGAAGATCTGACAAGCTGAAGCCTGAACAAGCACTGACGACCTAAAAACGAAGGATTTGCCTCTGGCGTTAGTAAACAGAGATTTAGTAGTAGGTTATTTCCAGATCCAAAATCTGCTAGTCCTCAGTTTACCAGTATTATTTTCCTGAGGAACAAATTTTTATATTTTTCTTTAATCACAAGAGGATTCAGATTCCTGAGTACCTTCCTCTGGACTTATTTTGGACCAGAAATAATAAGTAAATCTTTGTCCAACCCTACTTAGATTACAGTCTCTACTGTTCATTCAGCCAATAAAGCATGAGTCTCTTTATCATATACTTCATTCCAAAAGCCTAGAATTCAAATGTCAGCTGTGATAATTCCAGACAGGTATTCAGTTTTTGAGGTGACCTTCTACCTGTAGATCCTGTTTGAGTGAGGAGGAGCAAGTAAAATAGTTAGGATCTTGGATGGCTATACTGCTGAACATGAACAGGTTATTAATTCTTGTACCCATGGCGTTCTGGAGATTCTCCCTTTTTTCTGTATCTATAGGGGTGGTTTCGGGGTTTGTACCAATCCCCTTTGGAGTATCCTCTATTATGATAATGCGCTTTCTGATCATAACTATAAAAGTATCGATGTTGGTTATAGTATTTGTTGTGGTCTTTATAGTCATTTTCTTTTATACTGTTTTCTTCTGCAACAACAGCATTCACATCTTGTCCAAAAAGGGAAGTACCATCAAAGGGCAAGTGTGAGATCTTCTCCTGGGTTTTCTTAGTGAGAGATGTAAGTCGGAGCCAGGCTTGCCTTCTATAGTCTATTGCCATGGCCATAACTCTGACTACAGAGTCCATTATGTCCCTAGTAGTACAAAGCTGCCAAAGGCCCGCATCCATACCATCAGATATTATACATCTTGCTTTTCCACGATCAAACTCTGGGTCATGGACCAGATCCTCCATGTCTTCCCAAAGTTTACGCTGATATTGAGTCATATAGGCCATGTAGCTAGCAGCTCGGGCTGCAATGGAAGCAGCATGGTAGAATCTACAACCCATGACCTCCATTTCTTTTGAGGTAGAATCTAGAGGAGATGTTGTGCTTCCTCTTTTGCTGTGCTCTAACGCTTCTACAATGGGGCCCTCAGCTGGTGGATTTGGTTGGAAAGGAGAGGTATCCCTGGCCACAGGATATACCCTGTGTCCCATGAAGGAAGAAGGATGGCAATCAGCAGGGTCTTTAAAAACCTCAGTGGTGGCAATTCTCAGAAGAGGATGCAATGGAGGAACCAAACGTTTCTTAGAGGTCAAATGATCAGGTTTCCCTTCACAGGATTCTGCTTCAGATTGTAATGTTACTCTCTTTATAACACCTCTTTGTTCCATTCTCTTCAAAAGACCTGTAAAACTAGATTGACTGGGGTCAGTTGGCTGCCCTTTGTCATCAGCTGAGGGAGATTTGCAGTCAGCTTCTTCTTCAATTGTGGATAAATTTTCTTCCCTGGAGGTGGAGATGTCCCAAGGAACTGAGTGATTGGGACTAGAATGATGAAATCTAAAACAGCTTCTGGACTGCAGATCACGTATTACTCGGGACATCTCAGCCACTTGTGTCTGGAGATAGAGGATGGCATCCTGTCCATGCTGTGAAGCTGAAGAAGACTCTATAGGTAAATCCCCCTTGACCTCTGAAGAGGCAAGAGAGTCTTGGGGGACCAGAAGTGGAGATGAAGACAAAGTCTGATAATTTTGTGATGGGTTAAGTGTCTCTGTCTCAGAGATCTTAATATCTGAATTATTTTGATAATTTTTCTGGTTCTCCAATGGGTTCTCAACAGGAGAAGACTGAGAAACCATCCTTTGTGGACTGCTGGTGCAGCTCCCAGAGAAGGAGCTGCTCTCGCCAATGGGAAGAGGAACACTGCAGCTAGAGCACATTTCTGGGCGATGATTCTCAGAGGATGGCACCTTAGACTCAGGCATTCTCTGGGTTATCCACATAAACAAGAAAACCAAGGAAGAAAAAAAATATGCTTTTAATATGTTAACTTGCAAGTGCAGAGATGCATGTCCAGTAAGTAGAACTCAATTTTTTTAATTATTATAATTAACAACCAAAGACGCAATCCACTACAGGTCAGCAAGGGGATCACAGAAGTCAAATCCACAAGCTTCACAACCCCAAAGGCCCAATATCAACTACTGGCATTAATCTGGCACTCTATCTATGAAAAAAGAGAGAGTAAAAACAAGCCCAGTTCAAATGGTGCCATCCTAGCCTGCTGCTTGGTCCCAAGCTAGGATAAGAAGAGGCGGTGAGACTACTGGCAATAACAATTTAAAAAAAACCTCAGTCAACATATGTAAGTCAACAAGTAGAAGCTAATAATGGCAGACAGAATTTGGGAAAAGTTCTAATGAGAAGAAAAAAATTTCTGAAAGTCCCCAATTGCAGAATCACTTTTAAGCCTCTTAAAAAATTTTCTGTCATTCATTCTCCATGAATAACAACACTTTCTAGTTGCATAGTCCTACTTTATGGTTTGTTATTTTCAAAGAGCTTACATATATATTTGTTACCTCATTTCACCCTCACAACAACCCTGTGAGGTAGGTATTATTCTTATTTGATAAAGAAAACTAAGGTTAAAAGGCTACTAAAATCAGAGAATTAATAAGGAGTAAAGCTGAGACCAAAACCTAAGTATTTTGATTCCAAGTCCAAGTCTCAATCTCCTGTATCAGAGCAAGAAGTTTTCTGGCCCCCTTGAATAAGAGCCAGGAGTTTTCTAATTCATCAAGAAAACAGCCCATTAATAGAAATTTGGGCTAAGACAAATGAAAGACAAGATTGCTACAAAGGGCTCAGCTAGTTCAGTTCTCAGAGTAAGGGAAGTATTCAGTTTAAGGGTCAAACCCACAACCAATAAATCACAAGTAAGAAAAAAACTCCAAACATATGTGGGATAGAGGAGGTTAAAAGGAATGACAACTGAAGTAATATACCACCTATAACCCTTCCTCACATTCCATTTCCTAAAGGATCTTCACATATCCTTTCTTCCAAAATAAAACAAATTTTCTGTGGCCACATGGTTCTGGAAGAAAAGGATCCAGTTCTATACGGCACCTGAGGAGACACAGGAAAGGAGAAGGGCACAAGGAGCCAAAAAGCTTGCAATTTTTATTCCATTTCCCTTTTATCAGGAATCACTTCCAAGGCTTAGAACTTTCCTGGGTCATGTTATCCTTTCACATTCTCACTGAAAGTAAAGGAAAAAAATAGGAAGTAGCAGATGTTCTGGGCAAAGAACTCCTTGGACTACCTTTTATGGCCCATTCTAACAGAAATGGGCTATTCTCTAAAGCACTATAGCTCCTAAAGGGAGCCATCATTGATTTGATAACTCTCTTTAGAGAATGCCTCTGAAATGACAGAAGTGAAGAAATGCAAATCAAATAAAACGTACTTACAGTGTCACTATGAGAGGTGCTAGGCTCTTCATCATCACTGCTGACCAGATCAATGTATTCAAGAACAGGTCTCAATGGTCCTTCCTATAAAAAAAATTGAACAAATTAATAAGTCATGAACAGTTATTCAAACTAAATTAGCACTTAAATTAATCATGTTTTTTGTTGGGATTATCAAGAGAAAGCCTTAGGGGTGGCAGAAAATAATCACCTGCAGAGGAAAATATTCAGAGTACATAGATAAGAAATGATGACAAGACCTAAAAGGAAGAGCCTAAACACAGAGTACTAGGACTGTGTCGATTCCTTGGGGAAGGCTTATTAATACAGGAATAGTGCTACAAGGACACAGATACTATGATCCAATGTTTTTCAAATGGAATGGGTATCAACGGTCTATTAGATATCCAAGCTCAAAAACACTGAGTTCTTCGACTAACAGCTTGGCTTTATCTCCCACTTCTTTAAAGACAAACATCAAAACTGATTCTTCTCCATCCTTTCTTTCCATCTATTCTGACTCCATCATGGAGCAGGCCTTGAATGTTAGGATTAAAAGCCTAGATTTTATTCAATAGGCAAATGGGAATCAGTAAATACTAAGAAGGGAATAACATAAGACCTGTGCTTTAAGAAGATTAATCAACAGAGAAGTATGGAGAGTGGGGAAAGCAGAATAATTTATCAGTCCAGGCAGATAATAATGCAGAAATAGAATAGTGGTGATGGCAAGGAGAACAGCATTGTGGTGCATATACAAGAATATACACAGGTATAATAGAAAAAAAAAATGATTGGCTATAAAAAACAAAACCCCAACAATAACAAGGAGCCAAAGTGGTCCCTAAGGTTTCAAGCATGGACGACTAAAAGGATACTAATGCCATTAGTATAAATTTAGAATACAGAAACAGAAAGTTGACATTCTTTTGGACATAATGCCTTGATGCGCCAGCGGTACACAGAGGTATCTGGCAGATAGCTGGAAATGCAGGCCTGTAATTTGGATATATGAACATAAACAGAAATAGAAATTTGGGAGTTGCTCCCCAAAAGACTCTAGAACTAAAGTGAAACTATGATATTGCCAAGGAAGAAAGCAAAGAAGAAATTCAAGGAGGCTCTTGAGGAAATGCTGGAATTTTAGGATTCAGGAATAAGAACTAAGTAGGTGATCAGAGAAGAATCAGGAATGCATAAATTCAAAGAAATTAAAGATAGAGAAAACCTCAACAAAAAGTTGTCAATGCTAAATGTGGCCAAAAACACTAAGCACCAAAGAAATGCCACTGAATTTGGCAACAAGGAGCTTTAAAAATGCCTTCGAGAAAGCAACTCTCAAGAAAGCAGTGAGCACAGAAGTCAGGCTCTAAAAAATTAAGTGGAAAATGAGGTAGTAAAGGCCATGAGTAAAGATTATTCTTTAAAAAAAATCTAGTATACTGAGAACAAGAGGAAGGAACACAAGAGGAGAATACGGCTAGGGAAAGATTTCTTAGGATGGGGAAAGTTGACTGTTGGCAAGCCAAACTGATACATTCAGAGGAAAAACTAACAGAAAAAGACCCTAGAGTCAGGAGACAGAAGCTAAGATCTAGTTACAGATCCTCTTCCTGAGAAGAGGCATCTGGTCTTAAAGACAGTTTGTTTCTCCCCTAGGTATAACTTCTCCCCAAGCAGGAAACTGCGATCCTTGCAGGTAGTGATCCAGCCACTAAGACAAAACCAGAAGAGCAAAACTTCTGGGCAGGGATCACATAATAAAGTAAACAGGATTTCTGCCTGAGCTGGAAAAATGGAAGTTTAAAAAAGAGGGAAGGAGGGACAGATCTTCTCCAGTGTATGGTCAACTGAGATGAATCACCTACTTTAGGACTAAAACCTATTACTGGTATGAAGATTGTCAACATCATATGTTCAATCCAAGAAGGAAGTAGAGGAAATTAAAAGTACAATAGCTTCTCCTGTTCATATAATCACCTTGGTTTGCTCTCTTCAAGAAATGTGCATTAGGAACTTTTATCACATGCCCACAGAAACAGCACACCAAGAAAGTCCCCAGGTTACCAGAAATACACAGAGGTAGGGGCAGAGCTTCCATGAACAGATTGTAGGTAAAGAAAAAAGGGAGATAAAAGAAGGCAACAGGGCACAAGGCAAAAAGTAGAATGGGCAGGAAAAAAGAAAATAAGGCAAATAGTCACAAATAGGATTAAAAGTAGCTGCAGAAACCGTAAAAAGGGCAGAAGTAAGGACGGTTGAGAGAAGACTACCAGAAATGTACTATCAGGGTGAATCATTAGACTGCTATGCAACCATTTGTGAACTACTAAACAAGGACAACTTTGTATGATTCACACTAATTAACAGAGAAGAATACAAAGGATAGGAAATCCAAAAATGAGTAAAAGCAGAAGTCATTTAGAATATTTATTCATTCACTCCACAAATAATTATGGAATTTTAAGTGATAGAGTGGTAGAAGTAGAGGACAACACATGTTTGAGACTGGCAAAAGGACTGAGTGGAAAAATAAAGAAAGAGAAGTATCCCAAAGGAAAAGATTACTTGTAAACAAATACCCTATACTTTAGCTCATTTTCATGGTGGTTATGGAAAAACTTCCACCATAATGAAATTAAGGAATCAAAACATTTTAGCACTCCATTTATTTTACTACTAATCAATAACATTTGTGATTGAGCCCTGTACAGGCCTAAACTTCTCACGGACATTATTTCATTTAATGCCCACAATTACAAGGTGAGAAACTTAAACAAGAAAACTAAGTGAGGCACACCTGATTCTCTAAACACATAATTGGCTGTATGGTCACTATGATTCTGAGACAGTTCAAAATATACGTACTATTTTTAAGTCAATCTTATTACCTAAGTTTCTGAGATAAGATACTTTCTCTTTCTTCAACAAAAGAAAAAGGACTACTTGCTATTGTCCTCAACTCTGAATAACTCATAACACTGACCAAAAAATAAGTTATTAATTTCCCAAAAGAAGTAATGTATATAATACAAATGTCAAGAAAAAGTAAATTTTTATAATCCTTATAATGATTGTTTACATCCTTAACAAGTATAAATGCATGTGGTCCTCCAATTATAAGGTATTTTATTTGAATTTGCACCATCCATCAACTAGTAAACCATCATTCTCATCCCATTCTCCCAAGGTCAGACAATTTAGGGGCAGGAGTACAGGCATAAGCAAAATAGTTTAGGAACACAGCCGAAGTAATATTCTAAGCTAGAATATATATATATATATATATACTTTTTTTTTTTTTAATGAAATAAAAAGCTTCCATTTTGGTTATTAGAAAACTGAGTTTCATACAAAGTCAAAACACCAATTACCTACTAACTGGGAAATGATGTTAATACACTAAGATCTAGTTTACAACAAAAGGAGTTTACCCCAGTCTAAAATAAAGAATATGGATTGAGCATAGATGCAAAAATCTAATCTAAAAACCTAAATAATTCATGGGTTTTTTCCCATAGAGAGAAGTTAGGGATATAGTTTACTTCTGCAGTCGTGCCTAGTTCAAAAATTTCAAATGGTTCTCAACTGCCTATTTTAAGTTCAAATTTAGTTCACAATTCAAGATCTACACTATCTGGCCCATCCTTCCCTCTCTCGCCCATTTTAAAAATATCTTATCCTCCAGATCTACATATAATCTTTGCTTTCCCATTTTGATGCCTTCCCTTATTTCTTCTCAAAATGTGCTTTTAAACACATACAAATACTAAATACTACCTATGCCAAACTCGTAAACCAAAGTCTTACATCTTTTTTTCTTTTTTTTTTTTTTTTTTTGTGAGGAAGACCAGCCCTGAGCTAACATCCATTGCCAATCCTCCTCTTTTTGCTGAGGAAGACTGGCCCTGGGCTAACATCCATGCCCATCTTCCTTTACTTTACATGGGATGCCACCACGGCATGGCTACTAGAACTACTTACACAGTTCTCACCTCCTATCTCGTCACCTTCCATACTGAAATACTGACACTTATGGGTAGAACGTATTTCCAATGAATCTTTGAGCTCTAAGGTACTTAATTCATGACTGCATATTATGAGCTCCAACATTATTTTTATTTATTGAGCCAATTACAGCCACAAGACACCCAGCCTAAAGATGCCCTCATTTTCTGCCCAAGACCCCCTTCTACTGTAGCTAACATATTAACATTGACCTATGTGCTTCGGAAATTATATATGAAATTATACCTTCATTTCCTTTACCATTTCCATATGCTCAATGATTCCACATTATACCAATAATCTTGGCTGGACCCTAAATCTCATGTGCCATTATTAAGATTATACAGGTTGATTCAACAGTTTGTATACCTTTGTATCTAGACTAGCACTATGAAAAATCATGTTAGCAGCTCTTGGCTAAAATAGTTTTCTAGGAGTAAGTTAACTCAAGCATCTGCAGGCTCAAAGAAGGACATAAAGACGGTGACTGAGTAAGGGATCATCTTACCAAGCTAAACAAAAGACGACAGCACAAGATTTAAATAAAAAATTTTTGTTATGGTAACATTCTGTTTCTTGATTTGAGTGGTTTACACGGGAGTATTGGCTCTGAAAAACCAAATAATACACTTATGAATTGTGTACTTTTCTGTATGTATATTTCAATAAAATTTAACTCAAAGAGCTCAATTTTGCACCTTCACATCTATATCATTCCTTTCCTTCAGCATGCTATGTTTAGTCTGGGGTTCTATATTTTGCAAACCAGAGAAAGACTGCTATGCCGCCATGTGGAGAAGATGGGAAAATTAGATAAGGGCGAACTAAGAAATCCAAACCAGAGAATATCAAGAAGTGACATCATAATGCTCTTTTTGTATCTGAAGAAATTTTAAGCGAAGAACTACTTACTATCTTTATTAGATAAGCATTACCTGGAGGAATCAACTATAAGACTGGTTACAGAGAGAAGTAGAAGATTCTGTCTCCGAATATTTTTTAAACAGAATTAAGGTGTCATTAATTGTCCTTTAAGTGTTATCACTAAAAATGCAAAGGGAGAATTTTTAATAGGTTTCTTCTAGTATTATAATTGCACTTAATACATAAAATTCATTTTTCCATTTGGAACTATCAAATCTTTGATCTTATATTTGGAAACAGATAAAAATATAAGATGTTGAATCAAGCTGGATACACGATACGCTGTATATTTTTCATTCTTGATGCAGAGAGATAACATTCTCTACATTTAAAATTGAAATTAAAAAGACTATTTTTAAGCTTCAGCTTAATACAAGCTTCTATGAATTAGTCACAAGCTACACTACAATTCTTCATTCCACAGAGTACAAAAAAATAATTTTTAAATGTTATTTGCATAGATTCCATCTGTGATTGTCAAAGTAAGTTCATAAAGAGTGCCATTCTTACTTTTATTTGCACAAAATATCAAGATAAATATTCTCCATTCACAAATATACCAACATTCAGGAAGAACCTGAAAGATCTGTCCTAAAGAGCCATGGAATCCTGTTATCAGACATAATTCAGTCCACTATGAAGGAAGGGGCAAGATACAACTCATCAACACCCCAACTCCCCAAATCCTTAAAAGTTTAAAACGAAAAGGACAAAGTGTCATACGCACTGGCAGTGGCAAAGAGAGTGAAGAAAATGATCTTGTGAAAGATTCCTAAACAAATCCATTAAAGCACAATACACAATGGATCATAATGGTCCTGAAATTGGAGTACATAAAAGATAGTGTTTAATAACTAGTTTTACAAAGTTGCCCAACACCAACAAATACACAACATGCTATTAAAGAAAAATCATACAGCTTTAATACAAAATCACAACTAACTACAATATTCAAAAAGAGTAGTTGAGAGTAGAAGTATTCCCCAACTAGGATATTACTTTAAGCAGAGCCTTTGTAAAACTGCAAGTTTTACAGGCAGAAAATCATCTCAAAAAACGTCATACCCCTTTTTTCCCAAAACCGATGCTATACAAAGTGGTTCAGATATTCATATACCACTGAATTTGTGCCAAAATGAAGATTCTTAGGCAACACCATGAAATTTTCATTCAATAGGTCTGGAGTGGGGTCCAGGAATCTGCACATTCACTTACTAATGCTTGAAAACTACTGTCCCCAAGGGAATAAACTCAGGAAAATACAGTATGTTCCTGGTGATGCAGGATCTTCATGATGAACATCAACTGTTGTACTATGCAGTAACGTGATGACTTCAGAGATTAGTGAGTCTTCCAGCTATTTGCCTTCACGCTATGAAGCTACATAATGCTCATTTTGAGGGTTTTTTGTTTGTTTGTTTGTTTGTTTTTGCTAAGGAAGAGTCCCCCTGAGCTAACATCTGTGTCAATCTTCCTCTATATTGTATGTGGATCGCTGCCACAGCACGGCTGAGGAGTGGTGTAGGACCGCCCCGGGAATCAGAATCTGCCAAACGGGGGCAGAAGCAGAGCACGGGGAAATTAACCACCACGCCATGGGGCTGGGGCCAGCAGATTTTGAGCAACCCTTCTTCTTTTCCACCTCCTTCCTTATCAATAGCCCTCCTTTCTCCCTAACCTGGGTGTCATCTCTCAGAAGTTACTCTTGCCCCATTTCCAAACACAGTCTTGAGAGACCACAACCTTGTGCAGGGTAAGTATAAAGTGGCTCTAAAGGAAGGCAGGAGAAGCGTGATTAAGTGCACAACATGGACTTTAGGCCACAGTCTTTGTGATGGTTCCTGTGGTTGCTCAGAGACCTCTTCTGGGAAATTTCCTATTCCTAGGCCACGCTCCACAGTGTCTGGTACCCATCAGACACACACATTTGTGGAATGATGAACAGGTGACATGTAACCATATAACGGTTTACCAACCACGCAGTCTTTGACTCGGAAAGACCCGAATATCGTTGTTACTTACACTAACAAACTGAATGTCATCTTCATTTTCATCCGTTGTTGACTCAGATGCCTCAGGCCCAGCTGGAGGGACAGACTCTACGATCTATGAAAATAAGCCAGAACACGCTCATCTATACAGCCACAGACTTGCGGGAGGACATTTGCCCCAAAGCAACGAAGAAGGAAGAGCTTCTAAAACAAAAAGCTCGAGGACACCGAATGAGCCCAACTCCACGCGAAGCCGGCCGAGCACCGCCCTCGCCGGGGTCGGGTCCCGCCTCGCCCCCCGACGCCCCGGCTCCCCGGGAAGGAGGGCCGCACGCTCGCCGCCCAAGCGCAAGCCCGGCTCCCGCTGTCGCTCCCGGCAGGGCGGCGGCACCAAGCACCCGGCGCCGGGCAGGCCGGGCGGCCATTGTTGCCGCCGGCTCCCCGCGCAGCCCCGCACCAGGCCCGAGACGCCGAGGGCATCGCCCCGCGCCGCGGCCGCGCTCCAGGCCTCAGACCCACAGGACGGCGGCCCTCGCGGGTCGCCTGAGGACACCGCGGCCCCGCGCGACCGCTCACCTCCGACCCCGGCTCTGCCATTTCTCCGGCGGCCTGACTGACAGCACCCCGCTCCTGCCGTGCCCGCCGCCGCCGCCGGACCTGCCGCCGCCGCCACCGCCTCCACGACTTCCGTCCCGCCCGGCCCCGCTCCGCGCTGCTGTGACCCGCCCCTGCGTGAGCGCCGACGCCGCGGGCGGCAAGAGGTGCAGAACCGCTTCAAAGGGAGGAGCGGCCCGCTCGGGCCCGCTATCCCCGGAGCCGCCCCCGCACGCTCCCGGCGTCCCTCCCCCGCCGCGCAGGATGCTGGGAGTTGTAGTTCTGATCGAGACCGCCCCGCGCGTAGGTGGAAAAGAACGGAAAAGGACCCCAAAGTACAGCGCATGCGCTCCTCCAGGCTGACGTCAGCCGCCCTTCCGCGGATCCTTGGGGGGTAGGTTCTGTTGTGTGGTTGTGGGAGCGAAGCTCACCGATTTCGGTTTTAGCCCAGAAGCGAGTAATAGGAACTCATTTCTCGGCTTTCCTTTCTTTTTTTTTTTTTTCTTTCCCCCCCGTAGGGCCAGGGATGTGGAGGTTTAGCGGAATTCTAGGGTCAGGAAATCTGTGGTGTCCTTTCATTACTCACCTGTTCCCCAGCTCCGCTCTCCCAGCCACAGCATGTATTAATACTCCCGAGGAAGAAAAGTGAGGACCAGAGCTCTCCAGGGTGGCCTGAAGAACACTGGCGAAGCTGGAGAGTTAGGGAACAATAGGACAGGGAGCTGGGGCCTAGCTGACTGTCACTAAGCCGTAGATCAGTGGTATTAAAATGCACTTTTTAAAGATATTCTCAGATATTACCTTACTAAAATAGAATAGTTCACTTTTTTCGGTGTCCACACTCAAAAAGCAGTCTATAAATAGTTCACTCATGTTCAACTATGCTTTTTAATGTTTTCTCACTTAATGCCTTACAAAAAAAAAACCTGCCTTTTTTCTTCACACAGCAGCAATTGTCAGTGAAGATGTAAAGAATTTAGGTTGGGGGCCCGGCCTAGTGGCATAGTAGTAGTTAAGTTGGTGCTCTCTGCTTCTGCTGCCCCGGGTTCTTGGGTTCGGATCCCTGGCATGGGGATACACACCACTCATCAAGCCATGCTGTGGTGGCATCCCACATACAAAATAGAGGAAGATTGGCACAGATATTAACTCAGGGCCAATCTTCCTCACCAAAAAAAAAAAAAAAAGAATTTGTCCGAAAATTATTTTAAATCTTAGATGCCTGTTTTTTGCCTGTCTGTATGCAAAACTACCATCTGATTGACTGTGCTTATAATAATTACTGCTTAATATTTGATATTTCCTGTGTTTCCACCAAGTGCTTTATGACTTCAGTTGCTTTTCAGTTGCCTAGTAAGTTTGAGAATTGTAGAGGCAAATTGAGAATGAGAGACCTGCCAGTTGTGTTCCTTAAAAGCTGTGTGTAAAGTAAATATTTCTAAAACTTTTAAAATGTCTAGGTAAAACTTGTATTTAAGATTCTCCTAGGGGCTGGCCCCGTGGGGTGGTGGTTAAGTTTATGAGCTCTGCTTGGGCACCCCGGGGTTCACAGGTTCAAATGCCAGGCGCCAACCTATGCACTGCTCCTCAAGTCATGATGTGGCAGCGTCCCACATAAAATAGAGGAAGATGGGCACAGATGTTAGCTCAGGGCTGGTCTTTCACACACACACAAAAAAGATTTTCCTAATGTGCCGGTGAGAGTTCAGTGGAACATTGACTTCGACTGGTTGTGTGACCAGAAACCAAGCAAGGAAAGGACCACTGAAAATCTGATCCATAACTAAACATAGTCTGTCAAATGTTGTCCAGACAAGGAGGAAACTAAATGTGCTTTTTCAGAAGATGATGTCCTCCTTTTTGCAGATGTTGCCACCCTACAGTGAAACTTACACAGTGGCAGCAGGACCTCAGCAAATTGCTCCAGCTCTAAAGGGCATGTTGCAGTGAACCTGTTATGGAATGGCCTTGAACTCCTTAAGTAATGGCCTGCACATGCACCCTGATCAGGCCCAGTTGTTACACAGTTGTAACATATCCTCTGCACTCTGGTGAATAAAACCTCCACCTGCATTAAGCTGGGGGTGGGGGACACTGCTTTGGGATCTGTCTCTTGGTGAGTGCAGAGCCGAAAAGCACAACCAAGGGTGAAGTGGGTGAAGAAAAAGGTTTATTGCTTGCACAAGCAATGGAGAACACCGGGGATAGCTGGAGCAATTTGCTGGGGTCCTGCGGCAACTGTGTAAGTTTCACTGTAGGATGGCAACATCTGCAAAAAGGAGGATACCATCTTCTGAAAAACAGCACATTTAGTTTCCTCCTTGTCTGGAAAACATTTGACAGAGTATGTTTAGTTATGGATCAGATTTTCATTAACCCTTTCTTTGCCTGGTGTTTGGTCACAAAAGAAGTACAGGCTTCAACTTTACTTTTGTTTTCATCAGTTTTCTATTGACTTTCTTGCTGTTTTTGTTGAATGATTATTCATAGAACCATCTGTCTGAACGCTGGCTGCACAGCAGCATTTAAGATTCTGGAGACCTGGTTCTTGACTAAGGGAGTGCCAACAAGAGGTTAATTAAATGCATCAGTAAGGCTCAAACTCTCATTAAGAATCATTATCCAATATTCATAAATCTCAAAACAGGGAAAGTATGGCTAGCATGAGCCTGTAACTTATTTAAGGGGCATTCACTCCGGCAAAAGAGTTCATGTATACATAGCACCAAATCTTATTATGCTTTAGTAAAAGCACAAATACTTCAGGATGCAATTCTATGATTAAGAACCATATTTGGGGGCCGCCCAGTGGCGCAGCGGTTTAGTTCGCGCTTGGCAGCCCGGAGTTCGCGGGTTCAGATCCCGGGCGCCCGCCGACGCACTGCCTGTCAGCCATGCGGTGGCAGCGTCCCATATAAAGTGGAGGAAGATGGGCACGGATGTTAGCCCAGGGCCAGTCTTCCTCAGCAAAAAGAGGAGGATTAGCAACGGATGTTAGCTCAGGGCTGGTCTTCCTCACAAAAAAAAAAACATATTTGGTTTGGATTCAGTGCGCTGGTTTTAAGACCTGGCAACTAGAATGGTCTGTTTAACAATTTCTGATAAAGTAAAAAATAGATTTGTAGGCATTTATTCCAAAACAGAATATTCTTCAAGGGAGAAGATGGCTCTTAGGATACTATGGAACCAGTTGTCATAGTCATTTCCTGGGAGTATGGGAGCAGAACAAAGAGCATTTGGTTCTGAAAGAGTATAAAAGACTAGCCCATTGGTCTATAATGTAATTTCTTTGTTCCTCTCAGGTCTGGAATTCTGTGCAAGTGTTGCACATAAGGAAAAGAAACCTGTTGGAGCCGAGGACAGAAAGAGAGTGGTTCATTTCTATGGTTGGTTCATAAGTACAAGTCACTTTTCTCATTAGAGCAAGTGAGACATTCTCCCCTCCAAGCAATAATGGACACTGACCCCTCCAAGCAATAATGTATTTGCCCTATGAGTAAACTGGTAACAGTAGTTTTTGGTGCTATTATTACACATTGTAAGTAATTTGCAAAACTTCCCTTTCTAGAAATGTTTGGAGGATCATCCTTAACTATATTTGCAGTATAGTAATCCTATTCCTCCATGTAAGGCCACTGAACAAAACTTCTGATGGTTCAACTTGTAGTGGGTCACAAGGGTTTTGAAAACACCGTGGACAACCAAAAGTGTTAGAACTGGTGTGTATTCACTAAAGGAATTGGTCTGTTGCACAGTTTAAGTGTAAGTATAATTGTAACAATCTTGCTGGCAGATCATAAGTATTAAGATCTATCCTCTCTTATGATAATATACATGTTACAATAGTTGTCAAAATCTATTAACTGAAGAGCAACTGTGAAGGAATTTAAGGTAGGTATAACTAGTATTTGTTTCTCCCACAAGCTGAAGAAGGGTGACCAATCCTAAGCAGAAGCAAGACGTCTCTCTATGATTTCACACTTACAGAAAAATTGCAAGAATAACATTTGTTTTATCATATTCTCTATCTAGCTATACACACAGAGACATATGTATACATATATTTTTTTTCTGGATCATTGGAGAGTAGGTTGCATGTATCATGCCTCCTTATCCCTTAATGTCTCAGTATGTGTTTCCTAAGAACCAGAATTTTGTTTCACATAATCATAGTACTTGTTTTAATCAGCTTGGGCTGCTATAACAATTTCCCATAGACTGGGTGGCCCACCAACAATTTATTTCTTACATTCTGGAGGCTGGGAAGTCCAAGATCAAAGTGCCGGCAGAATTGGTTCTTGGTGAGGGCAATCTTCCCGGTTTGCAGACAGTCTTCTTGTATCTTTGTATGAAGGAGAGCAGAAGGAAAAGCAAGCTCTTTTGTCTTTCTTATGGGACACTAATCCCATCATGAGGGCTCCACCCTCATGACATGATTACCTCCCAAAGGCCTCATCTCCAAATACCATCCCATTGGGGATTAGGGTTTCAACATATGAATTTGGCATGGGGGGCACAAACATGCAGTCCATAACAGTACTATTATCAAAAGATGGAAATTTAACATTGATATAATACTTTTTTCTAATCTACAGTCCCCATCAGATTTTATCAACTGTCCAGTCCAGGATCACATAATGCGTTCAGTTATGTCTCTTAACTCTTCTTTAATTCAGAGCAGTTTTTCAGCCATTGTCTTTCAAGATCTTGATATTTTTGAAGTACCAAGGCCAATTATTTTATAAAATGTTCCTCAATTTTGGTTATTCAGATGTTTCCTCATGATTAGATTCAAGTTATGCATTGCCAAAGTACTATACGTGCTGTTGAAGTGTTTTAGATGACCACATCTAGAGGCATATGATGGCTATCTGCCCCTCACTGAGGATATTGATTTTAATCATCTGGTCAGAGTGTCATCCAGCATCACCACTATGTAGTTTTCCTCTTACAGGTAATTAGCAATCTGTAGGGATAGACTCTCAAGCCATGTAAATATCATGCTCCTCATGAAACTTATTCCCTTATATATAGCAAATTCTGATGATTTTTGCCTGTACCAACCTTTACTATGATGGTTACAAAATGGTAATATTCCAACTCTACTGTTCTCAACTTTCGTCAATTGGCATTTTTCTATAAGAAAGAATCTTGACTTCTCTCTTTTTAAAAATTTTCTTGTAAGTATGAATTCATTGATTTCCTTTTTTTTAACCTTTCATTACATGATTGTTTTTTCATTATTTTACTGAGGTCATAATAGTTTATAACATTGTGAAGTTTCAGTTGGACATTATTATTTGTCAGTCACCATATGTATGTGCCCCTTTACCCCTTATGCCGACCCCACAACCAACCCTCTTCCCCTCTGGTAACCACTAACCTGTTCTCTTTATCCATGTGTTTGTTTGTCTTCCACATATGAGTGAAATCATGCAGTGTTTGTCTTTCTCTGTCTGACTTATTTCACTTATCATAATACCCTCAAGGTCTACCTATGTTGTTGCAAATGGGACAATTTTGTCTTTTTTATGGCTGAGTAGTATTCCATTGTATATATACCACATCTTATTTATCCATTCATCACTTCATGGGCACTTGGGTTGTTTCCACATCTTTGCTATTGTGAATAATGCTACAATGAACATAGGGGTGCATAAGTCTCTTTGAATTGTTCATTTCAAGTTCTTTGGATAAATACCCAGTAGTGGGATAGCTGGGTCATATGGCATTTCTATTTCTAATTTTTTGAGACATCTCCATACTGTTTTCTATAGTGGCTGCACCAGTTTGCATTCCCATCAGCAGTGTATGAGGGTCCCCGTTTCTCCACAACCTCTCCAACAATTGTCATTTTTTGTCTTAGTAATTATAGCCATTCTAACAGGTGTAAGGTCATATCTCATTGTAGTTTTGATTCATTACATGACTTTTTGACGTTTATACAGAGAATGCAGATACTCAGAATCCCATCAAGAGCCTTCATTGTGGGCCAGCCCAGGTGGCCTAGTGGTTAAGTTCATCATGCTCCACTTCAGCATCCCAAGTTTGGTCCCCAGGCACAGACAGACCTACACCACTCGTCTGTCAGTGGCCGTGCTGTGGTGGCGGCTCACATACAAAAAGAGGAAGATAGGCAACAGATGTTAGCTCAGGGAAAATCTTCCTCAGCTTAAAAAAAAAGAGCCTTCATTGCATGATACCCAGTAATAGCTTTGTAGATATTACAGGTTCAGAATATCAGAGAAAATTAACAACTTTTCTTGTGGGTCTACTTTTTCTTTGAGACCTATAACACTTGTCTTAGATGTAGTTAAGCCATGCTATATGCTCATGTTCTGATTAGTTATTATTCTTTTGAGATAATTTTACATTCACATGCAGTTGTGAAAAATAATAAAGTACTTCTGTCACGACAGCGTGAGGAGCTATGCTGACCTGCCCCCAAGTGAAACTGGTGAAAATTATATTTAAAAAAATGTTTAAAGCCTATGGAAGTAGTCCTGAGGATGAAGCTGGTTACCTGAGGGTTACTGTAAGTATTCAGTAAGAACATGATTATCCTTGACCTGGTTCCTAACACAGACACAGATAAAAAGAAGTTAATCTTGCCCGGTGGCGTAGCGGTTTCGTCCGCGCTTGGCAGCCCGGGGTTCACCGGTTCAGATCCCAGGCGCCCGCCGACGCACTGCTTGTCAGCCACGCCGTGGCAGTGTCCCATATAAAGTAGAGGAAGATGGGCATGGATGTTAGCCCAGGGCCAGTCTTCCTCAGCAAAAAGAGGAGGATTAGCAACAGATGTTAGCTCAGGGCTGGTCTTCCTCACCAAAAAAAAAAAAAAAAAAGAAGTTAATCTTGTTAATTTGCTGTTTTCTTGTTTAACCTTAGGGGTGACTCCAGGGTCACAAGGATTCATGAGCTTGTTTTGCAGAAGGAAAAGAATGCTTTCAAGGAAGATAAAATCACCACATAACCAGCCCCCAGCTGCTGTTGACTCCCAGAAGTCTGATTGCCCAAGGGCTTATCTGGAGTGAAAGAAACAGGGGTTTCCCCTTTGTTTCTCCAAAACTCATCCTCCCAAGCCCCTTAGCTCTATAAAACCTCTTGCTTTCTTCTTTTGTGAAGGCAGATTTGAGAGAACCTGTCCTCCTGCCTTCTTGTTTTGGCCCATTCAAATAAACTTTTCTCCATCTCCAAGCACAAGTGTCTCAATGATTGGGTTATTGTGCATCAGGCACACGAATTTGAGATTAAGAGGTTCGGTGTCAAGGACAAAGAGCAAATAAAGAAACATCTATTGAAGAAAATCTATGAAAATTCTGTAACAGAGGCAAGAGTTTGTGGTATTTGAACCAAGATCACTCCCTCCCACCTCCCTCCCAGATCAGTGAGACAGAGGCTCCCCTCCAGACTGCTGCAGCCAAGAACAAAGGGCTCTCATTGCACTCCCTCACCTCCAGCTTCCAGGCAGAGAGCTCTTTTCCTGGAAGGAGCAGGACATCAGCATTTCTCGTCTTGCCACCATCTACCTGTTACTGAGGCTAAGTCTCTGGTGAGTGCAGTGAGAGGTGGGGGTTCTCCTTTTCTGTGCAACTGACACTCATGGAACAGAAGTTCTACCTTGAACACAGAGCACTGAGAATACTGGGGCCTTTATTACCCTTGCCCCACCTGCTAAGGTGATGGTTCTATGCCAGGAGAAGCAAGACCAGAGGACCTCAGGCTGATGCCTCCACTTCTCCACCAAGTGTTGAGCTGCTAGAATGGGATGTCACTAAAAGAGAAGCTTGTCATTTTCCCCACCCCTAGCTCTAGAGCTCTGATTTAGAGATTTTGACTGGGAGAAGAACAGACTGTAAAACAGGCAGCTCCTAATCTCTTCACAAAGGAGCTGACTTCATTTGTAACAGATTATGGAGAAATTCAACCCCATCGATGCTCTCAAGGACAGTGGAAATTGTGTTGAAAGGCAATGGGAGGACATTAAAGATACAGGATAAACTGTAGGCTGCCTAGTTTTCCTGAAAAACATGGAGTAAGATAGCTAAGGGATCAATAAATATCAAACACTGATCTCAGAAAATATTCCTTCAAAGAAGACAGAATTTGATTGGATTACTTTGTATAGCAATTTATCCCCCAGGGCATTGTTGAAAACAATAAAGCAACCAGCAGCAATTGGTGTATTTAACTGTTGGGAACGCTCAGGGAAAGAGGAAGAGAGCCTTCCCCAAACAAATGTCATCCCATGGTGACTGTGAGATGCTGCACCTCCCTGAAAAGAACATAGGGGGAGGGGGAGGGAGTAGACTTTAGATTGGAACTGCATTAAAGCTGTATATCAATTTGGTAAGAATTGACATTTTTTACTATGTGGAGTATTCAAATTCATGAACACAGCACATTTCTCATTTGTTTAGATCTTCTGTGATTTATTTCATCAGCATCGTGTAGTTTTCAGCATATAATCCTATACATGTTTTGTTAGATTTATACTTAAATTTTTTTGTGTGATGGTAAACAGTATTGTATTTTTAACGTTTGTGTCTATATGATCATTGCTATATATAGAAATACAGTTGAGTTTTGTATATTGATCTTGTATCTTGTGACCTTGCTGAACTCACTTATTAGTTTTAGCAGGGTTGTTTTTTTTTTTCTGTAGATTCCTTGGGATTATCTGTGTAGTCAATTATCTGCAGATAGGGATGGTTTTTATTCTTCCTTTCCAATCTGTATGCCTTTTATTTCCTTTTCTTGCCTTGTACTGGCTATAATGTCCAGCACTATGTTGCATAAGAGTGAGTGAGTGTGGACATCCTCGCCTTTTCCCTGATCTTGGGGGAAAGCATTCACCCTTATACCATTAAGTATAATGTTAACTATAGGTTTTTTTGTAGTTTTTTGAAAGTTTTTATCACAAGGAACACTGAATTTTGTCAAATGCTTTTTCTGTGTCAATTGATAGTATAACATGATTTTTCTTCTTTAGCCTGGCAGGGGGAGGGCTAGAGATGAAGACACCTTCTTATGGGATGATGAAGGTAGAAGTCTAGACCCCACTCAGCCTTTGCTGGTATGGGTGATGTTTGGCTGGAGTTCTTTGGACTTCAGAAATATTTAGGTCATTTTTTTGGCTTTTCTATGTCCACCGTTTCTAACAAAGCTTTAATTCCTGAGGGGCATACTAATAAATATGCTAATTGGTATAATTCAGGGAAGCTAAGATTTTAAGTCCTTAGATTGATTCAAAATTTATTATCAAATGTATCTCTGATATGCCCCCCTGAAATGTACAATTTTATTTATAATTAAAGGTTCCTCAAAGTGACCACTAGTTCTCAATAACCCTTAGTGAAATTGTGCCATTTCGAAAGATAGGAGCATTAGTTAGGACAAAACATATAAGGAGCAAGTGTCCATCCCAGTGGAGGGTAGACTAACCCATGAAAACTGAAACAGATAAAGTGTTGTTTTTGCACCTTTTGTCTCCATATCCTAACTAATTGCTGGCTGTCGTTAACTGTAGGCCTAACAACCTGTAGTCCCAGTTCAAACAGGTGAAGATAATCAACTCAGTTCTAAGGAACACAAAACCAATACTGAGGAGAGTTTTTATAATATTTTGAGAGATGACCCAAGGAAGTTTGTCGAAAGGATGACATTCTAACAAGACTTTCTGTTCATTAGTTTTTGGGGCCAACTCGAATAATAGGTTAATCAGACCTATGCCTGCCCTTTCCTCCAAGACTTTCCTTTACAGAAAAACAACACAGAAGACGTCAAAATGAAAGGTAAAAAGGAACAGGAGACAGTGATACAAGCCAAATTTAACCAAAAGACAAAATAATACAACCTGATCAGAACCCAACATTTTATTCTTCTATATATATATTTTTTTTGGGGGGGGGGAAGATTAGCCCTGAGCTAACATCTGTTGCCAATCCTCCTCTTTTTGCTGAGGAAGATTGGCTCTGAGCTAACATCTGTGGCCATCTTCCTCTGTTTTATGTGAGACACCTGCTACAGCATGGCTTCATAAGTGGTGTGTAAGTCCACGCCTGGGATCCAAACCTGCGAACCCTGGGCCACCGAAGTGGAGCGAACTTAACTACTACACCACTGGGCCAGTACCCCAATGTTTTATTCTTAATCCTAGGGGTAAAAAAGTAAACCATGAAAGTTTAGGGCTCAGATTCAGTGTGAAAGTACCTCTTCATTATGGGCAAGGTGGACTTAAGCAGCCTCAGATGTGCACATAATTACCATGCTGAGCATCCTGGCCCATCATAAGAGGGATCTCAACAGAGTCTCTGTGGGGCCTTTAAATTGTCAAAGCCCACCAATGGAAGATCGGCAGAGACATGCCTAAGTCACAATAAGTGTATTTAGCTTGCTACATCAAGGGAGGACCCCTCATGGGTCAAAGTTTAGGAGAATCTTCATCTAAAGAAGTTAGGAAGGGCTTTTGTGGGCATTAGTACTTGTGTTGAGTGGTTTTAATGCAGGTCCTATAATGTGGGTAACTGATTGGAATAGGTAGGGTTGGAGAAGTGAGGCTGTTTACTGATTGATTCAAGCTCGAAACAAGATTTTTTTAACTAGAGGGAAATGTTTCTGTGGCTTTACTTGGACCTTGGGTCTATTATTGTGGCTTGAGTTAAGATCCTTAAGGGGATACTTGGGGCTTGGGTCTGTTATTCTAGTTTATGACTTAAGATATTCAAGGGGACATGGGCCTATTTCTCAATCCCCTAATTTACCTATTGCCTCACCCTAAGCTTCTATGTATAGGCACACCTCATTTATCTAGAGGTAATGATTCTGGTAGCCATTAATGTCTGAAACACAATAATATCTTGATGCATAGCTTTGCCTGGATTAATTGCCATATTTGTAAAATGAAGACGTAGATTCCTTTCCACTCTTAACATCCTATGACTTTAAGTAAGTTAAAAAGGATACGAACAGACTGTTCACAAGAAAAGTAATACAAACACCTCTTAAACATATTTTTAAAAGATGCTTAGACTTAACCATAAAAAGAGAAATGCAAACTAAAACTATAGGGGCTGGCCCAGTTGCATAGTGGTTAAGTTCATGCGCTCAGTTTGCGGGCCCAGATCCTGAGTGTGGGCCTACACACCACTCATCAAGCCATGCTGTGGCGGCATCCCATATACAAAAGTAGAGGTAGATGGCAACAGATGTTAGCTCAGGGCCGATCTTCCTCACCAAAAACCCCACAAAAAAAAACAAAACCTAAAACTGCAGAGGTACTATTTTTCACCTATACATATTGTAAATATCAAAAATTTCATAATATGGTGTGGAAGCAAAGACGTGGGGAAAGCGGCATCTTAAAGGATTGTTAGTAGAATTATAAATTTGTACCTTAATGAAATGCAATTTGGTAATATCTATCTAAATTTATAATACTCTTTCCTGGGAATTCATCCTTCAGATGTACTCACAAATGTTTGAAATGGCTCATGTACAGAGATATTCCTATTAGCATTGTTTGTAACAATAAAAAACTGGAAACAACCTGAATGTCCATCATTAAGGGATTTTCAAATAAAATAGGATGCATCCACAGAGTAGAAACATTTGCAACTATACAAAATTGGCCATTAGAAATTAGGATAGTGGTTATGTTTGGGAAATAGTGACTGAATAGTGACTGGAAGGGGCACCAAGGAATCTTCTGGGGTGCTGGTAATGTTAACTTCTTTCATCTGGGTTCTGGTTACACAGGTATGCTCATTTTGTGGAAGATCATCACACTGTACACTAATAATTCAGGCATTGTTTTGTGTATATGTTATACTTCAAGAAAAAAATTTAAATGAATAAGCAGCTTTATGTAGACTTATATGCAACAATCTTCAAGATATATTGTTAACTAAAAAGAAAAGCTCAGAATAGTGTATATAAAATCCTACCATTTGTGAAAAATATATGTATATGGTTGTACATGCATAGACAATTTGGAAATATAGATAAGAAATGGTAGGATGGTTGCCTCTGGCAGTGTGTGTGGTACAAGATATTTTTCAGTAGGTAACCTTTTGGATCTTTAAAATATTTTACCATATGCATGTATTACTCATTCAAAATTAGTGTAATTTATTAATTTAAATAGTTCATTTTTATTAGCCCCCTAGAACCCAAAATAAATTTGCCACTATATAAAAATTATTCTACATTAATCCTGGGTGTTATCTTCAGACCTTAGGTCATAGCCTATGTACTCTTTAGACTTAATTACATTAAGCAGGTTTTTTTTTGCATTCTCAAGTCCAAGATGATCAGAAGCAGCAGATCACCAGAGACAGAGGAGGCTTATTAGAGGTAAGTGTACTGAAAAATGCAGGAAAAGATAATAGCTGGAAAGTGAGGGGTAGACAAAAATTACAAAAAACATAGATGAAATAACCCAAAGAAGTAATACAATCAGGATTATTTGTTTTAGGAGCAAACAGCCTTACCTATTCAATATTTTTGATATGACTTATGATATAGCAATTGCTAGTCACATGTTCAGCTTAATTCATAATGATAAAATAAAACAATGTCAAATAGATTACTTCAGAAATCATGAAGTATAGTCTTCACACACTGCTGTGTGGATCATAAAGTGGAATTATGCGGGAAGCACACGACCCTGGAAGTGGTACCAGCACGGTGTGGCAGGTAGCTCCAAGGAGCTAGATAGAGCCCCTGTCTTTTCCTTTCCCCTCCTTTTTGCCTCTGGGTCCTGCCACTCTCAGATACAAAATGGTCCATTTTTTTCTCTGAAGATAGAGCTTGATTATCTACCATAAAGATCCCAGATATTAGAATCCCAAACAATTGTTTTCCTTTAATGAGTGTATGTGTGAGATCTGTGTGTGTGTGTGTGTGTGTGTGTGTGTGTGTGTGTACTTTCTGGTACATTCTCGCTTAAAGCAACAAAAGCAAAATACAAGTCAGTGGGACTTCTGTTAAAGAATGTCTTACCTCCAACCAAAAACTAATAAGCAGACATAACAACACTAAAGACATTCCTATTCAAGTGAGGGATAAATAAACATGTCTGTTACCTCTCCTCTGATTTCTGGAAGTCATAAGCAATGCTATGAGATAAGGAAAAGAAAGTAGCAAAAAGTATTAGATAGAGGAGGTAAAATGACCATTGTTGAAGAAGAAATTTTTTTCTGCCTGCCCGGAAAACCCATTTGAATCAAAAGAGGAATGTGGAGATTTAAAAGGATGTCGACGCAAACAATCCATAGCCAATCTATAAATGAAAATTGGGGTGAGTTTATTATGAGCCAAATTTTGAGGACCATATAGCCCGGGGCCTTCCTTCCCCAAGGAAGGAAGGGCACCAAAGAAGTGGGTGTACAGAGTGGTTATATACCGTCAAAGAGCATATATCACATATGAATGCAATGTCCTTTTTACAATTGTCATGAGATGCCCTGTCGGCACAGCCTTTGATGGACACCACAGGGAGCAGGTCTGGTGTCTCGAGCTGGGTGGTCACAGGATGAGCACAGCAATCAAATCCTCACCTAGGGAGAAATGCTCATCCTTAAGGAAATGTCAATGTGGGGGGTGTTCCATCCTTATCTTAAGGGCATTTGTTCTTGTTTCTGGAACATGTTAAGTTTAAAGCAGATATACAATGCACGTTCAAAGGCCAGTAAGGCTCTTTTGGAAAAGCAAGGTCAGGCCGAATTAGTTTTACACCAAATGGCTTCCTCATATACTCCAATATATCCTATTGCTTGCCATTTTATTTATAAAGGGAAACATAAATATCACTATTTTTCTATACAGCAATGACCAATTATAAAAATTAAAATGTTCCACTTAGAGTAGCAACATATAAAATACATAGGAATTTAATTCATAAGTGTGTAGGACCTATATGAAAAAAATACCAATATTTACTGAGGAAAAGAAAAACTATAATTTAAGCCAACTTTGTTCCTGAATTGGAAGAGTCAGTTTTATCAAGATATAACTTCTTCCCAGATTCAAAAATAACTTGTGTCATTCCAATCAAAATTTCAAGTGTATTTTGTGGGGAAAGGGGATTGAGGAAGACCAAGCAAGATGATTGTCAAACTTATCTGGATTAATAAATTTATGAAAATAGTTCAAATATTCTTTAAAAAGAAAGAATATTGAGTTATAATTAACTATTAGATGTTATAATTTACAAATTTCTAGCAATTAAGACACTGAAATGGCAGAATTAAAGCATGAATTTATTTCTCTCCCAATTTTCTGTTTTAAAATGAATATAAAGAAATTAATGTCTGCAAAGACAGCAACAGAGATTTTTGGGGCACCATCATCTAGGGAATTAATACGACTAGAACTGTCTGGAATCTTGAGAGGCTATATAACACTAATAACTACCATTTATAGAATGATTAGTACATGCCAGGGGCTGCATTATACATACAACAAGCTTATGAGGTATTATCTGGTTTATCTCCATCAGACAGTTGAGAAAACTTTAGGAAACAGAAAACAGAGTAGTAACTGATTTCACAGGGCACAGGAAGCAAACTAGTTTGCCCCAGAAAACCCAGGAGGAGCTCAGAATTGATACCACGTAGAAGGGATGATGGAGATAAGGTTCCACATAACAAAGAGAGGTTGAAGACTGCTTGCAGGAACTGTAAACTCCTCCTCCTCCTGTTACGGAACCAAGAGGGCTCACCTCCTGGTAAGTTAAATAAGACTGTACACCAGTGGAAGTTGTCTCACAAAGTAAAGTGTATTTGCAGCAAATAGGAGGCCATGAGGAGTCATTTCCAAAGTCATGGTGTCCCCGAACAAAGGGAAGCAGAACAGGGACCTTTACTTTAGATGGGAATGAATATTCAAAAGAGAGAGGCGGTATTTGCCTGCACAGGCTCAGTTGGAGAACATGCTTCCACATAATGAGGCCTAAGCTCCTCCTGGAGAGATCTTTGCTTAAAAATAAAGCAAAGATCATGGGTGCAGCTCTTGTGGTGAGGCCTGATCAGTTTTAGGATGTTTGGTAGTTACATCTCCCTTGAGTTTCTCACTTGGTCAGTTTCAGGATGGTGGTGGTTACATCTCCTTAACATACAAAAGGAAAAACAGTTAATTGTGTCAGAACCCACCTTTGAGTTTCTCAAGGCACCTGGTGGGTGACACTACACCTTTCCACATATCTACTCACAAGACATTCTGTGCATTAGGTTAAAGGAGATGTCAAGGGCCCGGGATGCCAGGTATAGTTGTGGGCATGACTGAGAGCTGAAAAGAGAATTCACTGAAAGTCTGTTTTTGGAACATTGTCACTTCCAGCCCCTTTTCCCTGTCCTATATGCAAAATATTATCAGCCAGGAGAACCAAGGGATCTTTTGGAGAGCAATTCAGCACCAACCAAAGACTCAGTATCAGACTGATATATAGGATACCCCCCAAAACAGACAGCTTTCTATCCAGTGACTCAGAAATGAAGCTCCCCAGGTAACACATAAATATGAAAGAGCATCCAAGGATCCAATAGAAAGGCCCTGGGGAGGAAAAGTAAATTTAAGATAACAAGATTAAGGGATCTTGGGTGAAACAAATAATGCGCAGAAAATAATATTTAAAAAATTTTTTTTTCCAGAGGGATAAATAAAGGGCATCCATAAATAAGCATAGTATTTTAATGAAAAAGAAACAATCAGAGAACAAGAAACAGTTCTTGGAAATTAGAATTTTGACAGCTGAAATTAAAAACTCAATAGGTGGCTAGAAGTTACAAGGTCAAGGAAATCTCCCAGAAACAGAAAAAGAAGCCCAGAGACTTAAAAAAAAAAAAAAAAAAAAAATTGTAGAGAAGAGATAGGAGACAGAGAGATTAAGTCCATGATAATTGGATTCCCAGGGTAACTGGAATTCCAGAAAGAGAGAAAACAAAGAGTGGGGAGGACAACGTTATTTAGAGATTATATAAAAAGTAATAAAATAAATTTTCCCAGAATTGAAGGATACAAGTATTCAGATTGAAAGGGTCCATCATGTACCCAGCACAATGAATAAAAAAGATACACAACAGGCACGTTTTCATCCAAATCTAGGATATCAGAGAAAGAGAAGATTAAAAGGGCCTCAAGGAGTGGGAGGAGACAGGTTCTGAATAAAAGACTCAGAATCAGAGTTGCATTAGGCTTCTGAATAGCAACATTGGATGTAACTCTCCGGTATGAACACGTCAACAACCTCACCATCTTTCTCCTACTCCTCTGAGAAAGCAAAGTAACAATGAAGAACTGGAAACAATAAAACAAAGATTAAAAAAAATACTGCCCCACTTTTTCAGGAAATAGGTGACAGAGAAAATCTGCAGAACCCCAAAGAAAAGCAATTAAAATTAAACAGAAAATGCAAAGAGGCATCTTATCAGTGGCACGTCTCAGAAAGTACCAGCAAAAATATACTTTCTGAAAAGGAGAAACTCATCCAGAAATGCAAAATCTATGACCTAAAAATCTAACAACTGAGGCGTGAGGTAAGCCGGGCCTCAGCGGAAGTCATGAGGCTGGAATGCAGAGAGAAAAGGCAGAGAGGGTATCTAGAGGGCTGCTAGCAGCAGATCTCAGAAAGACCCAGCAAGAACACTGCCTGAGGGTGAAGGGCCCATCTGGAAGTGCAGGGTCCCCATCCTCTGTTTGCTGCTGCTGCTGAAGGGCCTGGGGATGCAGGGCTGCTGACAGAAATCCTCCCAAACCCAGCCTGGGGCAGAGAACCAGAGGGAGCAGGGCTCCACAAAAAATGTCTCAGAGGAGCCATACCAGGCCAGAATCAGTGGTCACTGTGACCGCAGAGGGCCCGTGAAAGGTGTGATACCTGGAAGGGAGCCCTGGCCACTCCCACCCGCCATGATCCCACCTGCAAATAGCTGGACCAGTAAAAACCATGTCATTCAAAAATAAGTGTTGAAGAAAGGCTATGGCACAACATCAGCACAAAGATTTTGTACGAAAAAATGTGAAAAAGAGCTGCACAATCGATGAATGCATGAAAGACATTCACAGAAGCACGGAGCAGACGAAGATGCTGACCACACATTCCACCACAGGGTAAAAATCTCAATGAAACTATTGTCTCCATGTAGGAAGACCCCAGAACACGCATGCAGGAACTCATATGTTAGTTGTTTCTTTGGCACTTTTGCTGCGTTACTTTTATATTGAGAATGTCATTTTCCTTTAGAGAAAATAAAAATATTCATCAATGTTTATTTTTCTTTTATGGCTTCAGTTTTAACTCTTTACTCCATTTTAAATTTTTTTTCTGGAATTTGGTCTGAGGTAGGAATATAAATTTTTTGCATATATCAGTTTTGTTTGGGGACGGGGAAATGTGTATTTCCAAAGAAAATATACTTCATGCTTATTTGGCTGCTGGGAATTCTCTGGCTGGATGCATCACTGGTATTTAGAGTGGAATCCTCGTGCAGCATCTTCAGCAAACTTGTTGCTCCATCAGGAGAGCCCATTGATGTTACAGGTGTCCCACAACCTGTCACTATGTCTTTCTGTGCTCACGGCCAAAGAGGTTGCAGATTCTCCAACAATATCCAATGTTAGATTTAGAACTGAAGATGCTTTATTTCAGGTAGCTATAAAAAAGCAAATTTTTAAATATAGGGCAAATTTATGGCATTGTTTTATAATACATTTAACAGTTGTAGGTTATTTTTGTATTTACTACTTTTTGGGGGGTTTAAAAATATAAATTGTTAATAACCATTATTCATGAGTGGAGTTAGGAATTGCATAATTTATTCAGAGGAATTCCTGCATAGAAAACAAAGTATTTTACATTTATTTCTATCTCAAGTGACTTAAAAAAAAATTATTAGGGAAGTTTTAAAACACAAAGTAAAATGAACCCCTCCCTACAGACATACTTAACAATCATCTTTAAAAAATTATCAACAATTCTGTCATTCTTTAGGTAACATTTATTGATTGCTTGTTAAGTGTCCGGAAATTTCCCAAGCCTGCCTTACCTCATTCAAAACTCAAAAAAACACCCAATGAACTAGGTCAGTGGCAGAATTAGTGTGAAACTAATAAAGTTTACTTGCCTGGATACCTTCCAATAAAGGTGCCCTAGAAATATCTTCACATATTTATGTTTTTGTAAAATTTGCAAAAATTAGACATTTCAACCAGAATCAGTTAAGACTGCTGTCTCTTTCCACTTTAACTGCCCCTCGTTTGCACTTTCCCCTTCTCTTGTGACCATGGAGTGGCAGTGGGCATTTTGGAGATTTTGGTAAGGATTGACTCGGATATATGTTTTTCTTTGCAATCCCTTCCATGTATAATTATATTATGGCTGGCCATCTCAGTTTGGGATGTCTTCTAGAATACTCTGAATGTGGTCAATTCAAAGAGTATTTAAGAGCACTCACTCCATAGAAAATTTGAAATGCCCTGAAATCTTATAGCTTAGATATCAGAGAAACTCGATAGAGGTTTCCTCAAATTTGACAACAGTCATAAAAATTACATTGCATTACTAATAAGGAGTTGAGAATTTGAAAGAAACCTCTGTAAACTGTCAAAAAGAAAAAGCAAATTTCCATCAACTGTGTTAGAAGATACTCTAAATTAGCCTCCTGTTCCTCCGATAGAAAAGGATATTACAAAGTCATCAAATGAAGAGACAATCAACATGTATGCTTTTCTCCATCTAAATAAATATTTCAAATTATATCCAACAGTGTATTCATAATTTTGTCAGTTTTTTTCTTACATAGAGCTTGCCAAATTCAATAAGCAATAGGCCCCACAAAACCTGGAACCATTTATGAGGTTATTATTTTATCCCTGTTGAAAGATGAGTAAATGGAAGCTCAGAGAGATCAATCAATCAATTCTCCAAGGTTACGTAGATATTAAAAGGTGGAACATGATTTAAAATCACATTTTCAGTCCCTAAAATATTGGATAGTAAATACAAACAACCATACGATAGTGTTGGTTATCTGTTTGTGACAAACTACATGATCATGGAAATCCACTCAACCTCTTGAAACTTCAGTTTCACTGTGTACAAAAAACAGAGATCTTGCTAGATCATCTTTAAGTTGCCCCTTCAAAACTAGGCCAATGGCAGCTATCTTAAACTTAGTCCTGGGTGGAGGGCATAGTCTATCACAGAGCATGGGATGGGGCGTTGCTAGGCTTCTTGGACACATTAAAATTTGTAGAAACTTGATGATTTGTAGTATATATTGCTTTGCTAATAATGACTCTAGGAAAATCCCCTCTCCCTTGGAAAGACTATATAGGGGTGAATAAATATAATTACACTTAGGTTTCTGTTGAGTTAACCAACCTAGAAGAGAAAAATATATAGCAGGATACTACTGGGCAGTGCTTTATCTGACTAACTCATTAGGCATGTCTAGATTGGGGGGGAGAATTTAATTTTTTCTTTTGAGATAATTATAGATTTACATGCAGTTGTGAAAAATAATACAGACAGATACCATGTATCTTTTTCTCAGTTTCCTCCTGGTGAATCTTGCAAATCTGTAATACAATATCACAACCAGGATATTGACAGTGGTACAGTCAAGCTGCAGAACATTTGCGTCACCACAAGATCCCTAGTCACGCTCACTTCCCTCCCATCCTCACCTCCTTAAGCCCTGGCTACCACGAATCTGTTCTCCATTTTTAAAATGTCGTCATTTCAAGAATGTTGTACAAATGGAATCATACAATATGTAATCATTTGAGATTGACTTTTTTCACTCAGAATAATTTTCTATAGATTCATCTCAGTTCTTTTAAATAACAATAGTTTGTTCCTTTTTATCGCCGAATAGTATTCTACGCTATAGATGAACCACTGCATTTTTGTGCATGTACATGTCCACTTGTTCCAGTTGTCCTATCCTTTCTCCATTGAATTTCTTTTGCTCCTGTGTCAAAGATCGGTTGATTGTATGATTGTGGGTCTATTTCTGGTCTCTATTCTGTTCAATTGATCTGTCTGTTCTTTTGCCAATACCAAACTGTCTTGACTATTGTCACGTTATAGTAAGACTTGAAGTCGGGTAGTCCTTCTCTGACTTCATTCTTTTTCTTCAATACTGTGTTGGCTATTCTGGATCTTTGCCTTTCCGTATAAACTTTAGAATCAGTCTGTTGATATCCACAAAGTAACTTGCTGGGATTTTGATTAGGATTGCATTGAATATATAAATCAGGTTGGAAGAACTGACATCTTAACAATATTGAGTCTTGCTATCCAGGAACCTGGAATATCTCTCCATTTATTTAGATCTTCTTTGATTTCTACCATCTGAGTTTTATAGTTTTTTTTCTTTTATGTTAATATCTTTTCTTTTAATTTTATTGAGGTCGTGTTGGTTTATAACATTGTGTAATTTCAGGTGTACATTATTATATATCAGTTTCTGTATACAGTGCATAGTGCTCACCACCAGTAGTCTACTTTTTATCCATCACCATACATATCTGCCCCTTTACCCCTTCTCCCCACCCCCCAATCCCTTCCCCTCTGGTAACCACTAACCTGTTCTCCTTATCCATGTGTTTATCTTCCACATACAAGTAAAATCATATGGTGTTTGTCTTTTTCTGTCTGGTTTATTTCACTTAACATAATACCCTCAAGGTCCATCCATGTGGTTGCAAATGGGGTGATTTTGTCTTTTTTTATGGCTGAGTGTATTCCGTTGTATACATATACCACATCTTCTTTATCCATTCATCAGTTGATGGGCACATGGGTTGCTTCCACGTCTTGGCTATTGTGAATAATGTTGCAATCAAGATAGTGGTGCACAAATATTTGTATTGGATAAATATGCAGTAGTGGAATAGCTGGATCATATGGTATTTCTATTTTTTTGAGAAATCTCCATACTGTTTTCCATAGTGGCTGCACCAGTTTGCATTCCCACCAGCAGTGCATGAGGGTTCCTTTTTCTCCACATGCTCTCCAGCACTTACTATTTCTCCTCTTGTTAATTACAGCATTCTGATGGGTGTAAAGTGATACCTCGTTGTAGTTTTGATTTGCATTTCCCTCATAATTAGAAACGTTGAACATCTTTTCATGTGCCTGTTGTCCATTTGAATATCTTCTTTTGAAAAATGTCTGTTCATTTCCTCTTCCCATTTTTTGATCGGGTTGTTTGTCTTTTTGTTGTTGGGTTGTATGAGTTCTTTGTATATTTTGGAAATTAACCCCTTGTTGGATATATGATTTGTAAACATTTTCTCCCAGTTGCTGGGTTGCCTCTTCATTTTGTTCATGATTTCCTTTGCTTTACAGAAACTTTTTAGCTTGATGTAGTCCCATTTGTTTATTTTTTCTTTTGTTTCCCTTGCCTGAGTAGACATGGTATTCGAAAAGATCCCTCTATGATGGATGTCAAACAGGGTACTGCCTTTGTTTTCTTCTAGGAGTTTTATAGTTTCAGGTCTTACATTCAAGTCTTTAATCCATTTTGAGGTAACTTTTGTGTATGGTCTAATATAATGTTCTACTTTCATTCTTTTGCATGTGGCTATCCAGTTTTCTCAACACCGTTTATTGAAGAGACTGTTCTTTCTTCACTGTATGTTCTTGGCTCCTTTGTCGAAGATTAGCTATCCATAGATGTGTAGTTTTATTTCTGGACTTTCAATTCTGTTCCATTGAACTGTGTGTCTGTTTTTGTACCAGTACCATGCTGTTTTGGTTACCACAGCTCTGTAGTGTGTTTTGAAATCAGGGATTGTGATGCCTCCAGCTTTGTTCTTTTTTCTCAGGATTGCTTTAGCCATTCAGGGTCTTTTGTTGTTCCACACATATTTTAGGATTCTTTGTTCTCTTTCCATGAAGAAGGTCATTGGGATTCTGATTGGGATTGCACTGAATCTGTAGATTGCTTTAGGTAATATGGACATTATAACTATGTTTATTCTTCTAATCCATGAGCATGGAATATCTTTTCATTTCTTTATATCTTTGATTTCTTTCAATAATGTGTTATTCTTTTCAGTGTTTAGGACTTTCACCTCCTTGGTTAAATTTATTCCTAAATATTTTGGTCTTTCTTTTTGCGATTGTAAATGGAATTGTGTTCTTGACTTCTCTTTCTGCTAGTTCATTATTAGTGTATAGAAATGCAACTGATTTTTGTAAGTTGACTTTGTACCTTGCAACTTTACTGTAATAACTGATTATTTCTAATAGCTTTCTGGTGGATTCTTTAGGGTTTTCTATATATAGAATCATGTCCTCTGCGAACAGTGAGAGTTTTACTTCTTCCTTTCCAATTTGGATACCTTTTCTTGGATACCTTTTGCAATATTTCTTTTTCTTGCCTCATTGCTCTGGCCAAAACCTCCAGTACTATGTTGAATAGGAGTGGTGAGAGTGGGCACTCTTGTCTTGTTCCTGTTCTCAGAGGGATGACTTTCAGTTTTTCACTATTAAGTATGATGTTGGCTGTGGGTTTGTCATATATGACCTTTATGATGTTGAGGTATTTTCCTTTTATACCCATTTTATTGAGAGTTTTTATCATAAATCAATGTTGGATCTTGTCAAATGCTTTCTCTGCATCTATTGAGATTATCATGTGATTTTTATTCCTCATTTTGTTAATGTGGTCTATCACATTGATTGATTTCCAGATGTTGAACTATCCTTGTGTCCCTGGTATAAATCCCACTTGATCATGGTGTATGATTCTTTTAATGTATTGCTGTATTCAATTTACCAATATATTTTTTAGGACTTTTGCATCTATGTTCATCAGCAATATTGGCCTGTAATTTTCCTTCTTTGTGTTGTCCTTGTCTGGTTTTGGCATCAGGGTGATGTTGGCCTCATAGAATGAGTTAGGAAGCGTTCTATCTTTTTCAATTTTTTGAAATAATTTGAGATGGATAGGTATTAAATCTTTGAATGTTTGGTAGAATTCTCCAGAGAAGCCATCTGGTCCTGGACTTTTGGTTTTGGGGATGTTTTTGATTACTGTTTCAATCTCTTTACTTGTAATTGGTCTATTCAGGTTCTCTATTTCTTCTTGTTTCAGTTTTGGGAGGTTGTATGAGTCTAAGAATTTATCAATTTCTTCTAGGTTGTCCAATTTGTTGACGTATAATTTTTCATGGTATTCTCTTATAATCCTTCGTATTTCTGCAGTATCCGTTGTAATTTCTCCTCTTTCACTTTTAATTTTATTTATTTGAGTCTTCTCTCTTTTTTTCTTAGTGAGTCTGGCTAAGGGTTTGTCAATTTTGTTTATCTTCTCAAAAAACTAGCTCTTAGTTTCACTGATCTTTTCTATTTTTTTTTAGTCTCTATTTCATTTATTTCTGCTCTTAGTTTTATTATTTCCCTCCTTCTGCTGACTTGGGGCTTTGTTTGTTCTTCTTTTTCTAGTTCTGTTAGGTGTAGTTTAAAATTACTTATTTGAGATTTTTCTTCTTTGTTGAGGGAGGCCTGTATTGCTATAAATTTCCCTTTAGGACTGCTTTTGCTGTATCCCAGAAGAGTTGGTAGGTTGTGTTCTCATTTTCATTTGTCTGTAGGTATTTTTTTGATTTCTCCTTTTATTTCTTCATTGATCCAATGGTTGTTCCATAGCATGTTGTTCAGTCTCCACATATTTGAGACTTTCCTAGCCTTTTTCTTGTGGTTGATTTCTAGTTTCATAGCATTGTGGTTGGAAAAGATACTTGATATGATTTCAATCTTCTTAAATTTGTTGAGACTTGCCTTCTTTCCCAAAATATGGTCTATCTTTGAGAATGTTCCATGTGCACTTGAGAAGAATGTGTATTCTGCTGTTTTTGGATGGAATGTTCTCTATGTATGTATGAAGTCCATTTGGTCTAGTATTTTATTTAAGGCCACTGTTTCCTTGTTGACTTTCTGTCTGGATGATCTATGTGTTGATGTAAGTGGAGTGTTGAGGTCCCCTACTATTATTGTGTTGCTGTCAATTTCTCCCTTTAGGTCTGTTAATAGTTGCTTTATATGCTTTGGTGCTCTGGTATTAGGTACATATATATTCATAAGCATTATGTCCTCTTGGTAGAATGTCCCTTTTATCATTATATACTGCCCATCTTTGTCTCTCATTGTCTTTTTTATCTTGAAGTCTGCTTTGTTTGATGTAAGTATGGCAACACCTTCTTTCTTTTGCTTGCCATTTGCTTGAAGTATCATCGTCCATCCCTTCACTCTAAGTCTATGTTTGTCTTTAGAGCCGAGATGTGTTTCCTGGAGGCAGGATATTGTTGAGTCTTGTTTTTTAATCCAACCAGCCACTCTGTGTCTTTTGATTGGAGAATTTAATCCATTTACATTTAAAGTCATTACTGATATATGAGGGCTTAGTACTGCCATTTTATCTCTTGTTTTCCGGTTGTTCTACATTTCCATTGTTTCTCTTCCCTTGTATTTCTGACTGCCATTTCAATTTGGTGGTTTTCTCAGTTTTCTCTTTATGTATGATTTGTGGCTTTGCTCTGATTTTTTGTTTAGTGGTTACCATAAGGTTTGTATAAAAGATCTTACAGATGAGATAATCCATTTTCTTATAGCCTCTTATCTCCATTAGCCTAAGCAAGTCCATCCCTTTCCTCTTCCCCTTCTGAGCTACTGTTCTCACAAATTGTTCTTTTCTGTTTTGTGAGTTTGTGACTAAATTGAAGTGTTTACAGTTATTCTTGATTCTTTCCTTCTCTCTGTCTTTTATGTTATTAAGTGTTTACTGATCTATTCTGATATAGAGCTGCAATTTGCTGATTCTATTTGTCTATTTATCTCCTTGTTCAAGGTTTTGTAAACCTTTACCTTTTTGTTATGGGTAGGAGGGCTTCTTTCATCATTTCTTGTAAGGGAAGTCTAGTGGTGATGAACTGCCTCAGATTTTATTTATTTGGGAAAGCTTTTATTTCTCCATTGTATCTGAAGGATGTTTCATTGGATAGAGTATTCTTCACTGAAAGTTTTTGTCTTTCGGTACTTTGGATATATCATTCCATTCTCTCCTAGCCTGTAAATTTCTCCTGAGAAATCCACTGAAAGTCTGATAGTGGTTCCTTGGTAGGTTATTTTCTTCTGCCTTGCTGCCCTTAATATTTTTTTGTCATTGACTTTTGACAGTTTTAATAGTGTATGACTTGGAGAAAGTCTTTTTGCATTGATTTAATTAGGAGTTCTATTGGCTTCATGTACTTGTATGTCCAGTTCCTTCCCTAGGTTTGGAAAGTTCTCAGCTATTATTTCTTTGAACAAGCTCTCTGGTCCTTTATCCCTCCCTTCTCCCTCTGGAATACCTATAATCCTTATGTTGCACTTCCTAATTGAGTCAGATATTTTTTGAAGAATTTCTTCACTTTTTAAAAATCTAGTTCTCTCTCCTCCTCCACCTGAAGCATTTCTATATTTCTATCCCCTAAATCACTAATTCTGTCCTCCATAATGTTTTTTTAATGGATTCTTATTTTTTATTGCATTTATTGTGTTCTTCATATCCAGAATTTCTGGTTTTTTTTTTTTTAGAGTTTCAATCTCTTTGGTGAAGTATTCCTTGTGCTCATTAATTTTATTCTTGAGCTCATTGAATTATCTTTCTGAGTTTTCTTATAACTTGTTAAGTTTCTTTATGATAATTACTTTTGAATTCTCTGTCATTTAGATTGTAAATTTCTGAGTTCAGGATTGGTTTCTGGAGACTTGTCATTTTCCTTCTGCTCCGAAGTGTTAATGTAGTTCTTCATGGTGTTTGATGAAGTAATCCTTTGCTGGTGCATTTGTGGTAGTATCAGGTAGCAGATTCTACCTGCCACCACTGGGAGGGGCAGGAGGTTTGTTTTCTGACCTTGCCCTATCTGCTGGAAGTTGTGCATGTAGGGCTACTCTGTATTCACCTGGGCTGGCCACAGACCCTCTGCAATTTGTGCTTACATGGGCAGGGCCTCTGCACTGGGTGGGTGGATTGGGTACCATAGGTGGGATCTCTGTGCTCAGCAAGGGACTGGTTGAGCTGTTGCATGCTAGTGGGAGGGTCACCTATATGGGGGCTGAGTCACATCTTGGTGGGTCCTGTTGGCTGCTGTGCTCCATTGGGGGGGCACCTTCTGAGTGGGCAGGGTGCCTTCTCACCTGCACTGCACTAAGGGTGGGGGCCACCCATGTGGGGATTGAGCCCCACTCAGTGGATCCTTTGGACTGCTGTGCTCTATGGGCATGGGTTCCTTCTGAGTGGGCGGGTCACCTTCTCACCTGTGCTGCACTGTGGGGGGCACCCACACAGTGACTGAGCTGCTGCTACTTGGTGTAGAATGTTCCCATGGGCGAGACTGCCACAGCATATTTGGTGCTCCCTTGGGCTGGGCTGCAACTCTGAAAGTGTTTGTGTAGGCTGGGCTGTCCCTGCCTCCTCTTACAGCCCTGTGAGACTGCTGTGCGAAGGTCTGTGAACTGGCTTGCTGCTGCCAGGGAGAGGAAGGGGTGCACTTACTTAGTTCCACTGCCTCCCAGGGATCCAGTCTACCCACCTTCAGATGTGTAGCTGCATGGATCTCTCAGAAGTCCTGTTATGCTGTGGAGGGAGTCCTCTGCCAGTCAATGAATGTCCGTTTGGTTGTAACTTAAAGGGGAGAGACTGAGGGAATAACTCACTCTGCCATGATGCTGATGTCACACCTACATTCAGAGTTTTATAGTTTTCCTCAAATAAAATGTTACATATTTTGTTAGATTTATAACTATTCCTTCTAGGCAATATATAGTTGGATCTTGTTTTTTCATCTATTCAACAGTCTCTCTTAATCAATATATTTAGACCATTCACATTTAAATTTATTATGAGCATAGATGGATTAATATATACTACATTTGTAATTTCTCTATATGTTACCTAGTTTCTTCTTTCCTTTTTGCGTTTCTTCCACTCTTTTCCTGCCTTCTCTAGTTTTAACTGACCATTTTATATGATTCTATTTTATCTCCTCTCTTAGCACATCATTATACTTCTTTTAAAAAATATTTTAGTAGTTACTCTAGCATTTGCAATATACATAAGTCCACTTTCAAACACCACCATACTGCTTCATGCTTACCCTTATCTTTACTTACTGTATTTTCTTCCTTCCTGACATTCCAAGATTTCTCCTTTAATGATTTCATTTGTTTACAGAACTTCCTTTAGCCATTCATTTAGCATATATCTGTTGATGACAAATTTTCTTAGTTTTCCTCCATCTGAGAATGTTTTGATTTCTCCATTCCTGAAGTATATTTTCATTGTATATAGTATTCTGTATTGACATTTCTTTCACTTCTTGAAAAATGTTCTGCCACTTCCTTCTGGCCTATTCTGTCATTCAAATTATTTTCCCCTATATGTAAGGCATCTCTCTCCCTCAACTTTCAAGATTTTTCTTTGTCTTTAGTTTTCAGAAGTTTGACTCTGATATATGTTGGTGCAGATTTCTTTGGATTTATCCTGTTGAAAGTTCACTCAGCTTCTTGAATTCACCTTTCTGTCTTTGCTCAGTGTGGGAAGTTTTCAGCCAATATTTCTGAAAAACTTTTTCAGACCTGCCATTTCTCCTATCCTTCTGGCTCTCTGATACACAAATATTAGATCCTTTGTTGTAGTCCCACAGGTCCCCGTGGCTGGGTTCTTTTTTTTTTCCAGTCTGTTTTCCCTGTTTTTCATATTGGGCAATTTGTATTGTTCTATTTTCAAATTCATTGATTCTTTCCTCTGTCGCATACATTCTTCTGTTGAGCCAATCCATTGAGTTTTTAATTTAGGTTATTGTATTTTTTAGTTCTAAAATTTCCATTTGGTTCTTCTTTATATCATCTGCTTACTAAGACTTACTGTCTGTATGCTGAGACATTCTATGTTTTCATCCACTTTAAGCATATTCTTAATTGCTTGTTGAAGCATTTAATGATGGTTGCTTTAAAATCTTTGTCAGATAATTATAACATCTCTGTCAACTCAGTGTTGGCATCTATTGATTGTCTTTTTTCACTCAAGATATTCCTGGTTCTTGGAATGACATGATTTCTTTATTGCAACCTAGACATATTGGTTATTGTGTTATGAGCCTCTAGATCTTAAACTTTCTGCTTTAGTTGGTTTCCTCAGACACAATTTTAGGAGCAGAAAGGGGGATGTTGCTGCCTTGTTACTCACAGGTAGTGAAGAAATCCAGGCTCCCTGGTTAACTTCTGATTAATACCTGAGGTGGGGGGAAGGCCTCCTTACTGCTGGGCAAAAGTAAAAGTCATGCCTCTCTATTAGGCTTCCTCTTAGACCACCCCTATGGGGTGGGATTCAGATTCAGGGTTACTTCATGATAAGCTGGCAAGGATGGAAGTCCAGGCTCCCCCTTGGCTTTTGCTGGCTTGGGTAGAGGTAGGGCCACAGTTCTTTTCTGTGGTATTTGGCTGAAGTAGAGAGGTTATTGTGTAAAATAATGTGTTTTCTGTCTTGGTGGCCTACTCTATCCTGATCCTTTGACTAGAGAGGGCAGGCTTTTTGCAGAGCTTCTTGCGTGCATCTATTGTCATTTCCAGGTTGCTGGCTTCTTCAGCTCTGAGCTTGAGATATATGAGGCAAATAGAAACTCAGGAAATTCATCACTCTGTCATTCTGTGAGTTCTAAGGTCCTTAGCTGTCCCGCTTTCTCTCCATCTTTCAGTCTTATGTTTGTTTATATATGTTTAGGGTTTCTAGTTGTACATAGCAGGAGGAATAGGGCAAAGTACATTTTTCCATTGATTTCCTTTCAACTTGTGGTTTTATATCTAAAATCTACTTCTTGTAGACAGACATAATTGAGTCTTACTATTTATTCATTTTAGTAATCTCTGCCTTATTAATTGGTGTGTTTAGACCATTAGTATTTAATGTAATTATTGCTACAGCTATATTTAAATCTACATTCATATTAGTTTTGTTTGTCCTCTCGTTTTTTATTCTTCTGTACCTTTTCCTGCCCTTTTTTGGAGGGGTGCTATTTGGACATTTTCTAAAATTCCATTTTATTTATTTCGTTTTTAGTTATACCTCATTACATTCTTCTTTAAATTGTTCTAAGAAATAAAACATACATTCTTAAATTTCTTTCTACTTAGTTAATATTGTACCACTTCACATAATACATAGAAACCTTGCAACCATATACTTCTCTATACCACCCCCCTATTCTTTTATGCTCTTGTTGTCAAGTGTCTAGTACGTATGACAAAACAATGTTATAACTTTAGTTTTAAAGAAATTAACAAGAAAAAATGGCCTTTTATATTTGCCTATTTACCATTCCTCATGCTTTTTGGTCAAATTTGCACTACTTCTCAAAACTACTTGAAAGTGAAGATTACCAAACTGTACCATTTCCCCTTATGTGGAGGAATACACAAATTACATATTAAGACTGTTTCTGACCTTTCTCATTAACTCATGACAAGTAAAGAAATATCATTTGGCACCAATGTGCTTGTAAACTAAAACACAAATTTAAGCAATGAAACTGGGTGGCAGTATTGATTATAAGCTAAGTTGGTTATAAGATGATGTTTGTGTTTGTTTTTCACATTATCAATTGCAATTTTTTAAAAAAGTTAAAATTCTTTTTGAAAATTCTGTCCAAACCATGAACATCTCTACAATACTAAATGAAACACAAAATATTTTCAGCTCATTTTACCTCAATATGTCTTCAAAGTAAATATAAAATGTTAATTAAGGCATAACTATATGTCTGAAATTAAAAACTGAAGAGTATCTTATTTCCCTTAGAAGTCCATTGGGAAATAGGAATATTTGAAGATGTAAATAATTCACAAAACTGAATTGACATGTAGGAAACCTCAAATACTAAGCAAACATTTACTGAACTTCTACTATGTGCTAGACACTGTCAAAAACCAGGGTTATAGACTCCTTTCAAGAAACTCACTATCTAGTAGGGGAGAAAGACAAAAAATTGAACTATTATAAGGGAACCAGAAAGGTTGAATTTTACTTTCTTGAAGAAATATAGGGAACCAGTGCAGGTTTTCAGTAGAAGAGAAATATGGTAAACGTTAACAGACTGGCTAACCCACCATTCCCTTTTCTTCCTTGCCTACCTTTACTATTGAAGCTAAGAAAGATAAAAGCTCACATTCCAAGGCTCCCTTGCAGTGAGAGATGACCATGTTCACACAGTTCTGGCCAGTGAAATGTAAATCTACTCAAAAATGTTTCTGCCACAGCTTTTGATTTCCTGATGAATATAAAGGCCTTACCTTCTTGCCTCAAAGCCAGCATGTCTAAAACTGTGCCAGCCATCCTGTAACCCTAAGAGAAAGACCAAAGGCATCCCAGATAACACAGCAATGACATCATTGAGCTACTCAAAGCCTACAGTCATCTCCAGATTTCTTGTTACTCAAAATTATAAAGGTGTATTTTAGAATGGGCATTTCTGAGTTAGTGTGGAGGATAAATTAAGAAGGGGCAAGAATGAAGATACAGAGACTTGTAAGGAAGTTATAGCACTCTTAACAAGAAAAATAACGGCCTGAACCAAGACAACTGCAGTGGGGATAGTAAGCAAAATTAAAAGGTGGAAAAGACAGGGCAAGAAGATGAAGACAGGTTTCAAATGTCCAAGTTTCTAGTTTGAGCAACTAGGTGAGTGGTAGTGCCATTCTCCAAAACAGATATGGTGAGGGATTGATAAATTCAGCTGTGGACATATTCAGTTTGAGATACCTGTGGAACAACAATGTGAAAATGATGAGAAGGCAGTTGACTATGGATCCTGAAGTCAAGAGTGAGGTCTGGATCGGAGAAACCTAGATTTGAGAATAACCATTACAGAGGGTAGTACTGTCCAATAGAACCATAACATAAACCCCATATGTAATTCTAAAGTAAAAATACAGATGAAATTAATTTTAATATTTTTATTTAACTCAATATATCCAAAATATTATTTCAACATTATCAATATAAAGTTATTAATGTGATAATTTACATGCTGCCTTTAAAATCTGATGTGTACTTTGCACTTAAAGCACATCTCAATTCATCTGAATGCCTTTATCACAAATACTTGATTTGTATATAAATTTCATAAAATTTACAGTGGAAAAAGTAGATTCATATACCCAAATTGTTCCAGAGTTAAGTTTTCCAATAGGTGAAGGAAAATCATTTTCCTTTATTACTCACATCCACACTGAAAAAAATCCCATTCATCTTTTTAAAAATAATTGATTCCCCCCAAAGGATCTATCATTTTGAACACTACATTTGTCCAACTTAATTCAATAAATCTTGTGTAGGTCAGTATTAACACTGAATTCAGAGTTACTGAGTAAATCAAAAAGCAACTCTAAACTTATCAATAAAACATTTTTTAAAATTTTCTTGTAATTTTTTGTAAATTTACATAACTGTCAAGTAGTTAAAATCTTGTGCATACTGTTTCATATTAGAAAAATGTGTAAAATTATTCTGATTTTTATTTTTAAAAGTTTCAACTTCAAAATAAACTCTAGTACTTGTCTAGGTAGGGCACAAGTAGGCTTTTTCCTTTCCTTGGAGCTTCAGATTTAGGTCATTCATGTCAGGTGATATTGGGGAGAAAACAAACTGCCATCTTTTCTTTAATTATTAAATATTTGGCTGGCATTTATTGTTGCAAGAAAATCTTGAACTGGTATTAACAGTACAATATGTTCTGGAGAACTCTTCCACTATTCAACCAACTGACAGAGTACACAAAATCACTAACTTCGTTGTCCTTTAATTCTTTCAGCAATGCTATCAGCTGATGCTGATTCACAGCATTTGCACTCTTATAATGAACACTTACCAAACGTACCCACGATACCTGTCACAGAGACCATTTTGGAAACTGAGCACAAATATTTTCAAACTGTAACATACAGTGGAATGAAGAAATAAGGGAAACATCAGGCTCATTTAAAAATTCCAATGAAATCCAACTTTTGACCTAACCTAGCTGGAATGCTATGTATTGTGACAGAAATTTTTTTCTCATCTAGCTGAAACTCTTCTGACAAACACAAAAGATTAAAAAATAACTACCCAAGTTTGAGTTTTTTAGGCCATGAATTGATTTCTTCATAAATGTTAAGTCCTATGAGACAAAATGTTCTCCAAGTATTATGGACACCATTCACGTTACATAATATTTAAAGCTAAAGAAAAGTACTTGTAATTTTTCAGATTTTTAATCAATTAATCTTTGATATTATTAAAATGGTCCTGTATTCTACTAGCAATGTTTGGTGACTTTAAGACTTGACACTATTTTAATAAAATATTTTGAGGCTTTAACTCATAATTTTCTAAGAATTTCTATATCTGAAATAATTTATTTTAGTATCTATCCATCTAAAACTAGTTCTTTTTTATGGAAGCATCCAAATGTTTTATATCTGGCCAAACTTACAAGCTCAATCCTTTTCAAAATTGTTGAAACAATTTTTTGTTGTACATTTAATTCTGATTTCAAGTGAGTAAATTTCAATTCTTTTTTGACCTTTGAAAGCTAACTTCATTCATTATGCATTTGCTGAAACTGTCTCAATATTGGCCACTTTACTGTCTTTTTCAAGTAACAGCTTGTTTTTCTACCACAGTAAACTGCAATTGTCATTCATCATGAGATCTGCAACATATCTTCTTCCAGTCTTTTTGTTTACTGTTCCAGTTGTAGTACTTGCTTCTGCATCTCTACTTCTTTTTCAGTATGCCTTCATTTTGAATTTTAAAATTTGTTCATATTCACGCCTAAACTAAATAATTTAAGTAAATATTTCAACGTAATTACCAATTACGAAGTATCACTGTTATTGCTGTTGTCTGTATAAAATATTCAGATAAACATGCTATAATGTTACATTGATTCATAGAAAAAAATAATTTTGAATGCATCTGTTGACACCAACTCAATCAGTGGTGTGTTTATATGTGATACTAGACATAACACACACAAATTTGACACACACACTACAGCAAATCACATCTTAAGCAAGGTAACAAATTTACTTCTAAAAAAAACCAAAATTTGAGTTAAAAGTATTTTACACTGCTTTAGTTTTTATATTTAATTAAAATTAAATAAAAAGTTTACTTTTAGTCCTACTGAACTCATTTCAAGTGCTTAGTAGCCACATGTCACTAGTGGTTACTCTATTAGATAGTTCAGATATGGAAATGAGAAAGATAAGAGCCAAAAGGCTTACAGTTTTAATTCCATTTTTGATATAACTTTCAGCTTGTATCTCTTATAACCCAAACCCATCTGGGTTCTGTTATTCTCTTGCATCTTTACTAAAACAAAGCAAAAGCCCAACATTCAAAAGATGGATGTTCTATACAGCACTCCTTGGAATATATTATGGCCCACTCCAGCAGATATAGGCCAGTCTCTAAAAAACTATTCCTAAAAGCAATCATCAACTTGATCTCTTCAGAGAATGCCTTTCAAACAGCAACCTGCTGATAAAAGTTTAACAATTGGCTTTCAAAAAAAATTTATGTATGAATATAAAAGATGTGTAGCATACAATTTATACATGATAAAATCATACACAATACTCTTTATTATAAGTTCCATATAGTCAACCGATTCTCACTGAAGGCTTTTGATTTTTGCCGAACTCTTGTATCTGTAGCCAACCTATGGTTGCAATTTGACCAGGATTTTACAAATGGAGTTGCATCCCAATCTGCTAACTCTTTCCCCAACAAATTTATTGTCATCAAATCTGATATGTGATCTATTGTTAAACTATTTCTCACCCTTGTACAAATTATGTTCATTAAATTGAAACCTCTTTCAGCTTCAGCACTGTTGATTGCAATAGTGCTAACTATCTTTTTAGCTTTTTGTATAGTTGTAGGAATTGAAACACTGTTTGATTTTACATTATTATTTACAAATTCCCGAAAATCATTCAAATCAATCTTGTATTTTAAAATTTCACATAGATGAAATAATTTTTTTTCACCAGCTACCCACGGTGAAGTTATTTCTTCATATGGCCATGTAGAAGGTTCTAGCAAATCAAAATAATTAAAAATACTTTCATCATGGTTTCTGTCAGATAAAAGACGTAAGTTCATGTGTTGAATTATATTTTCTAGTAACATATTCCTAGGAAGGGCATTAAATTTATTACTTTTGTTAAATGGAATATCTTTAAACTTATCTGACTTAATTAAACCCTCAATTTGAGACTCATGCTTTCCAGTACCAATTTTTAAGTTTTCCAAAGCACTAATGGTATGTTTGATCAGTTTTTGTGCTTTCTGAATGTTAGTTGTTCTTGATCGTAACGCAGTTGAAAGTAGTGAAAATTCTTCGAGAATGTCAATCATTAAAGCAAGGTCTTGCAAGAAATTGATGTTAGCTAATCTCTTTGCCAAACCAGAATAAGAATGAGAAAAATGCATATATAATACAGGATATGCACGCCATACAGCAGTAGCAGCTTGTAAACTACACGCCGCCCATCTTGGTCCCATTATCCGGCCAATTTTAACAATTTCCATTTCCAGATCTTTACCTATGGTTTCTAAAAGCTTATTTTGATTTTTATTAGGTAGATGATAAATGGAATAAATTTTATCAAGAAATATTTTAAAATGATTAACTTGTTTTATTTCAGATATTGAATCATCAAGTGACAATTGCAATCGATGGTTTAAACAGTTCCAAATAATGATTTCAGGAAAATTTTCCAACAACTTTGTAGCTACTCCAGACTTTCTTCCCAGCATTGTACTAGCACCATCAGAACAAAATGCAATTAAATTTGCTTTCAAATATTCATTTGAAAAGCCACAATCATTTAAGGTACTCAACAATGTACTGAAAATACACTCTGCTGTGGGAGACACCAATTCTTTTACAGCAACGAATAACATAACTGGTGCAAGAGCTGACTGAATGGTGCACTGGAGATAAATCATCAGGGTGCTTTTCTTTGAAACTGTAGACGCCTCATCAATTACAATACAGATTTTGGCATTCTCTTCTATAATATTCTTAAATATCTTTATCTTCATTTCTTTTGCAATATGTTCTGCTATTCTTGTTGCACTGTACCGTGTATTTAAACAATTGACCTCTCCGTTTTTCTCCTGTAATTCTACTGCCCCCTCAATATCAGATAAAGGTCTATTATGTTTTACTAAACTGTAAACAGTATTGAAAACTTTTACAGTAGCGTCAATATTTTTATTATTTTGTTTATGCACTAAATTAGAAATTGAGTTATTAAGCGATTCCTTTAACAAATCCTGAATTTTACCATGGGCTTTAGAAACATCGTGTTCCCTAATTTTTTTTCGCAGAGAAGCTTGTCTAGTAGTTTTATTACTGCCATTAGGAGTTACTAAATATGCAATCCATTCCTTGGACACATGGACATGCTTTTCTGCTTTTGATCCTAAATGCCGAACTGTTGAGCAATCCTTACATCCTAACTTACCTTCTTTTATTTCAAGCCATTTGTACTGTTCTGTAAACATAAAAGCTTGTTTTTCATTCCAACAATCTGGAAGCACAAGATTATCTATTTCTTCCTTTGATGAACATGATGGTTTTGCTTCAGTGACTGGTTGTTCAACATATTTGAAATTTGATTCCTTTGACTTAGATAATCCACAGTGATTTTTGTTCCTATTATTACTTTCTGTGTCTGTTTTCACCTTCTTCACATTTAAAAAATGCAAAAAATCACCCCGTCGTTTTGGCATTTTAGGGAACAGAATCTGAAAAAGTAATTTTACATATGTAAGTAAAATTCATAACAACACTTCAAGGGTTAATGTAAAAAACTATATTGATGATTTCTTTATATACTTTTAGAAATTTTAAACTAAAATACTTATCCTGATTTTCAGTTTATACCTATAACTTCAATACGACTTGCTATTTCTTGAAAAATTCACTATCACTTTTTAAAACTCTATAGCCAATAATGTCCCAAAATCTGAACGTCTATCATCCAATTCAACAAAGAAGTTGCTCATATGATTTACAAATGAATACCGTTTCAATGTGAAGAATGATTGATATTTTCACTTACATTCAAGTGAAAAAATAAGAATGTATATCAGAATTCCACTCATTCATCAATGACAACATCAACCTTTTTGTTGAATCAATGAAGAGTTTTCAAATATTACAAGATTTCCTCAATTGTTCACATGCATACAATCTAGCAGTTAGAGACATATCACATTGTTAGACTTAATCTGCATTAACATTTTATCTACCACTTTCTTTAAACAATCAACAAATAATAAATCAAGCCCTGACTGGTTGTTTGCTGATTACCTTGGTAAATACTTCCATCATGCTGCAGGAGCACACTGTTGTATAGCATTCTTACCACACAGATATAACAGACTAAATAACTTCAGAGTGCATACATATTAGGAAATGGTGAGTTTTGAGTATTTATTACCTTAAATGTAGTGATAACTTACTTATTTGCAAGTTTATATACTTTAATTTTTAATAATGGCTATATTTAACAATCAGCTCACCAAATTCTTAAAAATTTAACAATCGCTTCTTGCAAGCAAGCACACTACTGCACTTAATGACAGAACTGGAAAAACACAAATATACTTACATCATTATGATAAGTGCTAGGCTCTTCATCATCACCACAGACCAAATCAATGTATTCAAGAATAGGTCTTGATGGTCCTTCCTAAAAATGAAGTGAACAAATTTACAAGTCATGAACAATCACTCAAATCAAATTTGCATTTACAATCAGTGGGGTTGTTTTTTATTGGAATTAGCAAGAATTCCTATGAGACGGAAGCCTTGCAGGTGGCACAGAATAATCAGAAACAAAAGCAGCACAGGAAGATTCAGAGCAGATAAACTGTAATGATGACAAAACCCAAGAAGAGCCTAAATCTACATAGAGGAATAAAGCCATGTAGATTCCTTTGGAAATGGGAAATAGTACAGGGATAGTGTTAAAAAGACACAGATATCACGGTAAAACATTTTTTAACTGGGATGGTTATGAATTATCTTTTAGATATCTAAACTTGAAATCATGAAGTTCTTTGATAGCTCTGCTTCATCCTCTACATTCTTATACAGTCAAACATCATACCCTGAGTCTTCTCAATCCTTTCTTTACACACATACTACCTCCAACATAAAAAAGGCCTTAAATACCTGGTCAAACACCTAGATTTTATTCTACAGGCAAAGGAATCAATATAGTGTTGAGATGGGAACAAAATTAGAGCTGTGTTGCAAGAATATCAGGAGAGTATAAATTGTGGGAAGACTAGTAACAAGATAATCAATCCAGACAAATGGTAATATAATACAGAAACAGAGTGATGGCAAGGAGAACAAAGAGAAAGTACACTCTTCTCTGTGTATACTATATTTCAATAAAATGTATACCAAAGACAACGGCACTTTTTTGTACTTCCAAACTTTTATCATTCCTTTCTTTCAGCATATTGTGTTTAGCTTGGGGCTATGTATATGGCAGAACACAAAGAGGATGCTGTGCCACAGTGCAGACTAAAGGCTGGAAAATGAGATTTATACAAAAAGACTAAGGAATCCAAACCAGAATACAGGAAGTAGTAACATACTTCTTGATAAAAGATACAAAAAGAACACAGGAAATGTTCTTTTTGTATCTGAAGAACTCTCAAGCAGAGAACTGTACCCAGCAGCATTTCACCTTTACTGGATGATCCTACAAAAAACACAGAGAAATATGCATATCCTGGTGGAGCCCAGCATAGGATGGGATATAGAAGAAAGTAAATTCTGTCTCTAAATGTGTTTTAAAGCAGAATTATATTATCATTGCTTTTTATGTAGCACCATTTAAAGGCAATAGGAATATTTTTACTAGGTTCTTTCTGGTACTGCAATTCCACTTAGCATACAATTCACTTCTTCTTCTGGAGTTGTCAAATCTTTCATTCTCTATTTGGAAGCAAGGCTAAATATAAGGGGTTCTATCAAGCTGGGTGTACAAAACTGGATGCAAAGACACAAAAGATTCTCTCTATATAAGACAAAAGTTAAATTAACAGTTTTAAACCTCAGCTGAACACAGGCTGATTTATTAACTCAGAATTTATAAATATTTATTCCTCAGAGTATTACAGAAACTTAAACCTATTTATTTTTCCAACCCTAATTTTGTAGATTCCTTCTGTGTTTCTCAAAGTAAGGCACACAGATCATAAATACATGTGCCACTCCTAGTTATAGCTGCACAAAACACCATCAAGATCACAGGGTCTCATTCATTTGTCTTCACATCACTGTCAGGAGGAACCAAAATTATTTTTCCTAGACCCATGGAATCCTCTTTCCAAATGTTCTTCAGGACAAAAAACATACACTGTGGCTCTTCAATTTCCATACATCACTTACTTCTCACCATAGGGGAGGCAGAGTCAGCATACAACCCCTCTTGGTACCCCTAAATTTATAAAAGTTGAAATATCAGGAAAAGAGTACCATATGCATTATTAAGGGGAAAGAACATCATACAACCCAAGTAGAACAGCAATGTTAATAATACAATGTTTAGGAAGAGAATTTTGTTTGATTTTAAATATTAGTGATTTACATGGTTGCCCTAAACCTACTATAGCAATTTAAAAAACATATCAAAATTCTGATTCAAGACATCTGTAGTGGGGTCCAGGAATCTGCACATTCACTTACTAATGCTTGAAAACTACTGTCCCCAAGGGAATAAACTCAGGAAAATACAGTATGTTCCTGGTGATGCAGGATCTTCATGATGAACATCAACTGTTGTACTATGCAGTAACGTGATGACTTCAGAGATTAGTGAGTCTTCCAGCTATTTGCCTTCACGCTATGAAGCTACATAATGCTCATTTTGAGGGTTTTTTGTTTGTTTGTTTTTGCTAAGGAAGAGTCCCCCTGAGCTAACATCTGTGTCAATCTTCCTCTATATTGTATGTGGATCGCTGCCACAGCACGGCTGAGGAGTGGTGTAGGACCGCCCCGGGAACCAGAATCCGCCCAACGGGGGCAGAAGCAGAGCACGGGGAAATTAACCACCACGCCATGGGGCTGGGGCCAGCAGATTTTGAGCAACCCTTCTTCTTTTCCACCTCCTTCCTTATCAATAGCCCTCCTTTCTCCCTAACCTGGGTGTCATCTCTCAGAAGTTACTCTTGCCCCATTTCCAAACACAGTCTTGAGAGACCACAACCTTGTGCAGGGTAAGTATAAAGTGGCTCTAAAGGAAGGCAGGAGAAGCGTGATTAAGTGCACAACATGGACTTTAGGCCACAGTCTTTGTGATGGTTCCTGTGGTTGCTCAGAGACCTCTTCTGGGAAATTTCCTATTCCTAGGCCACGCTCCACAGTGTCTGGTACCCATCAGACACACACATTTGTGGAATGATGAACAGGTGACATGTAACCATATAACGGTTTACCAACCACGCAGTCTTTGACTCGGAAAGACCCGAATATCGTTGCTACTTACACTAACAAACTGAATGTCATCTTCATTTTCATCCGTTGTTGACTCAGATGCCTCAGGCCCAGCTGGAGGGACAGACTCTACGATCTATGAAAATAAGCCAGAACACGCTCATCTATACAGCCACAGACTTGCGGGAGGACATTTGCCCCAAAGCAACGAAGAAGGAAGAGCTTCTAAAACAAAAAGCTCGAGGACACCGAATGAGCCCAACTCCACGCGAAGCCGGCCGAGCACCGCCCTCGCCGGGGTCGGGTCCCGCCTCGCCCCCCGACGCCCCGGCTCCCCGGGAAGGAGGGCCGCACGCTCGCCGCCCAAGCGCAAGCCCGGCTCCCGCTGTCGCTCCCCGGCAGGGCGGCGGCACCAAGCACCCGGCGCCGGGCAGGCCGGGCGGCCATTGTTGCCGCCGGCTCCCCGCGCAGCCCCGCACCAGGCCCGAGACGCCGAGGGCATCGCCCCGCGCCGCGGCCGCGCTCCAGGCCTCAGACCCACAGGACGCCGGCCCTCGCGGGTCGCCTGAGGACGCCGCGGCCCCGCGCGACCGCTCACCTCCGACCCCGGCTCTGCCATTTCTCCGGCGGCCTGACTGACAGCACCCCGCTCCTGCCGTCCCCGCCGCCGCCACGACTTCCGTCCCGCCCGGCCCCGCTCCGCGCCGCTGTGACCCGCCCCTGCGTGAGCGCCGACGCCGCGGGCGGAAAGAGGTGCAGAACCGCTTCAAAGGGAGGAGCGGCCCGCTCGGGCCCGCTATCCCCGGAGCCGCCCCCGCACGCTCCCGGCGTCCCTCCCCCGCCGCGCAGGATGCTGGGAGTTGTAGTTCTGGTCGCCCCAGAGGCCGCCCTGCGCATCTAAGGATTGTGCGATGAGGCGCGCGTTCCTGTAGGCTGTTGCTCTACTAAAGCTACGTCGGAGGTGGCCTTTGTCTCTCCATTTCTTTTTTAACAAATATTGGTGTAGATAATAGGTTAATGGTATTAAAATACTTTTTTTGTGGTTTGCTCAGATATGCCTTACCAAAACAGTGGCGGACCTTTTTCTTTTCACTGCGTATTTACACACAAACGATTGTGAACAGATAAAATTTATGAAAACAAATGTTAACTGAGAACATTCTTTTAAAGCTTTTTCTCCTAGCCCTATCAGCCTCAGGTCAGCAGTAGTCTGAAAAATCTGTAGTCCCACAAAATCGCCTTTATGACTTTGACCCTGGCCTACAACGGGTGAGATCATAGGACCCAGGAACTGTGAGGTATCTCACCAGACGGAGGAAAACCGAGTCGTAAGATTTTACGGAAGAGGAGAGGTAGGTGAAATTAAGTGCAACAGTGTTTTGATAGGTTCAAAGCCAATTAGGGCTGTGTGTAAAGAGTTCAACGTGACGTCTGGACTGCAGAGTGGACCCACGGTCCTACTAACTTGGAAACTACAAAGTTAGCACAGATACTAAATATTGTACCCCCAACCCCCTTATATGTAGCCCTGCACCAGGTTTGGAATATGAGGCTGGTTCTCTATGTCAAAGTGACCAGCCAAGAGAGGGGTGTTTCATTCGAACGATACATTCTCAAACAGCATAGTGTCTGGTACTCTTAAGATTTTAGAGAACAAAGGTTTTCATTGAATAAGTAAGAACGAAGTAGTCACCAAAGTCACCTTGACTCTACAAGTGCAGTATTTCTTTGGGAGAAATGTTGCCTCGTTAATTTTTCAGCTGACTTGACGTAAGTTGTTTGAGCCCGGCAGATGTTTATTTCCTCAGTGGAAGGCCTGTTTTTGCCGGTCTAAATGAGAACATGGCATGTAATTACGTTCGTAGCTAGATTTGATGAATCTGTTATATTTTTTGCATTTCCGCAAAGTGCACTAAAACTACAGGTACATTTGTACCAACTAAATTTGGTCTTGTAGAGGAAAGTTGAGAACAAGAGGGACCTGCCACAATAATCGCCCCAAAAGCTGCATGTAGATTAACCATTTCTAAATCCCTTAAATGTCTAAGAGAGATTTGCCTTTAAAAGACGTTCCTAACGTGCTGGTGAGCGTTCAGTGGAACATGTACTTTGATGGGTTACAGGTGGGAGTCATTCAGTTAAGCTCTTGGAAGACAAGCGGTAAGTATGTGGGTAGAGCCCAAATATGCTCCTACCCTTCAACTGAGTAATTGCTGCGGAGATAATGTTTTTCATTTTAGATGCTCTAATAGGTGTGTAGTGATATTGCACTGTGATTTTAATTTGCATTAACCTCATGACTGATAACGTTGAGCATCTTTTTATGTGTTTATTTGGCATCCATATATCTTCATTGGTAGTGTCTAAGATCTTCTGGACATTATTTAAATAGATTATTTATTTTTTTATTGAATTTTGAGAGTTGTTTATTCTGGATACAAGTCCGTAACACGTACGTGATTTGCAAATATTTTCTCCCAGTCTGTGGCTTGTCTTTTTATTTTCTTAAAATATTCTTTCAAAGAGAATTTCTTACATTCGATGAAGTCTAACTTGTCAATTTTTTCTTTTCTGCATCATGCTTTTGGTAGTGTATCTAAGAAATCTTTGCCTAAGCAAGGTTACAAATATTTTCTCCTAGAAATTTTAGAATTAAGCATTAATTTTAGGTCTGTGATCCATTTAGAGTTCATTTTTGTGTATGGCGTGAGGTATGGATTGAAGTTCATGCTTTTGCAAATGGATATTCAATTGTTCCAGCACCAATTGTTGAAAAGATATCCTTTTTCCTCTGAGTTGCCTTTGCACCTTTGTCAAATACCAGTTGTCCATAAATGTGTGGGCCTATTTATGTACTTTCTATTATGTTCTATTGAGGAATTTATTTATCTTGACACCAGTACCATACTGTCTTGATTACTATAGCTTTGCAATAAGTCTTGAAATCAAGTAGTGTTAGTCTTCCAGCTTTATCTTTATTTTCAAATTGTTGTAGGGCTTCTTTAATTTCTTTCAACAACTTTTTGTAGTTTTCAGTGTACAGATGTTTCACGTATCTTGTTGGATTAGTTGTTAAGTATTTCATATTTTCTGATGCTATTGTAATTGGTATGGTTTTTCAGATTTCAATTTCTGATTGTTATTGCTATTACAGAAATAAAACTGATTTTTTCCCCTAGCTTTATTGAGGTATAATTGACAAATAAAGATTGTGTATATTTAGGTGTACAACATGATGTTTTGATATTATTATACATTGTGAAATGATTACCACAGTCAAGCTAATTAACATATCCATCACCTCACATAGTTACCATTTTTTTGTGTGTGGTAAGAATCCTTAAGATCTACTCTCTTAGAAAATTTCAAGTATATAATACATTGTTACTAACTATAGTTACCATGCTGTACAGAACTTATTCATCTTATTACTAAAAGTTTGTACCCTTTGACCACACCTCTCCATTTCTGCCACGTCCGCAGCCCCTGATCACCACTGTTCTGCTGTTTCCATTAGTCCAACTTTTTTAGATTCCACATATTAGATTGTGCAGTATTTGTATTTCTGTGTCTGACTTATTTCACTTAGCATAATGTCTTCCAGGTTCATCCATGTTGCTGTAAGTGGCAGGATTTCCTTCTTTTTTAAGGCTGAATAGTATTCCACTGTGTAGATATACCACATTGTCTTTATCCAGTCATCTGTCCTCAGACACATAGGTTGTTTCCATGTCTTGGTTATTGTGAATAATGGTGCAGTGAATATGGGGGTGCAGCTATCTCTTCAAGATACTGATTTCATTTCCTTTGTATATATACCCAGAACTGGGATTGCTGGATCATATCATAGTTCTATTTTTAATTTTTGAGGAACCTCCATACTGTTTTCCGTAATGGCTGTACTAATTTACATTCCCACCAACAGTGTACAAGGGTTCTCTTTTCTCCACATCCTGGCCAACACTTGCCATGTTTTGAATTTTTGGTACCCACCTTAACAGGTGTGAGGTGATATCTCACTGTGGTTTTGATTTGTGTATCCCTGATGATTAGTGATGTTGAGCATGTTTTCATATACTTGTTGGCCATTTGTATGTCTTCTTTGGAAAAGTGTCTATTCAGGTCCTTTGCTCATTTTTTAATTGAGTTATTTGTGTTTTTTTGCTATTGAGTTGTATGAGTTCCTTATATATTTGGATATTAACCTCTTATTGGTATGTGGTTTGCAAATATTTTCTATCATTCTTTAGGTTGCCTTTTCATTTTGTTGATGGTTTCCTTTTCTGTGCATAAGTTTTTTAGTTTGCTATAGTTCATTTGTTTACTTTTGCTTTTGTTGTCTGTGCTTTTGGTGTCATATCCAAAAAGTCATTGCTAAAACCAATGTCAATGACCGTTTCCCCTATGTTTTCTTCTATTAGTTTTACAGTTTTAGGACTTACATTTAAATCTTGAATCTAGTTTGAATTAATTTTTGTGTATGGTGTAAGGATCCAATTTCATCTTTTTGTGTGTGAATATCTGGTTTTCTCAACACTATTTATTGAAGAGACTATCCTTTCCACATTGTGTGTTTTTAGTGTCTGTGTCAAAGATTAGTTGACCATATATGGGTGGTTTTATTTTGGGGCTCTCTATTCTGTTTGATTGGTCTATGTGTTTGCGTTTATGCCAGTACCATGCTGTTATGATTACTATACCTTTGTAGTACAATTTGAAATCAGGAATTGTGATGCCTCCAGACTTGTTCTTCTTTTTCAAGATCGATTGGGGAGTCTTTTGTGCTTCCATAAGAATTTTAGGATTGTTCTATTTCTGTGAAAAATGCTGTTGGAATTTTGATAGAGATTGCAGTTGAATCTGTAGATCACTTGGGGGTAGTGTGGACATTTTAACAATATTATTCTTCTAATCCATGAACAGACCATTGAGGGTGTCCATGAGCCATTTGGGGAGGTCTACATGTGAGGTGTCCCAAGCAGCTGATGAGCAGGCCTCCTGATGGAGGCTACCATTCAGTTAGTAGGATCTTTGGCCTTTTGTAAGTTCCAAGCTCCAGTTACTGTGAGTCCCCGTCTCTCTTCCCTGCTCCCAGCCATGCCAATTATCTCATATTCTGAGTGGGCAAGAAAGAAATGGGCCTCCTAGGCGGCGTTCAGCATGGCTGGGGAATGCAGGTGCTCCTTCACTACCTCTCACTTACCCCTGTGGGAGAAATCATGGACCAAGGAGGTTTCTTTTGACACTGAGCTGTGCCACCTTGAGAAAATCTAATGGGTAAAGTGGGTGAAGTGAAACTTTTTTTATCCTCTTCCATCCATCTATTTGCAGGGTTTTTTTTTTTTTGCTTCAATAATGTGCTGGAGCTTCTGTACTGGATTCCCAGACTCCCACAAAGATACTTTCATCCATGGGTGGAGGTAATGGTGGAAAAATCCTATTCTGCCATCTTACTTGCCCAACAACTGAAATACAATTGGTTTTTGTATATTGATCTTGTATCTTGCAACTTTGCAGAACTCATTTATTAGTTATAATACTTTTTTGGAGATTGCTTTAGATCTTCTGCATAGATAAACCTGTCATCTGTGAATAAAAAGTTTGTCTTCCTTTCCAGTCTTGATGCCTTTTATTTCTTTTTTTTTTTGTTTGTTTTTTTTTTTTTTTGTGGGGAAGACCAGCCCTGAGCTAACATCTGTTGCCAATCTTCCCCTTTTTGCTGAGGAAGACTGGCCCTGGGCTAACATCCGTGCCCATCTTCCTCCACTTTATATGGGACGCCGCCACGGCATGGCTGACAGGCAGTGCGTCGGCGGGCGCCCGGGATCCGAACTCGCGAACCCTGGGCTGCCAAGCGCGGACTAAACCGCTGCGCCACCAGGCGGCCCCGTTGCCTTTTATTTCTTTTCTTGGCTTATTGCACTAGTTCGAAGCTCCACAACAATTTTGAATATTTGTGGTGAGAGTGAATGTTCTTGACTTGTTTCTGATTTTAGAGGGAAAGCATTTAGTTTTTCATCATTAAGTATGATGTTAGCTGTAGGTTTTTCATTGATGCCCTTCATTGGCTTGAGAAATTTTTCTGGGATTCCTAACTTTCTGAGAGTTTTTTTTGTTTTGTTGTTTTTTAAATCAGGAATATACATTGGGCACTCTGGGTGACTCCTGTGGGCAGGCATGTGGGGTGGGGGAGGGAGTTCTGGACACACTATGAACCCCCTGCCTGGCCCATGCCTCCAGGGCTCATGCAAAGCTCCAGACAAAACCTCAATTCAGAAATAGGTTGGAAGCAGTGGGCAAGGAAACTTGACCCTCACCCTTTATCACTAAGATGAAGTCCAGAAACCTGCTTTTGGGCCTGAGTAGAAGCAGCAAGTGGTCTATTCAGAAAGTTGTCTTTCACAAAGTGTCTTCCAATCAAACACTGTTCTTGGGGAGCACTAACAAGATATTGCCAGGAAGAGGTTTCCAACTGCTCCTTTGTTGATTTTCTGATTTGGTACTTCCCAGGACACGCTGACTTTTTTGACCCTACTCTGACATGATCAGGGGAACAGGAGCATGGATATTTGTTGTTGACTCCTAGGATGATTACATGGAAACCCTGGCCAGGCTCCACTGCACGGTAACCAGAAGCTGCAAAGTAAACACCAACGTCAAATTCGAGGTGTTTATTCACAAAGTGGATGGTCTGTCAGATGACAACAAAATCGAAACCCAAAGAAATATTCACCAGAGACAAACAATGACGTTGCAGATGCTGAATTAGAAAAAATTCACCTCAGCTTTTATCTGACAACCATATAGGATTATTCAATGTTTGAAGCTTTTAGCAAAGTGGTTCAGAATTGACTCCACATCGCCCAACCCCAGAGAATTTGCTGAACATCTTCATGTCAAATTTTGGAATTGGTAAGGCATTTCTGTTTCATGTGGTCAGTAAAATTTATATCGCAACTGATAGTACCCCAGCAAACCTATGAGCTCTGCTGTGATATGATAGATGTGGTTATTGACATCTCTTGAATTTATGGTCTCAAAGAAGATGGAGCAGGAACCCCCAATGACAATGAATCAACAGCCATTACAAAGCTGAATATTACAATGGTTCTTTATTTAAAAGAAATGACAATATTTCTGGCTCTTGTTTGCTTTGTTGGAGAGGAAAGCTTTGAAGGAAAAGGGCTTATTGATTGTAATTTTCATTGTTTCTGAAAGGCCATCCATGAAGTCTTTGAGGTAAGAACGAAAATGGTGAAATATCAAAGGACAAAGGAACCACCCCTAATGGGCCCCCAGAGTGCTGCTCTAGGTGAGGTTTCAGGAACATCGTTTGAAATCAGATCTTTTTGATAAGGCTGCTGCCCTGTGTTGCACTAAAGGAAGAGGAAGAAAGAAATTAGGATCCATGACACAAATTTGTTATAAAAAAAAAATCCTGCAACCCTCTTGATCTTCTCTTTGTTAAATAAAGTAAGCACTTTGAAGCAAAAACTTGTATATTAACAATGAAATGAAATTCATTGTAATTTCATTACACAAATGTAGACTTCTATGATCTGTAGTCAGAAAAATCCCACGTGACAACTGCCAGGAACTGTATATATTTTGCACTTTTTCATGTTTTTTCTCATTGACTTAAACTTTAATAGAACAACTTTTTCTAAGCTTTTTTCTGTATTGGTGTCGAGGACATGCATACTGTAGTCCGTATCTATATGGCAATCAGAAATTAAGCAAAAAGTGATTCATTAGCAATGACTTTTTATAAGTCATTGGGAATCTTTGCTACCACATGTTGAGAAAAATCCTTTTTCAGTGAAGCTGGAACAAATTGGGGTGGCAAGCTCCAGGAGCCGTTAAGAACTGTCCCTTGTTTATAAGTGGTATAAACAGGAGTTTTGTAGAATAGTATTAGCGCGAAACTTATCTAAAAATTTCTATAGCCATGGCAGTGCTTCCACATTCAACAGTTTTTATGAAGCTCTTTACCTCAACATACATCTCTATATTCATTTTATACAGAGAGGATATTTCTTTTTGCTGCATTACTGTTCATTAGAACCTTTGGGATCAGATTTCCAAAATGGTGCCTATCACTGGAGAGAAATAAGAATGTCATTAAGTTGCAGGGTTTCTGGAGTCTTTTCTGTACCTGCCACCTGCCTAGAGTAACATCAGAGGCCGAATGATTTCCCCCTTAAACCTCTATAAATAGAGAAATGCAAATTAAACTATAATTAGATAGATAGCATTCATTCATTATCATATTGACAGAGACCAAGTGAGGGATAAAATGAAAATGCCTCCTATCACTGCTATTATTTAACATTGTTTTGGGAATTATAAGCAATGCAGTGAAATAAGGAAGAGAAAATAGCAAAAAGTATTAAAAAGAGGAGGCAAAACTATCATTATTTGAAGAATTTTTTTTTGGCCAGGAAAAACAAGAGAAAAGAAAAACTAGAGTAAGGTAGATGCTTAAAACTACAGTAAAATAGATGTTTAAAAAAGAAAGATACACAGACATCAATTTTTCGATATAGCAATGATCAATTATGTAGTAACAATAAAAATAAAATAAAGTATATCCCAAATATCGCAAGGGGTACTATTACTGGATGCTACTACATCCTGAAACACACACTGCCTGAGGGTGAAGGGCCCATCTGGAAGTGCAGGGTCCCCATCCTCTGTTTGCTGCTGCTGCTGAAGGGCCTGGGGATGCAGGGCTGCTGACAGAAATCCTCCCAGACCCAGCCTGGGGCCGAGAACCAGAGGGAGCAGGGCTACACAAAAAATGTCTCAGAGGAGCCATACCGGAGAGAATCAGTGGTCACTGTGACAGCAGACAGAGGGCCCGTGAAAGGTGTGATACCTGGAAGGAAGCCCTGGCCACTCCCACCCGCCATGACCCCACCTGCAAATAGCTGGACCAGTAAAAACCATGTCATTCAAAAATAAGTGTTGAAGAAAGGCTATGGCACAACATCAGCACAAAGATTTTGTACGAAAAAATGTGAAAAAGAGCTGCACAATTGATGAATGCATGAAAGACATTCACAGAAAAATGGTGTCATGGAGCAGACAAAGATGCTGACCACACATTCCACCACAGGGTAAAAATGTTAATGAAACTATTGTCTCCATGTAGGAAGACCCCAGAACACGCATGAAGAAACTCATACGTTAGTAAAGCTTTCTTTGACACTTTTCCTGCACTAATTGTCAACTTAGAAAGTCCTTCCCCTTCAGAGAACATAAAAATATTCAAGTATTTTTTTTCATCTGAGCCCAATTTTTACTTTTTATTAATCTGGAATTCTTTATGGACAATGGTTTGCAGAAGGAATATAACAGTTACTTTTCATTTACCAGTTGTCTCAGTATCATTTATTGAATAAACCTTCCTTTCCCGACTTATTAAAGGTTCTACTTTAATCATATCCTAAATTCTTATATATGCGAATACATAGTATATACATACATATACACATACATGTATATTAATTGCTTTCTGGGCACTCTATTCAGTTTCATTAGTTTTCTTAATAAAGAATACATATATTCTATTATCTGTAAGAATGTCAGCACATCTCAAAATACTTTAAGGAAGGACCATAGAAGTTCCAGGAAGGACCATAGAAGTTCCAGTTGAATAATACAGTTATGTTTTGCAAAGACAATTTTATTTATATTTAGTAGACAAAATTTATACTACCGAGTAGTTGTTGTTAAGGAAATAACATATATCTTAGTAAAATTATCCTTTTTCAAAAAAAATTAAGCTCCCTGGACATTGTGTCTATCCTCTACAGCATTGACACTTGCTGTGGGTATTGTCTATACATCCTACACAGCATAGCCCTTTAGAATATAAACAAGCCAGAGCTGCATAGTCTGATTATAATGGTGATCCCCCAATATGTAGGTAAAGAAGCCATCAGCCTAGAAAAGGATATTTCCCCTGGATTTTATACATTAATAAGAAAGAACCAAATACTCTTTATGTTTTCAAAGGGATTTATTTATATTTAGGTAAAAGTAGCAAATGTTAACATAAGTTATTTCCTTAAGAAGATTTATTTTGTACAACCACATTGTTGTCAAGCAACATTTATGGGATGTTCCCTGGGCCCACGGTACTGACCTTTCTATGATATGCATCCTCTTTTCCAAGTTTAAACATGACCTTGTGCGCTGAAGAAGCATGGCTTGGCATTATAGAGTTGTCACGTGTGGCAACCTGACATCAGAGGAGAAGCCTCTTGAGGAAGAATGTTTCATCTTTCATTCATTTACAAACTGGTATTTGTCTTTTTGTGTGATTATCAAATCCATATGATTTTGTTTTCAATTTTTTTTTCTTCTGATACTATGAAAACAAACCAGTTAAAACTAAGCAGTGTAGCAATACATAGGATGTTATATTTTATGTGGGATGTTTTAGATGACACTGATGTTTTATATTACACATCTGTATTTAATATACTTTGGGCAATAAAAAGTTAGAAGCATGTAAACAAACAAATATAAAAAGGATTTTTCTGAAAGTTGATGTATTGTTTTAACAGTCACAAAAACTTGGGTTTATTTCTTTTTCGAGCGTAGTGGAATAGTTTCATGTTAAAATAAAAAGGTCTTGTGGCTCTCATTTCTTTCAGATTCCCATTCTGTACATTTTTAGGTAACAGAATAATCCTGTAATTTTATTGCTAAAACACGATTACCTGGTTAGATATGATTATCAGATTTTAGGCTGACTTTGCTGCTCTCCTGTTTGTGAACATGGATTATTTCACTGTTTACTTTTCCAAACATGTGCTTATGCTAAAGGTCCAAAAATTAAAGTGGGGAGGCATGGTAATAACAAATGTACAGTGATTGATTTGCACAATGATGAATCTTAGGGGTTGAAGTCTTTGTTGCTATGATAAGAGCTCCGACTATCCTGTTAAATTCGCTGTACAGAGAAGCATTTTGGGATGGGAAGATGCATATTTCCAAGAAACCACATTGCATGCTTTTTTGGCTGCTAGAAATTCTCTGGTTTGATGCTTCACGGGTATTTAGGGTGGAATCTACATGCAGCTTCCTCAGCAAGTTTGTTGCTCTGTCAAGAGAGCCCATGGATGTTACAGGTGTCCCACAGCCTGTCACTATGTCTCTCTGTGCTCATGGCCAGGGAGGTTGCAGATTCTTCAACAAAATCCAATGTTAGATTTAGAACTGAAGGTGCTTTGTTTCAGGTACCTATATAATACCTATAAAAAGCAAATTTCAAGAAACAGAGCAAATTAGAGTTATAGTGTTTTTAACAGTTGTATGGGTTATTTATTTTTGTGTCAACTACAAAATTTTCCTTGAAAATACAAATTGCTAATAAGAACTATTACTATTGAGATGACTTAGGAATTATTTTATTATCTATTCAGAGTCATTCCAGCATAGATAACAGTTAAAATATTTAACACATATTTTTATCTCCAATGACTTTTAAAAAACTTCTTAATGAGGTAAAATTTCAAACACACAAAGTAAAATGAACCATCCCCACGTACCTATCAACCATGTTAAAAAATTATCAACAGTTCTATTTGTCATTCTTCAGTAACATTTGTTGATTGTTTAAATATCAGGCATCTTCCCAAATCTGCTTTAACTCTTTCAAAACTCAAAAAAAAAAAAAAATCAAATGAGCTAGGTCAGAGGTAGAATTACTGTGAAGCTAATAAAGCTTACTTGCATGGGTACCTTCCAAAAAAAGAGGCCCTAGCAATATCATCGTATGTTTATATATTTTTCTTAAGTTTGCCAAAATTAGATATTTCAACCATAATCGGTTAAGACCACCGTCTCCATTTCAACTGCCCCTCAGTCATATTTTCTCCTCTGATTGTAAGCATGGAGTGGCAGTGGATATTTCTGAAATTTTGTTAAGGATTGAGTGGGATATATTTTTGTGCTTTGCAATCCCTTCTATGTATAGTTACATTATTGCTGGCCAGTCCAGTTTACAATGTCTTCTAGGAATACTATGAATATGGTCAATTCAAAGAATATTTAAGAGCACTCACTCCATAGAAAACTTGAAATGCCCTGAAATCTTATAGTTCAGATATCAAAGAAACTCAATAGAGGTTTCCCCAAATTTGACAACAATCCTAAAATTACATTGCTAATAAAGAGTTGAGAATTTGAAAGAAACCTTGGTAAACTGTCAAAAAGAAAAAAAGCAATTTTCCATCAATGATGCTAGAGGACAGTCTATTCTTTCTATAGAAAAGGCTATTAAAAAATCATTTTCAAATGAAGAGGCAATCAACATGTGTGCAACCAAAAAAAAGTAGGATAAAAGTATTACAGAGCTGTTGATAAAAATATTTTGTAATTTTCCCTATATTTTGTGATATTTGAGAAATTTGTTAATTTTTTTTTTTTTTTTTTTGCAAGGAAGACCAGCCCTGAGCTAACATCCGTTGCTAATCCTCCTCTTTTTGCTGAGGAAGACCAGCCCTGAGCTAACATCTGTTGCCAATCCTCCTCTTTTTGCTGAGGAAGACTGGCCCTGGGCTAACATCGTGCCCATCTTCCTCCACTTTATATGGGACGCCACCACAGCATGGCTGACAAGCAGTGCGTCGGCGGGCGCCCGGGATCCGAACCGGCGAACCCCGGGCTGCCAAGCGCGGACGAAACCACTACGCCACCGGGCGGCCCCTAGAAATTTGTTAACTTTTAAACAGTATGTAGTTTTCATAATTTATTTATTCTAAATTAATATGCAGAGTTGTAACTGACTGTGTATTCATAATTTTGTGTTTCTTTTCCTAGAAAGAGTTCCTCATTTTATTAAGCTTCTGGTTCCACAAATCCTGGACCCATTCCTGAGGTAGACAGTATTATTACCCCTGTTTAAATTGAAGCTCAGGGAGGTCAAGTGACTTTCCAAGGCCACACATTTATTAAGAGGTGGAGCGGGCTTCAAACCAGACTTTCTGACCCTAAAACATTTAATTTTATGTGTCAACTTGGCTAGGCTATGGTACCAGTTGTTGGGTCAAACACCAGTCTAGTCATTGCTGTGGTGGCATTTTTTAGATGAGATTAACATTTAAATCAGTAGATTTTCGGTAAAGCAGATTACCCTCCATAATGTGGGTAGGTCTCACCCAATCAGCTGAAGGCCTTAAAAGACTGAGGTCCTCTGAGGAAGGAGGAATTCTGCCTCCGGACGGCCTTTGGACTCAAAAGACTGCAACATCAACTCTTCCCTGGGTCTCCAGCCTGCTGGCCTGCCCTGTAGATTTCAGATTTACCAGTTCCCACAATTGTGCGTGCCAATTCCTTAAAACAAATCTCTCTCTATTAACATCCTATTGGTTCTGTTTCTCTGGAGAACCATGACTAATGCAATAAGAAATACAAAGAACTATATGCTAGTATTGGCTCTCTGCTAGTTAGTAGTCGTATGACCTTGGCAATTCACTTAACCTCTTTAGGCTTTAGTTTCATTATCTCCAAAGTAAGGAAGTCATTTTAGACCAAGATTTCTCAACCTTGGCACAACTGACATTTTGGGCTGGGTAATTCATTGTTGTGCGTGCCTGTCCTATGCATTGTGGGGTGTTTCACAGCATCCCTGTCCACTAGATGCCAGTAGTATCACCCAGTTGTGACAACCAAAAATATCTCCAGACATTTTCAGATATTGCCCAGTTGAGAGGTAGGGGACAAAATCCCTCCCAAACCCATTTGAGCACTCTGAATTAGATCATCTTTAAGTTACAATATATGCATATGTGATCTATGGTAGAGATTCTACACACTGAGGCAGCTTTGGAAATTTCAGAAGGCTGTTTGACCACTTAGTGGGTGATATTCTAATATTCTGTAATTCTTATAAATAAAATTGTCTTCAGCTCCTGTAAGAAAGAAGCAAAATATGGAGAAAGGCCACGGCAACATTGAGCTCTTGGCAAAGCGGGAGCTGCAGGTAACTTGAGGGCAGTCGCAGGAGTGAGAGACAATACATGAGAAAGGGAGAAAGATAGAATTCAGCGCTTATCCTCACAGAAATGAGTCTTGGCTGGGAAATGATTGTCCTTTCAAATCCAAGCCACCAGGAGCAATCTTGAATTCAGTACAGGGTGCAGTCTGCCATAGGGCCCATGGGTGGGGTGGCTAGGCTTCCTGGATGTACAGGAATTCATAGAAGTCTACCTGATTTTGCAGTACATATTGCCTCGCTAATACTAATGCAAGGAAAGTTATTTTTCCAAAGAATACTCTTGGGGGCGGAGTGAGGAGGGGTATGATTTACCTGAATAAGTGTAGTCACATTTAGGCTCCTGTTAAATGACCAAGAAGAAAAAAACACAGCAGCGTTCCACTAGATGGTGCTATATCTGACTAATTCATCAAGCATGGCTAGATTGGGTTTTATGTGACCCTGTGTTTCCCAGCATATTTTCTGTCTTTTTGCAATAATGTGGATTTAGCCATACTTCAAATGAAAGATACCTGCCAATTAAAATTTTTTTTTCACATTCTAGTGTTAACCTCTGCTTCTGTTTAAAATGTATGCATTTCTGTTCCAAGCAACTTGGCGACAAAGCAAGGCTCAGGCCCAGAACATATTGTATTCATAGCAAAAGATTTGTTCCTTTTTTCAGTTTTAATTAATGCCATAGCCAGGTGATTTAATAACACTACCATGGCAAGTACAAGCAAAACTGATATGAAAACCTTTTAACTTGAATATCTTCAACACTCTGCTGACTGATACGAGTTTTGTGCCTACCCTTGGCAGTCTGAGATATTAAAAAGCAGAAGTTAGGACACTAAAATGCTTTGCAGAGCTCTGAAATAAAATAATATGCTCCAAAAGATAGCCCTATGACTAGGAGGTCTGGTTTCATGGCAGTTAGAAAGGGAACTTGGCCATCACACACCAGGATAACTGGGTAGCCTCATGTCACAATGACAAGTTCTAAGGGCTCATTTAAGCAATTATCTCCCAACTGGGAAGTTGAGATTCACAGTCTACTGAAATTTTTAATCACTTGGGGAGAAAAAGGATACAACACCCTTATCTTTTATAAATCTTCAAGTCAGTCTACCAGTATGTATGAGCCAAGGGAAATAATCCCGCTGCAGTTGATATAAGTTGTTTTTTTTTTTAGGGAAGAGAGACTATTGTTGACCCTCATTGAGCTTGCCTTAGTTGTATAGCAAAATAGTAAGGGACCCTCAAGGAGGATGGGGGTGATAGTCAGCAATGGGTGGAGGGTGGGTGGGGGAATTGCTGCATTACACGCAGTTCCACGTCCATGTAAAACATGGTGAGAAGAAAGAGAGATGTAAAATGGTCTCAGAGATGGCTAGAGTTGGGTGCAGAACAGTGGAAGTCAAAGACAGAAGTAAAGAAAATGGGGGAGAAACCTGCCCTCATGTGTTTACTATACACCTCTTATCAATTTAAATATTAATAACATAATAATGCATATTTTTCACACATTTTCCATCAAAATAATGGAGAGGAAGGGTGAGCACAGGTGAAATGGCCAGGACATTGGGTTGCTAAAGCAAACACAAAATTCCACATCACGGTTTTGCCCAGGGCAGGTCCTGACTATCCAGTGATTTCCTTCAGAACTCACTAAAAAATAATTCCTTTTCTTAGTACAATAGAAGCCTCTTGATAAAAATCCTTATCAAACAAATACAAACTATAACAACAGATTTAAAGACTTCAAGACAGTGAGAAGCAGAATGGAGGATGGTGGAGGAGACCCCTCAATACTTCCAGCCAGTAGTTTGCACACAGGCCAAAGCTGTTTAGAGTTATGAGTTCAGTCCCATTGATGCGCCTCAGAGATTTCCCAAGGGTCTGCATCTCCCCTATTCTGGAGAAACACTTCTAAATTGTCCTGTGTCCCTTCTTTGGCCCCTTTCTACCTCTACCTACAAGTTAACAAATGTTCTGTAAAGAAAAAAAAGTTCCTTTGGAAAACACTACATACTATATTCCCTTCTTAGAGATTTCTTAGAGATTTCTGGTGTGCTTGGGTATCAAAGTATCTGAGAGGTTCTGAGAAAGGAAAATCTGTGTAACTGAAGTCAGCATTTCTCAAATTTATATCCCCTTCTTGTCCCACAGTCACCCTCAGGAACACCTATTAGCATTTCACAGGTCATTAGTTGTCTCTAGTAGAGTGTTTGGAAAATTCTATTCCAGGGATAGAAATATTACATCTTGCCACCTTGAAAGGATTGTGAAGATTTAAAAGACTTACCAAAAGGATCTACTTAATATCCTGAGAGTTCAGATTTTTGCTTAAATTTGGCTTCTTGGTACAGTTGTTCAGCTTTTGGCCTATCATTCTCCTAATTGAAACATCATCTGTGTTGGGAAATAACTGTTTTGTGACTCCTGTAAAAACAACAATAACACACAAAACACTTTATGAAGCCTTTGCATGTGAAGGTATGAACTGAGATAGAACATCAAACAATCCACGTTATAATTTTGTCTCCATTTTGCAAAAGCAGCCCAAAACTCCCATGAGATATCCAGATAGATGAATATATAGGCAGGTTTTTCAAAGCAAAGCAAGAGATAACGAAGGTCTGTATTATAAACTGAGAGCATGCATATTTGTCTTCCTGTAGTACCACTCAACTTTAACCTTGCTACTTGCTCTGATCTCTTCTTGCTCTTTGAGGCAAGTCACCTTGCTCCAAAATGTTAGGAAGTTATTTTTATCCATTCCCAACATCAGTTGAAACAGTTAGATTCTGACTGACCCTTTTCCAACTAAGAAATGACATATAGAGAGCTGGGATTCAGAGATTCCCTAAATTTTTTGGATATTCGCAAAAAAAAAAATTTATTTGATAATCTAGATTAGTATATTTTAGGAGATTCATTAACTTAAAAACCATAAATAGGATAGTCAAACTAACCTCTATTTTTTTAGAATAAAAGATAAGGGATATAACCAAGATAAGAAAGAGAAAATAAGATATAAACTATTACTGAAATTTTGTTTCAAAGGATTTTGAAAATTTACCTTTCTAAAGCTATGAATTTTATGAATCCAAATTTTTCAGTGATACAAAATTTGGTTTAATAACAACTTTAATATAAAGTTTTTCTATAGAATTTTCCATATTTAATAAGAGATTTGGACTACCCTGAGATTTTTCTTTCATAGAAAAATAAATTTGAAAAAAAAGACCACGAAAGGATAACTTATTAACCTCGAATGGTAAAATAATTTCAAATTCATGTGACAATATAATGCAATCATGTTATCACCTATGATTTCTTGAACTTCATTCTGATTCATAGCTGGTTTTACGGCTTTGTCCCTTGAAGTAGAGGATTTTGCCCCCGTCAGGCTGTGTGTGGCCATGTATTCATTTGTGTAAAGTACTTGCATTAAATCATTAATAAACTTTTGAGGCTTGCTCTTGTTACAACGGGCTATCTGCCATTTTTCAATCTTGAACTAAAAAGCAACAGAAAAAATTGAAATTAGAAAAGTAATATCTGGAGAAATATATTACTAATTGAGTTAAGACATGTCAGAAAACAAACCCAACATTTTTAAAGGTGACATATTATACTTTTAATATATACTTTACATTTCAGAGGTTAGAGTTAAATGTTATCTTTGAGATAATTCCCAATATTTATGACGTACTTGTTCCAGAGTATATACAAATTCTTGTCATGAAATCTGGGTTTGGTGCTTTAAGGATTAGTCCCATCCTCAACACGTCCTACTCAGTGTGGTAAGCAGAATAATGGCCCACTGAAGATGTCCACATCCTAATCCCTGGAACCTGTGTATGTTACCTCATATGGGACAAACAACTTTGTAGGTGTGATTAAGAATTAAGTACCTTGCAAAAATAGACACACAGATCAATGGAATAGAATTGAAAGCCCAGAAATAAAACCACACACCTGTGGACAGCTAATCTTTGACAAAGGAGCAAAGAACATACAATGGAGAGAGGGAAGTATATTCAATAAATGGTGCTGGGAAAATTGGACAGCAACATGTAAAAGAATGAAAGTAGACCATCTCCTATCGCCATATACAAAAATCAATTCAAAATGGATTAAGGACCTGAAAGTGAGACCTGAAACTATAAAACTCCTGGAAGAAAATATAGGCAGTACACTAATTGACATTGGACATAAAGGGATCCTTTCAGATTCCATGTCTACTTGGACAAGGGAAACAAAAGAAAAAAATAAACAAGTGGGACCTCATCAGACTAAAGAGCTTCTACAAGGCAAATGAAACCAGGATCAAAATGAATAGACAACCCACCAGCGGGGAGAAAATACTCACAAATCGTTTATCCGACAAGGGATTAATCTCAGTAATATATAAAGATCTCATACAACTGAGCAACAAAAAAACAAACAACCCGATCAAAAAATGGGCCGAGGATATGAACAGACATTTTTCCAAGGAAGATATACAGATGGCCAATAGACACATGAAAAGATGCTCAACATCACTAATCATCAGGGAAATGCAAATCAAAACTACACTTAGATATCACCCGACACCTGTTAGAATGGCTATAATCACAAAGACAAAAAACAACAAATGCTGGAGAGGATGTGGAGAAACGGGAACCCTCATTCACTGCTGGTGGGAATGCAAACTGGTGCAGCCTCTATGGAAAACAGTATGGAGAGTCCTCAAAAAATTAAAAATAGAAATATCTTATGATCCAGCAATCCCACTCTTGGGCATCTACCCAATGGACATGAAATCAACCATCACAAGAGGCTTATGCACCCCTATGTTCATTGCAGCATTATTCACTATAGCCAAGAAGTGGAAGCAACCCAAGTGTCCCTCGACTGATGATTGGTTAAAGAAGATGTGGTATATACATACAATGGAATACTACTCAGCCATAAGAAAAGACAGAATTCTCCCATTTGCAACAACATGGAGGGAACTAAAGGGTATTATGTTAAGTGAAATAAGCCAGAGAGAGAAGGACAGACACTGCATGAATTCACTCATATGTGGAATATAAATGAACACATGGACAGAGAGAACTGAATGGTGGTTACCAAGGGGAAGGGGGGTGGGGGATGGGCACAAGGCGTGAAGGGATACATCCACAAACAATAATGTACAACTAAAACCCCAGTGTTATAAACTATTAAGGTATCAATAAAAAAAAAGAATTAAGTACCTTGAAATGGGGTGATTATCCTGGATTATCCAGGTGGGCCCCATCTAATCAGAGGAGCCCTTAAATGTAGAAGAGGGAGGCAGAAGACTGGATCAGGAAAAAGACACAGAAGGAGGAGGACAGATTTGAAGAGTGAGAGGTACTTTTCCTGCCCTGGCTGTCTTTGAAGATGGCAGAAGTGGGCCACAAACCAAGGAATGTGGTTGTCTCTAGAAGCAGGAATGGCCTTCAGTTTACGATCAGCAAGAAAAGGGGGAACTCAGTTCTACAACCACAAGAAACTGAATTCTACAACATCCCAAATGAGCAGGAAACGGATTCTTCCAGAGAGCCTCCAGAAAGGAGGACACCTTTGTTTGACCACACTTCTGACCCACAGAACTCTGAGGTAATAAATTTGTATTATTATAAATCACTAAGTTTGTGGTAATCTGTTACACGGAAACGGATACACTAAGATTCAAATATTCTGAATGTTAGATTGTTAGTATTTAATTATCACTCTTGAAGCCATATTTTCCAAGGCTGATACCTGATTCCATCAAAACTCTTGTCTTTTTAGCTTCTGTTTCTTGATTAAGAGAAATTTGGAAAATAGAAAAAGAATTGTGTTCAGCCAGCATGCAGAGGCTGAAATTTACCTTCTCTCAATTATATAATTTTATAACCCTTAATGCATAGGTATCCTTTTGTCACTGGTTGTAGAATTTTCTAGTTTAATGACTTCATTATTATCCACAATTTGACTTCAGTTTTCTAAACTGGATATTTGTTTTACCAATATTAGATTTATTGTAAACATAAAAAAAATTGTTTTATGCAATTGGAATGTTATAGTTGTGACCTAAAGTTACCTAAAGTTATCTGATAAAATAATGATCATTTTGTACTCTTACTTTAGTTTTTGTATTTAACTGTATCCCAGAGAAAGACAGGGCAAGTATTTCAACTGACCTGTTTCTCATCGGTATGATGCTCTTCATCAACTTTCAAGGAAATTGGTGAACTGGAATTAGAATTAGAACTACTGCATGTTGAGGCAAATGAATCTGGTGAGGAGTTGTTTGTTGCTCTCCAGAGGGTGGTTGCAGACGTGGACATGGTTCCTCCACCCTTAAGCAGGGTTTCCGCCATGCCAACCAATTCTTCAAACTGAGTGACTGCCTGTGGTAACACTAAAATGGCAAGAAAAAGTAACACTTTACACATAGTTCTAAAAACGGGCATATGTACGTATTTTTTATTGTGTATATATGCATAGAAATATGTGGAACAAATTGTTAACATTTGCTACCTTTGGAAAATAAACACGGTAAGAAAAGTGGTTGGAACATATTTACTGTTTATTATTAAATAATTTAATAATTGCTTAATAATACATCAATTTAAAAACATTGGTTGGTTATTGTATTTAAATGGATACGCATTACTGCATAACTAAAATGAATGTTTTAAAAAGCTGCTTCTTTTTTCTAATTGCTAATAGGATTATTTGAAGGTGTTTAATCTTGTGTTTGGAGACATTACTGATTCTATTATCAGTCACCTTCCAGACACTCACATTAGGCCAGTTTAAGTGACAAGATAAAATAAACTATTTCTCATGGGTTAAAATAAATATTCTATGACCTTTGTGTGTGGTTTGCCAGGGAGTCAAATTCCATCAAATTAATAAAAATTCATTGCCACAATTCAAACCTATGTTTTCACACATTAAAGATGAATTTTGGTAATCATCCGAATGTTCTCTTGGTTCCTTTTTTTTAATGGAAACTTACACAGTCAAAGGTTTCATGCCTCCATGTAAAATGGTCTTCTCTGTTGTTATATCTAGTTTGTTTCCTAAGGACAAATAACATTTTGTTGGAGTTGGAAGACACCTTGGACCCTATCTAATTCAACTCCTCACTCTATGGTTGAGGGTACTGCTTGCTGGAGAGGCAAAAAGACTGAAACTTTTTTTGTACTTTTCTTAATTATTAATTTTATTTATTATTAATTATTAATATTATTGAGCTATGATCTTTAGAATAATATTTGATTTGAGAGCTGAAAATCAGGCATATTGATGACACATCCAAATCACTACATCTGGTACTGTATTAATAGAAATATAGGAAAATCGACTAAAGAAAATCTCTTTTATATCCTTTCAATTAATATTTACTAAGCACCTCTCATGTGCCAGACACTCATTCAATCAGCAATTATTTATTGAGCATTTAATAATATTAAACATTTATCTAGCTTTTAACTCTGTGCCAGGCATATTCTGAGAACTTGACTGATGTTCATTCATTTAATCCTCATTGAAACTTCTGAGATAGGTATGATCATTACCTGCAATTTACAGATGAGGACATTTAGGCAGTGAGAGGTTAAATAACCCATCCAGGGTCAACCCAGTCAGTGAAAAGAAGAGTTAATATTCAAATTCAGACTCTGCCAATTCCCTGCTATAAACTACTGATATGCAGACTCTGCATTTGCCAACCACCACGTTAGGTGCTAGGGATGAACCTGGGAGCAAAACCAGATGTGGAACTGAGAAGGGTGGGGGGCATTATTTACATAACCATGCTGTGTAGCAAGAATTTGGCCTGCTCAAAGAGAGGTCTGGTGTCCTTTCCCCTGTCCCCACCCAGTTCTGGGAACTAACCTCTAAACTCTTGGAATTTCCCAAGTGAAAGGAGGATTGTCTTTGTTATTCATGGTGAGCCCCTCAGACCACGCCTGGTAGTTTATGCTCAAGAGTTTCTCCGGGTGGGGACAATCACACCCAATAGTCTTAGGGTAGAAGCTGGCCACAGGCAGAAAGCCAGAAAGATTTAGAGATTGAGTTCAACCATGTGGGCAATCAATCAATCAGTCATGCCTATGTAATGAACCCTCAATAAAACTTTGGACACTGGAGCTCAGGTGAGCTTCCTGGAGGGACAATACTCCATGCATATTGTAACACATAAATGCTAGGAGGGTACTGCATCCTGAGGACAACAGAAGCTTCACATTTGGAAACTGCCCAGACTCTGCCCTATGTGTCTCTCCAACTGTGGTTCTAATTGTATTCTTTCCCTGTAATAAATGTAACCATGAATATAATAGGTTTCAGAGAGTTGTGAGTTTCTCTAGCAAATTATTGAACCTGAGGGTGGTTTTGGGAAACCCCCAAACTTGCAGCTGGTATCAAAAGTCTTAGGGAGACTTGGTGTTCTAGAGAACAGTGCTCTTAACCTTGCAGTTTGGCTAACTCAAGGTACATGCAAAGAAATGAAAAATTATGATGGTTAATTGCCACAAAGATGAGGCATAATGTGCTTGACCCAGCCTGGGGAGGGGAGGGGCACAGAGGGTTTCTCTGGGGAGGTCAAGACTGATCTGAGAGCTGAAGGCTGAGCAGAAAGTAAAAAGCTGGAGGGAATGAGGAGGTCATCAGAGGCACTGGAAACACAAGTTCTGTGTTTGAGGAACTGCAAGAAGGCTAAAGCTAGAATGTAAAGAGAAAAAGAGAATTTGGCATAAAGTGAGGTTTCAAGAATATTTACTGTTTTTTCTAATAATGAAAATTATACATGTTCATGGAATATATCCTTCTTGTTAATTCTATCTGTGTCTTCTCTATATTCACGTATTTTCCTTTACATAATTAGGACCATACTATATACATAGCAATGTATCCTGGTTCTTTTTTCCAGTTAGGATTGTAAATTGAGTGTTTTGTCTATTTTATTAAATCTTCTTGGAAAATACGATCTTTTGAGGTCTAATTTACATACAGTCAAAGGCTAGATCTTACATGAAGTCTGAGCAGAAATTAAGAAGGTAAGGGGGATGAGTTTGACAAAATCCCCAGTTAATGCACACCCATCAAGATATAGAACATTTCCATCCTCCCAGAAAGTCACCTCATGTCCCTACTAAGTCAATCCCTGGACTCGCCTCAGAGGCAACCACTAATCTAACTTTCTTACCCAGAGATAAGTTTTACCTGTTCTAGAATTCCATATAAATGGGCTCAAACAGTATATTCTCCTTTTTTTTTGTCTGACTTTTTCTTTTGCTCTGCATAATGTTTTGAGATTCATTCATGTTGTATCAGTTATCCATTCCTTTCTGTTGCTGAAAAATTTCATTTAATGGATACTCCACAGTTACAGTATCCATTGACCTGTTGGTGGGTTATCTTCCACTTGAAAACATGACTTTAATGGTTCCCTAATATTCCAAGGTGTTGATATTCTATAATTTATTTAAATGCTCCTTTTTTTTTCTTTTTGGAATTTAGGTTGCTTCCAACTTTTCTTCATTACAGACATGAACTTCATATAGACATGAACTTCATATAGACATGAACTGCCTAGCACATACGTCTTCATATGCATCTCTGATCATGTCAAGGCTATCAACTCCTGAAAGCATAATAATAGGGTCAAAGGTATAAATGTTTTCAAGACTCAATTAATATTGCTGAATTCCTCTCCAGAAAGATTTTTCCAACTTACATGCCCACTAGCAATGTCAGAAGTCAGCCATTTCACTGCACCATCAACAACAGGTGTTAATCATGAACACAAATCCTCACTATTTTGATACGTTAAAATCTTAGTACAATTTAAATTGCAATTGATTATTGTGAAATATATATTTATTTGTTTATTGATTATTTGAACTTCTTTCATGAATTATCTATTAGACTATGGAATATCAGTACTTTTTCTATTTTATAATAAATTAAATAGTTTTTGTAAAGTGCTTATTATGAGTGCCTAGTGCATTATATGCACAGTGTGTTAGCTATTAACTCCTTTTTATACTAAGCATTTTAATCTTTTATTTGTCATAAGTTGCAAGTAATCTTCTTAGAGTGTTTATCTTTTAATTTTATGATATTTTTAAAGCATACACACATTTTTAGTTTTTATTTTAGTTAAAGTGGCAGTCTTTTCTTTAGTATATTATTCATTTATTTTACGCTTAGAAAGTCATTCACTACTCAGATGACCTAAATATTCACTTATATTTTGCATAGTTTAAACATCTTTTTATAAGTAAGCTTTTTTTCTGCCTGGACATATGTCTTCTAACTTTTAATGCAAAATCTTAAGCACAAACGAAAATAGTAAACTTCCATCTACCCTATCCCCCAGTTTCAACTCACGGCCATTCTTGTTTCATCTATACCCCCACCCACTTTCTCCCCAACAGCAAGATTACTTCAAGCAAATCACAGTCAGCATCTCATTTAAGCTATAAATATTTTTGTATGTATCTCTAAAAGTAAGAAGTTTTACAAGTATAACCATACCACCATTGTCATAGCCAGAAATACCTAACAATAGTTCTTTAATGTTGTTAAAAATAAAAGAACCTAGTAAATGTTCAAATTTATCTGTCTCCTTGTTATAGTTGTTTTTAGTTTGTTTGAATCAGGATCCAAATGATGTCCATACATTACAATTAGTTGCTATCTCTTTCATACAAACTCTAGGTTTCCTCTCCCTCTTCTAGTTTTTTCTTTGCAACTTGTTAGTTGAAGAGACTGGGTCATTTGTCCTGCATGGTTTTCCATAGTCTGGATTTTGCTGATTGCATCCCTAAGGTGATGTTTAACATGTTCTTCTGTTCCCTGTATTTGCAGTAAATTGGTAGTTAGATCTAAAGGCTTGATCAGATTTAGGTGGTGTTTTATTAACTTCTATCAGGTGGCATTTAATGCATAATTAGTTTTTTTTGTGATATTAGTGGTCACTGATGATCAGATTCAATACATCATAAGGGGTTGCAAAATGGTGATATTTTAATCATTTTCTTCTTCATTTATTAGCTAGAATTCTTCTACAAAGGGAAACTTCCTCTCATCAACTATTGGGTTACCCCAGGGTTCACTTCATATAATAATGGCAGGATAAATGCATGGTTTTTTTGATCTCTATTTGCCAGTTTTCAAAATAGTGAATTGGTTCTTTTAGATGGCCATTAAGTTTCTTCTTTTTTGAATACCATTATGAACTCATGCATTTAAATATATATGATAACCTATTGTGGTTATCATTCTTATTGATGCTCAAATTGGCCCATCTTTGCCCAGTGGGAACCTCTTCTAGTTGACATGTCCACATAGTCTTTGCTAACTTCCTTGCTTTCTGGTATGAAAAGATTTTCATCTATATTTCCTGTTCAAGGTTCCTGACAAGGCTCATCTTGTACATTTCCTATGCAAGTTCTGGAATCAGCAATTTCTCCAAGGAACCCTAGCTCCTTTCAGTGGGAAATGGTATTACAAGACTACATCCAGGTGCTAGGAGTGCTCTTTGCTATTGGGTTCTTGTTTCTAGGCCTATTCAGTGAATAGTGTTAGAAAATATGTATTATTAATTTTTAAAGGTAAAATTCATCATGTGTTTAAGCCAGTACTTCCCATTCAAATTCAGAACATGGAGTTTTTTATTTAAACTGTATAGTTATGTTTTTAGTGTGTGTGCCACATGGTATGAAATGAGAACCTAACTTGAACCTGCCCCCTCCCCCCACACTGGAATATCAGTTTTCTCACTGCCATTTGTTGAATAATTCATCCTTTTCCTGATTGACTTGCAGCACTCACTACATAAATTGCCAGGCCCACTGCAAAGTGAAAATGCAGGACTCCTTGTTCAAAACTTCTTAAGAATTTTAATATGGTGACAACAGAGCCTTTAACCAGTATGTAGGGCCTTTCTAAGAGCAGGTCCCTGGGTGACTGTGCAGGTCACACACCCATGAAGCTGGCCCTGGTGACTTGTGACAGTGACACCAAAATAGCAACTACTTATATAGCACTTGCTATTGCCAGGCTCTGTTCTGAATGTTGTACATGTCACCTAGCTAAGTACTTTTATTATTTCCTTTTAGAGATGAGGAAACTGAGGCATAGAGTGTTTAAACAACTTGCACAAGGTTACACAGTGGGTAGGTGACAGAGCCAGGGTTTGAACCCAGGTGGTTGGGCCTCTCTCAATCCATTCTCTACCTCTCCACCACAGCGCCTCGAGGATAGTTTCTTTATCATATGTGAGGTTCTGTTTTGGGGATATGTATTCTGTTCCATTGATCTGCTGACTCTTGCACTAAGAAGTTGCTTTTAAATATTGGAACTTTATATGATTTAATGTTGACAGGTTATGACCTCATATTTTTTCCAGAATGTTTCAATTGATTTTACCTATTTTATTCTTTCATGTTAACTTTAGAATAATTATTGTCAAATTACCAAAAACTATCCAAAACAAAACACTATCCAAAACAAAACAATCATTGGTATTTGATTGGGATTCCATTCAAACAATTCGTTATTTTTGGGATAAATTGGCATCTTCTCTTCTCACCTATGAATGTGACATATCTCTCCATGTATTTAGGTTTGTGTATTTCTCCATTGAGTTTTTAAATTTTCCTTCATAGATCCCACACATTTCTTTTTAGGGTAATGAGTTGATATTTTATAGTTGTTTGTAATTAATGTGAGTAGATTCTTTTTTCTTTCTTTTAGGAATGTAACTGGCAATTTCTGATCTATAAGGAAATTACTGATTTAAAAAAAATGGTAGCTACTACATTTTGGTCACCTATTATGTACCAGGAATTTATTATTTTTTAAATAAAATAAGGCTTACAATGAAAAACAGTAGGCCTCTGCTCTGTCACTCACCGCCGTTGATTATTAATCCTAGAGGACATTGCTTTCAATGTATTTACCTGCTTCTGGTAGTTACCTTCATAGTCTTAAATAATAATATGCATATACAACTATTTCTTGTTTTTTTCCAGATTCATATAGTTATTTATTGACTTTCAGCCATGTAATATGACAGTGTAGCTCTCTTTTAACTCCTCCCCAAGCCACACGGAAACACACACACATAGTACCCACATGCAAACATATAAACACACTTCTTTTCCATCATTTCAGTATAGTGGTAAACACAATTGTTAGTTCAATAAATATTGTGCTTACATTATTATAGCAATGTAAATACTATTCATAATTCTCCTTTAAAACATGATTTTTTCCCCTAGACTTAATAATCTCATTTTTTTAGTTTGCTTATTATTATTATTATTATTTTACTGTTTCTCTCACACATCTCTAAACTTCCTACCAGAGGTATAAAATGTCCTTTCAGGGGGCCAGCCCGGTGGCGCAGCAGTTTAGTCTGCGCTTGGCAGCCCGGGGTTCGCTGGTTCGGATCCCGGGCGCCCGCCGACGTACTGCCTGTCAGCCATGCCGTGGCGGCGTCCCATATAAAGTGGAGGAAGATGGGCACAGATGTTAGCCCAGGGCCAGTCTCCCTCAGCAAAAAGAGGAGGATTAGCAACGGATGTTAGCTCAGGGCTGGTCTTCCTCACCAAAAAAAAAAAAAAAAAAAAAAAAAAAAATGTCCTTTCAGCATGTTTGGATACATCATGTCATCTATCAACTTCATATTTTTCTTGGAGATGCTTCTTCTAGAACCCTCTGCACACGTCCACAATCTGGACTAGTTGCTTCCAGGCTACTGTACACTTGTCACCCCGGAGCTTCCCTTCACGATCTTTCTGGTCTCTCTCCTGAACTGGACCACCTGTTTCCTGGATACCACATCTTTCTCTTTCCAGATTTACTCTCTCATTTGGGAAGAGCACATCCTCCACTAGCTTTTGAAAAAGAAAGCATGAGAAGTACATTAATGAGAATTTGTAAGTGTCAAAATATTATTCTACCCTCACACTTGGTTGATAATTTCACTGGGTGTAGAAGTCTAGGTTTAAATCATTTCCCTTTGGAATTTTGAAGGCGTTGCTGAGTTATCTAGTGTTTCTAGTGTTGATGGTGAAAAGTCCAATGCCATTCTGATCTCCAGTCCTTAGCATGTGGCATGCTTGTTCTCTCTGAAAGCTTGTGGATCTTCCCTTTACTCCCAGTGTTCCGAAATTTCACAATGCTATGCCTTAGACAAGTCTTTTTGCTTTTGGTGGTATCTTGTAATCCAGAAATTTGTGTCCTTCCATTCTAGAAATTTATTGTATTAATTTTTTTGGTAACTTCTCCCTCTTCTCTCTTCTCACTTTTAGGACCTCTTGTCTTTGGATGTTTGACCTCCTGGACTAATTCTCTATTTTTCCTAATCTTTTCTATTTTCTTTGTCTTCTTGCTCCAGTATCTACAAGATTTTCTTAATGAAGGCTACATGGGAAGAGTGTGTGGCTTTGTGGCCCAAAAGGGTCTTTATGTAGGTGTTTCAATGACTCCTCCAGTTTTCTCCTTTTGGCAGGTACAGTTGCTAAACCTTTTATAGTTCTGTGGTGTGATTTGGCTTCTCTTTTTTTTTTTTTCTGACTTTTATTTTATTTTATTGATGTCATAATAGTTTATAACATTCTGAAGTTTCAGTTGTACATTATTGTTTGTCAGTCACCATATAAATGTGTTCCTTCACCCCTTGTGCCCACCCCCCAATGCCCTTCCCCCTGGTAACCACCAAACAGTTCTCTGTCCGTGTGTTAGTTTGTCTCCCACATATGAGTGAAATCATGTGGTGTTTGTCTTTCTCTGTCTGGCTTATTTTGCTTAACATAATACCCTCTAGGTCCATCCACGTTGTTGTAAATGGGATGATTTTGTCTTTTTTTACGGCTGAGTAGTATTCCATTGTATATATATACCACATCTTCTTTATCCATTCAACCATTGATGGGCACTTGGGTTGCTTCCACGTCTTGGCTATAGTGAATAATGCTGCAATGAACATAGGGGTGCATAAGCCTCTTTGGATTGCTGATTTCAGGTTCTTTGCATAAATACCCAGTAGTGGGATAGCTGGATCATAAGGCATTTCTATTTTTAATTTTTTGAGGAATCTCCACACTGTTTCCATAGAGACTGCACCAGTTTGCATTCCCACCAGCAGTGAATTAGGGTTCCTGTTTCTCCACAACCTCTCCAACATTTGTTATTTTTTGTCTTGGTGATTAAAGCCATTCTAACGGGTGTAAGGTGATATCTTAGTGTAGTTTTGATTTGCATTTCCCCGATGATTAGTGATGTTGAACATCTTTTTATGTGCCTATTGGCCATCTGTATATCTTCCTTGGAAAAATATCTGTTCATATTCTCTGCCCATTCTTTGATCAGGTTGTTTTTTTGTTGTTCATTTGTGTGAGTTCTTTATATTAGGAGATTCATCCCTTGTCAGATATATGACTTGCAAATATTTTCTCCCAGCTGGTGGGCTGTCTTTTCATTTTGATCCTGGTTTCATTTGCCTTGTAGAAGCTCTTTAGTCTGATGAAGTCCCACTTGTTTATTTTTTCATTTGTTTCCCTTGTCTGAGTAGACATGGAATTCGAAAAGATCCCTCTATGACCAATGTCAAAGAGTGTACTGTCTGTTTTCTTCCAGGAGTTTTATAGTTTCAGGTCTTACCTTTAAGTCTTTGATCCATTTTGAGTTAATTTTTGTGTATAGTGAAAGATAATAGTCTACTTTCATTCTTTTGCATGTGGCTGTCCAGTTTTCCCAGCACCATTTATTGAAGAGACTTTCCTTTCTCCATTGTATGTTCTTAGTGCCTTTGTCAAAAATTAGCTGTCCGTAGATTTGTGGTTTTATTTCTGTGCTTTCAATTCTGTTCCATTGATCTGTGTGTCTGTTTTTGTACCAATACCATGCTGTTTTAATTATTATAGCTTTGTAGTATGTTTTGAAGTCAGGGATTGTGATGCTTCCAGCTTTGTTCTTTTTTCTCAGTATTGCTTCAGCTATTTGGGGTCTTTGTTACCTCATATGAATTTTAGCATTCTTTGTTCTATTTCTGTGAAGAATGTCATTGGGATTCTGACTGGGATTGCATTGAATCTGTAGATTGCTTTAGGTAGGATGGACATTTAACTATGTTTATTCTTCTAATCCATGTATGTCATCACTGATTTCTTTCAATAATGTCTTATAGTTTTCATTGTATAGGTCTCTCACCTACTTGGTTAAATTTATTCCTAGATATTTTATTCTTTTTGTTGCGATTGTAAATGGGATTGTCTTCTTGAGTTCTATTTCTGTTAGTTCATTATTACAGTATAGAAATGCAACTGGTTTTTGTAAGTTGATTTTGTACCCAGCAACTTTGCTGTAGTAGTTGATTATTTCTAATAGTTTTCCAATGGATTCTTTAGGGTTTGCTCTATATAAAATCATGTCATCTGCAAACAGCAAGAGTTTCACTTCTTCATTGCCTATTTGAATTTCTTTTATTCCTTTTTCTTGCCTAATTGCTCTGGCCAAAACCTCCAGTGCTATGTTGAATAAGAGTGGCGAGAGTGGGTACCCTTGTCTTGTTCCTGTTCTCAGAGGGATGGCTTTCAGTTTTTTCACTGTTAAGTATGATGTTGGCTATGGGTTTGTCATATATGGCCTTTATGATGTTGAGGTACTTTCCTTCTATACCCATTTTGTTGAGAGTTTTTATCATAAATGGATGTTGGATCTTACCAAATGCTTTCTCTGCATCTATTGAGATGATCATGTGGTTTTTATTCTTCATTTTGTTAATATGGTGTATCACACTGATTGATTTGCAGATGTTGAACCATCCCTGTGTCCCTGGTATAAATCCCACTTGATCATGGTGGGATTTTTAATGTATTGCGGTATTCAATTTGCCAATATTTTGTTGAGGATTTTTGCATCTATGTTCATCAGTGATATTGGGCTGTAATTTTTTTTTTTTTTTTTGTGGGGAAGACCAGCCCTGAGCTAACATCCATTGCCAATCCTCCCCTTTTTGCCGAGGAAGACTGGCCCTGGGCTAACATCTGTGCCCATCTTCCTCTACTTTATATGGGACGCTGCCACGGCATGGCTGACAGGCAGTGTGTCGGCGGGCGCCTGGGATCCGAACTCGCGAACCCCGGGCTGCCAAGCGCGGACTAAACCGCTGCGCCACTGGGCGACCCCTGGGCTGTAATTTTTCTTCTTTGTATTGTCCTTGTCTGACGTTGGTATTAGGCTGATGTTGACCTCGTAAAATGTGTTAGGAAGTGTCCCAACTTCCTCTATTTTTTGGAATAGTTTGAGAAGGATAGGTATTAAGTTTTCTTTGAATGTTTGATAAAATTCTCCAGAGAAGCCATCTGGTCCTGGATTTTTATTTTTTGGGAGGTTTTTGATTACTGTTTCAATCTCTTTACTTGTGATTGGTCTATTCAGATTCTCTATTTCTTCTTGATTCAGTTTTGGGAGGTTGTATGAGTCTAAGAATTTATCCATTTCTGCTAGACTGTCCAATTTGTTGGCATATAGTTTTCCACAGTATGCTATTAAAATCGTTTGTATTTCTGCTGTATCCATTGTAATTTCTCTCTTTCATTTCTGATTTTATTTATTTGAGCCTTCTCTCTTTTTTTCTTAGTGAGTGTGGCTAAGGGTTTGTCAATTTTGTTTATCTTCTCAAAGAACCAGCTCTTTGTTTCATTGATCCTTTCTACTGTTTTTTTTTGTTTCAATTTCATTTATTTCTGCTCTAATTTTTATTATTTCCCTCCTTCTGCTGACTTTGGGCTTTGTTTGTTCTTCTTTTTCTAATTCTCTTAGGTGTAGTTTAAGGTTGCTTATTTGGGATTTTTCTTTTTTGTTAAGGTGGGCCTGTATTGCTATGAGTTTTGCTGCATCCCATATGAGTCAGTATGGTGTATTTTCATTTTCATTTGTTTCCAGGTAGTTTTTGATTTCTCCTTTAATTTCTTCAATGTTCCATTGGTTGTTCAGTAGCATGTTGTTTAGTCTCCACATCTTTGTCACTTTCCCAGTTTTTTTCTTGTAGTTGATTTCTAGTTTCATAGCATTACGGTTGGAGAAGATGCTTAGTATAATTTCAATCTTCTTAAATTTATAGAGTCTTGCCTTGTTTCCCAACATATGGTCTATCCTTGAGAATGTTCCATGCGTGCCTGAGAAAGATGTGTAATCTGCTGTGTTTGGATGGAGTCCTCTCTATATATATTTAGTCCGTCTTGTCTAGTTTTTCATTTAAGTCCACTGTTTCCTTATTGACTGTCTGGATGATCTATCCATTGATGTAAGTGAGGTGTTAAGATCCCCTCCTATTATAGTGTTGTTGTTATTATCTCCTTTTAGGTTTGTTAATAGTTGCTTTATGTACTTTGGTGCTCCTGTGTTGGGTGCATACATATTTATAAGTGATATGTCTTCTTGATGGACTGTCCCTTTTATCTTTATATATTGCCCCTCTTTTTCTCTCATTACCATTTTTATCTTGAAGTCTACTTTGTCTGATATAAGTATAGCAACACCTGCTTTCTTTTGTTTGCCATTAGCTTGGAGTATTGTCTTCCATTCTTTTACTCTGAGCCTGTGTTTGTCTCAGCTGAGATGTGTTTCCTGGAGGAAGTATATTGTTGGACCTTGTTTTTTAATCCATCCTGCCACTCTGTCTTTTGATTGGAGAATTCAATCCACTTATATTTAGAGTGGTTATTAATATATGAGGGCTTACTGTTGCTATTTTATCGCTCATTTTCCGGCTCTTTTGCATTTCCTTTGTTTCTTGTCCCATGTGTTTCGGACTACCGATTCAGTTTGGTAGTTCTGTATGATGTTTTCTGTTTATTTATCTGTTCTGTTTATTTATCGTATATGTCTCTGTTCCGATTATTTGTTTAGTGGTTACCATGAGGTTTGTATAAAAACATCTCATAGATGAGAAAGTCCATTTTCTGGTGGCCTCTTATTTCCTTAGACTAAGTCAATTTCATCCCTTTCCTCTTCCCCTTCTAAGTTATTATTGTCACAATTTATTCCATCTTGTGTTGTGATTTTTGTGTTTAAAGTGATGAGGTTATATTTATTTTTGGTGTTCTCCTTCCCTTATTCTTTGATGTTATAATTAAGTGTTTGCTAACCTATTCTGATAGGTGCAATTTTTCTGATTTTGTCTACCCATTTTTCTCCTTACTGAAAGCTTTGTATCCCATTTCTCTCTTTTTTTTCAGGCATGAGGGCCTTGAGCATTTCTTGTAGTGGGGGTCTTGTGGCAATGAACTCCCTTAGCTTTTGTTTATCTGGGATGGTTATTATTTCGCCATCATATCTGAAGGATATTTTTGTGGATAGAGTATTCTTGGCTGAAAGTTTTTGTGTTTTTGAATTTTGAATATCATTCCACTCTCTCCTAGCCTGTAAAGTTTCTGCTGAGAAATCAGCTGAGAGCCTGATAGGACTTTGTATGTTATTTTATTTTTGTCTTGCTGCCCTTAATATTTTTTCTTTATCATTGACTTTTGCCAGCTTTACTACTATATGCCTTGGAGAGGGTCTTTTCATGTTGATATATTTAGATCTATTGATTTCGTTCACTTGTATTTCCAGCTCCTTCCCCTGGTTTGGGAAGTTCTCAGCTATTATTTCTCTGAACAAGCTGTCTGCTCCTTTTTCCCTCTCTTCTCCCTCTGGAATACCTATAATCCTTATGTTGCATTTCCTAATTGAGTTGGATATTTCTCGGAGGATTTCTTCATTTCTTTTTAGTCTTAGTTCTCTCTCCTCCATCTGGAGCATTTCTGCATTCCTATCCTCAATATTGCTAATTCTCAATATTGTAGCTCTGTTCTTTAAAGATTCCAGATTTTTCTTTATCTCCTCCATGGTGTTTTTCATCTCCAACATTTCTGATTGTGTTTTCTTTATAGTTTCCATCTCTTTTGTGAAGAAATTGCCGATTTCATTGAATTGTCTATCTGTATTTTCTTCTAGTTCATTGAGCTTTTTTATGAGAGCTATTTTGAATTCTCTGTCATTTAGGTTATAAATTTCTGTGCCTTTAGAATTGATTTCTGGGTACTTGTCATTTTCCTTCTGGTCTGGAGATTTAATATATTTTTGCATAGTGCTTTAGGACGTGGAATTACTTTTCCTCATTCTGAAGATATCTGGTTGCGGCTTCCACCTGCTGCCACTGGGTGGGGGTCAAGAGCTGTGTATTCTGAGCCCACCACAATCTGTGGTGCTCTGGCCGACCAGCTGTGCTGGTGCTCCAGGAGGGGGGAGGGGTCTTTCTTTCACCAACCCGATCCCAGGGGGCTTCTTGCTCTTCCCTTGCTATCTTCTCTCCTGGGGTGCTAGCTTGATGAAGGCACCCCTGCAACAATTTAGTCCCCTCTGTATGGGAATTTCCCACAGGTTGTGAGAGAACTTGGAGAGTGATGATTTTTCTATGGAGGGCCACCCCTCCCCCTTCTCTCTCTGAGAGCCTGGCAGTTCTGGAGGGGAGGGGCTCTTTCTATCACCTACTGGATCCCGGGGGCTTCTCCTTCTTCCCTCCTTATCTGCTCTCCTGGGGTGCTAGCTTGATGAAGTCACCCCTGCAACAGTTCAGTCCCCTCCATATGGGAGTTTCCCATAGGCTGTGAGAGAACTTGGAGAGCGATGGTTTTCCTGTGGAGGGCCTCCCTTCCCCCCTCTCTCTCAGAGAGCCACGTGATTCTGGTCCCAGGATTGCTGTTGATGGGGAAAGAGAGGCGTTTTCCTTACCTCCTTCCACTTCCTTCAGGGGTACCAGCACCTCCACCCTCAGATGTAATGCTGTGTGGGTCTCTCAGACATCTTTTGTGTTGTGTGAATGTCCTCTGTTGGCATTTGGATGTCCTTTTTGTTGTATCTTGGCGGGGAGAGTCTCAGGGAGAAAGCTCACCCCACCAAGATGCTGATGTCACTCCCCTGGCTTATTTCTTTTTAATTTCTCTACTTCTATCCCCTGCTCACTCCCATCATAGACACTGAGCTTTCAGATTTCTCCATATATAATTGGCCACCACTCATCCATCTGCTTTTTAGCTTCTAAGATTTTATTGCCTCTTTATCTGCTGTGGTCTTCTCTTGAGTTATCTTGGTCTTTGTGCTTTTATGCATTTTAAGTTTATTCTTTGTGAGGTTTCAAGAAAGGAGGGAGATTCACACATATTTAACTTAAACTTTCTGCCATATTTAAGTGAACTTGGGAAAAACTTAATTGATTTTTGATTCTTTACTGAAATCTCATTAGACACTAGAGTTGAGTTTTCAATTGATGCTTTGTTTTCCTTAGGTAGACATTCATTCTCTATAAATAATTAATACCCTTCTAAACAAGAGATATATCACCTTTTTCCTTTGTACATCTTATTGTGCAGGTCAGTTGTGGCCCACAAGATATATTTAAAATGCTTAACACATACACATATAGCACACATACGTTTGGCATTCTGAATGTCTAGAATGGCATATATATTCTGCTACTTTTCTTTGTTAGTAGGCTTTATAAACAGAGAAACAGCCCCGATTCTTAGTTCTAAGAGTTACAGGAACATTACTGAGCAAAAGATAACCACTCTGCACTCTCCTCTCAGACTTCTTTCTTATTTGGATTATACATGAAATTTCAACTTTCTGGTATCTTCCTAGTTCCCAACTGTAGCTTCATAATGAGACTTATTATGGCCTTGTTATTTAGAATTGTAAAACACTCCCTCTCCCTGAAATTCCAATCCTCCTTTACCTCCCCTGTTTTTTTCCTTAGCACTTCTCATCAGCTAACGTATTAGATAATTTGCTTAATTATTATTTTTAATGGTTTTTGACTGTATCAGCCCATCAGAATGGATGCTCCATGAGAGCAAGGATCTTTGTCTGCTTTGTTTACTGGATTTTCTGGGGTACTTGGAATGGTGCCTGACATATAGTAGGACTTTATAAATATTTACTGAGTGAATAATGCATGCATGAATACTGTAGCTGCAGTTGGCAGTTCCTGACTTTTTCTGTTGCCTGAAGTCCAGTCAATAGCCAACCTTACTGCTTGGTTTCTAGGGGTACATTCTAGTGTGTGTGTATGGAGGGGGCAGACAATATTAAACACATAATAGAGTATAAAGAATTGTAAGTGCCAAAGAGGAAACAAAGCAGGGGAGGAGGATAAAAAATATTGGTGGGGAGAGAGGTTGAAATTTTAGATGGAGGGAGGAGGTCAGGGAAAAGATGAATTGAGAGTGAGGACCTGAGTGAGGGTGCAAACCAAGTAGTTATCTGAGGGAAGAACATTACAGGCTGAGGAAATGGCCAGTTTAAAGACACTGAAGTAAGATCACGTCTGATGTCTTCAAAGGGAAAGCAAGTGGTCAAGTATGGCCGGATCACAGAGAAGGAGGGGGAGAGTAGTAGAAAATACGGCCAGAGAGGTAAGTGGAGGAGAGGTGGCCAGATCATATAAGGACTCAAAGATCATAAAAATCACTTCAGTTTTACCCTGAGTGAAGTGGAAATACACTAAAGGGTTTTGAAGAGAGGAGGGACACGAACTGACTTATGTAACAGTCTCATTCTTGTTGCTGTGTTGAGAATAGACTGCAGAGGAGCAAGAGCAAAAGTAGTAACACCAGTTAGTGAGCCGCCATAATAATCTCGGTGAGAAAATGGTGGCTTGGACCAGAGTGCCAGTAGTGGGGGTGGTGAAAAGAATTGTATTCCAGAAATACTTTGAAGGGAAAGCCAGTAAGATTTGCCAATGGACAGAGTGAGGGTGTAAAACAAATACAGAAATATAAGATAACATCGTGGTTTTTGGTTTGAGAAACTGAAACAGTGAAGTTAGCATTAACCAAGATGAGGAAGAGAGAAAAAGCTTGAGGGAGAAGGTCAGGAATGTGGTTTGGGACATGTTAGTCTGAGATGCCTTTCAGCCATGTCAAGTACAGAGTTGGACAATGAGTCTGGAGTTAAAGGGAGAAATCCAGGCCGAAGATATAAATCTGAGAGTCATAGCTTATTGATGAACTTTAACACCATATAATTAGGTTTGATCACCTTTGGAGTGACTGCAGATAGAAAGGAAAGAAGTCCAAGGACTGAGCCTGGGGCATCATCAAATATTTAGAGGGTAAGATGATGAAATGAATCAGCCAAATAGACTGAGATGGAAAGATCAGCAGTGTAGGAGGAAAACTAGTGAATGTGGTGTCCTAGAAGCCAAATGGAGAAACTTTTTCAAGGAAGGAGAGATAGCCAAATGTATCAAATGCTGATAAGAGGGCATTTAAAATGACCATTGAGAAGTGACCTTTGGGGTTAGCAATATGGAATGCTCTGAGTTGAATTGTGGCCCCCCCAAAAGATACGTTGGAGTCCTAATCCCCCGTACCTCAGAACTTCCTTATTTGGAAATAGGGTCTTTACACTTGTAATCAAGTTAGAATGAGATCATTAGGGTGGATTCTAATCCAGTATGACTGGTGTCCTTATAAAAAGGAGGAAGTTTGGACACAGAGAGACAAGCACACAGGGAGAACGCCATGTGAAGACTGGCGTTTAGCTGTCTCAAGTCAAGTAACAACCAGAAGCTGAGAGAGAGGCCTTCCCTCGTGCCTTCAGAGGGAGCAGGGTCCTGCTGACACCTTGATTTTGGAATTTCAGCCTCCAGAACGGGGAGACAATAAATTTCCGTTGTTTAAACCACCCAGTCTGTGGTACTTTGTCACTGCAGCCCTAGCAAACTAAAATATGGGAGTTATTAGTGATCATGAGAAGAGCAGTTACAACGGAGTAATAAGCACCTAATTGAAGTGGGATCCAGAGAGAATAAAAGCGGAAAAATTGAACACAGTGTGTAGAGTCAAATCTTTCAGGAATTTTCCTATAAAGGGAAGGAGAGAAATAGGGTGGAGGGCAGAAAAGCAAATGGCCTGAAAGGGTTTTTTTTTTTTTTTTAATAGGAGAAATAATAGTATGTCTGATGCTAATGGAAATGATTCATTAAAGAAGGAAAACTTGATCTTGCATGAGAGAGAGGGGAGAATCTCTGGAGCTATGTCCTTGATTAGGGGAAGGAAGATGGGATCTGATGCAGAGATGGAGCTATTAACTGTCTTTGGCTAGAGAAGAGGATAGGTCATTCATGAGTGACAGGAGAGAATGAGTGACAGGAGTAGGGCATACAAGACAGGTGCAGGGAGATGACAGTCTCTTCTCATCCTCCAATTTCTCAATGAAGTAGGAAGCAAAGTCATCAACTGAGGTGAGGATATGGGAGGAGGTGTGCGAAGTTGGCAGAGAGAGGAGAAAATGAAATGGCAATCCAGGAGTGTGGGAGAGACAAGAAACTGGTCATAGTAAGTGGTTCTTTTCATATACTATTGAAACTGATTCGCTACTCTTTCATTTAGGATTTCCTCATCTAAATTTTTAACAAAAATTGGTCTAATAATTTTCTTTTTGGGGTTTTTGTGTCAAGTTCTGGTGTTGATGAAAATAGAGACAATAAAAATAATAACTACCATTACTGAGCACCTGTCATGTACCAGGCACTGGGTAAAGCATTTATTCCAATGATCTAATTTAATCCCCATAGCAAGAAGGACATGATAGATTGTCCCCATTTTGTAGATGAGGAAATTGAAGCTGGGGCTGAGTGCACAGTAAAGTGACATGGCCAAAGGTGTACAGTTAGTAAGCAGAGTTGGGATTCAAACCAAGGTCTGTAACTTCAAAATCAATACTTTTAACCAGCAATAATGCTAACTTTATATACTAGCTTTTCATCTTACTCTAAGTTCTGGAACATATTATAAAAAAATGAGAATTATCGGTTCTTTGGAAATTGCAAAAACTTCACCAGGAAAAACAGTTATAAAAAAAGCAATATTTAAAGTGGAAAAAATAAGGAGATAATGGCTTGTTGATGGAATAAACATCTTATTTCCACTCACATGTGGCTGTTTCCACTTAAAACTATGAAGCCTTCAATTTAATAAATATTCTTAGGAAAGCACATCAGCCATTTCTCTGTCAACCTCTCTCTCACCATGTTCTATCTGTCTCCTATCATTTCTGCTTCCAAAAATATCGTGGAACTGTCCTCTTTCTTTCCACAGCCATCGCCCTAGGCTAGGCTGCCATCACATTAGTCTGGATGACTGCAATACCTTTCAAAAGTGGTTCTTCCCCGCTTTCTTTCTTGTGCCACTTGTATTCATGCTGTACGCAGCAGCCAGAGGGATTTATTGTCAAAACGTTCTGTGTATTTACTGTTTTACAACAGAATGCTGCACAACATAGGAAATAATTGCCAAATATTCAGCTGTACACAATAGTGCACGGTGCTTAACTACAAATGGAAAACATAATTTTTGAAAAATAAATACTTAAACATAATGTAGGATCCTACAAAAAGGCATTATGCCAAGTGGTTTTTAATTTGTTTAGGCTGATCTTTCTCCTTTATAAATCTTCAGTGGAATGTGATTATTTTCCCAAACCACTACTCTCAACCCCAAAACTAAAATTTAATATATGGAATCTTTAATTCCAGTGGTTCTATAATGGATCACAACAGGTCCCATTTTCTAGTGCTTTCCCTAGCAGAGGGGAATGAGATAAGCACATTATGAACACCTTAACATATTTGTTCTGTCTTACCAATCTTTTCTCTCTAGAGCCTAGCACAGTGAGTGACCTATATTAAATGCTCAATAAATATCCATTGAACATTATTAAGGGAATACAACATTTGGTATTTTGTAGGAATAATCTAAAATTTTCTAAGCGATAAACTAGAGGCTTCAATGGCGTGCTTCTGTATTAAATTATGTAATCATAGATTTTCTTAAAATGTGATTGTTGATTTTTTCTCTAAGATATTGATTCTCTTTTTCATTCTTGACAGCTGATTTGCAATAGTTTTCACTCATCATGCATTTTCCCTTTCATCTAAAAATGTCAATTTTCTCAAAGTTTACCTTGAAGCATGACCAAAGACTGTCGAAGTCGGCTGTTTTCTTTCCGAGTGTTTGTTAGTTTTTGTTTCAGGCTTTTTATTTTCGTGCACAATTCCTCCTTCGACAATTCTGCTAAAGGCTCTTCATCCTCACTGGAGCTCTCACCAGGGAGAAAGGCATTTCCTGAAAATGGGTCTCTCTAAAATACAAGGCAGACACAACAAAAGAAGCTTCAAAGTGACTTTAATGGTTTACCCCATGTTCTGTACGCTGAAGGGACTTAATCAGACCTAGGAATTCCTGCTCTCCCAGGCACTTCATGCTCCTGGAGAGGAGCTGGGCCCTAACTAGTGATCTAGCCTCAGATTTGTCTTCCACTATCCATGGGAACTCGGAATAAGGGAAGATATCAGAGTTTCATGCACACGTCTCTCAGGACTCTCACTTTCTGCCTAACTTCAGCGAAAAAGACAAAGTAGAAAAATAGTATAATATCATTCAAATCTTTGTAAGTCATGCCCACCCTCCATTTCTCCCCTCACACCTCATTCATCGCCTCTCTGTTGAGACTATGCCATGAGGCCAATTTGGGGGTTTATTGCATGAGAGAAAGTAGGGAGAAGATTCACCTAGAACAGAGCATTCATGTTTACTTTTTAGTTTGAAAAATAGTTTTTAAGGTCAGTAGCAAGACAATACTCTGAAAACATGCATTTGAGTTGTAAAATCCAGGCTGTGTTGAGACAGAAAAGAATTTTCTGAAATTAACAAGCTGGCCTTTATATGTATATATAAATCCAAATCTGGAAAATTGGAGCATAGAATGGAATTTATAAAGATCTAAACCTAGAAACCTGGAGTATAAAGTTTTTAAAAATAAACCTTACAGTAGAAGAGATAAAGGCAGGACGTAAAGACAGACCCTGCTGCACGGGAGGGAAAAGCCATTCCAGTACCAGGAGGAGGAGCCTGGGGATGAGGAACTGGAAGGGCAGGAAGTCAGGGTCATGTGTCTTTGTTCTTCCTGCCCCCATCTTTTGGGGTAAGGGAGATGGATCACAGGGGTAGGGATGTATGATAGAAACATCCAGACAAATGCCGGGCAATCTCAGAGCAGCAGGGCTGGCTCATTGCTTCTCGTGCATTATAAACTCCCTAATGAGGCCTCATGTCCAGCATAACATCAGGGCAACACGGTGCCTGTCTGGGCCATAGCTCAGAAATGGCCAAAATTGGTGTCTAGACAAATGGACTGGAAACAGCATCCAGACTCCCCAGAACTCATGCAAAGCAGCTAGAGAATCCAAATGGTCTCTGTGTCCTGGTCAGGAAATAGATAAGTGCTGAGGGAACTGGCAAAACAGAAATAGTTTAATATGTAGACAGAGAGGCCACGGTGTGCCAGAACCTTATAGAAGATGGCAGCGGGTATAGGGTGGCAAACTTTAGCAGCTGGTGCCCATAGAACCCCCAAAGACCTAGAAGGACAGGCAGTACCTCAACATTAACACTTCTGGACACCTAGGAGCTAGGCAGGAAAGTCAGAACCTCAGCAGAAGACCAGTTATCCCTCCCCAGATGCTGGGAGGCTATGTAAGACTCCTAAAGACCTGGATCACTTCCCAGGAAAAAAAGAAAAAGTGGGGAGGGTAAGAATCGAGCATCCACTGAGGCTTAAATCCTGAAGTGACTGAAATTACACTAATAGCTCAAAGGGACTTTTAAAAACTAGGACACTCTAACTGTAATTCACTGTGAGTGGACAAGGTTAAGCTCTTTTTTTCTTTCTCATCAAGCAGCGATGGAGAATTGAAAGCCAGATGAGATCTGTTATAGAAAATACATTTTTATATGATTTGTATATATTCAAACTCACTCCTTATTTTATAAGTATAAAAATATGTGTATCAGTGTGTACATTCATTATTATATCTGTGTGTATGTGAAATATATAATATACATAATGGTAATGAAAATTACTATTATCATATGTGGCAAGTAGCTAATGTATTCACATCAGATATATAAACCCTCAAGAAAAAAAATGATGGATTTGATTAAATAGAAAGGAAGGATTTTTTAAAAAACTGAAGAATGCCTATTGAGACCATAGTTCTATGGAGAGTAATTGGAAAAAAATTAGAATGTATGGTCTAGTTCTTGCCACTTTTAACAAGTTCTACAAACAATAAATGAAATCAAGCAAAAGCTAACCCATTTGTAAGCATCAATAGAAGACAAAAAGTTAACAGACAAATATCAGATTGGGAGAAGATATCTGCAAAATCTAAACCACAAGACTAATTTCTAAAATAGGTCAGGTATTTGTGCAAATCCATAAGAACAGAACAGGAAACCCACCAGAATAGACTAAGAAACCCAACAGAAAAGATAAGAACCCAATAGAAAAATGGACAGTGCCGAGACTGCTGGCTATCTCCAGGTGTTTGTTCTCCCATTCTTCTGCAGTAATAGGTTTTTAGCTGAGCAGGTAGCTGTCAGCTAAAGATTACATTTCCCAGACTCCTTTGCAGCCCAGTGTGGCTATGTGACTAAGTTTCTGCCAATAAAATATGAGTAGAAGCGATGTGTACCACTACTGGATCATGACCTTAAAAGGAATGGGCATGCCTTCTCCTGCCTGTATTCTCCTTTTTCTCTTGGCAGAGAAGCAGGCACGATGGTGCCAGCTGGAGTAGTTACCTTAGACCCAGAGATAGGGGCTGTGTGTTGAGGAAGGTAGATCAACAAGATAAGAGGGATCCTCAACACTGAGGAGCTGCCATAGCAACCCTGGACTGCTCTTGCTGTTATGTGAAAGGGAAATAAACTTCCATGTTATCTAAGCCACTGTTATATTTGGGTCTTTGTTACAGCTTTTGCAACATGCATAATAACTAATGCAGATTTTGGCATCTAGAATCAGGATCCCCAAAACCTGACATTTGTTTGAGGTTTCGTAGAGGACAGGTTGTGGGCAAAAAGAGCAAAGGTACAACATGCTGGAAAGCCACTGACTCCTGCTAGACCTTGGTGACCTATTTGGTAAAACTGTCACATGGAAGGCAGACCGTGTGCTTACTGACCCTGGAAAAAGAAAGAATGTTGGTATGTATCAGCGACTTGTTGTCAGTGTATCCCCTTTGCAGAGATGGAAGGTTTTTCTCCTTCTATCTGCATTTAGAATGCAGCCTGTAATCTAGGTTGACTGAGAGTCTAGTATTGTTAAATCTTCAAGGTTTGAAAAAGCCAGTTATGTACTTCTACATCTAAATAGCAGGAGGTAAGACTGTGACCTCAAGGCTTTCTCAAGAGCTTCCCTTTAAATGTTCTCTGCCAGACATTGAGATCCATCCCAGTGGTAAGCATCAGATTCAGTGTGTTACCTTCAAGCTTTTTGTTTCATATGGCCATTAGGTAACTGCCAGAAGTTGGAACTGAGCACAGAGCATAAGGCTGAGCACAGATGCCATAATAAAAAGAGGGGAGTGTTCAGGCTTCTTTATGACCAGATGAGATCGCTGGCTGTAGTTACTTGCAATGGAACCAAATAGAAATAAATAATTTGGAAAGCTATTATGTTTTTGAGGAAAACAAATCACTAGAGAAATCAATACTGGCCTGCAAAAGCATGTGACTGTTTTACCCCTCTAGGAAACACTGGGCCCACTAAACCTGCACCAGCAAATTGAAACAAGATATCATTTTCTCCCATCAATTGCTGAAAATATGAAATATGGATATAAATGCTAAGTATTGGTAGGTAATGGGAACCCTACCTCCTGCACAGCTGCTGTGCATGTAGACTGATGTGGACATTCTGGAAAGCAATCTTATAGTAACTAGTCAAATGAACTAGAAATAAATTGCCCTCTTGTGTGTTTATTCCAGGGAAATTCTCACACTGTTTCTTAAAAGGACATGCATGAGGATATTTATTTTGTCATTATGTGTAGTAGAAAGATGCTGGTGTTCATCACTGGAGGAGAAGGTAAGTAAAATATGGTGCTCTGCAGTAGTTAGACACAATGGATCAGATGTATAATAGCAATACAGATAGATGTTAAAAACAGTGCTGACTGAAAAATCAGGAATAGATTGAGGTGTATATTATGATACGAACATACTACTAAATGTCTCCATAAAGTTGTACAGTGCAGTGTGATCTGTAAAAAGCAAAAGATTGGAAACAAACCATATCCATCATAGGGCACTAGTTCAATAAAGAACAGTACGTACACATAGTGGAATAATATGGAGCTGTAGAAAAAGAGAAAGTTCTCTGTATACTAGTGGAAAGACCTTCAAAATATGTTAAGAAAAAAGGAAAGTACAAAGGAGCATATCTGGTAAGTTACTTTTTGTGCAAAAGAGGGGATAAGAATATCTATATTCATATTTGCTTTATTTGAACAACACTGGAAGGATAAATAAGAAAGCAATAAATACGGTTACCTGTAGTAGGGGGGTGGGAGGTGGGAACAGAGTGGATGCGAGACAGGGATGACAGGGAGACTTTTCACTGTTTACCTTAAAAATAAATAAATAAATAAATAAAGCAGCATTTTGATTTTTTTTATTACTCAAAAAAGCCTCATTTAAATTTAGCTTTCTGATTCTGTGCTTATGCCTTCAACATTTTCACAATGATATTCTGCTCCTCAATGAGGAAAGCCCGCTTGCTCCTGTCACGGACACATTTAGCACACATGGAACCACCATGAGCACTGCTGACGTGTTTTTTGTTTTAGACATCATAAGAACGTTAGGTCTCACAGCACGAACTCCTTAAAGTCGGCCTGGGCACACTCCACATGCAGATTTTGCCGCTTTCCCAAATGTCTTGGTATAAAATAATTCTATTACCAGGGTTTCAGAATAGCTTAGTTTTGCTAGAGGTCGTATTGTAGGCTAGCCTGCGGCAGTAGGTCAAATGTTGGACCATTATAAATGCCTCTAGACACTGTCCCTGGAAGACTAAAAAATATTTTAAACCATGAGAATGTACAGTATTTAAAAAATTAAATAAGAATACATGCCTATAAAACAGTACATATATTACAAAGACACACAAAAAGATACAGAATAAACACATTGATAGGTTGTCCAAAGCGTAGGAGGAGAATGGGTGTGGGGAGGTCAGATCAAAAAGGAGTAAATGAATAAATAAAAATAGGAAACAGGCCCTGACCAAACCAGTGATGAGGATGGGCCACAATGTGGAGTCAAAAAAGAAAAGCAAACAGAAAATCTTAAAGAAGAGGGATTCCAATGTCTCCAGTGTTTTTTGACAGGAAAAAATATTTTCTGACTATTTGCTGATCTGTAATTTCCCAGAATATCAAAGAAAGTTTGAACAATGGCATAATTGGCCATACGTAAATAGAAGCAGGTAAAATGTCTTTTGGTATGTTTCCAACTCAACTTGTTTAACATTAAAAAGAGAATATGAAACTTTATTCCTCCAGTTGAATAAAGAATTAAAGGGAAGAATAGATTAATAGAAGAGGGGAAAGTACTAAGGAATTACGAAAGGAATTATGGAATTATGGTGGAGCTAGATCATAAAATTATATCAAGGTAACCGAACACCCACCTGTCCTTTATCCATGTCACTATTTGCATTTTCTGAGTCCATGGTCTCTGTCCTTTTCCTCTTCCCTTTTCTAAGAGCTTGCGTATCACTAATTTCATCTGTTTGCAAGATCGTCTGCATTTTCTCAATTAGTTACCAAAGGTTTTCTGAAATTGTAGGAGGAAGGAATGCATGTAGATGATGCTATTCTGGACATAGCCGGAAAGTTAATGTTTTTCCTTATAAAACAAAAACAAACAAAAGAATGGATACATAATATATTTACAACTGTATGTTTCACAAGGGCACTAGCCACTCAAGTAAACTACTTTCACTAAACCTTCCTATCATTCTTTTTCCCACTGACCAACTGAGTACACATTTTCACTTGATTCAAGAAGTCTTTCAATTTCATCATCATCCCGAGGATGTCATGTTTCCATGATGTGATATGCAGTGAGTTGTCACATATAAAATCAAATAGTGTAAAATGTTTCCATCTTCACAATTTTTTTCTTGTCAATCAGTTATGAGAAGTCTAAAAAACAAAGTAAAAACATTATAAATTTATGCAAACAGTATTTCAGAGGACTGAAGTTATAGATGGAAAAAGACATTAATAATAGATCTCATTGGGAACAAAATATTCCAAGGGAGATCAATAAGAATTGCTTAAAAGTGTTTTTTTTTTTTTTCCCTGAAAACTCTAAAGTTTTGAGATGGAAGATTTTCCTTGGTGTAAACTTAAGAACTGTACCATAAAGAATGGGAAAAAAATATCCAAAAGGCAATAATACATTTCATAAAAATTTTAAGGGATAATCATTTTTCAAAGCCTGATAAAGCAGATGATAGTTCTTGGGTAGAATAGGGTTGAAATGATCAAATTTAACTCTTGCTTTGTACAGATGATGCAGCACTTTTGGTCTTAGCATATTTATTACTTGCATGTATTGGTTTGTTTTCATGAAAAGATATTTAATTATAAATAATAAAACTTTTAACTACAAAAGGAAATGAGCTTAAAGGGATTTCAAGAAATATATGGACTGTTGAGCAGAAGGTAACATATGTTCCTTAGCAAATTACACTAAGTAATTCCTTTAGAAAATATGGTTCTTTTACCTATTTTAAGAGAAATTAATTAATTCTCTACTCCAAGCATAAAACAATATTTGGGATCGTCTTGCCAAAATTGCATGTGTGACTCTTTGAAAAGTTACTTTAGGTTTTCAAATACATGAATAGTACTTGAGCCAACACCTGAGACTGGACTGCCATATCTGACTCATAAATATCAGAGATCTTACCTAGAATCAAGCTTTATTAATAATTTCAAAGCTACAAGCAATCATGAGGCACGGGCAGAGTAGGGAGAGGTCTAGGACATCCTGCTGGCTTTGTGGGTCCTTCCGTGGAAATTAATAAAAGAAACCTTAACTAAATTGGAGTGGGGAAGGCCTGTAGGAGGAGCACTCACGCCCTATCATACAACATCAATGACACCAAACAGGAAGAGAGCAGATGCTTGCATTTTCCACAGGAAGTAAAACTACTTTACTACTGAAGGAAGATTTCTCTCTCCACCTGGCAACAGCCCAGCCAATGAGAAATGCTGCAGCTCAGCCAATGTGAGGCCACTGGCACTCTGAACTGTTAACTTTCCCTCAATGGACTTTTGTTTATAACAGCCCCTCCCTATTCCCCCCGTTTCTCTATAAAAGCCGTTCTCCTCCTTTGTTTTCTGGATTTGCCATAGCATGCACATCCTGAATTGCAATTCTTTTGGCTATTCCCTAATAAACTCGTTTTGAGGATAAAATGCCAAAGCAAATTCGCATTTTAAGTTAAGTTGACACTTCTCACATTGTATAGGTTCTCCATGGTCTAGAAATAATAGCTGACGCCTCTAAATGAAGTTTGAGGGTCACCTCACATAGTGAGAAGTGTTGAAGTTGTGACACATCTCCATTTTATACCTCGGAGTTGTATAGGTTGCATGACCTTCTCTAAGGAGTTATAAATTCATACATTCTGGGTATGTTTGTCAAAAGCAATCCTAAATCAGGAATATGCAATTAAGAGCACTCCATAGATTAAAAACTCCCCTCCTAGCAAATATCATTAGTCTATTTACCCAGAGCACGGTTGACAAACATTTTCTGTAAAGGATCAGATAGTAAATATTTTAGGCTTTGTAAGCCAAGAGGCAAAATCAAGGATATTATGAAGGTACTTACAGAGCTAGAGAGAAAATAAATTTTCACAAAATTTTTATTCTTTTGTTGTTGTTGAGGAAGATTCTCCCTGAGCTAACATCTATGCCAATCTTCCTCTATTTTTTGTATGTGGGTTGCCACCACGCATGGCTGCCAAGTGGTGTAGGTCTGCACCTGGGATCCGAACCCACGAACCCTGGCCGCTGAAGCAGAGCATGCTGAACTTTTAACCACTCGGCCATGGGGCTGGCCCCAAAACTTTTATTCATAAAATTGAAAAGATACTAATAATAATTGAGTACAACTTTTTGTAAGTCAGGCTACTAATGAGAATGGAATTAAAAACAAAATAACATCTTGTTTAACTGGGGTTCAAAGTGTTCCCTACCATCAAAATCAATTGCAAATGCTCATTGTTAATGCTAACCTGCATTGAGATTTTACACATGAAAGTGTCTTTCATACTGAGAGATAGTGTCATGTACTGATATTAATCCATGAGCTTATAATTTTCCTAATTGAGTAAAATTCACATAACATAAAAATTATCATTTTAACCATTTTAAGTGTATGTTCAATGGTTTTTTTAGTATATTCACAATATTGTATAACCATCACCAAGAAAGTCCATACTTCCCAATATGAGCTTATAATTTTAATTGAGCATATTCATCTCTTAGTAGACTTTTATAGAATTCTGTTAAATTCTTTTGGTATTGCCTTTTAGTGTGCCATTACATCGATGATTAATTACTTCCAATTAAAGGTTACGTGGAAGCTCTTCAATTGAACAGTTAAATGTATTTTGAAATATGGAAATTTCCTTTGCATTTGCATTGAAGTCTGAAAGACAGTCCTGGAATTGTACTTTGAACTTGAAAAATATATCGAGTGCAAATCTGAGTGGGGATGAACATCTCATTTCTTGTTTTAACTTTTTGCCAGCAGGGGAAGTGTATAAAGCAGCTTGACATTACTTATGAGCCACATATTAATTGTTATTGAAATGACTTTACCTCAGTGAAAGTTTTCCATATAAGTACTTGTTTTGTCCTGTAATTTTGTCTCATAATTTCTTAATGAATTCACTAAGAAACATTATCAAGTCTGCAGCAAAGCCAGTTTCCACAGCCATTCAGTGTTCCATAGGAATGGTTGATGGTAGTTCTTATTCACAAAAATTAGTCCTGGCCCTGAGCTCAAACATTTGCAGTGAAACTTCACCATCGCTAAGCTATCAAAAATACTGTATATTGGGCCGGCCGGGTGGCATAATGGTTGAGTTTGCGCCTTCTGCTTCGGTGGATCAGGGTTCGCTGGTTCGGATCCGGGGCACAGACCTACTCACCACTCATCAACCTATGCTAAGGTGGCATCCCACATAGAAGAACTAGAAGGACCTACAATTAGGATATACAACTATGTACTGGGGGGCTTTGGGGAGAAAAAAGAAAAAGAGGAAGATTAGCAACAGATGTTAGCTCAGGGCCAATCTTCCTAAAAAAAAATGCTGTATAGCAGGGCAAGTTAGAATATTCAACTTATATTTCTGAAAATATTCTTGGAACTGATGATGGTCAAGTCCACAAGAATGACGTTCACCGTTGACACTACTGGTTCAATAATACCTGGTATTTTCAGAAATTGCCAAGGTGATCTTAAAATCTATATGGAAACGCAAGAGATTCAGAATGGCCAAAATAATCTTGAAAAATAAATTTGGAAAATTCACCTTTCCCAATTTCAAACCTTACTACAAAGCTACAGTAATCAAGACAGTGTGGTACTGGCATAAGGATAGACATATAAATCATTGGAATAGAATTGACAGTTCAGAAATAAACCTTTATATCTATGGTCAATTGATTTTTGACAAGGATGCCAAGGCAATTAAATGAGGAAAAAAAGGTCTTAACCACAAACGATGCTGGAACAACTGAATAGTCACATGCAAAAGAATGAATCCTACCTCACACTATACACACAAATTAACTCAAAATTTACATGTAGATCATAGGCCTAAATGTAAGAACTAAAACTATAAACTCTTAGAAGAAAACATAGGAGTAAATTTTGTGACCTTGGGTTAGGCAATGATTTTGTAGATATGACAAAAAAAATTTTCACAAATGATACTATCAAGAAAGTAAAAAGACAACCCACACAATGGAAGAAAATATGTGAAAATAGATCTCATAAGGGACTTGTATACAGGATATATAAAGAACCCTTGCAACACAATAATAAAAAGACAACCCAATTTTTAAAATGGGCAAAGGATTTAAACAAAGATGATATACTCCAAAGAAGATATACAAATACCCAATAAGCACATGAAAAGATGCTCAATATCATTAATCGTTACAGAAACGTACATAAAAACAATGATGAGATACCACTTCATATCCACTAAGATGGCTATAATAAAAAAAGACAGAAAATAACAAGTGTTGGTAAAGATTCGGGGAAACTGGAACCCTCATACATTGCTGGTGGGATTGTAAAATGGTGCAAGCATTTTGGAAAACAGTCTGGCAGTTCCCCAAAAAGTTAAACACTGAGTCACTATATGACACATCAATCCCACTCCCAATTCCATACCCAAGAGAAATGAAAACATACATCCACACAAAAACTTGTACACAAATGTTCATAGCAGTATTAGTCATAATAGCTAAAAAGTGGAAAAACCCAAATGTCTATCAATTCAAGATAAATAAAATGTAGGATATCCCTACAATGAGATACTATTCAGCAATAAGAAGAAATGAAGTTCTGATACATGCTACAACATGAAGGAGCCTTGGAAATGTTATGCTAAGTGGAAGACACCAGTCACAAAAGATCACCCATTGTGTGATTCCATTTATATGATATGTCAAAAATAGTCAAATTTATAGAGACAGAAAACAGTGGTTTCTTAGGAGTGAGAGATTGGTTGGGGGTGGGGGGAAGAATGACTGCTAATGGGTATAGGGTTTCTTTTAGAGGGGACACAAATGTTTTTAAAAAATTGGATTGTGGTGATGGTTGCATAACCCTGTGGATATACAAAAAAACATTGAATTGTATACTTCAAATGAGTGAATCGCATGGTATGTGAAAAATATTTCAATAAAGCTATTTAAAAATGTATATAAGAGGTTCAAATATTTTCTGCAAAGTAGCTACTGATGAATAATAAGATGAATAACTGTAGGGTTTAAACACCTTATATTTTCACAAGTTTTGTAAATTTGTCCAACTAAGCCTTTTCCAGCTCTATACACATTTTACTACCATCAGTTATGACACATCTTAGTAGATGCCACTTCAGGTTGTACTGAATTAGTGTTTTCTCGACTTCTTTGAAAATATTCTCTCACCTAGTTGTTTCACAAAGACTATTTATAGAGGCTAATTCATCAGTCACTCTAAACTCAGCAATTACTCCCCAAATAAACAGGAGCTGAGCAGCATCAGTTAACATCTGTTGACTCATCAAGAGCCAAGAAAAACTCAGTCATTTGCCTTGTTTTTTAATTGATTATTATGTTGTTCCTGATGGCCTCAATTCTTTGAGCAACTATTTTTGCTGAAAGGCTAATAGTCTTAAGTAAGTTAATTTTTTTCTGAGCACCTGTCTTGAGGTACTGCAACCAAGCATGATTTAATGAACTCACTGTCGGTAAATGGCTTTCCTTGCTTGGCTAACAAATGAACCACTCAGAAACTTATTGTGGTTGCAGACTCATTTTCATTTTTTATTTTTGTGGAGAAATTCTGCTGTGATGAGATATTTCATTTTAAATTTTCCAAGTTTTCTGACTGTTGCTGTCCTGTGAGTTGGCAATATTGTGATGAGTGCTTAGTTTGGTGATGTTGACCTGTATCATGTTCTTTTAGCACAGCCAGAGTGTCACTGTATAATAAATACAATGCTTTGCCACCTTCTTTGATACCAAAATAATCCACACTCCACTCTGCTTTAAAAGTACTAAGTCCAGTTTTGTTTTTCTCTTGTTGTGACATGATTGGCATGTACCGGTAACAAAAAAAATAAAATACAATGCTGTGGTATGACAATAGGCATGACACTAAACACTCTCAAGTTTTTATAACTGCATCACTGTGATCTGTGGTGCATGGAGTAGCAGCACAGTGACGAGACTGCCCTAGGTGGTGTCTGTCCCAACTGCTCCACTCTGCCCTCGTGGCATGAAAGCAGCCACAGGCAATACATAAACACGGAAGTGTGGAGGTGTTCCAATAAAACTTTATTTATGGACACTCACACTGGAATTTTATTTAATTTTCACATATCATGATATGTCACTCATGGTGATTTTTTTTGACTATTTAAAACTGTAAAAAACATTCTTAGTTTACGGGCTGTACAAAAACAGGTGGCAGGCAGACGAGCAGTAATTTGCTGAACCCTGACCTAGGGCTCAGTTACCATATTTAAAAGGAGTTTAAACTGTGTTGTCTGCTTTCTTTTCTTTCATCTTCCTTTCTTTTCCTAGAGAGCAGGCCAGCTGCTTTAACTTCTTTCTCCCCATTGCCTTGCTTCATGGAACATTATTACTAATAAATTAAGAACAGTGCCCTGGTGAAGTAGTGGTTAAGTTCCTGGCTCTACGTTGGAGGCCCCGGGTTTGTGGGTTCAAGTCTCGGATGCAGGCCCACGCACTGTCCATCAGGCCATGCTATGGCAGTGTCCCACGTGCAAAATAGAGGAAGATGGGCACAGATGTTAGCTCAGAGCCAGTCTTCCTCAGCAATAAGAGGAAGATTGGTAACAGATGTTAGCTCAGGGCCAATCTTCCTCACCAAAAAAAAAAAAAAAAAGAACAGTACTTCAGAGGCACAATATATATAGCCTGTAAGATCCTAGAGCAAATTGTTATTATTTGATAAAACTGAATTTTGCCAGATTTAACTGATAGGGACCTGTTAAGTATTATTTGGTGATGGTGACAGATGCCAGAGTTCTGGTTCACAGAGTGGCTGATAATCACCGGAGTGGGGGAGGGGGAATGCAGAGTTATTGTTTAATGGGCATAGAGTTTCAGTTTTGCAAGATGAAAGAGTTCTGGAGATGGTGGTGATGGTTGCACAACAATGTGAATGTACTTCATGTCCCTGAACTGTACACTTAAAAATGGTTAAGATAGGGCCGGCCCAGTGGCGCAGCGGTTTAGTCCGCGCTTGGCAGCCCGGGGTTCGCTGGTTCGGATCCCGGGCGCCCGCAGACGCACTGCCTGTCAGCCACGCCGTGGCGGCGTCCCATATAAAGTGGAGGAAGATGGGCACGGATGTTAGCCCAGGGCCAGTCTTCCTCAGCAAAAAGAGGAGGATTAGCAACGGATGTTAGCTCAGGGCTGGTCTTCCTCACCAAAAAAAAAAAAAAAAAATGGTTAAGATGGTAAATTTTATGTTACGTGTTTTTACCACAATAAAAAAAAATTGGAGAAAAATTAGTTGATGAAAACATAGTCTTTTGTAACATCCCTAACTGTACTAAAATTTTCTCCTGCTGATATGATTTGGTTAAAGAGAAAATCCTCAAACATACAATTCATTCAGGATCAATTACAATGGACATATCAGAACTCTTTTAGAATGACTACTTTTCAGTAGATTTCAGGCCGCTATCCTAATATAGGTGATTCAATGCATACATTATTACCTGCCAAGTAGCAAGTTCAGAGGGGATATATGAATATGGCTATATATTAAACACTACTAGTTCCTAATAGTTAGTAAAAAAAATTCACTTTGTAGTTATTTGCCCTCTTTATTTTTTTTGCCAACAGAAAGCATTTCATTAACTCCCTGGATAGTTGTATGGGGGGAGATGGAGCATAACCACAGCCATGAGAACACCCAAGAAATGTGGCTCGATGAATAATACAAGCCAATGGCTTTCAATCCTTTTTTATACCACAGCTCACAGTTAAATATATATTTATATTTTGATCCAGAAAACACCCACACGTGTACACACACACAAAACTAAAACAAAATTTCATGAAATACTCACCCTTACTATATGTGATTCATTCCCCCAATTTCTATTCTATCTGCTGTATTTTATTTCATTTTTAGAAGTGCTGGTCATAGCACATTAAAACTAATTTCATAACTCACTAATAGATTATAATTGATAGTTTGAAAGACAATGTTCTAAGCAATATTCAAATTATAAAAAACATAGTATCTAAGAAATAAGACATAGAGAAAGGTAGCTTTGTAACTAATGAAAGCAAATGAAGTTAATAAAAATACAAATTCTTAATGCATTTAGGTTTACTTTTAATAAATCAATGTTACAATTAATGCAGGAATTCAAAAATGTAAAAGCTACCTCTGAAAGTCTAAGAAACAAAAGCCACTAAACTTAAGGAAACCAAATGAATATCAAAATGTAATTCGGCTGTCTCATCTGCCTTTGGATTTAAACATAAGTTCCCTATTATGAATTAAATAAAAACTGTGACAGGCAAGTACAGCACTACAATAAAACCTAAGTACCCTTTCATAATTTTCAAAAGTTTGGGCTTGCTTTCTCTACGTATCAGTTTTGTAATGTATAGACATAAAAGGTTCCTTGCAGTACTCGGGTCAGAATACAAACCGAAGACTTCCCTCTAAATGAGTTCCAAAGTGCCAGGAAAATAGTGTCAATGTAGTTCTAAATATTCAGTGGCTGTTTTAATGTTCTCTGTGAGGTGGACTATTAGTTTCAACCTAGTTCTAGCCAGGTGGGACATGGAGAAGGGAGATACCCATATTACTTTCTTAAAACTATATATATACTAGAGGAGAGAAATCAGGATTGGAATGGCTCTAAATGACTGGTGCCTTCTCCTGCAGTACCCACAGGGCTCTGCCGAGCAAAACAAGTGCTTGGATGGCTTTCTCATCAGAGTATTCTTGACTCTGGGATAGAAATTACTAGGTTTTAGTAATGTCCATTAGGGAGCATTTCAACTCACTTTTTACTCCCTCCACTTCCAAATGACATCAAACCAATTTTTAATTTCCAAGTTGTTCCAGTAATATCTCAATTAAAAATATCACCAATATACTTTAGGATGGTTCAACAATGCTGCCAAACTATGACTGCATTATAGTCATGTGTCACATAATGACATTTCTCTCAATGACAGACCACATATATGATGGTGGTCCCATAAGATCAGTACCATATAATCTAGGTGTGTAGTGGGCTATACCATCTAGGTGTGTGTAAGCACTGCAGTGGAGGAAGAAATTTTCCTTTACCCTCTAGGTTCTTCTGGCTGGTTTAAGAATTAAATTGACATGAGACAGATTAACAGGAGAAAAACAAACAAAAATTTAATAACATGTATATATGGGAGAAACCCAGGGAAACCAAGTAACTCCCCCAAATGGTTGAAACTCTCACCTTAAATACCATTCTCAGCTAAAGACAAAGATGTTGGGGGTGGGGAGAGTCAGGGACTTCTAAGGGAAGGAGGGCAATTCACGGTAGGTGAAAAGGAGCAAACATTTGGAAAACAAGTGTTTGGCTACACAGAAACAAAAGAACACAGAGGGGAGCCCAACTAACAGGCTTTTCTAGGTTCCTCTCTGTCCACCCCCTAGTTCGTGTGATGCTAAGGTGATAGCTCACCTCCTGAGACAGGTTTTTTAAATTTGAATTCTTTTAGGCAGTTAAGGGCGAGGTAACAAGCAAAACTTCCTGAGTCTTTTGTTTCTTAAAAATAATCAGCCTAAAATAATCCTCATGGTAAAGAGACACATTTTGGGGTGGCAAATTTTGTGCCCCTTCGGTACACTCTACGATGTTCACACAGCGAGGAAATCGCCTTACGACGCAGTTCTCAGAACATATCCCTGTCATTAAATGACGCACAACTCTACTTGGACTGGACTGGAGACCACGCAAGGGCCTGAGAAATGTTAAGTATGTCTGAAGGACTACAGACCTGAACCATTTTCAACTTTCCATGATGGGAAAGGAAAGAAAAACATTCTTATCTGGCTGGAGTTTGTGGATGTAATTTTGCTGGAGCTAATTTAATAAGTAGTGATATCCTGCATTGTCGTGTACGTAACCATTATTTACGTGCGGAAAGGATTTCATTTAGCTCCCTGCACCACCCTATGTGACCTCCTTAGAGCTTTCCAATCCTGTCTCCTTCACTTAATAAGAATAAAAATATAGCTAGCCTTTATTAAGTGCTTAGTATATGTAAAGTACTGTTCTGGGTGTTTAACCTGTACTAACTCATTTGATTCTCACAGTTGCTCTCCGGTGTAGGTACAATTACTCATACTTTACAGATGAGGGAACTGGGGTCCCTAGTGGACCCTGGCAACCACTCCCAGTTGCTAACCCGTAAGCAGGCTAAAGAAGGACTCTAGAGCCAGAACTTAGAAACTAATCATCAAGTCAGCTTTGCAACAGATTCTGTCAGTTCCAGTAACTAGGCTTTTTCTTTCTTTGCTTGACTAAGTCCCTTACAGGGCTTTCCCTGCCTCATAGTCCCTTCCCCCAGAGACTGAAGTCTTGACTTGCTCACCAAGTTCTCCTTAGCACTGTAGCCCTGCTCAGACATGAGTGTGGGAGATCCTCTCTTTGCCCATCCAGATCCCTTCTCCAGTCATCTCTATTCTGCTCCCTAAGCCTGGAGGTTGACCTGATTGGGCTCCCTTGCCCTATTTCCAGCTGGGTTCAGCCAATGGGGTGTCCAGGCAGGAGATCAGAGGGAGGGAGGATAGTAAGTTAGGAGAATTTGTCCTCCTGGTTCTTTCTCCCTCTCCCTTTGGGTCTAGGACTGGTAACATATCCACTCTGATTAGCCCTGAGGTACAGCACTATTCCTCATGGTTTCCCTATATCCAGCTGCTATGGTCTGAATGCATCTCCCCTCAAATCCATATGCTGAAATCCTAACCCTCAAAGGTGACAGTATCAGGTGGTGGGAACTTTGGGAAGTGATAAGTCATGAGGGGGGAGCCCTCATGAATGGGATTAATGCTGTCATACAAGAGGCTCCAGAGAGATCCTTAGCCCCTTCTACCATGCGAGGACATTGAGAGAAGTCAGCAGTCTGAAGCCTGAAAGAGGGCCTTTGCCAGAACCTGACCATGCTGGCACCCTGATCTTGGACTTCCAGCCTCCAGAACTGTGAGAAATAAATTTCTGTTGTTCATAAACTACTCAGTCTCTGGTATTTTGTTACAGTAGCCTGAAGGGACTAAGACCCCAGCCACACATGTTGGCTTCATCATCTGTACCAGAATCTCTCTATTGCTCCTGACCTGGGAAGAAAGCCGGGTGGTAAATGACCCAGCCTCTGTCTTATCTGTAACTAGACAGTGTGACTGGCTAACTTTCATCTTGGTGTCTTCAGGAAGAAGACTTCTATGGCAGAGAGGTAATAGCACAGAAATCAGGCTGGGAACAGTGAAAGACAATCTTCCCTTGTTCCACAGTGTCACCTGTCCCCATCAATTGTCTACGAAAAGCCTGCAGCCATGAGTGGAACTGGCTGAAAGTGTGCACAAGGAAGTATATGCAAAACTCAGACCCTGGACAGGTTTTCCTATGGTTCTAGGGCCTCTAAAATCTTTTCTAAGAAATTCCAGTTTTTGTGAATATTTTCTCCTTGGCGATTCTTTTGTTACTACCTGTCCCGTCCCCCACCCCTCCCCTCCCCTCTCTGATATTTACATGCCTTTTCCCCATTATCAGAAACACAGATGCAGAGTTAAGCCTAAAGAAGAGTAAGAATCAATTAAAAGTTCTATTTTAGGATTACTGTAAGTCACGTAAATCATCTTCCACTTCATATTTTTTGGGTTAATGTGGAACATTTTATTCATCTTGAAAGTTGAGAGCAAGATGAGGTCATTATGCTTTTTGCTTTAAGTAATCATATTCTAGAACATTAATATGTTTTAGACCAATTTTTAAAATTAATAAAATGTAATAATTCTGATGCAAGAATCAATGCCATGCATAAAAATCAGGAGTGATTCAACTTTCAAATATTAATTTATCTTACCATTATAACATGAAAGGACAAGGTAATTTCTCTTTGAGATATTTACCCCATTATACCCAACATTAATATCATATATTAATGAAATAACTGGTTACTATTTACCAATGTCTGTATTAATTTTGTACTTTTATAGTCTCAGAAATTTAGGTCTAGACATAATTAATGTGCTGAGTCATATATTTACTTAATAAACCATGAGTGGTTTGCCCCCTCATCTACTACCATAATTTTCTCTTCTTGCTCTATACTCTTCTTGTTTTATACTATGTTGAAGCAACATTAAAATAAAAAAAGCCCCAATGATCAGCTACATTTCACTTTTTTTTTGAGGAAGATTGGCCCTGAGCCGACATCAGTCACCAATCTTCCTCCTTTTCTTTCCTTTCCCCAAAGCCCCAGTACATAGTTGTATATCCTGGTTGTAGGTCCTTCTAGTTCTTCCACGTGAGTCACTGCCCCAGCATGGCTCAACGAGCCGTGAGCTGGTCCATGCCCAGGATCTGGACCAGCGAACCCTGGGCCGCCGAAGCAGAGCGCACGAACTTACCCACTACGCCACCGGGCTGGCCCCACTCTCTCTCTTTTTTTCTTGGTAATAACTCCTTAAAAATCTGATGAAAACTATGGATCATGTCCCCCAAGAGACCTACATTTTTACTTATCATTTCAGATCCCTAGAACCTGTTCATGAATTCCGGGATAAGAATTCCTCCAGCACAGACAGAACCAGCAAGAACAGGTTTTAGGTTTTGGGTTTTCTTCTTTGAAACATAAACTCTACTATATTCTCATTTAGTGTTTTTGTTGTTGTTTCCATTTGACTCCATAAAGTATTTGGGGCTACAAAAACATGTTAAGATGTACTTTTCTTTCTGTTCCCGGATCCATGGGATGTCATTACACTGGGATAATTTCAATAATCTCTGGAACTATGTGTTATTGGAACATCTTTTACTAATCATCAGTTACTCATCGCAATTCTCCGTCCTTCTTGGTACACTTGCTACCTCTGTTCTCTTAGTGACACTATTTTCTCAGGCTATCAGCACGCTGATGCATCAGCATACAAATCTATTAGCACAAAATATTTAATGCAAAAGTTTCAAAAGAATTATTGTAAGAAATGGAGAAAATTTGCTATTAAATATTGCTGTCACTTTATTAAGACAATCTGGAATTTAATTCATAAACATTAGTTAAGATTTTATTCATCTCCTAACATATTTACTATGCTACTATAAACCTCCTACTTTACTTTCTTTCTCTTTTTTTCAATTAAGAAGGTAGGAATGCTTGTAACTTATATAGCAACTCTTATCTTGGATATAGAAGCAATAACTTCAGCTTTCAAACTCGCTTTGTAAATTGCCCATTCTTAGAAATGGTGGAAATATTTTACACTATCTGAATAATAATGAACAATGCTGCTCAGTGATTTATAACTCTAAGAGCTTTATAATTTGATTTATGAACAGCTCTCAAATTTTCCACTGGCAGTTCATACAACTATGAGTAAATTTTCTGGCCAAATGACTCAGTATTTTGCTGCATGACTAAGCCCACACTCGGTGTGGAAACTATATAAATGAATTCTGTTTGCTTGCGGATAATAAATGATTACTTTCCAAAAACTGTCTGCAAAGCATTATAGAGTAAATGAATTCAATTATATGGATTTTTTAAATTCCCAAACTCAGCAGACTTTTTTGAGAAATACGTATGCTCACAGAAAAGAACATTTTTTCCCCCACAACATTATCATGGATTCCACACCCCATAGGACAACAAATCCTAATTAGGCTCTAAAATTTCTAAAATGTTAAAAGAACAATTTGGAATGATTCCATATGAAACATTTTATCTTACAAGGATGCCTTTAAAGTTATTTTTAAAGTTTTTATTATGGTAAAATAAATATAAAGTCTTTCCCAGGGAATATTTGCTGAAAATATTTGATATTACTACAAATAACAACTGTTTTTCCTTCAAAAACTCAAAATTTAAAAAAGATAATAGTGATCCATCCACATGATGGTTCCCATGATTCTGGAGGCTAGAAATCACCTCCTGGACTACATTAGATGATGTACGTTCTTCCAGATGATGTACTCCCTTATCTCTCAATAAAGAACATGTATATTATTGACACAGGTCCTGGTCTCAGATTGTTATGCAAAACCATTTGGGAATAAGCAGGCCACACAACACATTTCCTCAGATTCCTCTCAATTCCATTCATGCCATTTAATTCTGAGAGTAAAAAACTTCACCTAGGAACAAGTACCAGTCCCTAAATCAGTACGATTTATTTCTAATAATTTATTGCTAGAGCCATTTTTATCTAAACAAAAAGTTTAGGTAAAATATTTCAATGTAACATTTCAATGTAATGTCCTTGTGGGATTACCAGTTGGGTAATTTGCTCACTTCCATATAGGACTGTATTAAAAACTTACAGACAACCTGGACTAATGTCCAAGGCATTCTTTATCTTTTCCTAAAAATCATTCTTTGAGTCTGAGCCTGAGTAGCCAAGGCTGGTGGAGAGGAGACCATGGGCAGGGTGCCATCAGGGCTAGTCAGGGTCAATTTTAACTCTGGAGAGTCAAAAGCAGCCTGAGAGCAGAAAGAATGATGACAGTGGGACTGCGGGACTCCAGTCTGCGGGACTCAAGGTATGTTAAAACAAATAGCCAAAGCACAAACACCCAGAAGAACGCCATCTTCTCTCCTCTTCAACCCTTTCTCTCCCACTGCTGGCTTCACCTCCCAAGTTCCCTAGAAACTTTTCAAGTACCCCTATCCTGACAAAAGGACTTTCATTGGCCTTTACTCAGGCTTTAATGGCATTTCTACTTATCCCTTTTAGAGTTGAATTTCTCCATAGATTGTAGACAAGGCTCTCTCCTCTTTTTTACCTCCCACTCCCTGTTCATCTCATTAAAGTCTGGTTTCAGCCTCTCCCACTACAATGAATCAGTTCTCTGGAAGGTTTTCAGAGGGGTCCTAGTCACCAGTCCTCAGTCCTTGTCCTCCTTAACCTCCCATTTGTGCATCTGTTCTGGTAAGCCACTCAGTCGGAACACCTCGCCACTTGGCTTCCACAGGCTTGCCTTCTGCTCTCCTTCTCTAAGCCACAGATGGAAGCCGTCTCCCGAGTTCTGATTCCAGTTCTTTCTATAGTTTCTCTTCTTTAGTCATTTCATCCATTTCCATGACTTCAGCTATAATTTATGTTGATGACTTCCAGTCTATCTCTGGTTCTCACCTCTCCGCCCATGTTTCCATGAGCTTGCTGGATAATTTCACATGGATGTCCTTCTGACACCTCCACCTCAGTGGGTCTAACACTCAGTGTGTCATCTTCTCCTTCAAAACTTGGGTCATCTTCAGTTCCTCCCTTTCCCTCAGTTGGTTGCTACACAGCTTAGGGTAGAGCCTTCTCTTCTTCCTGATGTTTCCTCCTGATCCATAAATAGGACGTTGTGCCTCAACTTCCTACCTCTAGGAAAGTACTGCAGAAGATGTTTCTGCCATTTCACTAAAGCCCCTTACTCTTATCTTTGGGAGGTGGAATGATTTAGTGATGAGGGAAATTGGGGAGGCCCTGCCAGCTTCTAATGGGCAGGGCTGATGTACAAAAGGTCCCTTCTCACACACGGTCCTGCCTCTTGCTCACTCATGCTGCATGCCCTGTGCACTGGAGAGTGTTAGGCTCTTTTTATCCTCTGATCTCCAGGTAAGAGGTAGTGCAGGTACAGTTCCTTCCTGCCCTAGCACTGGAAAGGCCTACAGTTCTTTACCTGTGACTGGGTGGGCACCCTGAGTCAGGGATAAAGGAATAACATGCCCCATTTTGGCCTTGGGTCTAAGCCATGTTCTTCAATCTCACTGTACCCTGAATAAAGTTAGTATTTTAATTTCCTTTGGTTCCTCGTGTCTGCTCTCAATTTGGTTGAGAATCCAAAGGGAAGAAGGGCTGCAAGATGGATCTTCTACATACCTGATACAAAACTCTCTTAACTACTTTCCCAACTCATTTGTCTTCTCTTGGGTGACAGTGCTAACTCACCATCATCAAAAGTCAAAAAATTATATGTACTTTTCCATTTTGATTTTTCATTTCTTAGTATGAAAGATTTGGCCATGGGCCTTCTTCCTCTATCCCTAACCCCAAACTTTAAATTTTTTTGTGATTTTGATACAATGTCAATTATTCTTTTTTAAATGAAAACCGAGCATAAAGAAAAGGTATGAATTCTACTAAATTAACTTCCAAAAAGAATTGATTGGCTGATTTAATATTTATTGAATTCCACAATGCATTAGGCATCACAGAAACACACAGAAAGAAGCCATTAATAACATGCCATTATTTGGAGAAGGAAATGATAAATTAGCAACAAACAAATCAGAAAATCACAATGGAACCTAAATATGAAATTCTTTCAATGATTTGGTTTCCTTATTATTAGTATCCTTGAGATAACTGATGCAAAGAACAGAAATGAATGCATCCAAAAAGAAATATCTATAATCTTACTGCATGGCAGTTAAGCATTTGCCTGCCAAGAGAGATAAATGATGTTCTTGTGTGCACTTGAAACTTATAAATGGCTGCAGCGAGACTCGGGATGATAACAACTGTGCTAAAGTAATAGCTCTGAAAACCACAATTGCTATTTAGTTGCTTTTTGTTGTTAAAAAGGCAGAGTTTGGGGCAAATTGGTTACTATGCTGTTTGTGGTCTTAGACATGTTTCAAGGATATTTAGGCCATTTCGGCTCACTCACAAATTTTAGTCAATGAGAAGTAGAAAGTAAAGATGATCTTCCTAAATTCTATTAGTTATTTCTCCCAATGTTTGCAGGAGGTTAATTCAGTTTTGTTGTTGTTATAAATTATTCCACCAGGCCACTGTGAGTCAATGCAGTAAAGAACTCTTCCTTTCCTGATGTGCCCCACACCGCAGGCTCTCAGGATTCTCTTTAACAGCCCCGGCACAGCCGCCAGGAATTTAGCCTCTCACTGCAGTGGGCTGCGGTACCAGGAAACCTCTGAGCAATGTGCACAAGAGGCAGTGCTGCCTGTCAGCCCTAGAGTGCCAGGGGTCTAGAAAGCCTTCCTGACTTGCAGCCCAGCCTACATTCTGACACTGAACATTCCCACCTTATAAGGGGCGTCTGCAAACAAGTTCCTTCCATCTTCAACCCAATACAACCAACTAAGTGCACCATGTCAACGACTTGAATGTTTATTTTGTTTTAGGAAACAAAGCTGTACAAAAGAAAACGTCATCCATTATTTCCCATGTTTCTGAATCTGGCATTTAAAGACGTATTAGGCAATGCCTTTCTGAGTTTCCTTTAATACTGACACACGGTAATATGTTAAAGGTCTGAAGAACATCAGTGGTTAAGCCTTTATGCAGAGCTGTACAGTTGATTTTGTATAGTCAGAAAGCAACACTGATCTGGAGATCTGCAAGCAAATAAAACTTAAGTATTGTCATGGATTCTCTGCTTTTCAAAGTTTTACAAATTACTTTTTTATGACACAGGTTCTTAGTTTCTTAAATATTCCCAAGTAAGAGTCCACCTTAGTAGTTGTCAGAAACTCCACAAATGCAGTAATGTGTTACCTTGTCACCATAATCGCAGTTTCCTTATGCGAGTAAATAAAACAAAACAAACAAAACAGCTCCACATAGGAAGGCCAGCATTGCTGTGGGAGCAGCCGAACGCCGTAGGGCACCTGGCCGGCCGGCCAAGGCCGCAAGATGCCGCAGACTGCAGCAGCCGCGCGGCTTCCTGGCCAGGTGGCCGAGGCCGTCCGCAGAGAAGCGCACTGCAGCGCTCCCGCCATACCTTCCGCCTTGGCATTGCACCAGCGACCACTGTAACATCTCCCGGCCATCAACTATACTATACTTTCTGCTGGTTATGAAGAAACGGGAGAGGGCAAGAGGGAGATAAGAGGGAGCGTGTGCCTCTGAAGTGTTACAGAGCATTCTTTCCTCACACTCCCTAAAAAATTTCTCCTCAAAATATTTACAAGCCAATCCCCAACTTCCTTCATCTGCCAGTTCCCTAAATCTGAAATTGCCTCTCCCTTCCAATGCACTAAAGGACTCAAGGTTTCACGGTAAACGCATGGACACAAGAGGGTCGAAAGTGCCCGTCTTGGCTGCGAAACAGCACCAAGTTTGGGGGTGCACCAGGTCACGTCTGCAGAGCGGAGCGTCCTACTGGGGAGCGCTCCCAGTTTACAGGGGCTTGGAGACGGGTGGACCTCCCAGCCTGGAGGACCCCAATTCCCAGGGAAAGCCCTTCCCGGTGTTCAGGCTTCACCGTGCGAGGAACCCCCCCGCAAGCAATAGCTCACCCGGCTGCATCTTCCAAAGCCCCGACCTCGGGGCGGGGCGCGGGGAAGTGGGAGGTTGGGGTGCACCGCCTGAAGGCTCCCGCCAGCGCCTTACGGTTTTCCCCCTGGCTCCTGGGCGCCCCCTGACGCCGGGCCGCCCCGCAATTCGGCCAAGGGAGGCTGGAGAGGTGGAAGCCCCAGGTGTTGGGGAGCGGAGAGGCGCCCGGCCGTGCACCCGCGGACGGCGCGGACAGGCGGGCGGCCCCGCGGGAGGGCGCTGGGCACTCAGGCCCGAGCGCAGCCCGCGGCCGCCGCCGAAGCCGCCGCAGCCATGTCCGCGCGCCCGCGCTGCCGCAGCCCGGCCGTGATGTCATCCGCCGAGCCCCCGCCGCGGCGCCCCATTCCCGCCCCCCGCGGGCCGCCGCCGCCGCAGCCCGGGCGCCGCGGCCCCGCCCCGCCCCACGTGCGTCCGACTTCGGGATGCCGAGGCCGGCGGCGGCCGCAGGACGATGCGCGGGGCCCAGGTGGCCGCGGCGGCAGCTCTGCTCCTCCCCGCCCGCCGCGTCCCCGGCGGGGCTGCGCCCAGGGGCTGCGCACAGACGGGGGCGGGGGCCCCGGGGAGGGAGGGGGGAGGCTCCCCGCCGCCAAGTCCCTGCCTCGTCGCCGTCTGCTGAGTCATGGCCAGCGCTCCCCGCAGCCCGGGATCACTCTTTTAGCGCGGCTGGCGCGGGGTGCGCAGCCATTGGGCAGGGCGCGGGGCCGCGAGCGCCGGGCATGACGCGCTGAGCCGCGCTCGCCCGTGCCCGCCGCTCCGGCGTGCGCCCCGCGCGGGTGCCTGTGCCGCCGCCTTCCAGCCCCGCCGCCGAGCCGCCCCCGCCTCGCCCGCACCATGATCGCCGCGGCTTTCCTCGTCTTGCTGAGACCCTACAGCATCCAATGTGCCCTCTTCCTCTTGTTGCTTCTGCTGGGCACCATCGCCACCATCGTCTTCTTCTGCTGCTGGCACCGCAATCTCCAGAAAGGGAGGCATCCGATGAAATCGGTCTTCTCGGGCCGTTCAAGGAGCCGAGGTAAGACACGCCGCGACGGGGTGCCTCGGGCTCGGAGGAACGGGTAAGCGGATTTGGAGAGTGAAGCGCGGCTCGCTCCCGTCTGCGCTGCCGCCCGTGCCCCCGGCGTTGCCCACTCCCCAGGCTGACTACGTTGTGTATTTAACGTTCCCTGCCCTTTTCGCCCTCTCCCTCTTCCTCCAGTCTCCCGGGGCGGGTAACCACGGCCATGCAGAGAGCAGGGAGGGGAGGAACGGACGCAGATTCTTAGTGTCAGTTTGCTAGAGCCCGAAGGGTAATTGGAGCAGAGTCCCGGGCTCCGGCACCTCCCGTCACCCCTCCATCGCTGGAGCTTAGGGGTAGGAAAGTAAGGCAGGGAGAGTTCGGGGCTCCCCAACTACCCTAGAACTTTCCCCGAAACTTCTCGCGCAGAAATCACCTAGAGACCGATGGCCTAGTAACTTCCCTGCCCTAGAGGATGTTCCCACTGAATTCAAGGCGTCTGGAATGTGCCTTCCCGACCCTTGTCCCCCAGGTGAGTCACTCGTAACTCGGCAGGTGAAGAACCAGGAGTTAAATGAAGTCTCGTTTCTCTCTTTTCTCCCCAGATGCTGTTATGAGATCTCACCACTTTCGTTCTGAGGTAATTTATTTAGCGCGCACGCTCAAGGTCAGAAGAAGTTCTCTTTCCTGAGTACCGATATTAATCATAGGCATGTTAAGGAACCAGTAGGGCATTGAATGGCGAGCATGCTGCCCCCAAGCCGCAAGTGACGTTTCTTTTTAAGCGATTGCCCAACATTAGTGCCCAGAGAACGGTTTTAGCAAATTTTTTGTGTAGTGTCGCCGCTGTACAAGAGGGGGAATGACAGCCCCTAAAAGTGCTACAGACCTTAGGGAACTTAGTCACCGGGTGGATCTCAGCTTCGGTTACGATCTGTAATTTCCCGTGGCAGCCTTCTGGGTGCTGTCAGCTGGCTGTGGTTCTCTTGGATATCCAGCGGCAGAGGAGAGCTTTTAGGAAGTTAGTGCAGAGCAATTTGATCCATATGCATTTCATTTTAGACTTTCAAGGTTACCTTCCTTTTCACTCATAATGCGTTCCATGTTTTACTGAGGCCATCTGATGATTTTTTGCAAAGTGATGGTGGTAGTGATCCGGCTTTATCTGATCATGTGAGCTAGTCTCGCCTCTCAGAACTGGACCATCCCTCAGAGCAGGTGACCTGGGTGTGGTGATGAGGTGGGACTGCTGTAGGTCCAGCTCCACTGAAGATAGAAAAAACACAAAACACAGCTCTCCCTGACCCAGCATTGCTTTATGAGTTTCCAGGCCAAGCCCACTTAGTGTGAGATAATTTTCCCTCCTTTTGGAGAGTTTCACACAGCCGGGCTTGGAGGTTACTGGTACCAATCTGGATGCGGTTTACTCATCTTAGCAAAGACTTCATAGTTAGACACCCTCTGTTTACTTGCCATTTACCTAAGAAATTATTTCACATTTCATTTCACTGGTTAATCAGGTGTTTTATTGCACCCTAGATGTTTTATTGGACTCTGATTACCTGAAAGCTTTAACTGCATTATTATAACATCAATATAATGTTGCTCAATGAGTAATTCCACTGCATGCAGCCCTGGAGGGTGAGAACTGCTCAATTTAGGGTCCTTAAGAGAATAAATTAACCCGTCACATAATCAGAGGTTCCATTCCTGGCTTTACCTAACCAGCTATGTGGTGCTGGGAAACTCTCCTAACTTCTCAGCACCTCAGTTTTCCAGTCTGTAAGGTGGGACCAGTACTACCTTGCAGGGTTGTAGTGGGAGGGTGGGTAGTAACCATGTAAAAAACCCCACTTCGTTCATAGTAGGTATTCAGTACTGGGTCGCTGTGGTTACGCTTTGTAAAATTGAATTCAAAAATATGTAAAAATAAAAGATCTGTTGCCAAATTAATTAATGCAAGTTTATGGGAAACAACATAAACTGTGTCTATTAGGAAGGAACACTTTTTGAATATCTGATTAATTTAATAGAATAACTCGTTTAGATGTGACAAAAATAAATAATGGTAGGGTGCAAACCTCAAAGCTTAGGATTTTGATTCTAAAAAAAGAGAAATGACTAGTTCCATACACGTAAATGATAGAACCAGAATCATAATCCTGTTATCGATTCTTACATTAGCCATCAGGCATTTTGGCTAAAGCACAAACAGAACCAGTGAGACAGGACTGTGTCTTGTTTAGTGTGTCTCAGTCAAGCATTTGTCCTGAGCTTGCATTTGGTTGAGAAAGCTGGGGCAGTTGTCTAATTTCCTCACTCGGTTCACAGATTTCTGGTGCAGTGTGACATCCTGTCTATACTTCACATTTGCCTCATCTGCTGCCTGTGACCTCCCTGAGGGCGGGACCATGTCTCTCTTGTTTAGGGCTGTATCCCCACTGCCTGATATATAAAGCGTTCTTAATAAATGTTTATTGAATGAATGAAAAATCCCTTGGTGGATGCCAATTCTCATAACTGGGCAAATAGAACTCACAACTGGGCAGAAAAAAAAAGCACATTCTCAGGAGGTTGCTCAAAATTCAAAATTTGCTGAATCTCAACTCTTATTTAATATTTCTAGGCTTTTAAAAATTGCCCTACAGTTTGTATTAAAAATGTAAGACACTAATTACAACAAAATGGATTTGGTTAGAATATTTTTTTTCTCAGAAAATTAAATCCAGTATTAGCTTAATTTGTGGATGGGCTACCTGTGTTCCTTTTTGCACCAAGTTCCTTTGATAAACTACTCATTTTTGGATTCTAGCATATTAAAAAATTAGCATTTGCGTAGCATAATGGGTAGTCTCGTTGCTTTTTAGCAGTAGCTGCTACAAAACAATTTATCAAAGAAAATATTTTGATTTTTTGACAAGTCATAATCATATTGAACTAAGAAGGTAGTGTCTTCTGTTCTTCATTCCAATCTCAGTAAGTATTTCATTCACTTCCAGCATTTCTATAGTGGTCAAATGAGGAAAATGAGTTTAGGATCTGCTGACTCATTTTGAAATGTGGAAGCTTTGGGAAAGCTCTGGAACACATGAAGAAGTTCAGTTAGCGCTTCACTGCTTTACTTGGCAGAGGATATTGCTTCTGCCACCCACACACGCAGGAAGGAGTCCAACTGGATGGGAATTTCAGGATGTTCCTTCCCAGGTAGTCAGAGAAATACTTCTCCCAGGGGAAAACGATGGCATCAGGACCCCTTTGCTTTGGGGAAGTTCTGCAGCAAGGAAGAAAGCCACAGCTGTCATCTGAGGAGTTTTTCAACTCAGTTTCTTCCTCGTGACGCTAGAAATAAATAATACAGATGTTTATAAGATGTTCTGGAACCATAACCACCACCAACCCTTTTTATATTCACATACTTGCAAACTCTTCTTTACTGGCTTAATACTCCTCTAAATTTTAATAATAGCACATGAGAATGTGAAATTATTAATCCATCCAGCAAGGGCTGAACCGTATAACCCCAATTCATGCACAGATAAAAAGGCCCAATTAGATAGAGAGAAATATGTGTTTGTATATGAATATAAAGAACTTGTGGAGTATTTTTTTTGTTGTTGTCGATAAGAGCTAGTGAAGGAAAGTGATTTCACATTGATGTACGACACAGACTAGAAACAATGGGTTCGTTCTGGGTATCGAAGAAGTGTACTTTCCCTGAGGATTTATAATGTTTTATGCTGTGACTTTACACAATGGTTGATTGTCACTCTAGACTCCTATGGTGAAAATCAGGTGGTGACAATCCTGATTTTAAGGAAATTTCAGAAAGTGATATGGGTAATTGAGGTACCATTAGATTCTGAGAAAGAGTCTTGGGAGTACTTCAGTAGAGTGAAGACAATTATAATGCCCTTTGAGAATACCCAGAGTGAACAGTGTAAATGATCCCTATTCATCAGCTCCGTGGAATAAGGGAAGCCTTGTTTGATGTAAGGAGGGGGAAGAGTGGGTTTTATGTCTGTCAGGATTTGAGTAAATATCTTCCCTTCCCGTTTCAGGTAAAGGCACCAAAAGAGTTAACTCAAGTTAAGCAGTTCCCGAAGAGTCACATAGCCAGATAAGGACGAGTAAGACAAGAACTCCCTGGCTACATTTTGTCTGCCTTGTGGTGTTTAACTGTGTCACTCACAGCTCGGAGAATAATACCCAAATTCTCAAAGAAAGAGAGAAGCTAAGTTGAGTGAATTTTTAGCAGACATTTCTTACAAAGCAGAGTAAGCAAATCCTTTAAGTTTTTGCAGTGATTATCCAAATTATCCTGGATGAAAGGATGGTCCACACAGCCCTCTTGCCCTCATTATGTTCCCAGAGTGTCCCTGTGCCAAACCATGGAAGAATTTTGGTCACCAAAATAACCATATTTCACAGCTTCTCATTCAATTGTCATCTTTCATTAAGAATTACCCAATTGAGTGGATTTGAGGAAATGATAGTTTATGATTTAGCTATCTTTTACAATTACGTTATCTTTATAAATAAATTTTTCTGCCTAGAGTAAAATTCTAGGTCGAAATTAATGTATACTAATTAAATCAGTCTTCATTTGAACTCTACACATGACATAGTGTTCATTTAGCGTCACCTAATTGTTTGCAAAATAAACACATTTATGTCTTCATTCTGTACAAGGTGTGATGTTAGACAGTAGGGTAACAAAAGGTCTGAGGAATAGCCTCTGCCCTTGAAGATTACTTCTAGGTCACTCCCAATATCAGTGCTGAAATTGTATAGTTACTGGTTTCTTCTGTTGCCCTAACTGAACTGCTGTGCTGTTTCCAACTATGAATCACAAATGTGATGAGAGCATCAGACGCTGAGATGTGCAAGTACAGCCGATATATTTGTAAAAAAGACAAATTCACCCTATTCACAGAGCTTTGTTACAGCAGTCACCACCACCATATAATTTACGCTTTAGCGATGTGGCCACAATACAGAATGCTGAAAGCAAAAGAAAAGCAAGGAAAAATCCCACTTTTTTTTCATGCATTCCAGCCAGTTAAATGCATTCTAGGTGGAAGTTGATACAAAAACTTTTCCAGAGAAGTGTGAATCTTTGTCTAACCTTAAGGCTCAAGAGATTTGAGCCTTAAGGCTCTTTTTGAGATTTGAATTACAAAATAGAGCCAGGCTGATAACAACAAGTATTGGCCTAATGAAAGGAATACAGGAATAAGAGTTCAAATTCCTGATTTTGGGTTCCACCTCTGCCACTAACTGTGTGATCTTGGTCAAGTCTCTTAGTGTCTCTGAGACTGAAGCCCATTCCTGAAGTAACAGGCCAGGTTTCTGCCATGTGCAAAGCGTGATGCTAAAACGCATGGTGTGAAACATGATTCCTGCCTTCTAGGAGCTTAAGACAGGTAAAGATAAAGATATAATTAGCGTAAATACGAGTAACAAATTATGTATAGATGAAGAATGGTTGGAATAGTTCTGATGAAATGATTGCTTCTAGCTGGGGTGATCAGAGAAGCCTTCCAGGAGGAGGTAGTATTTATGCTGAAGCATGCAGGTGGGGTAATACCTGGCTAGACAGAGAGGGAAAGAGAGCAAACCCCCAGGCCAGCAGAAAGGCATGAGAATAGGCAAAAATTCAGGAAGGCACATGGCTGTTTTCAGAGCCCGTGATACACCAATAGGATTAGAACAAAGGGTTCTTGAGATTGCATACAGGAAATAGAGCTGGAAATATAAGCCAGTGCCAGCTACAATAGAAATAATTTTTGTATACTACTTCACGGTTGACAACGGCATTGGTATAACATTATTTTATTTGGACACCTTAGGAGGGCCCTTGCTATGAGGCCTCTCAAGAGAGGCAAAAAATTGCCTTTTGATTTCTGTTCTGGCGACTATAGTGGAACAGCCCGATCACTCTTTTTTCACTCTCTGGGAGAATGAAGAGGTGTGGCCTCTGCTGCAGAGGGCCCGGGAAGATGACTGGCTGTGGGCTTTCTGGTCACCCTGATGCTGTGTTTGCAGGGTACCGTGTTTTCCAGGTCCAATGCTCAAGCATCACTGGGTTGTATTTTGACCGCAGACCCCATATGTCCAGAGATATGTGACGACCTGCTCATGTGTTCAGGGTGATGGTTACAAATCCTAATGCAAAGTCTAGTAAATTTGCAGGTAATTCACTATGTACAAGACTATTTTTGCCAGCTATGAAATATATTACAGTTTTTGAAAGTATTTGAAATGTGTCTCTGCTTTTAAACTTCTTCCTTGAAAATCCCTCTCCCATAATAATTATTCTAAACGTTTATGTCCTCCTCAGATCCTTGAGCCTACTGCTACCCTCAGCCGGTGACTTTTGTCCTAACTCACAGAGCACATCACTGCCATCAAGTAATAGGACCTTAGGCTTCTTGCCCCTACAAACTAAGCATTGTCTTAAACTCCCTCCTAGTCCAGTGGAAAATGTATCTGTCCTCCATACTAATATTTTATGCTTGTGAATTCCTTTTCTTCCCCTTTTTTGGGAGATGTTCCCTTAGGCATCCCCCTCTTTTGTCTTTTCTTGCTTTCTCTCTACTGGCTCCTTTCCCTTACACGTGAACATCGAATGTGCTTCCTTTAGAAAACAATACAAGCCTCCCTATACCACCACCTCTTCTCTTGGCAAGAAAAGTTTCCTGCAAAGTGTTCTTATTTGTCACCTCCTATTCCTCACCTCTCATTTATTCCTCAACTTAGTATAGTCTGGCTTTTGCCGCTCCTGCTTAAAATCACTCACACTAGCTCACCAATGATTTCCAAATTTAAATCAAATATTTCAGTCTTTAACTTAATTCAGCTATTTTGTATTTGACACTATTGGCTACTGATCCCTTCTTGAAACTCCTTTTCCCAGGGTTTTGGACACTATTCCCGTAATCCCCGCCCCACCCCACCCCCGCCTCTTCTGGCCATGGCTCCCTCATTCCTGCCCTGGATCCTGCTTGTATGTTGATGTTCCCAAGGCGCCTTGGGCCTAATTTTTTAAACAGCTTAACTGAGATATAATTCACGTACTGTATAGTTCACCTATTTAAAATGTATAATTCAGTGATTTTTGGTGTATTCACAACCGTCACATTATTAATTTTAGGACATTTTCGTTACCTTCAAAAGGAACCCATACCCGTTAGCAGTCACACCCCATACCCCTCCCTCCTCCACCCCCAACACTAGGCAACCACTAATCTTTTTGTCTTAATAGATTTGCTGGGCCTCAGGTTTGCTCATCCTATTCAAACTTTACTTGTAGGATCTCACCATACTTACTTTGTAGTTTACCCCCATGTAATGCTTACTCTGAAATCTGTATCTCAAATTCAACTTCACACTTGACCCCTAGATTCAGAGTGTCAACTGCCTTTTCCTCATCTTCACATGGAGGTACTGTAGGAATCTCAGACTGAGCACTGAGCTCATCAGTCTCTCTCCAGATCTGCCCCGGTTTTAGACAGTGGCACTGGCTTCACCTCTGCCCCCTGCGGTGGCTCAAACTAGAAATCTAGAAGATATGACGACCCTTCCTTATCCATCCTGTCCTCTTGTAAGTATCTCTGTTCCTTACTATCCCCATTGTGGTTACCGTGGTTCAGGCCTCCCCATCCCCAACACACTAATTTAATAAGGATCATTTATTAGTCAGGGAGACATTCAGATTCAAGTAACCTCAACCTAAAATGGGTTATTAGTAAACAGAGATTTCTATTCTCTCACAGCAAGAGATCTAGAGATGCTGCAAGCTTTGCTTAAGAGGATCTACTGTGTCATTGCTGGTGTATTTGGGATAATTCTGGCCTTTCCCTCATGGTTGTGGGATGGCTGGCACAGCTCCAGACATCATAACCAAATTCAAGGAAGGAAGGAGGGGAAGGGGCAGAACCAGCCAAGGAAGGATGTTCATCAGGAGATCAAAATCTTTGCCAGAAGCCTTTCCAGTTAGATTTCTTACACTTCACTGGTCAGAACTGTGCCACAAGGCCATTTCTCACTGCAAGGGAAGCTTGGGATATGCGCTTTTATTTTTCCTAGCTTCTGTAGTAGGGGTAGGCACAGGAGAATGGGTTGGGTAAGCCATTCGTCCCCTACTTATTCCTCCCCTACTTAAATCTTTCAGTGGCTTCCCACGTCCTTCAAGGTAACATGAGTTCAACCTTTTTAGTGTAACGTCAGAGGAATCCCTATACTGATGTCCTTGTGATAGTTCTAGTCAAACCATTTGTCCACACTTCTTATAGTTCTCCAAATGGACCAGGACCTTTGAGAATTATTGTTTTTATCAATGTTATTTCCAACCGAGAAAGCCTCTCTTTCTCTCCTTTCCTCTCATTGCCCACCCACCCCCAACAAAAACAAAAATACTCAGGCACAGCAGACTAACTCTTGCTCTTCCTTCAAAACCCAGTTCCTAGGTCATCTCCAGGAAACTTTCTTAGCTCCCTCCTCATAATAATAATTGAGTTTTTATTTGTCTCTCCTATAAGATTGTATCTTGAAGCTAATCTGAATTCCTAGTTCTTAGCTCAGTGTCTGGCACAGAGTAAAGCTCAGTAAATGTTTGCTGAATGAGTGAATATTTGACATTTTCTATAAGTCAGTTTAATTCTCAATTCTCATGGATTCTGTCTTTCCAAATATTCTTGTATCCCTCTTTTACTTAAAGGGAAAGAGACAGATGCTTTTCATTTTTTATTTCAGACACACTCACAGTTATGCCTTAGTTAACATCCTTTGTTTACTTTGAAAATACACAGATTCAGGCACTTTTAAAAACGAGTTGAAAATATTCGCTGACATTTTTATTCACTATTGAAGAGATTTTCATACTTTGATTTGAGAGTTTTGAACAAAAGTTTTAATATTTAATGTTTTCATTTTAATTTATAATCTGAAAAATCAATGTAAGTATATTCTGAATTATCTTGTAACCAATTTACCTTATCACCAGTACTGTCACCCAGTTCCAGTGCCTGAATTTATATTTTGTTTATAATTACATTGGTGCCAAGTGGTATCGTTTTAACTGTCGTGATCTTAAAAGAAAAGATCAGTGACAATTTTAATGTGTAGTTTATGTGTTCATGCCAGGTGAGGGCCAAACGGTGTGCTTTGGTAACCTTTGTTCAACTTGTTTTGAGAAATGTGGTGGTAAATTGGAATAAAGAGCAGAAGAAATACCAAATATCAAGATAAATATGAAATACTATTTTATTCCTCTTAATTTCTTTTAAATATATATAATTGTTTAAATCACAAATTATAACATTGTCTTGTGGGGTTTATGATGTATATAGAGATTTGACAACTACAGTGTAGAGAAGTATGGGGGAGTAAATGGACTCCATATGTGATTGCAAGGTTTCTACATTTTATATGAAGTGGTATATTAACTCTAAGTGGAATGAAAAGTTAAGAATGCATATTATAATCCCCACAGCAACCAATAAAAAATAATGCAGAGCCAATAGATAAACCCAAATTGAATTCTAAAAAAATATCCAATGATTCAAAGAAGGAAGCAATGAAGGAACAAAGGAACAAAAAATGAAGGGCCAGACTGAAAATAAAGAATAAGATGGTAGACCTAAATCCAACTATATTAATAATTACATTAAATATTAATGGACGAAACACTCCAATTAAGAGACAGGGATTATCAGTATGGATAGATAGTAAGACCTGACTGTATGCTGTTTACAAAAGATGCACAAAAGACCCAGTTAGATTGAAAGTGAATGGATGGGAAAACATACATGATGCAAACAATGAGCATAAGAAGATTAGAATGGCTGTATTAATATCAGATGAAATAGATATCAAAACAAATAGTATTAACAGAGATAAAGAGAGATGTTCCATAATGATAAAAGGGATAATTGTTTAGGAAAACATAATCATAAATATGTATATACCTAATAATGGAGCCTCAAAATGCATGGAGTGAACATTGTCAAAATTAGTGGGAGACATAGACAATTTTGTAATCATAGTTGATGATTTTAACATCTTTCTCTCAGCAATTGATAGAATATCCATACAGATAATCAGTAAAGGTATATATGATTTTAATAACCCCATCAACTATCTTGACCTAATTGATATTTATAGAACACTCTACTCACATGACTCATTCACAAAGAAAGACTATATTCTGGGCCATAAAACAAGTCACAATAAATTTAAATTTAAAAAGATTGAAATCATACAGAGTATGCTCTCTGATCATAACATAATCAAATTAGGAATCCGTAGTAGCAACAATTAAAAAAACTCAGATATTAGGAAATTAACACACTTCTAAATAATCCATGCATCAAAAAAGAAACCATCAGGGAAATTAGAAAATATTTTCAACTGAATGATAATGACAACACAGTATCTCAGAATTATGGGATACAGCCAAAGCAGTGCTCAGAGGAAAACATATAGCTTTAACTGCTTGTATTAGAAAAGAAGAAAGGTCTAAAATTTAACAAATTTTCAACTTTAAGAAGCTAGAGAATAAAAAAGGCAAAGTAAACACAAAGTAAGTAGAAGGAAAGAAATAATAAAGATAAGAGAAGACATTGATGAAATAGAGAAAAAACATACAATAGAGAAAATTAACAAAGCCAAAATTAGTTCTTTGAAAAGATCAATAAAGTGTATAAACATCTAGCTAGACTAATCAAGAAAAAAACAAAAATGACTGGTGTGATACATGGAAGAGAGTTTATAACGATAGAACCCACAGACATTGAAAGAATAAGAGAACATTCTGTACAACTTTATGCCAAATATTTTGACAATTTAGATGAAATGGACAAATATCCATCTATAGCCCTCTAATTATCCATCCATCCACCATCCAATCTGTGCGTATTTCATCATGCTCTATATTAACTCTAAGTAGAATGAAACTGCTCTTAACTCCCAGATCTTGGATTCTGAAATATCTTTCTTTGACCATGCACCCACCTGTCTCTGCACTTCATCATATTCTCCTAATGAGTTCCTTCTTATCTTCATCAGGACCTCTAGTCGTAAATCTTCCCTAGGTTTCATCCTGTCAGTTCTTTCTGATTTAACTTCACTTGCCTTTCTGCTCAGTGTAGACCCTTAATCAACTGTATAGAGAAGCTTTCACTGTTATTCTCACTTTGCTCATGCAGTTAGTTCATCTGCCACAGTGACTTTGACAGTTCCCAGGCTTGAGTCAATTTTATTGACTGCTTTTGTATTCTTGTGCCTAGGAGGCCTATCCTTATTGACATCTTCACAAAACCCAGCCATTTGGTTCATTGTGTTATCCTGCAGTCTGCTCATTTTTAGTGTATCAGTTAGCTTCTGCTTTGTAACAAACCACTTAAAACATTAACTCGTCAGCTCATAGTTCTGGGATTGGCACTTAGAGCTGAGTCCACCTGGACAGTTGTTCCGGTCTGAGTCAGGTGTGGCTCATCACAGCTGGAACTCACTCATGTGTCTTTGGTCTGCTTCTGGGAAACTCACAATTTTCCTCTACAGGTGTCTCCTCTTCCAGCGAACCAGCCCAGGTTGGATTCACTTGTGGTTAGATTTGGGTTCCAAAAGCAGCAAGTGGAAGTGCGCGAGGCCTCTTGAGGTCCAGGCTCTGAACTTGTCCAGTGCCTCTGCTCACACATTGTTTTGGCCAAAGTAAGTCACAGAGAGTGTGGGACGTAGAGCCCTGATGGGAGGAGCTGCATGGTGTTGACATTCCTTTTTCAGTCTACCATAATCTTTTGATTTATCTCTAGTTTGCTGCTGTCTACTCTCCCCAAAGCACTTATTTTAAGCTTTTTCTTTGTTTTCCCTGGACAGTCTTTTCCAATATCTTGGCTTTCGTATATATAGAAATTACTTCCAGCTGAAATTTCTAGGCCTGACTTAATTTTTCAACAGTTTTTTGAGGTATAATTTCCAGTTTTAGAATACTTTTCATCACCTTGGAAAGATTTCTTATGCCTGTTTGCATTCAATCCCTGTTCCTACCCCTAGCCCCACAAAACCACTAATCTGCTTTCAGTATCTATAGATTTGCCTTTTCAGGACATGCATATAAGTGGAATCATATCATACGTAGTCTTTTACATCTGGTTTCTTTCATGTAGGTTAGTGTTTTTGAGGTTCATCCATGTTGTAATGTGTATCATGTTGTAGCATGCATCAGCAGTTTGTTCATTTTTATTGCTGAATAGTATTTCATTCTGTGACTATACCACACTTTCTTTATCTATTCACCAGTTGATGGACATTGGATTTTCCCCCCAGTTTTTAGCTATTATAAATAATGCAAATTTAAATTGCTTAAAATCCTTGTGTGGACATATATTTTCATTTATCTTGGGCAGATACATAGGAGTAGAATTGCTAGTTTGTATGGTAAGTTTATGTTTAATATTTTTAGAAAACTGTTTTCCAAAGTAGCTGTACAATTTAATATTCTCACCAGCAATATATGAGGGTTCCAGTTTCTCCGTATCTTTTGCAATACTTGTTACTGTCTGTCGTTTTGATTATAGCTATTCTAGTGGGTCTGAAATGGTATCTGTGTAGTTTTAATTTGCATTTCCCTAATTATTAATGATTTTGAGCATTTTTTCATGTGCTTATTAGTAGTTCATAGATGTTTGGTGAAATGTTCAAGTCTTTGCCCATTTTCATTTTATTTTGGTTTTTTACATTGTTAAAATACTGAGTTTATTTCACATGTACATTTTTGTCTCTTCACCATTTCCATTTGTCTGACTACTATTAGTACTATGTCCTAACATTCCATACATACTTAAAACCAAGCAAAGGGTAGAGTTCCATCTTTAAAAACTAAACAGGCATTTTGGACAACACATTCTTGGCAACGGAACCTGGACAACATTTATCAGACACAGTAGGGAAAGTTCTCACACTGCATTATAAAAAGGACAGCCAGATATCAACTGTTACAGAAATGAAATAAGATGGAAAATTTTAGCAATTGTTTAAATTATTTTCTTAAAGAGACTTCTTCCATTGCCAGAGATCTTGAATAGCCTTCTGGTCAGTCATCTGGAGTAATTCTTCACATAATTGATGATCTTGGCTTCTACTTTGGGAAGATAACCACCCTGTTCTATACTTGCTTGCATATTTGCTTTAATGCCTTCTACAGAACTAGGTGCTCTCTGTGTTTTGGGAGTTTTTTCCTGTTTTTTGAAGAATTCTTGATCTTTTGATCTTGGTGTTGATGGTTTTGAGTCTTTTCCATTCTGGTTTGATTTTTGTGCATCTTTGGCTGGAGTATCTCATATAGATTTCTCTACTGGAGCTTTTTCTTTAGCTTCCTCCTCATCAAAATCATCATCATTATCATCTTCTTCATTTTTCTATGGAAACTTGCTACCACTTCCAGGAACAGATCGCTTTCCAGATATACTTAGGAGTTTCACATCCTTCTCCTCTTCATCTTCTGACTCTGCATCTTCCTCCACAGCTACTAAGTGCTGTCCACTAATATGCACAGGCTCTGAATTACCCTTCAACCATAAGACCAGGGATGGTGTTATTTCAAAGCCCCCAAGGGAAACCATTGGCTGTATAGACACTTTCCAAGTTGCCAGTGTTAGTTTAATTGGACTGCCTTCGTAATTCTTTGCTTCTGCTTCAACAATATGCAGTTCATCCTTTGTAGCAGCCCCTAACTGACAGTTCTTAAAGATAACTGGTGCTCATTTTCATCATCTACTTTAAAGTGATAATCTTTGTCAGCCTTTAGTTCATAACCGAAAAGATAGTTTTGAGGCCTCAGGGGGCTCGTGTCCATGTCCATGGAATCTTTCATGAGGTGGTGGCAAACACTCAGGTGGGAGAGAAGGCACATGCAGATAGATGACTACTGTTCCGTAGAACAGCTGCATAGGACAGAATCACACCAGGGCTAAATTTTGCCCATTTTTGAATTGGGTACTGTATCTTCTTATTGAATTGTCAGAGTTCTTTATATATTGTGGATACAAGTCTGTTAACAGGCATATGATTTGCAAAGCTTTTCTTGCTTTCTGTGGTTTGTCTTTTATTTACTTAATGGTATCTTTTTAAATGCAAAAGTTTAAAATTTTTATTAAGTCCAGTTGATCAATTATTTTCCTTTATGGGTCATGCTTTTCATGTCATAGCTAAGAACTCTTTGCTTCACCCATTGTGAAAATTTTCTGCTGTGTTTTTCCTAGAAATTTTACAGTTCTAGTTCTTACATTTAATCTGTGATCCATTTTGAGTTTTTCTCTATTTTCTGAATTATTGGCATTAATTCTATTAAATATTTGATAGAGTTCATCAGTGAAGCTATTTGAGGCTGATGTTTTCTTTGTGGGAATATTTTAAGTTATCAATTTAAAATTTCAGTATTCAATTTCCTTACTTTTTATATGCCTATTCAGATTTTTTTTTTGTCTTGAGTCAGTTTGGTAATTTGTTCATTTTATCTAAATTGTCTAATTTGTTGGCCTAACAGTATTTTCTTTTACTCCTTTTAATTTCTATAGAGTTAGTAATACTTTCAGACTCCTTTTTTGTTTGTCTAGCCAGAAAGTTGGGGCTTTCCTTCTCCTGTTCTGTGGCACACTTCTGTGACCCTTCTGTGTCCAGGGCCAAGTGGCAGGAAGAGAGAGCAAGAGTATCAAGTGATGAGAGTTTGCCCCACTCTCTTGGGATCAGAGGGGAAGGTTTTCTCCCTAAGAGCTTTGGTTCCTGTCCCATTGGGATTTCTGATGTCATTCCCTGTGGGATTGCCTGAGGGCTGGGGCTTAAGAGAACTCAAGAAAAAAGTAGGGGATTTCTGAGACTCTGTGTGAGTCTTAAGAATTCCCTTTCTCACTCCTCAAGTCAGAATAAGGGAGCTTCTCCTGGGGGTCTCTGTCTGAGCCTCAGTACCCAGCTCCGGGTTTCAGGCGGTACTGCTGTATTGAGTGCAGGCTGGAGGATTCTGGAGGTCAGAAATGGCAAACTGACCGCTGGTTTGGTGGTACTGCAAATTCTGGCATTTTACTTCAAGCCCTTTGCTACTATTTACTTCTCAAAAACCTCAAATAGCTGCTCAGTGCATTCGTTCAGTTGTATAGTTGTGTTCAGTGGGAGACATATGCTTATTCTACTTTATTGTAACCAGAACCATGATCTGTTTTTAATTAGTTTGTCTCCCCTCCACCTTAAGCCCATTGCTTTTTTCTTTTTACTTATTTACTATTTGGAAAACCTCGTAGCATTTTGCCATCTAGTAAGATGATGCTGGTAGACTTGCATATTTCTACACATAACTCATGCAATATTGAAGATTCCATTTGTTTCATCATTATACAGAATTTTTAGGAATCTAACCTCAATACATTTTCATTTGAAAAAAATTTTTTTTCTTCTTGTCCAGTCTCATCATTCACCAGATTTTCTGGATTTCCCTCCAATTTCTTTTTTCTTTTTTGCTTGAGGAAGATTTGCCCTGAGTTAACATCTGTGCCAGCCTTCCTCTATTTTGTATGTGGGTTGCTACCACAGCATGGCCGCCGATGAGTGGTGTAGGTCTATGCCTGGGAACTGAACTGGGGCTGCTGAAGCGGAGTGTGTCATACTTAACCACTAGGCCACAGCCACAGGGTCACCCCACCCCCTATTTCTTAAAACAAAGTAGATTGAGATTACAGAACTACCTTCAGATTTTAGAGAAAATAATATACATTTCATCATGTTTACTGATGTTATTTACAAAGACAGTAAAACTCTCACATTAAGAAATAATTAAGGGGCCGGCCCGGTGGCGCAGCGGTTTCGTCCGCGCTTGGCAGCCCGGGGTTCGCCGGTTCGGATCCCGGGCGCCCGCCGACACACTGCCTGTCAGCCACGCCGTGGCGGCGTCCCATATAAAGTAGAGGAAGGTGGGCACGATGTTAGCCCAGGGCCAGTCTTCCTCAGCAAAAAGAGGAGGATTAGCAACGGATGTTAGCTCACGGCTGGTCTTCCTCACCAAAAAAAAAAAAAAGAAATAATTAAGCCATAGACCATTAACAAGTTTTAAATAACTAATTGACCAGCTCTGGAGGCTTGTTAACAAACGTTAAATAAGTAAATTCCTGCCACTCCCCACTCTGCAGGGAGCTGTAGGGAGGAGGCAGAGGCATTGGCGAGCATTTCAGACTCATCTAGGGTGTAACCACCTCTTGTTTTGAAAACTACCATAGGGCATCCCAAAGGAATCGCAAACATATTTGAGAAGATTTGGTGAAATTGTCTAGCTTTTTAAAAGTGATGCAGTATAATAGAATTTGCAGTACAAATGCTAGAAACTTAAATTTTTAAAAATCAAATAATAGGGGCCAGCCCAGTTGCATAGTGGTTGAGTTTGCTTGCTTCTCTTTGGTGGCCTGGGTTTCTAGGTTTGGATCCCAGGCACGGACCTATACATCACTCATCAAGCCATGCTGTGGTGGTGTCCCACATACAAAATAAAGGAAGATTGGCACAGATGTTAGCTCAGGGCCAATTTTCCTCACCAAAAATAAATAAACACATGGATAGATAGATGATAGATAGATAGGTCTGATTTCTACTGTTCTGAGGTCCTCTTGCAGGATTTTAACCTTTGGGGGCAGTCTGAGAACATGATGAAAGCTATGGTCTACATCTCTAGAAAAATTAGAGATCCATGGGACGTATACTTTTGCATATACTTTCGAGTGCCTGCAGGGGTGCTCTTAATGCTCATCTGTGGATCCCTAGGGCAGAGATAGACCCCAGTGAAGAACTCTTGCGGGAAGATGACCAGATATCCTTGTCTAGTTAGGATTGGGATCATTTTTGAAAATCTCTACCAGGTGAAAATTTGTCCTGGGTAATGCCTCGGGAAGGGCAGATTGAACTTTAATTCTCACCGTGGTTCAGGTGTGAGATGTTGTAGATGACTTTCTGTAAATTACCTGTGAGACTTGGAGAAATAGTCATTCACAAAGTCGCCCCAATCCACAGTCTACAACTTGAAATTCCAGCTCAGATGTTTTTCCTGTAGCATAGTGGTGGGAGGTACCCTTCAGGCTGATGTGCACCGAGCTATTTGTTTTAACAGTGGAGAAGTGCGTATTCGGGAATATGTGGGGCGGCCACAGAAGCTCCCTGGGGAGATGTTTCTCAGCCTCCCTTCCTTGTGCTTCAGTGATAGGGCTGCGTGCGAAGCTGAGTGGTGTGGTGGAGAGGATCCTGACTTAGGTGTTGAAAGACTGCGGTCAAGCTCTGTTCCTTAGCTTACCCTGGGTGAGCCACCTAATATTGCTGAGGTTCATTTTCTCTTCTGCTAAACTAGAAATAACAGTACCTCTTCTATCTTTTTACAGCACATTGTGAGAAGCAGTGAAAATAATACATATGATTTTTTTTTATACGTAAGCCTATCGAATTGAAAGATAAAGGGACACAGAGCATAATAGCTCTGACAGAATGGAACTTTCATTCCCCATGCATTTTTGTTAGTAAAACCCTACACACTCACATGCACAGGGCATCTTTAATTTCCCTGTGATTCCGGTTGGAAATATGGCCCTCCTATGTCTCAAATACTTTTTTTTTTTTTTTTTTGTGAGGAAGACCAGCCCTGAGCTAACATCCGTTGCTAATCCTCCTCTTTTTGCCGAGGAAGACTGGCCCTGGGCTAACATCCGTGCCCATCTTCCTCTACTTTATATGGGACGCCGCCACGGCATGGCTGACAGGCAGTGCGTCGGCGGGCGCCCGGGATCCGAACCCGCGAACCCCGGGCTGCCAAGCGCGGACTAAACTGCTGCGCCACCAGGCCGGCCCCTCAAATACTTTTTAGAATCTCTTCATCTTGTACAGAAAAGAGAGAATAAAGAAAGTTTAGTGATACAGAGTGAAGTCAAATGATTTGTGTAGTTTTTAAGTTGGAAAAATCAGTAGTTGAGTAGTTTATATTAGCTCTTAAAATGATAGTCAAAGGGAGCAGATGATTATATGCTCTTCTGAAAATAGTGAGATCCCCTCCTGCCCCATATCCTGTCCTGGAGATGACCTAGTTATAGGGAAACGATAATAGCTGCCATTTTCTGAGAACTTTCCTACCTTTACACATGTGCTATCTCATTTAATTATCACTTGCCTGCCAGAGCTGAAATTCCAACCCTTGTCCTTTTACCTGCACAGTCCCTGCTCATAGCTACCTAGAAGCAGAAAAGTGGGGCTGAATTCTGAGCTGAACTGGCATTTGCCTTTTCTGAGGTTCATAGGGATCAGTGTTAATTCACATTCTTTAACCTTGAAAGCTCAGAATAACCTTTGAGCTTGCTCTTCAAGACTTGGAGATAGTGGTAATTGCCATCTGAAAGCAGAGTGGGGATTCAGATGGAATCAGGTTTTCGTTTTAAGAAATAAGGTTCTCTGAGCCCTACTTTTTAATTTTTGAAATCCTTAAAGAAATGAATTTCGATCATTTAATCTATTTTCTGAGAGTTCCTGTTTTAAGCATATTGGAATTTATTTCTGCCTTATTAGAAAAAGTGAAGCAATGTGATTATTATAACATGTAAGTATAACACGTAAATAACAAGTGCATTTCTCCATTACTATTAGAAAGAAAAATGTGCTGGTGTTTTCCACAGATGCAGTCAGGATATTTGTCAGCCTAATTCCCCCTTGGTCTGCTGTCTTTGACTAAGCTGCAGTCTGCTGGTTACATTACCAATGTGCAGAACAGAAGAAACCAAAGGCTGATTTTTAAATAGCACTCCTAGTTGTTTAGACTCTCTTATAATATTTAGAATACCTAGCTGTATGTCTGAATCATATGCTGTGCTGTGTGGGAGGTAAAATTGGGAGATTTTGGCTGGCTACTGTTATATTACAATTTCTCTAGAAACCTCAAGAAAATAATGGACTCAAACATGCCTTGAGCTGTTCTCTGAGAAACTATGGCAACGGGCTTTTTAATTAAAGCTGAAGTAGTGTGTGTAGCTTAGAAAAACAGAGAGATACTGCCAACTGATAGGGAGAGTGTATGGGAGTAATCCAGAAAACTAAAAAAAAATTTTTCTTCTTAGATATATTTGGTAACTCTTTGTTATCTATATTGTTCAAAGAAACAGTAGGAAACTATTTTAGTGGATATCAGTATTTGGCTTTGGAATATGTTATAATATTTTTTAAAGAAAATATAGTTTTCTAATGATGTTTTTTAAGATTAATATTCAAATTAATTTGTTCCCTGAGTACACATTAACTGACAGTTGGAAGGGCCGGCCTGGAGGCATCCTCAATTGCAGAGGGCAGCCAACCTGGGATAGTCACAAAATGGATATCTTTCCATGTTGATAATGGAGACTATATATATGCCCGAGTAAAATGCACTGGTGCACTGATGATCAACACATTAGTAAACTGTTCCCCCCTTGAGCTGAACCATTTACAGCCAACATGTTGAGAGCATACCAAAAAATAATTTAAAAATCAAAAACTAAATGGAAAAGCAAAATTTGCCATTTTTCTCACATCAAAATATGTGTTAAAATATGCTAACAACCTGCAGTGATGGGGAGATTTTATCACCCCCTTTGCTGTGGAGAGTTTGAGTTTATGCCTATTGTTTTAGCATCACGTCTGATTAGTGCCCCCATTCACTCTTAAAAATGTACCTGTTAGGGGGATAAATTGTTTAGTCAACTGGTAAGGGCTATAGCTGGAAAGATGAGTAGCATCTAATGAAATAGAATGTAATAGTGAGAAATGTGAAGCTCGTAAGCCAGAGACAGTGTAGGAACTGACTCCTACAATAGTCTGTTATCCAGTCTCCTTGGCTCTGGCTTCCGGTTCACCTTTTATTGTACTGTTGGTAGAGTCAGCTCTCTGTAATCAGAATTGACCTTCCATTCCTTTTGCTTCCCATTGCTTGGAGGATTAGTACACCCTTTCTCAGTCTCAGTTCCAACCTCCCTCTAATGCATACATACCCTAAACTCAAACAAGGCCCGGCTGCTCGAGGTTCACTGTCCCCTTCTATGTTTTCTTGCTATTGCCAGTGCTGGAATTCCTCTACTCTTTTTTTTTTTTTTTGGTGGCAACTCCTACTCATACTTCAAAACAAGGATTAAATATCACCTCTTTCCTCCCTTTATCTCACATTCCTCCCTTAATCCTCCCAAACATTGTCCCCTCTGGAACTGGATGAGGGCACCAGATATAGGGATTTATACATCTCTCTTTCCAAGGCAGGTACTATGTAGTTTTTATCTTGTCTCCATAGCCTTGTGTGGCTTCTGGCATTGAATGGATACTTAGAATTTGTTGAATATTTGATGTTTGGTAAATATTTGATGAATGGATGAATGGGATTAAGTGGGTGAAATAATTGGAGTCACTAGGGCATATCTGAGAAAATACAGAGTAGCTGAAATTTGGTTCTATGGTTTTCCCTCCTCCCTCTTTCTCATTCTCCTGCTCCTCTAGGTGCCCACTGCTCTCATGCCTGATTTCTGGCTTCCAGAACACCTTCTCCAGGGTCTACCTAGGCTTGCCCTGCCCCTATGTGCCCCTGAGCTTCTGAAATCCCCATTGCCTTTCTTCCCCAAACTTCTACCCTCAACTCCCGTCGGAATGCCATTTCCATCCTGAAGAAGGCAGCTAGATATAGTTAAGAGGATAATCGCTTCAACCTAATTCATTCAGGTTATAAAAGACTGACGGGGAGGCAGCAGAAGTGCCTGACATTTCAATTCCACAATGTAAGGGTTGCTTGCCTGTTCGGATTTCTGACTGTATATTACCTTCCCTTTCATACAGTATACTGATGTCATCTCTAAACAGGTTTTCATGCCAGGATTTTGGATTATGTCATTCAATCATGACAAAGGAATATTTTGAGAGCTGCCTGCTTGTAACCAGTTTCAGCAACATTCCTATCTTTGTTCGGCAGCATTTGTGCAATTATTTGAATATGTTATTGCTTTTTTGTATCTTTTTTAATATAAATGAATGAACATTAGAAAAATGACTGCTCACGCTGGTGATGAGGAAATTAGGTCTCATACAGCTAATGCACTTCAGACAAAGAAATAAAAATCATCAGGTGAGGCAAGAGAGTCAATTCTTAATCTCAAATGGATGCTCACTGAATTCAAGCTCGTCTGTAGTCTTTTATCACGTAGGGAAAAAAAGCAAAAGCAAGGAGCATGTATGGAATTCTGGAACTCTGTCCTTAAAGATTGTATTCCAAAGGGCAGCTATAACTAAAGATATTTTATGTTATATTTTAGTTTCTGGGCCATAAACCTAAGTCTCTCATGTGTCTTATGCACATTGTGTTAGGGAGCAATGGGCTTGCTCTGCTTGCCGCGTTCAGAGTTAGGGATCGAGAAATGAAATTTTAATTCGATTAGCTGGCATAACCAGGAAGATGGTAGACTCATGTCTCAAAAAGCCATCTTCAGAGATTACAGAATCGTGAGGCAGTTATATAGGGAAAATGGGCAGTAAGGAACGGGGTCCAGGGATGTTGGTCTCCAGGCTTGATGGACTCCAGGCATCACATGGTTCCATTCTTCTGTCATCTGGGAGGGATAACTTGTAGGTGTGTTTCCTGCCTGTGGTCAGCTTGTTCCTGGAGAGAAACTCATAGAACAAAGTTTTTAACTTTTCAAGCTATTGGGGAGTACATACGTAAGCGGAGGCTATAAATCACGAGAGCACGTGAATTTTTTAGAGTCCATGCAGAACAGCGAGTAGTCACACAAAGGAGGGGCTGGGGCCGTTTAGTGTAACAAGATGGCCTCACTTATGCTCGCTTACAATTGCATTTCTTTCATGAAAACATTTTGTGCAGAGGAGGGGCCACCTGTAAAAGGTGAGGAAGATATGTCTGGGTTTCCTTCAAGCTACCCGCTCTTCCATGTTGTTAACTTTTGCTTTAAATCCTTCTAACAGCTGGAATCTAGCTAATATCTTTGCTGTAACTACTTTAGTAGATCCCAAGGTCAGGGCCCTGCAATACCAGGATATGGCATAGGCCCCTGGGCTTGGTATTGAGACCTACAAGATGAGGGCAGAGGCTATGCAAACCACCACTTTCTTTACCCATCCAGGAATCACTAGAGCCTGGAGGGCAGCTTACTCTGGGCCATTAGTTCTGAAGGGCTTATCTTACCAGAAGAGTGAACCCAGCTGACTGAGAGAGGCATTTCGATCAGAAGCTTAAATGGAATAAAATCAAGTTGAATAAGACCTGCTCCTACCTTTGAGGAACTCTCTTTTTCTTTCCTTTTTCTGACAGTGATGTATGATCAGATAAGAATTTGTCATTCATTGAAGCTGGTGTTGTTACTTCTTTGGCAGCATTTGCTGTTATTGCTTATTTATTTTAATTTTAGTTTAATTTTTGCATAGGTAAAACATTCATATGATTCAAAAATTAAAACATATAAAAATATATCAGTGAGAATTCTTTATCCCATTTTTGTTCCTCATTTTTTTTTCTTTTTTTGCTGAGGAAGATTAGACCTGAGCTAACATCCACTGCCAGTCCTCCTCATTTTTTGCTTGAGGAAGATTAGCCCTGAGCTAACATAGGTGCCAATTTTCTCTACTTTCTATGTGGGTCGCTGCCACAGTGTGGCTGATGAGTGGTGTATGTCCGCGCCCGGGGTCTGAACCTGCAAACCCTGGCTGCTGGAGCGGAGCGTGCTGAACTTAATCACTATGCCGTGGGGCCTGCCCCTGTTCCTCATTTTTAAGGAAATCTCCTATATAATTACTGTTCTTAGTTTCTTGTGAACCTTTCATTACTTATTTTTCTATATACAAAGAAATAAAAATATATTTTGTTTTTCTCCTTTTTTATATAGATAGTAACACACTGTATACACTGTTTTGCATCTTCTTTTATTCACTTAATATATCTTGGAAAACTTTCCATAGAGAATACTCTACATCTTTTTAGCTGCATAGTATTCCATTGGATGCATGAATATAATTTAATTAACCATCCCCCTGTTAACGATGTTTGAGAGTTTTCTATTCTTTTATTATAACAAGCAATGCTTTTTGCACATATGCAAATGTTATCTGTAGGATGATCTCCCAGGATAATTATGGGGTCAAAAGTTTATATATTTCAGTTTTGATAAATGTTATCATATGGCCCTCCATAATGGTCTGTTTTAATTATTGAGGCTTCATAATATGTTATAGACTTCTCTTATTGGGATACTCTTTCATATGACTATTAGAAGCAGGTTGTCTAATTCTAAGAAAAACATTAGTATTTTTATTGAGACCATATTAAATGTGAATTTTGTTAAAGGAGAATTGAATCTTTATGATTTTGAGGTTTTCTATTTAATAATTGGTATGCTTTTCTGTTCAACTCTTCTTTTGTGGGAGAATCTTTTTCATGTAGTTCTTCCACTTTTCTTGTTTAGATTATTTGTAGTATTTTCTTTTTGGTTGTGATTAAAAGTGGGTCTTTTTTTCCTGTTATATCTTCTGTTTGTACTTTCTGTATATGAAAACTATTGGTTTCATTATCTTAATCTTGTAATCTGCTAACTTAGTTATTTTAAGTAAGTTAAAATAATTAAGTTTGTAGTACTTTTCAGTGGACTCTCTTAGGTTTTCCAGGTATACGAACATACCATTTGCAAGTAGAGATTATTGTACATGCTTCTTTCCAACTTTTACCTTTCTTACTTATTTCACTTAATTTTCTTTGCATTGGCTAGGACATCCAGCAAAATGTTAAATAATAGTAATAAGAGTAGGTATCCTTTTCCTGTTCCTGACTTAACTGGGAATGTCTCTGTGTTTCCCTGTTAAGCATAAGCTGGCTTTTGGGTTGAGATAAATACATTTTATTATGTTTCAGAAGTATCCATCTGTGCTGGTCATTTACCTTTGGTCTCTCAGCTTCACCTCGCCCTTATGTACTATACTCTTTGGCGTTGGGGCTGGGACTCTGCAGACTACATTTCCCAGATGCCTTTGACACCTGCTTTCTGTTGGGATCTGTCAATAGGGGGCACGAGGGGGAGCCTGGAAGTTGGGAGGAGGAAGAAGCACTTCCTGTCTCTTGTTATTCCAGTCAGAGGTGCCTCAGTAGAGGTATCTCACCCCAGTCTCCAGCTTTTCCTCTAGACTCCCAGAACCAACCTCATCACTACCCCTCATAGGTACCAGCAGCAGCCAGGCTGTGCCCCCTCCTCAGAGGTATGAGCCCCAACTCAGAGGCACGTCTTTCCTCTGAGCTCCTGAGGAACTAAGAGCACTGGAGCAGTGCACCCCTCTCACACGTCTGAGCTCCAGCTTTGTGGGGCCTCTCCTTTGAGCTCCAACATTCTTGTAACCTAATCTCTTCCCTTTTGCCCCCCACCCAACTCTATAGATTGTGATGCTTCCTGCATTTATTGTCTCTAGGTTACTGCAGTGTCCTCTTTTTGCTTTTCCAGTCCTCCAACAAGTATTTCACCAGTTTCCTTCGTTAAATCCCCTCTGTTGAAATACCTGATGAGCTTTCTGCTTTGCTTGAAAGCACCCGGTCTGATGACTCATCTGTTCCTATTTTATTGAATGTTTTTATCAAGATTGTTTTCTGAATTTTTTCCCCTGTGCTTTTTCTGTGCCAATAGGGATGATTGTGTGTTTTTTCTCTTTCTAACACTGGACTCTTCTTGAATTTCTGTAATAAATCCCCCTTCATCACGTTCTTTTAATGGGCTGCTGATTCTACTTGCTGTTATTTTCATTAGAATTTTTGCGTTAATATTTATACATGAGGTTGGTCTGAAGTTTTCTCTTTTTGAGTAATCTATGTCAGGTTTTTATTTCAATACTGTATTTTATGAAAATTTTGGACTTCCCTTTTTTTTTTATAAAGCTCTGGAACAGTTCATATAGCATTTAACATTAACCTTTTCAGATTTCTGTTGTTGTTTTATCTAGTTTCTGTTTCTAAAGATTTGGTGGCATTCCTTTATGAGATTCTGTGGGACTGGTGCTAGTTTGGTATCATATAATGGGAGATCTATTTCATTAAATGAATCCAGAATGACTACCACAAAAAATGATGTTGGATACTGCATTAACTGGGCTAGTCGAGAAAAGCTTTTGTACCAGGGCTGGTCCAAACCAAACTGTGAAATAGGCACTGTGTCTCTAGGTCTCTTTTAATCCCATAATTATTGTGCTTATGTCTCTACGTAATTCTCCCTCTTACCTGCTTTCTTTTCCGTCCTATTCTGATGCCATTCCCTGCTGAGGTCACCTACTGCTGACTGATACAGTTTGTGCGATATGACCCCACACAGAACTATTTGCATTTTAATAGAGGAATCATGACTATGGTCATGACAGAATCGTGGGTGCTGGTACTTCACATTTTGTGTCCCCTCTGTCTTCACTTTAAAGTTCTCTAAGTACACTTATGTCTGAGTTGAGGCTTAAGTGTACCAGGTTGAGGAGAGTGTACCTACCCATGGACTCAGTTAAACAGGTTTAATAAGCTTCCACTTAGGAACCTTAGGGGGTCTCCAGTCTTCTTTTAAAAAAATTGGGGTCACCACCTGACTACCTTGGAGTAAGTAAAGGAAAGGATGGAATAACACCCTGTTCAGGTTCCCAACCCCCCCCCCCCCCCCCCAGCCTCCAGCTCACCATGTATTTTCAAGGCCCTTATGCATCCTCCTTTCTCAGACCAGCTGGCTTTTCCTTGCCCTTGACCCTCGCTTGTTTTTGGAGCTGTGACCCTGGCTTCTCTCACAGTGGTCCCCCCTCTCCCACCCCTCACCATGAACTGACCATCTCCTCAATTGCCAGGTAATGTCTCCTGGTTATACTTATTCATGTTAGCTTCACTGCATTACTTGCTTTTAAGTCTGTGTCCCCCACTGGACTGGTTGCTTCTGAGGGTGTGTTCTGTGACCATTCGTTTTTGTTTCCAGTGCTTAATACAGTGCTGCGCACATCGTAGGCCTCCAAAAATATTGGTTGAATGATTGAATAGTGAAACCTAAGTAAAAGTGGAGGAAAAGAAAGATGAATGGCAGATGGATAAATGGACTCTGAAGGGACTTCAGTACCATGCGCCAAATGCTAAAAGGTGGGTTTTTAATAATCCACTTGCACTGTATGAAAGTAAACATAGTGTTTTCATTCAGAGTGAATTTAATTTATATTTAATTCATGTTTACATTGCAGATGCTTTTCTGGCAACACACTTTCTAAATCTGCTTACTCAGAAGATGTGTATCAGAATAAGTCAGAAAGACAGTTTTCAAAGCTATGAAAGTCTGAAATCCTCTGGTAGCTTTATAACAATTCACCTTTTGTATCATGAAATTTTTGTTTATCTTTACTGCATCAGGACATTTTGTCCTGCTTCAAGTAATGATGATAGTAGAGACAAGGGAATCCAAGGGTGTAATATGGAAGCTAAAAATAGCTCTGTCGGGAGATGAGATGACCTGAAAGCAGAGGATTAAATTGAGGGGTTTGAGGGAAATAAAAGCTCTTCCCATGATGCCTCCACCTGGAGAGTATAAATATAAATAGAGCATGGGATTATGTTTAGCCTGAATGTTTTCCCATCTTGAGCTGCTGGAAAAATTTAATTGGCAATCTGTGCGTCGATGACAAAGGGAGGATTTAGAATTCTTTGGACCCACGTTAGCCTCTGAAATTATTCAGGAAGATAGAAGCACTGTTAATCCTTATCTGCTGTTACCTGCCCAAAGTACATCTTAATGTATTATGTATTCTTTATTCTGTAATCTCTAGGTAGATATTTCATATTCTAGTTTTCTCTTTCTTATCGATGTATTAAATTAGGTTTCATCATGTTCAATTGTGTAGGGACAGTTTTGGAGAAGATTTACATACATATCTGTGTGTATTATTGAATTGCATTAATTGCTAAAATTAATCTTTTTAAAGAGTTTAGTATTACCCCAAAGTGAAGAAAAATTGTTTGATGGTGACAATGTAAATTTGCTGATTTTATAACCTTACTTCAGAAGTGTTATTCCTTTTGGTAAGACAATTTGGTTTTATCAACTGTGATATGAGAAGGTGAATTCTTACCTGTAAGTCAATATGAGTGCCTTCATTTCTGTCCCACAGAGCTCATTTCTGTCTTCCTTTGGGGGTGGGGAATGTGGGTGCAGGATAGAAACTGAGGGGCATAGATCTTAGGTTCTCCAGCTGGAGTGTCCCTCCCCAGGGACATGCTCCTCCTCTCCAAAGGGTACACAATTGGAGACCACTGCCGCCTCCTTCCTTGAAATAAATGCCCACTGGATCTTGGTAAAGTTCTAGCAGTAGAGTGTTTAGCTAATGCTCTAAAGCTCTGGAGGTGGTGACGGGGGAGGGCCAAGGCTCTGTCAAGGGCCAGGCCAGGCGTCACGGCCCGGGCCTTTAGATCTCTTTTATTCTTTAACTCTTCTGTTTCTCTTGGTCTCTCTACATCCTAAGCAGATGAGGTTTCTCTTCTTGTTTCTCTGTCCCGGACATTTCACCAACCTGTCCCCAACCCTGCAGCGTCAGGCATCCTGTGAAGGTCTGCGCCTTTCTCCTTTTCTGCCATCCCTGAGAGGGTAGGGTGAACTCTGACTCGTGACTGCTGGCTTTGCCAGTCTCCGCAGAGTCTAGATGAGAAAGTAACACTCTTCCTATTTAATGCTATTTGGACTGTATGTTTTTTGTGACCTGTTGGCCCAGCATTACTATGCTAAGAAAGCTTTTTAAATTAGCCGACCATGAAGGTGCCCCAATCAATTATCCTTAATCCCTATGAAAACAAAGTGGACACAAATATAATATTAGCCAATTCAATCAAAGTTTGGCATGAAATGGAATTTCATGGTCCCTTTTCTCCTATCTCATAAAATTAAAGAAATACCTTTTGTTTTTTAAAGCAATCATTTGTACTTTGGATTTTTCTTTAAACTGAAATGGCCACGCACATAGACGTTGGTAGCCCCCTTGATATGTTTCCTACAATTCTCATGGAAATGTAGTTTTACTCCTATGTTGGAGGTGTTGTAACCACAAAAGGGGTAAACAGAATCAATTCCATATCCATTGTGCAAGAACATAGCCTCTCCTTTTAGCCTACCTTGATTTTTCTTTTACTATGAATGAGAAGTTATTTAGGAATATTTTAGGGTACATAAGATATAGTGACCTTTCCTGCACCGTGGAGATAGCCCATACTTCTGATGATTAAATTAAAATAAGCGACATATATGTTTGAATACTAGAAAGGATGACTTTGTATATTTTCAGTGCTAAAACAGTCTGGCTCTCTAGATATGTTTAATTTATGGCCTTCATCAAATATCCTCCACCATGAAAGAATATTAGTAGAAACCTAAGATGACCAAAGCTGAGAAGAAACAATATAAATTGTGTCAGCAAGATAGTATCCTCTCGGATTTTCTTGTTTAAGTATATTAAGAATGTCCTCAGGCTATCCTTGAACACAGAAGAACTGCAATTATGTGTGTCTGTGTACACACACACACACACACACACACACATATATATATAAACATACAAATATAAAGATAAATATTTAAAAAAATATAAAATCAGTCTTCATCCAGTGGTGGTCTGGAGCTGGCTCCTATCAGCTGGGGAGAGCCAGCTGTATCCATCTCTTTTCACTTCTGTGTTCAGTGACATCATGGCCATGACTGGAATATTTACACGATGGAAATTGGCTAACACTGTATCATGGCTTCCTACCCCCTCGCAGAGAGCCCGTTTACCAGCACCCCACTGTTCCATCTAATCTAGGAAAAAAATCAAAGATTCCCAAATAAGCACTTACTGTTTACAAGAATGTTTGTTGGAAAACAGGACTGTAACAATAAGCCAGTTAATATTTCAGTCAAATATTTATTGAATTTTGTATATTTATTTGTATCCATTTATCTTATCCAACTCAATTATTTCTTACAGTTTTTAAATTGATTGCTTAGATTTTTCTAGATACTCAGTCACATTCGTAAATGATAACTTTGACTTTTTTCCTAAGGCTTATACTACTTATTTTTTCAGTCCTGTTCTATTAGCTATAGCCTCCTAAAATTTTTAAAATAATTGTGATGGTGAGTACCTGTGACTTGAGTTTACTTTAAGGTAATGGCTTTACTATTTCACATTCATTATAATGTTTGCTCTTGGTTCCTGATAGGTAATCTTTTTAAAATTTAGGAAGTTTCCTTCTATTTTACTCTTTTTTTTTTGGTAAGGAAGATTGGCCCTGAGCTAACATCTGTGCCAATCTTCCTCTATTTTGTATGTAGGATGCCTCCACAGCATGGCTTGATGAGTGGTGTTTAGATCTGCGCCCGGGATCCAAACCTGCGAACCTTGGGTGCCTGAACTTAACTACTACACCGCTACTGCCTCCTACTCAGTTTTTAAATCAATAATTACTCTCAAATTTAATTGAAATTTTGGTGCACCTATTGATATAATGATTTTTAACTTATAACTAACTTCAATAAATTATGGTGATGGGTTCCCTTTGTTGAATCAGCCTCTAATTATTGAAACAAAATTTATTTAGTCTTGGAATATTATTATTTTAACTCACTGCTATAGTATTGGTAAGATTTTATTTAGGATCTTTTTTTTTAATTCATATGTTAGATTGGTCTATAGTTGTTTCTTCTCTTGAATTTATCAAGTTTTGTTTCAGGCTGTGTTAGCATCTTAAATGAATTGAGAAATTTTTCATCTTTTTCTATTCCTTGGAATAATTTGAATAATATAAAATTATCTATTGTAAGGTTGGATAGAACTTGTTGATACATGCATAGCCCTTGTAAAAATAAGGTATATGTTCTGGGGAATGGGAGTGCTGACCGAATCAGTGTTGCAGTGTTGCTGGACGTGCTTCCTGCCACTATAAATTGCCAGTCATTCTCCCGTTCTCTTCAGATTCTGTGGAATAAAGCATTTCTGTAGCCATTCTTTGAGCTGTTCATCAGACTGGTTCGTCAGACTGTTGGTCAATCCTTCCACCAAGGATATCCTTCAAGTTGCAGTTCGTTTCAGGTCTTTGTCCTCTGTTTCTTCGATTGTTTCTTTGAAGTTGTCTTGAGCCATTGTAAAATTTATCTTTTGTCACTCAGGGTATCCTAATTCCTTTGTTTCTTGTTGGCATACAGGTCTAGAACTATCACTGGCACACTTTTTTTGTTAGTAATTGTGGGTCAAAACTTTTAGCCAGAACACAAAATAAAGACAAGCCAGATTGGAGTAATCATTATCTCTTGTGGCATGTGCTCAATATGCACAAAATGCTCTTTGACGAGGGGAGTTTGTGCTCAAGTACACTGGGACTTATTAGCTTGGAGCATATTTATTGCCTGGGAGATATGCTGGCATATAGCATACGTGAAAACACAGAAATTTTAATTGCTAGTGGCAATAAGAACTTATGTGTATATTTGTTAAAGGGATATATATAATAATAATATTATAATTAATAATAATTTCCTTAAATACATACATATACATACAGATATATCCATATACATACATATATATATTCCATATATATCTTTTTACATATATAAAGGGATCTATCTGTATGTGTATATATGTATTTAAGGAAATTATTTCAGAAACAAACTGTAGTGTAATAATTCAGTGCTGTGTGGGTGGCATTAAATGGGGGCTGTTTGTGTAAAAGTCTTTGTGCCTAGAACCTTTTTTTCATTTCGAGCTTTCTTCTCTCTTCTTTAGTATCTTCCATGATTATTGGTCCATTTAGATTTTTCTTCTTCTTTTATGTGTTGAAGATAAATAATAACAAAATAATGAAAGTCCTTTTCTAACAGTAGTCCTCACAGTTTTGATTGTATAGCCCACCAGTAAAATATGAGCATGTACCCTCGATATATATGTATTTATTTATAAATTACATACATACCCTTAAATTAAGGTATTATGTATATTATAACAAATTTCACTCTGAGAAAAATATAGTTAAACATGCTTAATTAAAAAAAAAATCTTTTCTTAACATTATGTGATTTAGTAATTCAAATGTCAATTATTTTAAGCTCAATTTATTTTGATATTTGGTTTCAGCCATTGTTATAGTTGAAATAGAAAAAATAGATTCAGGGCCAGCCCCAGTGGCCTAGTGGTTAAGTTCAGCACACTCTGCTTTGGCATCCCGGGTTCAGTTCCCAGGCTCAGACCTATACCACTTGTCTGTCAGTGGCCATGCTGTGGTGGCAACGTACATACAAAATAAAGGACGAATGGCAATGGATGTTAGCTCAGGGAGAATCTTCCTCAGCAAAACAGAAGAAGATTGGCAACACATGTTAGCTCAGGGTGAACCTTCCTCAGCAGAAAAAACCAGAAAGATTCAGGTGGAAAAAGTGCATTGATAACTGCTCTTACTAATCATGATGTTCGTTTTTCAATTTCATCTGTTGATTACGCAAAATTATTTTAAAATGAAATTTACTAGTAAATTTTCATTGTTGTTCATATCAACTGGTTTTCTTATATACTAATCCGAAGGAATTGATTTTTATATTTTTACCAATTGATTTCAAAACTCACTGAAAATCTTCATTTGGGTGGTTTTTAAACAGATTAAAGAGCTCTATTTTCAAATTTTAAAATCTGTAAAATTAGAGCTTTTCTAGGCAATGAACTTACGTTGTTTTTAGGGGAACAAAATCATGTAGTAGAAATATCTTCAAAGAAGATCCATTTTTAAAATGCTCTTTGTATTGCACAAATTTAAAAGAGCAGCTACGTTGTCATTTATTGTTCAAACATCACTTTTATTTGGTTGATTTGTTTGAAAATATGTGCTACTGATGGCTTCTTGTCATCACTGAAAGTTAGCAATTTTGGAATTCTCATCTTTCTATAATATAAAACACCATAATTTTAAATTTGACAACTCTTTTAAGTGCCTTAAAGATAATCGATAAAACTCTGTGGTACAAAGATTTTTTGCATTCACTTTTATAGTAGACTATGAATTTTCCCTCAAAATTTATTGTTGCCTTATTTTTGTAATATAAATACCCTAGTTATAACTGGGCATATGGTAGACCAGCTAGAGTCTCAATTTCTCAGCCCCTCATGCAGTTATGTTAAGTTCTGACCAAGTGGATGTAAGTGGAAGTGATGTATGCATGTTCTAGGTCAAGTCCTTAGAAGGTTGCCGCTTGTCTCCCACAGTCCCTTTCTTTCTTCACATGTCTGGAAAGGAATTGTGGTGGTGGTGAGCCAGTTTCAATTATGTGGGCAAGGAATACCTGAGGGGAAGGCAGAGCAGTGATGGAGTAGGGTCCTGGGTCCTTGGATGACCTGATGGAACAGAGCCACCTATCAACCATGAACTAGCCACAAGAAAAATGAATTTCTATCTTGTTCGAATCACCATATTTTTGGATCTATTTGTTATAGTAGTTGGCCTGCATTTTACTATACTTTTTATCTCATTATAATGCAGTATAAAGAGTATATTGCTGTTGTTTTTATAAAAGTTTTCATGTGTCTATATATCATTATAAAAATGACCACATTGATTAGAACAGAGCAGAGTGTTCAGATACATATCCAAGTATATGTGGAGGTTTAGTAAATGATAAAATGGCATTTTAAATCAATAGAGATGGATTGATAGTTGTTGAAGCTGGGTGATGAATACTTAGAGTTCTTTATACTCTTTTACTCTTTATATTTTGAAATTTTCTGTAATAAAAAATAAACACATATTAGGGGGTTGGGCGCACAAGGGGTGATGGGATGCATTTATATGGTGACTGGCAAACAATATTGTACAATTAAAATTTCACCATGTTATAAACTATTAAGACATCAATAAAAAAATAAACACATATTAAAAAATAAAAAGTGAATAAAATAAACTTTTTGGAGAAAGAATAGATAGTTCAGTGGAGGATGTTACTTACTTGGGAGGAAATAAAATTAGTCTATACCTCACACGATAGTCAAAAATTAATTTCAGATGGATTAAAAATATTCATATAATTAATTCCAGATGGATTATAAATGTACATTTAAAAGACATAAGGAATAGAAGAAGATATAGGAGGACATTTTATAATATTGCAGTTGGGAGAAATTTTTTAGGAAAAAATAAAATTTAGAAGTCATAAAGGAAAATATTGTCAGTTTTGAATAAAAGAATTATAAGCTTCTGTACAATAAGCTTAAAATACAGGTTGTAGTCTAGGCAAACATACTTGCTGTGTATATAGCCAATAATTGTATTCATAGTATATAAAAAGTTTCCACAAAATCAATATGACAAATACATATAACTTGTAGGAAAATAAGCAAAGGATGTGAACAGACAGTTCAAAGAAGAAAACAAAAAATGGCTTATAAAAATATGAAAAGATTTCCAATCTTACTAATAAAAAGTACAAATTGAGACTAGTTTTTTGCCCATCATACTGGCAACAAATAAAAAGATTGATACTATTCAGTGTTAACGGGGATAGAATTAACCAGGCATTTTCATAGTGTTGCCAGAAGTGTAATTTGGTTCAACAATGTAATTTGTTTTCGAGACAAATTTGGTAGTACCTTTAGAATGTATTTTTCTATGGCTTGGTAATTCTACTTCTAAATAAAGATTTAGTTAAAGATACATATATGTCTAGTTTATTGCACTGTTTATAATAGGAAAAAATTGAAATACCCTAAATTTTAATCAGTAGGAGAATAGCTAACTAAAGTATGGCATACCTATATACTAGAAAATTATTCAGTTGTTAAAAAGAATGTACATCTGAAATGCTATTTATATTATTGTTACATAAAAAGAGAAAAGTGCAAAACAATATGTATAGCAAGATCCCATATTTATGTATCTGTAAATATCTGTATAAGCATTGGGAAAAATCAGGATGATATTTACTAACTATACAGTTATTACTCTGGAGGGATGTATTTGGAGGGACAGGGATATTCATTTAACTATATAGTTTAAAAAGAGTGTGGTATACTCTTTTTGGTGGGTTTAAGTTTCTAATTTGTTCCTTTCTGAAATTTTTAGACAAATAGATCTTTCAGAAAGAATATCAAAACAAAAACGTATTGAGAATCGACTTTGTGCCGTATGAGTAGGAAGAATGAAAGATACAAAGGAAAAAGAAGCACATCTCTGCCTTCATATCCACAAATACATTTTAGATGTCAGACTTTGATAAATGCTGTAAAAAAGCCACATTGAAATACACACCACTTAAATCACTCTACTGGGAAAAGTCAACCTGATCATATGATCTAGGTTAAAAAGTTCATAGCTCTTGCTCAAATAACGCAAGAGGGTAGCAAAATCTCTTTAAAGCTTTAAGCGACTGTTCAATAATGTCATCTTAGGAAAAAAGTCAGTACAAGGTGACTTCTAATGCAGAGATTTTGCTGATGTCCATGTGATATATTCAAAGACAGCAGAAAAGATGCTGTAACTACTACCTCCAAAATGGACTAGCTACAAACATTTCTCACAAACCTCTGATGAACTGTCGTTTTTGGGTCTTGGTCCTGTAAGCTCTCTCTCCTCCTTTTTCTCTCTCTCTTTGCTTAGTATAAATTATCAGAAGATTTTAGGTCATGAAAACATTTTTTTTTCTTCTCGCTGATAATTATGTCTTCAGAGTAAGCAGATTTTGTAAGGGAGTGTGCTGCCAGAAAAGCATTTAAGACTTGAACACAGACCAAATACATTCAGTTAGTTTCTCAGGGGCAAAGGTTCAGCCTTCAGACCGTGGGCAGGAGTGGTCAGTCTTTCTGCTCCATGCATCCTTCATGGGGGCTGTCGATGTTTCTGAGACATTTCCGATCGGAGAAGTATGTGCTGACAGCCTCTGCTCGTCGTGTTCTTAGTCTTGCTTCACGGGCATTGGGCCTGGGGCTTGACAGTGGGCTTGGCAAGCATCCACCCCTGACTCCTGGCCTGGGTGCTTCGTAAATGGCTCCCCTACTTTCCTGTTTCAGCACTGTAGCTCACCTTTGGAACTTGAAATCTTGTCCTAAACTCCAGCCCAAAAGTCTGAAGAGCTTTTCTTAACTGTATACATGGGCAAGGGTGATGTTCAAAATATTTAACAAGCAGTAGAAAGTAGGCACTGACCAATCAGAACAGATGCCAACTGAAGGGCTGATGCCTTTTAATTGCTAGATCCTGGTGGGGTTCAGAAGTTCAGAGTGGGAGGGAGGTGGGCAACAGGGAGGACACTCAGGGGTCTTGGGGCCTCCACCCCTTGGGGCCACCTGGTCCTGCTCTGCCCGAATGAATCACCTGATGCCCTAACACTCCTGCACGCCTGGCTTTGAGTATTTGATGCCTGAAGTTTCTCATGGCTGTGCCGCCGCTGGCTCTTGCCCGGACATACTCAGGACCCTTAGCAGGCCTGCCTTGCTACTTGCCCCCATCACCCGTCTGCCGCCCCAGCTAGTGAGGCCCCATCTGTCTTGTGGCTGAGTGGGCCTGAGTCTGCCTCAATTTAGGAATTTCCCATAGAAACGATACCTTATTGGGATTAAGTTGGACCTTAAGAGTCAGCTGTTAGTTGAGAATAGCTCGTTGGGGATGCTACTGATGGGGCTGTAGTTGTAAGGTTGGTTTGACCACCCATTGCTTCTCTGTATAGAGTGTTAGCTGTTCAGTTTGCGTATATGTTTTGGTCTTTATTTCATGCTCTTGGTCTCAGTCCATCGTCCTCTCCTGTGTCTCGAGTTGTTTCTGATGCACTGTCTGGTAAATTGACTCTAGTCTCTGAAGGACTCTGATTTATAATGGGTCTTGAAAGGCACTTAAGGATGCCCTTGAAAAAGACTTAGTGACCATTTGTTAGGACTTTGCTGCAAATCAGCACAAGTGGTTTTTTCTCTTTCTTATTTTCCATCTTTCTCTCCTGCCCGTCTTTACCCCTCTCACCTGTACATTTTCTCCGGCACTCGGGGGGCTGCGTGGCCTCACCTGTCTCCCTTGCCTTTCCTCCCTGAGCTCTTTCTGTGGCCCCTTTTTTCTCATCATGCCCCTCTGCTGCCTTCTCTCTCAAGACTGGTCTTTGTGGCCTTTGCTTAGTGTGGCTATTAACCACTTGAGAAATTTTGGTGTTTGGCTGCTATTCAGCTTCTCAGCATTTGCTATTGGGAAGTTACAAACACCCCATAAAACATGCTTCCTTATTTTATATTTCCTAGCTTCTTATCTTGAAAAGGACACTGTCTTTGACATATTCATGTTTTAGACCGTGACTCTTTTCATTTTGTACACGTGGTCGCTAGTGATATTGTCTGTGAGTGGGCATCTCAGAAAAGAGCTGCATGCGGACAGATTGTGCTTTCATGTACAGCATCATCTGTAGGACCCCTCCGTCTGTAATTATGAGGCTGGGTTATGATTTGCTGGTTGCTTTGCTATTTATAGAGCCTGTCATTGCGCATGACTGTCTGCCCCGGGCTGGGAGCCTCGTTGCTAGAGGCGTGGGGCTCCGGCTGCCGTGAGAGCAGATTGTAGGACTGCTGCTCCTGTTTCTGAGGAAGGCAGCCTCCCTCACTTGTCCTCCTCAGCTTGAGTGGAGCCTCTGCAACTCTGTCTGCTTCCCAGACGGCTGCCGCTTCTGCCACTTCTGTATCCCGATGCTACCTGTTTTTGATGTCTAATCTGCCCACTGTTTTGCTGTTACTTTTATTTTTTTGTACTGATGGACTTGCTGTCTTCTAGAAGGTTTTTATCGCTGATTCTTTCCTGTCATTGAATGTTAAATGGGCTCATAAGTTATTAATGGCACTGTTTAGGAAATCAGACTTGGTGTTTGTTGCAGGTCAGCTTCCCAGGGAAATAGACTTTGAGATGGAGATTGACTGGGGAGTGCCCTCGGGAACAACACTTAAAGGGAGTGAGGGAAGCAGGACTGGGCGGAGGGAGAAGCTGAATTGTAATGCATATGCAACCGAGACCTCAGCTGATCCCACAGTTCTAGAGCTGAGAGGCCCTTCAGAGTTGTCCCTAGTTGAAGCAAGCACGCCCCCTTTCCACTGACCAGCATTGGCCCTGGGGAGGGGGTGTGACCCTGGGCCAGACAGCTAGCTCTTAGGGATTCAGCTGAAAGCCAGGAGCTGCCACCGCTCCTAGCAGCTGGGGAAATGAGTGCTTGCCTCATGAAGGCAGGATTTGGGTGGTGCCCCACAGCATCCACTAAAATGTTCTTGGTATAGGGGCCGGCCCGGTGGCGCAGCGGTTTCGTCTGCACTTGGCAGCCCGGGGTTCGCGGGTTCGGATCCCGGGCGCCCGCCGACGCACTGCCTGTCAGCCATGCCGTGGCGGCGTCCCATATAAAGTAGAGGAAGATGGGCATGATGTTAGCCCAGGGCCAGTCTTCCTCAGCAAAAAGAGGAGGATTAGCAACGGATGTTAGCTCAGGGCTGGTCTTCCTCACCAAAAAAAAAAAAAAAAAAAAATGTTCTTGGTATAGTTTTGCATAGAGTGGATGCAATTTCTACCCTACTTTTAACTTGATTTTAATACGAATGCAATGTGGGTTCCATACTTTGAGAGTCTCTTAAAAGCTAAGCATATTTATTTTCTTTTTATGGTTTATTTTGGTAAGAAAACATGATGTTGATGAATTCTGTCTAAGAAAAAAATAGAGTATAGGCCAGTTTCAAGAATAAATCCTGCCTTACTGGACAGCCACTGCTCATAAAATTCACTGTCACTTTCTGCTGATGACTTTATCTCTAAAAACCAAAGCAGGAGGTGGGCAGGGTGAAGGGTTGAAACCTGTTGTACCAAAAGCAATAGGATTGATAAATTTGTGCAAACCTTTTTTTTGGTAGGTACAGTCCAAATATAAAAAATCATCAGGGAATAGGCATAATTATTAGAAAAATAATGCAAGTACATCCTTTGGTAGTATCATCTATGTGTTTGACAAAACAACATAACAGATGTTGTTTAATCTGCCTATGAAGCTACAAACAGATGGAGTAGACGTGGCTGCCAGAGGGAAATTAGACTGACCTTATATTTCACAGACCAGGTTGTTGATGGAGAGCACAGATTAACAGACAGAAACACCGAATCAAAATTACTTTTCAATCTATGATAGAAGCAGGAGTGCTCATGGCCCTACAGGATTCTGTAGAGGAGGGGTTAGCAAAGACTTTCTGTAAAGGGCCAACTAATCTAGATTTTTTTACTTTGAAGGCCATATGAACCCTGTTGCAACTACTCAACTCTGCTTTTGTAGCAGAGAAATAGCCATAGACAATATGTACGTGAATGGACATGGCTGTATTCCAGTAAAACTTTGCAAAAATAGATGTGGATCAGACTTGGCCTGAGGGCCATAGTTTGCTGACCCCTGATGGAGAGCGCACGTCAGGTTGCCTGAAGTTCACTTCTAGAGCAGATACTTACGGAGTCGTAGGCAAACTTCTATGTGTCCATTTTCTTACCTGTAAAATGGGCATTAACATAACGTTTACCTCTCAGGAATACTACAAAAAACAATGAGATCATGCATCCACAGTGTTTGGCACATAGGAATGCTTGATAACTAGAAATTATTATGATTTATGCAACTGTAAAGAATTAGAGTTGGATGTAGTTAACCAGGTGAAGAATGTTGGAAAACTGTTAGATAAACTGGCTTGAATTATGTTTGGCCGTGTAATAAGATGTGTAAATGGAACTCTTGTGTCTTAGTGTCGTCTGAGGCCTCAAGAGTTGTAGTTGGTGAGGATCACATTGCCAGAGAGAAGAACTAGGCAACTATGCAGGACTTGGAAAGGAGGTGGCTATAAAATTGGTTTTGCCACCAACTCTGTGGCAGAGTCTGCTATTGCCCAGTATCTATGTTCTCTTCTGGGCATGTGACCTAACTACATTTTTTGGCTTCCCTTGCAGTTAGGTGATGGCCATGTAACTGAGTTCTAGTTTACGAAATGTTGGGAGAAGTGATGTGTGCTGTTTGAAGGCTTGGCCCATTGAAACCATCCACACACAATCCTGGCTCTTTTTCCATAAACTAGCAGAGTGGAGAGGACATTGAAGACCTAGAGGGCCACAAGATGGAAGGTGCCTGAAGCCCTAAATGACTGTATGGAGCAGAGCACCTGTCCCACTTGCTGATTCATGTGTGACTATGCCATGAGCGAGACATAAACTTTTATTGTGTTGAGATAGTGAGATTTTGGTGTTGCTTGCTACAGCAGTTAGCCTACACTGACATTTATAGTCACCCATCACCAAGTTTAGGCTATATGGATAAAGGCTGAGGATCCAGTTATGGGAGGTTAGAGCAGTGCTCATTCCACAGAACTTTCGGTGATAATAGAAATGTTTGCATCATCTGATGCAGTAGCCAGTAGCCACCTGTGGTATTGAGCACTTGGAATGTGGCTAGTGTGCCTGAGGAACTGAATTTTTAGTTGAATTTTAATTACAATTTAAATGCAAATGGCCACATATGGCTAGAGGTTACCCTGTTCGATAGCTCAGAGTTACAGACTGGAATATTTCTTAGCAGTGTACTGAGTTTCACCCCAAGTGAGACCCCAAATCTCACCCCATTAAGCCTAATGAGAGCAACTTTAAGTAGACCGCTGGGAAAGTTTGACTTGTGTCTCAGAGTCTGTGTGCCTAGGCTGGTGTCAGACCACGGGGGATAGTTCCAAGGGACCAGAGACTGTGGCTGGCGGCTGTTCTAATGATGGAGCCAGCAGAGGTGGCTGCTCTGGGAACAGCTTGCTCTTCCGGAATGTGTTGGGCAAAGGACGCATGAGTATTTCTTATGGATCTCTTAGGAGAAAGAGCCCTGAGTCACTTTAGACCCTGTCCAAGAGGAAGCCAAGAGGAGTGAGATGACCTCATTGGAATGGCACTGTTTTTTTGACTAGAAGTGACTAGAGGACTTTTTAATTATCTGAAAATGACTAGAAAAATTATAGGCTCTACCCCAAATTTTGTGTGGGGTTGGGAGAAAACTAACCCCTTATCGTGGGTTTGAAGGACAGCTGGGAGAGAGAGTATAGTTAGTTTTCTGAGTGTCCCCTATGATCCTTGCTTAGGTTAATCTAACAGTTATAATTAAAAAGCACTTTAAACTCCTTAAAGGAGAAGGTGCTACATCTCAAGTGGCTTCAACCTCAATGTCTCCTTTTATTCTTTTCCCCACCCCGTCTGTGGAGGCCATGTTTTGTGGCTTAGGCTCATTTGGGTGCAGAATCAGAGACCTACTGTATTTTAGGGCATGTTGTAAGGATGTATGCGTAATTTAGGAAAAAGACCCATAATAGCATCTGGCTTCACAGAGATGAGAGTTGAGAGTTGGTGGTGGATTTCAGGCCTCCTCACTGTAGTGAAATGCCAGAGGTACGACTCAGGTTTACTCCACTAGCTGCTACTTTTCCTTGCGCTGTCAATTGGTTTTCTCTCCTCACCATTGTTTCTGTGCTCTGTTAACCTCAGCCTACACAAGGGCCACACAGCTTCCATCAGGCCTTCTATATCCTTGTTACCCAAAGTTTGGTCTACAGACCAGCAACATTGGGATCTCTTGGGAGCTAGTTAGAAATTCAGAATCTCAGGCCCCATGATCTGCATTTTAATAAGAATCCTAGGCTATGCAAATATATAGTAACGTTTCAGAAGCACTGGTCTACAGAATGATTTTTTCTTTTTTTTTTTTTTTTGGTTTCAGCTTCTGTGCTAAGTGGCCCAGGCTCTTGTTATTTCTCTGTCAAACTCTCAAGGGAGGGCCTCTGCCCAAGTGTCAAGACCCAGGAACCATGACCTAAGCGGGTGGGGCACCATGGTACAAAACATCCTCCCCCAGGCAGCAGGACTGTGGGTGGGGCATATGTCCAAGAAGCGAATGATTGACATCAGTAAGAGATTTAAAAAGATTTCTAATTACAAAGCTGCATTGGAGTTGTAATAAATTTGCAGTCTGAAAAAACATCAGGGCTTCTGATCAGCAGGAACTAATAACTAGTTCATATAATATCAGTCAATATAAAAGAGAGTATATTACTAACCTGTGAAACCTTATCTAAAATAAGTGTACAATTCCTTAGACTTTGCAAAGATTAAAAGTAGACTTTTTGCTGTCATCATACTTCCAGGAATCAGTGAACCATACCAAACAATGATTAATTTTTGGAAAATAAGACTCTAAAAAGGTAATAGTTTGCCCCATTGTCCATTATTTGTCAGGAAATACATTCCCTCTGAAAACAGGTAGCTCTAGATACATTATTTTTTTATCCAGCTGACAGAGGGACTTCCATGGCCATTCTTTTAATGTAGGATTATTAAAACCACACAGGGCAAAGTTGCTTTAATCTTGAGGGTCCCGCTGTACACAGCACAATGGGGAACAGTGCATTTATGACCAAAATTACTCACTAACCACACAGTAAGAGTAGGAACTGGTATCCGTGAGAGCAGGGATTCTCAGACTGTAGTCACGGAAGGGCAGCATCAGCATCACCTGAGGACTTGTTAGAAGTGCAAATTCTCAGCCCCCATCCCAGACTTACTCCATTGGAAGCCCTAAGGGTGTGGCCCAGCAATCTGTATTTTAATCAGCTTTCCTGGTGGTTCTGATGCTTGATAAAGTTTGAGAACCACTGATTAGGGTAATGCAAACTTCTATAGCAAATATACACTTCAATGTATAATGGTTCAATGGCTCAAACAAAATAGAAATATATTTGTTGCTCGCTTAAAGGTGTAGGTGGGTGAACAGGTTGGCAGAGTGGCCTCCTTCATGCAGTTATTGAGGGACCCAGGCTGATGAAGGCACTGCTATCTTTAATATGTGACTTTCAAGGTTACCCTGAAGGTCATCTCAGCTAAAAGAGAAGAGCATGGAGACCTGGCTGTGGGAAGCATTTATGGTCTAGGTCCAGAAATGGCACACATTACTTATATCCCCATTCCGTTGGCTGTAACTTGGTCACATGGCCCTACCTAACTGCAGGAGAAGCTGGGAAATGTAGTCTAGCTTGTGCCCAAGAAAAAGAGGCAAATATGGATTTTGGTGAGAAGCTAGCAGTCTCAGTCATAAACTCTTCATGGAAATTTCTGAGATTTTATGTATTCTGGACCTAGTTTATGCCATAAACCCCTTTGACAGTCAGGTGGAGCCCATGGACTCATTCTCATTGTTTTTAAATGCATAAAATAATAAACATAGAATTACTAAGGAAGACAGTTATATTGAAATACAGTTGCAAATTATTAACATTTTTGATAGAGCAATATATGTACTTCTTTATTAATGCATTAAATAACAAGATCTAGGATAAATTTACTAACTACTATGATTTCGAAGTAACAATGAGTATAAATGGTATTTCAAGATATCTGCAGCCACTATAATTTAAGATTTAAATATCTGTGATTTCTTTTGGTGGCAAAGTCACAGGTACTGCTAATATTACCAGGTGTATGGCCTACATTCATAATTGAGTGATATGCTAAATTTCAATTAGAGGTTAGTGAAAATAAAGACGCAGATTTTCCCCATGCAAGATCATTGACCGCTGTCCCCATCTCCCTCAAATTTTGTCCATGGATCCAAGAACTTCTGCTGTTCACTTTATTGCTAGTCTTGGATGAGGAGAATCACAGAATTTTTACGGGGTACTATATGCTTTAGAAACATCAGCTTATTGGGCTTCATAATCTTTGAATATGGTAAATTTGTATCTTGTGCACCTATGAACCTTAGGTTTTCAGGTATCACAATACACAAAAGCAATTCCATATACATGTCAGTGATTCAATGCATTAAGTTTCCGTTTGTTCAGATGCTTCGTCGGTAAACTGGATGGTAGTTTGAGCTTATATAACAATAATTCTTACCTGAAAATGTTAACTTTTTCAGTTTCTTCCTCACTTATCTAAATTGTTTATAGATGAGCGTTTTAGTCAATTTAAACTTTTCTTGTTTTAATCAGTCAGCATATGTTCCTGAGCACTTTCTTGGTGCCCGGGCCTGTGACTATATGTAGAGGATCAGCCCTGAACGCATTACTGCCTTATAATCTCCCTGTGTAAGAGCAGAGTGGTGAGGGCACGAGCTTGGAGTTAGAGACCTGGCTTCTCATCTGGGCTTTTCTAACAGCAAGTTTTTGCCTTAGGTAGGTTACCTAACCCCAAGAAGCCTCAGTTTGCTTGAAGGGGATACAATAGGCTTGGCACCTAAATGGTGTTTAGTAAATTATTGTTGTTAATATCTTCTCCCTTTTATGGCAGTCCACACAGCCCAACAGCCTGATTAAGTCTGTTACACAGCCAAGTTAAGTTCAACCTGCGAGGAGAATAGCTAGCCATGTGAAAGCGTTAACAGAAGGAGTACGCATTGGGGTTTTTTGTTTGCAAGCAACAGAATCCGACTCTGTATGACTTAAGCCAAAAGAGAATTTATTCCAAATATATGGTAGAACTCACAATCAAGACTGAAAGTCTGGTCAGAAGAGACAAAAGTAGGCAGCTTCCGAAGGTCTTTGGTGCAGCCACTAGACTAATGAATTCCTGCTGATTTTTTTTCAGTCTTTACATCCCTCCATTTAATATTCATCGTCCAAGCAGAGAGACTTCGATTGGTTGAGCCTTGGCCATGTGCCTCCCTGTGAACTGCACCAGGTTATTAAGAGGCAGGCTCTAGACTGGGCTGTGGAGCCCCTGCCTTAGCTCTGTATCAAGACTGTACCTCTTGAGAAATCATTACCCAAAAGGTGCTGATAAAATGGAGTGGCCTAAAAATGGCAGCGGTCCATTACGGCGAGACTTCCAAGTGTCTATCACCTGCTGGTTAAAGGGTATCCAGGCAAGATCAAATGAACAGAGAGAGAAATGGACTTGATACTGACATCATCAAATCCCGTCAGCACCTCTAAGAGCTTATAGCACCACCTACTGTTTTAAAATAAAATTTCCTCTGTTAAAAGTCGTGGCTTATTTTTTGTAGTATTTAGGACAAGCAAGTGTAATAAACCACGGGTCCATAATTCTGTTTAGTGGTTTAGGGAAATAAAAAAGGTGACTGCTCAGTGATGACTCCATGCTGTTTATGGTGTTTGCAGTCATAGCTCTGAATGCTGGTGTGTGAATTGCTGCTGCAACATCCAGGAAGTGAAATAGTAATAATGATGGTGATAATTTATTGACTACTTATTGTAATCTGTGTACTGTTCTAAGTGCCTACTATGGATTATCTCATTTAAACACCATCATAACTCTATGACAGAGGTATTATTATATGCATTTGACAGATGAAGAAACTGAGGCACAGAGAAGTAGCTTGGCCGAGATTGCACACCTAGGAAGTGAGCAAGCTGGTATTCGAGCCTAGATAGTTTGCCTCCCTGGAAAGTAAGTGCCTGGGACTCTCTGGACCAAAGAGCTCTCCAGTGACCAGGGTGGTTGGTATCCTGGCAGCCCCTCCCGTGTGTCTGTCAGCAAGCACACCTGCAGGATGATTCATTGTCCTCTTTACATCTGATTAACAACACCTTTGTCTTGAAGAGTCTCTTTCATTCACGCAAGTCACATACATAATCATCATAGCCAACACTTATATATCCCTCCATGCCAGGCTTCTAAATACTTTCCTTACATTAATTCATTTATTATTCTCAACATCCCTGTGAGATAAGTACTATTTTTAATCTCCATTTTACAGATAAGGAAATGGTTAAGTAACTATCCAAGATCACACAACTAGGACGTGACAGGTGGTATGTGAACCCAGATAGTCTGGCTGTAGTTTGTGTGCTATACTATAGTGCTGGTAAAAAGTTATTTAATATAAGAGAAATCTCAGAGGCCTACATGATGGTGCTCAAATCTTGAAAAAAAATGTGAAGGTGGGATGAAAATGACTGAAGTTTAGGAAAGACTGATTTAAACTGCTTCTAACTTTTATTAGAAGTAATGCTTGAATATCTTCTTGGATATACTTGGTAGAATTTCTCTAGAGTAGATAAGGGATGTGGATTTACTGGGTTATTGCTTTCCAGAATGACTGTGCCGACATGTTTTAATTTTTTTTTTTTTTGGCCACTTTAAGGGAGTTTCATGTAGTTTTTTTCCCTAAGTGTTTCTAAAACTTGTAGGCCACTCAGGACTATTGGTAATAATACAAGTTAAGCAAAATTCAGTTGCTTATTACTCATAAGAGCATAAGAGAGGGAGAATCTGCATTCTTCCCAAAGAAATATACTCAACTCTCCCCACTATGACAAAAGCTAATGTATTATCAAATACTTTGTTAATTCTACCAGCGCTCACATTTCTGAACTAGAAAGAATGTGGGGGCTATGGAAATTAATGCCACCTAGTGGTTAGACTGAACTCCGCTCCTAGAGGTTCGCAGTCTTCCAAGTGCTGACAATTACCAGGGGAGCTGGTTAAAAATCAGATTCTTGGCTTCCCCCCAGCAAGTCTAATTCAGAAGGAAGGAGGGGGGGGAGGGAGGGGGAGAGAGAAGGAGAGAGAGAGGGAGAGAGAGGGAGGGGGAGAGAGAGGGAGAGAGAGGGAGGGGGGGAGAGAGAGAGGGAGAGGGGGAGGGGGAGAGAGAGAGGGAGAGAGAGAGAGGGAGGGGGAGAGAAAGGGAGAGAGGGAGGGGGAGAGAGAGGGAGAGAGAGGGAGAGAGAGGGAGAGAGAGGGAGAGAGAGGGAGAGAGGGAGAGAGGTGTGTGTGTTGGTGGAGGGAAGGTGTCCAGGAATCTCCATAGTTAAAAAGCAGACCGTGGTTGTTGGTTCTGACCCATTTGGTCCTAACTCTACTCTAGAACGCAGCTTAGCAATTGGCTCAGCTCCCTTTTCTATTTTTTTTAGTGGTTTTAAATTTTATTTATTTTTTATTTTTATTGATGTCTTAATAGTTTATAACATTGTGGGGTTTTAGCTGTACACTATTTTTTGTCCGTCACTATGTGGATGCATCCCTTCACCGCTTGTGCCCACCCCCACCCCCCTTCCCCTTCCCCTTGGTAACCACCAATCAGTTCTCTCTGTCCGTGTGTTCATTTATATTCCACATATGAGTGAATTCATGCAGTGTCTGTCCTCTCTCTGGCTTATTTCACTTAACATAATACCCTCTAGGTCCATCCATGTTGTTGCAAATGGGACAATTGTGTCTTTTCTTATGGCTGAGTAGTATTCCATTGTATGTATATACCACATCTTCTTTAACCAATCATCAGTCGAGGGACACTTGGGTTGCTTCCACTTCTTGGCTGTAGTGAATAATGCTGCAATGAACATAAGGGTGCAAAAGCCTTTTGTGATGGTTGATTTCCTGTCCATTGGGTAGATGCCCAAGAGTGGGATTGCTGGATCATACGGTATTTCTATTTTTAATTTTTTGAGGACTCTCCATACTGTTTTCCATAGAGGCTGCACCAGTTTGCATTCCCACCAGCAGTGAATGAGGGTTCCCGTTTCTCCACAACCTCTCCAGCATTTGTTGTTTTTTGTCTTGGTGATTACGTCAGCTCCCTCTTCTTAATCCTCTTCACCAGCAGCTGCTTTCGTAGCTCTTGGGTTATGTGGGAGCTGCAGGGATCTTCTGGGACTATTTTGGGTTGAAGAGGATCCAGCTGAGCTTGCACAGAGGAGGGAGGGGAACAGGATACTGCATTGGGGTGAGAAGGAAGTGCCCAAACTATGTCCTCAGTTTTGCCAAATCCATTTGCAGCTTCCTCTTTATTGATTTCTTTTGACCACAGTGCCACCTCTGACTCTGTAGGTCACCCCCACTTTTGTCTTTTTTCTCCTCTTCATATCCTTCGGCCTGGTATTCAGCGTCTCCATCATCGGACTCCAGACCTTCTCCGTGTCCCTCAGTGAGAATGCTCCTGTGCACGTCAGTCTTTCAGTGTCCCGCAGAACCATGCTCAGGCCTCTTCTCATCTTGCTCCTCCCCCCGAAATTCTTACTCTCCATTCTTCATGCCTCTACTGCATTCTTTAAGTTTTCATACATCTTTTAAAATTCAGAAGAAGCCCTGCTTGGAGCATTTATCCCCTTGGCCCCTCTCATTTCCCCCCCATCCCCATGTGTAGCGTGTGCTCTCATCCTGGCACACCATCAAATAGTGGTTCTTATTGCTACATAAATATCTATCCATCCATCTATCATTTTACTTATTCATGTTGTTTCCTTTGCCTGGAATATAAATTCTATTCATCCTTCAAATGCTACCCACTCCACTAAGTCAAATATAGACTATTCTCACCTTCATTCACTGATTCCTTCTCTGAGATCTGCCAGCACGAGAGTCCTCAACTGCCCACTTTACCCCCTAATCACATGTTCCAGTGTGTTCATGAGCTCTCTTAGACTTCTGCTCTCCAGTAAATTGTGAGCTACATGAGGACAGAGATTATTTTATGTAATTCTCTGTTTTCCAAAATCGTTTGCACATTCCCAAATGCATAACATGGCTTAAATCAACTTGTTTCATTGTCTAGTGAGTTGTCCTTATTTCTCACCTTGCTCTAAAAGAGAAGGAAAATTAACATCTTATTGAGAACCTGCTGTTTACCAGAAACTGTGCTTAGAATTTTATGTATATTACCTTATTTAAAACATGAAAACCTTACGAGTAGAGTGTTATCCATTTCTTAGATTAGAAAAGTTAGACTTGTAAACATTTAATCAATGTGTAGCTATAGTTAACAGGTCGGCATTTGGACCCAGGCCCATCTGACCCCAAAACCCATACTCTTCACTCCATTTAGTTGTAGGTCTTCACTTTATGGTGTTGTATAATGATGCTTTGCATTCCTGCTTTCCTTCCTTTAGAGAGTCTGCTCTCAGGAATGCCGAGTGGCACCTCACCCTGGAATAGTACTCAGTCCTTCTCCCTATACCCTGCTTCATGCCTACGTGGAAGTACCCTTCTTCACCCTTAGTCTGATTTATATACACATAAGTAAAGCAATATGTCCACCTGCCCTTTTTGGGGGGGCTGGCTTTACTGGATTAAAAACATTTCTTCATGTTGAATAGCTCTGGGCCCTGCAACACTGAGGTGCTTTACAGAACACACCGATCTCGCTTGCCTGCCGAGCCTCCTTGGGCCTCCTTCTCCGTGCTCCCTCTGGGAATGTGAACGATCCCAGTGAGCTGAGTGACTTTTGGAGCCCTTTGTGTAACTAGCCCCAGCAAATTTCCAAACCCACTCAACACAACTCTGGATTTGTTCGGTTGTGTTCTCTGCCGCAGGGATTCAGAGCGAGCCCTCGGCATATTCGGAGACGAGCTGCAGCGGCAGCGGCCGCCCGTCTGGAAGAAGCGAAGCCTGTGGTGGAAGTTCACCATCAGAGTGAGCAAGAAATTTCAGTGAGGAAACGAAGAATCAAGAAAAACAGCCGGGTCCAGCCAGAATTTTATCACTCCGTTCAAGGCGCTTCGACCAGAAGGCCTGTAAGTAGAGACCTGTCTTCTATAACAATGTTAAATGCAATGTCAAATGGTGTGGTCATTCTCTTAGTTTTAAAAAAATTATCAGGTTAACTTGCAGTATTGAGTTATGCTATTATCCCCAGCATGTGGCAGTGTACGCACGTGAGTTCCAGCAAGGAATGTGGTTTCACAGAGAGCGCGGGGGCAGAGAGTTGTTGAAGAATCCAGAGTTAGTCACTGTCAGACAAATGGATTTCAAAACTGGTGAATTGTAAGCCCCCCTAGAGCCGGAGTCTAGAACAAGGATGGGGGCCATCGAGTTAATAAGTTGAGATGCGGTGACGACGAGATCAGAGGTGGGGAAGAGAGGCAGCCACAAAGCCAGGATCAGGGTGGGAGGAGCATGGAGGGAAAGGTGAGGCTGGAGTCTGGGGTGGTCGCTGAGCCCTTCCGGGGGGTTCTTGGGCCATTCAGGCCTGCACTGCCCCCTGTAAGGGTGCTGGCCTTCTCAGGTGGGCCTTTCTATTGTTCCTTGTCCTCTTCTAACTGAGCGCCCTGTGTCTCTGGCGGCCGCACTGCTGCCTTACCTGGGAGATTCGGGCTCACCTGCGAGTTGGTCTCCATCCACCTCCTGCTCACCTCCGAAGCACACTGTTTGTGCTCAGATTTTTTTTCTTGGTTGGGGTTTTCACACAGGGACTTTTTACCAAGGCTGTGACCATTAAGGATTTGGGGCTTAGAACATGCCATGTTAAAACTTTCTAAAAAGTATTTCACGACTGCAATAATTTTACATTGGTTTAGCGTTAAAGCAGGTTTCCTCTGGCTCACTGCTATGCTATGGGAGCCTATAATTGTCATTATGCCAGCCTAAGGGAGCCATCGAGATTTGACTTGATAATAAATCTTTGTAAATTATTAAAACAAAACTGCCATTCTGTCAGGGTAACCGTGTAGCAGGCACACGTGGAAATTGCCAGAAGGCCAGAAGAATGTCTGACTCAGTGACCAGTCCGAGAACAATGGCAAGAAACTAAATTCTTTTGCAGAAAGTGTCTCGTTTATCTTTAACCAATTGTAAAATAAGCTCATATTTAGAGATGAGAATCTTCTTTTCATGGTTTACTAAAACAAAGGCTAAGTAGAATTTGGTATCTAGGTGGAGCAATATTAAATAGTAGGAAAGTTTATTCATTCAACAAACGAGCTATTTTACAGGAAATAAGGGATTCACAGATATATATTAATAACTAACAGTTATTGAAGGCTCACTCTGTGACGGGAATTGTTCTGTGTGACTCACTTAACAACCCTATGAGGTAGATGTCATTCCAAACTTATGGATGATGAAACTGAGGCCCAGAGAGGGTAAATAACTTGCCTAAGTTTAACTAGCTGTTTGGAGCAGAGTCTAGGATTTGGATCTAGGCAGCCTGCCCCCGGAGCCCAAGCACTTCCCGCTACCGTCTGCTACCCTCCTATAGTACCCGGTCTCCAGGAACTCCCAGTTGAGTCAATGGACAGACATGCAAATAAGTAAATATAATGCATGTCTGAGTTATGAAAACGCTGTTGTGTAGAGTTATGCACAAGGCACTATGGAAACGTCTCGGAGGGCCTGAGATGAGTCCTGAAAGACAAGGAGTTTATCAGGTGGAAAGTGGAGGTAGATATCTCTGATGAGAAGATGTACAAAAGCATGAAGGCACAAAAGGGTGTGGCATACTTGGGACAGCTCGAGGTGCTGCTGGCAGATGAGACTGGTTGATGGGTCAGACAGGGCCAGGTCATTAAGGGATTGTCTCTTTTGCTGAATAGTTGGGTTTATCTCCTGTGATGGGGATCTATTGAAGGTAGGGAGTAGGCACACTGGTTCTCTTGCTCAGAATCTGGCGAATTCTTGGCTTCGTCTAATCTCCCCATGTGGTTCAGGATGGAAAAGTAAGTGATTATCATCAAAGTTTGGAAACCCTCCACCACCAGTATTCTCTCACGAGCACTGTACATCACTGCCTTGGGTAGTAAGACCTGTTCCTCATGGCTCTATGACATTGAACTTGCTCTGTCCTTGAATGTCTGTCCTCATTCTTCGTTTGCCTGGTGAATTCCAGTTCACCTCTTAAGACTGACCCACCATCAAGTACTTGTTCAGAAAAGTCTTTTCTGATCCTTCCTATCAGAGTGAGGTGCCTTTTGTTTTGATCCTCAGCACTCTGTACAGATCTCCAACATAGCAGTTATCCAAGTGGAAAAGGCAGGCTCTGTAGTAAGACAGACATGGGTTCAAATCCTGCTCTGTGTATCTGGCAGGAAACAGTTGGCACACTAAGAGAGTTTAACTGGAGAGAGTTAAATGAAAGGACTCTCTACAGAGGTGTGGGCATGGCTAAGGTGCTTCACCAACCTTCAGGGGGAGCCACTCCTTGCCTGAAGGGGCGGCAGAAGGCAGTGATCTCACTGGATCCTGGTAAGAAGAGCTGGAGTCATAGAAGCCTCCATAGGAGCTGTGGCTGAGGAGTGTAGCCACGCCAGGGCCCAGCGAGTCAGGAAGAGAGCAGGGGGAGTAGATGTACTGCCCTCTTCACTCCCCTGGTGCTTTCAGTTGACCCAGCCAACCTAACTGGAAGCCAGACGGTGATGTGGATTGTAGAGATCAGCATCCCCAGGACAGAGCAAGGTGGAGATGGGCAGAGAGTCTGAGAGGGGACAGGAACAGTGGAGAATAAAAAACATATGTAGTAATCTTTGCCAAGTTGTTCAACTCTTTGAGACTCAGCTTTTGTGTGTGTGTGAGGAAGACCAGCCCTGAGCTAACATCCGTTGCCAATCCTCCTCTTTTTGCTGAGGAAGACTGGCCCTGGGCTAACATCTGTGCCCATCGTCCTCTACTTTATATGGGACGCTGCCACAGTGTGGCTTGACAGGCTGTGCGTTGGTCCGTGCCCGGGATCCAAACCTGTGAACCCTGGGCCGCTGAAGTGGAGCGCGCCAACTAACCACTACTCCACCGGCCGGCCCCCGAGACTCAGCTTTCTTACTGTAAAGTGATAATAACGATAGCTACCTCATTCAGTTGTGAGGATGAACTGAGCTGACATATGGAAATAGATGGCATGGTGACTTCCTTAGAATAAACAATAAATAGTAATTCCTTCCTTTCCTTTCCTCCCCTGGACCTTGACTTCTTTGGGGGCCATATCATCTGGTCTGAAATATCTCCTGGCATATGGCATCTGAATGCATTTTATTGAATAAATGAATGAATGGATATTTATACATGAATATTGCTTATGGACTATAGGAATTCAGAGAATGAAGAGGATTTTATTTTTTTTTACCTCCCAAATAGAGTGGTCAGGGGATAACTGCTTCATGGAAGAGATGGGACTGAGTTAGGCTTTAACATATGGACAGGAATTGGATAGGCGGCAGATGTAGCTCTGGGAAGTGGAGTCAGTGCAAGTATGAGAAGCGTTTGGCTGGATGTGGGGATTTGTATGACAGAAGTACAAGGTAGAGCTGGAAGAAGAGGTTGCGGCTAGGAGACATTCCAGACAGCCACTCCATTTAAATTTCATTTTCTGTGCTTCCTGGAGACACTGGAAGAGGTGAGTAGCATGATCGAAGCACGATTTGGGGAAGATTAAACATGAGCAGGGGGAGTCAGACGGGAGCAGGACAGGGGCAGAGTCTAGGTTGCTGTGAATAGGACCTGAACTCGGCTTAACCCGTGACACTTTCTGCCGGCATCTCATGATCAGGGCTGTTGTGGAATCTGAGGATGGCCTTTGCCCTCTCTCCTCGGAAGGATCAGTTGGAAGAGAGAGATTAGAGGGCGGGAAATAGCAGTGGAGGCCACTCTGTGGTTTGGAGCAATAAAAACTGTCTGGGCCTTGTTCCTGGGGCAGGTAAAGCTCAGCTCCTGCATCTGTCTGTATCTCCTCGGGGTCATCTCAGAGACTGGAAATTGTCAGAGTTGGTAGTGAAGGGGCTGTTGGCTCCTTGTCTCACATGGTTCCTGCTCAGCCTTCTGGAACCTTATGGCCTCTGCCGACCTTTCCCTGTTTTTATGTGGACTTGGGCCGAGGCCTTGTGTCCTCTTCTGGATTTGGTTAGGCGTAGTCAGTGGGGTTGCTAGAGCCCCCCTATTCAACACGTGCCCGAAGCCTGTGCCTTTTCTAACTGACACATTTGGAGAAAATCAGTGTTACCACGTGTTGCCATGAAGACAGCTCTGATTGTGGTTTGAGGCTGCAATAAAAATAAATCAGCTGTGGTGACTTAGGATTATTTGAATGACTTGATGTGAAGAACTCCAAGGCATTTCTAGTGGCAATCTGAGTAAGAAGCAAGCCCATGAGTGAGAAAGACTGAAATAGGATGTAGCTGTGAAGGAGATGAATCAGAAAATGTGACAGTGCAGTTTCTGCCAACTTTCAGTAGGACTCCCTCTTGATGAAGTGGGCCACATGCCACATGGAATGCATTCTACTGTAGCATCTTTGGCTGCTCCAACCTATTTACTTATTCTGAATTCATAATTTATACTCAAATGTGCCTATAAGAATTTGTAATGGAGATCACTAATAGAAACTTAATAATGTATGTGTTTCGTATTTCACTCCTTTGGAATGTTTATAAGGATGAGTTAGCAAAAAATTTATCCTGATTTTCCCTCAGTGAATATGTATTGGGACTTATATTAAGACACATCACTGGAACACAGGAATTTTCTCCCACCTTGGCACAGAAAAGATAATTAGATCTAGATCTCCATTTGTTCTTTAGTATTTTGACATTACAAAGCGTTTTTTGGTGTCTGAATCCTAGAGTTTTTAAACATCATCATCATCTTCATCACAAGAGCTCTTCCATTTACTGCATGCTTACCACATTGGCAACACGTGGGCGTTGTTCTCTGCGTGCTTCTCGGTTTGTTTTCACTTAATCTTCCCAGCAATTCTCTGGGGTTGGGGCTCAATTTCCAGAGGAGGAAACTGGTCAGTGTCACACAGCTGGTAGATGATGGAACTAAGATTTAAACCCAAGCACTCTGACTTGAGCAGTTTGAGAAGGGAGAAATTCCAGCAATCACATTTCTCATGCTGGATGTTTATCCTAATCAACCCTTCTGAAGTGTTGTAATCTCTCTGAGTCTCAGTTTTCCTCCCTGCATAGATGGTAGATATAAATGAGATCTTTGTGTTTTTTAAACTATTACATCAATCAAAACCTATTTTTAAATGGTATTGAAAACCTTAGGTAAACCCCAAACCTCATGTTTGACCTGCATTTTCTTGATCCTCTTTCTGTGGCAGATCACCTGGGAAGTAGCAAGTCTTTCTACCCTGTTGCCCACTCACGTGAACCTGTTAATGTATAACAGCTCTCAGGCCCAAGAAGTGTTTGTGTGTTTGGTGTTGGGGGTGGGATACAGGAAATAAAAATTTTAGAGTACTTGAAAATAATGAGGCACTCTGACTCTGTTCCTGTTGCATTTCACTGATTCCAGTTTCGTGCACACTGCAACAGCATCGCCTGCATTTCCTCGTGATTTAGAATCTCTGAGACTTTCTCAGAGAGGTGAAAGAATATCTGATTAAAAATTGCTAGTGCTCCCAAGTCACTGTCCACACTGTTGCCGCTCCCCCTGCTGCCAAAACCTTGGCCCCTGAGCTTCTGTCCTCTCACTTTGGGGCTCCCACCACAAGTAACTGGATTATTGAGCCTGATAATTTTGACTCAGGAGCTGGAAGACAGACAGGCTTAGCACACATGACTAGTGTTCCTGCATTCTGAAATGGTGAACACTGAGGAAGAAGAAGCAGATTTGGGTTGAGGGGTGGAAATCAGATTTCCACTTTGGATGTGTTAAGTTTGAAATATCTATTAGATGTCTTAGTGTCCGGATTTCATGGAAGCCATGAGCCTGGATTTGGGAGTCATTAGGACATAGATGTTATTAAATCCATGAGACTGGATGAGATGACCCAGGAGGTGAATATTGATAGAGAGTTGAGGACTGAGCTTTGGGGTCCTCCAGAGTTGAGAGGCTGGAAAGAGGACTGAGGTTCCCTTAAAACTTCCAACTCTTCCCTCAGACATACAGATGCCTTAAGCAGAGATGGGTCTAGGGCTCTTGACTTTCATTTAAGGATATTCGGCTTAGGCCAAGAAACACAACTCAGGTATGAAGCTAGAGAGACTAGCAGAAAAGGATTTCCCAAACAGGCTGGGAAATCCCCTCCCTGCTCTTTCTCTACTAAACCACTTCCTTGACCACACCCTTCTTTTCCTCGTGTAGTTGGTTTCTGTTTTTGAGTCTTGGGGAAATTTTCTGCTTTTCTGCAGCTTAGGTAATTGTAAGGCTGCAAGATATTTTGAATACTTTGTATTTTTTTTAGTTAATGCTAACAGGATTTTAGGTCATCTTCGCAGTTGGGAGCTTGCTACAGTATAGAGAAGACTAACCATACATCCTGCATCTCATTGAAAATATAGCGGGATGTTTCTCTGTTCCTTTCCTGCTTAGATTATTAAACAGTCTTCCCTTTCCCTTTCCTTTTCAAATATGTAGGACCAGGCAGCTTTATTTGCATAACCTCAGGACGCTTCCCTTTCTGTGGCAGGCTTGACTATACAGCTCATACCTTACTTTGGCTTAATTAATCAGCAGGCACAAAGCTTCTAAAGGAAATGTTTGTTTCCTTTTCCTCTTTGGAAGTCTAGAGAATGAATTGAATTAATAAAGTCAAATTTCTTTTGCTAATGGCCTCAAAAGGATTTTATTGAGTTATGCCTATTTGACTTACTGAGACTCTGCTACACTGTGTATACACACTCTACTGTGCCTCCCTTATGGACTCTCACAAAAGATTTCATTTATTATAAATTTGCTATCAATAGGTATAAGAATAATTGGTGCACAGGAGCGTGCGAGGTAGGTGGACTTTATTAAATGAACAGTGCTAATATGGATAGTGGTTTCTCAAACAATGCATGAAACCCAAGTTAACTTGGTGAAGGGATTCACGTGCTCTCCTTGGACAAAAATAAGCACATCTTTCTAACTTATGATTCTTCGAGGTCAGCATTTTGACTGCAGCAAGGCCTGTTGCTATTCCTTTTGTCTTTCTTGTACTCTGGGTCATTTTTGTCTTAAAAACCTTAAATTCTTTAAGCTCCAGACAAAGGAAACTTAAAGAAAACTTTTAGATAGCTACTTATACTTTCAGAGTTTTCATGGACTACCATGGATCAAAGGACTGAAAAGAAAGCCCCTTCAAAGATGGTCTAGTTTATTACTTTACCTCTAACCAGAACAATCTTTAAGTTGTTCTGGGAAGATGGGTATAAATTCCTTTATTTTAAAGGACACGGTCGTAGCTTCCCTTGGAATTCTGTTTGACATTTAGCAGCCTTCTTAGCCTGAGATGACTCCTTGATCTTTGCCATGAATCCCATGAGTTACGATTTAAGCCCATTTCCTGTTGTATCAACTATGAAGAGGGTGAGGCATAGCCCACCTGCTACTTTGTTACTATCAGCCCTTGTGAAATCAAATGTTCAAGTTTGAGGGGATCTTGGGACTCATCTGACTTGACAGTTCTCCTGTTGCTAGATTCTCCCTTGCTTTTAGTGATGGGATCTCCCATTGTTAGATAGCTCTAATTAGTAGCAAGTTAATTGTACTTGAGAATCAAAAAGCTGTTTCTTTTCTAGGCTCATGGTTCCATCCATCTGGACCTTTTCTCCTAGATCTAATTCTCAGTATTTCCAAATATCACCTTCGTTGCGATCCCTCAAACCACCTCCTAGTGAGTGGCAAGGGTCCTTCTGATTTCTCTCAAGAGTGCATTTTTTTGTTGTTATTGTGAGGTACTGAGTGTGGTTCAATAAAATCAAACTATGGAAATTGGACATATCCAAACAGAATTTAGTTTGTGCCTTGGGAGAGGAGAGGTCAGTTCTGGAAATGACAGTAATGTTTCAGGAAAATTACTGCTTTGCAGTAGCTCTTTGTAGTAAAGTAGTACTTCATATTTTAAAAAGTGTGTTCATATTCATTATCTCATTTAATCTGCACAACCCACTTGTGCATTGGGTAAGGCATGTGTTATTAACCCAATTTGACAAAGCTGAGTCTCAGAGGGTAAAGGACTGATTCAAGGTCACAAGTCTAGATAGAGGCTGACATCACTCATCCTTGTAGAGAGCTCTAACTCAGATAACACTTGGGGAGTTGGGGTTGAAATTCCAGGGACAAGAATATAGATTCCAGTAGACTGGAGGAATTATTCTTTTTCTCAACCTGACTCATTCCCAGGGAGTAGCTATATATCTTTGAGAAATTGCTCATAGCCTGCGTTATCTGTACTGGCCACCCTAGGGTACCAATGTATTGGCAAGTCCACTTTGATCTAGTACTACATGCAGCCTCCATACATCCTGCTCAATTATCAAATGGTAAAGCAGGTAATCAACTCTGGGGAATATCACTGACTTATTAGCATTGACCCCTACTATGTGCAGCTCAGCATCACTCAGATGGATGAAGATCAGAGATCTAAGTTAAAATTAGGTTAAAATTAGGCTTAAATACTTGTGTGCACTGTTACTGGGAATGCAGTAAAATGGTGCAGCCACTATGGAAAACAGTATGGCAGTTCCTCAAAAAGTTAAAAATAGAACTACCATAAGATCCAGCAATCCTATTTTTGGATATATACCCCAAAGAATTGAAAGCAGGGTCTCGAAGAGATATTTATACACCCATGCTCATAGCAGCATTATTCACAATAGCCAAAAGGTAGAAGCAACCCAAGTGTCCCTTGACAGATGAATGAGTAAACAAAATGTGGTCTATACCTACAATAGAATATTATTCAGCCTTAAAAAGGAAGGAAATTCTGACACATGCTACAACATGGATGAACCTTGAGGACATTATAATAAGTGAAACAAGCCAGTCACAAAAAGACAAATATTGTATGACTTGACTTCTATGAGGTACCTAGAGTAGCAAAATCATAGAGACAGAAGGTAGAAGGGTGGTTCCAGAGTCTGGGGGAGGAGGGAATGGGGAGTTGTTTAATGAGTATAGAGTTTTAGTTTTGCAAGATGAAAAGAGTTCTGGAGATTGGTTGCACAACAGTGTGAATGTACTTACTACTACTGAACTGTACACTTAAAAAAGGTTAAGATGGTAAATTTCATGTTTTGTGCATTTTATCCCAATTAAAAAGAAATTGAGCTTAAAAAGCAACCGCAGGCAAGGAGGCAGAAAAATAACAATAAAGGTTCATAGAATAAGGGCCCAAATGATAAGGACATCAGAGAAGATATACATGTAGCTTATTTTAAATAAAACTGTCGTGAAGTCTGAGAGACACAAGGTAAACAAGAGGTAATTACAAGTAGTAAATGCTAAGAAAGGGACTAAATTACTAATTGGAGGACACGTCCTTGTACACCCAATGTAGACATGACTGTGGATTGAACATCAGATGGCAAGACATGTTGTTTCATATGAATGAAGTGACGATTGGTATCATTATTCTTAAAAAAGAGAAAATACTTACAATGTAAACTCTTAGTTGAGGTTTTAAGGGCTATAGTATAATGCATTTGCATATAAGTTAAAACATTACACTCTGGAATAAAAAATATTGATCTGAAACAATGTAAACTTGTATATTAATTCAAAAGATTTTATTATTTTATGACCAATTTGTGTCCTGGTGCAAAAAACTTCAGAAACTTTATTTAGCAGATAGATAGCTGTGTTGATGTTGTCAGGACCCAGGATTTTCAGCGGGAGAGAGAAGAGACGCGGGTATAAAATCAGAGAAGTTAAGTAAATCCCTATAATCCTAAAATTGAATTGGAAATGTCAATTTGAACTCATAATGAATTTTTTCATTAAAAAAAGTATTTCTTAGCTCTGTCCACTGAACAGATCCAGAAACAGTGACCAATCCACTAGTAATGTCCATGTTATGGTATCCTAATATCATTTCTTACTGAAACAAACTAAGGCTTTGTTTGTCTTTGGTTGGGTTCCTTAAGCAGAGCCTAAGAGGGGGCTTTCTTGTGAGAGTGATTTATTGAGGGAGAGCTCTCAGGAGGAGAATAAGGGAAGCAGGATAGGGTAAGGGCAAAAACTTAAAAACAAGGACATGGGTTTGGCTGGAAACTAGCTTCAGCCTGGTCCTGGGGCATGAATTGTACTACAGAGTTAGTCTCAACTTGAAGCAAGTCTTTTGTCCCCAACTTCAGTTAGTCATTAGCCATGCGCTACTGAGGTGGGGGTGTGAGGGAACTCGGTTTAGCTCGGGGGAGTTTTTTGAAGAAGGGGCAGCTGTGAGCCATTAGTGGTCAACACTGGGATCCAATCCAGTTGCGGCACCCATAGCAGCCATCACAGACTCCCTGGAGAAATGGCTGATTCCAAATCTGTAACAAGAAACGTAGAATGAGCCGAGCGCATCTTGTTAAACCAGAAAGCAAGGAAGCACCAAAGATTCCTGTGGTCTTGTCAGAAGGACCAGGAGCAAACTTGGAGAGGCTCCTGCTATCCAATCAGTAAGAATAATGATAGCAGTGGATTGAAACACATCAGTATATTTAAAATCCATGACTTTATGGTATTTAAAAAAAAATATCTCATTGGTGACCTTTGGAGAATGCTAAATGAACGAACTCACTTTTCTGAAAATGGTAAAGGGAAAGAATCAAGCATTATCCGTCTTTGCTGTAAGAATTATTCTACATAGTAATTAAATAGCTGTTGAGGGAAGAAGGAATAATGAAATTAGAATGTGACCGTTTTGCAAGCTCTAATGAAAGTGATCATCAGTGACTAGAGAGACAACCACACATTGTGTGCCTCCTAATGAAAGTACATCGTAACACTTATGAAATATTCTTGCCAAAAACATTGAACCTACATCAGTTCAAACTGCTAGTTCTGACTACAGAGTCGCACAAAATACCGAGGACAGAAGCATGTGTTAAGGGATGTGTTCAAGACACTGTTGGCAAAATCTAGACTGTTGGGAAACTTTAGGGCAAACGCTCCAATTACAACAAATAAATTGTAAGAAAATAAAAAGCGAGAAAGGTAATCTATAGATTAAAAGAGATTTAAGAGCGCTATCAACCAAATGTAACATGTAGGCCTTGTTTGGATGAACAAACCAAATGTAAAAAAAGAATTCTTGAGAACATGGGGGACTGACTGGATATTTGATGATATCAAGAAATTTATATTTAATGTTTTACATTGATAATGGTATTGTGATTTTGTTAAAAATAGTCCTTAACTTTTGGAGGTACATACTAAAATATTTAGTAGTGAAATAATAAAATCTCTGGGATTTGCTTCAAAATAATCCAGTGGGGTGGAGGAGGAAATGTGGGTAGAGAAATGGTCCAAACAACCAGCACTGACCAGGAGTTGGTAATTCTTGAAGCTGAGTGATGTGCAAATGGTAGTTCTTTATATTTTTCTATTGTTGTATAAGCTTGAAATTTTCTGTAGTGAAAGGTTTAAGACATTGAAAAAAAGAAACACATCTTTATTTGAAAACTACATCATCAACACTTTGTTTCATCAAGTCCCTCTTCTGGCTTTTCTTTTCCACAGAGTGAGCCTAAATTTTTGTTAATAACGTTTCCAGATTTCAGATATTTACTAATAGAAGGTTTTTAGAAAGGCAGAAGGGAGTAACATTTCCATGGCTATCTTTTGATGCTTTTTATTTCTTTTTTTCTTTTAACAAAGGACTATTTGCTTATTTGTGAGCTTTTTGCTTGGAACACTTTTTAATACCATGTTGGTGAATGGTGTAAAAATGTGCTTATTATTTAAAATTTAAACAAAGAATGTGAAACAGACAAGGAATTATATAGGCATTTTCTTCCATTTTAATATCTAAAAGCTGATTTTTCTCTGAGATTGCTATTTTTGTTCCTTGTAGATTTATTGATAAGAAAATAGAATCTTTATTGAAACAAAACTGACCCAAAAGGAAACATGCCACCACATTGCTTGACTTTGTCTTGCTGAAACTTAAATGATACCTAGTCTTACAATTTTTTTCATAGTAAGTGGAATTCTTCCATTCCAGTATTACTTTACTCCAGCAAATTACACTTGCATCTTCTCACAGAGCTCATAAAATTTTGATGATGGCTGAAATGCATGCTATTGAGTTGCCTAATCGATTTGAGTTAATCTTTAATATTGACATCACATTCCATTATGTGACTTTTCAGGAGGAGGTGGGTTTCCAGAGGTAGATCATTTGCTTTCATTTTGCTGCTCATTCTTCTACTTTTCTGTTGCTAACTAGGGAGGCGAGCTGGTGATTTACACATGTCTAGCTCTGTTTAAGCTTCCTTAAGAAAGCTTGAAACTGTCATTAGTTAGGGTGCTCTAGAATTATCTGTGATTTTTTTTAATATATTAGCCCTATTAGAAATGGACATGGATAATTGAGAACAGATTATAATTTTTAGCTGCTTTGCCAAATGCAAAAAAAAAAAAATACTCTGTTTACCTTTGCTAAAATTGGATAGCTAGGCATGGATCTTTAAGAAACAATGGGGTCCTTACAGGACGTGTGCTTTTGTGCTATTAATTTTTATGACTTGCAGCTGCAGAAAAATTATAATTATTTTTTAAATAGCCAGCATAAGTGTTGTAAATGAACTCCTTTTTCTCAGCTGTCAGAGTAACCATTTCCCTTGAACTGTGATTATAATCAGTTGTGACATATCACTTTCAGCCTTTCCTCCTCCTTGTGCCTTCCAAGAAGGTTAAAGATTATTAAACATAAACCTTTGTCCCAAGAATTCAGAAGGGCGAACATTATACATTCAACCTCAACATCTACTTTAAAGTGGAGTTCCATGTGCTCATTCAGCTTTTGGAGTTTTAAAGAAGAGATGTCAGAAAAGTCATTAGACAAGATTCTTGACATCTTTTTCCATCCATTTGGTGCTTTTGTGTGTGTGTGTCTCTGAGAAACAGAAGATTAGCCTCCCATTTAATAAAATGTGAACTAGACTTGATTTCTTCCACTGATGACAAATTATAGAAATTTGTGATTTTCATCGATAAAGAAAAACCACTTGGATTAAATATTTGATGGTTGATCTGGTTTTGAGTTGTGTTATTATCTGTTCTCAGGAGTAAAAGACTGGGTATGGTTGGAGAGTTATAGAATTCTGTGGCTCATGGCCTGCTCCTACAAACCTGGATGGTTCTTTTTTTAATATAAAAATAAACTGTTGGGTCTGAAGGTGGGAGGTGGAGTGGGAAGATGAGTCATTTGGATGTCAGGCTTTGTCTGATTCTTTTGGTAATTACTTAGTGTTTGCTTTATATTTTTAGTTATGTTCACTGGTTCTTTTTCTTTCCCTAGGTGTGTATAACTTGGAGTAAGAGAGTATTTTATATTACTAGGCACTGTAGAAGTATTTTAGTTGATATTTTTAAAAATTTTGTTCACTAATTATGGAGCCAGAAAAGTTGAAAAACAGAACAGCACTGCTTTCTTAGAAACATACTAAAATTGTTTTTCCACAGTCCTGTCTTCATTGTAGTTCTGTCTTTTGTTCTGACTTTACTAATGAGAAGTATTAGGTCACCTTAGAAGAAAGAGACTGTACTTTGTGTTCTAAACCTTAGCCTAAGGGAATTGTGGGATTTCAATAAATTTTTAGTAATGAATCTCTGGTCTGCTTTTTTCTGAATAGTTATTGCTTAGTCATCATGGAGTAAGAGACAGTTGTGAGGTGAGAGATCAGAATGAGGAGGAATGGAGAAAAGGAAAATTATAGACTCAGTTGTCATGGCAAATTGCTAAGTTAGATTGTATTTTATATTTCCAGAAGTATCTTTCTTTTTTTTTTTAATTGATGTCTCAATAGTTTATAACACTGTGGGGTTTTAGTTGTACATTATTGTCTGTCCGTCACCATGTGGCTGTAACCCTTCACCCCTTGTGCCCACCCCCCCCCCCTTCCCCTTGGTAACCACCAAACAGTTCTCTCTGTCCGTGTGTTCACTTATATTCCACATATGAGTGAAGTCATGCAGTGTCTGTCCTTCTCTCTCTGGCTTATTTCACTTAACATAATACCCTCTAGGTCCATCCATGTTGTTGCAAATGAGACAATTGTGTCTTTTCTTATGGCTGAGTAGTATTCCATTGTATGTATATACCACATCTTCTTTAACCAATCATCAGTCGAGGGACACTTGGGTTGCTTCCACTTCTTGGCTGTAGTGAATAATGCTGCAATGAACATAGGGGTGCATAAGCCTCTTGTGCTGGTTGATTTCATGTCCATTGGGTAGATGCCCAAGAGTGGGATTGCTGGATCGTATGATATTTCTATTTTTAATTTTTTGAGGACTCTCCATACTGTTTTCCCTAGAGGCTGCACCAGTTTGCATTCCCACCAGCAGTGAATGAGGGTCCCCGTTTCTCCACAACCTCTCCAGCATTTGTTGTTATTTGTCTTTGTGATTATAGCCATTCTAACGGGTGTCACGTGATATCTTAGTGGAGTTTTGATTTGCATTTCCCTGATGATTAGTGATGTTGAACATCTTTTCATGTGTCTATTGGCCATCTGTATCTCTTCCTTGGAAAAATGTCTGTTCATATCCTCTGCCCATTTTTTGATCAGGTTGGTTGTTTTTTTGTTGCTCAGTTGTATGAGATCTTTATATATTATTGAGATTAATCCCCTGTCAGACAAACGATTTGCAAATATTTTCTCCCAGCTGGTGGGTTGTCTATTCATTTTGATCCTGGTTTCATTTGCCTTGTAGAAGCTCTTTAGTTTGATGAGGTCCCACTTGTTCATTTTTTCTTTTGTTTCCCTTGTCCGAGTAGACATGGAATCTGAAAGGATCCCTTTATGTCCAATGTCAATTAGTGTACTGCCTATGTTTTCTTCCAGGAGTTTTATAGTTTCAGGTCTCACTTTCAGGTCCTTGATTCATTTTGAATTGATTTTTGTATATGGTGATAGGAGATGGTCTACTTTCATTCTTTTGCATGTTGCTGTCCAATTTTCCCAGCACCATTTATTGAAGAGATTTCCCTCTCTCCACTGTATGTTCTTTGCTCCTTTGTCAAAGATTAGCTGTCCATAGGTGTGTGGTTTTATTTCTGGGCTTTCAATTCTATTCCATTGATCTGTGTGTCTATTTTTGTACCAGTACCATGCTGTTTTGATTACTATAGCTTTATAGTATATTTTCAAATCAGGGATTGTGATGCCTCCAGCTTTGTTCTTTTTTTTCAGAACTGCTTTAGCTATTCGGGGCCTTTTGTTGCCCCATACGAATTTCAGTAGTTTTTGCTCTATTACCGTGAAGAATGACATTGAGATTCTGATTGGGATTGCATTGAATATGTAGATTGCTTTAGATAGAATGGATATTTTAACTATATTTCTTCTTCCAATCCATGTGCATGGAATATTTTTCCATTTCTTTATGTCTTCCTCGATTTCTTTCAATTGTGTCTTATAGTTTTCATTGTATAGGTCTTTTACCTCCTTGGTTAAATTTATTCCCAGATATTTTATTCTTTTTGTTGCAATTGTAAATGGGATTGTCTTTTTAGTTCTCTTTCTGTTAGTTCATTGTTAGTGTATAGAAATGCAGTTGATTTTTGTAAGTTGATTTTATACCCTGCCACTTTACTGAAGTTGTTGATTATTTCTAGTAGTTTTCCAATGGAGTTTTTTGGGTTTTCTATGTATAAGATCATGTCGTCTGCAAATAGTGAGAGTTTCACTTCTTCATTGCCTATTTGGAGTCCTTTTATTCCTTTTTCTTGCCTAATTGCGCTGGCCAGAACTTCCAGTACTATGTTGAATAAGAGCGGTGAGAGTGGGCACCCTTGTCTTGTTCCTCTCCCCAAAGGAATGGCTTTCAGTTTTTCCCCGTTGAGTAGGATGTTTGCTGTAGGTTTGTCATATATGGCCCTTACTATGTTGAGGTACTTTCCTTCTATACCCATTTTGTTGAGAGTTTTTATCATAAATGGATGCTGGATCTTGTCGAATGCCTTCTCTGCATCGATTGAGATGATCATGTGGTTTTTATTCTTCATTTTGTTGATGTGGTGTATTACGTTGATTGATTTGCGGATGTTGAACCATCCCTGTGTCCCTGGTATAAATCCCACTTGATCATGGTGTATGATCTTTTTGATGTATTGCTGTATTCAGTTTGCCAAAATTTTGTTGAGGATTTTTGCGTCTATGTTCATCAGCGATATTGGCCTGTAGTTTTCCTTCTTTGTATTGTCCTTGTCTGGCTTTGGCATCAGGATGATGTTGGCCTCATAGAATGTGTTGGGAAGTATTCCATCTTCCTCTATTTTTTGGAATAGTTTGAGAAGGATAGGTGCTAAATCTTCTTTGAATGTTTGGTAAAATTCTCCAGGGAAGCCATCTGGTCCTGGACTTTTATTTTTGGGGAGGTTTTTGATTACTGTTTCAATCTCTTTACTTGTGATTGGTCTATTCAGATTCTCTATTTCTTCTTGATTCAGTTTTGGGAGGTTGTACGCTTCCAAGAATTTGTCCATTTCCTTTAGGTTGTCCAATTTGTTGGCGTAAAGTTTTTCATAGTATTCCCTAATAATCCCTTGTATTTCTGTGGTATCTGTTGTAATTTCTCCTCTTTCATTTCTAATTTTATTTATTTGAGTCTTCTCCCTTTTTTTCTTAGTGAGTCTGGCTAAGGGTTTGTCAATTTTATTTATCTTCTCAAAGAACCAGCTCTTTGTTTCATTGATCCTTTCTACTGTTTTTTTGGTTTCAATTTCATTTATTTCTGCTCTGATTTTTATTATTTCCCTCCTTCTGCTGATTCGGGGCTTTGTCTGTTCTTTTTCTAATTCTGTTAGGTGCAATTTAAGGTTATTTATTTGGGATTTTTCTTGTTTGTTAAGGTGTGCTTGTATTGCTATGAATTTCCCTCTCAGGACCACTTTTGCTGCATCCCATATGAGTTGGTATGGTGTATTTTCTCTTTCATTTGTCTCCAGATAGCTTTTGATTTCTCCTTTAATTTCATCAATGACCCATTGGTTGTTCAGTAGCATGTTGTTTAGTCTCCACATCTTTGTCCCTTTCCTAGTTTTTTCCTTGCAGTTGATTTCTAGTTTCACAGCATTATGATCAGAAAAGATGCTTGTAATGATTTCAATCTTCTTAAATTTATAGAGGTTTGCCTTGTTTCCTAATATATGGTCTATCCTTGAGAATGTTCCATGTGCACTTGAGAAGAATGTGTACTCTGCTTTTTTTGGGTGGAGTGCTCTGTATATATCTATTAAGTCCATTGTGTCTAGTTTTTTGTTTAAGTCCATTATTTCCTTATTGACTTTTTGTCTGGATGATGTATCCAGAAAGATCTTTCTTGATACTCTTTTGAAAGTTATCTATTCATCATGGGAACAAGAATTAAAAAATTTTTGTATCATATGCTACAATAGTACCTGGTTTATTAATGGGTTGGCCCCAGTTTAATTTTGCTTGAGCTAAGGCAAACTTTTCAGCAAATAGAAGCAGTATAATGGAGTGGCTAAGAGTGGGCATTCTGGAGCCACTCAATCTATGTGAGTGTAAATTCTAGATTCAGCACTTATTAGCTCAGGGCCTTTGGGCACCGAGTTCTTTAGCTTCACTATGAGTCATTTTTCTAGCCGTACATTCCCTAACCTCAGGGGAGACATGTTTTGCTCTTCAGGAGGTCTCCTTGAAGCTCTCTTCCTTGGTTTAGGGTACAGGGTAAGTGCGCCAACCCCTCTTCCAGGAGGAAACACTCGAGGCATCCATAGTTTTCTCCAATGCAGTCTTTCTCTTGGTTCTGGCTTTGTCCACCTCTCTTGGAGTGGGTGATGGACTCTTTGCTCTAATTGGGGTTACAGTGACGTAACATGGCCTTCAGAGAGGGCCTAGCACAGCACTTTTCACACATTTGTGGGGAAGTTTTCCAATCACACTGAAGGTCTACACATGGTCCTTTAATGTGTGACTGGTCTTCACCTCACATCACAGGTGACTCATCATGTGAGATCAGCAGCACCCGAGATGGTCTGTTCAACAAGGCAAGTCTACTGACCATTTGCATTTCCTGGGCAATGTCAAATTATTCTAAAAGTTTATCAGTACTCTTGATTTCTGTATTTACCTTGTAGCAAACTGTAAAAACAGTTTTCAGATTGGCGCCAGTCCATGGGCATATTTTGAGTTGTGCTGTTCTAGCATTTTCCTTTAGGATCACTTTAGGATTGAGGGATAGTGGCACTTATTGTATCATTACTGGCCTTTGGGGCGTCAGCTAAAACAGACCAAAAAAGTTCTAGTTTAATATCCTATTATAATTATTATATATCTTCATTAATTCCACTTATATTTATTACGTGTCTGCTCTGTGACACAGATCCTATAAAAATAGAGCTTCTATTCTAGAAAGTGGAGAGAGATAATAAACAAATATATATATATATATATATATATATTATGTTAGGAAATAAGTGGTATGAAGAAAAATGCTTGAGGTAACGGGGAAGAGAAAGCTGGGGTGGAGTGGTGGGCTGCAGTTTTATATTACACCATCGGGGACCATTCTTTGATAAGGTGACATTTGATCAGAGACCCATGTCAGTAACAGAACTATGTATCTGGGTAAGAGCCTTTTAGGCCAAATGCCTTTTAGCATTATTTGCTTCTTAACTTATGGGCAGATCTTACTTTGGTAGAAATAAAAGTCAACTTAAAAATGAATGGGGAGGGGCCAGCCTGGTGGCGCAGTGGTTTAGTTGGTGCTTTGGCAGCCCGGGGTTGGCGGGTTCAGATACTGGGCGCCCGGGGATGCACTGCTTATCAAGCCATGCTGTGGGGGCGTCCCATATAAAGTAGAGGAAGATGGGCACGGATGTTAGCTCAGGGCTGGTCTTCCTCACAAAAAAAAAAAAGAATGGGGAAAAATGAATGGGAGATGAGGACATGGAGAGAGCATTTGTAGATTACTCTTTAAAGAAGTTTGCCTGACAAGGGAATGAGGAATTTAGGCTGTAAGCTAAGGAGGATGTAGGATTGAGAAAGGTCTTTCTTAAGATGGGAGACATTTGAGATGTTTTGGGGAGGGGAAAGGGGGGATTTCCCAGGGCTGGACAGAATGAAGGTCCGGGTAAGTGCAGAAATAGACATATCTGGGGATCGATGAAGGTTGTTAAGTCAGCACAGTGCTGAGGGCCCAGTTGATGTTAGATACTTTTACATTTGTTGAGGGATCAAACTGACTGGTTGAATGGTTTTCAAGCAGGTTTCAGCAGTTTAGGATCAGGAGTTAAGAGAATGTTTCGGCTGATTCAAGATGGAGGGTGGAATTGATAACTCTAAGAAGGAGGCTGGGATACTGATGTCAAGAGAATGCTTGAAATGATGCATCATGAAACCAGATGAGGAAGAACAGAAAATCACAAGGGCAGTAATGGATCCCACCAAGAACAAAGAGGAATGGAGGTCTGATTAGCTTGAAAAGGAGTGAGAGAATTGAAGAGGCAGGAATTTGAGGTCACATTGTTGCATTAGAATGAGAGGTTTCAGAGTTGGTTCAGTTCCAGGTGATGCCGTCATCCAGAATGGGACCAAGGGGCAGAAGAGGGGAGAAGGTGAAGATTATTTGAGTTCAGGAGGTTAGGAACTTATATGGCTGAGGTGTTGGATGGCACATTCAAATGATGTGGAAATCTTCCTGGATGATGACGACATCGTCGTCGTGGAGAAGCAGTGAGTCAGATGCCAGAGTCCTCAGTGAATGAGGCGGTGTGGCCGGAGGTCAGACAATTCAGACAGGAGAAGAGAGTGGTGTTGGATGATGGCTTGGCCTTCAGAGAGGGGCAGGCCTCTGGTGGCATGCGTGGGAGAAGGAGCAGCCTCTGGTGGAGGAATGCAGGGGTGCAGAGAGCAGGCACTTAATAAATGATTAAGGTAAGACAAGCAGTGGAGATGGCACTTTCTGTGAGGAGGTAGAGCTTGTTGACAGTGAAATGAAGGTTCCACAGGGCACCTAGAAAACATGGGCAGAGGGAAGTGATGGAGAAGGTATAGACGGCAGGAGGATGAGAGTCTTTGAGAGGAGAGTTGCCCATGGGGCTTGAATTTGGGGCAGTAGCCAAGGATGGCAGGGGTGAGCAGTGTGGTGGGTGAGTTCACCTGTGCCGAGGTCTCAGCAGCTCTAGCGATGGTTCTCAGGGGAGCCAGAGGCAGCCCTCTGCCATCCACACCATAGTCTGCAGCCTTTGCTTCTGGACAGGTGGTGTGTCCATTAGACACTGTAGTCTGTTCTTTGGGTGTGAGCTCCTCAAAGGCCTTTTGGAATATCTGAGACCTAAATATATTATTGATTCCGAAATAAGAAGTTTCGAACTTGAACTCTAAAAAACAATCTTTAATTAAATGACTGCAAAATGTATCATTATTTCCACTGGGCAGTTGCATTTCAACTTTTATATAATTGTACATAAATGAAATTTAAAATGACAAAAAAGTTATTTTAACAAAATTTATTTAAATGATAAAGCTCTTTCAAACATTTAATGGAAAAATGTATTAAATATGTTAGATCGTATGTCTGATGTGCCATGGATGGAGCCTGTAAAAGAGTGCCCAGGACCCTGAGAACATCTCCAAACATCTCTGGCCTGGGTTCCAAATAGAACCTCAGTGAGAAGTTGTTCAGAAGGTAGTTAGTGTGCAATTGAAAGTGGTTTTGGTGAAGATGACCAGGCCTCCAGTATGACCCTCTTCAGTTGGTTGGGAAGGGGACCCACCTTTCTGAGGAATCTTCTTTCTCAAGAGCGTTAGTTTTGGCATCTGCCTTTGGTGATTTGGAGGCCTAATTTTATTACTTCTTTGACATCTCTTAAATATCACATGATCTGAAGTAGAGGGTGGAAAGGATTAGAAAGGACAAGTATGCTTCAGGCTCATGTAGGAAAGAATACAGAATTTGTAGTTTTAAGACCTAGACTTAAATTAGAACAATCACTTCATCTCTTTGAGCTGTAGTTTTCTTTGATGTAGAATGAGAATAGTAGCAGTATATACCTCATAGAATTGTTTCAGGATTAAATGAGACAATATTTTGACATGGTTTTATGAACTATAAAACACCCAAAATTGTAGTTGTCATTGACAGGGGTTTTAGGTGGCAAGATGGTGGTAAAGAGGGATGAAAAGAAAGTAAGATGGCTGATGCATGACACACTGTCATCATTGGCTCATGCACGGTCTATCTATCTATCTATCTATCTATCTATCTATCTATCTATCTATCTACCTGCCTGCCTGCCTACCTATCTACTTATCTATCTATCAATCAGGGACCCACAATCCACCATTCAAATCAAAAGCTAGTTTCTTGGCAGTAATCTGCGTCTAATCATATGGTTTCTCCCTTCCAGCCACCTGACTCTCGTACTCAAGGTAACCATCGTTCTGAAACACCTTGATCCTTCTCTTGTTTCCCTTTTCACAGAGTTTGTTGCATCTCTGTGTATTGCTAAAAAGTTTATTTAAAAAATTTTAGTTGTTTTTAACTTAATAAAAAAGATGATCATACTTTATGTAATTATTTGGAACTCACTTTTTTCAATTAATGTTACATTTTCAACCTCATGCTCATTTTCAACCATGTTTATTGTTGCACATCACTGTTCATTTTGACTTTGGTGTGAATGTGCTACAGTTTGATTGTTCATTCCCTCTCTTGTAAATGGGCATTCTTTTCCAGGCCTTTACTCATTTGAGTGCTACTTCAGGCTGTCTTGTCCACGCCTCTTGCTCTGCATGTGCCAGAGTTTTTCCCGGGTATGTGCTTAGTGGAATTGCTACATTTTAGGGCATCCATGAAAGTTAAACTCTAGGAAGTAAAGCCACACTGTTTTTCAAGGTACTTGCACCACTGATCCTTCCGTTAGCCAAGAGTAAGCAAGCATGCGGAGCTGTGTTCTCTTCAGCACACAGTAATATTAGACTAACAATCTTGGCCAACTGAATACATGTAATATGTTATCTCGCTGTGGGTTTGATTTGCTTTACTTTGATCGCTAATAATGCCAAATGTCTTTTCGTATGTTTATTAACCATGTGTATTTCTCCTCCTGCAAAATGTCCATTTCATTTGTCCTTTTCCTCGTTTGTTTTTTTGTGCGTCTCTCATTGATTTGTAGGAGTTCTTTGTATATTTGTGTTAACTGGATTTTAATTTAGATTATTATATTTTTCATTGCTTGGTTACTTCCGATAATCTCTTGTTCCTAATTCCTACTTTTAATACCCTCTTCCCTTTCTTTAAGCATATAAAATACACTTATTTTATATTTAATATCTGACAACTAATATGCCTCAAGTTTTTGTTTATGGGTTGGTGTCTGTTGTTTCTGTGGTCCCACCAGTGGGGCTTTGTTTTATTATATGTTTTGCAATGTTTTTTTTTTTTAATTGAGCTATAATTGCAATACAACATTACATTAGTTTCAGGTGTATAAAGATTGGATATTTGTATATGTTGTGAAATGATCACCACAATAAGTCTAGTTAACATCCATCACTGTACATAGTTACAGAATTTTTTTTTCTTGTGGTGAGAACTTTTCAGATTTACTCTTAGCAACTTTCAAATATGCAATGCAGTATTATTAACCATAGTCGCCATGCTGGGCATTACATCCCCAGGACTTATTTATTTTATAACTGGAAGCTTGTACCTGGTGATTCCCTTCACCTATTTGTCCACCCCCCACCCCTGTTTTGCAACTTTTTGTCATGAGCTTTCGGTTGCTGGAACTTTGTGATAATTTCTGAGGCTTGGAGTGAAGGTACATTTCTCCAGAGAGGATCTTCTTTTGTTTCTGCCAGGCTTTATTAACCATGGAAAATCTAAAAATAAATTCTCAGCGTCAGAGCTTTTCATGCTGCGTAGGTGGTGTCATTGGCCACGAAACACACATGAGAACCAGCGTGTGGTTCTGAAAATGTTTTTCCTACTCCGTCCTGCCTCAGGCTTGAGACAGGCGAATATCCTGGCTACCCCAGGGTATTTTGTTTTGTTTCCCTAATTCATACTTTCCCTGGCTTTATTTGGGAATGTTCTAGTCAGACTTCCTTGTCTTTGTCCTCTGTCCCTTCCCAGGTGTTTGGCCATCAAACTGACGTTTTAGGTCATAGGGTTCAGCGTACCATCTCTGTATTTGTGCTTCTGCTTCTCCATCTCCCTGGCTTCTGAGGATTTCCTTTCCTTTCCTGCCGCCTCCCTATGCTAAAGTATATTGTTATTTTATCCAGCGTTTTTAGGTATTGTGTAGTAGGAAGGCTTGTTAGGACATCAAGTCTGCAATATATTTGAGACACCCTTGTCTTATTTTTGTATAACTAAAGAGGCCCCCAAAATGGGTCCTCTCAGATCAGAGCTATGTGTACCCCAAAGTTCTAGCTTCCATCCCTAGAGTCATCGAAAGTTAAAAAATCTGGACATGGTCATCAAAGTACACTCCCGCCCCCCAGCCAGGGGGACAAGACTTGACTTTTACTTCTCATTTCTAGTATAATTTCATTTCTACTTAGGGCCCTGCAGTACATCAAGCCAGTTGCTTCTCGTCTCTTAGTCTTAAAGCAGATGACACAGCACCTTCTTTTCCCGCAGGCGGGGCATTGAGAAGCCCTCTGGTGACTCACTCACTTTCAAGTCTCAAATTCCAGTACGTATTTGTCATTTCAGTTAAGCCAAAAATCAAATTCCTAGTTGTACAATGTTTTGTTGTAATTTGGAGTTGAACATAAAACCTCAAATAGAGAAATATTGATATAATATTTTTATGACAAAAAATCCAGATAAATGATGAAATAGCAGTTGTGGTTGTCAAGTTATTATGTTTATTCATTTTTCTTTATTGTTTTTGGTAATTAACAGCTTTCTCAAAAAATATTGTAGTCCCAAATACACTTTGTTTAGAGAGGAGGATGAGTTATGGGATTAGAAGAGGATATTTTCTGTTTTCTTTCTTACATGTGATAGGCAGTACATGACATCTCTAATTCATTAGCTGTTAAACTTAGTTCAGGATAAATATATGAACAGGCTCCGTAAAAGTTTGAAGGCAAACATTAAAGATATTGGAATTTGGGCTTCAAAAGAACTTCAGAGATGATGGACTAGTGGACAATTTAGGAACCTCAAAAATCGTCCAGCCTGGGTTGTCACTTTGAGGAAATGTGGCCCAGAAAAGTGACCTAAGGTGCCAAACACCATATATCCTGTAACTTTCAGAGTCACAACTGGAAACGGGATCTTCTAGTTGAACACACTCTCTTCTGTGCTGTATTGTTTCCCTGCCCATATGCCATGTTTAACTAAGCATTTCAAATTTTTTATATTTATAAGTTAAAAAAAAAATATTGATATGTTTTGTAAAATGAACTGACTTTTCCAGGTTTAAAATTAATTTAGAAAACCCAGACATTTTACATTTTTTAAAAAACTGTATAATCTTCGAAATTTATGGGAGTATGAAACAGGCAACACAGATTGCTTGTTTGTTTGTAGAATACATATAATCACCATGACTCCAGGCAAACTTGTCTGTTTATTAGAGCAAAAGAATCAGGAAGTCTGAGATGTCGGCATTTCAGGATACTAGGGAAGTGAAAAATAGCTTCTTCTGAAATGAGAACACTGCTTTTTATAAACAAATAACTATCATTATTTCCTGTTTTTTAATCCCATTAAAAACTGTTTTGGAACGTCATGGGCTCTCACTATTTCCAGGGATAACCATAAATAAGTGAAACCGTACACGAAAAGGAATTATAAAGACACACAGACATTTCACGTTGACGGCATTTTTATTGTTGCTAATTAATGATAATAATGGGAGCTGGCATTTCTTAAGGACTTCCTCTGAGCCAGCGCTGTGCGGGGCAATGGACATTAGCTCACTTAATCCTAACAGCAACCCTAGGAAGTAGATTTTCTTTATAGATTAGAGAACCGAAGCTTACCCACAGTCGCACAGCTCGTTAAGTGGTGAAGCCGGGCCAGGAGGCAGGTTGCGCTGCCAGAATCCAGGGCCCTGCCTCACCTCGGTTCTCTGTTCTTGCCCCAGTGAGCTGGCTGAGAACAGTTTCATTTCTGGTGTCTGGTTAGGAAAGTTACTCTGGGCTGTGAGACGATGTTATGCTTTAAGCCTCTTTTTCCAAGACCAGCTTCAGGGCAAGTATGACAGGCAGGGATAGTGGGGAGAAGGAGGGTAAGAAGGAACTAATATTTATTGCAGGAAGTCGGTATTTACTGAGTACTTACTGTGTGTTAGGCAGTACAGATGCTTTGGCAAAATTCACTCACTGTTCATTTTCCCATTCCACAAATATTTACTGAGTGCCTGGCTATGGGTTTGTCGCTGTGGTCGGAACTGGGGAGGCAACCATGAACAAAACAACATCCCTGTACTCCCGGAGCCTCTTTTCCAGAGGGGGAGACAGACGACGCACAGAGAACAAGTAAATATCTAAAGGGTCAGTCTGATGAGGGCTGTGGGGAAAATTGAAGCCGGTTGAGGGGTATAGTGTGATGGCAGGGCTGGGGGTGGGGTGGGTAATGTTATATAAGGTTGTTCGGGAAGAACTTTCTTTAAAAAGGTGACATTTGAGCAGAAATCTAAAGACAGATCATGAGTCCTTGCAGGCCATGGTGCAGGCTTTTGGTTTTACCCTGAGGGAAGTGGGAAGCTGCTGGAGGCTTCTGAGCACAGGCCTGGTGTACTCTGACTTGTGCTTTTCAAGACTCTCTCCAGCTTCTGTGTGGGGTGTGGAGGGACAAGGAGAGAATGTGCCTTAGAATAAGAGCAGCAGAGCTCTCATTTATTCAGTGCCTACTATGCACTTGATGTTTATCACTTATAATCATTTCAGTAATCCAGTCGAATCAAGTTATCTCTGTGCAGCAGATGATGGGACTAAAAAGCTCCCACTGGCTTAGAAATTTACCTAAGGCTACATAGCTGTGACTACCGGAGCTCAACACTGACAATTTTGGCACAGCTTTTTAAAATGACAGCTGCCATTGAGGGTGTCGTCCTGTAGGCTAGATTTGGTCCCAAGTGCCTTGAATATATGACTCTTATAGAACAACTCTGAGAGGTAGGTATTATTCCCATTTGTAGACGAGGAATCCCGGGTTCACAGAAGTTGTGACTTATGACTTGCAACAAGGCCACATAGCTAAAGTGGCAGAACTGGGACCCGAGGCCCTGATGTGTGGGCCTCCTACTTAATTATGGTACGGCAAAGAATTTACAAAATGGTGCACAACTTGACTCTTCTTCCCCTTTCTGCCTTTTTTTCTGCTTGGTTTTGATTGCTTTCAGGTGACCCACACCATCCCGTTTGGAGGAAGTTGCCTGATAAGTTACTGATAGCTTAGAATGCCTTTATGTATTTTATTATCCCCCCGATGAATATGTGCATTTTACAAGCCTGTCACAGGGAGAGGAATCTCCCTGATTCACTCCCTGAGAGTGAATCTCTAATGGGAAGATTTCAGACATTGTGGCACCAGTTTTTGGAGCAGATCTTCTGACTCCATCAGATCACACGAAAGATTATTTTCTCCTGGGAGAATCAGGAAGGCAGGTGAGAAGATAAGGCCATCTGTCTACAATGACTCACCAGAGCGGTCATGATGAGCCTGTACTCTGAACTAGGGGAACACTGGATTGTCACATTTAAATTAAAGCATGCACACCAGGCAGTATTTCTCTTGATTAGTTTTCTGATTTAGGGCCAGGCTGTGTTTCTGTTCGTACAGAGATTCACTTGGCTCCTTGCATCTCCATTTCTGTGATAGTTAGAACTGGCTCCAGGAACAATTGTGAGGGAGGCAAAGTTTATCTTGCTTTACTTCTAGGAGCCTCAGTGCTCCCTCCTCCTTTTATCAGAACATTTCCTCAGGGTGTAGTGTGATGCCCTTATTCACACTAAAGTATAAATGTCTGATATCATGTAATGTTTTCTTTCTGTGAGAAGCTTGATTAGAAATAAAAAGCTTTAGAGTGAAAAAAATGAGTATTACTGGAATTTTAAGCATCAGCATGCAAGTGATGTGAAGGTGAAAAAATTTTTTCAAGCCCTCTAAGTGATATGCTTTTTGGTAATATAACTAAAATCTAGTACCTTTTACCTGGTTTTCCTTTTATCTTTTCATCTTAGAATGAAATGCTATAAAAATGTGTTGAGTATTATGTGCTAGGCTGGCATCATATTAGATACTTTACACACATTATCTCATTTTAATACTGTCTAACATCCAGTCAAGTAGGTGTGATTATCCACATTTCAAATATGGGCAAGTTAGAGAGGTTCCATGACTTTCTTATGGTAGTGTGGGTGGTGGAGCTCGAGGAAGCACTGTGGCCTCCTAACTCAGACTATAAAAGTCCAGCAGTCTAAATAGTTAAAATAGTTTTAATAGTTAAAATTGTAAAATGTGAATTATAGTAGGTGTTTCTATTTCCCTGATGTAGTAAAGGTGAGTCATAAAACTTTTATAAGGTAATATTGTAGCCAATTGTATTAGGGTTCGCCACAGCAGCAGAACCGGTAGGACACATGCACACACACAGATTTATTTTAAGGAATTGGCTCATGCGATTGTGGGGCTGCCAAATCCAAAATCTGTAGAGCAGGTCAGCAGGCTAGAAATTCAGGTAAGAGCTGATGTTGTAGTCTTGAGTCCGAATTCTGCAGGGCATCAGTCTGAAAACTCAGGTAGGGTTGCTGTGTTGCAGTCTTGAGGAAAATTCCTTCTTTAGGAAATCTTAGTCTTTGCTCTTAAGGCCTTCAACTGCTTGGATGAGGCCCACCCACACTATGGAGGGTAATCTGTTTTACTTGAAATCACATCTAGAAAAATACCTTCACAGAAACATCTAGACTGATGTTTTGCCAAAAGTTGGGTGCCATGGCCTAGCCAAGTTGACACATAAAATTAGCCATCACACCAATAAACAATGATTTTCACTGAAAAGATTTTTGAAGGTACCTGGATTCTTTACCTGCTAACTTTCCAGCTGGTTCCTGTGCTGTGGATACAGACACAGGACCAGTGCAGGTGGAAGTGAAGCAGGCACAAGGGAACAGCCATACGTTTATTCCATGGGGTGTGTGTGTGTGTTTTAGAATTCATCATATTGTTTTCTGGACATGGATATACATTTCAAAAAATTCTTCTAGATTTTATGTTACTGTTGGAGGAAGCTATCAGACTGGCTGGGAAGGCACCAGTTGAGAAAGGGAGGAGAAAAAATTCCTCAAGTAGTATTTCAGGGTCAAGTGTGCAGCTGGGAAGGGGAGAAAGGTCAGGGGATTGGAATTCACACAAATCTTAAGTGTACAAATTCTAAGTGACTAGGGAGGACAGGGTGGGGCCGCAGAGCCAGAGCACAGGGTCATAACTGATGAGACAGCCCACACTTGGCACTATGACGGAATGAATGCATTTGCTTTATAAGCGCAGTGGGAAGAGTTTACCTATTTGCTTGTTATAGACAATTAGAAGTCAGAAAATTATAGGCATTGCTATTTTTGTGTTTTTAAGGAGCATAATATCATGGCTCATAAAATGTTACAAGAAATATGTGCAAATGGCATGTCTATTATATTCTCCAGTACAACTCCTGTGTGAAAGGGGACAATGAACAAGATGGCTTATCCACTCTTGTTCTCTGTGTGTATGAGAAAAAGGACAGGTGAAGGATTGAGTGGCTCAGTAACGCTTTGGTCCCAGCGTGCTACCCTCTCAGCAGGCCCTTGCATGACACTGACCAGCTGCAGCTTTTCTCCAGGGCAGGTCTCCACGGTCACTCACTGCAGTGCTGGGGGCCAGAGTGGGAGTTGGAGGAAAATGCAGGTCTCTTGGAGGTGACTGGCCAGCCTTTTACCTTAACCAGCCTGAGTCACCACGTACTCGGTGGCTTATCAGAGAGATCGGACATCTTGAGCCTCCTTGTGTGTCTTGTCTGGGACCCTCCCGTTTTTCCACTGCCCCTCTCTGGCTCCCCACTGATGCCTGATTTCCAACCTTCTTCTCACTCCTTCTGGATAAACTACCTTAAGTTCTTACCTTATCAGCCACAGCCCAGCCTTCCTCTCGCTTTCTCTTTTTGTGGTCTCTAAATATTTCTCACATTCATTCTCTCCTCTCCATCCCTAATATTTGTGATTTAGTTCAGGCTGGCATCATTTATTGGACTATTATAATCACTGCCAACTAATCTTGTCTGAAGTTGACCTCTCTGCAGTCCATTCTCTCCATGGCTGTCAGAATCACCATCTATTAGGGCAAACTATTTATAACCCTTCCGCAATAATCTGGCTCCTACAAGATCACTTCCAAGCTCCAGCATTGCATGTGAGGCCCTCCATGATCTCTATCCACCACCTGCTTCCCAGCCGCATCTGCTGCCACTTCCACCTTCTGCTTTCTTAGCACCTTATGCTTTTCCCATGTCTCATTCTGGTGTACTGTTAGGTAACTCGTAGGTCTCAACATCCTTTTCCCTTCTCCTTATTATCTTCTTATTTGTTACCTTAGTACTCATTTTGGAATAAGGTAGCAATAAGCAAGCAAATACATTCCCTTCTCTGGTTCTAGAGTAATTCCAAGCAGCCTTAAAATGAAAAATGATGCTGGAGGAAGAAGGAGATGTAGGAGGAGGTAGCTGCTGTGGTGATCTTGTTGGTGGGCTGTGTGTGTCTGAGACAGACAGACAGTACTCAGGGCATTTCTAGTTCTAGCTGGCAGAGCTTCCTCTCTGAATCTCTACTCACACAGGACCCAGCTGCTGAAGCCAAGCTGCCACGCCAATGGATTCATTCAACAGACAGTTGCCAGGGTCCACTCCTGAGAACTGGGATTCTAAGGTAAATAAATAGTCACAGACCACCCAGTGAGTGTGAATCTTAGTATAGGAACTCTGGTGTAAGATAGATCACTTTTTTTTTTTCCATCTAAACTTAGGTTCTGACTCTCAGTCTCCCATTTTGCTGGGCCTGGTGCTCCCCACTTTTTCTACTTAGGCGTTGTGTTAAAGTTCTGGGGTCTTATAAAATGCCAAGGTGTCAGTAAATGGGGGGAACATTTGTGGCTCCAGGTTATGCTGACACACCCCCTGTGACTGCCCCATAGGGCCCTTTGGGCCACTTCTCGGTTACTCTCTGGACACAGGGATCTTTGGAAAGGGTAACCGTGTGGTCTGTCCCCCTAGACATACCAGGCAGCCATCTCTGTCTGGGTTTTCTTCTGGGATCCAAGAAGTCTCCTGCTCTGGGATCCACACATGCTCCCTCTAGCCAAAGGGGGCCTCTTTTTAGGCTGGGGAAAGTCTTTTTCTCCAGCCCTCTCCCTTTTCTATAACCTTAGCCTCAACAGATTTAGGTTTGTGGAAAGTAAAAACCAAGTATGCTTGGCAGCTGTTTCTGCTTCCTGCCCTGGCACATAGCTTCCCCTAGGGATGCAGCAAGGAAGGGACAAGCCCAGATTACATTCTGAAAGAGAGATCTATTACAAAGACAAAATGAAACCCGAGGTAGCCCTTAGTGTAGTTATAGGGGCTTTGGGCCACATAGTTGTTCTGGATGGATCTCAGGTGTTTTAAGACTGGAAAGTATGGCACATCTTAGGGAAAACCGAAATATTAGTGAAGGGCATTTGGAATGCGCTTAGCATTTATTCTCCAGAGGGGAGGCTGTGATTGGACTGGGTTGCCACCATCTGGTATGAAGCACCCCAGTTAGGCTGAGTTTTCCACTGAGCCAGCTCAGAGGCCGTGGACCTCCTTGTGTCCAGGTACTGCGCCCTGGTCCCAGTTAGGTATGGCTTATGGTAGCAGGGTTATTTTCACTTAACATACATGGAACAAGCCCCGTGTTCCTCAGAAGGGGGAAATGGAAGTGCCGGGCCGCTAAAGTTTCATGGACTTGGCTTCAGTGCAGTAATAAAAGCTTTTTTTTTTAAATGAAAAAGTAATTCTTTCACTTAATTGAAGTAGTAACTGAAGTGAGAGAATAACTATGTAAAAGCTATTATCAAAAGCAATTTTCTGAAGTCTCGTTAATGAAGACAGGTAATGAAAATGAAGGTATAAAGACATAATTGCTTATGTCTCAACAGGGAAGAATTGAATACAATTGCTTTTTTTATATAATGTGTTTGTCTAAGTTTTTGTTGTTGTCTCCAACAATGGAGACAATGAATTTAAAAGAAAAAAACAACTGAATTTAAAAGAAAGAAAGAGGAATGTAGTGGAAAGATAAAGGGTACCCCAAAGCATTGAAGGTTCAGTAGCTAAGCTTGGGAAGGATAGAGATGGGGACTACCTGGACCTCGTCTCCTGAGAGGTGTTGTGAGAGGAAGATGGGCACGGATGTTAGCCCAGGGCCAGTCTTCCTCAAAAAAAAAAAAAAAAAAAAGAGAGAGAGAGAGAGCTGGTATGACTGTGACCTGGTTCCAGTAACTTCCAGTCTCTGTGTCTCTGTTGTTTCAAATTTCCTGGAGTGACAGTCATGTGGACTCAACTGGAGTTAGTCATCTACCCCTGGGTGGATCACACAAGTGTGAATAGGTAGCATCACTTAATGCTAAAATTTACTTAATGCTTTCTACATGCTGGGCATTGCTCTTAGCACTTTTCAAGTATGGTTTATTCTCCACAACAACCCTGTGTCTTATGTGCTATTATGTTTCCCATTTCTGAGAGGAGAAAACCAAAGCCCAGAGAGGCCAAATTTTCCCAAGGTCACAGCTTTTACCCAGCGTTCAGTCTTTGGCATGACACGCACATATCTGTAACTTTGTGACTAGACAGCGTAGATGGTAGTTGGAGTTTGGTCTCTGCAAACATCCTGTGTTTGTATCTTAGGGCCCCACATGAGTGAAGTCAGAGCCATGTCCTGGTTCTCTGAAGTATTTGGCCTCAGAGCCTCCTCCATGACTTAGACAAGGGTAGGAGAAACACGTGGGGAGCAGGGTTACCAGTGAGTAGGGGCTAGAGCAAGAAACAGCGGGAATCAGCAGCAGTGGAGATGGGTGGGTGGTCCAGTTGGAAACATGGAGTTCATGAGCCAGCATTTACTGAGTCAGACAGTTCGGTTCCATTTCCTGGGCATTTGAAATATTAACCAGGGTTCTTGGAGATGAAGCAGAATGAGATCAGCATTTAGATGTCAATAGGAACATGGCGTCACCTATTTCTGTTTGTCACTAATTTAACTGAGATATTTTGATAGTCCTCTTCTTTTTGTTTTGTTCCCTCCTCTCCAGTTTCTTCTGATTTTTTAAACTGTTATACCCTTTTTATTGATTATCATTATCCCCACTTTTTTCTCTCTACCCTTCCTTTACTCTCTGAAGGCAACAGTGTCACCCATCCTTTAATTTATGCCAGGGGCCCCAAACTCATATGCCTCCAGGGCCCAGGTATCATAAATGAATAAAGCAGGCCAGGTAAGGACTGTGTCAGACTGGAAAGCACACGCCCTTTCTCAAAAGGACAGAGTACAATTGGACTCAATGTTCTACATCTGAATTTTCATATGAAGTTTCACAGTTTTAATGTTTGCCATTAATTAGTTTTTAAAAATGGGTAGGCCAACCACAGTGCATCTACAGGACGGCTCTATCAGCAGTTGACAGTTTGGGGTAGGACACTCTTGGAGGAGTGAAGGTGGGGGGGAACACCTGCATCTCCATCCTCGCTTCTGAAGGGACGGTAGATGCTCCAGTCTGTTTCCTGAGTCAGCCTCTCTCTCCCCATTGACTTTATACTATAAATCACAATTTATGTATATATTTATATTATTCCACTGGAAGGCATATTTTTCAGCTTAATACGTAAAGATCAGATGATAATATTGAATTATAAGTTGGCTATTTTATCATCTCCAGTCTCCCAGTTAGATGTTAAGCTCCTCCAGGGCAGAAGTCTATGGGTACTTAAGACATATTTTCCGTTGATTGATATAAATAAACATCCATTTAAAATATAAGGTTAAGTATTCTCTAGTTAAAGAGATGCTATTAGTATTTGAGTTTGTCTTCCTAATGGGTTTTTCTTTTGTGGGGCTATTTTCAGTGTTGTGTTTGCTTTTCTTTTAGACAAATTACTTAAAATGTCCTTTCTCAGTTTGGAAATACTGTTTGCAGATGCTCAAATGCAAACTAGTTCTTGAAGTCTCTATTTCTGTAATTTTAATGTGATTCAGTTAAGCCGGACTTGCAAAAAAAAAGATGTCTGTGCTATTTTTGAAAGATTTTTATAATTTTAGAAAAGTTTGATATTTTGATATCTAATATAGATTTTCTTTTACTTGTAATGGATTTGGGGAGAGGATTTGTAGAGGTGCGAGAGCACGTAGGACCAAAGAATCTTAGAGGTGGAAGAGACCAGTGAGTAAATTCAGTGTTCCACCCAGTGAGGGCTTGGTCCCTCAGGGTAGGAAGGTGCTCACACCACAGAAAGCAGGCCTTTCTGCTTTTGGATGGCTGTATATTTTTGGATGGTTTTTCTTTATTGTGAACTGACACCTGTCTGGTCATTTCCATGCTTTGGGCCTAGTACTGACCACAGGCAAGTCTCATCCTTTTGGACTCTCCAAATACATACATGGTAAGATCTTCGAGGGCTGTGAGCATGTCACGTGTTTCTCCCAGTGACTGGGACCACATTTTAGGGCACTTAATAACACATGTTTGAGAGCACAGGCTTTGGGGTCAAAAGGACCCAGAGGGAAAATCCTGGCTCCACCTTGTACTGTCAGAATGACTGTGGGCAAGTTACTTAACCTCCCTAAGTATCGCTTTCCTATTGGGTTACAGTGAGTATTAAATAAGATAGTGAGTGAAAATGCTTAGTCCAGTCTCTGATTACAGTCACTCAATAAAGGATGCATGTAGTTAGAACATGCTGGTTAAATTGAAAGGAAGGAAGTCTTGCGGAATGTCTTAGTGCTAAGCCAAGACTGCGTAGAATCCGGAGCCATGCTCCTCCTGGAAATGAGTTTTTGATACTTACCTTGTAGAGCTTTTTACACAGCTAGAGGAAAAATGATGTTGAAAATTTTCTCCTTCCTGTGTCCCATCAGCAAGCTCAGTTTCCCCAGAAATGTAATACCATGGAACACTCTAACCAATGTACAATCTTTATTCCCTCGGAAGAGTTTGTATCTTGTATCCTGAACTCCAGGGGTCTTCTTTCACAGGCTGATGAAGTGGGCCTCTCCACCTAGAAAGAAACCTTTGACTTCCTTAACTCTGCCCAAAGCCTCCTCCCTTGAGTCAGATCCAAGAACTTTCCAGCTTCCCCTCCCTCTGACCTTCCTTTCCTTTCTACCTTCACTCAGGCTCTTCCTCCTCTCTGAGTTAAGGGCTCCCACAAATCTCCCCTAAAAGGAGAGGGTGAGAGCCAGTTGAGGCCTCACCAACCCAGAGGGCCCCTCCCTCTTACTATTTAAAGGTGGTTTCCAGTTGGGAGGCCACCTAAGAGCTATTTATTTGATGAGAAAGTATTGTTCACCTAGTTTTGAAAAAATTTTAAACTAAAACAAGCACACAGTCCCCAAAGTTTACCATAACTCCTTTTGTCTTCAAGGACTGAAACATGCTTTCTTACGTTTTCCTTAACTGTTCTATCTGTCTATTTGTGGTAGAGATCGTTTTCCCTGGGATCTCTAAAATCAGATAATGTGCCCTGGCTTTTTGACTTATTTCCAAATAAAAAACTAGTGTATAAGGAGAGTCTTGGGCCATGCTGTGTGTTTTTATACAATATGTAAGAAGTCAGTGTTTGCACTTTCCTCATCGAGGGGATTTTAAACAAAATTGGATCTCCACTTTCTCCAAATTTTGATATCTTTTAAAAATTTATATAAAACATAAAAAATTATATGATTTTGAACCAACTTGTGTTTGCCAGACTGTATATTAAATGAATAATAGAGGAGTTTCTTTTGTATCCTTCCCTCTAAGACTATGCTTAGGACGAGGCAAGCAGATTGCCTCTCTGGTGTCTTGTTGACATGGGCCGCTGCTTCGGTGCTTCTCTCAGTTGATATGAAGAAACACTACCAGAAATTACTTAGATGGACACTATCACTGTGTACTTGCAACCGGGGATCTTGATCTTGTGAGAAGAGGTCTAGACTAAGCAACACTTGAGAAAACTGAAAAAGGCCTTGCTGGGTGTTTCCCCCCAACACTTCCTTTTGAAAATGTTCAAATTTACAGAAAAGTTGAAAGAGTAGTACAGTGAATAGTTATTGTTAATCTATTGCCATATTTACTAATTCTCTGTTTTTATTGCAACAACTGAAATAAGTGCGGACATCATGAGTTTCTTCAGCCAGCATCTCCTAGGTTAAGGACACTTTCCTACATAAACACAATACCGTTATCACACTTTAGAAAATTAACAATAATTTCCTAATACCGTTGTCCCTTGGTATCTGCAGGGGATTGGTTCCAGGACCAAAATCTAGATTACTTATAGTATCTAATACAGTGTAAATGTAACACAGTGTAAATGCTATATAAATAGTCATTATGCTGTACTGTTTAGGAAATAATGACAAGAAAGAAGGTCTGTACATGTTGACTGCAGATGCAGCCATCATAGGCCTTTCTCTCAGAGATTGGTTGAATCCGTGGATGCAGAACTGCGGATACCGAGGGCCGACTGTATCATCTAATAAACAATCCATGACCCATGTTCAGATTTTCCCAGTTGTCCCTAAGATGTCTTTTTAGCTGAAAAAAGGCCACACAACAAACCAGAATCCAATCAAGGTTCATGAATTTGTTGTTATGCTTCTTTTGTCTTTTTAAATATAGAGCAGTCCCTGCTTTTTTGGTGTGTATGTTTTATGACGTTGACCTTTTTGAAGAGTGCAATAATTATCTTGTAGAATGCCCCACAATCTGGATTTGTCTAATTATTTCCTCAAGTGCTTTTCAAACAATTTTTTGGTAAACTTTTGGAAATATACTTACAGAAATATGCATAAATCATAAGTAGAGAGGTTTGTGAAAGTTACCTTTCCAGTCTCTGGGATCCTAAAAGTCTGGCTAGTTTACAAACCCTTATCTCTGCCCCCGTTTCTCCGTTGCACCGAGAGAATGCCTGGTGCCGAGACAATGTCCTGGTACTTTCCTACAGATCAGGGTGCTAAGGCTGGGCGGCTTCCAGTGTAGGCAGTTCCCCTGTACTTATCTCAGATCCCCCACCGGGGTTTCAATTAGAGCAGTTATTGTTTAGTTCCCCTTCTAAAAATGTGGCATGATGTAATTATCCTGGCTTTAGGCTATTTGGGTTGTTTACACCATGTGAATGAACTGGCTATTAGGAAAGTCATTTTAAAGCTTTTGGTGATCTAATTCAATTGTTAAAACTGCCCTAATAACCAGGTTGTAATAAGACATAGTACAGAGTTTCTTGGTGTCTCACAACCTAGTGTTCTTTTGGTTGTAGAGATCCAACATCAGTCCAGAGGTGGCTTATGGTCTTTTATTTAAAAAAAGGCCAAATGTTAAAAATATTCTGACCCCAGGTCAGCTTTGTCTTTACTGCCCTGATTACTCTCTGCACTCTTTCCACAAACTCCACAGCTCTTTCCTGTTTCTCTTGTTCTCAACACGTGTGCCAAATGGTGATGACAGATGATGGCGTAAATTGGGGTCTTAACCTGAGGTCAGTGGGTCAGTGAACCCCACAAAGTCATATGCAAACTCTGTGTCTATTTGCTTACGTGCTTTGTTCTGCAGAGAGGTTTCTATACATTTCATCAACTTTTCTATGAGCCCCAAACAGTTAAAAGCACTGGCTTAAATAGTTGTTTCTTCCTAGGGCCTTGGAGATTTTCTCTGACCCTTGACATAGTATCTTTTTCTCTTGAGTAATCTTTTTGTGTATTTGTTTTAGATTAAAACATTATAAGGAATAAAATCAAATCCATTCATAATATTAGTCATCACCCAGAGATAACCACTGTTTACATTCTGATAGGTAGTTCTCTGTCTGCCTGTCATTTATCCATCTATTGATCAATCATTTCTCTGTCCATCTACACACACATACCTGCACACATTTTTTTAAGGAATCATTCTATATGAACTGTTTCCACTTTGCTAAATGTAGATCAATAACATTTTTGTTTAATTGCTGCAGAGTAGCCCATTGGATGAATATACTGTAATTTATTTAACCAGTCCCTATTGATGGACACAGATACTTGTATTTTAACAGGAATCAAACCTTAGGCCACAAGAGTAGAACAAGAGACAGGAGCTTGGTCACATGAGCCTTCTTCCTCTGTCTAACCTTCCAAGCCACATCAAAGGTTGGGCCCTGCACTTTGGGTCAGAGAATGTTTGCTTTTTCCAGCAGAAAAGAGAACTGTGCTGTTATATCCTTCCCTCTAACACCCAAGATGGTGACATGAATCGGCAAGTCATTTCAAATCAATAACGAATATAATAGTTTTAGAGGATCCATCGACTTCAGAGCAGCTTTATTTAAATCCATTCTCAGTTTTCAAGGTTCAAATGGGCCCTAATTTTATATAGTTTACTTTATGTTTTTAAGTGTTTATGAAAATTATTGTGGAAAAAAAATGTGATACTTTAATTGTTAAAACACTTGACTCATGTAGCCTGGGAGAGACTTTACCATATTGAAATATGTAGGACTTCCCTCAATCTGTGTGTGTGTCTATATTTTCCTATGATATATTGCTGAAAGAGGTGTTGCTGATTGTCTTTTCTTCCTTTTCTTTCTTATCTATTTACCAATGACACCATCAGATCAGAGGCTGCACCTGTCAACACCCTTGGGTCCAGGGGTAGTAACTGTTCCCATCTGGTTACATGTGATTAATGGTGTTTATGTCATGGCATAAATCACATTTTGCTGTTCAATCAGCTGAGGCTGGCCATTAAAAAAATTTACTCTACAGAAATCAATAACCAGTGGTTTTTGGAAAGGAGCAGTTCTTTAATAGTTATTCCCCAAGTCTGTCTGTAAAGATAAACAATCAAATTACTATACTCACTGAAATAGTGCAGGCAACAAGAAGAAATAGAATCTCACAGATAAAGGATGACCTTAAGTAAGGACAGGTAGGAAGCCATTTAAAGGAAGATGGAAGGCAACCAAAGAAACCCAGTGCCCTTTTGAAAGTCTTTAAGAATCTCAACCCTTTTTCACGGACCCAGCCAATAACACAGCCTCCGAGAGCTCAAGATGAATTTTCAGAAAAGCATGGAAAATAAATTAGGTTGATAATAGCATTCTGTGACTGACTTAACGCCACTCACAACTCTCTATGGACTCTAGCAACGGTACAGAAAATCAATTTTATTTATTTATTTGCCTCAAGTTTGCCTACTACATTATTGCCACTAGGAAAACATATGAAATCGAAATAAATAAATTAAATTAGCCAAGGTGATGAAATTTCATGTACAAGAAAATGGAAGACTGCTTTTTTGGGAAAGAGTAGAGCTACAGATAAGAGAAATCTGTGCTTTACTTTGCGGGAAATATCATGTGTACTTTTAAAATGATGGTGTTGACCATGTGTAGCCACATGCCTGCGTAGACTGAGGTCAGGTCACAGTCCTGATTCACTGACAGTTTATTTCACATGCCTTGGGTGAGTGCTTGGGGATGTTGCTCACACAGCCTGTTTTTGCTGCAGTTGCCACTGCTTTTGTGGGCAGTCCAGCGTTGTTGCTCAAATTGGAGCATGCCTCACTGATTCCTGCCTGCTTCTTCGGAATCTGTGGCTGCAAGTTACATTTTAGGCATTCAGGTTACACCAGTTTTGCCTCTTCACCGTCAGCCTCAGCAAAGAGGAATTCTAAATGGGAAAGTGAAAATTTCCCTCTGATGCTTCATTTTCTTTACAACCCTGTTCACAGCACAGAGAGTCAGCATCCTTGTTTCAGTAGTGAGCTGCTGGCTCTCTAAATAATCACATACTTAACCCAATAAAGGAAGGAATAACAGCTGTGCCTTTTCCCTGTATGAAAGATACAACCCTTTTACACAAGACATGACCCTGCAGATTTGCTCCTGCTGGACGGAGGGAGGGCCAGCCTTCAGGCAAAGTGCTCTGGTAAAAGCATCACGTTTCTGATTTCACTGTGTACTGACCAGGGGCCGAGAAGGGCTGTTTCCTGTCACTGCGCTGCATCATTCTCATTTCCATTATTGGCAGCTGTTACTTTGCTCGAAGTTTAAATTACCTCAGGAACTCTACGCTGAGTTCAGATGTTTGTTTATTGGAGCTGCCTTAGGCTTTTGAAAACAGTCTTTTGTGTTCTCCCAGTCTTAAGAGAAGGCTCTTCTCAGAATCAGCCCTTCCTCCCTCCTGGCTCTTTTCTGGGAACCTGCTTCAATCCCATGAAGAAAATTAAAGAAAGAGGACGAGGGGCTCAACACTGGTCAGAAAGGAGACTCCAGTGGTGAGGCGACCTGAAACGGAAAGGAACGGGGGACTCAACATCCTGCATTTGTGCTTTGTTTTTGAAACTTTGAGTGAGTTGCAGTAATGAATTAACCAGCAGTCTAGTAATGGAAAATGTCTCTCCTGTCCTGATGGGGGAGCCAAATACTATAGATTTGTAACAGGAAGGCTGTTGATTCTGGCTTCATTGTTGGGCCAGTCATTTGTGAGCTGGTGGCCGGACCGCAGGCCACACTCTTCTGTGCACATCTTCCATGTATTGGGACCGCCTGAGCATTGTTTCTCCTGTCGGAGACGCGGCCAGGAAAAGATGGTGAGCCCCGGGTTTCATTTCGTGTTTGTGTATCCCCTCGGCGTTGAGGATGGTGCAGGATGCCAGACTCAGTTTGCGGGCAGGGAGGGGGGCTGTTGAAATCGATAAGCCTCTGTGAGCGTTTGGTGTTAATGTTTTTTTCCGTGTCATCCTCTGTAGAGTTCCGGGAACGCGTCCTATCGCTGTTCCATGTCTTCCTCCGCGGATTTTTCCGACGAGGATGATTTCAGCCAGAAATCCGGCTCGGCATCTCCAGCTCCGGGAGACACCTTACCCTGGAATTTGCCTAAACATGAGAGATCGAAAAGAAAGATTCACGGGGGCTCCGTGCTCGACCCCGCGGAGAGGGCTGTGCTTAGAATAGCAGGTAAGAGCATCCGGCAAGGGGAAGGAGCCGGGTCGAGAGTTGCGGAAATTCACCCAGCTGCTCCCTGGGGGCCACACCTGGGAGCTGATGCACCGGGCAGAGGTTTGTGCTCAAGGTGGGGGAGGAGGATGACCATGTTTACTTTATGCCCCGATTTTTCGAGAGAGCGATTTGCCCTGCCTGCTGGTGACTAAGCTGTTTGGCCCTGTCTTCTGGTTGGATGAATCGATATCTTTGAAATGCAAGGAGATATTTACAGACATCTGCATTAAACTTTCCTGTTTACGTGCAGTAGCCACTATGACAATCTGAAAGTATTGACTCCAGTGATTCCTACTGTATTTTCTGGAAGCTGTGAGAGCGCAGCCTTCATTTTCATTTTTGCCCAGGGGCACTGAGCTATGCAGATTGAACTGGGGTGGATTCCTGGGTTTTGGTACCCAGGACTGCAGAGGCTCTTCCAGCATCTTGGATGCCGTTCCTTTTATTTAATGGAGCATCTCTGCCAGCATCATGTGCCCATAGCAGCTTTCTGTCCCTAGTGCTTTTCAGGTTTAGCCATTATGCATTCCTGATTAATTAATATATGGGAGGTGCCAGTGTTTCTGTTCTGTGTTACCGGTGTTCCCTTGCACTGGCCATAAAAGTCGAACAAGAAGTGATGGCTTGTTTTACCTGGCTGAAAGCTGAGAACACGGTGCAAATCAATCCTCCAGCCTGGCAGTGCCCATGTGGTTTGAGTGTATGTGTTCTGTGCAGGAGAGGTGCTTCGTGGGTTGGTTGTTCTCTGCTCCCTCAATAATTTTTTTTCTCTCTCAGAACTGGTAATGGGGTAGGGTGGAGTAAGGCCTTGGGGTTCTCTTGCAACAGCCAAAGGCCAGGTGTTTTTCCGAGTTGGTTTCCGAGTTGCTGCCAGCGAATCAGCCTTCTTTACCCCCGCCCCCTCCCCCAATTCTGGGGTCCCCTCCCCCTCAGTTTCTTTTGCCTCCCACTATAATGCAAAGTTGGCACTTTATCTTCCTCTGAGGGGGCTGGAGGGGACTAGCCCAGATCCCAGCCACTGTGGCAGCTGAGAGTCCCCCTAGTGTCCCCCCTGTGGGATTTTCTGATTACGGGAAAAACAAACAGCGCCTAGCCAGCCATTCTGTAGTCTGGGTTTCTGGGGCAACAGCCTTGAGCTTCCTCTGGCTTCTGTTGTGAGATGCTGGCTGGTCTCACCCAGGCCTTTGAAGAGGAGGGGTGGAGCCGCACAGGGGAGCAGGATAGGGGTGAAGAATGGAGACTGTTTGGGAGCCAAGGAGGGTGAACGGGGTGGCCTGGCAGAGCTGGGGCAGACCTGGCTCTCACCGCCCTCCTCGAGTACCAGAAAGTGTTTAGTCACTGAGGCCTGACTCCTTGCCCTGTTGAGAACCAGCACCCCCCACCCCCAAGCAGGTCTGAGGCACAGGGAGAGGAGGAGGCAGTGCCATACCAAATATTTGGCTCAGCAGAAAGGGAAGACAGGTGAAAGGAGGGTGTGTGAAAAGCTGTTGGGGCTTTGTGGAAAGCCGGGGGCATCAGATGAAATGCCTGTATTCTGTGCATTTTTATGGAAGGTAGAAGGTGCTTCTGGCCTGAGAGTTTTGATATGATGGCAGAGATGGATAGTTTGCTTTTGGTAGTGAAGGAAAGGTTATGAGAGAAGGACAAGGCAGGTATTTGTCAGGGGGATGAGATTATATAAATTGGGAAAGACTCTCCTAGGCAGGACGTCATGAGAGGTTGGTGGAGGTCATTGTCAATGTACACGGTAGGTGGGGAAAACTGGGTCTTCTAATTTGATGCGGTGGACCAGCAGATGCTGTATTGGTAGACTCTTGACTGTGTGAGGGCAGGGGCCATGTCTTATTTGTTGTAAAACATTCGCTGAGTGATTTGTGGTGATAGGTATGATGTTGGTAGCAGTTGATGCACTGGAGAACTGGAAGTCACATACTCTTAAGATTATACTAATTCTTTGCAAACAGAACAAAACAACAAACAATATAAGCAGTCCCAGTATGGAAGTGTACTACTATGTTTTAAATAAATATTGGTAAATGGGAGGTTAGCTATACAAATCATAATCCATAATCATACATGGAGCATAGATTCAGGGGGTGGTCCATAAATATCAAATATCTGTTTAATCATAATGTGGCTAAATCATGAGATTCAGATATCTTAAATTGGCCACTGATCACCCAGTGTAAGAATAAGGGAACAATATCTGAGGGAATTTGGTGCTGTGGCTAGTTTGAAAACATACCATTAAAATTTCGACTTCTAATTTTATTAGACATTTTCACACTCTGCCTGAAACTCACCCCTTCTCTGAATTTATTAAGATGTGGGGTGAGGTTCAGAAATGGTGTGATGATGTCCATAGTGGTCATTACTTAGTAATAAAAGAATTGAAAGTTTAATATTTTTATTTGTTTTAAAGGTCCTAAAAATAAAATTGAATATGAAAACGTCTAGAGTCAAAAAGGCCCTATGGTCTGTGGGATAACTTAATTCATTCATATTGAATAAATATTTATTGAGCCCCTGGAATCAAATGAAGAAAAGCACACAGTTCTGCCTTTAAAGAAGTCATAGTCTAATCTGAGAAATATGGATATTGTTAGACAGTTACAACATGGTGTGAGAGATTAGTTGTAATGGCTGTAAGTACCTAATATGAAAAACCCAGAGGAGAGTAATTAACTTGGATGGAAAGGGGAGTCGTGGGAGGTTCCTGAAAGGTTTCTGAGGGGAATGCCACTTGAAGTGAGACTTAAAGAGCTTGATGGAATTAGGGTGAAAGGGAAGGCCACTTCAGGGGGATGGAACTACGAGAACAAAGGAAGGGAGATGTGTTTAAATGGGAATGCAAGTAACATGGGGGGCTAAAGCATGGGATTTGGTCCAAAAGAGCAGAAAGTGTCAAGGTGCTTGCCTGCCGTACTGAGGGGAGTGGACTCTTTATGCTGTAAGTGGGGGAATCACTGAAAGATTTTTTAAGCAGTGCAATGACATCATTAAATGTACATTTCAGAAAGTGTTACTGTGATGGTGTCACATGTCTGACACGTTATATTTTTAAAAGTACTTTTGCATTTATAGTAGTTTCTTCATTTTAAAATCTGAGACTATACTATATGACCTTCCTATCTCTCAGGGTCAATGTGAGAATAAAATGACAAAATGTAAGGAAAGGGGCTTTGTAATACCCATTGTATAAATGCCTTTTACCTAAGAACAGTACAGATCTGTTTTTAGCTACAGGATGTTGTAAGTTGGGTTTTTCAGTCTTGAAGTGCCTGTGAAGGCACATGGTTTGCCAGTGACAGTACTATTTTAAAATATGAATTTTTGTCCCATATGAATTCTTTGAAGCTGGAATTGAAGGATCTAAGCAGAGTCAGACTTTGAACTCAGGCAAACATGGATTTTAATGCCTCCTCTATCACTAACCAGTTGTGTTTTCTTGAACTTTTTACTGAATTTTCTCAGCTTCATTTTCTCTATCAAAGGGTCATGTTGTGGTGATTAAATAAAGTAGTGAATGCAAAACATTTTGCAGATCCTTGGCACATGGAAAATGCTCTATAAATGACAGTTTACTGATGGCCGGATGTTCTTATGAGCACTCAATGTGTTATCTCATTTAGGCCTTCTAATGATCCTATGAAATAGGTACTATTATTTTCTCCATTTTTGGCCCAGAAATCTGTTGAGAGAGGGAGAGACTCTTCCCAAGGTCATACAGCTAGGAATTAGTAGAGCCAGGATCTGAATTCAGGCAGTTTTGACTCTGGAGGCCAAACTCTTAACCACTCTTCTTTTGCTGCTTCCCTATGGAATACACTATTATGATTAACAGATTGACCCAGTATTAGCATTACAAGAATGCATGGGGCAAAGTCTATTTTTTACAGACAATCCCAAATGCTGCTGCTTTTCATTTTGACTGGCTCCTTAAATGGACAGTTAAAAATCACTTAAGTGTGCACTGCTTATATTCATAAAACTGGGTGCTACTGGGTGTCAGTCTCTGATGAAGACTCAGACTGTGCCCTCAATGACCTTACTCATTGTGGGGAAGACAAGACAGTTTTGAGAGATCTATGTCTGCACATGTGAGGTCTGTAAATGGAAGGATTCTCAGAGATCTAACTGCTAACCCTTTCATTTCAAGGCATCCCATAGGATACGTGTTTGTTCCTTCATGAACTGATGTGTACATAAATGCATGCCAAGTTGCAAGAAAACCCTAGCGATCCTAAAGGCTTAGTGGGTCATGGGATCAAACTCAGACTATCAGCCAGTAGTCAGGATAGAAAAGAGGGATGTGGTCTTGCTTTGTTTGGAGTAACAAAGTAGGCCAGTTGCTGAGGAGAAAGCTCTCCAGTTCAAACTCAAGTTTTTTTTCAAGGGTATACAGTTTTTTTTCCAATCGTAGGCATCCCCATCTAAGAGTTAATGGAAAATAGTCCAGATTCACAACACTGAAAAAGAAAGGAAGAAAAAACAAGAACAAAACGTCAGTACATAGGAACAGAAGAAATAGGGAGGGAAGATGTGGGCAGGAGGGGAAGTTGTCGTAAGTCAGATGGCCAACAATGAGCTGGTTTATCTAATAATGATAATAGTCAACACTTACAAAGGTATTTAACGTCACAACTTTATGAGGTAGGCGCTGTTATCATCCCCATTTACTGATGAAGAGAGGCTCAGAAAGGATAAGTAACTGGGCAGAGTCACACAGTTAAAGGAGCCAGGATTCCATCTAGGGCAGCCTGACTTCAGTCAGTGCTCCTGAACACATCCATTTACTTGCCTGGGTACCGACTGGTTCCTCCAGTGGGCCCTTAAACTCACCCACTGTAGTAGTATGTGATATGCCCAAGTTAAGGAGATTGGACCCATTGTTCTCAAGTTCAGTGTGTGGAGTGAATAATGGGTAGAGAGAAGGAGGGAGGTGACAACATAAGCTGGGGGTGTTGTGAACGGACAGGGGCTGAGGCCGCGGAGCGCAGCGGCAGATGCCCGGGCTGGCTCTGGGGGGCGGAAGGGAGGGACCGCGGGTTGGTCCTCTGGCCGCTGCGGGGCGCCGGGCGCGCAGGCGCAGGCGCGTCCCGGCTGTCAGGCCCTGATGCGCGGGGCCACCTGCAGAGGCCGCCCCGCCCCGCCCCCGCGACATGCCCTGGGCGCGGACCCCCGTGCCCTTCCCGCCCCGTGCGGTCACAGAGTGACCTGAGTCCTTCTGTGCTATAAGCCGGGTGGAAAAAAGTATTTCCTACTCTCCTCCCCGCCACCCCTTCCCTGGGGAGAGCCGCCCGCCCCTCGGCAGGGGGCTGCGCAAGTCGGTGGCCACGATCCGCGGCTTTGTTTCCCAGGCACCTGTTGTGGGTCCCAAATAGAAACCTCGTTCTTGGGGATCCGGGGCCCGCCGGCCAGTGTCCGGGGGTGGGCGTGCTTGGCCGCGAGATCAACCTGGTGGGCGGGTCGGGGGAGGGGGCCGGGGCGCAGCGGCTCTGCCTGGAAGGGAGGGGCCGAGAGGCGCCGGGGTCGGAGCCGCGCCAGCCGGGGCGCTGACCGCCGCGCTCGCCCCCTCCCTTCCGCCCTCCTCCCTCCCTCTCTCCGGGGGCGCGGGCGAGTGTCTGCGGCGCAGCGGCCAGGAAATGCCGCAGATGCGCCGCGCAGCATCCCGGGCGGAGGCAGCGCGCCCGTCCTCCTGCACCGCCGCCGCCGCCTGGGTCCTGCCCGGGGCAGGCGCTGAGCGCAGGGCCAGGGGGGCGGCCGCTTGGGCCGCAGAGGGTCCCGGCGCCGGCCACCCCCCGCGCGTCCCCGCCCTGCTCCTGGCTCCTCCGCGTGGCGTGGCGCTGCTGGTCGCCGCCCCTGGGCTCGCCGAGATTTGCTGCTGCTGAAACCCAAGCGGGGCTCTGGCTCCCCGGGAGCCCGGCGGCCCGGCACCCGCGGTCCGCCAGGGGGCTTGGGCGTTTCCTCTGCCCGCTCCGGCGCCCGCCGCCCCCTCGCGCCCCGGCTCTGCGTCTCCCGCTCCAGCGCTCTCCCCCAGCCTGCCGCTCCTTCCGCTTTTCCAGTTCCCAAGGCTGCGTCTTGCTGACTACGATCCTGTCCCCGGGTTACGAGGGGGAGAGGGGAAGTGGCCGGTCATCGCTTAGATAAACTTGGGCATGGCGGGGTACCTCTCCCCAGCCGCTTACCTGTACGTGGAGGAGCAGGAGTACCTCCAGGCCTACGAGGATGTCCTAGAGAGGTACAAAGGTATGTGGTCCCCTGCGCTCGGGCTGCGGGGCTTGGCACGGACCAGCGGGGTGACCGTTACCTTTGCTTAACCAGAGCCACCACTGTTTGGGCACAAGTAAACAGGTGTCAGGACCAATCTTGGGAATGGACCAGGTCTTTGTGGATGGGATTCAGTACCCCCAACGCAGGGAGGGTGGTGGGGTGGGCGACGGTCTGGAGACGTCCTTGGATGGGCAATAGAGTGGGGGGAAGGGGTTTGGTTTCCAAGCACATCACATTTTCTCTCCCTTGTAAAAGCTCTTAAGCACTACGCATAATCATAATTCTTCCTGGGAGGGTGGGTACAGATGAATTCTCCGTGGGATTGCTAAGGTATTGCTGCTTTTGCTTGGCGTGGGGTATTGGTTAACCCTATAAAAATGTTCTTGGGTTCTTAAATAAATGAACTGTTTTACGAACCAGAGCATCACCAAGCCATTTTTCTTAAAATGATCTTATTTGAAAAAAGTTTCTGGTTTGTGACTATATACCCATTCTTATGCATCGTAAAAATCATTTGATAGTGTGATAGATGAAAGACTTTAGTCAGTGAGTCTGTTGTAAATTTAAAGGAGTATATTTTGAGATGTTTTTCTGTCTATCCTTTATGTTAGGGAAATTCTATGCCAACCTGATAAATACTGATATTTTAGTATTACGTTTACTTTGACTTTATAGTTAAATGTAATGTTAGGCAAAGTGCATCTTCTCATCTTAAAGGATCTTTTTGTCTCTGGAAATTATTTTTCAGTGTGTGTAGACGGTTTCCTTACTGTGACTTCTAAAACACTCCACACCCCAGGGTAGCTCACAGAGCCTTAATATAGCAATAGTGAATAGTGGCCTGTTTCTTAGGTTGGATTCAAATGGTTTTGTATCTTTTGAATATTTGCTTTGGGTTTAAGAAACTCAATTTCTGTAAATTGGATGGGGATTATATGGCTAAAAATGCATGTGTTGATAGTTGTCTACTGCAAAGTAGAAATATAAAATCCTGAACTGAATAAATAAATTCCAAATCACCTAAAAGCTCAAAATCCACCCACAATTGTTTTTTATCTCTTTCTAGAACATATTTTATTACTGACATTCTTTTAATCCGTGTAGAATTTTGTAAACAGCACAATCAGAATTCCTTTGTGCCAAGACTCTATTGTGTATAATACTGCCACGGAGCAAGTGCAATATTTTAGGCTAAAAATCATTTGTAGTATTTGTGTGCATGTGCAACATACTCATGTTTACATCCATCTTTCCATTTTAAAATAAGGTTTGTAATCAGTTGTCTCCAGAAATTTAAAAATGAGAAATATTGCAATATAGACTAGTAAACCTTATTGAAGACATGCACCTGTGCTCTTTAAAGTCAGAAAGAAAAAAGTCTGAAAGTTCGAAAGTATATACATTTTATACTTTTGAAAAAATTATAGCTGTATGAATTTTTGTTGCATCAAGTTTTACCTCAGGGACATGTGGTTGATTTCAGGTGACTTTGAAAACAGAAATACCTAAAGTGCTGATTTGACTTGTTTTGAGGAAGCAGACCTTACTTAAAAGCAAGTCTCCATTCGCCTATGGAAATAAAAGGAAATTCAAGATCTGCAGGCTGTTGCAGTTCTCACTACCCTTCATTTTAATTATAATCTAATGATGAGATTGCACTGAAACACACACTTTTTCAAACATATAGTCCAAAATGTCACTGAGAAAAATAAGGCTTGTTTCCTTCATTTTCTTTGTGGTTTTAAAATGCTTAGGTCATCCATTTGTATTTGGCTTTATAGATGTTCTGTGTTTCGTTTAGTTTTGGGAAGGAAAGTAAGAGTATTGGGCAGTGTCTCCCATGAAAAGCTGGAGACCTGGAAAACTCATTGTTTCCCAATGTGTTTTGAAGCCAGTTCTGATTTCCCATCAGTATCCAATATGATGACTTCACTGCGGTGCTTATTATCCTGATGACTTGCTGTGGGGGCTGATCTAATCAGAAAAGAATTGTAGGCTGTGAATAGGGAGTGTCAGTTCACTAAACTCTCAAAGTACAGTTGCTCATTTTCTGAAATCATGCAATGTTCAAAACGTTTTACATTCCCATTTGAACCTAAGAGAGGTTATTTTGACTGTTCTGTCTGACAAAGTTCCCTGGTTACAGAGTGAGTTTGCACTCAGTTAGAGTATTATCAGGTTGCCAAGTTATCATATGCCCCAGCTGTTGAATAGTGTAAGTGGTGGAGTCAGCTGGAAAAAATTCAAAATCTGTCTGTTGTCAGAAACATAGAATTATAATAATCTATAATGTTAGGAATTATTAGGCTTAGATTTAGAGGTTGAGAGTTTTGTTAGGCTTAATCCTCAGGCAGCCTTGGAAGGACTTCAGATCTAGCCCTCTGTAGAAAAACAAGAAGAGTGGCAAGTGAAGGAGGCCCACTTATTTATGGTGTGGCCTATTCTTGTGTTTTGTGTTGGTCCTTTACTCCTGAGTGAAAATAGGCAACTGTTTGTGGAATTAAAGTAACACAGAAAGAGCTATTTACTGCAGAGAAGTGTGCAGTGTTCTGATTCATATTCTAGTTCTTTTACTTATAAAATATATTCATAGCCAGAATATTCTGGACATCTGATTAAAAAAACATATTACTTCACCTGATAACACAGTTAGGGTGAATAAAGGCATTTATCTACGAATAAAACATATTTCTCTATTATTGCTTATGCTAGAAATTGCTCATGTCAGTGGCTTTCTTTTATGTCTGTAGTAAATTATCCAGTGTATTTACTATGTAATATAAAATGTTTTTAGTAGCCTAGCATAAAAGATACAGAATAGTCCCTCTTGTCTTTCTCATCAGTATAAGGAAACTAACCTATATACTGTATTATATACCTATATATAATTAATTACTATATATTATTATTGATATTAATTAGCTGTCACTTTATGAAATTCTATTTGAGTCTGTCTTTGGAAGATTTTATTTTCTTAACACATTACTTTTTAAAATATGATGTTAAGTGTGAAAATGAGATAATTAATGTGGACCTAACAAATTTTATTCTGTACATTTTAGACTTAATTAAAAAAGAAGGTAAGTTATTTTGATCCAACAAAATGGGTGTTTTTCCATTGACCTGGAAATTAATGTTATCCCCGGACTACTGAAAAAATGAGTGTTTCATTATCATTCTCTATGAGGGCTGAAGGGCAGATTTTGTTACTTGTCTATAACCTTACTTAAAAAGGCCTCTTCCATTATTTAGAAAACAGGCAAAATTTTCTGTTTTTCATGAAAACTTTGAGCAATTGCTTGAGTCCCTTCTCTCATCAGGGCTGCATGGTTCTGCCTGTGTGGCTGGTCACAGAAGGAACTGAGCTACTCCAGCTGTGGTTTTCGTTTTCAGTTCGGTTTTTCAGGCTACATAGATATGTGACTGGTAAAAGTCCTGTCTTTTAACTGCGTAAACCAGCTCTGGTGCCAGTTGAATCGAAAGTTGGAGTATAAAGGTTTCCGATAGTTTCCCCTTCGTGTAGTGTAGCCTTTGATGATCTTGCCCAGTGGTTTTCAGTTGACTTCCAGGATTCTACAAAAACTTGATTTCAGATTTCATCTCTCGTGCTCTGCTCATGGCTTAGTAGTCAGTTGTGTAATAAGTGAACAACTGTGCCGCATCGTGATAGTGTTACCTTGTAGCTGGTGATAACAGTATTAGCCTGGCTTCTTCTTTTTTTAAGAAAAATGAAATGGGCTTCATCTGGTAATGAGTGTTAGTAAAGATTGTGTTCGGCTATTTGTAACAGAAAACAGTTGGTAGTGCTTAACCAAAAAAATGTTTTCTTTTTCTCAGGTACCGAGAGGCCCAAGGTAGGCAGGCCAGGACTGTAGTACCGGTACCTCTATTTGTCACTAGGTCCCAGACTCCTATGTTTCTGCTTAGCCACTTGGAGTGTATCATGTGGTCACTCTGTCATCACAAGATGGCTGCTCCTCATCCAGCCCTTGTGTCTCAATTCCAGATAGGAATAAGGGGAAGTGCAAGGACAGAGGACAACAGGTGCAAACTAGTTGATTCAACCTTTTAAAGAGTTTTTTTAGATGCCCTCTTAGTAACTTTCACTTGTATCTCATTGGCCAGAACTGTTACAGGGCCATTGCTATCTGCAAGGCAGCCCAGGAAAATGCAGATTTTTAAGCAGGCTCCATTTAGTGCCCTGAACAAAATTGAAGTTCTGTTGCTAAAGAATAAGTTAAGAATGGATATTGGGTTTGCAGCCAGCAGCATCTGGCACACAGAGGGTGAAGTGCCTCTCCTGAAATTGGAAACTTAAAGTTTGGACACATGTTAACAACCATAACAATATATTTGACTTCACTGCAGTTTGAGGGAATATCTGAGACCTCCACAGAAGTCTCTGAGGGTTTTCAAAATGGCACAATGGAATATTTTATAACACGGGTGTGGTAGTAATTTCTACCAGATAATTAGGATTTAAATTGACCAAGGAACTTGTTCATTGCCTCACACAATAAGGAATACGCATCAGTTCAGAAATGAAGCAGTTTTTAGATATGGTTAGTGAATTTAACTTTGAACCCAAAATATCATACTGATGCTCCTTTAGTTTCTTTTTTTCTGACTTCGCCTTATACAGTTATCTTAACATTTACTTAGGGACTTTTAAAAAACTTTATGCTTTTAAAAACTTTTTATCTGAGCAATTTGGAGATGCTTATTTTCTGGCTCAGTGAAGATTTTGGGTAGTAATTGACATGTAAGGAAAGGTGGTGAGAACAATTTATTGTCTTACTATTAATTCTGTAGCCAGGCAAAGAAGCATCTCTGTTTCTGCCCTTGGGTCATGTGTACCCAGGAGCCTGGCTCCGTGGGGAGCTGGAGTGTTTGACCAAAGCGTCTTTATGTGACCCCGTAAGCCTGATGAATGAATTAAGTGAGCAGATTCATAGTTTAGAATGTTTAGTATTTCATATTAATTTAAAAAGAAACTCAGATGCTTCGATTATATGGGACTCTTCTCTCTATAACGGCTTTTGAAGAAAGACTTCTGTGTCCGTTTTTCAGCTCTTAGTAATTTAGGGATCACATTCTGGCCATTTGCAAAGAGGGATTTCGGGTGGCCAACTATCTGTTGAAGTATATCATTATTTCTGTAAGGGATCAAATAGACTCTTATTTATTTATTTTTTGGTCTATCCATTTAATGCAGTTGTATTTGCTATTGTTTTCCACCCTACTTTCCTCTCTCTCAGAAGAGGAAGCAAATAATTCTACTTGGGTTGGGTGTTGGCGAAGGCTTTCTACCTAGAGTCAGATGGGATTTACCCTGTGAGGGAACCAAGGAGGAAAACTCCAAGAGGAGAGGCTGGCATGACCATTCCATTTCATTAGCATAACTACAGAATCCATTGTGAATGTTGGGCTAAAGTGCACAGTAGGTTTTAGGGACGGGATTGGATAGAGGCTCTAGGAAGATGGAAATGGATGAATATGGAGAGTTATGTTGGGCCAGATTGGAAAAGGGCCTTGAATGCCAGGCACAGGAACAAGTCTGGGCTTCATTTTGTAGGCAGGGAGGGGAACCCTGATGATCTTCACCAGCATGAGATAGGTTTTAGAGAGATGACTCTGGTAACAGTGTGGAGGATTGAATGGAAAGGAAGACCCAGGAAGCAGGGAGACAGGTTAGGAGGCCACCGCAAAATTACGGTGGTTGGAATGGAAGGCCGATTCAAGAGAAATTTCAGAGATTGACAGGATGGCTGACTGGTTGGTTCTGTATGTGGGGACAGGAAGAGGTGTAACCACTTCCATTGTTGGAGTTATATTTGAAGAACCCTGGAGTGTTTTCTTTTTAATTTGTGAAAAAAGTTTGTATTATGTCTTCATTAGAAAATATGTTTTTGAAACAAATTTTTAATATTAATCATTATTAGACCTTCCTTGGTAGTGAAATAGAGTGAATGCTATTTTGCTCGACCTTGGAAATACAGCGACTAGTGTGACCTAGAAAATTGGAATGTTCTGTTTAATGTAGGAGTCTTTAAGTAATATTTGCCAGTCTTCTTGTTGGGGATACTGTGAGTGTGATTTGTAGTATTTTAGAGTACTGAATCTGTTTTCTGTAAGCAAATACATTTATTGGTTTCAGATCCTTTTTAGAAGTAACTAAAGTGATTAAAAAAACAAATCTTAGAATATATTTTAACAGTTTTTTTCATTTGGTTGTATTTCAAAAAGCCTCTTAATGTGTTTTTTTCTATGTAAACTTCAGCAGATTTGTAGAGTCCATTTTGTTTGGTATATAAGAAGCAATGGTTATATGATCATTTAATATAAGTTCTAAGCCATTCTTGAATTAATGTAAGTCTTTAATTTTTAACTTAAAATAGTAAAAGTAGTAGCTACCATTTGTATGTCTGTCTACTTATCTGCCAGGTACAGTGCTGGGTATTGCAAATGAATTATATGTATGTGTGTGTGTATATATATATACATATATATATTTATATATGTATATAATTTATAATTCTCATAACTCTTTATCTTGGCTACAACTACTTCCATTACCAGTATGGAAATTAGGCTTAGAGAAGTTAATTTTCTTGAACATATAGCCATAAGTGGTAGCAGTGGCATTTGAACATCAAGTGTATATTTGACATAAACTGTACGGTACATTTTGAATTTCATTATGTTGACCGGGAAATGTTGCAGAGATAGTTTTTATGAGAATTTTTTATTGGGATTATGATTCTGATTAATGCTAGAACTTTCTGAGATGTGTAAATGGATGCATGAAATCAAAATTAATAGTTTAAAAATTCATAGAGATTTATTTCAATTGAAATATTAAATAGACTTTGGAGCTTGAACTGTTGTATCTTAGCTGGATTATAAATTCTAATGGTTAGATATCCATGAAAGGAAAATAAAATATATGAGCATTTCCAATGTGTATTTAGGTTGAGGAGATTTTGAAAAGAATTAAGTTTTGTAAATGTCACCAGTTGAATGTGGCTACTTTGATACATGCCTGAAATGTTTCCTGGAAAGAATTGTCAAAGGGAATTGACAATGTCCTGATTTTTCTCTAGTGGGTGAAAATATTTCCCAGTGAATCCTGGTATTAAAGACATTATACAAAGATACAATTGTCCCAGTGAATTAAAAAATGCCCCTATATTCAGTGTTACAGTTCTCCGTGCTGGCCATGCCAGTGTGAAAATTTGTATTCTTGATTTTTGGTGTGGAGTAATACTACTTCGTGGCTTATTTTATCCTACTTATATTAACCCAGTGAAGCAGAAGCAGCAGGTCTACCTCACTAGGTTAGCAAAGGTGGGATAAAATAGGGCATATGAAGTATTTTGAGCAGTAGGGAATACATAGTCAACGAATGAGGTAGACCTAAGAATTTAACTTCTCTGGCTCCTCCTAGGCAAGTAGCCTTTTTTTTTTTTTTTTCCCAATAGGATACTTTTTAGAGCAGTTTTAGGTTTACAGAAAAATTGGGCAGAAAGTACAGAGATTCCCATAGACTCCCCCTGCCCCTCCGTTTCCCCTTTTGATATCTTGCATTAGTGTGGTACATTTGTTATAATTGATGAACCAATATTGTTACATTATTATTAACTGAGATCCATAGTTAATATTAGGGTTCACTCTGTGTACAGTTCTATGAGATTTGACAGATGCATATCATGTGTCTACCATTACAGAATCATACAGAACAGTTTCACTGCCCAAAAAATCCTCTACCTGTTCATTCTCCACCCCTGAACCTCTGGCAACCACTGATCTTTTTATTGTCTCCATAGTTTTGCCTTTTCTAGAATGTAATATAGTTGGAATCATACAGTATGTAGCCTTTTCAGACTGGCTTTTTTCACTTAGTAATATGCATTTAAGTTTCCTCCATGTCTCTTCATGGCTTTCTAGCTCATTTCTTTGTGTTGCTGAGTAATATTCCATTGTCTCGATGTACCAGTTTGTTTATCCACTCACCTATTGAAGGATATTTTGGTTGCTTTCAATTTTGTCAATTGTGAATAAAACTACTATAAACATGTGTGTGCAGGTTTTTGTGTGGACGTAAGTTTCCAACTTATTTGGATAAACTCCTAGGAGTGTGACTACTGGATCACATGGTAAGGCTGTGTTTACCTTGTAATAAACTGCTAAAATATCTTCCAGAGTGGCTGTGCCATTTTTCATTTCCGTCAGCAATGAATGAGAGTTCCTGTTGCTCCATATTCTCGTCAGCATTTGGTGGTGTCTTTTTAGCCATTCTGATAGGTGTGTAATGGTATTGAATTATTTTAATTTGCAATTCCCTTGTGACATATGATGTGGAACATCTTTTCATGTGCTTATTTGCCATCTGTATATCTCCTTTGGTGAGGTGTCTGTTCAGATCTTTTGCCCATTTTTTTAGTTGGATTGTTTGTTTTCTTACTGTTGAGTTTTAAGAGTTCTTTGTATAAGTTAGATAACAGTCCTTTATCAGATATGTGTTTTGCAAATGGTTGGTAGCCTTTTTATACCATTATCTCCTTTTGACACTTTTGAACCATTGCATATTATAGATATTATTTAAATAAATAAGGCCCTGATTATTTCCTTTCATATGGTCGTGTTCTTAAGTACTGTTTTGCTTTGGGTACATACCTTGTGTATTGTACATACTTCATAGAATTGCACGGGTAGCTCAGAGTTCAGCAGTCTGACAGTTTGTTTAGTTCATCTACATATGCTGCCTCTGCAATTCAGGTATCCAGTTAGTTGGCAGCTATGATGCTTGATAACACGAGTCTAAAATTAGTTGAACTGTTCTATTTTAAGGAGAGACTGAAATTAGTAGTCCATGTCCTGCAAAACATGTGAAAGTTAAACTCCTAGGACACTGAATTACTTCTTTTAAAATGTAGTCAGAAGTAGGGTTAGGTAGAAAGTAGTTTGTTTTAAATTTTTAGGAAGTTTTTGTTACAGTGATTTGATTACAGCCTGGGTGTAATGCTGTATGTATATAATATCTAAGAACACAAAGTTTTATTCTTGCCCCTTAGAGCTAAGACAGAGTTTTTACGTAAACAATCATGTTTGAGTTTTAAGACCATGTGAATTCAGAGGTAGAGCAAGATTACCTGATTTTTCTTTTAGCATGTTTTAGAAGAGCCACAGCCTGTGAATACGTAACGAATGCTGGAACATCATGACTGCCTTTGCTAGGAATAAAATGGAAGGATTAAAGGAGTATTTGGTTGTTCATTTTGTGATATTTGTGATAACTTTACATAATAGAAACTAGAGAACACTGAAAATACTTAGATAAAAAGCTGAGTGGTTGAAATTAAGAGTTTGATTTTGCATATATAATGTGAATTTTATAATCTCTTTAAGCAAGCGCTTATGGTTATGAAGGTCTTTGCAGTGTTATTTGAATGTGTCCTTCAAGCAATCTCAGAAGCTGTGACAACTTTGCTGCTATAGATAATTTGTAGTCTTTATGCTTTTTTTTGAAAAATTTTGGAGGGCCCAAAAAGGATTGACGCATTCTAAGTTACAGAAAGCAAAAATGCAAGAATACTTTAGAATTTCTTATGAAAAAACAGAGATATACTTAATATCTATACTTTTCCACTTAGAAAACTATATAGAAAATTTTAATTTGTGCTTCTGTAGAACTAAAATGATAAACAGAATGAAAATACTTCCATAATTAGTATTTCTTTGAAAACATTCAAGCAGCATTGTTTTCAACCTTCTATTTCTCATGTTTCGAGTTGGAAATTAATGATTACATGCTTCAGGTGAACAAGTTATCATGTAATGTACACTTTCCCCCAGCCTCCATCACATTTTGGATTCAGTATTTCCTTAGAAAAACCAGGAAGAAATGAAGCACATGGGGCCAGGAGAAATTGATCTTCACCGAATTGGAATATGTGGTTTAATTCTAAATACTTGTCGATCCTGTGCTTAAAAAATGTGCAAAGGAGCTAGGCCTGAGGAAGGAAGAGGAACACAGGACTGCAGGGCTGTAGCCTCTCAAAGAGCACAGTTTGGTGAGGAAGGGGAACCAGCTCCACTCGTGGTGAGTGAGTGCTACAGTGGAGGAGTGATCTGAGCGTCCAAGAGTTTCACAAGCAGGGTTGGCATTTGAAGGAAGGCAGAATTTCAGTGGGGGGAGAAGGCTTTCTGCTGTTTTATGTGGGATGCATGTTGTGGGCAGAGGGTTTTCTTGTCCTTACCGTTTCATCTGGACAATTTGACCTCGCATTTCAGTCTTTGCATTGTAGGAAAAATATTATCATAATGATTTAATCAACACTTTAATGTAAACCAGACAAATTTTGTTTATAGCAATGTTGAGTTGAAAATTTTGTCCTCCATTTTTAAGAACTCTGCTAATACCATAAATCTATTATCAAATCTGAGGATTTAGTAGTGAGAAATACTCTTTGGGTGCGGTTCAGCAAATGTAAAGATTGAATGAGACGCTCTTAACATGATGGAGGAAACTCTGACTATTGATGATCATAATAATTATAGCACAATATGTATTTATCATATTTTTACGTATATAATACAATGTGATTGCTATAACAACTCTCTGAGACAAGTAATATGAGGGCCGGTGCCCTTATTTTATAACCAAGGAAACCAGGCTCCCCTGATTGCGTTGATTGGAGACTAGAATCCTGGTCTTCTGACAGCCAGGCTGGACAGAACTCTCCGGTAGATAATTGTGGCCCATCTTTATGTGCATTCAAAGCTGTTATTAATATTGTAGATTATAAGTAATATATGTGATGAGAGGTGAATAGTCTCAGTTTAAGTAAATGGTCATTGAATATGTTCTGGAATTATTGGTAGAGGTCCATATTTAGGAAGGAGAGAAGTATGATTTGCATTTTGTTTAATGTGGTTTTGGGCTATGCATAATCCATAAACTTCAGTGAAAAATTCTGTTGCTGGCTGTTGAGGATTTGGTTACTTGAAGGAAAAACCCCATTATCTTTTATTTCCGTTGTTAATTGAGACAGTTCTTAAAATTATAGGGTTTTACATTTAGACAGAAAAACTATCCCATTGACTAAAGATGTAATTTCTGTATTACTCAATGGAAAAGGAGGAACTGTGTAAGTATTGGGGGCATGTGAGAAGAAAAATCTGTGGCACAAACTCACTCACATTTTTGGAAAATAAATAAACATGCAAAATATGAATAAAAAATAATCTGTAGGTTTCGTTATCCAAATACACTCATTAATGTTCGGACGTATTTTCTTCTCTTTTTCCATTTCTCTTTTCTCCTTAATATACAACATTTAAAAACTTGGACCACTGTGTATAAAGTTCTGTATCCTGCTTATTCACTTGGTATATCATGGCATTTTCTAATGCCGTTAACTGTTATTTCAAAACATTTTTAATGACTAATGCGTGTTCTATTAGGACGTGGTGATAATTCATGTCATGAAACCGTTGAAGCAATTTTGTATCTTGATGGGTTTTGGCTAATAGTATTACATTGGTATCTTTTAATCTAATTACAAACTTTGGAAATAGAAGTTTTCAAGATAAGAAAGAAATCATATGGATTATATAAGCCACTTAATAATTAACTGTTTATAAGATACTGCCTAATTCATGATTGAGTAGATTCTTGAGTTATATATCCAATTAAATAATTCTAATCACTCTGAAGTCTAGAAATTCAGCAATAAAGGAAGCAATGACTAATAATCAGGAAATCTGGTTTCCATTCCTGGCTCTTATGATAACTAGCTAGTCTTAGATGGGCTTATAAATTGAAATGAATGATTGCCAAAGTTCCTAATCATCCTATCATACTTGCCTTAATAAATTAATTCATCGTTTAGAAAACATTTATTGAGTGTTTCTTGTGTGTGTTAGCAAGTATGTTAGATCCTTAGGGTGGTAGGCGTAAGAAAGTTGGTGATCTTTTCTGTTTTTGTTGAATTGTGAACATATCAGTTTATACTGATATAATCTGTCTGGTTATCCTTGACATCACTTTCTGACATACTTTCCGTTTACTGTTTATGGCATCCACCTCATTTTTTATTTTTGAAACGATCACCATATTCGTGGTTTTAATGTTTTTCCGAAACTATTATTGATTCCTTTTGAAAACATTTTTAAAATACCTTCTGGGCTTTTGATAGAGGTTGAAATCATTGATTGCATTTGTATTTCATTACTTATGCTCGTCTTCAAGACTGTATTATTTATTAATGGTGCTGAATTAAGCAGTACTTTGGAAGATTAGGTTTATCTGGAACATGGATTAAAGTAGAACTTTGGAAGAAATTGATATTTTTACAAGTTTTCCACTCTCATCATAGCATTAATGATGTGGAAACTTGGTGCCTTCGAGTGTGTGCAAATGATCTCTTTTTGAAGTGTTTAAATTGTTATCTGTCTTATCATTATGTGTTGTTCTTACATGTCTAGGTCTGTGTTTCTTTTGTGTTTAGTTAAATGTTAACCATATACAACTTGAGAAAAGGCCTAAATGTTAACCCCTCCGAGCCTCCTCCTTCTGTCACTGGTTAATGGAAGATTTCTTTTGTGGTACTTTTCATTCTTCACTTTGTCAGTGAGTGTGAAGAAATGTTCCTGACTGGCCTTTCTTTGGGTCTGAGGTGGGGCTACAGCCTCAGGACTAGGGATTGTGGTCTTCAGTTTTGAAGGGCCTTCATTCTGGGGGATTGCATAAGCTGTTTCCACTTGTTGTCCCCTTCCCTTGTCCCTACCCCACCCAAGTAACTGTTTAGTTCTCTGGGGTAATTCTGCACCTGACCCTGATTCTGCTCTCCTCCCTGCCCATCTTGGAGAATTACCATTGCTGTGGTTGATGCAGGGAAAAGATGGAAACATTGAATGTGCTGATTGTCAGTCTTTTCATTTCATTTTATTTTTTGTTTTAATTTTTTAAAGCTTACTTTTTTTTTTTTCTGTTACTTTCTTTTCTTTTGGGGAAGATTGGCCCGGGGCTAACACCTGTTGCCAATCTTCCTCTTTTTCTTTTTTCTCCCCAAAGCCCCAGTACATAGTTGTATATGCTAGGTGAAGGTCCTTCTAGTTCTTCTATGTGGGACACCACCTCAGTATGACTTGATGAGCAGTGAGTAGGTCCACGCCCAGGATCCAAACCGGGGAACCCCGGGCCACTAAAGCAGAACGCACGAACTTAACTGCCATGCCACCGGGCTGGCCCCTAGTCCTTTTGTTTTATGCTCGTGAAAACTGAAGTCCGGAGAAGTGGAGTCGGTAGAGGGAAAAGCAAGATCTAAACTGAGGTCTCCTGATTTCCGGTTCTCCACATTTCTCAGTCTCCTGTTTTACTTGGTGGTTGATAGAAGGGGTGATTTTATTGGCCATATCTTAGTCACTTAATGAAAAAGCCATGGCTTACTAGAGAATTAGTGAGGAAAATAATATAGAAGAAATGAGTGTAAAAGTGAAGCAGTAGCAGACAGCAGTAGTGATGGCAGTGTTATTCTAGACATGCAATGAGAGGAATGCTGAATTTTCAGTGTTGCATTTGATCTTTATGTATTTTAGGGACCAGCGTTATGTCAGTGATGATAAATTGCATGCCGCAGGCTCCTCAGTGTTCTGGGGCTTTAAGAAATAGATTAGGCTTGGTATAAATTGGAATTAGAACATGCAATGAAAATATTCCCCCACCTTGAAAGGTTCCGTGACAGTTTGGCTGCAGCTTTGGATTAGCATGTGGATATCTTGCTCTTTCCTAGTTAACTACAAGATGTGGGCTCCAGGCAGGCAGGTCTGGGCCACTGACCACTTCCATACTTCCCCCCCTTCCCCCTGGCCTGCATTCTGAGGATCTGCTGGAATCTGGAGCCCTCGTTTCTGCTGTGGATCAGGACTGAACAGAGGAGAATATGATGCTACGTGACCTCAGTTCTAACACCCTTAGAGAGCAGAAGCAGCAGTGGAAGGGATGGAGAGTTTGGATTTGCTCACACCTCAGATGGGCATATGGTTTGTGTGTGGGGCGGGGGTGGGGCTGTGGAGAAGGAAAGGGCACGGAAAAGAACAGAGGGAGCTTATCTTTTGGTATTTCTGGGAAGTTGAGACATAAAGGTGTTTAGGTGAATGGTGGCCTGACTCCATTCTTCATTTTTTGAGTCTCCATACATACATTTTACCCACCCCCCAACCCCCCACACCCCTCTCTCAGTTGTGTTTCTTCTGGTGTCTGGTCTCTTCAGTTCCCTTGTGATAGCAGCAGGTATCCATGGTTGGGAATGATGTGATTTGGAAAGTGTGTTTCCAGCAGGAATGTGCTTGTTGTATGTATTTATTAAACTTTGGTTTATAGCTCCAATATTACATATTTTTATTATTCTAGACTGACAACAAAATGTTCATGTATATTATACATGGATGATGATGTTTTTTTTCCCACTTTTTAAATTAAAAATATAGCTTTGCATTAACCTGGATTATCTAAGCTTCATTTAAACAGCATTTTTAAGAGAAAATGTGTTATAAGTTGGTTGTTTGGAACTCACAAGTAAATTTCAATAGCACATCGGTTAATCGAAGGCAACTGGCAAGTTTTTGACAGTGGGCAAGTCTATGGGGAAATTGAAAGGATTTTAGAAAAAAGTTAGAGATGGTATTTTTTTAAGTTAGTAACTTTTATTCTTATCATCATCTTCTGAAAGCATTTAGCGTAACATCCAGTACTGGCAAGAATGTGGGGAAACAGTACTCTCATGCATTGCTTGTGACATGTGATTTGTTAACATCTTTGGGGAAAGGAGGTTGCTGCTGAAGGCACGTATACTCTTTGACCCACCAAAATTTCAGAATCTTTCCTACAGGTAGAATTTAAGGTTATTTGTCGTGATTGTTTATAATTGCAAAATACTGGGAGCAACCTGAATGACTGTCCATTAGAGACAGTTAAATTTTGATACTTCCATACCTTGGAATGTTAAGCAACTAATAAAAAATGTGAGTTAGATCTCTAAGTATTGACCTGTAACATTTCCCTGATATATTGTTAAGGAAAAATTAAAAGGCAGAGGACTAATGTGTATGGCATTTTTATAAAAAAAAGAAAAAATTCTATGTTGAATCATAGGGAGAGGTATGAAAGATAGAAATCAAACTGTTAATAGTGGTTAACTCCAGGGGGTGAGATTTTTTTTCTTTCCAATCTCCATATTTGACATTTTAAAAAAGTATCTTTTACTGCCCACCACAAATAAAGTAGGAAGTTTAAAAGAAGAAAATTATTAAATATTTGCATGTGTATGATGAAATCGTGCTGGTCTCTGAGAAAAGCTTCTTTCATGTGATTCTGATGGGTATAATTTATAAGCAAGTCTGTGGGTATTACGTGACATTGACTTAATAGACCATCTGGCACTTTCATAAACAATTTACAGGCTTATGGTTTGTGTGCTTGTTTATGGCTCCTCTAGTTCATTGTGACCTCAGCTGTCATTTTCAGTGTCTGATTTGATCATCCACACGCAGGCTGTCTTTTTAGGCAAGTGCAGTGGGGTGAGAAGGCACTGACTTGAATAGGTCAGATAAATGTGATAATAGTTTCTAAGGAGTGCCACCCTGGCCAGAGTTCTCGTGTCTTTTGTTTCTTATCTGACTTCAGTTTTTCATTTATTTTGTTAACAAATTATATAAAAGTTTATTGGGTGCCCATGACATACACACAGATGAAAAAGATGATGTTGCTTTCCTTTAGGAGATCTCAGTCTGTTGCGGAAAACCAGCAAGATGAATTATGGAACAAGTAAGGTGCTGTACATTCAGTATGAATAAAGTATTCCATGAGTAACTTTCTTATACCGTTTACATGGTGAGGCCAGTGTGTCCTGTATCCCGTACCTTGTTTAATATCCCCAACAAGTAGGAATAAAGAAATTATAGTAGAGCTCTATTATTGTACAACTTCTTTTTCTGTGGATTGGAATATGAAGTAATCCCAGGATTATAAGGAAGTACCTACTAGTTAATGATGATGTGGACTACAGTAGGGAGATTAAGGAAAACAAATTGCAGTTTCTTCATAGGATCATCAGATAAGGGAATATTGAATACTTTTGAAGTTTGCAAAACCAAGTTGGGAAACTATAGAAAATATTTTTTATTTAAGTCTTTAAAATTTTTCCAGTGCTTATCACGGTATTTGGCATATTGTAGATGTTTAATAATTATTTTGTTTTTAAATGGTTGAAGGAATGAATTTCTACTGAGGGTTTTGGGCTTTTAAGATTTTTCTGAATTCAGTTTCTTAGCCATATTAACTAAAGTAACTCTGTCTTCAGGTTCACCAGTCTTTTCTTTTGCAGTGTCTAATCTGTTGTTGATTCCATCCAGTATATTTGTTCATCTGTAGAAGTTCAGTTTGGGTCTTTTTAAAAAATTTCTTTGTCTCCTGTGTCTCTCCATAACATGCTTATGCTTTCCTCTATCTTTTGAACATATAGACTATATTAAAACAGCTCTTTTAATATCTTTGCCTACTACTTATATTATCTGTGTCATTTCTGAGTCTGTTCCTTGATTACTTTTTCTCCTCATGGGTCATATTTTCTAGCTTCACTGCATGCTTTGTAATTTTTTTTTGTAGATTCTAGATGTTAATTTTATTTACTTGGGTGCTGAGTTTTTTTCATGTGTTTTTTTAAGTGTTTTTGAGTTTTCTTTTGCAGTGCAGGTAAGTACTTAGAATAGATTGATTCTTTCAAGCTTTGCTTTTCAAGTTTTGTTAGGCAGGACCAGAGTAGGCTTTACTGTAGGGCTAATTTTTCTCCACTACTAAAGCAATACACTTTTGTGTTCTGCCTGCTCCTTTCCGGTGGTTCTTTACCTGGTTTCTGGTGGTTTCCTTACACATAATATACACAGAACTCGGGAAAAGATACAACCTCTTGCAGATTTCTAGAATTTGCTCTTGTGCGGCTCTTTCTGGTTCTGTGCCCTGCAAATTCTAGTTGTCTTGACCTTCTCAGATTAACTCTTGTCTCCTCAACTGAGGGAGCCTGCCAGCCTTCCCCCAACCCCCCCTCATCCACAGTCCCATCCATCTCCCTTCAGCCCCCCACACTGTAGCCTAGAAACAGTCCAGGCAGTAAGCTGGGGTGGTAGTAGGGCTCACCTTGTTTGTTTCTCATTTCTCAGAGCTCATTATTACCTATTCTGTCCGTTGTCTAATGTCCAAAAGCTGTGGTTTCATAAGTTTTGTTTTTCTTTTTAGAGACAAAAATAGTTGTGTAAAGTGGAAGAGTAAATCCAGTCCTGTTACTCCCTCATGCCCAGAGGTGGAAGGTCCTCTTTTTCTCTCTAAATGAGGCTTATGCGCATATAAATTTTGCTCTAATTTTCTTTTATTATAATTAGATAGACTATAGAAATGTTGTAGATGTGAAATACTCCAAGTCCTTAATTCACAGTTTATCCACATGTTTATTAAGTTCTTTCTTTTTGATGGAAGCTCTGGACTCAGCTTGTTGAAAGTATGGAAAGGAAAAAAGTATGGTCCTTGTTCATGCATTTGCCTTTGTGTTAGCATAACCTTAAAAATGTAAACATTGTGTAGCTGGAGAATTAAGACATGATAGAAAAGATTTCTATATTTTCACGGTAATGTAAATATTTCTGTTTGTTTATATGTTATTTAAATTTGAGTCAGTTTAATAAAACTATGTTATCATAGTACAGCAGGCTAGGAGGAAAGATTACTTCTGTCGAGTGACAACACATGTATTCTGAATAGTAGAGCAGAATCATAGCACTGTGATTGTATAATTTAGCTCCTGTATTTTATATCTGAGAAGCATTAAGCTCAGAGATATTAAGCTCATAGAACGAGTTAGCACTAGAGTTGGAACTGGGGCCCAGGTATTCTAATTTCTAGTTTAATGCATTTTCCACTTAATGATGCCGCCCTGAGAAAGTCCTTGTGCTACTTAAGCACCCAAATGCATGTGCTATACTTCCTCTTCCTCCTGATCCTGACCAAGTAGGGTAAATCTTGAGGGCCCTGCCAGCCTGTTTCCTTGCAGGCTTCATTCTGTGCTGTGTAAACACTGCCACACTTTTGACATGAATTGAAACATTTAGTTGGTCCCTGTAAACACTTTACTTATGTACGTATTGCATTAGGTCCTAACACAGGACATGCAAGGAGCAACTGGAAGGCAGTTGAGTACTTGACTGTTATTTTGAAAGTTAATATTTGTGTTTCAGCTAGACTGTGGGCCTGTTTGATATTGACTTGAGTTGCTAAGTAATGTCAGAAGGTCGGAACAATTTTAAGAGACGTGTGGACTATATCTGATGACAGCTTGGCACTTGAGCTTTTATCTTCTTAAGGTGGCCTCCATATTGAACAGATTAGCCCTGTTGTTTTTAAAGAATGCTGAATCTGTCTGGTTTTGGTGGGACAGAAAAGGCAAGGCCCCTGTCTGGTACAGTTATAGACAAACGTATGTGGTCCTTTAGGGACACAGTTTTGAAAAGGATCTTGGGCTTGGCAGTTAAGTTTGTATACACAGTACCATGTAGGGACAAGAAGTAGACAAGAGATAACTGACATTTTGAGTTGCCACCCTTTTATTTTTCCTATGAAAAAGAAAGAAATTAAAGATGATTTATTATAATGATCACTATAACAACAGACAGTGGTGTGCTGGTAAATATTTGGCAACCAATTCTTCTGGGGAAAAAGTCTTGATTTGTAGTGTTTGCTGTTTTCCATGGTGTAAATACTTTCACCATGGTTGATCTCAGGCTGCCAGCTTGACATCACTGAATGCGGAGTTCAAAGAGATGCACAGTAGCTCAGCCTTGTATGGTACTTCCACCACGCAGATGTAGTAGATGTAAATAACCTCAAGAGCATAGATAATAGTAAAATGTCATAACAATTAGTAAGTGACAAGTTTTGAATATTTATTTTGTTTTTAATATAATTTATTGTAGCTTTATATAATTTAATTTTTAATGATGGCTGTGTTTAACAACTGGCTAACAACATTCTGAAAATTCAGCAATCAGCTCACTCAAGCTGTTGTGAGCTGGCACTGGCATACCACCAAATATAGGGAACACTTACTGAGCGCATACTATCTGCCAGGCATAGTCTAGGTGTTCTGGGAGAGTTGTGTCATCCTCAAAGTAACCGTGTGAAGTCGGTGCTTAAATTATCTCCATTTTGCAGTTGATAAAGTTGAGGCATAGAGTTGAGGCATATAGAGGTTAAGTAACTTGCCCAAAGTCACAGTTTGGAAGTGGCAGAGCTGGGGTTCAAACCCAGGCCACCTATTGCTAGACCTCGTACTCTTAACCACCTTGCAGTACTGTCTCTTGAGGTTAAAGATACTCTTGAATGAGGCAGTAGTAGCAATGATGAGTTTTAAGTAAATTACTCATGCTTCAGAATTATTTTTATGACTTATTTCAATTAATGGTTTAGATGTTAATGTATTTGAGTTTTTATTTATGATCATGTTATTATCCTTAATGTATGAAATGTTTATGTAGATTGGCAAGAAGAACGATACTCTCTTCTTAGAAAAACATACCAGAGACTTGAATAGGCGGTTCATAAAAACTAACAATGGCCTGTAAACACTGACAGCAAGGACAGTGTCCATTTTATTCACCGCAGTATTAACCCAACCCTTGCAGAGTGCCTGACACACAGCAGGGCTCCATTACTATTATTTTAGTACCTGTCAATATTTTACATGTCTTAATGAAGCATGTATAATGATTTCTTGACTTTTTGCTTATACAAAGCTATTTTCTAATGTTGCCTTAATTAAAGAATTGAAATTAAAAAATGTTTCTGATTGTATTGTTAGAGGCATTTTATTGTTTAAAAACCCTAAGTTCAAACAAGGATGAAGAGGCCTAATTATTTTTTCTTAATTATAATTAAGAATCAATATATGGTGTTTTATGTAATTATTCCTAAATTTGAGAGCTAATGAAATTATGAGAAATTGCTTTGTATTTTCTAGAACCTTTAAATTACAAGTAGTGATGTTTTAGTGCATCGAGCTGTTTACGCACCTCTTTGAGGAATGTACAGTGTACCTGGACCCTTTAGAGACTGATTCACTTTGTGGATTTTGCCGGCTTCCCATCCTTTCTTTCTCTCTGGTAGATGTTTTGGCTGTCTCAGAGCTCACATGTACTTCTGATGGCTGTTGTCAATTACCTTTAGAAATGATGAAACATCTCAGAATAATGTTTTTGGAGCTGAGGGCTGAATTTTGGAGATTAGGAATTTGAGATTTCCGAATTGGTTTGAAAGAAGTGTTTTGGTTATGTTAATAGGCTTGTCATCTTGGTGTGGGTAATCAGAGACTCGCTGAGGTATTTCTTTCTGAAGATGGAAAAGGCAGTAAAGGGGAAGGAGAAGGGAAAAAGGGACAAACGTTGATTGAATGATGACCCAGGGTCAGATCCAGTGCTGTGTGTCCATGCATCATCATTAAAGTAAGAGCTTTCTTATTCAGCATTTGGGAAAGTGGAGTTGGGGGAGGTGGCAGAGAACTGGGTCCTTTAGAAAATATGCAGATCACTAGAAAGGTAATCCTATTGTTATGCATCGGTAGTTGTATATCAGAGTCTTGAAATCCCTGGGATCAGGACCCTTCTCTGTATTCCACAAACCTCCCAAATAAGGTTGGCCAGATTATCAAGTTCTTTTGTTTTTGGCTGAAGTTGTATTAACTTATTCTGAGTTTTATGTTGATTGACATTATCTGATTGACAGTGCAGTACGTCTAATTAAAAAGGTAAATTAATTAGTAGTTCATTTGGGAGATGATACAACACACTCTTCCAATCATGGGACTTGTGAAGCATGGGGTACTAGATGGAGTGAAAGGGGTGTTTAATGCCAAAAAGGTTAGTGACGGTTGCTCCATTTGGTCTGTCTTATGACTCCTCTGGGTGCCACAGATGGATCCCTTAAAAGATAACTGTTTTACTCATGTGTGTGACTCCTTTGCTGAGCCTCCAGGGGGGCAGAAACCCTTCCTTCCTGCCCTTACTTTCCCTCCCTCCCATCCTTCCTTTCATAATGGCAGTGGTTCTTGTTAAAAAAAATCGACAGTTTGTTCCAGAAGGAAATTGTATTAGTGTCCTATGGCTGCTGTTACAAATTACCACAAATTTAGTGACTTAAATAACACAAATTTACGATCTTACAGTTCTGGAGATAAGAAGCCCAAAGTGGGTCTTGGGGGCTAAAACCAAAGTGTTAGCAACATTATTCCTTCTGGATGTTGTAGGAGAGAATCCATTTTTTTGCCTTTTCTGGCTTCTGGAAACTGCTCTCATTCCTTGGCTAATGACTACATCACTTTTACCTCTGCTGCTATAATCCAAGATAGTCTCCCCATCTCAAGATCCTTAATTTAATCACATTTGCAAAGTCCTTTTGCCAAGTAAGGTACCATATTTACAGGTTCTGCAGATTAGGATGTAGACATCCTTGGGGGACTATTATTCTGCCTGCCACAGAAATTTTTAGAACTTTCTGGTAAGATACCAGATAGCACAACCTTTCCTATATTAGTTGATCATAATGGAGACCAGAGATGGTGTCCACTAACCTTTAGAAAAATAATCATGATTTCCTTTAACACATAAAAATATGATTTAATAAAAAATGACAAGTCTGGCTTACTTGTATTATGCTGTTTTGAGTAAAAATGGGGGAAAATGTTCAAAGGAAATATGACAATATTTTGCCATAGAGTTCAGTAATAAAATACTAAGGCTTTGGAAAAAAAAAACACTTATCCCAGAGTACCCCCATCAAAAGTCTTATTTTCACAAATTGCTTTTCAGATATCCAGCTTACATATATAAAGAACATCTTTTGTCTTCATCTGAAAAGGAAAATAAAATCAAATGGCCCTTAGATTCTCTTGGAAGGACTATGTTGTTTTCTCAGTTGGTTGAAGTTGTAAAGTTGCCTTTAGAACTGTTTAAGTTCTTACTCATCCAAGAAAATGATTACGTCAGTAAGGTTACCTGAAGAGAAGCTATCTTTAGAAAGGGGATGCCAAAGTGAAAAGTGACAGTCTTCACTGAAGTTCTTTTTATAAGTATTTTTTAGGCCGCTCTTTTTTTTCTCATTTTTTTCAATATCTATTTAATTCATTGTACTTTTTTTTAAAGTGGCTTAAAACAACACCCGTTTATTATTTCACGATTTCCATGGGTTAGGAGTCTGGGCATTGCTTGGCAGGGGAGTTCTCTGCCCAGGTTCTCACAAGGCTGCGTTTGTATTTGGGTTTTAGGACTGTGAAATTAGAATTGAACAGAGACTACAAAGATCTTTGTAGGAGAGAATTTTAAAAATTAAATACTAACATTATTACTGGTAAGCTATACTTGATATACAGTGGAAAGACCCTGAAAAGTATATAAAGAACAAAATATTGTTTAAAATAGTTTATCCTACTTAGAATATATTTCTGGATATATGAAATTTGAAAGTAAGGGAGGCATAGACTCATCAGACTGGGAACTCTGAGGCTTGTCGAGTGTTTCCTGCCAGCTCTCAACACCTCAGCCCTACACGAGGATAGAGGATTCCTTTGGTTCTGTTTATTGCATAGATAAGGCCTGTTAATAAATTCCCAGGATGCTTACAATGAGCAACTAGAGCAATTACAGTAGAGCACTGTTGCTGTGTGCTTGAACTGTAGGCCTGTAATGATACTTTAGGGACCAAGATAAGTGTCCTTACACCTGCCATAGCTCTCGGGTGCTCCGCTTATCCTCTCTACTTGCCTGAGTCTGTGAAGTGGATGCAGCCTCCTCTCCTTGCAAACGGGGATATATCAAAGAGGCTGCAGAAAGCTAGGTCTCCTGTTCTCCTGAAGGGGTATCGAATGACTTTTTGCATTAGTTTGGCTTTACAGGAAGCTTAAAAATAGCAGGTAAGCAGTTTTCCAAGGTTTGTAAATTTTCATCAGTTCATTAACACCTCACTCCCTGGGACTTTGGGTTCACCTCATGTTTGGAACTGAATTCATTAAACGGGGCTATAAAACTGGAGCTGAGTCTGCAGGCAGTTTTAGGGAGAAAGGAGGGGACCGTGACTTGAATGAGATCGGGAGAGTACTCCTTTTGGGGTGTTTATTTTTCTACTCTAACATTTCCCCTTTGATCAAAACTCAGGGATGCCTTGTACAGACATTTTATATTAGAACCGTAAGTTCTCATGGAAAGCAGAGGTAGAAAGAAAAGCGAAATAAATGGCTTAATCCTGTTTGGAGTTGGGACATGAATCCATCAAGTTCCATCATTTTATTATCAAATACCTAAATTGTATGGAATAAGCATTGTGTCCTAAATGTCTCTATTTGTGTGTTAGCAAATATTTGTTAATAGTAGATGAAAATACATTTTATATAATAATTTTGCAGTGCTTTTTATTTAAATATAATTGATAATATTGTTTGAATCATCACTGGCTAAAATATTTAAATTAAGAGTAGGAAATCAGATGTGTACAATATTTTACAATTTACTTGCAGGGTTAGCTGTTCTAGTTTAACCTCATTTGCACTCCGGTTGTCCTTGAAATGGCCTCAAGCCCTAAACTTAGGAGAGGCAGAGGTTCTGGGATTCTGGCTTCAGAGGTATCTTCCATTCCTGTTTGTGGGGATCATCTTTAAAGGGCTTGCGCACAGACCTTTCACCCAGTTCTAAAAGTGGAGCTTCTGTGCTGTAAAAATTGCCTGAATTGGTCAGACTCCTTTTTGGAAAGATGTGGCAAACTCATGCCAGATAAATACAGTGCTTAATTGATTATGTAGACACCATATTCTAAAGCTGTCTTGTTCTGTAAAAATAGAATGGGTATAAATGCCCAAAATTTAAAATTTGTGTTTTTATACTTTGGTGTGAGTTACCCATGACATGAATAAAATAAAAACAAATCTTATATATGTCACACATTATAGGGGACTGTGTGCATTGGCCTTATTTATGGATCCATTTTCTGTTCCTATCCTATTTCCCTCCCCGCCTTTCCCTTTTAGGCCAATATTTCTATAAAATTTACTACTTGTCTGGTACTGTTCTAAATGCTTTACTTATGTTAAGTTAATCTGTATAACAGCCCCTTGTAAAGTCATAATCCCATTTTACAGATGTGGAAATGGGTGCACAGAGAGGTTAGTTGACTTGCCCAAGGTCACCAAGGTCACACAGGGGTTATAGTGAATGACTAAGCTGTGATTCTAACCCAGGCTATTGGGCTGTGCAGCCTGTGCTTCCTTATCTCCCCCTACGCTGTGCTGTCTGAGCTGCAGTCCCACTTCTAATTTGTAACATCTTGCTGTAGTTTTGTAAGTAACTTCAAATCATTTTTGGAACATGGTGAGAGTACCAATAAACATAGATAAAACCCTTCAGCATATATTTTGCCTCTATTGTTGTTCAATAATATTTTGATTGAGCAGTTAAACTTCTAAGATATCATGAGATACCTTCGCCAAAATACACCTCTAGAAGCAGCTTTGGAGTCCTCTCGTCATCTGGCAAATGTCTTAAGACTGGAGCAATTGTTTTCCATTTTTCAGGGTTTGCTTTTGATCATTCTGCTGTGTGGTGCAGTGAGGATTTCTTTCTCTGGAAGCACAGCTGTAACTGTGGCTGTGACAAATGCTGTCGGAGGGAACCGCCACACTGTGAGCAGGGTTGAAGAGAGAGGCTTCAGCGTAGTGTTTGGTTTGCTCTGTCATAGACTTAAGAGGAGGTCAGATCCTGCTCTGACTGTTAGTGGCAGGTGCTATTTCTGTCGCCAGGATGGTCTCTGCTAATTTTTAATGCAGTGACATCTGCAAATAGAAGCATTCTGTCATTCTCTCAATCCATCTGTTTGTGGAAGGATTTTGATCAAAGAGTGTTTTTTGCTTCTTTGTTTAGTGAGACACAGCATCATATTTCATATAAAAATACCTTGTGTAACGGTAAAAATAAAATATAACAGAATGAAATAGACTGTTATCTGTTTTATAATAAATAATGAGTGTTGGTACATCACAGTTATTGCCTTCATATTCTTAAGTGTTTTCTCTTTGGGAATCAACTTATTCTGAGTTAGTGATATAACAAGCATGTTAAAGCTCAGTAATTTTTAAACATGAATAATGAAAGATACTGATTTCATTTATAATACAAAAGATTGGCTGTTGGGGGATAAAAGAGCTGGAATATTTGTAGTATTTATATGTAGTTTGCTTAGGCAAATATGTATTCAGCACAAGAATTAAATATATTAAAATAGAATTTAAAAAATATTTGCTTTCTAAGTGAACATCTCAAATAAAATGAGAATAGTTACATCAAGGGTTGTTTAAATATATATTATTCTGAGGTTTGAAGACACTCAAACATGTGACTGTTTCAATCCAGTGTTTTATGGCAGAATGTGAGTTTTTTGATAATGTCCCACATTTAAAACATTAATCCATTTTATTTAGCATAAATATTTAGAATATTAGAAAAATTTTTTTGGCAAATAGATGTTAATTTAGGTGTGCTCTTTGAAAAATTTTGCCCCTTATAGGACTTAACTCTGGATATTTTCTTTTTTTGTGGAATCTGTTTACGTTTCAGGTTTACATTTTCTTCAATTTTTAGACTTTTTTTCTGAAAAAAATTTATTTTAGATTTATTAGATTCTCATCTTAATTAGAATTAGTTATCATCTACTTTTGTCTTTTTAAGCAGGTAAAAAACATTTGAGTTTATTTTTGAGAGTAATTTTAGTTTCAAACAAGTAATGAAAAAGAAAGCCTAATTTAAAATTAAATAAACTGTTTAAAAGACATGCCACCCACATTATATATCTGCTGAGAATTTTTGTTAGACATGTTAATTACTATAATCATTAAGAAGTGCAGGATATTTGTTGTTTTCTTACCAAAGAGTTCATATTCCTATCACATTATCTGTTGGTAGAGAGTGCAGTCTCCTGTTTTCAACACAGCCCTGACACTCGCCTGTCAGATTCTGGCTTGCTGAAAATGAGGGAGACCTTGGACCGGTGACTGTTCACCAGGCAAATGGGAATATGAAGTGGATACAGTTTCATTATCAACTGGTAGTTCCCCTTTTTTTCTTCTCCGTTTTAAAAGAACAGTTAATATCTAATTACAAATGGATTTGTTTCAAAGTTTCTTTTTAAATTGGTTTTCTGGACCTGGTAGCACATGTTTCCTTAAGGTGCTCATGGGAAGCCAAGGCACCGTGTTGATGGTGCTACAACATCCAGCGGTTTCCATGGGAAAGTACATCCCTCAGTTCCTTTCAGAAAGTCAGACAGCTGGACGTCTGACCCTTCCTTCATCTCAGCTCAGCCAACCCATTACCTTCTGGTCGCTTGGGGAGAAGAGCTGGCTTCTCTCTGGATCCCTTCCTGATGTCAGTGGAGACTCTTGGCTTTACACCCCACCTTTACACCCCGCCTGGGGCCCCGTGCTTCCTGCTCGTCTCTCAGGTCGGGTCTGGGAGTGTGCTCCCCATCCTGCTTTCCCAGCCCTCCTCAGTGGGGGTAGGTGGGGGTGGGCAGCTCTGCCCTGTCACCCCAGCAGCTGCAGGGTGAGGCAGGGCTTCCTGCTGGGCATGGTCCCTTGTAAACCTGAGGCTTTCCAGCCCGAGGGGGGCTGCCTGTTCTTCTGTTTCATGAAGACAACATGGTGTAGCAGGAGGGATAGGCCATGCGGATCAGGGTGTCTGGAGTTAGCCTGATGCTGCTATTCCCTTGATGTGAGACCTTGGGCAAATCACTTCCCTTTTTTTTTATTTTGGTGGTGGTAGTTTAGTGTGTCTGGTGAGTAGGTAGCATTAGGTTACCTCTAATGTCCCCTCCTGCTTTAACATTATATGCAGTGATAATATATTTCAGAAGGGGGTTTACAAATGATTAGGTTCTTAAAAGATAGGAAAACAGGATTTTCTGCATGGACCACACCAACTTTTAACCATGGTAGAACAAGAAACTCCTTAGAATTAGGTTGTTTCAAGTTGAGTATATTATGAATAACTGACATTATAATCTCAGTGTATTACTAATGAAATGCTATGATGTCTGGTGGGGGTGGTATCATGGTGCACAGAAATATGATATTAACACTAAAATGTGCTCTTTAGCTGTTTGTTGAAAGTACAAGTTGTCATTTATTTCATTTTCTATAGCCTAACACATTAAGTGCTACTGGGAGACAAACACATAAGAAAGTGAAGTTAATATTGATAAATAAAAATGCCATATTTAAAATTCCTAAAAATTTGCAAAGTTTAAATGGTTCGTGGAATTGAAGGAGAAAAAAAATTTTTTAAAGTTATGCTCTTGTGATTGAAAATCTATCTAAAATGTATCAGTCTCTTTTCCGGTCTTAGTTCAAGGTGGTAGACATAACTGAAGCTTTAAGTACGTTGTCACGGAGTGAGTCATCAGTGGGGACATTTACTGTGATTTTACCAGCTGTCCCTGTGGAAGGTGGGCGGTTAAGCTAAATGTGTGCAGACACCAACCAACAATCAATTTATATTTTAATTATTTGCATTTTTTCTTTCAAGTAGAGCGATGAGCAATATTATATTGGTGGCTCTAATTTGTTGGGCTTCTAGTGTTTTACTGCATAATAAATTATTTAGCAGGTGGCAATATTTTAAAATTTAATTTATGCTCCCACCCAAGTGGCTAGGTCATGAAACAAGGTTGTTTAATATAGTATTGAGAGGTTTGTATACCCCTTTTCAAACTCTGGACAGCACCCTGACACCCGATGGAAAAAGATGCCAGGAGCCACCCAGAAGTTAGGCTTCACCCAGGGAGGGGCACTTGAGGTTTGTTCCCGAGACCAGCCCCATTCCTTGAATACTCGTGACTGATGAGAGTGGCTTGGAGGGGGAGAGATGGAAGGAGTTTGGGGTGGGGTGGTGTCATGGAGACTTAAGGGAGAGTGCAAAACAGCAAATCTTGGAGGCAAAAGAGGGCTTAGTGCCTTTCAAGAGAGGGTAAGGAGATTTGGGAGGAGCGAGCCAATGGTGTAGGTAGTCCTCATGCATTCCTGCCTCCAGCTGTTCCCTTTGCTGTCAGGTGCTGAGAGATTTGACGTTGTCGGCAGCCTCGAGGGTGGTAGGTGATCGATCGCAAGGCTGTTCAGCCCCGTAGGCTCCGCATCACAGTCCGGCGTCTGTCACCACGTTAGGTCTCGTGCACCAAATCTGCCAACTACCCATTATTCAGAAATTATTGAAATCCTCGTCCTGACTAATAAACACAGACTACCAGCAGGTGGCAGAAAATGTTGTCCAGTTTCTATTATTAGATTGTGCTCCATCTGCTAATTATAAAAATATCAGTTCATTTTTTTAAACCTTTCAGTTGAAGCTTACTAAGGGAAAACATACTGTAGACTGTTTCATACTGGTTATGGGAAATCAGTTTAATTTGAATAGCAGTTAGTAAATAGAATGATATTTCATTCTGATTCTAAGTAGCCACGTCCATGGTTTTCTTTATCAAAAAATATTAGACTCAGTTATGTATAATTTCATTATTTTAGTTTAGGAACTAATCACAAGATATTAGGTAAATAAATGGTAGACTGTTTTTCCCTTCGTTCTTGTCCATGAATTTTTTCTTTATGATCATGGAAAACATGAATTTTAAGTCATTTTTACCCCACTGTATCAGATTTTGTTAATTCATGACTGTGGTTTTCTTTATTTCATTTCAAACCATTCGTGTCTCTTTGCCCTTTGCTGGAGCATTTAGAAGCAAATGTCAACTGTTCCAACAGACTGAAGCAAACTTTTGTATCTTTGGAAAAAGAAAACCAGTGTGGGAAATCTCAATTGATTTCTTAAACAGAGTAGTGGTTTTCAAAAGTACTGTTTGTTATAGTTAAAAAATAGTTTAAAAAGGTAGAGGGAGAGAGACTTTGCTAAGGTTTGGGTGGGTGGTCTAGGCACCATTGGGGTGTTACTTGGATGAAGTTATCACAGCCCAGCGCCTGATTTTTAGTTTTGTAGCTATAGAAACTGAGTCTTGTTAACACGCCCCACTCAGGGAGACCGACCCGTTCTGGGTAAACAGACTCTCAGGACACTGATTTTATTAACATAAGGTGAAGAGAATGCGACTGCCAAACGGATTGGACACTTGTGCTCGATGGAAGACTTGTGCATTCTCCCCATCAGAAAAGCTGTAGGCGAAGCCATAGTGTGCATGGAAGTGGGAATTACATAGATCATTTTGAAGAGCAAAAGTTTTTTTATTTTGATAATGTCCAACTTTAATGTCAGTTTTTTCTTTTATGGTTCATGTTTTTGATGTCTCATCTAGGAAGTCTTTGCCTAACCCAAGATCATAAAGATTTTCCTCTAGAAGTTTTATAATTTTGTCTCTTACATTTAGGACTCTGGTCCATTTTGAATTTATTTTTGTATATGGTGCTAGGTACATATGCTGATTGCATATGAATGTCTAGTTGTTCCAGCACCATTTATTGAAAAGACTGTTCTCCCCCGTTTGAATTACCTTGGCACCTTTGTTAAGAATATATTGATCATATGTGGCTGGGTCTGTCTGGATCCTATTCTGTTCTGTTGACCGATGTGTCTAATTTTATGCCATTACCATACCATGTTGATGATTATAGATTTAAGTGTTGAAATTGGGTAGTACAAGTCCTATAATTTTGTTCTTTTACAAAATTGTTTGGGCTTTTCTGTTCCTTTCTATTTCCATATAATTTTTAAAATCAGCTTATTGATTTCTATAAAAAAGTTTGCTGTGATTTTCATTCTGATTGTATTGAATCTATAGATCAATTGGGGAAAATTGAATGTTAATCATCTTGAGTCTTCCAGTCCATGAACGCAGTATTTATTTAGATCTCCTTTAATTTTTTCTCAGCAATCTTTATTAAGTATATTATTTTAATGATTAGTTGAGCATAGACCGTGGACTCTGATCTGGGTTCAAATCATGGCCCTGCCAATTGAGCCAGTTACTAAGCTTCTGTAAGCCTCAGTTTCCTCATCTATAAAATAGGGATAATAATAGCTCATTGCTTTTGTGTAAGGGTTAAATAAAATAATGTATGTAAAGGGCTTGACGTTGCACCTGGCAAAAAGTTAAGTGCACAATAAAAGTTAGTTGTTGTTGTCATTATCATTGTTGTTTTTACCATCAGGTTGTGATAGCCTGGTACAGCCATCTCTGCCAAATGGTTATTCTTGCCCAGAGACCAGACGGCTCGTGACAGCTGCTCAGGGCTCCCTTTCTCGTCAACATGGCTAATAAACACTGCCAAACTCTTGCTCTTTGGGCTGCACTTTCTGTATGCCGCACTGACATTTTCCAGCTGTAGCTGTTTCGTATTCTTTCTTGGGATTATGTTAATACCATTGCTTAGACCACAACTTTCCTTTGCATTCAGTCCAGTCTTTTTCTGACTTTCCAACCTTGCTTTCTGCTTGTGCTTGGAAAATTTTGTCTTAAGTGTCCCAAGTGTGCTACTGAACCCTCCTGTTATGTGTTTGTTGAATGAGTTTAACTTTTAGAGTTTCTGGGCTGCCTCACTCACAGTCATCCCAGTTTTTATATGAGTCTTTTGTAGATTGTGCAATAACTTAAGTTTGTTAGGAAGGCGTATTTTAAATGTTGATATAGGATATGTATTTGTAGATTTTGCCTCATTTATGGAAAAGTGGGGAAAAAACAGGATGAGATTTTTATCTAAAATGTTTTACAGATGTGAGTGTTGTACTAGAAAATAACTTGATATTGTCTAAAGCACTTGTAGGTGTGATGTTACTTGCAGTCTTATGAATTCAGAAAGTCCATTGTGTGGAAATCAGAACCTTTACTCTTAATCTTGTCCCCATGAGGTTTGCTGGTCCGTACTCTCCCTCTTTCTCATGGGAAGATTTGGGACGTCTATCCTATGTCTGCATGGTGTCTACATTTCTGTACAGCCATAATTTAGCTTCACAAAGAGTATTCTGTATTTGGCACTAAATAGTCTACTCTTTTCTGAATTGTCAAATATTACGTTTTATTCGCTATTGTTTTGAGAACAAAATATGCTACTTCCTAATAACCATGTCCTTCTGGGCAAGACATGGTGTCCAATCTGTGCATCAGTTTCCTTGTCTCTAAAATAGGAATAAAGTGGGAATTAGTACCTATCTAATTTAAGGATTAAATTTTAAAGTTAAACTGTCAGAACAGTGCTGGAACTCAGTAGGTACTCAATAAATGTTAGCAGCCCATTTTATTCTAGTTTTTTCAGGAGTGACATCTGATGCTTAATTATTTTGTTCGGTAAAAATCAGTTAGCCAAATTGATCTTTTAACTATTTGTTTCATTCTTTAGTCATCCTGCTTAAATAGAAAATACTGAGGGTTTTTTTTTAACGTGAATGTACTTGTTTTTCCTTATGAACTGGTATAACTACTGTCGTAGCTCAGAGACAGTCTTTTGACTCCATGGCAATATTATTTTCAAATAATAGGTAACATCAAGTTCAGTCTTATTTTTTAAAATAACATGGAAATTTTATTGTCAAATATTGAATCTGATTTTCCAAAGACCCTGTGTTTTACCTTGTTTCTACATAAACCAACTGAGTCACGAGGAAGGTATTTGGTTTGCCGACAGCCACATAGGAAATCCAAGTGCTTGGCTCCCAGTTTGTTGCCCCAGTCACAGATGATTCAGTTTCCTTAGAAACTGCATGATCCTTATGACTTATGAATTATATGTCAAGTTAGCTTAAGAACTCTCTCAGTTGTTTGGAACTTCTTTTAAAGAATCTGAGTAATCTGAGTAATTTATTTTTTTACTTTATTTTTTTTTTGTGAGGAAGATCAGCCCTGAGCTAACATCCGTCGCCAATCCTCCTCTTTTTGCTGGGGAAGACTGGCCCTGGGCTAACATCGTGCCCATCTTCCTCCACTTTATATGGGACGCCGCCACGGCATGGCTGACAGGCAGTGCGTCGGCGGGCGCCCGGGATCCGAACCTGCGAACCCCGGGCTGCCAAGCGCGGACTAAACGCTGCGCCACCGGGCGGCCCCTAATCTGAGTAATTTTGATGAATAAATGCTCACTTATGAATAGTATATATTTATTTAAAGACAAAATTAAAATATAACATTAAAAATATGGAAGTGATCTTTATATAATCAAAACCCTCCAAATTTTGTACCCCAAAGGCAATTTGATGACAAAGAATTCAGCATTCAAAGGGATCAGTATCATTTCTACATTTTTGTACAGTGCCTTCAAAATCAGGTTTCAGCTTGAAATAATAGTTCTGGCTTAAAGTCTTACAACCACCCCAACAAGGTCACTTAGACATGATGACATGAGAGACATTCATTCAGGACCATGGTACTTGAAAAATAGTTAACAACATAAAATACTGCTGGGGGGCTGGCCCTGTGGCATAGTGGTTAAATTCATGTGCTCTGCTTCAGTGGACTGGGGTTCACAGGTTCAAATCTCTGGCAGTGACCATTCCACTGCTCATCAAGACGTGCTGTGGCGGCGTCCCACATACAAAAATAGAGGAAGATGGGCACAGATGTTAGCTCAGGGACAATCTTCCTTACACGCACACAATATATATATAAAATACTTCTGGGGAAAAATATTCTACAAAGAAAAAGGGAGTATAGAGCACATTAAGGTAGAAACCAAAATTCAATTTTCATATGCAAAAATATAGTAGCAAAAGTTGCTGATTCTACTTTTTATGAGTCAGTCATGGGGAAAAAGTGTTCTTATTTGTAAGGGATTACTGATAATTATGATCACCAGATTAAAAGGCTTGCTCTAACAAGGTCTGTGGAGGATCAGAGTTTGGTTTAATACCATCATGCTCATCTCCTATGTGAAAATTTATTAAATGGAGCTACTTCAGAGTGGTCATTCTGGCACTGTCTCTTCTGTGATATGGTCCTTGAGAAATGTACGATTGGGGGCCGCCCGGTGGCGCAGCGGTTTAGTCCGCGCTTGGCAGCCCGGGGTTCGCGAGTTCGGATCCCGGGCGCCCACCGACGCACTGCCTGTCAGCCACGCCGTGGCGGCGTCCCATATAAAGTAGAGGAAGATGGGCACAGATTTAGCCCAGGGCCAGTCTTCCTCAGCAAAAAGGGGAAGATTGGCAACAGATGTTAGCTCAGGGCTGGTCTTCCCCACAAAAAACAAACAAAAAAACAAACAAACAAACAAAAAATGTACGATTGCAGTGGAATTTCAGGAAAATCCTTATTTTATCTTTTCAAATTTTAATTGTCAAAAGAGACTGCTATATATTTAAAAGCTCCAGGATATTGAGAAATTTTTTGGAGTAAACAATGTAATGTTTCATATTTCTTCCTTCTCTTTTAAATTAGTATATCAGTGAGAAATTTCAGTAGTGCCAAAACATTTATCTCTGTGTCATTAAGGCCATAACTACCTTAAAGCTACCTTAAATTTTTTTTTAACATTTATTTTTGATCTCATTTAATCACACCTTTTCCCAGAACTAGATTTCAAAGTAACTGCAATAACCTGGTGTTCAGAATTTGGAAATTGTCTAACTCCTTCAGATTGCAGAGTTGCAGATGATCTGTCTGATTACCATCCAATTTTTAAGGTAAAAACGAATTGTAGTTAGAGCTCTTGGCATGTTTTGATACTTAATTATTCAGTGTGTACACATTAGGGTAGCGTGTGTCTTGATAGCTTGATTTCATGAATGAAATATGTAATTTAAATATATATGTTCAGATTCATGCAGTAAAGAAAACAGCCAAATTGTCATTATTTGGAAGACTGAATTTGGTCACATGTTTGGTATTTAAGACTCTAGGAGATTCAGTGAAATGGGATCACGACTTTTGACCTTTGTTCTTTGCCACCTTTGTTTCTGACATCATGATTTGCACTTTAGGGATTGGTTTACGAAGAATTCGTGTCTGTGCTGTCCAGATTCCCCGTGAACCACAAAAGTTCCTGTGGCCCTGCATCCTAGGGAGTTGTCTTAGAGCTTTAACAGGAGTGTGACATCTTGGAATAGTCTAAAGGTCTGGGTCACCACACTGCTCAACAGTGTTTGAGCTCTTGTTCTGTTAGGATGGCTGTTGACTTGCTGGCCAGCTTGGTCTGCTTGTGAGATTCGTATTAGGGGCTGCGGGAGATGGAACAGCATTTTCTTATAGCTTTCTCACTGAAAGGGAGTTCTTCCTCTAGCGGTCAGGAAAATGGCTGGTGGACGTTTGATAACTGTATCAAAAGAAAACGGCAGTGGTGAATTTAAGTGGAATATGCTTGCACTCAGATTGTTCAGTTCAAGACTGTCCTGTATGCTGTTCTTTGTTATAGTTTGCAGTCTCCTTAAAGCTTAAGAGACTGTAGGTGTATTTAAGCAGTAGTGTCACTATAAGAGAGACTAAGGAAGGGAAAAACCCTCCCCTGGAAAACAAAGTATCCAATAAGATTGTAGGATAAATTTTAAAAGTGATTTCCAAAGGAATATGCTATTTCCAAATGCTTAGTTAATGTTGCCCATGTTCTAGAGTTAATGGTAGATTTGCGAGTGTATTTTAAGAACACCAGAGTTTTGTAATCTTGGCTTAGCCGGTTTACCTCTCTAAGTTTCACTTTCCTCACCTGTAAGATATGGATACTATCCACTTAACAGGGTTTTTCTGGGAATGAAATGGGATGATATATGTCAAGCATTTAGCTTCGTGCTTAGCAAAGCATAAACACCCCAAAACAGCAGCTGTTATTGCATAGATTTTCATGTCAGCTGCAGTAGAGTATTTTGGATCATTTGTCAGTATCGTACAATACTGTATGATATTCTTTCTGTGTTCTGAGCCTTCTTAAATATAATGATTTCCCTCTTTTCAAATTGAATTTTGACCTTTTCAAGAGTCTGGAATTTCACTGAAGACAAGGAATTATCCAACACTTCATGAATGGTGATGTTTATATTGGATTGGCTGGGAGCCAGGTGGCAAACATTCAAAAGCAGACATAAATTTTTCCCTTTACAAGAGGCCACATGGTTCTCCTTCCCTGCATCAGGCTCCCATGGGAATCAATGGGTGTTATGTGTGTAGAGCAAGGGAAAGGTCTTGCCACTAAAAAGTAGGGCAGTGTGGTATATGAGATAAATTAGTGTTCCCATGAGCTCATGGTTGTCCTAAAAGATGTCTTTGTCTTGAGGTCCTTAGTGTCTAGTTAGTGGTAAAGAGTCAATATTTGGTATAATTCTCAGTGGTTGAATGTTACTGGGATGTTCTGAGTTTGTCAAAAACTAGTGGTATTAAAGCCCAAACAAAAACATTAATTAAAATCTTACATGCTACACCTCATTAAAGTGGTATTTGCTAAGGGGTTTATTCTTGTTACCAAATTTAAAAGATTGATTTAAATCTTTTCCCCAAGACTTTTAAGATAAGTAGTACTTGAATCCATAGTTAAAATTTTTGCTCATTGTCCATGGAGATCAGAAAATATAATTCTAATTACTTATAGAATTATATTCTAAAATTTAAATATATTTCTCATTGTCATAATTCTTTCTACTTATATGCTCTCTTTTCAAACCCATTTTCTGATTATTCCTTAAATATAAAAGATAAATAGATTAATGAAAAAACAAATAATCAAGAGGTAGAAATGGAGTACCTATTAAGAAATTAGAAATCAGCTTTACTTTCTCCCTTAAGATTTGTTATGTGACATGTATCAGTGGGATTAGAATCTTTAGTAAGTTTTACATTGTTCTTTATTTAGACTTATCATTATGATTTTTTTCCCCTAGAGTTTCTTAAAAATTTTATTATATACAAGTCCTGTATGAACAGGTCAAGAGTCTTTGGATTCTCCATGTAATTATAAAGATGCAGTTGTATGTTCTAGGGAGAAAGGAGGATTTTAATTATTTTCTGGACGTTTTATAAGAGAAGACATTTCTAATCCTTGTCTAGCTTGTGAATAATACATATTAAGTAAATACACACTCTCAGTATGGAAAACAAAGTTTATGGGGCCCTTTCATGTCATTATCTTATTAGATACTCTCAAATAATGATATTTTCTCATTTTACAGCAAAGAGACCTGAGACTCAGCGAGGTTAAAATGATTTGCTGAAGTTTAACGATGGGCGTTGCTTACAGAAGTTTCTCCTGAGTATAAGTGAAAAACCGCCCTTGAGACTGGGGAGATGTGACAAGTAAATAAATGGCATCATTGTGCTCTGGATGGGATCCTGGAACAAAAAGGGGACATTAATGGAAAAACTAGTGAAAGCCAAATAAAGTCTGGAGTTTAACTTTTAAAAAATATGTAAGCAGTTAAAAATTCTTTGTGGAACACAAGACCAAAAGTTTGAATACAACTGAGCAGATGAAAGTCTTGCATGCATGCAAGTACATAGTAGAGTTTTTTTTATCATATTGTTGCTTTTAATAGAGAAACTTTGGAAATAACCTAAATGCCTGTCGATATTATAATGGATAAATAAATGATTATGTAATTGGTCAGTGAGTACTACATATCAGTTAGAAAAATGAACTAGAATTGTATCAACAGAGAACTCTAAAGTTAATGTCAGCAAATAAGACAGGTTATCAAATTAAAGAAAACCTTCTTCTTTGAATAATTTTTAAACACTTTCTTTAAACATTATGCTATATGCACATGGTTACAAAATCAAACAGAACAGGAGGATTTATAATGAAAATGAATAGCTTCAGGTCCGCTTCTTCCCTTTTCCTCCCCTGTCCCTCAAAGCCATTTGGAATCATGTTTTAGTTTTTCGGGTGGTTACTTCCATGTCTCTCAATAAAATGTTTATATTGCTATTTTTAAAAATAAATGAACTGTAGACATTTTCTATTAATTTCTGTTAGGATAGATGAAGATTTACTCTGCTTATAGAATACTTTTTTGTAATTTAGTTTCAATTTTTATCAAAATTGTTCATGCACATAGTTTAAAAGTGAAATAGTTCCACAAAGCTTGTTACAAAAATCAGCAGTCCCTTCCATAACCGCTCACCCACACCATCCCCAACCATTGTCTGAACCCAGAGACAAGTACTTCAGACTTTTGGCTGTTTCTTTTGGTATTTAAATCATATCACTAAATAATATATTTTTAGATCGACTTCTTGGTTTTCTGTTTCATTCATTATCTTTTGGATTCCTTCTCTGGAGGGTGAGCATTTAGCTTACTCTCCCTCCTTCTCCCGGCAGACATGTCACACTCTCCTCCATCCTCCCAGTGTAGTTAATCATTCGTCTTGATCAGTATTCCGTGTTCACATTATTGTGATTTAGTAAATGCTATTCACAGCTGAGGCGTGGAATAAAATGTGATGACTTTTCCTTTCTTGTACAACTTTTTGTGTTCTCTGGAGTTAATAATTGTCGTTTATCTTTGCTTAGTTTTCTATGTATTTTATTGCAAATCCATTCCCAGATTGTCCCCCAGTTAAAATTTTCTCCCAATACATTCAGGTACCTCAGGTATTTTATCTTTTTGGACACCATTCTCACAGACTCTTTCGAGCTTGTTCCGTTCTGGATCCACTGTCCTTTATCCCTGGGGCACTTAACCATCGTTGTTCCCCGTGTGGGATCCTGCTTGCTGCATCGCATGCCCTCCTCTTTCTTGGTTTACAACCTTGTTTAGGTGAACCACCTTCTCCAGTTGTACCTTGAGGAAAGGTGCAGGGAAGATACATTTTGTGAGACCTCAGTGTTTTGGAAAAGTTTTTATTATGTGCTTACACTTAATTGATGATATCTAGGTTGAAAATAAGTTTTCCTTCAGAATTTTGAAAGTGCTGATCCATTGTCTTTTAGGCTTCCACTATTGCTGTTAAAGAAATCTCAAAATCATTCTCCCTCCTTCTCTGTCTTTTTTTTTCTTCCTTTCTGGGCAGTTTTAGGACAATGATTCTCAACCCTGGCTCTACTTTAGAATCATCTGGAAGTGTTGACCAAATCCTTGTATGAGAGATTTTGAAATAATTGGTCTTGGGTGGAGCCTAAACGTAGGTATTTCTGAAAAACTCCCTAGGTAATTCTAATATGCAGCCAGAGCTGAGAACCACTATTTTAGGATCTTTTCCCTGTCTCCAATGTGCTGAAACTTCATGATGATGTGCTGCGATGTGGGTCTCTCTTCATCCATCACGCTGGGCACTTAATTATCCCATTAATCTGGAAATTTATGTCCTTTACTTTTGGGAAGTTTTTGATTTCCTTCCCCCAAGTTCTCCTATTCTGTTTTTTGTAGGTCCTCTGCTTGTCTTTTTCTGTTTTCTATAACGTTTTCCTTTTGTTTGGTTTCTAAACGAGTTCCTCAGTTTGATCTTCCAACCATTCCGGTGACTTTTCCTTTTGTGTTATCTTATTTTTATTTTCCAAGAATTCATTTTTTGTACTCTGATTATTCTATTTTTATGGATTCCTATTCTTTTTTAACCCCAGCTTTGTAGAAACATAATTGGCCTATTCCATTGTGTAAGTTTAAGGTGTACAACCTGTTCATTTGATACGTGTAGGTATTGCAAAATGATTACCACCATAGCTTTAGCTAACACCTCCATCATGTCAAACACTTACCCTTTCTTTTTTTGCGGTGAGAACATTTAAGATCTACATTCTCAGCAACTTTCGAGTATATAATACAGAATGATGTGTTATCTGTAGTTACCATGTTGTACATTAAGATCTTCAGAATTTATTCATCTTGTAACTGGAGATTTGTACCCTTTGACCAGCATCTCTCCATTTCCTCAACCCCTAGTCCCTGGTGACCACCACTCTACTCTCTGTTTCTGTGAGTTCAGTTTTTTAAATTTATCTGTTTATTTATTTATTTATTTTGGTGAGGAAGATTGGCCCTGAGCTAACATCTGTGGCAGTCTTCCTCTGTTTTGTGTGTGGGATGCCTCCACAGCATGGCTTGATGAGCAGTATGTAGATCCGTGCCCAGGATCTGAACCCATGAACCCTGGGCCGCTGAAGCAGAGTGGGCGAACTTAACCACTATGCCACCAGGCCAGCACCCAGCTTTTTTTAGATTCCACATAAGTGAGATCATACAGTATTTGTCTTTCTTTGCCTGACTTACTTCACTTAGCGTAATGCCCTCAAGTTCCATCCGTGTTGTTACAAATGGCAGGATTTCCTTCTTTCTCATGACTGAAGAGTATTCCATTGTATGAATACACACACTTTCTTTATCCATTCATCTGTTGATGGACGCTTAGGTTGTTCCCGTGTCCTGGCTGCTGTGAACATGGGGGTGCAGATATCTTTTCAAGATAATGATTTCATTTCCCTCAGATATATTCCGAGGAGTGGGATTGCTGGATTGTGTGGTAGATCTATTATTAATTTTTTGAGGCTCTTCCATACTTTTTTCCATAATGACTGTACTAATTTACATTCCAACCAGTAGTGCACAAGGGTTTTCTTTTCTCCACATCCTCACCAACATTTATCTCTTACCTTTTTGATAAGAGCCATTCTAACAGGTGTGAGATGGTATCTTATTGTGGTTTTGATTTGCATTTCCCTGATAATTAATGATGTTGAGCACCTTTTCATGTACCTCTTGGCATAGCCTCCCATTCTTATTTTATGGATGCAGTACCTTCCCTCCTCTCTAAGGATAATATGTTTTTGTTAAGTTTTTGTCTCCCTTCCCAGCTGTTTCTTCTAAATTACTGTTAAAAAATCGATCATTTGTTTTAGTCCCTTCCTTTCATAGTAGAGGCTTTCCTCAGAAGTCTTCCCTGGCTGCCTGCATACTCATGTTTAAAAGCTGATTGTGAGGCTTTGTCTGTGTGGTGGGCTTGTCTACTTGAGCCTTTACTGTGGGTTCATTTGCCTGGACCACTGCATTAGGGGAACCCTTACTATCAGTGTCTTCAGGTCTTTTCTCTCGGGCTGGTCAGATTCCTCAGAGAATACAGTTTTCTGCTCCAGCTGAGTTGGTGGAAGATGTTTGGAGGGTGTTCAGTTTCAGTGTGTGCACTCACACCGAGTGGCCTGTCTCCGGTGTGTCTCTTGTCATGCACATTGGAGACCCTGTCTCTGTTTACTGTCTCCAGAGTGTAAACCTCCAGCCTTTGGGGCACTGAGCAATCATCTGAGGGAGGGAAATCTGCTTCTGAGACTTCATGCTTCCGTTTCAAGGCCCTCCCCCACCCCAACTTCCAGAGCTACCTGGTACCATCAATTGTTGGTGAGGGTTTTGGGGGTTTCAAGGTGTGAATCAGCTTGCTTCTCTCGGCTTTCTTCACGTCTGGCTCAGGATTCAGGTGTCTGTTAGGTCGGGTACCACTGGTTCTTTTGATTCTAGCTCCCAAATGTTCTTAACTCCTTTTCCTTTCTCCTTGTTTGTAGGAGTGTATATTAAAAAAAAAATCCCATTCCTGTCAATGTAATGTGTTTTCAGTAGAGGTGAGCTGTGAGTTCAATCTGTCTATTTAATCAGACGGAATAATGTGATTATGATAAGTGAAATATAAAGAGATGGTAAAAGGCCTCAGATTGACATAATGAGTCCATTTGTGCATCGGCTCTGGATTTCGGGTGGATTACGTGGTACATGTCATGTCTGGAGGGACCTGGCAGTGGCTTGTGTTTGGTGTTCTCTCGTGGTGGACCATGCTGCAATTAGTTTGACTGAAAGTTAAATTTGGAAAAGTTATTTAAACTCTTCTTCTGCAATGCAGGTTGACAGCCTGGATTAAAATAAAATGTTAATTTAGAAACCCTAAAAATGCTGTTGGTTTCAACCCAAAGAGCCTGAATTTTCTTCTTAAATCTGTCATTGACTATATTAGCATTTTAAACATTCTGTTTTCTCAATACCATGTATACCTCAACCAAATGTCACAAAGCAAATTTAGGAATACAACTCATTTCTATTCTTTTATTGTAGTTTTAAAATACAAACTCTATGATGTCATCTTTCATTCTAAGACCTTTTGCTTCATCTAGGGAATTGATAACATAGCATCTTAAGGGAGTTTTAATAAAACTCTTTTTTTTGGTAAATATTTTTATCTTCTTCAAAAGCACGGTGTTCTTGTCTATTTCAGAGAACCTCTTTTGTTTTAGAATTCTCTGAGTAATTTGCTTTACCTCTTTTGTTTTATTTTGAAAAACTTAAAATCTGTAGAAAGGTAGAAAGAATAGTTAAATGAACACTGTATGCCCTTCACCTAGGTTCACTGATTAACATTTTAGTGCATTTGTGCTCTGTCTCTATATTTTTAATTTTTACTGAACCATTCAAAAATTGTTTACACATCATGACACTTTGTTCCCGGATAATTAAGTAAGCATGTCCTCAGGATGAGGACATTTTCTTCCATAATCGTGATACCATTTTCATCCGTAAGAAACGATTGAATGAAACCATCCTATATAGGTTATGTACTCTTCCCTGATTTTTCCCGACCTTTAGTTCCTGACTCTTCTCCGCTCCCCAGGACCCCAAAATCCAAATAAGGATCATACGTTACATTTTGGTTGGTATTTATCTTGAGTCTCATTTATTCTAGAAAAGCCCCACTCCTTACCATTTATCTTAAAGAACATTCCACAATCTGGATTTTTCTTCTTATTTCCTCATGATTGGATTCAGGTTAAACATTTTTGGCAAAAATGTTACTGAAGCGATGGTGTATGTTTCTTTTTGCTTCATATCAGGAGGTACATGTCAGTGTCTTCCATTAATGGTGGTGGTAAATCTGATCACTTAGTTAAGGTGGTATCTGCTAGATCTCTCTATTGTAAAAGTTCCTTTTTTGGTCCTTTTTCTCTCTTGTAATTAGTGCATTATCTGTGAGTAATTTCTGCATATTCTGTTCCCCAATAGCCTTTTACCGAATGATTAGTATTCCTTGATCCTTGCTTGATTCATTTATTTGATTGTAAAAGTGGTGATCATTTCTTTCTCATTTATTAGTTGTCATTCTTCTCTAAGGAAGAACTTTCCTTCATCCTCCCCTCTTTTTTTAAAAATCACTGTTGACTCATGGATTCTTTTTAAATTCAGTGTGTTAGAATCCATTAACATTGCTATTCTTTTTGATACTTAAGTTGTCCCAGGTTTGGCTTGTGGGAGCCCCTTGAAGCTGACTTCCATGTTTTTACAATGTTCTTATTAATCTTTAAGCATTTCTTTGCTTTCTGGCACAACAAGATGTTTCAGGCTCACTTTGTCCTTTCCCTGCCCTAGATCTGGAATCAGTAACTTCTCTAAGGAGTCGTAGTTTATTTCAGTGGGGATTTGTATGCAGAAACCAGGATCTGGGCCTAGATGAGCTTATTGCTACCTGGTTATCGCTGCATCTAGGCCCTTTTAATGGAAATAGCTGGGAAATAGATATCTATTTTTTAAATCATAAGTTTATTGCTGATAAACTATTAGAATCCCTATTCGAATCTGATACTATGGGGTTCTTTTTTACCTTCTCTCATCTGTCTCCCTGGTTCCCAGCAACAGTGTATTTCCCTAATTGCTCTCTCCTACAATACATACAAAATAGTTTCTCAGTTACTACACCCGTGTCCTTACTAGTCTTTTTTGATTTCAAGGTACAGAAATTCACTCAGGCTACTGGAAAAGGATCAAAGGAGAAAGAGTTTAGTGTAAGGATATACTGTGGCATGAATCTTAGGCAGCTTTTGGCATTAGCTATTTCTTGGCCTTGATTGGCATTGCTTTTTCATTCCAGGTGTCTCTGCATCTCATCTCTCACCTTCAACCTTCCCAGGTGCGGCGAAATTTATTAGGTTATTATTCACCCTCTAATAAGTAACATTCCCGCTGGGCAGCTCCCGATCAGAGTACCTTGGGTACTTGTTGGCCAAGGGCAGGGCAGTGGGGATTTCTTTTTTTGTTGAAAGTATCTGGCTGCTTTCCTTGGTTTGGTCAGTGTAATCACTGGACACTTTTAGGTTTTATGGACTGGTACAAACTGGTTTTCGTTTTGCTTGGTATAGTTATAGAGTCTTCCACCCTGCAGTGTGGTTAATGGTGTGTTTTAGGCTCATGAGTAATTTAGAAAAAAAGGTAGTAAAACATGTTTAGTATCCAGCTTGCCAAGCAGCAAACTGTGGTCTTTTTCTGAACAAAAGAAAGTCAATACACAGGGCAGATATATGTAGCTATTGATGACATAGCCTTAGAGGGGGCCCCAGAGGAGGAAAAATGTGTGTTTTCTCCCTCAGTTTTTGAATAAAAAGTGTTCAAAGTGTGTAAGCTTGATGTTTTGAGAAGAATAGTGGTTTGTATCTGCCGTAGGTTTTAGTGACTGAGAATTATTGAGAGAATTTGTAGAACATAACATAAAATGGTGATGAGAACATAAGCTTTAAATTTTACAGACGTAAGTTCCAAATTTGGCTTGGCTCATTCAAACTCTGTGACACTGGGTAAATGATTAATACGTTCTGAGCCTCAGTTTTCTCTTTTGTAAAATGGACATCATAACACCTACTATCGACCATAGTAGATAGTAACTGTAAGTGAGAAATCAGAGAGGGTTGGAAAAAAATGTTTTTAACTTTACTTTCTGGCAAGTCAGAAATCCCAGCTCTGGAAAAATAATGGAAAAGTCCCCAATGTTAGCAAGTGAAATCATAGCCAGGGAGGGTAACAGAGGGACAGTCTCCAAGAAGTATGATCTGATCACCAGGGAGCAGCGATGCGAGCAGAGAGATGACGTCATCCCTAGCTGGAGGTGGACCTCTGGGACCCTGTGTCGTAGATCTGGCGCCTGATACCTCATGGGGTCAGCCTGGAAAGAGTTCCTGCTCCCACTAGTGACTGAGTGATTCCCTGCTCAGTATGGGAGCTCGAGGGGCTGACAGGTGGAAGGGGTGCCCTTTCCCATCCCCCCCCTTGGAGATAATGTTTATCAAGTTTTCTTGTCTGGTGTGTAATTTCTTTCTAAAATGTGTTGAAATTGCTCATAAGTGGTAAGTTCTGGTCTAGCTAGTAGGATGAAGTTGTAAACCATGAAAAGTGGAATTACCCTTTCTCCTTAGTGAAATAATTGGAGTTCTTTGTGCCAAGGACTTGTAACGTAGGGTTTTAGTGTATTTATGAATATTCGTAAATAAGCACAGGATTCTAGATAGTAGCACTGTGTTACTATGCTGCAGAGTGACACATGCCACAACATGGATGGACCCTGAGGATCTTATGCTAAGTGAAATGAGCCAGTCACAAGAAGACATACTCTGTATGATCCCATTTATAATGTGTGGTATCTAGAGTAGTCAAGTTCATAGAAACAGAAAGTAGAATGATGGTTACCAGGGATCGCATGTAGGGGGTAGGAATGGAGGAGGACTTGTTTAATAGGTATAGAGTTTCAGGTTTTTTCGGTGAGGAAGATTGGCCCTGAGCTAACATCTGTGCCAGTCTTCCTCTATTTTTGGTATGTGTGACGCCATCACAGCATGGTTTGATGAGTGGTGTGTAGGTCTGCACAATGGATCTGAGCCCGGAATCCAAACCCATGAACCCTGGGCCGCCGAAGCGGAACACGTGAACTTAACTGTGCCACCGGGCTGGCCCCAGAGTTTCAATTTTGTAAGATGGAAAAGTTCTGGATATTAGTTGCATAACAGTGTGATGTACTTAGCACCAATGAACTGTACACTCATAAATCGTTAAGATGGTAAATTTTATGTTATACATTTTTTAACACATTAAAAAATATTTAAAAAATAAGCACAGTATTTGAAAAGATACACTTTGTATAAGAGAAGTTGTTGTGTGTGTGTGTATCGTTATAAAATATAAATATTTAAAAATTAGTGTAGACATATGTGTTTCATATTGTGCTATTTCAAACTGTATTTCTGCTAAGACTAAAAATGATGCAGTCTTTCTGCAGGACAAAATACACATTCATATTGACTCTGGAATTTCACTTTTGAGAACTTATTACAAGGGAAAGGTAAGTATGCACAAAGGTTTAACAAGGGTATTTGTTACAGCACTATTTATAATAATAACGAAAAGTTAGAAGCAATTAATGTTGCTCAGTATTGGGGAATTGGTTAAATAGATTATGGTGCATCCATCATTTCACTGGAATAGAGTGTTGCAGAAATATATCTTTACATTGAAAAATATCTTGACTGTTAATGCTTGAAAAAATGTAGGTTCCACGTATAAATGACAGAACTCAAGTTTCTTAACGCTACATGTTGTACCATAGTCACCACAACAGAGGGTTTCTCTTGATTCTGCACATTATCCTAGCCCTTTCCAAAGGTGGGGACCGACTAATAGAAATGTATCTTATACAATTAAGTATTTCATAAGCTTTTGCTCCTCAAAATATTTCATGAGGAAGAACTTAGAGCATTTTTCTTACAACTGTCATAATTAAATTTAAATGTTCAGAGTCTGATTTTTGAGATTGTATATTTCATGAAAGTTGTCTGTTCTTTTCTAATATTCAGTTTATCAAGTTAACATTATAGTACTCACTTGTATAGAGAAAGTTATTGAACGGTTCCATGTTACAATCTCTTAATAGCCATGCTTCTTCTTCTTCCTTTTTTGTTCTTTTAACAAAGTCTGGCATTTATTTGGTCATTAATAGTTCCCAAATATGATGGCCAAGAAATATCCTGAGTAATTAATATGCTTCTCTGTAAGCTTTGAGTTTAATTTCAAAATGGATGGAAATCTAATGTTATCTTTTGTGGTGTAGGTTACAGTGTTTCATATTTTCCCCTGCTCACTCTGGTGAGAATTGCAGCCTGTCTTAGGTAATGAAGTACTTCAGCCCATAAAATACCTTAAGCTATTTTGTATCATTTTGTACCCGGTCTAGGAATGCAAAACATGTAGTCTAGTTTGTTTTAGAGATTCTGAACTTCCAAGTCAAGTCTCGGTTTAAGTGGCCTTGATTAAATTACTTTATCTCTCTGGGCATCTATTTACTCATCTAAAATAAAAGCAGAGATGATAATAGATACATACTTAATTTTTGTGAACAGAGTATTACTCATTCCAGGCTCATTTACCTTAGGCAAGTTTCACCATACCGGCCCAGGTGCAGAGTCCCTTCTCCCTCTCATGCTCTGATAGTTTGAACATCTGTGTGCCTCAGGTCCTCATTTATATAATGGGAACAGTAATCGTATCTACTTCATAGGGTTATTGTGAGATGAAATAAGTTATTGCATGTAAATTTCTTGGAACAGTACTTGGCATATAGTAACTCAATAATTCAGTGAGTGTTACTATCATCTTAGTTCAGAGTCTGTGATAGCAGTTTATAACTTAAAACATTTAATGTTTCAATAAATAAGAACTTACAAATTGGCAGGTATTTTTTTCTATGTAGCAAATCATGCTTTCAAAGAAATTGCACTTTGCCTAGCCATCAACTTAGGTTCTGCTTTTCCAGGCAACTAATAGCCCATTGTAGTAGGCTAAGATCAGAAGAAGTAGAAGATTCCTAATAATCATGATTCTCTCTGACCTCGGAGTTGAGAATTTAGGCTGTTTTCTCTTGAATATTCTGATATCCGTAAAGTCTTTATCAACCCATTTTCTCAGTCATTTGTGGGCATGGAAAGTGCTATCTGATCTGCTAGTGCATGAATTTAAAAAAGGCAGCATATGGCCCACGTTCAGGCCATGAGTGATTTTCTGTCTCATCACTGATGGACCCTTGGTATCGGTTCATAGGACGCTTGGTTATTCTTAGGTACATCTTGAGTTAAAAATGTACTAGGTCTGGATTGCCAGGAGCATGACATCAAGGGAAGGAAGGATCAGGAACTACAGGACTTGGTGATAAACACAGAAGCCAGCAAGCAAGTCTTGGGCTCTCGTTATGGACTGATCAGGAACTCAGAATTGGAGCAAGGTCAGACAAGATTAGTGTTAAATTCTGAAGAATTCAGCCTTACTGTCTGTTAGTAGAACAAACACACATTTATCAAATGCAAGGGATCACTAAGAAATGGGGTGAGCCTGAAAGTTATAAGGACTACATCCTGTCGTAATCCAAGTCTTGGAGGCGGGAAATGGATCATGTCCTGGAAGCAGCTCTTATTTTGTTTTTACAAAACTTAAGACCCACACACTCTTATTTTCACTCATGTATGACAGGCACCGAGGTAAGTGCTAAGGATGAGAAGATGATTCAGAGGGTTAATGATAATACAATGATAATGCTATAGAATGATAATATGATGTGTGAATATAGATAGAAGGGGCCGGTAGCTGCTCAGCTTCCTTCAGGTGTAAGGAAACAAGGTTAAGAACAAAAGCAAAAATAAGGAAGACTCTGGACACCAGAAGGCCCCCAGATCTGTAATTCTATTATTATATTCTTGCCTCAGTTCTGCACAATGATACCCTGGACAATTTTTTTTATCCCAATTCATGGTATTGCTTAGGGGAGATAGAGATAAACCAAAAGCTCCCAATTCGTTGGAGTCCAATTCCTCGGAATCCAAGTACTTCTTAGATTTACTCAGTCTTTGTGCTTTTATATGCATAGAATAAATTTGCAGCAGTGAAATAATGAAGCCAAGGAATATGCATATTTAAATTTTGTTTGACTTTCTTTTGCATTTTTTAACATTTCTTATAATACCTAACATGATGCAATGGAATAAATGTTGATGGTTTCACTGTTCCCTTTTGGGGGAAATTCCTCTTCCCCATTCCCAACTTTGTGCTCGTGTGGTGGAGATTCCATTAATGTAGCACTTGTGCCTTCCTGTACCCGCTCAGGGGAGTAGAGGCGACTTGGTCTGACTGGTGAATTTGAAACAAGAAAGCGGGCATACGCGGCCCACTGCTCTTTCCCCGGTCTTTTCCATATAGCTTAGCCCCTTCCACCATGCTAGGTTTTACAGGGACAGGCTCTCCCACCCCAGGGTGCCATACTGCCTGTGACTGGGAGGGTAAGTCAACAAAGTAGCTTCAAAACGTGAGTACAAGTGGTGCTGGCAGTGAATGTGGTCACAGAGTTGACAGTGACTCCTGAGTTGTTTAGAGGACCCCTCTTGGCTCAAGAGGGTGGGCAGAGGCTTCTTTATTTCGCTGAACCATTTATTCTTCTAGCCCAGCTCCACTGTAGCCTCTTCCCTCTAGTTCTTTCTCTCCTTCCTGGAAGAGTTCAGTCACTGTGGCATCTTTCTTCCTCAGCACTTACCACACTGTACTGTTGAAGCTGTTTGCATCTTGCTTTCCCTAGAATCTGTAAACTCCTTGAGGTCACGGGTTGTACCTCGTCTTTGTATAATCTTTAGTACAGACAGAGGAAAGTAAATCATGATTTCTGGGTGTTATGGTTTGTGAGTGAATGGAATTCAGCTAGCATTGATACAGTATTACAGAATAGTTATTGAACAGTATAAATGTTGAAAAGCTAAATGAATATACCAGATTCAAATAAAGGTTCAAGACGGTAGTAGAAGAGTCACTGAACTGATCCATGGCTAATGGTTAAATGAATGTCTCGATGGTTCTTTGTTTCAGGACTTCAGAGGATGGCTGAGGCAATCAGGGAAGCTTTGCCAGAGAAAGTGACACTTGGTTTGGTTTTAAGATACGGGTAATCCCAGGAACCAACCAACCAACCGACAAGTCTTGAACCTGTGATATGATGTGATGAGGACTCTTCATCTCTGTAATATTCTTTCCCAAAATCCACATCCCACAATCCAGTCTAATCATGGAGAAAACGTCAGACAGACCCAGACTGAGGGATGTCCTACAAATATCTGACGAGTACTCCTCAAAACAGTCAGGGTAATGAAAAACAGGGGAACACTGAGAAATTATCACACACCAGAGGAGACTAAGGAGTCATGTTGAGCAAGTACAATATGGTACCTGGATTGGATCCTGGAAGAGAAAAAGGGCATTAGTAGAAAAACTGGTGAAATCCAGATAAAGTATGGAGTTTGGTTAATAATCATGTACCAATGTTGGTTTCTTAGTTTTGACAAATGTACCGTGCTGTCAGATGTTAACATTAGGGGAAACTCAGTTAGTAGTATATGGGAACTCTCTGTATTATCTTTGCAAGTTTTCTATACATCTAAAATTATTCCAAAGTAAAGATATATTAAAAAAAAAGAGATAAGTGTGGGGTGGGGCAGGTTGACTGGAACATCGTGAGTGGGAAATACAAGGCTTTTTCAGAGGGTGCTGGATAAACCAGTCTGCTGTGACAGAACTTTCCAGTAGAGACTAGAAGGCTGGAAAGGTAAATTGGGTCTTATTGAAGAAGTATGTGAATGCTAGGTTAAGTAGTTTGGTCTCAATTCAGTAGGTTGTAAGTAACCATTGAAGGTTTTGAGCAGGGGAATCAAGATGAGGGAGAAATTCTAGAAAGATTAATCTAAAGTAGAGGTTGGAAATTGGTGGCTCACAGGCTAAATCTAGACCATAGGTATGTTTTGTCTTGTGTAATGTAGTAAACTTTCTAAACCAGTATTTTAAAATTGGGAAATTTCATTTAAAAATTCAGAGTTCAGGCTCCTCTTGAAAAAGCAGGCAGTCTGGTAACACTGGGCCCACATACTCACATGGCAGTGACTGGCTGGAGCTGAGCAGAAGATGGCCCCCTTAAGATGGCTCACACACCCTAATATTTACCATTGTTCCCCACATCCTATTACCTTATGCTTAGTCTACTTGACCTAAGTCATTGACATTGCCTGAATATCTCCTGTATATATTTGAACTTGGGATCCTTGATTCAGAGGTGTGTAGAATGTAGGCTTTTGTGTATTGGTGTGTAGGCTTTTTTGTTATCTGTAATAGTAAGATACAAGGGACCCAAATCTGAGTGGTCATAGTGGAAATGAAACCACTATATGTATGTGGAGTGGTTATACCAGAGACAGGGAGAAAGAAGAATTAAATAAATCTGACCTGTTATTTATAAGGGCCAAGAGGCTCAAAAAATAAAAGAATACAAAGATAACTGTATCAGTTATCTGTTGCTGTGTAACAAATTACCCAAAACGCTCGTAGCTTAAAACAACAGATTTTTACTGTCTCATACAGTTTCTGAGGGTCCGGTAGCTAGGAAGAGCTTAGCTGAATGTTTCTGGCTCAGGGTCCCCCTGTAGGTGGCAGACAAGCTGTTGAGTCATCTCAAGGCTCGACTGGAGAAAGAGAACTCGCTTCCAGGCCCTCTCACCTGCTCCTTGGCAGGCCTCACTTCCTTGCTTGCATTGGCTGGAAGCCACAGCATGCTTACATCATGGCAGCTTGCTTTCCCTAGAGCCAGCGATCCAAGAGCAAGGGAGAGAGAGTGGGCCCCCAAGAGGAAGGCTGTCGTTTATAACCTAATCTTAGAAGTGACGTACTTATGCCATATGCGATGGGTCACGCAAACAACCCTGGTAGAGTGTGAGACGAAATGACATAAGGTGTGAATAACAGAAGACGGAGATTGTTGGGGGTCATCCTGGAGGCTGGTCTTACCACAGTGACACTGAGGGACCAAACTATTTGTGGCAGCAGCCTTTCTGAGGGATCTAGCTCCTGTGTGAAATGTCACTTTACAGCACCCTGTAATAAAATTACTTGTAATTCTAATTGTTCTGTTCTACTTGAATGACCCTGACTCTGATTGCCTACTTTTGGTATACTCATAAATTTAGAATAAAAAATAAATAGGAGTTTTAAAGATCATGTAGTTAATTTCCTTAATTTTATAGTTTTTTAGAATGGGGATACTGAAAGGTAATGACTTGATCAGTTTCAGTGCAGGGACTAGACTGAAGATATCTTACTTGCAGTGGTGTGCCTTTTCTGCCATGCAGCCTCTTACACATGCTCTTCTAGTGCAGAGAGTATCCGTATGGTAAAAATGTCACTTTAAGAAACTTATTCTCTTGAATCAGCTAATAAATTACATATATTTTTATTCGTATTTTCCATCACATGAAATAATTCAGATGTTAAATTGAAAATTTGCTCTGTGTTTCTTAATGTATAAATTTGACGTTTGATGTTTACTGAATGATGAAGTGCTTTTAACAGAAGTTTGGCTTTAAAAAAGTCTAAAATTATACCTGCTTTAAAAGTTGAGATTTTGATAGGTCAGCTTTCTTTGCATTGCTCAATCTTAATGTTTAAAATAGCCTGGACCCCACATGGTAGGATGTAACTCTTCACCACTCCTGTTGCTCTCTCTCTCTCGGAGTGCGTTTTTCAGTAATGCTGGTATTTTTTATTTTCTCAGTGGAGTAGTCACACTTTATGATAAGTCACTGTCCCAGTGTTTTACGGGCCAGAGCGCAAGTCTGGTGACTTTTTGATGCAATCTTGCAATGGGGTTTTTCTCCAGTTTTTAAGCTGAGGTTACGGGTCAGACACTCCCTAAGTTGGTAGGTAAAATTTTGTGTTCATGTGTGCGTACCGTGTGCATTTGGAAGAAAGCCCACAGGTTTCGTCAGATTCTTGAAGGACTTATGATTCAAAACCTGCTCATGACTCCTAGTGGTTCATGCAGTTTCGTCCTGTAGTTGTGATTAGTTTTGCTCTTACGTATGTTTGTGTTCATGGCAAACAGTGTACAGATATTTCTAACGTTTTGGATAGGAACATAGAGTCTCAGCATTTTGTCCATAAATACTCAGAAACAAAACCATATACCTGAATATTTCGACCCAGGGCTTCTGTACTTATTTGATGATTACTTATACATTTAGAATTGTTGCAAATAATAATTTTTATGGTTTAACATTTTACAAACATTTTAATTCTCTACGTTCAATACAGGGTATTATAGTGTCTCCTTAAGTGACACGGCATTCTTTAACTATTACATTACAGCCAGAGCCAGAATGTCAGCTGGACAACTGCTCTTTGCAGACAATTTTAGTCGCATACCGGTGAGAGGATTAGCATTAGCCTAAACTGGGGGCCTGTGTAAAAGAACTCTTGATCTCCTCAAGTAAGACCCAGTTTCTTAGGTAATGTTTATGACTCTGTTCCCTTCTGAAGAGACTGTTATCTAACAGGAATGTAGTTAAGATACCTCCTGACAATTGTATGGTCAGAGTTATTGTACAAGATAAGTTATTCTGGGATGTGGTAGCTCTAAGACTGTGTATCTATTGTCCAGCGGAGATACTTTTATAAATAGAGCTTTCCCTTTTTCCAACTCCTACCTTATCCCTTGATAATTTAGGTTCCTGGCTGGTTATTTCTTTGTTTACATATTTAAAGGCAGCAGGTTTTACTGTGAGTCACATTTTAAAGGTGTAGTACCTTTACTGAGAGTCACATTTTAAGGGTGTAGCGTAAACTAGTCTGGGGAAAATTCTAGTTCATCTTTTCCAACCTTTAGTACTTTGCAGGACTCAAATAAATTGAGCATGGCAGAATTATGTCCTGTCAGTAGTGGAAGTGGGCTGCCAGCTCTGGGCAGATGTGTGGAATAAAATAGGGCATCTCATACTCTGGGTTTTAATTTATTAGTAGGGTTTGAAGTTAGGAGCAGTTATGATCTTTCTTGATTAAGTTAGGCTGATTTCCAGCTTCACCACTAAGTTATGTTTATTGAATCACTACCTTTGACAGCTTGAATGTAGCATACAGTACAAACATTGTATCATACTTCATGGTGTAATGCCGCGACCACAAGGCCTTGGAGTCAAACTGTCCAGGTGTTGAAATCCTGACTGCCCTTTTGAAGCTGGACGTTTCGTGATTTAACTTCTCTGTACCTAAGTTTCTTTACCAAATTTATGGTTTCCTGATTACTGTTGTATCATTAAACTCATAATGTGCTTTTAAGTAGCGTAATGTGGGGCCAGGTATTGATGAAATCATCACACATATACCTGTAAAATATTAATTGGAGTAGGTGCTATGAAGGGCGGGTTCATGGAGCAATGAGAGAATATAATGGAGTTTGATGGAGGGAAGTTAGTGAAGGAATATTGAAAAGTAATACTTCAGCTTAAATTTTTGTTGTAGTTGTATTGCTTTCCTTACATGTCGTTTTTGATTTTATTCTTTTAGTATCCTTTTTCTCTGTCTCATCTTAACTCCATTTTGGAAGTAGGCAGGATATGGATAATAAAGTAATGAGAGAATAAGCATTTTGAAGACAGGAATATATATTTTTTTATTAATAGAATTTCAGAGCAGTTTTAGGTTTATAGAAAAATTGGGCATAAAGTGCAGAGTCCCCATATGCCCCTTTTCCTCCACAGTTTCCCTTATTATTAAATTAACATTTTGCATTAGTGAGGTACATTGATTATAATTGATGAACCAATATTGATACATTATTATTAACTAGAATCCATAGTTTACATTAGAGTGTTGTGCAATTCTATGGGTTTTGACAAATGCGTAATGTCTTATATCCACTATTACAGTATTGTACAGATGAATTTCACGGCCTTAAAAATCCTCCCTGCTCCGCCTGTTTATCCTTCTTTTCCTCCCTCCCTGACACCTCTGGAAACCACTGATCTCTTTGCTGTCTCTATAGGTTTGCCTTTTCCAGAATGTCCTATAGTTGGTTTCATACAGTATGTAGGCTTTTCAGACTGGCTTCTTTCACTTAGCGATATGCTATTAAGGTTCCTCCATATCTTCTCATGGCTTGATAACTCAATTTTTCTTATTGCTGAATACTATTCCATTGTCTGGATGTACCACAGTTTGTTTATCCCCTCACCTTTTGTAGGACATCTTGGTTGCTTTCAATTTTTGTCAGTTGTGAATAAAGCTGCTATAAAAAGTCATGTGCAGATTGTTGTGTGGCTGTAAGTTTTCAGTTCTTTTGGGTAAACACCTATGGTTGTGATTAATGGAGTGTGTGGTGAGACTGTGTTTAACTTTGTAAGAAACTGCTAAGCTGTCTCCCAGTGGCCATGCCATTTTGCGTTTCTGTCAACAGTGAATGAGTTTCTGTTGCTCCACATCCTCGTCAGCATTCAGTGTTGTCAGGTGTTTTAGATTTTAGCCATTCTGATAGGTGTGTCGTGGTATTTTCATTGTTGTTTTAATTTGCAGTTCCCTAATGACACATGACGTGGAGAATCTTTTCATATGCTTGTTTGCCGTTTGTGTATCTCCTTTGGTGAGGTGTCTGTTCAGATCTTTTGCCCACTTTTCAATTGGGTTGTTTTCTTATTGTTGCGTGAAGAGTTCTTTGTATATTTTGGATCATAGTTCTTTTTCACATATGTGTTCTGCAGATATTTTCTCTCAGTCTGTGCCTTGTCTTTTCATTCTCTTAACAGTGTCTTTTGCGAGCAGAAGTTTTTAATTTTAATGATGTCCAACTTATCACTTTTCTCTTTCATCGATTGTGTTATTGGTATTGTATTTAACAAGTCATCACCAAATCCAAGGTTGCCTAGATTTTCTATGTTATCTTCTAGAAATTTTATAGTTTTGCATTGTAGATTTAGGTCTATGATTTATTTTGAATTAATTTTTGTGAAAGGTCTGTGCCTAGATTCGTTTTTTTGCATGTGAATGTCCAGTTGTTCCAGCACCATTTGTTGAAAAGATTATCCTTTCTCTGTTGAATTGCCTTTGCTTCTTTGTCAAAGATCAGTTGACTCAATTTGTGTTGGTCTATTTCTGAGCTCTCTCTTCTGTCCCATTGATCTATTTGTCTCTTCTTTTGCCAATACCACACTATCTTGATTACTGCAGCTTTGTAGTAAGACTTGAAGTCGGGTAGTATCAGTCCTTCGACTTTGTTATTCTTCAGTATTGTGTGGGCTGTTCTGGGTTGGAATAATTTTTATACCTCAGGAATAAGCACTTGGTAAATATTCTGTGTTGAGAATCTTTTTTTCAATACAGCCGCTGTAGTGATCTTTTAAAACGTAAGTCAGATCTGTTATTCTTCTGCCCAAAATTCCTTCAGTGGCTTCCCATTTCAGTGCGAGTCCGATTGAAGGTCTTTGAAATGACTCGCATGGTCCTCCAGCACCCGACTCTCCTGCTGCCTCTCAAGCTTCATCTCTCAATACTCTCCCTGCCTCTTCTTTGAGACACAGTGGCCTCCTTGATCTTGCTTGAACACACCAGACACACCCTGTCTTAGGGCCTTAGCTATGGCTGTTGCCTCTGCCTTGAATGTCTTTCTTCAAGATATCTGCATGGCTGACTCCTTCATCTCTTTCAGGTCTTGTTCAAATGCCACCTTCCCAATGAGGACTCTGATCATTGTGTCTGAAATTTCTGCTTCCTCTCCTCTCCCTCAGCCTCTACACTCTCAATCTTCCTTGTCCTGTTCTACTTTTTTTCATAACCATCATCACTTTTAACATCCTATATATTTGTTATGTTTATTGTTATTGCTTAACATCTCTCTCTTTCTGCTAGAATTTAATTCCAAATGGCAGTGCTCTTTGTTTTGTTGACCCGTGTGTCTTCAGCTCATAAAACATAGTAGGTCTTCACTAGGTAGTAATTTTCAAACATGAATGAAGGAATGATTTGGTGACTGATAGAGCATTAGTTGTATGAAATGATGCTGGGTGCCAATTCATTTGATCTTACCTGATACCTAAACTCAGGACCTTATAAGATGAAGTCAAAATTTAAACCAAACCAAGATAACGTTTGAGAAAATGTATTCATTTCTGACAAGGTGCAGCTGCTTGTGGTGACAATAATAGGTTTTCCTTACTGTTATTTTTGAGTAGCTTAAGGGTATCAGCCAGGTCAAAATAGAAGAAAAACCACTGACTCATTAGATTTTTTAAATATGAGTTGTCCACTTGTGTTTCTTGGTTGAGAGAATCGAGATTTCCCTGTATAATCAGGACTATTAATGATACTGCAACAATTGCAGAGAAATGCCTTGTCTGAGATGAGAGACTGCAGGCTGTAGAAAGCCAGCAATGCTGTCTTTCTAAACAACATGACAGCCAGGATTTCAAAGCCAGATTTACCACCTTTGTATCCCAGTACCTGGCCTGGTTGGTACCTGGCACATCCTAGGCGCTCAGCAAGTGTTTGTTGAAAGAATATTTTAAGAAACAATGCATTGTCAGTGAATCACGGTGACATTCATGATCTGGAAATGTCATGAACCATGGGGGCGATTATACCTATGTACTTTGGTTTTATGAGAAAATGCTTTTCATACATCATCGTAGAAGTTGTATTAAGTAGTCTTTGACTTAAAGTCTCACGCAAGTAAGGTTTCACAAAATGTGCTGCCATACTTCAATTAACGAGTCTTTGGGAAACAAGGTTCACATTTCACAGCAAGCATGGATGGACTGGGTTTTTGATCCCATGAAATTGTAGTGGAAGAAGGCCAAGTTGTGCGTGTGCAGAGCTGACCAGGACAGATGGTTTCACTTGGATTTCCTTTGCCCACATGCAGTTCATGTAAACACAGTGAAGCCCAAACCAGATTTGCTAAGTAAGTCTTGAGAGGAAGTGTTATTCAGGTGTTTGTAAAATGTTTAAAATTGAGGTGTTTTGGGAGAGAGAGACTTCTTCTTTCCTGCTTCGGAAGTTTGAAAAGGAGGCTGTTGTATCTCTACTCCTGGAAAATTGCCTCCTGGTAGTTGTCAGGGACCAAGAACTGAAGTCTCACTCAAATCCTTGCAGGCTTCCTCCAGATATTAGTAATTCCTTTCACTTGGGTCTATCTGGTGGCACCTCAGCATCTCTGTCAGATCTCATAATTCCTACTTCTCCACCATCACCACATCTCCACTCTCTAAGCTGATTGGTTTCTGCAGCCTCTCATCCCCTCTGCCTCAGGCTCAGCTCTGCCACCTCGTTTGCATATCTGCCTTCTTCAGGCACCTTTATTCTGTCACCTTCCCCTTTATGATCTCCTGGCATGCATATATTTCCTATATTATTTCTACCAAATGGTTGGTTGGAATTCATTCTCTTTGTTGGTATTTCTAGTTCCTACCTGACTTCTTCTTGCAGTGACTTCTTACTATAATTCTAGAATGGTAATTTGAAGATAACATAAGTTCTAAGTTATTGCATTTCAGTGTCCATGTCTGTTGTGAAGCTAAAAATATTTTAAAACGTAAAATTAGGGAAAATGACATCCACAGAGATGTCACGTAGTGAAGGAGGTAGAGACTTTGCTTTCAGAAATCACCTTGAAAATGGGTGTGTCCTGTGGTGACCTTCCCAAGCGTAATGAGCCTTTGTTTGAGGCAGTAAGGTATTAGAATGTCCTGGTCCAGTCTCAGAGATCAGATTGTAGTTCAGTAATCCGACTGATGAGGAAACTGGGCCCAGTGAGTAAGTAGCCCCTGCTCCTATAGCTAGCTGGTGGCAGGACATCATATGCAGATTTGCTGAGTCTGAGTTTAGTGTCTTTTGATTCTTCCTTTCCCTACCTCCTTTCTAACATCCTTCCTTCCTAAGTCCTCCTTTTCCTAAGTTTCTTCCTTCCTTCCACAAATATTTGAATATCTTCTCTCTTAGGCAGTGTGCTTGTTGCTGAGAATACAAAAGTAAATGAAACAAGGTCATTGCTCTCAAATTGTACCAGGAGTAGTGAGGGAGCTGGACTTGTCAACGGACCTGACCCTGCAGCTGGGGGACCCCAGGCCACTAGGGCAGAGAGGCAGAGAAGGCCAAGCAGCGTGCAGTGGGGCGGCAGAGTTATAGAATACTGACAGTGACCAAAGGAGGTGGACGAAAAGGCTGCCGGCTGAGCAGAATAGCAAATGTCATTTACCATTAAACTGGTTTGACCAAAACCCTTGGAGAAGGCGCTTGTCGCTTTGTTTGTTGGTGACTTGCACTTTTCAGTTGAGCCACTGGGGGGCGCAGGAAAACTGGGCAGGGATGTCCAGAGAGGTTCCTGTCCAGGTAGAAAAAAATGGTCAGACCAGGGCTGGGATCTCTTCTCAAGGGCACCTGGGACGGGTGTGTGTGTGTGTGTGTGTGTGTGGAAGGGTACTCAAGCACAGGTAGTTAGATTTTGGCTGGAGAGTTAGTGTGTGTGTGTGGAAGGGTACTCAACCACAGGTAGTTAGATTTTGGCTGGAGAGTTACTATTACTCAACTGTAACTACTGTTAGGTTGGGTTATTATTAATCTGTATATTTCTAGTGTTCATTTACATTAGAGGGGAACTTCCGTATTAGATAACAAAAATGTTTCCAAACCTGAGGTAATTGTGTACTTAATCTAAGTACATTCTCGAACAGTAACAAATGTAGGTGATAGAGCACTGGAGTTCCTTGTGAGATTGGTATTTCTTGAGGTAAATGGTAGTTTACCAGGTGAACTCTTTAGTCCTCTCCCCCTCCCCCTCCACAATTAATTGATCATAGAGAAAAGCGAGGACGTGTTGACTTGATCGAGGCGGAGAGAAGGGGTTCCTTGTTAGGTAAGAGATGAGGAAGATGAAGCGTGCCTTAGTGGTTCAGTGATGTGCCTGGAACGTGGAAGGAGAATTTAGAACACGTGGCCACAGATGCCAACATCCCCAAGAAACGAGGAGGAACTGCTTTCTTTAAGGGGCTTGTTCCCATAAATCTGTTTTACCCATGCACAGTACATAGTAGGTGTTAAAATAAGTGCTTCCTGGGGGCCGCCCGGTGGCGCAGCAGTTTAGTCTGCGCTTGGCAGCCCGGGGTTCGCGAGTTCGGATCCCGGGCGCCCGCCGACGCACTGCCTGTCAGCCACGCCGTGGCGGCGTCCCATATAAAGTGGAGGAAGATGGGCACGATGTTAGCCCAGGGCCAGTCTTCCTCAACAAAAAGAGGAGGATTGGCAACAGATGTTAGCTCAGGGCTGGTCTTCCTCACAAAAAATAAAAATAAGTGCTTGTTGAATGAATACAATCAACTAATCAAGACAAAAATCTTTTTTTATCTAAAAATATGTATAGAGATAAAAATAGAAGTGACGGGAAGTAGTTGTGGGAGTATTTAGCAATGTTTTGTCAAGCAAGCATTTATTGAGTGACTCTTAAATGAAACTCTGATAGATACTGAGAAAAGGGGAATACAGGGAGTTAAGGCAGTTAAGGCTAAGTGAGGTGGAGGTAACCATGTTCAAGGTTTGCAGATCGCAATTCTGGTGCTGGTGTCTGGAGGAGCTGCTCTTAAAGCCCTTTTCTGCTGGCGAGTTTTTGCTGGGGCTCCAGGAGGGCAAGCAGGCCACACAGGAGGGTTTCTGAAGCTCCCTTTCAGTCCAAGCTTTGTGAGTCTATTTTAAAATTTCTGCACTATTGCTTAAGGTTGATGCCTGTGCCATGACTTGGCAGAAGACTGGTGAGCTAACAGAAATTTCTTTGGGGTTTTGCATGCTTAGCTGTAAGATGCATTAGAGAATAGCTAATGATTGCTGAAAGTAAAAGCCATATTCAGGTTCATAAGTCAAGTTTCTGTATATAATTATTTGGTAAAAAGTGATTGTGATGTAAGATCTTATTTCTTGATTGGAACTGTCAGTGATTAATGCTTATCTGAGTTGTTAGAAGGAAGTTTAAGCAGTTGTGAGCGTTCAAGCTTATTTTTTTTCACAGATTTTTAACCAGGGGTTCAGATACCAAGACTCCACCCCAGGCTTATATGAATCTTTGAGGGTGAAGCCTAGGCATCTGTGTTTTTTAAAAGTTTGCACAAATGATTTTTTTCCAGCTTTATTGAGATATAATTGACATATAACTTTGTGTAAGTTTAAAGTATATAATGTGTTGATTTGATACATTTATATATTGCTACCATAGCGTTAACTAACACCTCCTAGCTATCATGTCACATAATTACCATTTCTTTTTTGTGGTGAGAACATTTAAGATCTACTCTCTTAGCAACTTTCAAGTACATATACAATACTGGATTATTAACTATAATCACCATGGTGTACCTTAGATCCCCAGAACTTATTGATCTCGTAACTGGAAGTTTGTACCCTTTGACCAACATCTTCCTGTTTTCCCCACTCCCCGGTCCCTGGTGACCCCCACTCTAGTCTTTGTTTCTGTGAATTTAGCTTTTTTAGCTTCCACATATAAGTGAGATTACACAGCATTTGTCTTCTCTGTCTGACTTTTTTGACTTCGCATAATGCCCTCAAGCTTCATCCATGTTGTTGCAAATGGCAAGATTTCCTTCATTCTTGTGGCTGAGTAATATTCCATCATATGCATATGTGTGTGTGTATATATATATGTATATACCATGCATGTGCACATATTTGTGTGTGTGTGTGTGTATGTGTGTGTACATTATCCTCTACTGACAGACATTCAGGTTGTTTCCATATTTTGGCTCTTGTGAATAAAGCTGCAATGTACTTGGGAGTTCAGATATCTCTTCAAGATCCTGTTTTCATTTCCTTTGGATATATATCCATAAGTGGGATTGCTGGATCGTATGGCAGTTCTATTTTTAATTTTTTGAAGAGCCTCCAAACTGTTTCCCATAGTGGCTGCACGAATTTACATTCCCACGAGTAGTGTATGAGGGTTCCCTTTTCTCCACATCCTCACCAACACTTGTTATCTCCTGTCTTTTTGATAATAGTCATTCCAGCGGGTGTGAGGTGATCTCATTGTGGTTTTGATTTGCAAGTGCAGATGATTGTAACGTTCAGCAGGACTGAGGACTCAGGACTGAGAACCACTCTACCATGCCTGTCCAATTTGTGTCCTTGGGATTTGGAAGCATTTGTGGTGTTTGGAAAATTGTAGTTTGGTTAAATTCCTGACTATATGGTATGCATTTACCTGAACTAGTAGCAGCCTTAGGTACTAGACTGCCTGGGTTTGATCCTGGCTTAGTCACTTAGCTGTGTTGGTTATCTATAGCTGCATAACGCATTTCCTCCAAACCTAGCAGCCTAAACAATAAACTTTTATTAACTTTTCCCGTGGGCCAGGAATTCAGGAATGGATTAAGTGAGTGAATTGAAATGAAGATGTCCCCCAAGGCCATGGTCATCTGAATACTTGACGGGGCTGGAGGATGCTTCCAAGATGGCTCGCTCACTGGCTCTTGGCAGGAGGCCTCAGTTCCTTGCCGTGTGGGCCTCTCTATAGTGCTGTTTAAGTGTCTTCAAGACAAGGCAGCTGGCTTCCCCCACAGTGAGTGACCCTAGCGAGAGCGAAAAGGAAGCCACATTGCTTTCTATGAACTAGTCTCGGAAATCTAACACTGCTATTTCAGTTTTGTTCCATTAATCAGAGTCCCCACACTCATGGGATTGGAGTTAACTCCATTTTTTGAAGAGAGAAGTGTCAATTTGTGGACATATTTTAAAACCACCATTAAGTTGTCTATACTATTTATTAAACCCCTTTTTATCTCAGTCCCCTATACATAAAAGAGAGATTTAATTATAATACTATTGTTGTTGTTATTGAAGGATTTGATGACTTCATACATGAAAAGTGCTCAATACAGTTTCTGATATATAGTAAGTTTTCAGTAAATGCTACCTTTTATTCCTTGTAATATATATTTAATAGTATTCACGGTAGTCGTTCCTATATTGGAGAATAAGGGAAGTTGAAGGATGTGTTTTTAGTATATATATTGTGGGTAAGGGTATTATACAACTTTGATGATGAATGATTAAAACACACCACTTAATATGTCAGAAATGCAATATATTTTATTTAAAATTAGTTTTTAGCTTCTCTTGATCCTGCTTTATTCTTTGTATGTGCCTCCATCTCCATTTCCCACTAAATCCCAAATATGACCAGTTGTGTAATTATGCTTAATCTTCTTCCTTTTTAAACTCTAATGTGTATCAGCTCTCAGACAGTTCTGAGCTTTCAGTTCAGATCTTTTGGCCAGAATTTGGTTAAATAAAAAGCAAACTGATCAGGCCATGGTTAAAGGCCTTTGGTGCCAGGGTGAATATGAATAAGAGCGAGTGTTATGTCACCGCCAACTGTTGCTGGTAAGGCAGAAGTGAGATTTAATTCCCTGGACTGCAGTACCTACTTCCAAGACATCTTCTGATCAATATCTGACAGCTACATTGACCCACATATGCAGCTGGATTTCACATTTAGTAATTAGCCAGGAGAAATCATTAAGAGTCTATTGCCGTTGGACCCTCATTCACTGCTGGTGGGAATGCAAACTGGTGCAGCCTCTATGGAAAACAGTATGGAGAGTCCTCAAAAAATTAAAAATAGAAATACCGTATGATCCAGCAATCCCACTCTTGGGCATCTACCCAATGGACATGAAATCAACCATCACAAGAGGCGTATGCACCCCTATGTTCATTGCAGCATTATTCACTATAGCCAAGAAGTGGAAGCAACCCAGGTGTCCCTCGACTGATGATTGGTTAAAGAAGATGTGGTATATACATACAATGGAATACTACTCAGCCATAAGAAAAGACACAATTGTCCCATTTGCAACAACATGGATGGACCTAGAGGGTATTATGTTAAGTGAAATAAGCCAGAGAGAGAAGGACAGACACTGCATGAACTCACTCATATATGGAATATAAGTGAACACACGGACAGAGAGAACTGAATGGTGGTTACCAAGGGGAAGGGGGGTGGGTGGTGGGCACAAGGGGTGAAGGGTTACATCCACAAGGTGACGGACAAACAAAAATGTACAACTAAAACCCCACAGCGTTATAAGCTATTAAGGCATCAATAAAAAAAATGGTAAAAAAAAAAAATCACATCAACCACTTCTACTCAGTGAGGGACGATAGCATGTGCCCTTATAATGGCAGGGGACAAACATAAATAAAGCTTTAAATTGGTGTAAAAAAAAAAAAAGTCTATTGCCGTTAGGGACCATGTCAACTTCTTAATCTCTCCCTGCCCCAAAGAAAGGTTGTAATTTATGGAAATTGAATATTTCTTTAAAATTTTTTTTTGCTTCTTCTATTCTGTCATTTTAAGCAGGAAGAGTGAGTTGCTAATATTATAATGGAGCAAGATCTTACCATGTGGAGAATGTGGATGAGAGGGTGTATGGAGATTCTTTGTACTATTTTTGTAAGTCTGAAATTATTTCAAAATAAGTTTAAAAAAATCAAAATTGCAAATATAGTATCTATAGGTAGATTTGTAATATACGATGATTGCAAATCTTCATGGATTGGAATGGATTTTACTTGAATTTAGGGAAAGTTACTGTTTCTTGTGTTTTAAAAATGGGAGTCTGTCACTTTTTCTTTATAAGAAATTAAGACAGTTGGCTTTTCTATATGTACTGAATTCATCAATTAAGTCCTTTTTTGTAGTCTTGTTTGGAAGTTTCTTCTTTCTATAGTCAAAAATCTCATTTTAAGCATAAATTATTCTACATCTTAATTTTGTAAGGAAGGCATGTTTACAGAGAATTAACTACTTTGTTTTTTTTTTTGATAATAGCTTTACTGAGATTCACATACCATACAACTCACCCATTGAAAGTGTCCAATTAGATGGTTTTTAGAATATTCATATAATTGTGGCACCATCGCTGTGGTCAAATTTAGAACATTTTTATCACCCAAAAAGAAACCCTGCACTCTTTAGCAGTCACTCCCTATTCTCTCCATCTGCCCTGGTCCCTGACAACCACTAATCTACTTTCTGTATCCATAGATTTGCCTATTCTGGACATTTCATATAAATGGAATCCTACAATATATGGCCTTGTATAACTGGCTTCTATCTTTATTTTCTGTGGAACAGGGTTGATTGGTCCTCAAGACCCAACTGTTAACACTGTAGCTTCTAGAAAGGTTTGTCCTTCAATGAAAGAATCCTGCTGTGTTGGAAAGACCTGGGATCCAGCAAGGCCATGATTTACAGATAACATCTGAGATGATGCTCCCTGTATGTAGGAGAACCATCCTTTGATTTCACTAGTCATCTTGGAATAATTACAATTATTTGAATCTTTTTTTCTTAGAAAGGTAGTTACAGGGGCCGCCCGGTGGCGCAGCAGTTAAGTTCGCGCTTGGCAGCCCGGAGTTCGCGAGTTCGGATCCAGGGCGCCCGCTGACGCACTGCCTGTCAGCCACGCCGTGGCGGCGTCCCATATAAAGTGGAGGAAGATGGGCACAGATGTTAGCTCAGGGCCAGTCTTCCTCAGCAAAAAGGGGAGGATTGGCAACAGATGTTAGCTCAGGGCTGGTCTTCCCCACAAAAAAAAAAAAAAAAAAAAGAAAGGTAGTTACAGTTCGTATTATACTGGTATTTTATTTACCTGGTAGATGGATTTCGGATTAATCTATGTCCAAATTCTACTTCTGCAAGCTGTGTTTGCATTTGAAATGTTTATGTCGTGCATTTTCCTTTAAAGTTTTAACCTTTGAAGGTTCAGAATTAATATTCACTTGATTTTTTCTGTTAGGATAAGGTTCCTTTAGAATCTGTTCTATCATAACTGAAAGGAATATCTCAAGGCTGTGGTCTTCGGTCATTTCCCACCTTATTCTGGGTCCTGAGCCTGGAGGGTGGCTAAGGGCTTGCTTGACTCTCTTGCAGCATGACTTCTGGCTTATATATTGTCATCTTTTCCTTAACTTTCTCTAAATTCTTCAGTCATTCAAAGCCAGTGATAGTAGCTTTCTAGTTTAGCCGTTTAGACAAATAGCCATGAATTATGTTATTTCTTAAAAATTAAAAAAAAATCCTTATTTAAATACAAAACGATTTAATAATTTAAGTCATTGTAATACTATTGAAGAAAGCAAACAGAAGAATTTCTAGGCTATGGTGCATACCTTTTTGGTATATGGGGCCTATTGTCTTCCTAAGAAAGAGAATCCATTCTTCCTTTGAGGGACTCCTCTAGTGCAGAATAAAAGGTATTATCTTATCAGTTGTCCTCCCCTGTCCTACTCCTGGCTTATGAAGTGGTTTTGTAGTCTTTCATCACTTCTCAGCAATCAGTCCATCAGCAGTGCCCACAGGGCCCTCTCGTCCTCCTTTGTCTCTTCATTGCTGGCTCATCATGTCATTGATGGTCTGTCAGCATCTAGGAGTGAAAGAATCTCCCATCGTTCTTGGACTCTGAAAACTGTTTAACTTATAGCTGTCAACCATCTGCTTTCAAGTTATGAAAGCGACAGATTTGTTGCAACAAGCATACCAATACAAAGTCTTTTCCCTTCTCTGCCTGTTTTGCCTCTCCCATGATAGCTAGTATTAGCAGTTTATTGTACCTTCTTCTCATCTTTTCTCATAAAACACATGAAACATGTATTTACCTTTCTTTTTTTTTGAGAAATGAGATTATATTCTTACTCTTTCTGCAGACTACTTTTTTTTAACTTACCACTTATAGGGGAAAGGAAAAGCCAACACATTATTTCCTAAAAGGCAAAAAATCTTTTAGGTTTTTTTCTCTCGTTTGTCAAATTTTCCTTTAGCAGTTAGCTTCTGGTTTACCAGAAAGATTTACTAAATGTAAACCAAAGAATTTATACCAGAACCAAAAAGCTAAAATATAAGAGAAATTTAGATTAGTATATATCCAACTGCCGAACTTGCTGTGTTCAAAATGGAGCATCTTCTTCCCTATTAAACTTTTCTCTTCTTGTGTTTTCTCTAACTCAAAACGTGGCTCATCAAAATCTAGAAATTTGGGAATGTAAAGCTTTCCCCCGTCTTCCCTCCTCTGTTTGTCTATCAGCCAGCTAGTCCTGGAAGAGTCTAGGGAACCAACTCATTACTTTGAAAACTTGAAATAAAGGGAAGTAATCAAGCATTTACTTGTATGAACTGCACCTATACCTCAGGGTAAACAAATATTTAATGAAAAGGAGACTCTTTTTATAGAAATAATTGAGCTTTTAAATGAAGAATGAATGATAGAGTTAGAATGCTACTGTTTTACAACACCTAATGCAATCTAGCCAATGGTCATTAATGGCTGGTAACTTAAAAAAAAGAGACAACCAGATTTTATGTGCTTGAATTTTATCAGTCATTTAGTTATAACTTCTCATTTACAGGAAACATTAGGAACATGCAAAATGGCACCATGCGGATGCAATCAACAAAATTCATACTTGGAAACCACAGGACAAATGATCCAGTTACTTCAACAAATTACAAGGAAATAAGAGAGAAGAGAGAGAGAGAGAGAAGGAGGGGGAACCTATAGATTGAAAGACATTAAGGAGACATATCAGTCAGCTACAATGTGTTTGTGTTTAACTCATTGAGATCCTGAATCAAAGAACCTGTAGAAAGAAATTAACAGATTATCAGGGAAATGTGAACACTTTATTTCATGATAGTAAGAAAATTTTTACTGTTTAGAGACACGTGCTGAAATATTCATGGGTGAAATGATGTCTGTCTGAGATTTACTTGGAAATAATTCATGGTGGGAAAGAGTGGGTGGGGATATAGGTGGAACAAAGTCGTCTGTGAGTTGATAATTGTCGAAGCTGCGTGATGGATATATGGCAACTCATTATATACTCTTCTCAATATTTTTGTTAGAATTTTTCTGTAATAGAAAGTTCTTTAAAAAAGTCATGTTCGGACCTTTCCCAGGCAGTTAAATGTGCAGAGATCCATCTCACAGGTGAGGTCTCCTTTAAATTAGGTAATAGATTTACGTTTCACAACTCAAAAACACAACTCTTCATCTCAATTGCTAAGTAAATACTGGTGGAAACCTGTGAGAAAGATGAACCCCAAACCGTGGGGGGAAGAGCACTGTTGGTGTCATCTGACCACCGTCCTATCACCGGTCTGCTCAGGAGAAAACCCTGGCATGACCCTTCAAGGACCACGCCCGTGGGCAGATGACGCAGCATCCTGTTGGTCCTGGCTGTGACTGACAGAGACGGTAGAGAACACAGCGCTGTTAGCCTTCTCCTGGGGATACGGTCTGTGCCATCAGTGGCAGCAGCTCATGTAATGCTCTGATTATAGTGTCGTTCTATTAAAGAGAATCTGTGGTTTTTCTGTTGAAGTAAATCTTGCCTATAGTCTCTGTTAAAGCCCCAGCACAGTTTAATACAACCTTTTAGAAGTGAGAGAGAATATTTTGGGATCTGGAGAGAAAACTGGAGAGATAGGTGGTATGCGTGGTCATTTAGGGAGTTAGTAGTCCTTGAACTGAAGAGAATCTGACACACACTGAGTGTCTGCCCTGTGCCAGGTGCTGTATTTGCTCCTCATGGCGTTTCTTGGTAATTGATTCCATTGTATAGACCTATGTAAACTAAGGCTCAGGGAGGATAAGTAACTTCCCTCAGGTCACTCAGCTGGTAGGTGGTGGAACTTGATTTTAATCTGTTTTGAAAGCCCTTATTTTTCTGAATTCTACATTCATAGATTTTGATATTGAAGTATTCTCCTCTGGGTACGTATTTCAAGGTAATATGTGGTTTCGAATGTATTTTAAAGTGATCAGACTTTCACAATCTTCTGTTAAATTAGTACACTCTCAAAGTTTGTTTTCTTTTTTATTTTGGGGGGACATGAAGGAACTGATGATCCTTTTACAGGCTTTGCTTTGAGGAGGTAGAAATCCTATTGTCTGTTGATTAAAAAAATAAAAGCATGATGATATATCCAGTGTATACTAAATAATTAAAGTATGAAATGATTCTGTGAAGCTATTAGACTCTTTAAGGATTTGCTTTGCTTACTTATGAGTAGATGACAAGAAGGGCTGGTGGAATGAGTGCTTTCCTTGGTCCAGCGTGGGGTCTTTGGGGAGCAACTGTGATGTGAGGGGCTTTCGGGCCTGTTCAGTCGCATTTGCACAGGCACCTGGAGCTCCTTGTTTTTCAGGCTGCAACTTCTTGGCTGTGTCAGCATCTTCATTGTCTGGGCTCAGAAACCCTTGAGCGCTCCAAACCAGGAAGGGAAGTTGGCAGCGTGCAAGTGACAAAAGGATTGTACTGTATTAAGTGCTTCTGATATTCATTAATAATTTTGAATGGGGAAAATATGCCAACAGCTGATAATATAAAGTAAATTATAAATACAGGGTCATTCTAGTAGTTATAAAATTAGTTTCTTGAGATAGACATTGTTGCTAGTTGTGTTTGATGATTTATTTTTAAATACTGGGATGCATGAGTATTTTTTTTTAAATTTGCTACAGAGACCCACAATGAAAGTGGCTTTTAAATGATCAATGTTTATTTCCCCTCAGGTCGCGGGTCCAGAGATGGGGAGACCAGGGTGGTAGGCAGCTCGGCTCCATGAGTTTGGCCAGGGCTGGTGTGATGCTCAGGGTCACGGACTGTGGTGTTTTAAACTGTGCAGTTTTTTTGCTGCTTTTCCCATTGGAAGGTTGGAGTCTTTGTCTCCTCCCCTGAATCTGGCTGGGCTCATGGCTCACTTGTAACCAGTAGAATTTGGGGTTAGTTATGCTACATAGCTTGTGAAGTTAGGTCAGGAAAGGTGATACCGCTTCTGCCCTGTTCTCTGGGATACTTGGTTTTGGAACCCTGAATTACTACAAAAAAGTTTGACTGCCCTAAGATCACCATTCTGCCAGGTCACATGTAGAGGCCACCTGTGAGTGGTCTGGCTGACTGTACCAAATGAGGTTCCAGCTAGTAGCTAGCATCTTCTGCTAGGCGTATGAGTAAAGATGCCTCCAATGATTCCAGCCTTCAAATGTCAAGCCGTGCTAGCTGTTGAGTTTTACCAGCTGAGGCCCACACACCGTGGAACAGAGACGAGATGTCCCCTTGTGCCCAGTTTGAATTTCTGACCTATAGAATTCATGAACATAGTAAAATGGTTGTTTAACATAGCTATGTTTTGGAGTGGTTTGTTCACAGCAATGGTGACCGGAACAGGTTCCTTCTGTCGTATTGCTTTGCCATCCTAGGTTGTTACCCTCACATGGTTCTTAGATGTTTGGCCACCACATCTGCATTCCAGCCATCTGACTGTGGAAGTACAGAAATAGACACTGCCTTTCTCTTTAAGGACACTCCCCAGAAGTAGCACAGTCACTTCTGCTCACATCTCATTGGCCAGAAGTTAGTCAGAACATAGCCACGTCTAACTCAAGGAAGACTGGGAAATGTGTATTTATTCCTGCTGATCATGCACCTAGCTGAAAATTAGGGTGATCTCTTTCTTTGAGAGAGAAGGGTACGTGGATGTGGGAAAACGTTGTAATTTCTGATACAGTTGTGTTGGCTTGATTAGACTAAGTTCTTTACTTAGTACTTTGTAAATGGTATCTATTTCTCTCCTGGGTAATTTTCCCTTTCAAAGAGCTCTCAGTAGCAGGTTTGCTGGAAAACACTGTATTTGGTTAGGATTACAATCAGTTTAATATTAATCCTATTTTGCAAATTAAAACAAAACGACTTAAAGAGAATGAAAGTTACTTCTCTGTCGCGTGAAAGAAGTCCAGCTGGAGGCAGTCCAGGGCTGGCTAAGCACTGGCCGTACGAATACTGGTTAATACCACCGTCATCAGCAACCTGGGCTCCTTTTACCTTGTTCTGGAGCAGCCTTAGGGTGCTGCCATGTGGTCCAAGATGGCTGCTTGAACGTCCTCCATCAGGTGAGCTTCCCAGCCAGTAGAAAGGAGGAGGGAAGAAGAGTTAAGGGGAGCACTAGGTGTCTTTCACAGAAAATTCCTAGAAGTTGCCACACGACACTTCTGCTTTCATTTCATTGACCAGAACTCTGTCATTTGGCCACGCCTGCTGAAAGTAAGGCTGGGGTGGGGAAGTGTGGTTTTTATTCCGGGCAACCATGTGACCCCCATCAAAATCAAGGTTTCCTATCACTAAGGCAAGAGTCATCAGCAGGCTCTGCTACGCACTGTCAACTGGAAAAGAACTATTCGCTTTGCCAGAACTTGGGCTGCGTTATATATCGTGTGGGGGATCAGAATAGGCCACCTCAAGACGTCTCTCTCTCTCTACCTTGCTCTGAAGGAGACTTTGACCTTCACCCCTCATCTCTCTAAAGGGGTTTGGGATGGAAGGCCTGTGCTTGGGATGGGCCTTCACCTTGGATGACTCCAGGTATTGATAGACTTGGAGGGTCTTTGCTATGCCCATTCTTATCAAAGTTCTGTTCACCAAACATTTACATTTGTAAGGAAAATCTCCATTTGTAAAGGTATCTCCTGTACTGGCAAGAGGGGTGGATGACCTCATCTCGAGAAACTTGTCAATGTGGAAGGTGAGGGCTTGAATCCGCATAATAACTTTACTGTGCTTTTCTTGTAATCCCTCGTGGCTGACACTCCCAACTCCCCCCAAAATCGTTTGTCTATATAAGAGGAGAATTTCCACCATTTTGTTGAGAGACACTCCTTGGCCTCTCCCATGTACATGTTTTATAAAGCTTTGTTTGATTTTTCTCCTGCTATTCGGCCTCATGTCAGTTTAATTTGTAGCCCAGCCAGAAAGGACCCAGAGTGGGTAGAGAATGCTCTTTCTCCCCATCAGTTGCAACACAGACAGAAAAAGGGTAGAAAATGCACAGTAAGTTTAGGAATGTTTTGATCTACATTTGTGTTCACAGAAGACCTCAGCTGTTCCTTCCCCATTATTATAAGCACTTGGGTTTGTAGGGACATCTGATGTTTACTGGCAGACGACACACGGGCCTGTACAGACTGTCACTGTTTTAGCCTAAACCCTCAGAGTCTTTCCTGAAAAAGAACAATCCCGTCTCTAGTGTGTACATAATAGGGCCGTCTGTCACCATTTCTCAGTAGTCCAAAGTTGCATTGTTTGAGGTTCTGCTTTTCTAAAAGTGTACTCTTCTTTGGCTCCCTGGAGGGATTTTTTCCCCTTTGTTTTAGAATTGAAATAGTTTGAATGAATGTTTTAGCCATTTCTGGTGCAAGACTGAACTAGTTGTGAGGCTCTGATTCATCCGGAACCACGTGTGATTGCTCTAGAGCTTTTGTCTTGTTAATGCTTCTCTTAAGGAAATACCGTGACTCTTTGTTGTGCTCCACGTAAAGCAACTTTACTGCCCTGTGTAGTAGGGTTGAAAGATTTAATTCACGATTAAACTTGGAAATGCAAAGAAAATATTTTTTCATTTTAGAGCTGCTTGTGGTTGTCTCCATGAGTTCCACCTTCTGATTAGTAGAGAAAAGGTACTAAAGATGAATCTGTTTTAAAGCTTAGTCTGATGTGGTGATTTGAACAGTCTCTCTGTTGTTCTGACTCTCCTGGATAAAAATGCTTGGTTCCAGTGGTAGCCTCTCTTCCTCTCTTTTCCTCTGGGCATCTAGGAGGAGAGATGTGGCTTCTGTGACCTTGTCTTTCTGGGGAAGCAAGTTGCTCGCGTCTACCAGTGTCTTTATCCTGTACCTCTGTCTCTGGGTGCTGCCCCTTCTCTGTCTGATGCTTGGCACCCTATTGGTCACTGATTCCCAAGTCAGCAACCAGTGAACTTGGAGGCCGTTCTTGGGGCTCAGGCCACGTCCTTCACTGTTTGGACTTCACCTTGGTTCTGGCCGGTGCTACAGACCCATCTGAAGTCTGGCTGGAATGCTCAGTGGGATCCTGGCTCATACGATCTGCTCTGCAGCCCTTACTTTAGAGCCCCTCCTCCTTGCCCAGTGACCACCCCAGCCAGTGCCCCAGCCAGACTCACAGGTACTTGTGTCTAGTCTCTACCAAGTAGAACCAAGGATGGCCACTTTCCCAGGGTCCCAAATACAGAGGCCAAGAGCCCCCTCTGTCTTCCACATCACCCCTCACTCAGGGAATGCACCTCCTTCTCAGGGCCAAAGCCTGGACAGGGGAAGTTGGTCTAGCTTCTTGACTCCCTCTTTCCTCCCAGGATAGACCCGTTTCATCCCCCACAGATCCTACATCATATGTTCCTTCTGGCTAGCCCTGTGGCTCTGCTGTGACAGCTGGAAGGGGTGTCTTTTCTACACTGGAGGAGAATTCTCTGACCTTCATGGGGTCCCTGATTCAAAGGAGGCAGGGATGGGGGAAAGAAATAAAGCAGTTTGTAAAATTCTCTCTAGATAGTAGCGTAGCCGGCAAAGTTATATAGTGTTGATGAATAATCCTGTTTTGCGAGTCAGAAGTGATTATCCACCTTTTTGTAGCATTTCTATAATCTCTTTTTTTTAGGTCGATGAACATTTTATGCCAAAAGGCAAAAGAGAACACATGAATAATTTTCAATATCTTATTACACTTGCTTTTAAGGTGTGTGAACATTTCAGTCTTCTTAAAACTTTGCATCATCTAAGTCAGTCTCTCTGCTGGTAGTGTTTAGTAGGAATGTGGGATTTTGTGATCCAAAGACCTGTGTTTAGGTCCTGGTTACCAGCGAGGTGATGTGGGATAAATCGCCCTCAGTTTCTTCATCTTTAAATGTATCTACCTCACAAAATATATGTGACTATGAAGTGTGGGATGGTCTTGTGAAGCACTCTGCAAACTGTAAAGTGCAGTGGGATTCTGTTAATACTAGTTTCCCCGTCTCACATTATGCTCCTTCCCGTTTGGGTCCTTCTGCTATTGTTCGGTCCACCTGGAGTGCACGGCTCCTCCTCAGGCCCACAGTCTGTTGTGAGTGCTCAGACGACACTGGTCGTTGCTGCTCTCAGTTCCTGTCCCACCCGTGGTCAGTGGGCTTCCCATTTTGTGTCAAAAAATCTTCTTTTTTATTTCCTCTGTTAGATTTGAAATGCTTAGATGGCAGAGCTGTATTTTATATACCTATATCATATCCCACATTATCCCGTTATCCCATGCTCCTTTTAGCTAGTCCTCTCCACTTCTTATATATTTCATGCTTTTGGGGGGTATTTTCTATAGTTCTGGGGACTTTGGAGCTGAAGAAAGTAGGCATTGGTTGGTATTACTATAAGTCAGTGAAATAGAAAGGGTAATCCAGTTATATTTACTTTATAATCCTATCTCCTATCTGATCCCCTTCTGATTCTGAAAAGCACCTAACCTCTGGATAACTTATAACTAGGTGAAATTATTCAGGACTTGTGATATAGAGAACATATGTTTTAATTTAAATATTTTATCCATATGTAGTTTTGACTGTTAGAAAATATTTTTAAGTTTTAGAAATTTATGAACTATGAAATCATTTCTTTTATCACAATCAAATATTCATGGCTCAGAGATATGTTTTATAGTTGGTTTGTTTGAATGCAGATCTAATATATGTGATATTTTGATTTTGGCGGCTGTGCTTACATAGATAGCTCTTGGATCTTCTTTTAATTCTTAAGGCCCTGTGGTAGGTGACATGCTAAGTAAATTAAATTAAGTCTGAATCTCTCAGTTAAGAGCACAAAATCTAAAAAGAATGAGTCATGCAAAAATAGAATTTAAAAGAAAAATTATACAAAGTCGGACATAAATTTACCTTCACTATGAATGTCAGTGTATTTTGGCTCACACTTTTTAAAAGGTCAGCATTTGCAAATAAACTATATGTTTCTTCTGTTGTATTAGTTAATTTCCTTTAAAAAGGTTCACTTCATAAAAGTTATTGTGCTCCCATCAGAGGTCACTTGGAGTGGCATATGCCACTATATAATACTTTAGTTTCTTTCTCATTCCTGTTGCTAAAAGAAACAAAGTCTTACTTCTTTTGTAATTGAAAATTTCATTATCAATAGTATTAAGGAGATTTCTGAAGTGGTTCATGTAAACAAAAAGTTCTGTTCTAAGAAGCAGTACTGTGTTCTTTGCCCCCTGCTGCATTTTGGAGCCCCGGGCAGTTAACTGGCTTTCCTGTAACTGGATAATCAGGCTTGTTTTTTAGGGTAGCAGTAATCAACAAGCAAGTGTCTAGTTGAATGTGTAGCCATGAGACATGTCCTGTGCCTCCCTCCAAACCTCATTTTGTTAACTTATGTTCACTCTTTTCATGTCTTCCTAAACATCTCCAGAGAAAATGGGTTAACTTAATTCAAAAATAGGTTTCTAGAGGTCCCACTGATAAGTCTGCAGTTACTGACGTGGTGTGAGATTAGCAGAAGCCACCAAGGATGCTGCTAATGTTGCCATTGCTTAGATTCCAGGAAATGTTTGAGATGAGTGCATTTGAATCCATCCGACAGCACTAAGAACAGCTACTATTTTATGCTAAGCATTCTTTTAGCTGCATACCATTCATTATTTCTTTTCCACCTCTCTACAAGTCTTTGAAATGGCTGGTATTTTCTCCACTTTACAGATGAAGAAAATGAATCTTAGGGAGTTTTACTAACTTGCTCCAGCCCAAGAGTTAGTGGCAGAGCGGGGATTTGAGGCGGGTCTTCCTGCCTTCAGAGTTGGTGGCTCTAAGCTGCCTCACTGAGGCTGTAAGGAAAGTGCTTCTGTGCAGCTATTTGAAAGTTCTGTTCACTTTTCTCTGTTGCTTTCCTGATAGAGTCCCAGCTCCTTAGCATGGCATGGAGCCCCAGCTCCTTTACAGGCCTTTTATTTTGGCTTAACCACCCGTGATTCTCATATATGTGTCCCATACTTCATCTACGCCTCGTCACCTTAAATCCTCTCATGACTTTGCCTTCTCCCGTATTATTTTCTTTGCACACCCTATTCATTCCTACTGCCCCCTATGCTCAAATCACACACAAATGCAAATCAAAGAGAAGAAACAAAACAGATTAAACTCAACCTTATTCATACCAGCACAAATTGCTATTGTACTGGAAAGTGCCCACCATCCATCAGCAGGTGGATGAGTCATCAAACTGGGTCATCCGTACGGTGAAGGACCTCTCAGTAATCACAGGAACAAACCACTGATACACGCAACAACGTGGAGGAATCTAAAAAATCTTATGCTGAGTGGAAAAAGCTAGACCCAGATTCTATTTATGTGAAATTATAGAACAAGCAAAGCTTATCTATAGTGATAGAAGTCAGATTGCCCATGGGCGGGGTGTGGGGTGGACTGCACAGAGGCACGAGGGGGATGCAAGTGTTGTCGTCTTGTTTTGGGTGCTGGGTATAGGATGCAGACAGTTGTCAAAACTCTTTGAACTGAACACTTAGTATTTACTTGTGTTATTGTGTTAGTCAAACCTTGATTTAAAAAATTAAAAAATTCCATCAGTCTAAGCTCCTTTTGCGTAGTTCTGTCATAGCCCTTATCACGCAGTTTTGCAAGTTCTGGCTTCCAAATGCCTTTCCTGCTGGACCGAGGCAGCTGTGTGACTCATTCCGTTTTGTTTTTCCATGCCGAGTGCTCGCCTTCTCCCCTGGCACTTCGTGGGTTCTCGAGAGAGGCTTGTTGAATGAATGGAATGCTACCTTCTGGGGGAAAAAAAGAGTGGGTTTGGAAATAATGGTGGCCCTAGTAAGATGTTTAATACAGTCTTTAGGGACGTGTAAATCAGTGTTTCACAGGAGATGCAATTCAAGCCATCATTAATTTAGTTAGTTATAGAGATTTGTGTACAAAAAAATGGAGACTGAGTTTGTATATTTTTAGTGATTTGCTTCGAGTTTTTTGTACTAGATGTCAGGTGATGTCTGATGTTTACACTTACCTCATTTCTCTACCCACCCCCTCATTGTTCTTTTGGATGAGGTTTGGGCTGAAGCAGATCCCCGAGTCACACCTCTGGCCTTAGGGGCCTTGAAATTACTTTATTATTAAAATAAATTTCAGTTTGCAAATTTCATTTCAGTAGCCCGACAGAGGTTGCTAAACGCTCCGTTGGTTTATAGCTAATGGGCCACATGGTGGTGCCCTGTTCTATGAGTGGCTTGTCTCTTGGGAAAAATTCTCAGCATTTTAAATGGCTGCCTGAGTCTGCTATTTCATTGTTAGCCCCACATGTTCAAGACGATACATAGCATCCAGGAAGGTAAGGTATAAGACATTTTTAAAAAAGTATTCTATAAATTGAGAGGTTCTGAAAACAAAATCTCATAAGAATGCCTGCTTGTTCAACACTCCCTTCCAATAATACATATATTCCCTGAAGAAAAATTGGAAGAAAATGTTGATTTTTATATAGGCATTTTTCATGTCACTGAAGCTCTTCAGTATTTAATGAATGCATAATGAATCATTTTTGTGGCTATATCATAACTGACTTGATCATTTTCCTATCTTTGGGTATTTAGATTATTTAACATTTTTCTATTAATTGGTAATCAATAATACTTTTATAAATGTTGAGTATTTGTTGTCAGACAAGAATTGTATTTAATGTTGAATATTTTCTTACACAGATCATAGTCTGACATTTGGATTTTCTATAGACTGTGTTCCAGAGGCAGTGTAGCATCAGGGTTAAGATATGGATTGTGGGGCCGACTGTCTTGGTTTGAATCCCAGATTCTGCACTTATCGATTTTCTGACCTTGAATGAATTACTTAACTTCTTAGTGCCTCAGTTTCCTCATCTGTAAGTTAAGAATAATAACAGACCTCCACTGTGAAGATATAAAATGCTGAGTGGAAAAAGCTCGACTCAGGTTCTGTTTACGTGAAATTTTAGAGCATCCCATTCATTCCTACTTTTCATTCCCCACTTTCCCTGCCCCTACGCTAAAAATACACACAAATGCAAATCAAAGAGATGAAACAAAACAGATTAAAACTAACCTTATTCATAGTAGTACAAATTGCTATTTTAATAACAAATTGCAAATTTTAAATTAGTAACAAATTGCAAATTTTAAAATTTTAGGCCTGGTACACGGTAAGTGTCATATATACACGTCAAGCACTGTACTTACTATGTCAGCACACACGAATGTTACGAACACTTTAAAAGCTTCTTTATCAGTGTTGCCAAGTTCCTAAAAGGTTATTCCAGTGGAGTCTCCCATCAGTGCTTCCTCAGGGTGCCTGTGTTTACCACACAGGATAAGCCATTAGCAAAACTTCCTCATACGCCTCTGGCATCATTCGATTTCTCTTCTTCACTCTGCTAGCCCTGATTTTCGTTATATAATTTATCTACTCATTAATCAAAGTGTGGAAACAAAAAAAAATTGCATTGACTATTCTTTTCTTATATATATATTTTCTCCTTTTTTTTTTAGGGGCTAGCATATGCCATGTAACTTTCTCAGGAAGATAGGTAGGAGGGGCCATGAGATTTGGAAGTTTGAGACCGCTATTCTAATTGTAGACAATAAAGGGGCATAGGGTGTTTTAAAAATGCCTGGAAGGATATCTGAGAAGAGTATCCACTTCTTCAAAATTTGCCTTTGGTTTTCAAGAAGAAACAGCAAGTGGACAAGGCAAGAGTTCTCTAGAAAGCTGGGGCGTAGAAATGGTCAACCCAAGGTGGTATTCTCCAGTGGGTAACTTCAGGAGAAGCTCTTTTCTCCTCTGTCTGCAGTCTGAGCTCTTTGATCTCCTTCTGCTTTACCCATTATGTTCTGGGGAAGCTGTGGTTGGGAGGATAGGTCCCTGGCTAAAACAGGTTTGCAGATCTTTGCTCCCAAGAGGGCATAACCCTCAGGGAGAAGTCTCCTGGCACCCCAGACCCTGACTAGTCTGTGTGCCTTTCCTGGCTCATCAGAGCTCACGCATGCAGCTGCGGGAGGGGGTTGCGGTGGTGACAGAGCCCTTCTGGGATGGGTTTGTGTCACCTGGTGTGTGGCCTCTGAAGTAAGTCCACTGGGGCATGCGTGGTGACCCTGTAACTGAAGCAGTTGCCCCTCAAGCTGTAAACTACATTTAAATAAAAAACTTTGGGTGGGAGGTAATCTCATTATGAAACAAGCCCAGGCTGAAATTTTCCCCCGGTAGTTCAGAACAGTTTTCTTTGGTGTTCCCCACCCTTTTGTCCCTGCTGCTGACTCACTCTGTGACTGGCCTCCTTGTCTAATAGGAGTGAAAAGTGTTGTGTGTGCCTCACCCTGTAATTTCCATTGACGTGAGAATTGTGGCCTCACAACCTGAAAAAAACCTCTTAAACCATTGGTCAGAATAAAAGAGACCAGTTATACCTCAATTAAAAAAAGAATTCTGTGTCACTCTGTTTCATGAAGAATGAAGTTTGTTAGGTGAATATTAGACCAGGTATTAAAGTATATATGGTTTTGTTCCTTGGGCCACTGTGACAGATTCATGGTAACAGTCAATACTTATCCAGAAAGACTCTGATTAATATTGAAAGTAAACGGAATAAGAATGTTCCATTTTGCAGTAACCTACAGAGTCTGGTACCAGAGAGAGACAAGAACTCCTGAGTTCTTATTTTTGTCCTGGTATTGATTTTACTCTGTCACCTTGAGCAGAATGAAAAATTTCTCTATACCTTTTTCTAATTTACAATATAGAGGAATTTTGTGCAGTGAAGGGATCATACCCTCAATAGCTGAGGACATTTTATTTTGGTTTTTCTTTTTCTGGAATTGGTACGGTAAGACATGAAAGCACTATTTATCTTCTCTCCCTTCCTAGGTTCCTTGATTTTGGAGAGTATATGGATTTGATTCACCCCGTACCTGGTTCCTATATAGTAGAAAAGGAAAATCGGGGTCATATCCCAGCTCTGCTGCTTCCTTGCTTAGAGAAACTTTGGGCTAGATGAAGTTCTTTGAAATTTATTTATTGATTTTTAATCAGTAAAATGAGGACTGTGATACATAAATACTAGGCCTGGTAGGATTATGGTTTCATAATGTGAAATTCTGTAGTGTGTGGCATAGTGACTTTGATGTTCATTGTAGGTGCTTGATGCATATTTGCTAATTGAATTAAAATGATTAGGGAGCCAGCAGTGTTTGCTGAGGGTCGACTGTATCATATTTGTACTATATCATCTCATTTACTGCTGATGATAATACTGTGTGGTTGGTATCCAGGAAGGATCTGAACTTGGTGACTCTGTTTCACAGATAAGGAAACTTGAGTTTCACAGAAGTTAAATCATTTTCCTAAGTTGAAATTGCTAGCAGTGTTGATGCCAGGATTTGGCCTCAGGTTTGTGTAGGTCCTTTATCCTCATACTGACTCCTAAGTCTGTTCTCCATCCCCACCGTAGCCCACCAAGTGGAGCACATAGATAGTGAACTACATACATCCCTGTAGTTCCTTTTGTATTTTAAGGTCTAATGGCACCTAATTACTTACTGAACTTATGTAGGTGTGTATCATCTACATGGGGTATTGGTTGGGACAGGAAAGAGCATAAAGGTAAGAGGAGATCTAATTCCTTCAGAAACCAGCAAGTCATAAAATTTCAAATAAATCTGAGAAACTGTATGCATTCACTATCACTTGTTTATATTTTTATCTGAGCTACTGTAGGTCCTGCCTTGATAATTTTTTGAGGCTATCTTGGATTAATTTGAATTTTAAAGTGAACAGTTCTGTTTTCCTTACATATAGTAGTTATAATTATAAAAGTTTTCAAAACAGAAGACTTTAAAGCCTCCAATTACCTAATGTATTCATAAACACAATGGATTTGTCTTATATTTAAATAACGTGGAAATGATATTTAATTTGTTTTCATCAATTTGTATAATATCTGTGCACTTTGGGATATATTCTTCACCAGATCTCTGAATCTGGAAAGAAAGGCTAAGACAGAAAACCCTAAAAGAACTCTAATTTTGTTAAGTTAGTGCAACACAGATAAAGAATTGGAGGAACTTTCTGTCCTTAACAGTGGAGTCAGAATGGCAGAAGCTGGATCACATGCAATACTTAAATGTTCTGGTAGTATAACTGTAATTGGAAGGTTCTTTATGTGCATGTGTTTTCAGGGTGCTCAGGTAGGAGAGAGTAGATTAAAAGCAGATTCTAGGGGTTTTATATTCCAATTCTTGGCCAGTCGTGAGAACAGATACCAGTAAATTCTTCTTCACAGCAGAACCCAATACCTCTTTGTTCCCAGCCACGGATACCGTTGACCCACAGCCTCTGTGCTGCCGGGAAAGCACGGGATCTGATCGTTGCTTGTGGGGGGCGGTGGTGGCAGCAGGGAGGAGGACACAAAAAAGCATTTGTGGGGAGAGATTTATGGCATCTATTGTTCTACACCATTTATGCCTCAGCTTACTTAGCACATTCTATCCTTGTCCTGTTTCTGGATTTCTGACAAACGAGGACAAAACTATACTGCATTTGTTCTGTCGCAGTTAAACTTTGAACAAGGATGCCCTCCAAGCAGGGTGATTTCTGACTATAGTCTCAGTTTTGATTTCCTTTCAGAGACTTTTTACAGCCTCATCATTTGGTATCCCAGCCTGGGCAGCCGTCCTCTGGAAAGGTGTCATTGTGACACCTCAGTCTCTTCTCCCAACCTGTTGCTCCTCCTCTTTCTCCTCCCCTCCTTCCTCCCCCGTCCCTGTGCTCTCCTTTCCCTTCTGCAGCCACCAGCCCAAGAGCAAACCTAACCCCACCTGAAGTTTTCAGCTCTCTCTTCAGATCTGACTTGGGGATACTCTGGCTGGTGTCTTAGCCTTTTTTCTGTGTCTTCTGTAGAGTCTACCAAAGTACTGAATACATAAATGAATAAAAGAATTTGAAACTTTTTTTCATAGTTATTATTAATAGTAATACACAAATACATCTTCCTTGTAAAAGATTCAAACACTCAAATCTAGAAATATGCATAATGAAATACATCACACCAATCCCCTTTCCTTCCAGCTTTCACTCTCTCCTGTTGAAACTGCTCTTTCTCAATTTGAAGTATATCCTTTATATATATTTATTATTCTGCATTTTTTGGCTTAAATATCTATCTTGAGATCTTTTCATGTTACTCTGTGCAGGTTTTCCCTTATTAATATTCTATAGGATGGGTGAAGTATAATTCATTCATCTCATCTCCTACTGACTTTTAAATTTAAATGGTTTCAAATATTTTGCTACAGTAAACATCCTTATAAGCTAATCATATATGCAAGTATTTCTTAAGTATTTTGTACAAGTGGAATTGTTGGTTTAGAATGTTACATGCGTTTTAGTTTATAGTGGATACTGCCAAATTGCCCTCAGAAAAGTTTCTGCCGTTGTATGCATCCACCAATGTTTGGGATTATCTGTTTCTCTGCATTAGTTATTGTCATTCTTATAAATATATGCCAGTATGAAATCATTTGCATTTCCTGATTAGAAGGGTGGTTGAGCATTTTGCCATATCATTATTGGCCATTTGCATTCCTTCTTCTGTGAGTTGTATGCTCACATCATCTGTAATTGGGGAGGGGCTGATTAATAGGAGTTATTCATCTATTTTGGTTATTCTTGGTGTGTATTATGTATGTAGCAGATACTTTTCAGTGAGTCATTTTTTAATTTTAACTTCATTTATAGTGTCTGCTATTACATCAGTGCTCTGTCAAATTTGTCAGCCTTTATATATTCAGTTTTTTTTGGGTTTTGTAACTTGTTTTGAAACACTCTACCTACCCAACTATTTTTAAAACAGAGTTTTCTACATTTTCTTCTAATGGTTTTGTTTTTAAAAATTTCTCATTCTCATTTCTAATATTGTGCAATTTCTTTGTGTACTGCCAAGTAGTATAAATCTGAAGATTTTATTATAATAACTTTATGTTTGAAATGCATTGTCAGTTCCATGCTTGTCTGGAAATATCTTCTTTTTAAGCTATCTTCATTTCCTTGGCAGAAGGATTAAGGGTTTTTGAAAATGTGAAGAGCTTCTTTATGAAGATTATAATTTAGATATGCTAATAACTCCTTTTTAAATGTGGTTTTTAGCTGTATCTAGAATACATACACAGAAGCTATGGATTAATTATGCTCTGGTCAAGGAAGGACTACTACAGAAATCTGTGTCAATTTTATTTAGATTCAAATCCTAACAAATAATGGTTATAAAAAAACAAAAGCTAAGAAAATCATCAACATTGGGAATTTAAATTGATAAAGACAGTAATAAGGACGGGACAACCCTAGAACCTTTTTATGCTGTCAATTCTGGTAGAAGAGGAAAAATTCTGTTCAAGCCATAAAGAATTGATCCTTTCACCTACAAGCTGTAGTCAGGAGTGATGTTGGCTGAGGCCACTGTGGATGAGCGCATGGGAGTTGTTACTAGGATGAGGGGCAGAACCACTGGGTGATGACTGGGTGAGGGCTACTAGCTCACAGGTGGCCTGAGGTGGGACTTGACAGGTGCACCAGATCTCACCACTCCCACCCGGCTGGCTCCCTTGGTCACCGACTGTATGTTGTCCATCCGTTTCAGGAGCTGGTCTTTGCACTAATCCCAGCTATTTCTTCCAGCCAGTTTTCCTTCTTCTGTAATGACAGAAATCTCAGAGCTTTTCCCTTGCTGTTTTTACTGTATTGTCCTACAGAACCATTTCTGGCTGCGGTGGGGCCACTGAGCAGACCCCCGTCTTCACTTCCCCCCATCTTTTGTCCACACAACTCCAACCTAGATATTTTCTTTCTTTGTTTTTTTGATAGAGCCTTTTGCAAAGTGTTTCCAAATCATCTTTTAAAATTCACACCTGATCCTTACTAATAAACACAGACATCTCATCCTAGCTCTAAGTTCTGATGTGGCCTCTTAGTAAAGCACTGGGATGACCTTTCCTCCACTCTTTAGAATCACTGACCTGCAGAAGGTGAATTCCATCTTTTGTGTATCCCACCACTGAAGATTTGATCAAGCCTCACTTTTTGCTATTAAACTTATTTTTTAGAAGTTAACATTTTGTTTTTCAAGCACGAAATTATAATATTGAATAGGCTTTTGCGAACTATGTCCTCTCCCCACCCCTTGCCCTTAGTAGCTGTGTGATCCTGGGCAAGTTGTTTAACCTCTAGGGTCTCAGTTTCTTCTATTTACAGAAGGGCTGTTGTGAGGATAATATGCAGTTTATGTGTGTTCTGTGTATGTACCTGAGAATAATACCTGGCACATACTACTATGTGTTCCTGAAGTGTTTGCTATTATTATTATTATAATCTTTCAGTGAAATAGGTCAGCTCTGGCTTTTCTGTAGAGGAGGCAGGGGCTCTTAAACAAAGACAATTGGAAAGAGGGAGAAAGGAAGCAAAGGATACTAAGCAGATACTTTAAAATTCTCTGCAGAAGTTGATACAATTTTTTTTTCATTTACAGTATATTTAGAATAGAGTTAGAAATCATATATGGATGTTTCAAAGCATGTTGACAGTTTGTAATCTAGCAGTGTCTTTTCCCTTGGCATGATCGAATTTACTGGTTTCCTATTGCCTAAACATAAGTAGTGATCCTTTTCTGTTTGTTGTTTTGGAGTTACTGTTTGTTCAGTTTCTGTTCGGCAGCTCTATTTGTCTAATGTTTCAGACAAACATGGGAGTGTTGAAGATACTTCATCTGTTGCTTCTTTAGAACAAGGGTTCTCATTTCTTGACATTTTTTCATTTCTTCATGCTCAGAAGTGACGGTCTCATAAATTGGAGACTCCTTGTTTTTCCTGCATTATTAGATTAGGCGTCCTATTGTTTGATAACATAGAAGAGAAGTGGGTTTTGGAATCAAATTTGAGATCCCATTTAGGCTGTGGAATCTTAGGCTAGTTTCTGAATTTCTTGAAACCTTGGTTTTTACATCTTTAAGGTGAAGATGTACCATCCACCTCAAAGAATTGTGAGATTGAAGAGAAAATATATGTGAAGTGTATATAAAGAAATCCTTGGGTGGTGGTATTTCCCCTGAAGGATACGTGTCCACCCTATAACGTTGAGCTTTCCAAATTACCTTCGTAGCATGCATATCAGGGGTGAGTTAAACAAGTTAGGCTGGGTGTTGTTCTTAATTCCAGGGGAATGCAGCCTGGGGTGTTAGAGGAGAGAATGTGATGAGCTAGTTCAGTGGTGAAATCTCACATCCTATTGGCTTGCCTCATTGCAAAAAAGAGAATCAAAACTCTTCTTTTTAAGGGACTTCATATGAACAGCTTTAAAATTAAAAAGAGATATAAATAATTTAGTTTCTTTTTTGTAATAGTTGTAGTGTCTCCTACAAACTAGTAGAGGAGGCTGGCTTTGCTAATGTTTGTTTAAAAGGGGGAGTTGACTAGTTCTCAGCTTGGAAGTGGGAGTGTCTAGTTAGTGTTTTCCTTTCTACATAGAAAGTGAACAGGACTCTGACACATTCGAGTTTGTACTGAAAGAGTTTAGGGAACTATTGGACAGATTTCCCGCAGAATGATGGGGCAGCTCGAGAGAAATGATCAAGACTGGAACGCAAAGCTGGTGGGGCTGATGTGCTGTATGGGTTAGTAGTATCACCCGTAATGTCACTTTCATGTTTTCAGAACTGAGAAAGGAAAGTCGCGCTACCTGTGCTGGTGCAGGGCGGGAGTTGAGCAGACTCTGCGGGACCTTTCAGAAATCTGCACAGGTTTGCACAACAACGCCTGAGGCTCCCCGGAGAGAACCTTCCCCCGTGTTGTTGTGCATAGGATACGTGTTTAAGTGATCGCAATATTTATTATGTGTGTGATCCTAAATGGGTTTAGCTTTGATTGGATTTTACTGAAAACAGTCAGTGTAGGTTGTAATAGTCAATGCTCTTTTTTCACACTTAATTTTTTTTTCCAAATTCTGTTATTCTTTGCATTCTGTGTCATTATGTATTTTCAGCCTTATTGTACTTTATAAGGTGATCATAAATGTATATTTTCATTTAAAACTTACTCTATAAATGAAATAATTTTCCAACAGAGGAATGTTATAAAACTTCATTCAGAAGAATAGCTGGATAATCTGTAAAACCAATACAATCGGTTAAAATCTCAGGAATGATTTTCCCTTTTTGTAGTCATAGCAACATTGCCCTAAATATAAATCTCAGTGTTAGACATCCCTCATTGAATGAAATAAAGAACCATTATGAGACTTGTAATTGGAAAATTAGATGGTGTAATCTGGAATACTCCCTTTTGAAATAACTCCCTTCTGAAATAATATGTATGGAAGGTGGTAAACCCCAGACTGAAATTATTCCCTGGCTGTAAGTTGCTTTCCTGAAGAAAGTTGAGACCCTTAAAGTCCACAGTCACTGTTTTCTCATTATGGTAGCATTGTGGGAGCCTTCTATTGTTAAAGAACTTCCCTGGTATATTGGATGGGATTCATTTGGGTTCATGGTGGTCTAAAAGAAAAGATTCAGGTTGTTACTGTTAGAAAACAGTATCAGAATTAATGAATTATGCGTCTTATTTCGTTAGCTTTATTTTTTGTACGTTACTCATACACTTTAGTTGTAGATTATAATCCTGAGATAGTAGCTCAGTATTGCCTGCCAAATACTGAGCACCCCCCTTACATTTTCAGCGTGCTTTTGAGCATCTAGCAACAACCACCACAACAAAACCTCAGTGATCAGAGTAACCTTTTATAGTTGTATTATTCAAGGGAATCTCTCATCTGTACTTGGAGGGAAATTATTTGACGAATCAGCTGTTTTGATATGCCTGGGTATGTCTTGATATACCTAGGTAAGAAATTAACCAGTAAGTGATTGGTCTTTAGAATATATGTTCTACTTCTTTATGTTCCTTCAAATATAGGACTAGTTTTTATTAATTTAGAAAATAAGAAATAGATTTTATTAACCATCATCTACCAAGAAGAAGAGAGGAGTTTATGTAATACAGATAATACATTAAATTTAATGGGACAGAGTAAATTTGTTACAGTCACATTACTATGTGATGATTCAATAAATTAATAAAATTTTGGGGCATAGTTACAGGAATGACTTAATCTCATATTTTGTAACTTGATATGGAAGCTGTCTATTCTTGAATTATAAGAATTTTTAATTAATAATACATTTTAATGTTTTTTCTTGACAATTTAACATTGGAGTCCTAGGTTATTAATTGGACAGAATAATGTGCGTATTGTCTAGGAAGTAATCTTTTCTTTTTTTTTCCACTCTGTTTTCTTTTTGCTGGAGGCTTAGGAAAGCAGTGCTGAAAATGGGATATGAGTACTAGACGGGCGCGGAGGTTCCCTTGTTTGCATTCGCTGGTCCAAAGTTCACATCACACAGCAGGGCCAGATTCCCCAGCACCCTGCCCGTGATTGAGGCTTCAGCACTTCCATTTGAAAGGTGACAGTATCTTGGGTAGTGGAAGCCACTCAGGAGGGAATCACAACACTCGGGTTCTAACTATGCTCTTTCAATCTGAAATAATTACACAGGGTTTCTTTTTGATGGAGAAGTCTGCACATGGCTGACTTTTCTTTTGCTACTCTACTTCCTCTGCTTCAAGCCCCACCCGACTGCTCTGGTCAGGGTTGGTCTTTCTCTCATTTGTGCTTGCTTACATGGTGGGTTCCGCATCCCTTGTTCAGTTGGCATGCTTATCACAGTGCCTTCATGTCAGGTGCCCTCTCTAGATGATGAGCACCAGAGAGCAAGGCTAGCACTCTTTCTGTCCAGCCTGGTGGTGCCAGTACTACCGTGACACTGGGCTCATCAAAGGACCTGATAAATGCTGGAATGAATGAGTAAAGGAGGGAAGTATAGCATTTACATTTTATCAGTAAGGAGGACTAGTAGATTGCTTCTCTTTCTTTGTTCTTGCCTTGTGTACTAATTAGTAATTTAGTTCATTCTGAACTCTTTGGGAATAGCAAGGCTGAAAGACATTTAAGACACCATATATTGATTTAAGAAGTGTAGTGGTGTATACCACTGTATGTAAGTACATAACTAATTAGATATTATTATTCTGAGTTGGATTGTCCTTTTTGAAACATAATTAATTCACATGACATTTGTTTGTTGAATGCATAAAAGCATATGGCATCTTCTCTGGAGTAGACAAAGATGAGGAAGGTGTACGTGATCCCCCAAAGGGGCCAACAGAGGAAGTGATAAATATTTTGTGGGTGATAATGTTGGTTAGCAGTTACTAGTATCATTGTTCTTGGCAGAGTAGTTATAAGCAAGAGTGCCTAGGGATTTTATACTGGGAATCAGGCACATTTAACCATTTTAGCATAAACTCTGAGCATTTATATTCAGATTTAGCAAGCCTCTGCCTTTTGGGTTTGCTTTCTGGAACTTCTCCAGTTTTTTAATCCCAATGTTAGGTCAAGAAGTGAAGGGAAAAAGAATGAAGTTGGAGACACTGTAAGGAATTTGTTACGGATAGCTGTGTTTACATGCCTTTTGTTTCTCCCAGATGATAGGAAATGGAAAGGGTTTCAAGGAGGTGCTTTGGGGAAGAAATGCTCATGAAATACAGACTCTGTTACATGGTCTCTTGAGAGCTCTAAGTAATGTCATTGAGTAGCCTGGCAGAGAATTGAATCTGAACAAACGCATTGGATTGCTTTACTAATATTTATTTAGCCATTTCCTTATCAAAGAACATTTATGTTTTTTCAAAACTTTTGTTTTGCTGTTGTAAAAACTCCGATTTATATTCTCATAGGTACATTTTGTACACAGTGTCGTTGTAGCTTTAGAGTAAATTTTGAAGTAGATTTGCTGGGAAAGACTGTAATATACTTTTTAGGCTTTTGATATTTGTTGGGAAATTGTTTTAGAGCAATGCTGTCTGGTAGAACTTTGTTCTAGAGCAGTGCTGTCCAATAGAAATTTCTGTGATGATGGGAATGTTCTATATCTGTACTGTCCAATATGGTAGCCATTAGCATTAATTTTTTTCACTGGATTACCTGTCTGCGTTTGCACAGGTAAGAAATCCATCTGTTTCTTTCTTATTTCTACTTTTTTGTATTAATATTAGGAACATTTGTCTCGTAGATGTTTTTCCCAGTTGATTTATTTTTGAATTTAAATTATTGTAAAGTGCATAAATACTTTTAATAAATAGGACAAGCATTTTCAAAGAAACTGTAGTTCCATTAAAGTAGTTTAAGAGGTTTCAGGGATAAAGACTGAGGAAGAAAAGAGATGAAGAGAGCAAGACATGTATTACCCCCAGGGCAAGGATCGAGAACATCTGAACTGTGATGGGAGAGGAAAGACGACCACCAGAGAAAAAGAAAGAGCTATCCCCAGACGCAGCGAGGAGGGAGGAAGGAAGCAAGAAAGCAGGGAATTGCCGCGTAGCAGCGGGGAGGAAGAAGGTAGTATAGTTTTGAGTGTTAGCTCTAGACATTGGAAGATTATGATAATCTTTTGAAATAATGACTTGATGAACCAGAATATTCCACTACTCTTTCTCCTTAAATCATAAGAAGCCTCCTCTCACCCTTCTCTGCACCATGTCTGTAGTAGCTGGAGCAGTGTTACTGTCCATAGCAATGATCTAGTTGGGGCAGTTCTTTTTTTAATGAGACAATTCAAGGAACCTAGGAGAGAAGCTGCATGGTTAGTAATTAAACCAGAGTCCACTTCAAGCCAAAGAGCCTGAATGTAAGTCCTGCCTTTTATCATAACTTTAAACTATTTGCTGAATAACCGTGGACAAGTCTTTTAACCCCTCTAAGTCTTGGTGTCCTCTTCTGTAAAAAGAGAATGAAATTACCCACCCCGCCTCCTCCCTCTTATGGTTGTGAAGACCAAATGAGATATAAATTGTGGTAAAAGTTCAATGCAAGGGCTCCTCTGAAGCTAGTAAAGTTGAGGTTTGGCAACTTGCTGGTGGTAGTAGTGGTGATATAGGAGGTTATGTGACAGAATGCGCAGAGGGCATCTGTAATGGAATAATGTTGACGAACGCAGCACTGGGAAGAGACCAGTCTGACACATTGCTCTTTAACACTTTCTTACAGATAGCCTAAAGTTGCCAAGATTTAACAAGAAAATTCAAATGCACTACATAGTATCTTTTGAATACCTTATTTTTGTTTATATGCATAATCACAATTATAGTCTCCCATTCATAGATTTTTACCAACCTATTTTATATCTTTTTTTCTCCTTCCAGATGAACGGGACAAAGTTCAAAAGAAAACGTTTACAAAATGGATAAATCAGCATCTCATGAAGGTCAGTTTATATTTCTTTCATATCCTGGAATTGTTTTGTATAATTTATTGTGCAGTCATTGATTATATAACTCTGAAGCAGAGCTTTTCAGTATCAACGTGAAAGTTTGAATTCTAGAGCATTTCACATGCATTTTCAGCATCTGTGATTATTTGGTGTGTGGCCTGTGGGTAATGATGGAGGTGGGAAGATAAGTAAGTACCCAGTGGTTACAGTGAATTCTGTGACATTAGTAAAACCTATTATTATTGGACTCTAAAAATCTTGGCAGTTTAAGAAATATGTAAATATTTATATGTTAGGGCATGGAAAAGCTTCAATTCTCAGTAAGATTTTTTTTTTCTCTCAAGATTCAAACCAAGTTCTGGCATCAGATTTACATGGATGGCAGAGGTTTGGATGAGAATGAGAGATGGATCGTAGAGACAGAAGTCTAGACTCATTTTACTACTTGTAGATAGCATGACCCAGGGATTGGTGCTTATGTCTACATTTCTCTGTCTATGAAACAGTTAATTAATAGAGGTGGTTCTTAAATTAGTATTTATTTGTGTGCCATGGGTCACTTTGAGAATCTGACATAAGCTCTCCAGAAAAATATACATGTATACAAAATTTGCATACAATTTCATGCAGTTATTGGACTCCACTGAAACCCTTCCATAAATCTCAGCTAAAGAACCCTTAGGATTTCACATTGAGCTGTTAGTCACCTTTTTGTGTCTTTTATGGACAGCCCTAAAATTGCAAATAGGTGATATTTTAAGTCTGTTGTTTGGGACTTGGAAAGACTTTTCTCACATGGAAGCATCATTTTAAATGTGGTTATATTCTTAAGCTATCCTACAAATCCTATTTAAACCACCATATAGCATTGCAGTGGTACCAATAATGTAATAGCATCTAATAACCCTCTATAAAAGTGATTCTTATTTCAGGGAGCATATCATCAGAGGTGTTTTAGTCCCCTCTCTCTCACCACCTGTTGACGAAATCCTTTTCCCATATTCTGATATGTCTTGCAGCGGGGCTTGTCACCCACTCCCCAATTAAGAATCACTTCTGTAGGGAGTGTCTGTTACTACTGGGAGCTGAATCCTCTGGTGTGTTGGCAAGAGATAAAAGGTTGAGACCCTCTGCTTTATGATGCTTCTGTGAGGAAATATATTGTGAATTCTGATGAAGGATCCAGCAGTTCACCCACCCTCTTCCAATCTTTTGTCTCATCCTGCGTGTACCATGCACATAGTGTGAGTGGGTCTCTTTTCCACAGGCTAAGGCAGAGATGGGCTGAGAGAGGGGTGGGGTGTGGCTCTGTGGAGCTGAAGACTCTGGCAAGATTTTCCCATTTCTGAGATGAATCCAAGGGAAACAAGGGTTTTGATGAAGAAGTGCCCCTTGGCTGCTGGCCTGCAGTCTTTGCAGCTGTGGCAGTCTGGGGGTGGGCATGTAGGGGGCACAGAGGGTTGCCCCATGTCTTCTGGAGCGCAGCTGCTGTGGTTTCAGATAGGTAATCAAGTCACACCTGCTGGCAGGGGACACCAGAGAGAAGTAGAAGCACAAATGAGGATGACCCCATGGGAACTGGAGCACTGGCACTAGACTGGTATTTTGGGGGGACCTACTATGTGCCCGGCATGTTGGACTGGGCCATTCATTTTATGAGTGGTTCATAAATTGGATGATTGAGTATAAGGAAACTACCTTTGCTAAAAAGGTCAGAACACTAGTTGAGCTGTTTGAGGACAAAGGCTGTATTATTCACTCCTAGGGCCCATCACAGTGCCTGGCAAAGTAGTCTCACTGTAGGTAACATACATAGCCTACACGATGTCATTTAATCCTTCCAACAATCCTCCAAGGTGGTTTAATTTAGTGGTTACACACACATAGAGTCAGATAGCAAGGGTTCAAATTCTGATTTATCTGGAATACATGACCTCTGTTATTGATAAAATGGCAAATCTCAAAGATTTAAGGTTTAATTCTGCTGCATCACAGTAAGAATTGGGAAAATAAGCGTTTTTGCACATCAGCCAATAGATAGATGCCAGTCCAACTGATTACGGTTGTAATCAGATTAGCTTATTTGGTTCTTGAAGTCTGTTATAGGCCATAATTTAAAATTAGCTCTTACTAAATGAGGAGCCCCTTTCAGTAGGGGAAAGCTAGACAATAAAGTCTTGGCTAACTCCCACTGTCAGCTGCTTCCATGCTTGTTCTGTTTTGTTCTAGTGTCAGCTCAAATAGCCTTCCCTTATAATCCTAAGAATCATGCACTGAAATTTCTGACACAAAACTCAAATATGTGAGGACACAGTTTTTTATTCTTTCATTCTTTTATAATCTAGAAGTTATAGCATTAACCTCACGTGAAGAAACATAATTAAATATCCCCAAACATTTTGGGGCACCAAGCTGTTAAAGTTTCTGTTGTTACTTGTTAAGCAGAGAAAATTCAGCCTTCATGTGATGTTTTCCATGTTTGACCAGGTGATGATAAAAGGAATGTTGTACCCTGTAATCAACATCATTTTGTTTCTAAAAGGAATGTTGAACACTTTTGTTGTAGATGGTCATTTGGTCACAATCCAGTTGGTGGGAAATATAATTATATGCAATTTAGATTTAAAAAATCGTAGTATTAGAAAGAAATATTTCTTCTGTATTGATTTTCTTATATTATTTACTTGAAATATTGACCATATTCAGGGAGAAACAGGGAAAGGAGAGAAGCAGAGCCATATCTTTCTTGCCTTACCATATTCCTCTTGGATTAATGAAAAGTATGTCATTTGAAGAGATTTTAATAAAATGGGATCATGTTATATAAATATTAAGGGAACGGGTGACCATGGGAAATGAGTCAGTAAAAATGAAAGAGTAATTGATGGGGAAGGAGAGAAGAAAAGTGGGAATGAAATCATTTAGATAAAATTTCAATAATTCTATGTGTAGTCTCTGTATTGTCAGTTTTAACTGTAGTCACAGGTAGTCTTTAAACAATGGAGAAGGAAATGGGAAGAGGAGGTGTCAGTGGAGTTAAAGATAGAAGAAGCGGTGAGCGAGGCAGGAGGTTAAAGGGAGGAGGATATGAGAGGAATACTGCCTGTGCACTAAGTGTGCCCCCTCACAGCCCTGGAGTTGTGTGTAGAGACGGCCCGAAGGGCCCCAGGCTCTGGAGACTCTGCCCTTGCCCTTGGCTTGGCTTCCGTGGACTGCTGACTGAGGCTATGGGTGTATTCCTCCTCCTTTGAAATAATTCTTAAAAATTTTGCCCTAAATTATTATTTTATTTATTTTAGTTTAATATTATGTAATTATTTTACCCTGTTCTCTTCACCTCAGTTATGGCTCCAAGGAGAACCATTCTTTGTGCTTCTGCTCCTTGGGGCAGTGAGGTGATTGAGAGGTTCGTCCCAGAACAGACTTTTCTTTGCTGGATTTTTCATTTCATAAGTAGTATATTCTGCTAATTTGGAGCAAATTGTCTTTGAAAGAATGTCTCCTACAAGGTTATCAGTCTGTGACATGTAAGTCAAAGATAGGAGGCAGTAAGAGGTCAGGCAGATGGGGTTGTGTCCAGGGTCTGCAATTTATTATCTGTGTGACCGTAACCTTCTTAAGTCTTCATCTGTAAAATGGTGACAATGATAGATTTGTGTGAGGATTTAAATGAGATAATCCATCTAAGCATAAAGCTCGATACTTGGCATGTTGTGTAAACTACCTTTTGGAGCCCTTCTACCTCCCTTATCCAAATCCCTTTTGTGACCTCAAGTACTTTCCCTTTTAGTTGCTTCATTTTAGAGAAGGCTGGGGTTTCAGATTCAGAATGTATTGAGGAAGTAGATTGGCCTGTTGCCTCCTTGTCCTAACATCCTGTTGGGACACTGAAGAATTTTGACCTTGAGGCGATCCTGTTAGCTCTACCTTCCCCCCTCCCTACACACCTTTCCCCAGTTGTTAATGGGTTGATCTTGGAGCCCAAAGGCCTTTTTTACTCTTCCTTTTCTCTGATACACTCTCCTCACAGAAAGGGAGTCAATAAAGACTCATCATACTTCTGAAAGGTTGGCAGTTTTTGGTCCTCAGTCGTAATTTCACTTAGATCGACACTTGAAGGGCATATTCCAAATCCTCTGGTTCCCTTCCCTCGTTTAACAGCAGAGGAAACTTGCCATAGCTACTTCCTGGTGGAACTGCACAGGAAGTCATGAAACCAGAATATGAATTAGAAGGAGAGAGGCTGTGTGCAGTGTTTGATTTCTTTGTGCACTGTGATATGTTCCCCTTGGCTATGAGGCTGTGTTTACTTCTCCCTACCTTATAGTTCCAACTATTCACTAATTACTCCCCTTGATTTAGGGAGTTATGGTTTATGTAGCTGTAAGATGGATATACCCAGTGCCTTAGGGGATGGTTGTGGCATGGTCGATTTTTAAAAGTTTATATGATTGAGAAAAGTAAACATCATAGAGCTTTTAAATGATTGCTTAAGTTACTATTACATCCATATGTGTAAACATTTTTTCCTTAAAATATTTGGTTAGGATTTTTAAATATAGCTTTTTCTCCAGAAAAAATTAATATAGCGTTATTTTGTATTCATCAGAGCCAAAATTACATTTGTTTAAAGTAAACAGATTGCTTAATTAAAACATATTTGTTGATGAACAGGCGTCTCTGGCTTTTTTCCAAATGTATTTAAATTTTAGAGTTCTGGTATTTCACTTGTATGACTAAGCCTGTCCTTAAACTGATTGTTCTGGCAAGAATGTTTTCTTTTTGATTCATTATTCGTCAGAGTACTTTTAAGAATAAAGTCCAGTTAACATATCTGCTGCCTCTACACGTCTCTGCACACTGAGCAGACTGGATTGTCACCCTTGCAAATTATGGTTTGTAGGTAAACGATTGGTGTCAGTAACATTTGTGTATTATTCTTTAGCATACTTTTAATAATAATTAAAGTGCTAAAACATGAGCTGGTTGTTGTCACATACAACTGTGACTTGTTAGCTAAATTTCACCCAGAGAATTGTCCTAAAATATAAAATTGATGACATTCTTTAATTATTTACAGTGTTTATTTATGTCCATATGGCACTTTAGAAACTAGAGGGTCTTATATTAGTTTTTGTTGTTACTGGTCACATGCAGTTCTGTTTTGCTGTCTAGAAGTTTATAAAACAGTAGTATAAGAAATGGCACCTAAGGTTTGAGTACCTACCATTTAGCTTTTGCCTTACTCTGGGGGGAAACAAGAAAAAAATGAAGCTCTTTATTTTCTGAAACACTTTAACAGCTATCAAAGATTAGAAAATTCCTTTTTCGTTGTTTACTTGGACCCAGAATTAGAACTTGAGCCATGTCTGAGAGAGGCTGTATTCAAGAGGAATAATTTAAGGCGATGAATGATTTTTAGAAGATTGGAGCCTGAAGAAGTCCACATAATGTGCTTTCCTTACCTTGGATCCATCTAACTGACAGTTTATAGTGGAGATATGTTCTTCAGCACTGATCAGCTATACTGTAAATTTATCCCTTAATGTTGTGCAATAAGATATTGGGTCTAAAGTTTAATTTATTGATACATAAATGCATTTGGAGAGGAAGAAGCACTGGATTCCAGTATTGAGCCACACCCTGTCTATTAGTAACCTGCTTGGTTACCATATGGGAGACACCCAACTGACTGTCAAATTTTTATCTCTGTTCCATCATGACTTTGGAAAGCTTAATTTACTCAGGGCATAGATATCCTTTGCTCACATTGCAAAGTCAACGACTGCAGGGCTCCACTGAATCAATCACGCTACTCTTTATTTTCTGATTGGGTGGCCGGAAGGAAATGTAAATCCTGAAGCTGAGAACACAGTGATAACTTTTAGGGAATAGGAAAGAAGCTCTGTTTGTTCTGTGTTCTTGACCATTGTGTATTCATTGAGTAATTTTACATCTGTGGGCACAAATGAGATAGGAGAATTTTTGAAGCATTGACTTTATAAAGGGCTAATGAAAAATACCTCTCTGAGAGTATAATGAAGTATTTTCGTTGACTCACTTGGAGGGCTTGTTAAAATAGATTGCTGGGCCCCACCCCAAGAGCTTCTGATTCACTAGATCTGGGGTGGGGCCTGAAAATTTCCATTTCTATCAAGTTCCAGGAATTTGTGTAAAACCAACAGTATTTTAATATGGTTTGGAACATAATAGTAGCTATCTTTTATTGAACCCTACTTTACAATATTAATACCAATATTAATAATAATAATAGCAGCTAATATTATTTGAGAGGTTACCATTAGCCAAGTTCTGTCTCTTTCACATCTTAATGTATTTAATTCTCATAACAGTTCTTATGGACAGGTCCTGTTATTATCCCTCTGTTACAGATGATGAAACTGATACATAGAGAAGTTCCATAATTTCCCAAAGTCATACAGCTAGTAATTTTCAGGACTTGTGTGGAAAATAAGACTAAGATAGATTATGTAATCTTCCGTTGGTTGGACAACAGTCTAATGGAAGTGAAAATTACACCCCAGTCTGCCTGATTCCAGATCTTTTGCTGTGTTTGTTCTACTGAATTCTTAAGGATGAATTTAGAGTTGAGTTATTAAAGCTAAAGGGGGGAAGCTGTGCTTGACATTTGGACTTTGGTCTGATTTCTTTACAAATATGACTTGACATTTAAGTTATTTCTGTTGTGTTCTAAGAGAAAACAGTGTATGTAGTAGAGGAAGGATTGAAAGCTTTTTGGGAAAATGTCTGGTTAAAGGCCAAAGTGTAGAATTTGGAAGCAAATCTGGTTTTTATAGGTGTGAAAAAAGGGTTGATTTGGTAATCTTGATGATTTCAAGATAGTTAAGAGATACATGAAAGAGTATGAAATGGTTCCATGTAAATGAATAGTAGTTTGGGACTGAGAAATTCTGGATGTCTTCTCATCATGAAGAATAATGATTTCTTGGTGATAAATTCCTCATCAATAAAAGAAGTCCAGAATAACACTATGTTGACTTTCAGTACGCTGTACTGAACCTTAGTATTATCAGGGCTGTATTTGAAATACATTTTAGGAAGTCCTCTGTTTTCCTGCAGCTTGCTATTTTGTTGCAGATGTTAAATACACGTGTGTAAAACCATTAAACAGGTAGGTAGGTAGGGCAGCGGAGGAGAAAGTGCCACAATGAGTGGTAAACAATAAGGGTTTTAAGAGATCAGATCCAGGAGTGTTGGGGTGGCTCTGAGTAGTCAAGGACTGTGCCAGGGCAGGGAATTGACTTAAACTGGGTGCAGAGGGGGGGGAGCAGGGGGCGCACAGTGGGCCTGACATACTGGGCTGCTAGGGTTCAATGGAAGGAGATAGGTCGGCTAGAAAATGGTGAAGCCAGCTAAGAAGCAGATGTGATTGGTTAGCCAAGGATGTTGTTGGAAGTTTTTGAGGCCAAAAGTGACATAATATAACTGGCATTTTAGGAAGAACCTTGCATTTTATACACAGGCATTAAGGAACTAAGTATAAGTATATTGTGAATTCCATGACACAATTGACATTGTCTTCACATAATGGCTCCACGTCTGCTGAATGAGTGAACCTACAGAGAGGTGACTACTGACTGACCCCAGGGGACTCTCGTGATTTCCCCTTTTCTTTGTAGCAGGTACTTGGATGAAGTCAGAGAAGGCCTGCTGATCAGATCTATAGATGGGAAGAATACTCAGTGTAATAGATCAAGAAGGCTGGACCTCTATCTCATCAAAAAGACAAAATTTTAGCAGTGAAAAATATGAAATTCTGCTCAAAGATTGAAATATCCACCTGTAGGATACAGGAGGTCTGGTGTAACAATAATTCGTGTGGTAAAACCTGGGGGGGTTTGTTGATCTCAGATTTACAAGAGTGGTGCCCCTGGATGCAGTCTCAGGCTGTCTTCATAGAGCTGAGACTGCACAGCTCTTTTGTACTGTTCTCTGCTTAGGCCACATCCAGAGTATTTTGTTCAGTTCACGACAATGCATTTTAAGGGATAGTCAACAGGAAAGTGTCTAGAAGGAGGCAAACATGGTGGTGAGGTCCTGGAAACCGTCTCTTGGATGAGGGATGATGGAAACAAGTGGGGAAGTTGGCTTTGAGAAGAGAGGATTAAGGAGAAATGTGATGGGTGTTTTCAGATATTGACAGGGCAGTAATTTGAGAAAGAATGCAGTTTTGGGTTTATTTAATCCAAAGAGAAGATTGCTGGATAATTTCAGGTCTGAAGATCTAAGCTCAATATCTCCAAATGTACTCAGTGACCAGTAATAGATACTTAATTGTTTTTTGATCTAAGGATATATTGTTAGTTTCCTATGGCTATTGTCACAAATTACGCAAACTTGGTGACTTATAGCAATGAAATCTGTTCTCTCACAGTTCTGAAGGTTAGAAGTCTGAAATCAGCTTTTCTGGACTGAAATCAAGGTGTTGGCAATGCCATGCTCCTTCAGAGGCTCTAAAGGAGAATCCATTCCGTGCTTTTTTCAGCTTCTGGTGGCTGCCAGCATTCCCTGATTTGTGGCCACACCATTGTATTCTGCCTCTGTGGTCCGATTGCCTCCTTCTGTTCTGTGTGTGTCACGTTTCCCTCTGCCTCTCCTGTATACGGACACTTGTGATAGGATTCATGGCCCACTGGGATAATCCAGGATAATCTCCCCATTACAAAATTCCTAACACATCTGCAAAGACTCTTTTTCAAATAAAGCAACATTCACAGTTTCCAGGATTAGGACTGATCTCTTTGGGGCCACCATTCAACCTACTACTTATATGAACAATTAAAACTGCCTGATACGAAATCACCCATGGCTTCATGGGCCAGGCACTCCCCAGCCATTACCAAATTTCCACCGAAATCTTGTGGAGATTTATTTAGAGTCTATCAGAGATGGAATAGAAATGATTAATGTTTTGGTAGGAGGGTGAACTAGGTGATATCTAAGATACTTTCCAAGACCAAGATTATAAAATTAAATTATTCTTTTAGATTAAAAATTGTGTGAAATACTAATTAATAGGGATAGACCAGAGATTTATTTTTAAACTGTTTGGAAATAATTTTAAACTTTAAAAAGTAGCAAAAATAAAAATAGTGCAAGGAACACTGGTGTACGCTTTACCGAGATTGACCTCTCGTTAACATTACTCTGCTAAATCATTCCCCCCACACTGTATGTGTGTGTGTGTATTTCTATACTTTTTAATCTGGACCATTTGAGGACAAGTTATATACACCATGACCCTTACTCCTAAATACTTTAGTATGTATTTCCCAAGAATAGGGATATTCTCTTTCATAACCACGCAGTTATCAACTTCTTACATTTACATTGGTATAACACTTGAATCTCTTGTCCATACTCCAGTTTTGTTGGTTGATGTTTTATACTATTTTCCCTCGCGACGGGATCCAGTTCAGGGTCAGGTATTGCATTTAGTTGTCATGTCTCTTTAATCTGCTTTAACTGGGAACAGTTTTCTAGCCTTTTTACAGACTTTTATGACATTAACACTTTTGAAGAATACATAACAGAGGTTAATTGCTATAGAATGGAAGATGAATTAAGAGAAAAATATATTTGGAACTTAAAGTTATTTTATGACAAGAAGACAGACTTTTTCTTTTTCCCTATCAGAGTCATTTAAACAATTACAAATGATTTTAGGGTTTGTTGATAAAATAGTGAACTACCTTTTCAAATTAAGAACACCAAAATTTTACTCAGTAATTTCATCAAATAACGTTAGTTCCATCTAGCGCTCAATTATAATTTTTCTTCTTCTTGATTTCCTTATTCATTATTGCCATTGTTACTTCCATCACCATCACTACCATTTATTGAATGCTACTGTGTCCCAGATCCTGGACTAGCTACATAACATGTGATCTGATTTAATCCTCATTTTATCAGTGACAAAACAGAGGATCAGGGAGGATAAGTTATCTGCCCAGCATGACGTAGCTGGAATATGTCAGAGCTGAGACCTAGTCCTTGGTCTTTCTGAGTCTATAGAAAAAACTATGTCAGACCACCGCATCATGCCACAATAGAAAGACACAGAGATAAGGAATGATCACGAAGAAATGAAGATGGAGAAGTAGTGGGGGGAAAGCTGTATGCCTGGATACATGGCTGCTTTACTCAGCTCTAATTTCTCTCAACATTTCCCTGCATACTTTTAAGTCCTTACTGTTATGGCTTGGCCTCTTTATATGGCCATAAATTTTTATTTGCTTTCTTCTCTAATCAGTGTACTTTACAAGAATTTAGAGATATAGATAAAAGTATACAAGAAGCTGAGCAGCATTCCTGAAGGTCGTGGTTTTAGTTGGAAAAGGGTACTGACTAAGGTGTTTTCGAAGAAGAAAAAAGCACACTTTGATCATTGCTAACATTCTAATTCATGTTGTAGAGGCCTTCACATCAGCAGTGAGTGTGTTCTGTAATAGGTAGATTAAAGCAGAAGATGGGTTTGTTATTTAACACTAGGCTCTAGGCTGCGTGAGGACAGGGCTGTGTCTGTCTTATTAACAGTGTATCCCAGAACCTAGCATGGTGTCTGACAGACTCCTGTTTTCCTCAGATCATACTGAGGAATTTGCTGCTTAATGAATGAATGTAGAACCAAATGAATCTTTCTCCCCCTAGTTTATAATACAGAACTGTAACTACTATGATGGGAAAGTGAAAGGGTAGCTTTGGTGGGAATGAGATAGAAGTTAGTCTGGAGGAAAAATAAATTTATGATGACTTCCTTCCTTTAAAGCTGAAAAGACTAGAAACTGAGGCCCCAAACAGGTCATGCTCAGCAGGGCCAGACTTAGGAATCATTCTTCTGACCCATTTCCATGTTCTTTCCACTGTATAATTCAGTTTTTCCATTTGTGGCTAGGTAGTAGGAAATTTACTCATCTTCATAGATGAGATTAATTCATTTATCTAAGGTTACTAATTAGCTTTGCTATATTAATACACTATTATTTTCATCAGTTCAGAATTTAGAAGAATATAGGCTAGAGCTGGATTTCTTGGAAATTCTCTAATAATATATTGATAAAATTAGTAGATTCTCTGTAGTCTTATTGCATGTAGGGGAGGAAAAAAAAATCTTTTCCTTCTACCCTTCTAGGTTCTTGGCTGGGCTCTGTAACAAAAGACAGATTAATGAGAGAAAAATATACAAATATATTTAATAAAAGTTTTATGTGATATGGGAGCCTTCATAAGGAAATGAAGACTGGAAAAAATGGTTAAACCTGAGTGTTTTTGTACTAGATTTGATGAAGAGTGGAAAGTCAAGGAAAAATGTGATAGGACAAAAGGGTATGAGCCAAGAGTAATAAACTGGGAGAAACTTAGCAAGGCCTATGTTCAGATTCTTCTCCGTGTCCCTTGGTCTTCAGAGATAAGGATGCTCTTTTCCTCCAGGTACAGGGAGGGCACCTTTCACATGGAGGTCTTATGACCTGCTTCAGGGGAGAAGGAGGTGGGAGGAGTCAGAGAGTCCTTGCAGCACCTGCTCTTTCTCAAATTCCTTCAGCTTAAAATACTACATATGCCAAGGTGCTATATTTTGGGGTTGTTTGTCCTGGACACTGTCATATGGATGTAGTTGGGTTTCTTTGGAGGTCTAAGGTATTCCTTCCATTGAATCAAATAGAAAACCTGTTTCCAGGCCCTAGTCAGGGTTGGCTGCACTGCAAATCTGAGGGAGAATTCAGAAACTAGTTTTAAAGGGGCTGACAGAGGAAGCCAAGTAGCAAAGGAGGTAGAAGCCAGTAGCCAGAGAGGGATGAGAGGGCCATCCTCTACAGGGAGAGAAATTGATAATGAAAGTGGTCAGGGTGTCAATGGTAGCAGTTGGTCAAAGTGGACTTGCCTGGGAGTTTGGGAATTTTGCCCATATAATAGAGTCATTTGATCTTAATGTAATATAGAAGAAGTTTCTGTGTTGTGAAAAAGGGAAAGCGGGATGACTTCAAAGGGAAGCTGTGGAAGCTGGGAAAACTACTGCATATTTCTAGAAATGCTAAAATAAATGCCTGATGGCGCTGAACTGCTGACTTACAGTGTGCTAACATATTCTAACACTGATGCTTGCTTAAGGATTTCCTGTAAAAATTGTTCGAGGACTCTTGTTTGTGATGGAAAAAAAAGACCCACAGAAATATATTACTAGTTTTCAAATAAAATTGAAGGAGACCATGGCATTCATTATGAGATCAGTTTTTGATACTACGTATGTGCAGAGTCCTTAACATATGAAGGGGACTTCTAGAAGTCATTTTAGAGGCCTGCATTTCCCTATATGGTTGAAATATGTTATAGGACTGGTCTTGCTCTGAGGCTAGCCCACTAGATCTTATCTAATGCGTATCCTCTTTTACAGATGGTAAGAGCTCAAGTCCTGAGATCAAGGGAGCCATATTACACTAGAGGACAAAGAGTGGTCCCCTCTCCCCATCCCCAAATAGATTTCAGTTTCAAACCTTACTCTATTTCTCTGTGCATTCATTAAGTCACCCTCTTTTTCCCCCAGGGTCCCAGTACGTGTATGTGTCCTCCTGAGATGCTCTTTTCCAGAGTGTTCATGTTCCATCTTGGACTCTCAGGGCAGCTGGTCTCAGCTAGGGTCAGGAGGAAAGTCTGATGGGCAAGACTGATGGGAACCTAATTTACCACAGCCCATGAATCATAGAGCACTCCAGCCATCCTGCTGGAAAATAAATCTCTGGTGGAATTTCAGACAGGTTCAAGAAAAAAAAAATCAGCTGTGAGTAGGAAGGCAAGTGTGGAAGTAAGCTTGTTATGCCTGGAGTCTGCCCTGGTGGGTAGTTTTTCTAAGCTATTCCTACTTTTGCAGCATCTTCCCTCACTGTACTTTGGAACTCAGGGAGGGTGGTAGAGTGTGGTGGTTGAGAACACAGGTTCTGGACCGAGCTGTTTGGACTCACATCTCCCCTCAACTGTTTACTGGAGATGTGATCTTGAATCTTTCTAAGACTTGTTTTCTCATCTGTCAATGGGGAGAATAGTGTCCTCTTTATATCTATAGATCCTTAAGATCATTAATAAGCTTCATGTTTGTCCTCCTATCTTCCATACCAGTGGCAGTTGTGGTCTTGATGTTTGCATTTTTATGGATTTGAGGCTATATATTGAAAAGAGGAGGCTGCCCATAATGTGCAGCTGTAGTGGTTTTATGATAAAATTACAATAATAGATGCCAGTTAAATGGTGAACTCTAAAGAAAGGAACGTGATTTTCATGGTGTGGCCAAGGCCCACAGTAGCACCTTTTTTTTCCCTCCCATGGGTATGACAGTTTGAGGTGAGATGCTCTGAGTGTTGGGCAGCTGACTGGATAATTTGTGAGCCATATCATCACTGGTTGAGTTTAGCCTAGGTAAAATAATTCACAGAGCAGTAGCCCAGGAAAGCCACAAACACAACACAGCATTTCAACCTTCTGCCTGAGCAGACAACTGGCACTTGTTTTCTATAAGAACAGTAGTTTTTAAAAAAATCAAACCCCCTGATAAAGTCTCCAAAAACAGTATGATTTACAGAATTCTTGAAGGATAGTGTCAAAATCTCATTTCTTAAATTTAAGTACAGTTATACCAGAAAGATATAACATAGGTCTCCTGACAAGTTCCAAAAGTAGACATGTTTCCTATAGATCTGTTGTCTGAGTTAATGAATTGTAATGTTATCCTTTTATCTCACAATTTTTTGTTGTTCTCAAATGTTTAAACATCTTTTATTTTACATAAACTTAAAAAACGTAAGAAACTGTGTTTGCAGATACTTTGATTTTACTGAGTATCGTGTATGATAGAGCAATTTTACTGTTTCTTCTGGGTTATTAAGTTCTGAAGTTTTGTCTTGTAAATTTAATTTTTGGTTAGTGCTTTCTTGCTGAATTTTAAAGTTAATTTTCCATAGTTGACAAGATCAAATAGAAACATTTTTTTTTTTTTTTTTGGAGAGGAGCAACATTTTTCAAATCAGTTTCCCAGGAACACCAGTGTTGTGAGATGCCCTGGAAAAAAAAAGCTTTCCATTGCCAAAAGGGTTTGGAAAGCAGCCTTCTCTGGTGGAAGAGATTTACGGGACATATTAGCATATTAAAGACTGAGAACTGTGTAAAGAACCCTGTTTAATCCAGTGTTTCACAAATTCACTGGGTCATGGATTCCTTTTATCAAAGAATTTCTATTAACATCTCTTTGGGAAATCCTGCAGGAGAGTTTTGGAGTGACTGCTTTTAAGCAAATATAATTAATTTTGTGTTAATTCGAATTACAGATTTGGATGGGATCTAGTTCATCTGGTTGTCATTGCAGGAATTGTTCTCACAGCCTTTCTTATGGGTCACTGATTTTCTAATTTATGGACAGCTTATATTTTTGGTCTCCTTGAATTGTAACTGAGCTATTTCTTTCATTGTCTAGAATTTGCTTAAAATTATCCAGATGGATCATGAACTCTCTGGAACCTGCTTATCTTGGGCCAGCCCCCCAGAATGATATAAAACATATATGGCAGCTCTTAAATATCTGAAGAAACTATTTTGTACTTTTTAAAAAATATGTTCTTGTCAATCAAATACTTCCATTTCCTTTATTTCATTTTCATGTGATAAGATTTTTATATCATACATTTCTTTTTCTAGCATCTTCTCTTTCCATTTTTACATTCTAAATTTTTAAGACTGTGAGTTGAAGGCAGACAGTGAGTTGGAGGAAATCTCCTAGGTTATCAGAGCTGTACAAGAGCATGGGCAAAGTTATCTACAGTGTGGTCTCAGCTCTGTTTGTATTGTCTACCTGCCTTTCACCTCCCTACCTTGGTACAGGTTGAGCTGTTTACCTGTTTACTTACCTTATGATTTTTTTCTGCGTTGTGGGATAACTCCTTTCATCTTAACTATTTTCCAGCTTTTTACAAAGAATGTGTATTACTTTTCTTATCAGAAAAGAAAATGTTATTTTGTAAAAACTTTTCTTTTCCATTCTTAACTTACTATAGCAAGGGAAAGCAATTGGACAATTCATCTTTCCAGGAGTGAAGGATTGATAATGACTAATGTGCTGCTGCTCCTAAGGGTATTTGCGTTTCAACCAAGGACTCTTGGAGGGGGTCCTACAAATATTTATGGCATGGGGGCCAAATCCAGCCACAGTCTGTTTTTTGTTACAGCCTGTGTGCTAAGAACTGTTTTTACGTTTTTATAGAGGTTGCCTTGTTTCCTAACATATGGTCTATCCTTGAGAATGTTGCGTGCACACTTGAGAAGAATGTGTAATCTGATGTTTTTGGGTGGAGTGCTCTGTATATATCTGTTAAGTCCATCACGTCTCATTTTTCGTTTAAGTCCATTATTTCCTTATTGACTTTTTGTCTGGATGATCTATCCATTGATGTAAGTGGGGTGTTGAGATCCCCTACTATTATTGTGTTGTTGTTAATATCTCCGTTTAGGTTTTTTAATAGTTGTTTTATGTACTTTGGTGCTCCTGTGTTGGGTGCATAGATATTTATAAATGATATGTCTTCTTGGTGAAGTGTCCCTTTTATTGTTATATATTGCCCTTTTTTATCTTAAAGTCTACTTTGTCTGATATAAGTATGGCAACTTCTGCTTTCTTTTGTTTGCCATTAGCTTGTAGTATTGTCTTCCATCCTTTCATTCTGTCTGTGTTTGTCTTTAGAGCTGAGATGTATTTCCTGGAGGGAGCATATTGTTGGATCTTGGTTTTTAATCCATCCCACCACTCTGTGTCTTTTGATTGGAGAATTCAATCCATTTACATTTAGAGTGATTATTGATATATGAGAGTTTAATATTGCTATTTTATCACTCATTTTCTGGTTCTTTTGCATTTCCTTCGTTTCTTGTCCCATGTGTTTTGGACTGCCAATTCAATTTGGTAGTTCTGTATGATGATTCTTTTAGTTTTCTCTTTATTTGTCATGTGTAATTCTGTTCTGGTTATTTGTTTAGTGGTTACCATGAAATTTGTATAAAAGATCTCGTGGATGAGATAGTCCATTTTCTGATGCCTCTTGTTTCTTTAGACTAAGTCGATTTGATCCCTTTTCTCTTCCCCTTCTAATTTATTATTCTCACTACTTACTCCATCTTGTGTTGTGAGTGTGTTTCAAGTGATGAGTTTATATTCATTCTTGGTGTTTTCCTTCCCTTAATCTTGATTTTTATAATTAAGTATTTGCTCACCTATTCTGATAGAGAGCTGCAATTTTTCTGGTTTAGTCTCCTTATTTTTCTCCTTGCTCAAAACTTTGTATCCCCTTTCTCTCTCTCTCTTTTTTTTTCAGGCATAAGGGCCTTCTTGAGCATTTCTTGTAGTGGGGGTCTTGTGGCGATGAACTCCCCTAGCTTTTGTTTATCAGGGAGAATTATTATTTCTTCATCATATTTGAAGGATATTTTTTGCTGGATAGAGTATTCTTGGCTGAAGGTTTTTGTCTTTCAGGATTTTGAATATATCATTCCAGTCTCTCCTAGCCTGTAGGGTTTCTGTCGAGAAATCAGCTGAGCACCTGATGGGGATTCCTTTGTATGTTATTTTGGTTTTTTTCTTGTTTAACTGTCCCTAATATTTTTTCTTTGTCATTGACTTTTGCCAGTTTTGCTACTATATGCTGTGGAGTTGGTGTTTTCATGTTTATATATTTAGGTGATCTATTGACTTCATTCACTGTTATTTCCAGCTCTTTCTCCAGGTTTGGGAAGTTCTCAGCTATTATTTCTTTGAACAAACTCTCTGCTCCTTTTCCCCTTTCTTCTCCTTCTGCAATACCTATTATCCTTATGTTACATTTCCTAATTGAGTCTGATATTTCTCGAAGAATTTCTTCATTTCTTTTTAGTCTTCTCTCTCCTCCTCTATCTGGGGCATTTCTGCATGCCTATCCTCGATAATGCTAATTCTTTCCTCCATATTGTCAGTTCTGTTCTTTAAAGATTCCTTATTTTCCTTTATCTCATCCATTATGTTTTTCATCTGCAAGATTTCTGATTGGTTTTTCTTTATGGTTTCAATCTCTTTTGTGAAGAAATTCCTGAATTCATTGAATTGTCTCTCTAATTGTTCTTGTAATTCATTGAATTTTTTTATGATAGCTATTTTGAATTCTCTGTGGTTTAGGTTATAGGTTTCTGTGTCTTCAGGGTTGGTTTCGGGGTGTTTGTCATTTTCCTCTTGGTCTGGAGCTTTAAGATACTTTTACATAGAGCCTGAGTTTTTTGCCTTATTATTTCTCATTCTGAGGATATCTAGTTGCAGTTTCCACCTGCTGCCACTGGGTGGAGGTCAGGAGCTGTGTGTTCTGAGCCCACTGATCTCTGGGGGGGATTGTGTTGAAGCGTAAGGTGTGTGGCGAGAGGGGCTCTCTCTTTCGCCTGCCCGACCTAGGGGCTTCCTTTCTTCTTCGCTATCTGTTCTCTTGGGGTGCTTGGATGTGAACTGCACCCCCGCGTCACTTCCTTGTGGGAATTGCTCAACGCTGCCTCTGTGAGAGCACTTGGAGAGTGATAGTTTTCCCGCAGAGGGCCGCTCCTCCTGGCTCTCTGTGAGAGGTTGGACCAGCATTGCAGATCGAATGGGGAGGGGGAGTAAATCTCCTTACCTCTCCCCATGTCCTCAGGGCTTCCCGGGCCTCCACCTTCAGAATTGCAGCTGCCAGGTCTCTTAGAAGTCTTTTGTGGTGAATGATTGTCCTCTGTTGGTATGCGAATGATGTTTTTGTTGTGTCTTAGGGGGCAGAGATTCAAAGGGGAAAGCTCACTCCACCATGATGCTGATATCACTGTGTTTTTACATTTTTAAAGAATTGAAAACAAATTAAAAGAAGAAAAACATTTTGGGACTCATGAAAATTATATGAAATTCAGAATTCAGCGTCCATCAATAAAATTGTACTGAGCCCAGCTACGCCCATTCACTTATGTGTTGGCGAGCCATATGACCCTTAAAGCCAAAAATATTTACTCTCTGCCTCTTTACAGAAAAAGTTTGCCAACTCTGTCTCAGGGTAAGATTTTGTATGAATTTAGGGTAAAGTTTTACGTCTATTCACTCGGTGGTGAGGAGTGGCCTTTTGTGTTCCCCCTGAATCCATTTATGAAGATGGCTTTCCTTTCCTGTATGTAAGACCAGCACTGGTTCTATGAATACAATTTTATATCATACCTGTTTTTCTGAATGAGCTTCCTTCTTTGATTTATTTTACAAAATGGTATTTGAAAAGACCAGCTCAGTATATTGCTTTACTACATAGGCAAAATTTTATTTCTGCGATAATCCTTTTTGAGTCAATATATAGTTGTGAAAGACATACTCACTGCAAATGCCACTTCAAATAAGTGTTCAGTAGGTATGTGATGCTGATGTAAAGCTGAGGAAATATTTCCTCTATCATTCACATTGGATCTGTTTCCTAAGGAGATCACTTGGTAACCCTTTAAATATGTCAATTCCATTTGTTTTTCTGTCTCTTAAAATATACCTCCTTTTTGGTCTAGATTAAAGGTTTTATAATGGTTAGCATTACCAGCTTTTCCGGCTTTATTAGTATTATGATCAGTCCTTTTATTTAACTAGGTACTAATTAATTATCTTTGGAACTATTTTTTAATAGATACAAGTCATACATCCTCTTAAATGTATTTGAGTTGTGTGTACTGACCCATATTAGAACAGTCTAACATCCTGTCTTATATTCTGGGCACCGTTATTAATTCTTGTTGGATTGTGACATTTCCATGTGCAAACATTGCTGCCATTCACTATCTTAAAGGGAGTATGGTTAAAAGGGAGTGTGGTTTTTTTTTTTTATAAATGGAATGCTTTATTTATTTATTTATTTTTTTTGGTGGGGAAGACCAGCCCTGAGCTAACATCTGTTGCCAATCCTCCCCTTTTTGCTGAGGAAGACTGGCCCTGGGCTAACATCCGTGCCCATCTTCCTCCACTTTATATGGGACACCGCCACAGCATGGCTGACAAGCAGTGCATCCGTGGGCGTCCGGGATCCGAACTCGCGAACCCTGGTCTGCCAAGCGCGGACTAAACCGCTGCGCCACCGGGCGGCCCCGGGAGTGTGGTTTTTAAGAACAGCTTTATTGACTTATGATTTGCACACCATGAAATTCACTTGTTTTAAGTGTATAATTAAATGAATTTTAGTAAATTTACAGAATTGTGCAACTATTACCATAGTCTAATTTTAGAATATTTCCATCACCCCAAAAAGAAACCTTGTGCCCATTTGCCCTGTTTCTCCTTCTCCCCCCAGCCTGGGCAACCACTGATATACTTTCTATCTCAATAGACTTGCCTTTTCTGAATATTTCACATAAATAGGATCATGTAATATGTGTTCTTTTGTGTCTGACTTCTTCCACTTAGCATTATGATTTTGAGGTCCCTCCATGTTGTAGCGTGTATCTTCATTCCTTTTTATTGTCAAGTAGTGTTCCATTCTGATTTATCACATTTTGTTTATCCACTTAACAGTTGGTTGGCATTTGGGTTGTTTCCACTTTTTTGCTATTATGAACAATGCTGCAACATAAACATACAAGCTTTGTATGGACATATGTTTTCATTTCTTTTGGATCTTTACCTAGGAGTGGGATTGCTGGGTCATATGGTAAATCTAGTTTAACATTTTAAGAAACTGCCAACTGTTTTCCAAAGTGGTTGTACCATTTTATATTTCAACTAGCAGCGTGTGAGGATTCTCTAAATCCTTGCTAATACTTGTTGTTGTCTGCCTTTTTGATTTTAGCTATCCTAGTGGGAATGAAATGCTATCTCATTGTGATTTTGCTTTGTATTTCTCTAATGACTAATGATGTTGAGCCTTTTTTCATATGCTTATTGGCAATTTGTATATTTTCTTTGGCGAAATGTCTATTCAGATCTTTGCCTATTTTTAAATTGTGTTATATGCCCTCTTATTATTGGGTTTTCCTTTATCACTTATGCTTTTGGTGTCATATATAAGAATTCTTTGCCTAACCCAAGGTCACAAAGATTTACTCCTATGTTTTCATTAACAATTGTATAGTTTTAGCTTTTACATTTAGATCTTTGATCCATTTTGAGGAAAAGATTCAAATGAATCCTTTTGCATATGGATGTTTGGTTTCCCAGCACCATTATTTGAAAAGACTGTCCTTTCTCCACTGGATTGCCCTTGTTCTTTTGTCAAAAATCAATTGTCCATAAATGTGTGGGTCTCTTTTTGGACTCTGTATTGTTTTATTGATCCATATGTCTATTTTTATTAAAAAATATTTTAAGATTCATTATTAAGTCCTGAAATTTGGTTTATCTGAACACCTTCCTGTCAGTCATTTATCAAACTAATTTAGCTGGGTAAGGGGAAATGCTTAGGAGGTTTGGCATGCAGAAATGGACGTTCACCTCTGTGTGTCAGTCATTCGGCAGCATATATTTAGTTCCAGCTGTGTGATAGGACGCAATGCCAGGTACCAACTCTTATAAATGCCACGATGGGCCCTGGGGGCAAAGACAAATCCCTTGCTAGGAAGTGGCTCATGGAGTTCATGAATCTATTTCCTCAGTTTCTCTTTTCTCTCCATAACTGGGCAGGCACTCAAGGGCTCACAGTTGAGGGCATGGCTAAGGTCACAGGCAGTGTGCAGATGACTAATCTTTTATTTATTGAACAAATCTTTGAATATCTACCGTCTGAAAAGTACTGTGCAAAGCACAAGGCATTTACAATGAGGACCTAAGACAGGGCCCTGTCCTTTTAGGGGGCTTATGTTTATGTATATCATGGACATAAGACTATTCTGTAAGGAAAATGATGATTCGTGGCCTCGTATAAACCAAGGAATGTGGAAGTGCAGAAGAGGGAAGCCACAGCCTGGGTGACATTTCTGACCTTAAAGGAAAGGTGAGGTTTCAGTAGCCAGAGGAAGAGTCAGAACAGAACAGCATTTCAGGTAAAAGGATTATCCTGAGTGCAAGCAGAGAAAATGACAGTGGTGGTTTGAGAATGTGACCTCAGCTCTTCAGCTGACATTCTTTCAAATTCTCTTAGCCTTTGGGATTGGAAGTGAAACTCTACTGATAGGGTGCTGGGACCCATGTATCTTGCAGCATATTCGCAGCTGTGTCCTGTGGTTCACCTCCAGAAATGTGGCCTCTGATTTGCTAGATGGTACCTGGCTCAAGCCTACTCTTGGCGGAACATCGATTGAAAAGAGAGGGTGCTCAGAACAAGGGTTGAAGACAAAATACCTTCCACGTAGGTTTTAGGCTTTAGTATGAGACACAAATGCGACATCTCCTCTGTGACTTTGGTTGTGTACAACTGGGAGGATTAGCTGTTGAGCATTTGTGGTCCACAGATCTCTGCTGAGTAGACTGGAATCTAGAAATCTGGCAAAATTGTAATGTCACTTAGGAAGTAATCACTTTGAAGAAATTGATAGCATCTTTGAAAGTTTTAATCCTCCTACAGAAGGTATAATTCTGTTGCAGAGGTTAATTTAACATCAGCGTATATAACATCTGTCAATTTTTTTTTCATTAAGTAATGAATGGAATAAACCTGTATTTATAATTTTATCCAAACATATCAGTTTCCCAGATATGTTTTACGGAGGTTTTATTTTGGAAAATATAAGTCATGGTACTGGGAACTTGGATTTTCATCTGGATTTAAGGAAACATTTTTTAACAGGGAAGAGGTGTTAAGCATTAGCATGGATTCTAGCAGAGGCAGTGGAATCTCATCATCTGGGGGTGTCTTTAAAAATAGTTTCAGTGTTCATCTCCCTGTGGCAGTTGTCTTGATCATAATCCTGGGTTATATCAAAGGTTTAATGAGGAGGATGCGACCAGTTGTTCTCAGTTGTTTATTTGAAAGGAATTGAGGAAATGGGCTTATGTTTAAAGAATAGTGAATTACTTTGCATATAAAGTACCAGAGAGTATCAAGAGTATTATAAAAGCCTTAAAAATATAAAATATGCTACTGAGAGACCCGCATATTTTCCAGTCCTTGACAGTTGAAAAGAGATGAAGCAACCGCTTGTGTCATCCCTTCCCTTTGTCGTCTGTTGCTCTGGCCAATAACACTCTGAAAGGGACACCAGGAAGTCCCCATGGCAGAGGGACCAGACCAGAAGATATCCGCACTTGCCAGCTGCGTCTCCTCTGGAGCCTTATCCCCCGGTGGATTTTGTTACTTGCCTAGCACTCACCCCTCTCTCTGAGGGCCTCGCTTCCTCCCTAGCCTGGGGCCTGCCTCGTATTATAACTGTTCCAGCCAGTGGCTCACTGTTGGGTTGAGGGCTGGCAGAGCCATGCTAGACATCATCCCTGAAGTAGATAGAGTTACTTTCCGAGGGCTCAGCTGGTTCTTTGATTTTTTTTGTGTGCACCGAGATTGTAGCTATTTTTTTCTATAAACAGCTATGTTGTTAAAGGCATTTTAAATGGTGCCAAAAGGAGAGAGGACAGTTCTTGTTTAGGGCAAGTATCCACTTATTTGCTGAATCCTTGTATAACAGGTCACGCACTGACAACCTATGGCGCATTTGACGAAAGGCCCAAAGGACGTAATTCAGCGCAGAAGTATTCAGTAAGCAGGTGCCACAGCCAGCACTTTAGTCTGAACTTCCTAAAGTTGTCACTTTCCAGTCCCTTTCCTGGGCTCTTCTCTCCCCACTCCCCAGCTGCTCCAGCTGCCTTCCCAGCGCTAAAAGATTTGCTCTGGGATCCTACCATGGCCTGCACTCTAGTGCCTCCTTCAAACCACCCCCTCCAAAAACATTATTCCATCTTATTGCCAACCGTGATTAAGATTTCTCGATAATAGATGTTGAGAAGAAAATCAGTCTGATCAAGTGACCTGGCATCAAGAGGCAGATGAGTGATCAGTTGCTCTATTTCAGGAGCTATATTTATTTTCAGATAGGAACTGAATGTATTTACCTGAATGCATTTCCAATTTCTAATAGTTAATCTGAACCTGACTTATGAAGTCGGTATGATCTTACCAGAGAGTCATTAGTAGGGATTTAGTGAGGAAATACACATTTTTTGAACTAGTTGTAAATCTTGGTTATGACTATAATTTAAATAAAGCTAATTTAAAATTCTTTAATTTTACATATTTTTATTGAAAAATATGCACAATTCTGTTTCAAAACTTTTTCAGTAAAAGCTAGAATTTGAAAATACAGTGGAATCTGTTTACAGTGTTGGTGGTAAAGGACAGGACTCCTTTGATGCTGTAGGTATAGACCACCTGTGTTGAACAGGCTTATTTTATGTCTAGTTATATTTTTTAGGACTTGGCACAAATGGACTCATGTAATACTTAGCTAGTATAATAGTATTCTTAGTTGCCATGATTTGTCTTGTTATGCTGCTATAGTCACATATTTACATTTGTATCCAAATTTGGTTAGAAGTGTTAAGTGATTATAACGCCCACTTTTCCCAGCTTTTTCTCTTTGATGCCCAAATTGTGGGAAGGTAAGCAGAATGAGAAAGAGGTGAGCATAAAAATGCTAGTGATGGTTCCTTCTCTTTTCCATACACTATTATTGAAAACTCCCCTTGATAGACAGCACTTACATGATATTTTGAAGTGATAAATGGTTGAAAGATTTGTATGAGTAATGAGCTTAGGAGGATATTTGAAAAATTTTTCAAAGGTGAGACTCATATCTTCCTGCTAAACTTCACTGGGTTTTACCCTCAGTGACAGAATGCTGGACAGAAACACCCTTCAGTCTCACCTAAAATCCCTCACCCCCTTTTGTAAAGACTCCATGGAATGGATAATGCTGATGTCTTTATAAACCGGTGCTCATTTGTTTGCCATTGTAGTATGGAGATTGTCTAGACGACATCTTTAATAAAAATTAACTCCAAAAAACAGTGGGCAGACACAAAAAAATTAACATGCAGAGTAATTGATTTCTGAATTTATTTATAACTCCTCAGCACCAAGACCTATACAGCTCTGCAAGCGATAAAGATCTGCAGGCTGAGGGGAAAACCTGCACAGAAATAGATTTTTGTCTGTCTTCCTTGACAAAAAGGAAGAACCAGGAGGAGAGATAGAGGACTCAAACCCAAATCCAAAACAAATTGCTACAAAAAAGAGTTACATGCTTTAAAAATTTTTTAAATTGAAATAGCCTTTTAAAAAGGTTCCTATGATGGTGATGAAACTGTCCAGAATAGAAGATAACAAATACCTAGGTGGGGCCAGCCCCATGGCATAGTGGTTATTTGGTGCACTCTGCTTCGGTGGCCTGGATTCATGGGTTTGGATCCCGGGCACAGACCTATGCCACTTGTCAGCCATGCTGTGGTGGCAACCCACATACAAAATAGAGGAAGATTGGCACAGATGTTAGCTCAGGACGAATCTTCCTCAGGAAAAAAAAAAAAACCTAGGTGAAACCGTGACTAAGATGCTCCCAAATTTTAAAGTGTTTATCAGTAATAGAAATGCTTTTATTTTATTTGACTACCTGTAGTTCCACCTTGTAGTGAAAGACTAGAGAAGACTTTTTGGTTTTGCTTGTTTTTTTAATTGATTATAGGTTGTCAACCTGAAAGCTTAAAAGAGAAATCTTTTTTTAGCAAAGAACTAATTGGGTCCAATATGAAGTAGGCAGATTATTTGTATTGCCTAGGACCAATACTGATTTGTTTAAAAGTCTGCATTATTTTATTCACGAATATGTTAATGTATGACAAATATCTTTATTTTATACTTTAAAAAAACAGTAAGGGAGATGAATTATGTATGGCTTTAATGCGAACCTAACATATCACATAAAAAAATCATGATCACCTTTCTATTGCATCAGATAAGGATATATCCCCAGTATACTTAACTGCAATAATTTAAAATTCATGGGAATTTAGGTAGAATCTGAGCTGTAGTTTTATTCTTTCACAATTCTTGAAGAAATAGTACTGAAATAAATTTGTAATAAACAAAACTGTTCAGATAAGGTAACTACCTAAGAGATACATTGTTTTTAAGCATTTGTGTGTATTTTAAAAGCATCAATTTGCTTATCAATAATTGATATGGTAATATGTTGATAGATTATTTTTATTTATTTTTTGAAGTTGGACTTCTCAGGGATTCTCCCAGGAGAATGTGGTAGCTTATTTTGCATGAGTGTATTTGTTTGAAGTAAAAAATGCATTGAGGGGCTGGCCCAGTGGCATAGCAGTTAAGTTTGTGTGCTCTGCTTTGGCGGTCCAGGGTTCGCAGGTTCCGATCCCAGGTGTGGACCGACACACCACTTGTCAACCCATGTTGTGGTGGCGTTCCATATAAAGTTGAGGAAGATGGGCATGGATGTTAGCCCAGGGCCAGTCTTCCTCAGCAAAAAGAGGAGGATTGGCAATGGACATTAGCTCAGGGCTAATCTTCATCAACAACAAAAACTTTATTGCTAAAATATGCTAAGCCTCATCTGAGCCTTCAGTGAGTCGTGATCTTTTTGCTGGTGGGTGGGTCTTGCATCCATGCTGACGGCTGCTGACTGATCAGGGTGGTGGTTGCTGAAGGTTGGGGTGGCTGTGGTAATTTTTAAAAATAAGACAGCAATGAAGTTTGCCACATTGAATGACTCTTCCTTTCATGGATGATTTCTTTGTAGCATCCAGTGCTGTTTGATAGCATTTTACCTACAGTAGAACTTTCAAAATTGGAGTCAGTCCTGTTAACCCTGACACTGTTTTTTCAACTAAGTTTATGTAATATTCTAAATCCTTTTTTGTCATTTCCACCATCTTCACAGCATCTTCACCAGGAGTAGATTCCATCTTAAGAAACCACTTTCTCTGTACATCCATGAGAAGCAACACCTCATGCATTAAAGTTTTATCATGAGATTGCAGCAGTTCAGTCACATCTCCAGGCTGCACCTTTGATTTTAGTTCTCTTTCTACCACATTTACAGTGACTTCCTCAACTGAAGTCTTGGACTCCTCCAAGTCATCCATGTGGGTTGCCATCAACTTCTTCCAAACTCCTGTTAATGTTAATATTTTGACTTCTTCCCATGAATCATGAATGTTCTTAATGGCATCTAGAATGGTGAATCCTTTCCAGAAGGTTTTCAATTTACCTTGCCCAGATCCATCAGAGGAATCACTATCTATCTAAGGCAGCTATGGCCTTATGAAATGTATTTCTTGAATAATAAGAGTTGAGAATTGAAATTACTCCTTGATCCATGGGCTGCAGAATGGATGTTGTGTTTGCAGGCATGAAAACAACATTAATCTCATTTTATGTCTCCATCAGAGCTCTTGGATGACCAGATGCATTGTCAGTGAGCAGTAATATTTTGAAAGGAATCTTTTTTTCTGAGTAGTAGTCTCAAGAGTAGGCTTAAAATATTCAGTACACTGTGTTATAGACAGATGTGCTGTCGTCCAGGCTTTGTTGTATTTACAGAGCACAGACAGGGTAGATTTAACATAATTCTTAACGACCTTAGGATTTTCAGAATAGTAAGTGAACATTGGCTACAACTTAAAGTCACCATCTGCATGAGCCCCTAACAAGAGAGTCAGCCTGTCCTTTGAAGCTTTGAAGCTAAGCATTAACTTCTCCTCTCTAGCTATTAAAGTCCTGGATGGCATTTTCTTCTGATATGAGGCTGTTTTGTCTACATTGAAAATTTGTTTTCTAGTGTAGCCACCTTCATTAATTATCTCAGCTAAATCTGGGGAACTTGCTGCAGCTTCTACATCAACACTTGCTGCTTCACCTTGCACTGTTACGTTATGGAGATGGCTTCTTTCCTTAAATCTTGTGAACCAACCTCTGCTAGCTTCAATCTTTTCTTCTGCAGCTTCCTCACCTCTCTCAGCCTTCACAGAACTGAAGAGAGTTAGGGCCTTGCTCTGGATCAGGCTTTGGCTTAGGGGAATGTTGCAGCTGGTTTGATCTTCTCTCCAGACCACTACAACTTTCTCCATATCAGCAATAAGGCTGTTGCACTGTCTTATCATTTGTGTGTTCACTACGGTAGCAATTTAATTTCCTTCAAGAACTTTTCCTTTGCATTTACAATTTGGCTAACTGTTTGGTGCAAGAGGTCTAACTTTTGGCTTGTCTGCGCTTTTGACATGCCTTCCTCATTAAGCTTAATCATTTCTAGCTTTTGATTTAAAGTGAGAGATGTGCGACTCTTCCTGTCACTTGAACATTTAGAGGCCATTGTAGGGTTATTAACTGGCCTAATTTCAGTATTGTTGTCTCAGGGAATAGGGAGGTCCGAGGAGAGGGAGAGAGATGGGGGAACAGCCAGTCAGTAGAGCAGTCAGAACACGTACAATATTTATTGATTAAGTTCACTATCTTATATGGGTGCGGTTTGTGGTACCCCCAAACATTAGAATAGTAACATCAAAGATCACTAATCGCAGATCGCCATAACAAATATAGTAAATAGTACAGTCATGCATCGCATAACAGCGTTTTGGTCAGTGACAGACCGCGTGTATGATGGTGGTCCCATAAGATCAGTGTCATGCAGCCTGGGTGTGTAGTAGGCTATACCATCTAGGTTTGTGTCAACGCACTCTGGGATGTTCGAACAATGACAAAATTGACGCATTTCTCAGAACGTATCTTCATCATTAAGTGACTCATGACTGTAATGAAAAAGTTTGAAATATTGCCAGAATTACCAAAATGTGATAGAGACACAAAGGGAGCAAATGCTGTTGGAAAAATGGTGCCAGTAGACTTGCTATATGCAGGGTTGCCACAAACCTTCAATTTGTAAAAAACACGATTATCAGCAAAGGGCAATAAAGCAAAGCACAATCAAACAAGGTAGGCCTGTACAAGACAGCGAGATGATCTCATTTGAGACAAGCTTTCTTTTATTATTTATGTTCCTTTCTAAAGATAGCCGGTTGTTTTCCAGAACACCATATCTTTTAGATGTAGGACCTCTTTAAGAGAGGACTGTGACTCCTTCCTGTGAGGACATGTTGCTCCTTGCTGCTGTGACAGGGTGTGAGCATTTTACCCAGCGTTCGCTGATTGAATGTCCTCTCTATGTGCTTTTTCCTGAGGGACCTTTCCTTCATTATTATGTACAGATTGGACCCTTGGCGGCTTTATCTGTTGTTTGGGTTTGCTCAACATGATGGGGAGGAGGCTTTTATATTGGTCAGAGATGCTGTGTTCTCATTCTGCTTAGAAGCCTGCAGTGGTTCTCTTTGCTTAGGAAAAGTCTAAGCTTCTTAAGTGGCACATGAAGCCACCATGTCCTGCAGCCCACCTGTCCTCCCTCACCTCCCATTTCCCTGATTTCATGGACTGCTTTCTTGCTTGGAATTCACCATAGAGTTGCATCCTTGACGTTTTTGTTGTTGTTGTTCTTGTTCTTCCCTCCCGTTGGAAGATTCCCATCTTCTTTGCTAGGAGGACTTCTTAGACTCCAGACTTGGTTAAAGGTCCTCTCTAGGTTTCTGTTGTCTCAGGCTGCAGGCTTCAAGAGCTGGCACACTCTTATTATTCATCTTTGTACCCTTAGAAGTTCAGTGATACCCTGGCATGTAATGGATGCTCAATAAATATTTTGTGACCTGAACTGAAATGCAACTACATGGTAGCAGTAAGTTTAAATATGGGCAGTAAAATTTTTCTGGACTTTGTCTAGATTAACATCAACCCCTACCAAGTCAGGCTTTTGAGAAAGTCAGTGTTGAACATTAAGTAAGCGATGTGATGATCTTACCTTCAAAGTTGAATTCGATTTAGCCCAGGTAAAACCAAGCAATTACAAGTTAACAAAATGTTTAGAGTAGTATTTTTGATTGGTTAAGCCATTTAGATGATACAGCCCCGGCATAATCTACTGTATTCTCTCTCACAAATAAATTTAAAATATTGCCTATGTTGTTGCCACCAGTGCCTTGTTTAGATTCCCCATCCCCTTTTTCTGCTTTATTTTCCTTCCTTAGGATCTCTTCTTAAGCAAAAGATTAGTGCCCTCTAGGGGTGAACTGCACGTGTAGTGTAGTCAACACATTTTAAAAAGCACTGCAAAATTCTGGGAGAATTGTATGAAATGCAGAAAATGATGCTTCATCCTTGTTATGTAATTCAAGTTATATAATTCGGTCCCAGAGTATCTCAAAGTGCTTTCGCTCTGCTCATCACTTCCCCTGGCACAATGTTTCTGACAGTGTTTTGTCCCACAGGGAGAAAATATCCAAAATGAGAAGAAAGCATGTTTTATTAAAAATTGAAAATGGAAGGTTACGACTGTTGGCAGTTAGCGTAGTCATCTGTGAAGGACAGTTGCAGGCCGAATGTCTGTGACTCAGACTTGGGGCAAAATAAAAAGCTTTTCTGTGTCAGCTTACCCATTTAATTCCTTCTTCTCTTTCCCCTAAATTGATCACTTGATCAGATATTTTTCTAGAACCCCAATTATTTCCACTTGGTTTATCCACTACAGCTCCTTCTCCATGATGTTGATTTTTGATTATCGACATTCTCTTTTATCCTGTTCTTTTTGTGGTGAGGAAGAGGAGCCAATATTTATGAATCACTTAGCATTGGGTCAGGTACCTAGTAATAACTCAGTGTGTATGTATTTTTTTGTTTATTATTGTTAATAATGGTGATGTTTGTTTTACACAGAATGCTAAAGATGATAACAATGATATATTTATGTAGCATTTTTCGTATACAGTATTTCTGTGGATCCTCAGAGTAATCACTTGAGACAGGACAGATAAGCAGGATTACATATAACCATTGCCTCAGGATTTTTTCAAGCATTGCAGAAGTTAAATTAGTCTCTTTCTGTATTTTCTTCTAAAATTTTTAAGAAATTAAGCCACAAGGCTTAAGAGTAGCTTTCCATTTTGCTTATTTTCTTTTAAGTTGATACATTGATTTTAAAAAATGGTCATAATTTTATTTTCAGATCATAGAATTTTTATTCTCTAGTTTGAACTAGAGGCCGTCTGTTTTCAAACTTTTATTTTGCAGGAGAGAAAATGGAGGCCTAGAGAGTTTAGGCAGCTGGTGCTAGTTTATGAGACCTGTGGCAGAAGCAAGACTAAAACGCTGGTCTCCTAATTCGTTTTCCCTCATGTTTTCTCTTTCCTTAACTTGGTTTTGCAGGGCATAATATTTTTATTCCCCTTCTCTAAACAAGTCTAATTTAATTTTTCTTTGTTGTTGCATAAATAAGATGGTGAAAAATGACACCTGGTTTTAGAAAGTTTTCCTGATGCAGAAGGTTTAGTTCAGTCTGGCAAAGCAAGTTGTGAAATTGCCTTCCTATGAAATAAGTGTTCAGAATCACACCCCATCTTTAACTGTCCTGGAGTGAGAATGACATAGGAAGTGGGTAAGGAGTGAAATGTGACTCTGGCAGGGCGTGGGTGGGTATAGCGGACCAGAGAGCACAGAATTCTCGGCACTGTGTGTTAGTTACTGAAATGGGAGGCCCCATCCTGATCGTGTGCTTGTCTTCCACTGTCCCTCTGTGTGCTGAGGATGTCAGGCCTGCACAATAAAGTCATTTATTTTGAGATATTAAGCAGCTGGCTGAGAACCAGGAACTACATAATATTGTTTATATAAATGGGATCTCTTATGTTCCCATTCAGGCTCTTTTAGAGTTAGGCTGCTTTCTGGTTATACTGGCGATACACAGAGAAGTACATAGATTTAGGTGCATTGATGTGCATGGAATTCACAAGCTGAGCTCTTCTGCTTTGTTTTTCCATTCCCTGTCTTTTTTTTTTCTTTTTGAGGAAGATTGGCTCTGAGCTAACATCTCTTGCCAATCTTCCTCCTTTTTTCCTTTTTTTCTCCCCACAGCCCCAGTAGATAGTTGCGTGTCATAGTTGTGCATCCTTCTAGTTGCTCTATGTGGGACGCTGCCTCAGCATGGCTTGATGAGTGGTGCGTAGGTCTGCGCCCAGGATCCGAACCTGCAAACCCCAGGCCGCCAAAGTGGAGCACACGAACTTAACCCCTACACCACCAGGCCAGCCCCGTGCCTTGGTTTTAAGTAAGGCCTTAGGCTTATAAATTAAACTCACGGTTTGGAATGGGGCTAAGTGAATTCTTACAAGGCTCTCATATGTGAGTAGAAAATTAAATATTCGTGCTCATTTCACTAAGTTGCTTATCTGCCTGCATATAATAGTAGTAGATGTGTTCCTGAAAAGATCCTTGAAAATTGATTCATCTCTGAAATATAATGGAATACTTGAGGGGATTGTCATTTAATGGAATCCCAAGGTAAACATTCTAATGGAGGGGATAATCCTTTTGTAACTTATTTGGATATTTATAGATTTTCTAAATAAGGATTGCCTAAAATGTGTTATGATATGCTTTTTTTTAGAGAAATAAAGTATTTTTTAAGCTTTCTTTTACTGGTGTATAATTATCTTGTGTCACCAAACATTTAACTGATATTCCTTGGGAATTAGGAAATCAAAATAAGATGTCAGTTCGTGAAGATGGGGACACTTGGTTAAAGTAATTTTTGACTCACTTTCAGTTTTCCTGGCCATTTTATAGGTACTATTGACATTAGCAATTACTTAGAGCTACTGAGCCTAAGTGTAATACTTAATTATTTGTAGTTAATGATGCATAGATTGGTAATTGAATATTAAAAGGTTCTGTGACTTAGGCAAAAAGTCCCAGAACACTGGGTATAGGAATCAGTAAATTTGATATGAAACTCTTCAGAGGATTTTTTCTTCATTAATCAAAAATATTTTCTGACACTAATAAAAGATACTGCAAAATATGTATATAGTCAACTAAGATAATAAAGTTTAATGGCATTTAAACTACTTTTTTAGAATGAAAGACTTACCCATCAAAGGTTTGCTTCCTGTTTACATTAGGCCTTTTCTTGCTTGTTATGTAGTCAGATAGTTTTGATCCTATTTTAGATCTTTTTATTATGTTGTGCTGTATATTCACTTGACATTTTGGAAGTACAAAGAAGATTGATTCATACGTACAAAACCTTCAGAGTTTACTCCCAAACTGACAAGCATATAGGGCTTGTGCCCTACGTGTGCTGTAGGTAGGATTCTGGTGTCTGCATCTTTCTGGACCATTGCTTTGGCTCCTTTCATGAGAGCAGTGCAAAGTAATGCAACCCAGAATCACCAAAAGATGAGAAAATGGAAATGTGCCAACACTCTGTGGAGCAGCCATCTTACTAGCCTGCTTTGACATTTGTCTGTCTAGCACAAACCTCACAAGAGGCCAAGTATGTGCAGGAGATATCCCTGCTTGGCTGACTGAACAGAGCTTTTGGGAGATCTTTGGTGGTTTGTGCTCTAAAATCGCATGCTTAAATCAGGCCTGTGCAATGGAGGAATAAGCTATTACAGGTTGAGTGGTAACTTTGTGCTAGTGTTAACGTGGTTATGAAAACCCTCCACCGCAGGAAGACTTACGTTGTGCAGAGGGAGGTTTGGACAGAGGTCTTCTCACCTGACATATGTGAATTTTAAGAAACTTTTTATTTTGAAGGAAATTTCAAAAATAGTACATAGAGTCTCATGTACCCTTCACCCAGCTTATGTCGATGGATTTTAAAAGTGTGGAGTGTGGGGGGCTGACCTGGTGGCTTAGTGGTTAAGTTCATGCTCTCCGCTTCGGTGGCCCGGGGTTTCGCAGGTTCGGATCCCGGGCGCGGACAGACGCACTGCTTGTCGAGCCATGCTGTGGCATCCCATATAAAGTAGAGGAAGATGGGCACAGATGTTAGCTCAGGGCCAGTCTTCCTCAGCAAAAAGAGGAGGATTGCCAGTGGATGTTAGCTCAGGGGTGGTCTTCCTCACACATACACACACACACACACAAAAGTGTGGTGTGTGTATCTCTGGGCATCCTGGATCTTGGGGCACAAAGAGTAGAAAGATAAACTGGGCGGTAAAATCTTGCTTCTCTTGCTATGGTGTCTTTGGTTGCTATGTCAGGAATCATGAGTAAGGTCATTGCCATTGCCTATATTTAAAAAATTGTAATCCCATATCATTGTCCAGGCTTATGTTTACTCTAGCCTGTTAACAATGTAATAATTCTTTATGAATTATTAATTTACTTGTTTTAGTTTTTAAGTAATGAGAGAATCAAAATTTAAAAATCACTGTGTGAATGAACACCCTATGAGGAATATTTTCCACTTGGCCCCTCTCTTGTTTGAGTTTCAAGGATGGTCCTGGGTTCTAGGACTAAAAGTTTTAAATTGCTTTTCTCTGTGTAGGTTCGAAAACATGTGAACGACCTCTACGAAGACTTAAGGGATGGACACAATTTGATCTCTCTTTTAGAGGTTCTTTCAGGAGATACCTTGGTAAGTTTTAAATTTCTTAATTTACTTTGAAGAACATATAATCCTCTGTGTATGTGACCAGTATGTTTGCAGCACAGACTATTCAGATTTTTGCAACATTCATCTTTTGATCTATGAATTCTGCCTGAAAAAGCAACTTCTGATTAGATTCCTAATCATTTTCAGACTTCAAATGATGTGAATTTGGGAGATTGAAGCACTTTGATTACTCTGCTTATATAATCAATTCTATAATTAAAATACTATTTTTATTCTTGCTTTTTTTACCTTTGGGTTTTTTTGCTTAGCAGAAGTTGGATGCATAATATAACCGCATATTAAAAGACTCACAAATAGCAAGGAAATAAATGTCGCTTTCTGAAAATGGTCTAACCCATTCCATAGGTGTCATTTCTTTTTTTGTGGACATTACTTCCCCTTCTTGGTTACTTGTTCTCCTTCATTCTATTCTGTTCACGCTCTTCTTTTCATTTCTGGTCTGTCTTGTGTCTTTGCTGTCCTATCTTCTGTCTGTTGTATTCATTAGCCAAGGGAGCGAGATTTTTTGAAGACCTTACGATTGGTGAGTGCAACAGAAGCATGCGAATATGAACAGCATGAGGATGTGGAGGATGAGGATAAGGGGGTAGGTGTCAGCCCCCATAACTCGACTAACCTAGCTGTTACAGTGCGGTGAGCGCTAATGTGATAGAGAAGTAACCCACGGGTTCGGGCTCCTTTGTAGAAAACTGTAGAAAGGACCAAAACCCATAGTGAGGTGGATGTGTGTGTACCAAAAAATTGGACAAAGGAAATATTTTCTCTTTAAATTTGTTTCTCCATTACTGTGCACTGTGTGGTAATTGAACATATGCACTTAAATTATGTGATGGTATTTTAGCTAAAGACTTTTATATACATTTTATATAAATACAGAAATCTTACAACTAGCCTGCTAATTTTTATGCAAATTTATTCACTTCCGGAATTTAAATTTCAAACATATCAACTCTATTGCTTTATTTGAAAGAATGCATGGAAATTTATTTAATATTTAAGCTTATACTTTAAATCATACCTGTTAGCAATAGTTATTTGATGGACATTTTTTACCTATCTTCCATGTCTCATTTTATTTAGAAGGGGGGAAGGTTTTAAAATCTAGAGTCCTGATAGAACGCACAGAGCTGTTTCATCTCCGTGCCTTAGTTGACATCAGCCCACCTTTGCAAGACACATGTGCTTCTTTTGACATCTACATCCCGAGTGCCCTCTGATTTCATTGGAAATTGTGCTTCTTTTAGATCCAGTGGGTGAATTGATCAACATCATTTCTCCCTATTTTTCCGTTCCATAGTCTGCTGTCTGTTTTATTATGGTGACTTTGGCTTCAGCAACCTATGCATATTTGAGAAGCTAAGCCATCAGTTTTCTTTTTTTCCCTTTGGAAGATTTTATGTGGTAAATTTCATCTCCATTCTTTGTATTTTTGTTAAGCATTTTCTCAGCTCTGTTTCCTTATGTTTTCCTTCTGCTAACTTGTAACGTTTCTCAGAGAAACGTCATCAAGGAAAAGAATTATGGTTTGTCAGTTTTCCTGAGACGGTAGATAATTGTGTCCATCCTCAAGCAGTGTAAAACTATTACAGAGTCCAACTGATTTTGTGAAAAAGCTAAAATAAAGAGGAAATATATTATATGGTTTTAATTGCTTTTCTCTCTTCCTCTATCATGCCTAAGTAAAACTCCACTGTCTTTCTCTTTCTTGGTGATTTTTATACTAACTGCATGCTACTTTACCTCATTTTCATTAACATGCCATACATATATATAATTAGAAAAACCCTCTTGTTAATAGAGTTTATTAAGAAGGCAAAATGGGGAATGGTATTTAATTCTTTTTGGACATCCATAGCTAAATAACTGTAGGCTAGAATTGTAGTATAGGGAATATAAAAAGTCTATGTGTTCTGTGGTATTTTCTCTTTTCCTTATGTTTAAATAAAACATTTGGAATAAAGTGTATGTTTAAATAAAACATGTTCAGAAAAATCCATAGTAGTTTAAATTCAATTCCAGATAATACAAAAAAATTAAAAATATCTTTAAAAAATGTAATGAGTTTACCCAAACAGTACATACTGTCTTGACATATTAAGATGAGCATAAAATATATATTATATTTAGCATGGTCAGTGGTATCAGAAACTATAGTGTTTTTTATACCCTGCATTTTTCTATTCTTAGCCCAGAGAGAAAGGTCGGATGCGTTTCCACAGACTACAGAATGTACAAATTGCACTTGACTATTTGAAAAGACGCCAGGTATGATGTTTTCCAAAGACCATAATCATATAAATGTGTGTGACTGAGTAAATCTACATAGAAACATGTCAGGGAATGAAAAGGTTAAACTTGACTGTAAATTATAATAGTTAAACATGTGCTTTTGTGAGACAAATATTTAAAAATGTTTTTAAACATTTGCTCCAAAGAAAAGGAAGTTAAGTAAGCCCAGAGGAATTGTAAGTGGCGACATTTCCATCTGAATAAGAGCTAGTACTGATTTTCCTTCTGTTAGAATTGGAATGCTTTTGCCTAGGAAGTTAATGACGTTTTAGTAGCAACAGAATGTTAAGAATGCCCATGAACAGTTCTTAGTAGTCGGGAGGCAGTACTTTTATTTTTTATGCTTAGTATATAAAATTATTTTTATAAAAAATGGTTTATATAATACTTTTAAAAAACTTAGTGTAAGCATTTTTAATACTTAGTAGTGATGAGGTAATTTTTTTATAAGTAGATAATATTGGATAATTTATGAGGGGTTAAAAATAAAACAATTCTGACAGCAGCCCTCAAGTAGCTTGAGGTTTTAGAAGAAATCATGGAAAAGAATGAACACCATATTGGATATGATCTTGATTTGGTGGCATTGTATGTTATAGTGGTATAAGCCAAAGTATTAGTAATATTTTGATTAGTAGGAAAAAGGAGAAAAAGAAATTCGGGAGAGTTGAAAGTTAGTGAAAACAATGAGAAATCAGAGGTGGCAACAATTTTCCTCATTAATAGAGTGGGGAAAAAGAGAGGGAAAGGGAAAAAGGGAAACACTATCCTTTATTATTCGTTTATTTAGTTTATTATGAACATTAAAATACTTTTACTTATTAAATTCTAATAAACAGTGCTTATTATTTTTAAATGTTATTTGTATTTGCCTTATTATGCCTAATTCTAGTGGAAATTTCCAGAAGAATTAATGGTTAATTATGCTGTATTGTCTGAAAAGCTTTTGGCAGTGTTTTGTCCAGGAAGTAAAATGTTAGGTATTATGGTGTTTAATTCGTGATATTTAATTCTTTTATCTAGGAATTAAATGTTAGATATCATCATTACATTTATTTACCTAAAAATGCATAATTTGACAGTTGATAAGCTTTAAGTCTGAGTATTATATATACTTTTTATATGTGAGCAGCCTTCCAAATATCCAGTGACTTATATATTTGCTTATCTTGGTAACAATTTATGGTAGACAAATAGAAAAATAATGCTAGGTTTTTTTTTTTCACCCTTTGTGATGGAAGTATGAGAAAGATGTTAAAACTATTTTATGGTTCAGAACAGTTTCTTTTTTAATAGTAAGAGTAAAATAAAGCTTATTTTCAAAAGACAATTATTTTTAATTTTAAAATCTCAAATATTTAGGACTTCTCAGTTTGAGTTGTATTTTTGTGTTGACAGGTGAGTACTTTTAATACTTGCTCTAGGAATCAAAACCAGAATAATACCTGTTTTTCCTTTGTGGTTACTCTATAACATGCAATCTAAAACAAGTGAAGATAGGGGGTAAGACAGTATTTTGAGGATTACTGTTTTTTTAAATCACTCATTTTTTTCTTTGTGTAATTTAGAATTGCTTTTATGTAGATAAAGATAACTCATGTGCTGGTTTGAAAAATAGTTTGCTTTTCTCTCTTCTTCACTTATAACACAGGTGAAATTAGTGAATATTAGAAATGATGACATAACAGATGGAAATCCCAAATTGACTTTGGGATTAATATGGACAATAATTTTGCACTTTCAGGTAAGCCCAATTTTTCTTACTTATTTCTTTTAGCCTCTCATTGCTAGTTTTCATGTGGTTCATAGGAAGGGTGATTCGTATGTATTCATGTCCTCCGGAAGAAAATAAATTCCAGGCTTATTTTCTTAAACAATGTATTTGAATTGTTCTTTTCAAGTAACGTGCTTCATGTGAACCTGACACCCCATTTCCTGGTGTCCACAAGCTTAAATGTTTTTAGGACAATGCTTGTAATCTCAGAAGATAAAGGTTTCTTTTTGTTCAATGTAGACACATTTCTTTTGTTTATTGGACGGTATTACCTGAATTAGATACATGAAAATTTTGACTCAGTTCTTATTTACAATGGTTTTTCTTGATACTATTGTTTGTCAACTATGCAGACTCTTTCCTCCTATTGACAGACACTAGATGGCAGTATAATTACCATAAAGAGATCTGAATTAGAAGTATCCAGGTTTTCTGTAGAGCTGCACATTCTCAAACTAGATTTGAGGAGAGTAAATGCAAATTATTAACTATGAATTATCTAATCTGTGCCAATTCAGGGCTGATTATGATTTTTAGTTTTTGTAAAATGATGCATTTTGAAAAAATCGTCTTCCTTTGATTTATGGTGAGTCCTAACTTTGGAACTTGCTTTAGTTTATTAGCCGCGTGCCTGCTCACACAGTGTTCAGTGTGCAGCACAGAGCCTGACCCATCGTAGGCGCACAGCACATCTTACTGATCGACCGCTTGTGGTTGGACCTCGAAGGAGGAAGAGAGAGCTTGACAGCTTCAGAAAGGACCTGGGGTTTTGAACCAAATCTTGAGAGTAGTAATACTTATTTCTTATTTTTTAAAAATTTGACTGGGCTATAGGTTTTGTAGGAGAATGGTGGAAAATAACGTGCCTGGGGCTCATTTGGTTACAGGATAAATCTGACAGGTATGGAGAGCCACAGGAAGTAGAGTCTAGGTGAGTTCCAGGACCTGGATAGGCAGTTGAACAAAGTTGCAGCAGTAAGAAATCAGAGGAGACCCAGGTAAGCAGACCCAGGTACCAGGAGACCCAGATAACCAGGTGTCAACCAGCCAGACCACAGGGCAGCTAATATAGGTGCCTGTCCACTCAGCTGGGCTATTGCTGTTGGGAGATCCAGTAAGAAGAACTGGCAGCAGGACCCTGAAGGGCTGAGGGTCCCCATTACTAGAGGACTCCATCCTTAGGGGACCTAGAGTCCTGAGCACTAACTGAGGCAGGGGTTTGGGCACAAAGCCAGGCCTTGTTACCAGAATTTGGTGAAGATTAAATAGAACTGGCCCAAAAGCAGATTTCAGGTGAAGTTCCTCAACAGCTTTCTCAGGGGTCCTTTACTTAGCCCCAAGTGGATCAGGTCCCAGAACTTTAGTAGGGTTGAAACTGCAAGAACCCCACCTGGGAAGGTTAGAGGCCTATTGGAGCAGTGAGCCAATCACATCACTACCGACAGAGCTGGTGAGCACACAGGTTGGGTCTGGATTTTAATGTCAGAGTCAGAATTGCTGTGGGGCAGGGGGAAGGCACCCAGGCTTTGGAGGGAGGCAGGGCTGACTTTCATTGTTGGTTCTTTTATTTATGGCTGTGATGGCATTGAGTAAATCACTTAACCACTCTGAGCTTGAAAAATAATGTTTTAGGAAACTGAATCTCTTAATTCTATGTAAAAAAAATTGGAATGAGCAGAGTCCATAGTCAGGGAGATAAGCTAAGAAGCTGACATGGTGATTTCAGAGTGGCGTGATAAAGGCCAGGACTCAGATGGGGATGAAAAATTGAATTCAAGAGATTTTTGAGGGAAGAAGGAAAGGACTTGGTGACGGCATAGAGGATGAAGGAGAGGGATTAAAGATGACTGTAAACTGTTTAGCCTGGGAGATAAAAAACCAGTAGGCTACCTACAGAAATGAGGTTGATGGTAAGGGGAAAAACTAATGACCTTCTGGGTGGGTTTGATGGCGTGGTGGGATAGCCTGTGCATCTGTTTGCTGAGCGGTTGGAGGTATGTGAGCAGAGCTGTGAAGTCAGAGGTACAGAAAATAAACGTGAGAGTTATCAATGTACAAATAGTCATTGACTCTCTCAGAAAGAAGCGATCTTCAGAGGATTCAGGAGAAGAGCATATGTGGAGAAGAGCCGAGAACTAAGGACAGAAATCTGGGGAAGGCCCGTGATTAGGGTGCAGGAGGAAGAAGATCCATCTGGGCAAACGGAAAAGGAACATTTGGAGAGATGGATGAAGCAAAAAGAAAATGTAGTGTTGATGAAACCAAGGAAAGAGGATTTCAAGTGGAAAGGATTGGTGAGCGATGTGAAATGGCATTGGAGAGCTTGAGAAACTTCAGACTGAGTACAGGTTAATGGTTTTGTCTAGGAGACATTGGAGACCTTGGAGAAAATACTCCCAAGCACCTGGGAACAGAAACCAGAAAAGAACAGACCAAACTGTGAGAAACAGTATACTGAGAACCTAAGTTTGAAGAAATTTAAAGCAAAAGTTCGTTCAAAAAGAATTCTATATTAAGAAAGCTGTTTGGGGTTCAGGTGTCATTGGAGGAGAGGGGAGGACCAGCCACAGAAGTACCAAAAGAAGTTTTGCTTCTAATAAGATCCTGTGGCACATATTATGGAATCCAGGGTATTTTAGGACCTGAATTACAAGATATTATGACTGTTAAATTATCTCCAATATTGAAAAATTTAGACTGAGATTTGTTTAATATGGAATACATCAATATTTTGGTAAACAGAAATGTCTTTCTTTTTGCTGAGGAAGATTTGCCTCTGTGCCAGTCTTCCTCTATTTTGCATGTGGGTTGCCACCCCAGCGTGGTTGCCTACCAGTGGTGTACGTCCATGCCTGGGATCTGAACCCACGAACCTGGGCCACTGAAGTGGAGTGTGCCAAACTTAACCACTAGGCCATGGGGGCATCCCCGATATGTCTTTCTTATTTAAATGAAATAACTTTTCTTAATACTAGGATAATTTAAGATCAGAATCATTTTACTGGTTATGCCAAGATATAAGGCTATTTATAGTGATAATCATCCTCACTCAAAGTGACTGGGCTTTTTTTTCCCCCCTGTATAGTTTACATAAATAAAGGAAGTAATTTCAGAAGACCATTTTATTTATTTATTTATTTTTATCATATTTGTTATGAGCATCACAAATTGATTCTCTTTTCCAGTTAGGCTGTCTGAAGGTAAGCATTATGAACACAGTAATCCTATATCACTGGCCACCATATGCTAGATGCAGAGATACTAAGATAGTGAAGTGTGTTGTTCTGTCTACTGGGAGAATGTTCATAAAACTGACTGTAATCCAGAGTGATGAATCTATGGCAATACAAATAAAAATAGGGATGTAGAGGAGGGAGTGTTGTGGTAGGATCAGGAAGGTGTTAGAGAATAAGGGAAATTTTCACTGATACTAGAGACGGGCTTTGCAAGATGAATGCCAGCTACCAGACAGAGACTAAAGGTGGGCCATTTTTAGGAGAGGAAGCAGTGTGCAATGGCCTGAAAGTGGACAGTTGCTCAGTTTGGCAGGGCTGGAAGGAAGGCCGGGTGGAGTGAAAATCGCTGGTTGCGCTTCTGTCTTGTCAGTACAAATACCAGCCGTTATACTTTTAAATTCTCTTGAATGATCTTCCACTGCCATTGAAAACATTGAGAATCAAATTAAAAACAAACAAGCCAGCAAGCCTGAGGCTTTATTTTTGCCAGATTGTCTTTTAGGATATTGTTTCATTTTCTCTTTAAATGATTAAGGAAAACCTTACCATGCAGGCCTATTATTGACAAATATCAGCAACATTGCAAGCTTGACTGTTTGATTGAATATTCTTGTTTAGAAAAATATAATGAGTTCCACCTTTTGATCAATCTGAAGACTACTTAGAGAAAGGCAGTTATCAATTTTTTTTAAATTAGTCAAATGATTTCTGCTTACGTGTAAGTCCAGTCATGCCATACTAATTTCCTTTTTACCATATCTGTGACTCAGTGTTGGAGTATGCACACCTCAGATGATCAGGTGCCGTACTGATTTATTATTTTTACAGCAAGTCCCTAGTAAAACTGTATAATATTTAACTAGGGTACAATTATAAAAGTTACATGAAAAGTTTACCTGCCTTAATTCATGTTTAAGAATTCACAGGTGTTTCTTTTGGCTAAGCATTCCATGCTTTAAATCATAAAATTTATCAATTTGCTTATATGAAAATCCTAATGATCACATAACAAAAATGCCCTGGAAATTAATGTCATGTGAAAAACATTACAAACTATTTTAAAAGATTGATTTTAGAAATAATTTTAATGCAGTATTTTAGGCATTTATTATCTCTCTGTTCAGCTGTTGAATCATCCTGTTATTTTTTTATGACTGCTCTTTTGAGTGAGAGTCTTAGTATAATTTACAGAGTTTTTTTGAGCCTTTTTTTTTTTTCCAAGTCCCAAAATTTGTTGGTGTTTAAGAAAAAAATTATGTGGGGTAGGGACTCTCTGAAACTAAACTTGAAAGGCACTTTGACACTGAGTGTGACAGGCACTTTGCTCCACATCTCCGGACTGGTTATTTGCTTTCTCTCTGCTCTCGGATTTGTTGAGCCACCAGTAGTTTCAAAGGTTAGTGCAAACTTGGGGAGTGTAACTGCATTTCAGAAAACTGAAAGTTAAAGCGAGGGTCAGAATCTTCTCGCACACTTAAGCTGAGGGTTTGCCTTGAAAGCTCATCAGTGTTGTGATTTGACAGTGAGCAGTACTGTTTGTCTAAGAGGATTGGTGGCCAGAAATAAGCCACGGTGTCTAATGAGACCCAGGGACCCAGCTGGGCAAGATGCCATGGCATTTCTTGCGTGTGCCTTTCTCATAAGCAACATGGCCTCATGCTGAAGAGGATGGTCGCAAAGTCTGAGGAATTAGAGGTCAGAGTGGAATTTTCGGACTGAATGGAGATCTAAGTAAGCCCTGGATTTTGAAATGTGTGAATCTGTGGAACTGTGATTTCCTGCAAATCAAATGGGGAATGTCTGTGGATGTGTACGAGCTGAGAAGGAAGAACAGTATTTAGATCCTGCCAAAACTCCTTTCAGCCCTGAGAAATATTCTCCCGGAAGAAAATATTTCAGAAGAAAACCAATCAAGCAATTTGTAGGTGACACAGAGTCGGCAGAGCCAAACAATGAAAATGAAGGCAAGAAGAGTGACATTCAGCTCTCCAAAGAACAGCCAGCTCTTTTATCTAGGGGCCTGGCACGGGAGGAATCTGTTACCCCAAACCTCACCCTGGAAGGTGGTAGTCAGCGAGAGAAGACAGAAGTGGGAGTTGACGGTGTTAAACAGAAACTTCTGCCGAGTGCTGCGAGCAGTTGGTCTCACCATGTGAACATTTCTGCTGCTCATGACAGTGAAACAGAAGTAAAAGTTAGTGCACTGGATGCAAGGATTTCAGAAAAAGACAGCACTCCATGTTGCACAAAGAGGAAGAAACATTTAGATGATGTCAACGCAAGAGAAATAACATTCCAAAAAAAACCTGATGTTTTTTCTTTACAAAAGGCAGCCAGCTTGAGTTCCATTCACTGCGGTGCAGAGAGGTCACTTGAAAAAAGTGGGTTTTCTGAAGTCCCATCAAAAAGTTATAGCAGTGTTCAAGAAAGGCAAAATACTGAGAGACTTTGCCCTCATGGAATACACCATTTTCATTTGGGAAAAAAGAAATGTCATTCCCTCTGTACTGATGTGTCCTCTGCTTCCAAGGACACAGATGGAAATGGGGTAAGTGAAATGTGGAGACTGAGTTTAAGGTGTAAATGAGAACTTCAGCTGCTCACATCTGACTCCGGGCCTGTAATTTCTCTTTTTAAAGATTATTTTCATCACAGTTTATGTGAACGCTGTCGAGTTCTTGGTGCATTTTATTGGTAGCTTTAGATTTGATTTTTATGATTTTATTTTTTGTGCTATCCACATTCTTTAATCACACTTTAATTTTGAAATCCTATACATTATTATTGTTGCAAGGCTTAGAAAAACGTTGCTTTAAGAGAATGCTCATCTTTTGAATGTCTCTAGTTCATGTTTCATGACTTGTCCTGTGGAATGGTTTTTGGAAACTTAGCTGCACTGTAGGTAAAAGTGAAATCAGAAAATAGTCACGATGGGACGATAGCTTCATGGTAAATGTAGGGACGATACAATACGGTTATCAGGCAGTACTGACCTGCTGATCGACAAGTTTGAAAAGCCAAATTCCAGTTCTTCATCAGTTTTCATGCGCAAGAACACTGACATAATTGCTTTCAATTCTGTGTGTGTGTGTGTGTGTGTGTGTGTGTGTGTGTGTGTGTGTGTGTGTGTGTGTGTGTGTGTGTGTGTGTGTGTGTGTGTGTGTTGGGGGTGGGTGGCCCAGATGAAATTGCCCATATCTATTCTGTCTCTTTGTTATGTGAGTTATTCTCTAGCCTCGGTCTAAAATCAGAAATCGTCTGGGCAGCATGTCCTAGGGATTTGAATATGACACACACTGCTGGGGAGTTGAGATCTTTATTCCTAGCACTGATGATTACCTGTAGACAAGTTACTTCTCTGGAGGTTTACCTGTCTTTAAAATGTAAAGGAATCGTTTTTTACCTGCTTGAGAAGCGCGTTATCCATACAACCTCTCCGTGTTACTGGTTGGGAGTTGATGCCTTTGTCTTTAAGCTATTCCTGACTTTGTCTTTTAACAGAAATCTGGACATAAATGGTATATGTGTGTTATACGTTCTTGGCAGGGTCGTTGTGTCATTGGACAGAGATCGTTTGCACGGTCACAGAATGAGGTTTCACTGGGGGTAGTGTGTGTGATCCTCATTGGCCTTAGCCATTGCGTTTCCCTGAAGGTGTTCCTGTTTATATTCACCACCACACCTTGCCAGTATTATGTCAGCCTTCTATTTACATTTTACAGTAGTTACATTTTAAAAAGAAAGCATCCAGTCTATCTCATTGTCCATGTAGGGCTGGCATAAAGGTCAGTGCAGAGAGAAACTGCTTGGCTGCTGTGTGCTGAGTGTAACCAAAACTTTGCTCACATATGTTTTCCAACTGTTTTTTGCATAATTTGGCTTCAAGTAAGCCTTACTTTTTTTCATTAATGGAAATTCTTAAAATCTGTTTCCTAAGTGCTACATAAGCCTTTCCCCCTTATATTGTCCTCATGCCAAGGATTTTATCTTTCTTTCTACTTTGTGTATCTAGTGATTTTTGAAACTTCAATGGAAAATATATGTGAAAATAAGTCATAAACCTGCCAGTCAGATTTGGTAAGTAATTGTGATGGGGAGGTACTTAACAAAGCCTCAGGTCTTCTAGGTAAGAGCTGAATGGGGTAGACATTTATCTGAGGAGTTTGCTGTCTCACTTCCATGGGGTCTAGATAAAGACCATTTATTCTGTGGCATGCCAAGAGTCAGAACCAACAGCCTAGTTACTCCTCTTAGGACATTCTTCCTGTTATTTGGAGATATTTGACTGTTTAATTATCTTTAGTTAGAATGGTGCACAGAACTCTTTGTCTTGCATTGGATTTTACATTGGAAAATTAGATGCAAATGAGAGCTCTAAGCCCCTTCATTGGGACGTATTAATCCCAGAAATGGCGTGTTAGCCAGCATTCCTATTATTTGTTCCTTCAAGGTCTTTTTCATATCTTCCCTGTTTGGTCCATTCTTACCCTTAGTCAGTTGTATGCAGGGTTGAGCTTCATGACTTTTGAGTTAACCTCCAACTTGAACAGTGTGCAATTCTTCGAACCTATCTTAACCTTAGACTTAGTTCAAGCCTCTGATTTGAACTTCCTGGTCCTTTGAAATTTGTCATTCTTAGTATAGGTGACCAGCCTCCTCCTTTTTAAATCCTTGCAATCATCTGCTGACCTAGAGTGGCACCCCCAGGCTCAGGGGTGCCATGGGGGTGGCTCAGCCAGCCCCTCCTTGAGTGCCTACTGAATATAAATCTCATAAGCATGTTACATCTTTACTAGGATAAGGAGATGTAAATTAAAAAAAGGAGTATCTTAGATTTGTATATTGCTTTGGAATTGGAAAAATGATTTCAGATACATTGTGTCTTTTGAGTATCCTAACAACTATATGAAATAGGCAAAATAGGCAATTCCTCTTTTATAGAATGAAGAATTGGAAACTCAGAGAGGTTAAATAATGTCCTGAAGGCAACATGGTAAATGGCAGTAGCTAAGTTAAACTACAGCACAGCATCCTGCTTTGGTTAATTGTCAGAGTTCTGAAGGAGACTGTGTTGAGCTCAAAGCAGAGCTTGAATTTGTAGTTGATGTTCGTCTGTGAAGGATGAGTGTTATAAACAGAGGTGGTAAAGGCAGAGCCATGTTTGGGGACAGGGAGTAATGAGCTCATTGTCTGCACCCTCTTCAGGGATCCCTTATTTGCCTAAGACTCACACGCTCCCTGTACCTTGTGACGAGGTCTCCTACCTTTGCCCTTGAACTTTTCCCACAAAGCATTCTTATTACTTTAGTTTCACAAATCCCACTTCTTCCCCGTCTTGTTACATTGATCTCAGCAAAGATGGTTATTTTCTCCGTTTATAGGCCATTGGTTCTCTAACTGACCACATGTGTAGGTGTCACCTGAGGAGCTTTTAAAAACTGCAGATGCCTGGATGTCACCCCAGTGATCCTAGTGAAATAGATCAGGGTGGGGCTCCAGAGGTGATTCTGATGTTCAAGACTATGGATAGGGAGCTTGTTACTCTTCTTATTCTGCAGCAGCGCTTTTCAAAGTGTGACCCCAGGGTCTCTGCAGGAGAAGCATCTGGAATGCTTGTTGAAAATGCCTTACCCCGGATTTAACTTGATCAGAATATTTTCTGGTGGGATATGAGAGAATGTTGCATATGTTATAGCCACCCTCACACGTGTTTCTTAAAGACACACTAAATTTTGAGAACCAGCATCACCCTAGCCTAGCATTTGCCATCTCATTCCCCTCTCAGCATAGGTTTTCTGATAAGCAGTGTGGGTTATGGGCTGAGTTCTAGTCAAGCTTTGCCACCAGAGAGCTGTGTGACTTGGACAGCCTTCTTCATTTCTCTAGGTCTCAGTTTCATTTTCTAGACAAGGAGCATATTGAACTAGATCGGGATACTATTATTAATAAAATACTATTTGTAGAGTCCTACTATATGCCAGACATTCCACCATTATGTTAGTTAATCTTCAGAGCAAGCCTATGAAAAGGTTCTATTATTAATCCATTTACAGAGGAGGAGACTGAGCCTTAGGAAAATTAAATAACATGCTCAGATCGCTCGATCAGTAAGTGCAAAAGCTTGGATTTCACCCAAAATGGTCTGCCAAGCTGAACTGTTAAGTGATACAAGTTACCCACCTTTTCCATATACATCTGTTTCAGTTTTAAGTTTCTGTGAATCCATGTGTATAACTGCCTACCTTTTTGTTTATTTAGTGTTTTCACCCCTTCCTCCATCCCTCCCTTTTTTAATTTCTCTACCAGACATTTGTTATATACTTGTTATATTTTGAACCAAAATTAGACACTCTGAGAGAAATGAAATATAGCCCTTTTCTCTCAGAGTATTATATCCCATTGTTTGTTCAGAACAAATGGCAGGGACCGTGGTCGTAAACCTAGTCACCTAAAAGTTTGGCTTCTGGGATGATGATCATGAATAATTTTAACTTCCCACCATGCTATGTAGCTGTGTTAACTCATGAAAACTGAACTATTTTTATGTTTCTTTTCATCCTTGGTAAATTGCCAATGAATAGTGCAGTGACCAAAAGGAAAGAATCCAAGAAGAACAGGATGAGAAGGAGTTTGATATTGTACAAACTATATTATCAATATCTAAATAGTGAAGAGTTGAATATGTCTATTGACTTTTATATTATAAAAACTTAAAAAAAATTGAGAACCATCTCAAAGTGTTAGAATACAGTCACGTGCTGCATAACGACTTTGTCAGTGACAGACCGCATGTTTAATGGTGGTCCCATAAGATTAGTACCTTGGAGCCTAGATGTGTAGTGGGCTACACCATCTAGGTTTGTGTAAGTACACTCTATGGTGTGTGCACAACGACGAAATCGCCTAAGCACGCATTTCTCAGAACATATCCCTGTTGTTAAGCGACACATGACTGTACATTAATATTCAAGCTCACTGAAGTATAATCTTTATTTCTTTAACCAAGTCTTTTATGAATGTTAGGCTATCTTACTTAGAATTCAAGGACTAGGATAACATCTAAATGTTTCTTCTTCCATTTGGTAGCTTTGTTCTACAGATATTGAAAACAGAGGTCATTTGGTTTATAGTTGACTGATTAACTCATTTCTTTCTGAACCATTTAATCATTTTTGATGAAAATGCATTCATTGATTTTTTCATTATTTCCAGTAAATTGAATTTCATAACCATTTTGTGAAAATTTAGTTATAAAATAGTTGCATCTAATTTGAGTCTCAACCAGCATTATAATGCCTCTACTTTTTCAGTTAAATTAAAGAGAAGCAAAAGTTTAAAATCCCCTGCTGTACAAGAAAAATAGTTAGATCTGTGTTAGTTTTCCCTCATATTTGAATAAGAAATAAATGAGCATTTGCTAAAGGAAGCTGTCAGTTTTAGAGTATTAGCACTTGAACTTTATCAACTTTCTGCTTTTATCCTCTAGTTAACTCTTCCTTTTAGGGAGACAATTTTTAATCAGATAGAATTTTCAAAATATTTGTGCCATCTTTGCAGTTAAAAATATTTTGTGGAGCATTTTCACACATTTTTGAAACTTGGAAGCAGACATTAAAAATGTGTTGATTACATTTGTTTCTGCCAAAATAGTTAAAACATCTTTGAAGAAATTGTCCTTGGAAGCAAACATCTTAATTTGGAAATATTTGCTGGTGTTGACAAATTCAATATGGAATTTTCTTTTGCCTGACTATAGTGTCAAGTAGTGTGAATAAAGGAGTTTAGCAATAACACTCGCCCTGGTACACAGTTACCTCAGCTCAGTGTGGGGCAGGCGCTGTTCTGAACCCCGTGTATGTGTTGTCTTAGTCTCTCAACAACTCTGCGAGGAAATACTTTACATGAGAGGAAGCTGAGGTCCAGAGAAGTCACAGGACTAGTGAGTGGCGGAGTCAGGAATTGAACACAGGTCACCACTGTCCATAGCTTTGCGCCGGTCTTCCTCCCAATGGTAAACTTTTACACTTGAAATAATTATGTTGAGACTTGTGAGGTAGAAGAATCTTGAGATCCCCCTTTTCCAACCTACTGCTTTTGTTCTTGTTAATTACCTGAACTCTCAGATAGAGTATAAACTCTATTATTTTTTTTTTTGGCAAAAATATATGAAGGAATTGAATTTCCTTTGATAATGCTTTTGTGTCTAATCCTCTGAACTAGTAGGCATTTTGTGTTCTGCAGGGAAGAACATTTGACTAGCTATCATTTCCATATCCACTGTGTGCTTCTTAAGTCAGTTTTTGCTTCTGTAAAGTGAGATGGTTCATCAGGAGATAAAGCTCTTTCAGGAATGTTGTAGGGAGTTATTACCATAGATTTGGTGTAGCGGAGAAAGAGAACATATGAGATCTTGAGTCAGAAGACTTAAATTTAATCCAATTCTACCTATTATGTGTCAGGCAGTGTGCTGACTGTATTCCTCTAATTCCATAATTAGCTTAAAACTTTGTCAACCTGTTGGAACAGAGATAACCCCTGGGAGGAACCAATTCTTGAAGCTGATCTTGGTTATTTACACCTTAGTATAGATCCATTTCAAAGGCATTGTTGATATGGCCCTGGTAGGGGAGAGAAAGATAACATAATGCCAGAGGCAAATCTGCTCTTCTCTAGGGGGAAGGGCTGTCGGTTAAGGCCATGGGCCTAGTGAGGTTGTGTGCCTATGAACCCTGACTTGCAGTTCATGTGAGAGATCTAGGGATGTATCTTCCTCTGAAAATGTGAAGCGTTCTGTGTATCAGAACTGTGGCTGATTCGCCAATATAGAGGCTGAGAAGCTCCAGTGAAGAGGGTCTTGACTTTAGGGGTGGAGACAAAACTGGGAGATGCCCTTTCACAACCTGCGCGTGTGCCGCCATTTTCCCAGCAGTGGCTGCACTGGAAGGAATTACCACTGTGGCTGCTGACACAGAGGAAAAGTTAGTCTGAGTTGTAAGGAGAGAGTTCTTTTCTAAATATGAAGGAGAAAGTTCACTCTTGCAGATTCTGAACTGGAGTTTAGGAGACCTGGGTTCATATGCTAGGCCTCCTACTAGATGATGTGAGACTGTGGGTAAGTCACTTCACCTCTTTTAGTGTTAGCTTGTTCACCAGTGAGATGAGGGAGTCCGCCAAATAGCTCTGCATCCTTTCAATTTGAGTTCCCTGATTCCTTATCCTTCACTATTATTTATAGCCTTCCCTAAATTAGATGCCTTACTTCTCTTAACTTTAGAGATGTTGTTGCTTCTTCCAGTGTTACACATAAATTTTTTAAAAAGTAAATTTGATTAAACTCTATAATCTTTTCAAAAAATTATAATTACTTAAAAATTTTTAAAATAAATGTTGCATTATTTGTTTTGTATAGAATAATAAAATACATCCTTTTTTAAAATGTGAATAATCTTTTAGGGAGTATCTGACTCAGTTTTGGAAGCTGGCTGTTCTTGTGTACTCAGTACATGCCAGAACCATGACAACATCTGTAAAAATAGGGTGTTCCTGTTGCCCAGTTGTCTGGTGGCATTGACTTTGCTCAGAGGACTTTCACATTTACAGCCTCAGCTGACCAGCAGAGTCAGGCTGTTGCAATTCATTTAGCAGTAAGTGAGTCATTTCACAATAAGCTGTGAATGAAATCAGAGTGTGCTGTGAGATGGGATATGTTGGCTTGTTTTCTTTCATTGAAGAGACACTTTGAGGCTATATACTGTGTCAAGTTTATGAAATTGTTTTAGAAAAATGATTCAGATGAAGCTTAGGTTCACTACTTGATGTTGGGTTCTCTTTGAGTGGTCTCTGGGCTTGTGCTCACTGCTGGGCACTTTTGTGCAGTGGTCAGGGTGTTCTGTTATTGGGAAGTGAGGTTAATTGGGAACCATTTACTTTTCTAAAGTGACAAGGTTTGCATGACACGTTAAAACTCATTCCTACCAAATGAAAACATGAAATGTGTTTCTGATCTTTCATACTTTTTTTCCTTCCTTCCTCTGCTCCCTCCCTCCCTCCCTTCCCCTCCTCTTATTCAGCAGATAGTTATTGAGCATCTAATATGTGCCATGTTGGGCAGAGTATGGGAGAATGTTCCAAGGGGTGAAGTAGCTTGAACAGAGGACCCTAGGGAGAGAGGCAGCATGTGGTTCATATGGTTTAAAGTTCATGTGGTTTGATAGACTAGAAAGAGAATGGCAGGAATCTGGAGAGATCAGTGAAGACTGAACTGGATTACTGTGGCTGCAGAGTCAAGAACAAACTAGACTAAGAAGTGGGAGAGGGCAAGACTTGGTGTACTGAGACTAGTTAGTAGGTTAACTAATTCAGACACTGAGGCTTAGTTCCAGAAGAAGGTGGAAGCTCTCTTGAGCCCAGTATTATTCTAGGCCTATCATGACTGTGTCTTAAAAGATGTTGTTGGCATTGACGTTGGAGACTAGAGGTAATAGTCCAGACTAAAGAAAATAGTTACCTCAACTCAATAGTTTGTAGTGAGAAAAGAGAGGAATTGGGAATATAACACCCTCTTCTCCTTTCAAAGCAATCTTGGGATAGCTAATATATCCTGTTATTAGGTGCATATATCTTCCCTAGCAGATGAGTGAGTGGTTGGCAGGATGAGTCAGCACATAGGAGGAGGTTTCAGAGAGTTGGAGTAACTCATCCTTTTATGTTTTGAGAGTTCTAGCACGGATTTCTTTGGCTCCTAGGTTGCAGAAGCAAACCAATCTGCTTGTTTTCGGGGTTTTAGCATGTCCTTTAGCTGTTTGTTGAGACTGGGGTTCACATTGCTTGGCTGTGTTCTGTGAGGTTGTTTGTCAGACCTGCACTGAGCAGGCTTATGTCTGGTTATGCCACAGTTAGAACTATTTGTGAATGCCTAGGTGAACTGGGGTCAGGCTTTATTTCTTGTGTTTGAATTCTCCCTATCCACACCCCTTTACTCCCCCAGATCCTCTCTCACAGCCCCCTGCACCTTATTCTTTTAGTTCCAATTATTAGGGTTTCAGTCATTGGAAGTTGTCTCAGCTCTGCCAAGAGGGAGAAGGGACAATATGTAGTCAAGTGTCAGTGTTGTGTGTAAGGTAGAGGTAATGTGGGAAAAAGAGAGGTGAATGTAGGAAAGAGTATGAGGGTTTTTTTGTTGTTGGTGGTGATTTTTTTTTTAAGGCTGAGGCTAGTTTTCAGTTTTTTAATTTGTTTTTGATCTTGCTTATATGGCATGAAAAGAGAAAACAGAAACGGTGACTTCTTTATTCTCAAGGCCCAGAATCCTGAACTATGAAAGTGACTATATATTGGGTATCTGGATTCTTTTGTTTTATGCCCTGGAGGGTTCAAAATAATTTTGTTAAATATATAACCACCAGCCAAATTTCCAATTCAAATGGGTTTGAGGTCCTCCTGTCTAAATGGTTAGATTTTCTGAGCATTTTTTTTAATTCCTAGTAGGAACAATACTTTTAGAATCTGTGTTAGGAGAACTGTCTTTCTAACATGACCAGGAAGTTTTTGAGAATGCCTAATAGTGAGTAGTTTTATAGCCCAGAACCGTTCTCTGTAAACCAGCTTTTGTCAGGGCTCTGGGAAATATTTGCACTTGACACAAAAATCTTGCAGGTTCTTCTTTCTAATTTAGTCTTGGACAGTCTTGGAAGAGTAATACATATAACATAAGTAGAACGGTGGTAAAAGGCAAGTTATCCATTCTTGCTCCAGCCATGTAGTGGCACCACCACATCCTGTGTTTTACTCTGTGGGGAGGAAATAACATGTCCCCTGTAATTCAAGTGAAATAAAGATTTGACCTATTCGATCTATGTGTATGTAGCAAAAAGCATATGAAAATTGAGTGTTTTTCTGTTTATTTGTTTTAACCAATTTAGTACCATTTTCATGTGGGAATTGAGTTAATTTTATCTGTCAATAATAAAAGTAAATTTAAGCAGAATCTGTGATAAACTATTTACTGATATTTCACATCTACAGCAGATAAGCCAGAAAAAAGGTCAGTGAAGTTGCTTAGTTAGTTGAAAAGTTAAAATAAGCCGAAAGAATTATTTTGATTTTAAGTAAAATAGAAAGCTCCTGAGATGCAGACCAAGACACGACAGTTCATACGAACCTCAGATTTCCAACAGTGAGACTCAGTTCTAGAAGAATATGGAAGCTTTGCTGAGCCCAGTATCATTTCAGACCTATCATAGTTGTGTCTTAAAGATACTATTGAGATTAACATTGGAGTTCACTTGGACTTATAACATAAAGACTTTTTAATTCAAGCGTGTTGACTGCCTCCCATCGTACTGTCCTTCATCTTGGAGGACGAATACTAGATTTTGGTTGTTTTTACACATTGCCAAAATAAATTTTTGAAAAATGTTGTCAGATGCATCATTTCTATTGTGTAAATAATAAGCAGACAAAAACTTGCTTAGTTGAGTGACATTCTTATGGGTAGATCAGTTTTGTTGGTTGGGGGTTGCACATCTACCGTAAGTAATAAAGCCTCTCCTTCCTGTGTGGGACCTTGAAGTATATGATAAAGCAGAAGTGATCAGGGATATCGTGGTGGTTGCCTGAATGAATTAATGCAGATTCCAAAGGTGCCTAACCCAATCAGAAAGTCATATGTTCATTGGGCATTGACCGAGCATCTTTTATGTGCCAAGCACTGCCTGAGTTAGGTGCTATAATACTAAGATGAATAAGACATTGTTCTTTTGAATATGTTTGCTCATGTGTTAGAGGGAGGGAAGATATATCAACAGATAATACTGATGCACAACATATACTGCTGTCATAGCAGATGCACAGATGCTGTGGAAGCACAGGGGATGGTGGGACATCTCACACAGACTCTGGAGGTGGAATCAGCTGGAGCTTTCTCAAAGAGAAGGAAGGGTGAAGGGATAGAGTGGGGTAGAGGCTGGTGAGAGCATTCTACAGGTAGACAGTGGCACCTGTAAACATAGTGTTCCGTGGAAATGTGAAGGAACTATACGTAGTTCAGTGTGGCTGGAGCGTGAGGAGTATTTTGGGGCGAGTGTTAAAGGGGAGGGAGGAGAGATGAGGCTGCATAGGACTGTGGGACCAACTGAATGTAGGTGCAGACAGAAAAAGGCATCAAGAATGGCTTCAGAGTTTTTGATTTTGGGGCAACTGGGTAAATGATGGGGCCATTCTCTGAGCTTGAAATATAGAAGGAAGGGCAGGATGGAGAAAGAGAAATTCAATTTTCGATCAGTGAGTTTGAAGAGGTGGTAAGATAGAGGTTTAGAGTAGCAGCTTTGGAGCCAGCTAGATTCAAGTTCAAATTTTACTTTTATCTGTTAGTAGTTGCGTGAACTTGAGCAAGTCGTGTAACTACTTTGTGCCTCTGTCATTTCTATAATGAGATTGTATGTTGTGAGGATTATAAGAGATAGTATTTGGGAAGTGCTTAAGCATTACCTCTGGCTCATTTAAGTGCTCAGTAAATGGTTAGTTTTGCTCTTTCAACAGAGGTGTTCACTAGGGAGTTGCAATTTACAGATCTTGAGTTCGGGGGTAAGGTTTGGGTGAGATATAGGGATTTGGGAGTCATCAGTGTGAAGGGGATAGTTGAAGCCATTGTAGTAGATGAGATTATTCAGGGAGAGTGAGAAGAGAGGAGGACTGAGGACCGAGCCCTGGGGAACATCATTCAAGGATGGATAGCAGAGGAGCCGCTAATGGAATCTGAGAAGGTCTGGGTGGAGAGGCGGGAGGAAAATCAGGAAGGAGCGACCGCAAGGAAGCCAGGGAGGAAAGGTTGCCAGGGACAGATGCCTCAGACACAGCAGGATTAGAAAATGGAGGGATTAGAGAACAACCCATGAGCCCTTCTTCATGTTGTTTTTCTATCCTGAGACCGTAAGCTCCATGAGGATATTAATGGTACAAGCAGACATTTATGAGTGCCTGCTGAATAAGTGAGACGATGAGAGAGGAGGTGATAGATGATCCCTCTTAATTCTTTCAACTCTTTGGTTTCCACACGACCTGCTCTCCTCCTGTGTCCTCCACTTCCTCTATTATATTTTGCAGACAATCTAATTTTGTTTTTTACTGGGAAAATAGAGTCATGAGCAAGAACTCCCTCACTTTCTTGTCTGGTCACCTCTACTTAGTTTTAGTGGAGTGATTGGGATGGAAGCCAAATCATAACAGGTTGAGGAGTAAAGATAATGAAGATTAAAAAGTACAGAATGCTTTTTTCCACTTGCTTTACTGAGGAGAGAGACAGTGATAAGAGGGATTTGAGTGTATGAAGGTTATTTATGTTTATTTATTTTAGGATGAAAGAGACTTGGGCATTTTAAATACCAAGAGCAAAGACCCAGATGAGAGCGGGTAATTGATAAGAGTGAGACCCTCAGGAGGGAGAAGGATTCAGAGCACAGGAGGAAAGCAGGTCATGTGGAAGCAAAGTTTGTGGGTAACAGGGCAGGAAGTGAGGGAGTTCTTACTTGTGTTGCTATTGTCTGTGTGAAGAAGGAGATGAAAAAGTGATTGCTCAACATAAAAGAAGAGGTGGTGGGGTAGGGAGATTTAGGCAAATGGTGAAGAATTGAAGGCGATACTATCGTGAGGGATGGAAAAACTGGCCAATTAGGACACCAAGAAGAATTCCCAGGTTTCTTGGAGTGCCTAGCTGAGATTGCAGACCTGGAATTTGTGGTGGCAGCAGTCCACATGGTGGTATGGTTTCTCTATTAGAGCTTTATAGCTTAGGGTAAAAGCTGACTTGATCAGGATTAAGATTTGGCTGGGTGGTTGCAGGGTAAAGAGAAAGGTGTGAGGGAGTTGAGGATATTGGTTGAAGTGGTGGATCGTGACCGGTGTAGAAGGAGGTGAAGATAGAAGAGGGCTCATAGACTGTGATAAAATTGGGCAAGTCGAGGAAAGTGAGATGTTGATGAAGCTAGAAATTGGTTTAGCTAGAGTTAGGGAATGAAAGTGCTGGAAGAACAGGAAATTGCTGTCAGAAGTTAAATATCTGAGGTGGAATAGTTCCAGTTCCAGATGATAAGATCATGAGGAGACAAAGGACTATGAGGGTAGGGTGCTAGTTGGAGATGCGCACGCTCAGCCAGGTGCCAAACGTATGGGGGATGTGAGGATCGTTTCCGAGGTGAGCTAGAAGATTAGCCTACAATGTAAAAAATGAGGTCTTTGTATACACGAGTAATTGTTTGAAAACCACTGGGTTTGCATTATTGAGGGTGTTAAAATACACTTGCCTTGCCTGTGGGCCTAATGGTATCTGGGACTTAAGGCAGTGGTGGAGACCTGGGGACCAGTAAAAAGGTAGAAGCAGTGTAAGGTATTGAAGATGTAAGAGATTTGTTTACCGTGAAATAGATATTTCTGGGAAGTTTGGGAATGGTGGCAAGCTGGGTCAGGAGAGATGAAGCAGAAATGAAATATGGGCCTGAGAGGCTCAGTGACAGGAGGAACTTGAATTTGGGTGGTAGCCAACAATGACCTGGATGTGAGAGGTATGAGGGCTTCGCGTTTCCAAAAGGAACTCTGGTATAAGGTATTTTGTCTGGTTTTGATGCTAGCTGACAGCTTGTTGGCGAGAAGCTTTAAGCAGCAAATACTAGGAATAAAATTGTGGTGGGAGAAGCTAACATTTCTAGACTTTTCTGTGTGCTGGGCACTGTGCTAAGCACTTGATGTGGATTATTTCATCTAATCTTTAGAACCACTCAAGGAGGTAGAAACTAGTATGTCATCATTAAAGTTTTAAAAATGAGGAAAATTGGTTTTAGAGAGATCGTGTGAATAGCCCTGGGTCATAATCCCATTACTGTTAGGGTTGGGATTTGAACCAGGGCAGCATGAATTGAAACCCTCTCTGATCATTACTGTATTGCCTCCAGGATTTGAAGGGAGGAGGCTTGATTATGTCCCAGAATCCGACATGAATGTGGAACCATCGTTAAACTTGTCATTGATGGAGGATTCAGGCTGTTTGGCTTAATGCAGGGATTTCACGTCAGGGATTAAAAATGACAACTGTAGACTCATGATTTTTAGCATTTAATTAATTAATTTTTTTACTTTTGGTTGCACACCATCGTGAAAAGTCTGATATACTCAGATAGTGGCTAATGGTAATATATTAGTCAGTATATTTTTAAAAATATGTTAGATTTCCATGTGGGGATAGTATTCAGTTAATTGGAAATAGCAGGAGAAGCTGAAATGAATAATGTGTTAATAGTTTTTGATGTGTTCAGGTTTGGTTCATAACATATTTGAACGTGCATTTTTAAATTGTGGCTTTTGAAATAGTGTATGCATGTGTAACAGCCTGAAATGGTGTGTGTATGTAATAATCTGAAATTCATCTTTTGGAAACTTAATAAGAATATATTATTTTTCTCTTGGATGGTATTTAGACCTCTTTCAGACCTCTAAATTCCTCTTCCTATAATATCCTTCCTCTGGTAAAATGCTGTATGGCACTCAAACCTATTAAACTTAAACTGGTACCTTGTAGTTGAAATTTCCTGACTTCCCTTGTTAATAGGTAGTTACTTTTGTGACTGGCCTGGCATGGAATGTTCTTGACCCAGCATAAAGTAGTCCCCCCTCTTCCCAGCTACCTTCCTTTTCTTTGTATAGCTATAAATACCAATCATATAGCCCCTGTGTTGTAAGAGGTTCCCCAAAACAGTTAATTTTACAATTTGTAAAGGCTAAAAAGGAACATGTGAAATTTTACCTAGAGGTTCAACTTTTCCATTTACAGAGTTTCCTAGGTTAGTTTCTCTGAATGCTTGTTTTCATAGATTTGGATTAGTTTAAGGCAACAAATTTTAAAACTTTATCTTTTACTCCTCTTTACGGGAAGAGGATTGGGAGAATAATGAAGCCAAGTTTTTGCCTCTCCCTTTGTCAAAAATAATAATAGCCACAACAATAAAATAGCTGACATGCTGAGCTTGCACTTACTACGTGGCAGGCATTACACTGTGCTCGTGTTGTTGAATTCTTACAACACGGTGTAGTAATTATCATCATCGTTATTTTACAAGGAATGGAATGGTCTTAAAGCACTTGAGTAACTTGAGCATTTAAGTGGTAGAGATGGGATTTAAACTCACAGGATGTGCCAGGAGGGCTCTCTGGTGAAATTTTAGACCAGAAATATCATTTGTAAGTTGGGTGGAAGAATATTGGTGATTTTTCAGCTCTTTTTGTCTACATTAAAAAAAAAAAAAAACCCTCCTATATATACACTATAATATGTTCATAAACATTGTTCTCGTCCATGCAGCAGAGATTAGCACTGATTCCTAGGAAAGATGATTAAATTGAGACACTTGGCACCACTTTCAAATCCTGGCCTTTGTCAAGGAGAGTGTCTCAGACTGTGGCTGAGAGCTGAGCTCCACGGGGCACGGTTGCCTCTGCTGAATCCTGGAGAAAGGGGGTGTGTGGCTGTCATCTCCACGTGGTGTTGGTAGGGCTGCCAGGCCTGGGATGGCTTTAACTGCTGCAGCGTTCCTGCCCCAGGCCCCTGGATTGGCCACACCTCTGGCTCTGGTAGCAGCTGGGAGGAATAAAGGGCTTCCTGTCTGAGCCTGGCTGCATGTAAAAGGCCGTGTTTAGTCTGGGTCCTATTATTCTCTACTTGCTTGACTCTACCTGTTTTGACCTCTGACATCTGTGTCATATTTCCAGTCTCATAGGAAGACTTTAGACTGAAAAGAGCCTTAAATGTTATCTGCTTCTACCTCCTACCTCTTCATTTTGTAGAGTAGGAAGTTGACTCACAGACATGACATGAACTATCCAAAGCTCTGGGACTAGTGGCCAGGACTGGAAGCCAATCTCATGACTTCAATGATTTTTCTCCTGTTACAAAATGACTGGTGCCTCCCTGGGTCTTGCTTCTAGCCTCTTATTTGCCCGTCCTTGTCCTGGCTTGCCGCCTGTCTTCTTGATCCCTTGGCTTTGTGTCCTGCGCTGATTGAGGGAACAGTTGTTTGTGTTAATTCCAGCTTTGGAATTACTGTGTGACCCCTGGTAAAGTCACTTTGTGCCTTAATATCATTATCAGCAGATTAAGTAGGACCCTTATCAAGGAGGTTCTTAAGAAAATGTAAATCATGTGACTGGTGACCTGTTTTATTATTTAATGGAAGAGACACTTAGAAAATTTAATGAAAACAAAGTATAGGGAAAAGTATCAGTTGATCAAGCTTTCGTGTTGAGCAAGCTGAGCAAAGACACATGACAAAATGAGAGACTTTAGGCCAAATTGTTATGTAATGCAGTTAATTGGGGAAGGTACTGTTTTCCTTCTTTGTTCTTTACGAAGAATGCCTGTTGGATCAAATTCTGCTCTGCAGGTGGTAATGTAGAATAATTTGTAGGTTTTACTTATGATCCATTTGAACTTGGAAAAACATTTGCTTAAGTTGTTTTTAACAAATCTGATTACTGAAGAGGAATGTAGGATTTTTGATGCTGTGATGTTTTGGTATAATAAAAAAATTAGATGCTTGGGTTAAATACGACTTTTTCAATCTGTTAACCTCTTTGAAACTTAGTTTTCTTGTATGTAAAATGGAGGAAACGTGCCTGGCTTACAAGTCAGACTTATGAAGATAAAGTAGAGTAACACTTATAAAATGCTTGGCACATAGTAGGTTCATAATCTGAGCTATCTTCCTTCCTTCCTAATGCTTTCACACTTTCTGTTATGTTTAGATATCAGATATCCATGTTACTGGAGAGTCAGAGGACATGTCTGCGAAAGAGAGATTGCTCCTGTGGACACAGCAGGCAACAGAGGGTTATGCTGGAATACGGTGTGAAAATTTCACTACCTGCTGGAGAGATGGAAAACTATTTAATGCCATTATTCATAAATACAGGTATGGGATTTGTGAGCTTTTTTCTTTAGACAAATATGAGACATGTTTCTTTCATTTCTGAGTCTTAAAATAACCTTTTATTATTCTGAAGCAATACATGTGCATGGCAGAAAATTAGAAAATACAGACAAGTAAAAATAAAAACATCCCATTCCCACCATTTGTAGATCGTCACTCTAAGCTTTCACGCACACGTGCAGACACACATAACTATAACGTGTGTTTGGATTTCGCCAGTAACTTAGCAGATAGTAGGGTCTGATTTGTAGAATCCACGGTAAATGACCAAGGTTGTGTGTGTAGAGAACTGATGAGTAGTGAGGTAAGGGCTTAGTTCAGACTCTGAGCTCATAAGTCTCCAATCATCATTTCCTGGTCTAGTTACTCTGGTGAGTAGTTGGGTTTAACAGTGGCTAGTTTTGGGGTGGTAAAGAGTTCCCCAGTGACACTTATTAACAACTAAGTCTACGTTAACTCTTACATAGCACTTACTAAGTGCCAGGCGCCATCCTGAGCAGTTTACGTATATTAATTTATTTAATCCTCACAGCATCTCTAAGAGGATATTGTCATCCACAGTTAACAGACAGAGCTGAGACACAGAGTATATTCTTGCTTAAAGTCACACAACCAGCAAGTGGCAGACTTGAGATTCAAACCCAGACGCTCTGGCTTTTGAGTCCATGCTCTTACTGCCTTATAAGAAGCTAAATCCTCAGAAAATATTTATGGAAAATGATGTATTTCTTGGTCTCAGTTATTTTTTTTAGTTTTGCAAAGATTATATCACGTCGTTGAAGAGCTGAATGTATTCCTAAATAGACTAAGCCTGAGCTATAAATTCATTAAACTAGCAAACTTATGTGATTATAATAAAAATAATAATTATATGGAATAGTTAATATTTTGAAAACTTTCTACTTCTGAGGGATTCTGTTAAGTGCTTTCCATATCTTACCTCATTCAAATCTCCCAATAGTCCCATTAGGCAGGAACTATTATTCTCCTGCTTGTACAGATGAGGAACTGGGGTTTACCAAGGTCATACTGCTAATAAGTTACCGAGCTAAGATTTAACCCTGGTCTGTTTGACTTGAAATCCCATTCTCCTCCCCTCCTTTCCCTTTCTTCCTTTCCTTTCTCTCCCCTTCTTCTCTCTCCCCTTTTTATTTTGGAAATTTCAACGTCTCCAAAACTATAATGAATCTCCCATGTATCCACACGCAAGAGGCCCCTTTTGAACACTGTAGTAGTCTCCTTCCCTTCTGGAACACCATTTCAATAGAGGTAGATGTAAGTAGCCGAATTAAAAAGAAAAACCAGAATCAGCTTGCCTACACTTGTCCAAAATAAAGTACCAGATCTAGAGTAACACGGTGCCCAGAGGGTTTAGTGGTTACAGACATGGAGATTATCACCCTGCGCTTCCCATGTGACTTAAAACCAAGAGGCCAGCAGAAGGCTGTGTAGATGGGCACACATTACACCTGGGATGATTAAGATCCTCTTGGCCTTTGAATAAAAATATTTGGATTGTTATCCCTAAAGGGTTTATGTCAGGATGCATCTTTGAAGGTGTGCTCTGCTCTCTGCTTTGAAGTTTTTTAGGTAGAAGGAAAATATTTAGAAGCCAGTTATTCTTCTAAAATAATTGACTTTTAAAAACAATGTTCCCTAGGCTTTGTCTCTTCAATACTTATGAAGGTTTATGAGTACGAATTGGTATGTATAGGCTGTGTGTTTTTCTCCTAAGTTCTTAAATAAGTCACTGTATATGTCAAAGATCCTAAAATTTCCAAGGGAAATTGAGTGTTACAGAGCTTATATTGCTTTGGGAGAGAATTTGAATCTTGCGAATGTTATTTGTTTTGAATTTTATTCTGGCAGAGTACTCATTTTGGAAAAATGTTTAGCTTTAACTATGAACTTCAGTTTTCTAGTTGGCTTCGTTTTCCTTTGTTAGAATTCATGGTAAAAATACTGACTATCTGGTTTAAATGCTTACAAGATTTCTTTGTTGCTGAGGTTTTAAGTTATCCTGTGCTTCATAAAATATCACTGTGGTTTTCTTTTGCTAGAAGAGACCTTTCATCTGTAGAAGTGTGTTTTTAGTTAAAGTTCTCGGGCCTGTCTTTTTACTTAAAGAACAATTGAATACTTTTCTTCTAGCATGTGTAAGAATTAAACGGATGGGGTTGAACTACACATGGTGTTGGCTGTTGAATGCCTTGGTTTACTCTAAAGACAAAAGAGACAAAGTTTTAAGCAATTGAAAAATCACTATGAGCAGATTTTTGGATATTGGACAGTAATAATCACATGTAGAGGGTAGCGTCTTATTTAACAGTTGTTTTTACTTGATAGTTATTCCCATAAATTTTGCAATGTATTTGGATTTGCTGTGGAAACGATCCACTTACTTGGGCTTTTTTTGGGTATTTTTTTAGATTAAAAGTTTTGTTATTTATATGAATTTTATTTGACTTCTGTAATAAGAATTATCTGAGGTGGCACATGGGTTTAATTTCTACTCAGTTACCAAGTGTAACCATATGGAATGCTTTACTGAGAAGGATCTTAGGAGGGAGTGAGGGCTTGGCAGGAAGGAACCTCGTGATTGCTGCAGGGATGGAAGAGGGATGTGGTATCCCTCGTGCAGCAAGTTTGCATGCCCTGGAGATGATATGAAAGATGTCTCTGGAAATTCGAAGGAAAACAGATAATATTTATCATTTAAATTAAACCAGTGTTATTTGTAGTAAGTGATTTAGTAAAATTTTTATGTACCTAGTATCTTTAAAGATTTAGAAATATTGATCTGAAATGGGAACAGCATTGTAGTAGCATCCTTCAGATTTTGTATTAATGTAAATTCTACCAAAAGTTATTAATCAAGAACATTAATGTGGATTGTCTAGCATATTTTTATTAGTGTTCTCACATAGAATATGACTTTTGAAAGTAGAGCGAATGTTTGTTAACCCCAATAAGCAGGATTTTACTAACTATTCAATTATCCTAAAATGTTCCATAGAACACTTAATTTTCTAATATTTCTGTTTCTTGAAAGAGTTATAATATGAAATAAAAATGAAGAGAAATTTATATAAGACTAATTTATAGATGTTATGCATAAAAATGATCCGTGAAGGTAAAAAGAAAGCAACTGTCACACAGTAGGCACCCAAGAAATATAGGCAGAATGTTGACCAGGTATCACTTTCTGTCCTCGTTGTTTTTTGTATATGGTAGCTTTTAAAATTATTGCAATCCTGCGAAATATGTGGCACTATTTCCATTTTTATTCATTTATTAAATTATCAAAGGAACTAGGCTCAAAAGATAACATGCTCAACATCACATATCTTTTAAGTAATGGAGGTGATTGATCTGGATTCACATGTACTTCTGTAATTATTTATGTCATTTCCATAGGCAGACTAGATCTTAAGAAATGGAACTGTTGACCAGATCAATTGTGATAGTGCAACTTTGAAGACTAGTGATATTCAGCACAGATATATGAAAATTCTTGATGAATTTAAGAAATGACTAAATGAATAGTAGTACCATGTATAACTGCCAACTAAGATCTTTGTCTTTTGTAAGAAATTAATGAGAGACAGCATTAATTGCTTAATTTAGAATTAGCCATCTATAAAAACAGCATCAGCAACAACTCATAATATAGTGAGGAAAATTGTAGATAATAAGAGAACATTAAAATGCTTAGCATAAATCAGAGCAAAATTGAAAGAACTGTTCTATAGTCATAGTATGTCATACTATCCTAAAGAGGATGAAGAGCCTGGATTATGTGTGGGTAATAAGAATGATAAAGTAATATGATATAGTGGAAGTGATTACAAGGGATGGTTCTGTATGCTTATTTAAATAGATCACTGATAGATCCATTATGTTTTTCTATTAATTCTGTTTTAGGAAATTCTGTTCCTAATTCCTTCTAGGAATGTCTATTTGTTATGTTCATTTTTCAGTGGAAAGGGTTCAAATAATAAAAATACCATATATCTGTACTATTTTCTGCTTGTTTGGTTTGTATAGTTGAAATTTTCTTTAAAGCATAAAAACCACAACTGGTAAGAGATCTTAGGTAAGTGAGCCTCAGTCTTGCCCTAACCTTCATTTTCATTCAAAAGAATAACAAGAAAGACTGGATTTGATGGACTTAGATCAAAAGGTTGTCACAAAAGCATCTAATGAGTAAGCAGCTTAATAGCGAGAGGAGGTGAAGTAGAGTTAACTGAGAACCAGTAGTCAGGGGACTCTAGGAGTGACCCCTGAACACTCGTGGGTGAATAAGTCACCAGGAGTTAAGATGGATACGCAGTAGTAACATTCTGTCAGTGGCACACGCTCTTCAGAGGTCACTGTTACAAGCAGAGGGTCCAACGGATAGTTCTGTGTGCTTATTTAAGGGTGTGCTCAGGCATCACAGTAAAACTGACTTTTTTCTTTCTGAGGGAAATAAAGCTCTGACTTCCAGCTTGCAGTTCAGCCCCTGACTTGTCTGACTTTATCAGTCTCTCCAAATCAATATCTGCCCTAGAACATTGATGAAAGCCAAGTCCCCAAACAGCAGGCCCAGCATCGCTCAGCGTGAAAACACGTCTGCCTGAGCAGGCATGAACATGAATATGCGCCCACAGCCAGAAAGAACAATGCCAAGTGTGCAGCAGGCCCGGGCCAACCTAAGGCGCGGGGGGCAATATGACAAGATACTCTGTATGTCAAGACTTTTGCTGGACTAGGGGTGTGTGTTTTGAAGAGAGATTGTTTCTGCTTACTAGTTTCTGCTTGTCCTATTCTTGTTTTTAATTTATCCCCCACATTTATTTAAATCTCCTTTTAAGGCCCCTGGCATTCTTTCCGTAAGCATGTTTTAAATATATTACTGAAGGAAGACTCAACATTTTTGAAGTAGGTTGTATTCAGGAGCATGCCATTTAAATATTTTCAAATTAGGCAGCCAGGAATTTTTCACTTATCTGAGTGTGTAGTTGAGTAGCAATTATTTTCTTCATTGTTTGCATTTTGAATTAGAATTTAATGGGGCCATCATTTTCATTATATTAAGTGTTTAATGATGCTTTAGTTGGGAAGATTAGATTGCAAGACTGTGGTCAGAGTCATCGTGTTTAATCGTATGACCTGGAGGCCTGTGATTCAGCCACATGCCTGGATTCAGTCACACCTTACAAGCTAAACCGGATTGGACTGGTTTTAATGCAGGGAGGAGGCCCTTTAGGGTTTGAAATGTTCCCATAGGAAGTTGGATTCGTGTTGACTAGCTGATTCTTTTCCCTCAGAAGCTGGTGTGGCCTCAGGCTGCAGAACCCAGGGGTGTGGGTGTGTGTATGTGTGTGTACACACCCAGGTATGGGCCTGGTTTGTGTGGCCATGGGCTGGGCACAGACACAGAGCCCTGAAGGTTATTAATTTTTTAAAAAGTCATGAGTATTTCAGTTTGTGAGGCAGAATCAAATTGCTTGCTTACCTTCCCAAACAAACTCAAAACAATTGAACTCTGAGGGCATAAATGGGTGGCTTCTAACCATTGTCACATTTTTAAATCCTTGGAGAGCTCACATGCACTGCTTGTAATGCGTCTGCGTCCAGGTGAGGTGTCTGAGTTAGTGTCCACGCCTGGTGACCATTTTTAGTGTATCTGTGTATTTTTACATGCAGTGTTGGCGATATGATTTGGCATGTAAATATGTAGGGGAAGTATTTGCTTATGTTACCTTATTTCTATATTCCTGGCCCTCTTGCTCAGATTAATTTACAGAAACTCTCTATAATACGTACTAAGCCTTCCGTTATTGTATTAAATAGATCCTTATAGATATGAAGTAAGTCGTAGCCCAAATTCTCCTAGTTCCATTTTTGAGTCATAAAACTGAAAAAGTGACATAGCCATGATAGGAAGAAGGCTTACCTGGCAGTCCCCTCTCGAAAGCCTGGTAAATTTGGTAGCACTTTCTGCAGTAGGCATTCTTTACCACAGTCCTACTTTTCTTATATCTGTGATTAAAAAAAAAAAAAAAAAGCAGCTAACCGGAAATGCAATACATTAACATAACGAAACATTCACGTAGAATAAAAGGGTCTGTATTGAAATGTGTTTTCTTTCCCCAGATTCCCAGTCCCTTTCCCCAGAGACCATCACTGTTAAGTTTCTTTCATATTCTTCCAGAAATTTTCTGTGTATATGCAAATACCTATTTTTCTTTTTGGGGGGAAGGGTCAGCTTTATTGAGATATAATTTACATAAGCACATAATCTTGAACAGGTATATGATCTTTTTTTCTAAGATACAAATGAGAGGATTGTGTGTATATATATATATACACATATATATATATAAATAACATATATATATATATGTTATTTCACATTTTTCTTTTTTTCCCCTTAATTTATTTTGGACATCTTTCCATATCAGCACAAATAGGTTTACCTTATTCTTTTAAATGCTACATAGTATTCTATTGTACGGATGTAACATAATTTATTTAGTAGCATCTTATTGATGGGCACTATGTTTTTTGCTATTAAAACAATGTTGTACTGGACTTTGTGTCTTTGTGCAGATGTGTGACTTTGTCTGTAGGAGAAGGTCCTAGAAGTAGAATTTCTAGATCAAAGGGTAATACATTTAAAATTTTAAGACATATATATCTGAATTGTCTGCCAAAAGGGTTGTATTGATACATACCCCTCTGCACTGTTTCCCCTCCATGATTCCTTTGAGAAAGAAACATATCCTTACTTTGTTAATTGCATTCTAGCAGATCTAAACCCCATTCATTTTTTTCTCTTATTTTTAAAATTTACACTTTTATTCATAAAATTATTTTTCTTCAGCTTTTAAAGTATGTGCCAGAGCTGAAATTGTAGGCCTGTGTTTCCCTCTGTTTGGTGTGCAAGCTATTAGTCTAAACATGCATGTGTTAGAGTTTAGGGGGAAAAAATGACCAAATAAGTTGGCACATTTCAGAGTGATGTGATCAGCTAAGAAGTTAGAACAGCAGCAGTGGGGCTGTCTTGAGATAACACCGAGAGAGTGCCTGTCACAATGCCGGAGATTTGGGAAGTATGTAAGAAATAGCAATTTCTCTCCCTCCCTGTGTGCTGCTGCTGGTCCACTAATCAGGGCACGTGACCATAAAGCCCAAGAGAAGATGGGCTTCGATTAATGACTCCCCTTACTGTGAAACCTGACGTATCTCCTTCATCACGTTTCTCTTCAGCGTCTTCCCTTTCTCGTACGTTTGTATCTCTGTTACATTGCTGGAATGGCCGGCATGCTCCATGTATTTTTCTTTGATAGATCCGTTTGTTACAACACTTCTTTTATTTGGACTTGTTTACAGATTCATATTCTTATGTTATTCTGTGATATGAAGTGGTTTAATATTTTGTGTTCTACCAGAGTGAAAAATAAATTGATCCATCCCCTATTTTGGGGAGGGGGGAGGATGATATTTATCCCCTAGTCACTCAGGTTTACTTATAATTTACTCTCATAAGTTCACTAAAATACAGGTGCTGAAGAAGTTACTTCTCTATCAAAATCAATACTGTTCTGTATTTACTAAAGTCCACGAGGGGGACTGTGATGGGGTTAATTGTTCTTTGTGAAGTGAGTCATAACTCATTAGGTATCTTTTCATTTCTGAGGTTGTTAGATTCCAGTCTTGAAGTGCTAACAAAGCTTGCTGTAAATGATAGTGTTTCTCATTCTTTGCTTTCTGACTTGTTGTTAGGAGAGAGTCACTGTAGAAAAAAAAATATTTGAATTAAAGTCAGACATCTAGTTTTGAGAAAAGGGAAAATTACCCTCATAGCTTATTGCCTTCTTAGAGTTCTTGGCTTTGTTTCTTTCAACAGTATATGCCCAAATATGCACATAAAGGAATGTCTACACCCAATTACGCAACTGTGGGTGGGTCTCCTGCATGTTCATATTTATTTGCTGGGGGAGAGGGGATGACCATATTACACATCTTTTTTTCTCCCCCGAGGGGAGGGGCTATGAGATGAGATGCTTTTTGCACCAGTCAGAACAGTAAGAATATGCTAAGCTGAACATGATTTAATCCAAACACTCATCTTCAGGAATTTGTTATGGTAACCGCTCTGCCATCCTAGGATAAGTGAGGCCTATTTAATGCATATTCTTACCATGTGATCTGTTGAAGAGCAGATGTGACATGTGTATGTGGTTTCACGCCTCTGTGTGTGAGTTGGTGAGTTGTGTTTGTGGAGTACAGAGGTGGTTCTAAGACTGATCTCTAGGTAGATGGAGTGGGTTTTTTTGCTTGTTTTTTAACTTCTACAGAATCCCTTTCAGTTCCTTGCATGCTGCTGAGTATATACTAGTTTTCCAGCAAAACCTGACCCTGTATGAGCCCAGTTATCTGCTTTGTCTGTGCATGTACCCAAGCAGTGAAGCGCACTGGAGAAGGTCATACTTCAGGGTAGATGGGTTCACTATAACTTCGTGATCTCCAGCCTCCAATGTTGCTGACCAGCAGCCTTTTCTATCTGTTTTAATTCAGCGCTTCTCTCCCTCACATCTCCTCTTCTTCCCTCACCGTTAACTGATGCTCTGACTCCTTCTCTCAGAGAAAATTGAAGCCAACAAGTGGAAAGTCTTTCTTTTTGCTATCAAAGATACAAACCTACCCCATGTCAACCATTGCCTCAGAAACCTTCTTTGTCATTGTATTAAACTGTTCTCTCGCAACAGATCTTTCTCATTGGATTTTAAGCATGCTGAAGCCTCTTCATTAATAGAACAATACAATAAAAAACCTCTCTTTCCCCTTACCTCATCTTTTTTACATCTACTGGCTTATATCATGCCTTTCCTTCAAGGCCAGACTTCTCAGAAGAGCTGTCTTACCCTCCATTTTCATTTCTTTACTCTGTACTTATTCCTCAACCCACTCTCATCTGGCTTCTGGCCTCATAATCCTCCAAAGCACTTTCTTCTAGGGTCATGAGTGCCTTCTGTGTGGCTAAACCCAGTGGACATTTTTCAGGCCTCATATTTCTTACTTCTCCGTATTTGACCTCACTGACCATTCTTTTCTTCTTGAAATACTCTTTTTCTTTAGCTTTATGGCACTGCACATCCCTGTTTCTTGAGCTGCTCCTGCTCAGTTGCTTTTCACACTCAGCCTCTTTCCCAAGGCTAGTAAATGTTGGAGTTTTTCAAGATTGCCTGTTTGATTTTCTCCTTTCTCTCTACGTTGACTCTCATCCATGTCTACACCCCTAATTACCATAGCCAGTGTTATAAAACTACGTTCTGTGGATTTGACCTTCTCAATATCTCCTGGCCTGTCTACTTCTCCTCACATTCTCTGCCACATTCTTTTGCAAGTCACTGTCGTCTCCTACCTGGATCCTGTGGGAGTGCTTTCGCCACTTTAAATTTCTTCTCCATCTGACGTCAGATCTGATCACTTAATCTCTTATAATCCTCCTTAATGCATTTTAATGATTTTCCATAGTTCTAAGAAAAATGTTCAAAATCCTTTAAGAAGTTCATGAGATTCTGCATCATCTAGGCCCTTGCCATCCATCCAGCCTCATCTCTCACTATGTTCCTCTTGCTGCTGGTGCCTCACGCGTGCACTGGTCTCCTTGTGCTTGCACTTGCTTCAAGCACAGAGCACACGCGTGTCTTTTCCCTGTACCTGGGTTCCCCCTTCCACCAGGTTTACTCCCCAGCTCCCTTTGGAGCTCTGTGCTCTCCATATTCACAGTGACTGTGTTCTTAGTGCCTCACTGCCAGGTACATGGTAGATGCTTATTAAATTTCGATTGAATGAATGAACTTGCTAGTTTGTTGGCCGGGAAGAATTATTTATAATTAGCATGCCAAAGTACCAAGTTATGGCTTCTCTGCTTACATTTTTATTACATTGTTTGTATACCAGTAAATATAATAACCTGTGTTCCTTGCTCTTTGTACTCAGATTTACAAGTACTTTCACATGAATCCTCTTTTAAGACTTGGGGCAAGTCAGTTGGGTTCTTCAAACCTTGGGACAGTAGCAGCCCAAGATGCCATCCCCCCCGCCCCCAGCCATTTCCAGATGCTTCTTAGGGCTAACTGGAATTCTAGCTGATATCTTGTGATTCCTGATTTTCTGTAATTCCTGATTTTCATTTTTTGTCTAAGGGAACTGAGACACCAGTTTCTGGATGTGTGTTCAAGGTCAAGCAGAGAGCAAGTTAGGACTGAATCACAGGACACGTGAATCACAGCCCTGTTACTTTTTCCCACCTCAGTATAGCTTTTTCTCTCAAATATGTAAAAGTTGTCTTTAAAAATTTTTTAAGTTTTAAAAATAGCAAAATATACATAGCATAAAATTTACCATCTTAACCTTTTTAAGTGTATAGTTCAGTGCCATTAAATACATTCACATTGTTTGCAACTATCACCACCATCCATCTCCAGAACTCTTTTCATCTTAACAAAACTGAAACTCTGTCCCCATTAAACAACAACTCCCCATTCTCCCTCCCCCCAGCCCCTGGCGACCACCTTTCTACTTTTTTTTCTTAATTAAGAAAGAAAATCGTTGTTCAGTGTCCTTTCAGATGATCAGATATCTCCAATCACAAAGTTTAAGTGATTTTTGATTTTGATAAAAAGAAATCTGTTACCAAATGCTGTCTTTTCCTGACTTTATCATTTTACAGTGTATTCCAGAGTTAGACCAACATGAAATGTCCACACCCTCCCATCCCCCCATGCCCCATCCTAAATGTATTCTTTTCCTCTAGATTTAAACAATAAAAATCAGTACTGGAGAAGAGTGAAAAGGTTTGCTGTCTCCTCCTGAGGGTGTTAGGCAGTAGGTATGCTTGTGTTTGTGCATGCTTTGTATCATCTTGTACGTAATTATCTGATAGTATTGTGGAATTTTTTTTTTTTTTTTTTTTGCCATTACAAAATGTTAATAATTTTGAGAGAAAATACTAAGCTGGTTTAGCTCCCAGACTTGCCTGGGGTAGGGGGAGAGCTTTGTTAAAATGCAGATGGCCAGGCCCTTCTCTATATTCCATCAGTCTGGATTAGGGCCCTAAAGCCACTCCCAGGGTGGGAAACAATGGTTTAGTAAATAGTGATGAGTACTGTTTGGTAACAATCTGGTACTACATCTTATTTCTTATATTTTATTTTTCTGAGTATGCCAGTACACACATGCACTCCTACACACACTTTCTTATGTTGCTTTATGGGTATTACCATCATCATTATCATTTTCCCCAGTAGCAGAAGCATAAATTCTTCTGTATTTTGATTTTCCAGCTTCGTATTGAATGTTACTGTTTAATTAGTTCTCAGGTTATAATGCCAGCGTAGTGTAGCAAATTGCTCAGGCTTTGGATTGAGACAGATCTGGGTTGAAATCCTGACTGCCTCTTGTCAGATTGGGCTTTTGTTCAAATTATGTAACTTCCTTAAGCTTCAGTTTTTGCATCTGTGAATTCAGGATGATAGCACAGTTTACTGCTTAGGGTTGTTGAGAGGATTCAGTGAAATAATGCCTTTAAAGCCCCCAGTGCATTGCCTGCCACATAGTGGGTATTGGTACATTTTAATCCCTTTTGTTTTGTTATGGTTATTATTTTATAAGGCACCCCAGCTGGCAAGTTTACCAAAAGCTGAAGTTGAGGGCACATGAGAACATAAGAAGGGAGGATTCAGAACCTAGAAGCAGTAATTTAGGCTTTTTGAAACTTTATAATTAGTCCCTTGGTTGTTGCTTTCAGTCCCTGCCTATTTTCCAGATTGTTTTCAGCACAGAAAAGCCTTTAGGAAACCTCAAAAAGATGTGTGTTTAGGTTATGGAGGAGCTATGATATTGCGTCCTGTTCCATGAGGATTTTGACAAGGATTTGAAATCCTGATTGGAAGCCATAGGTGGTGGCTTTGTCTGTAGAAATTAGTGAAAAGAAAAGAAAGGAAACAAACCTAGGATGGAAAGTGTCTCTAGAAATAATGAATCAGTGGTGCCTTCTGGTCCCCAAAGCTCATTCATTCCTCTGTTATTCATTCATTCCTCAAACATTCGTGTACTGGGCATTATACTAGATATTGAAGTATAAACAAACACGAATAAAACACAGGCTCTGCCTTCATGGAGCCCACAGTCCAATATGGGAGACAGACAAGTGTACAGTTATAACAAATTGTGGTAAATACAGAAATAAAGATAGCAGAGAGCATTTGAGAACAGAGGAAAGTAATTCCTGGAGGAGACAATGGTGGAACCAAGTCTTCCAGGAAGAATTTGAGTTGAACAGATATTGTCATGTGTGGGAGTGAGGGACGCAGTGGACGTTTCTTGAGCAAAGGAAAGAGGCAAGGAAAACTCGTTGTGATGATGTTTTGTATTGGGAAGTGGACTCTGCTTCTCTCCTTCCTTCATGACTCATAAAAGGGAAGTTTCTCAAACATAGGATGAAGATTCAGATCCCAGGTACCCAAAACTTAAGTCTGTATCCACTCAATAAATAATTACTGAGTGGCAATTGAGAGCCAGTATAACTGAACAAATTCTATGAATTTAAATCAATTTTTTCATAGTTTGAAAAAAAATTCCTGATTTGGACTCCGACTATTGATATTTCTTATATCTGTCATTGTAGCTATTGTCACGTATTTGGTTCAGGATCTGGTAATCGTGTGTCTGCACAGTGTACTCTTCTTTTAGCTAACTTTCATCAGTGCCCCCTATAGTATGTTCCAGTGGCCACTTCTAAGTACTTTCTTTCCAGGTATTTTGACTTGGTTTCGTGTTCCTTGTAGTTGAGCTTATTGCTGTGTGGCATGATATACCGTGGAAGCCTGAGGTAGTCTCTTGTGCTAATCTTCAGCCATATAACACTGTATAAGTCAGATTTTCTCTCAGGATCCCATCTAATTCTCCTGTGAGCTAATATGTTAATAAAGTGTTTGAGGACTGGAAAGTTACTTTGGGGTGTCTGTACTGAAAAAATCTCATACAATTTTAATGTTCCACTAGTTTGTCTATCTGTTAGTGTGGATGGTGGTATCTTTATATTACATATACATATATATATATCCACATATGTGCCTATGTATACATAAATGCCCATTTATATATACATGTATATACACACACAAACACGCACACACAGGAGGATATGTATATCTATTTTGTCTAGGGAAAATGCTCTTTGAAGATGGGTGTCATATGAAAGATAAGCTTTACTTTTATCCAGAATTATTTTGTATTATGGCAATAGCCATTTTGTTTGATACCTTTTTGTCCTATGTTTTTTAGACAAATTAAAGGCACTAAAATGGGTACAAGTGGTTTGCACTTTTGGGCCTCACTTTCAACTTCGTCCTGTGCCCTTTTCTCGGTTTTATACTTCCAATTTAAATTTTATATTATCTTCTTGTGTTTTTATTTCTTTGTAAGCTGTTTTTTAATCATTTATGGAAAAAAGTGGGATATATGTATGTTTTAAAAAATTGCTATCCATGATGATTGAGTCATTCAGAAAAGATTACATTGTCATGGAATAATAACACAAGAAAGAGTTAGAAAAAAAGACTATATATTATTTTAGGTGGCAGAGGATTATATGATTTTTAAAGATTTCCAGAAATTAGGGAAATTAGAATAGTTAATGCTCAATTCTCTAAACTATGATACAGGAACGTGGTTGCTGTCTTTACGAGCTTACAGTATAGTATAGTCCTTGGTTAGGCAAATCTAAGATGGGAATGAAATTTCTTGTTGATGTTCCACAAAAAGGAGATGTTACAGTGAAATGAAACCTTTAGAATGAAAATAAAAATCTTCTGTATGTGGAAAATAGCTGAAGTTTTTAAAGATTATATTATCCCAGCGAGACTAGGAAAAAGAAGGAGGGTAGACAGCACACGCATCTTCTGGAAACTCGAGACAAATGGAGGAAAGGCGGAGTGGAAGACTGAAAATGACGGAGCAGTTAGGAGATGAGCTAGGGGAGGGATAGAATTTTGAAAACTTTCAGGCTGTTCCTTTTTCATAGTGGTTTTAAATTTTTTTTACTTTTTCACATTTGCTTAATGACTTTTCTTTGTCTACTTCAGTCTTTTAGTGGAGGAAAACCATTTCAGTTTTTGTTCCATTAAAGTGTTAAATTCATGATAAAAGTGGTGACTTATCCAAACTTGGTGTGTTATACAGCTGCTTTTGTGCTGAAATGACTATGTCATTCTGAAGGAAGTTGTATGTTTTATTCTCTTAGTCAAAAACTTGGTTCTTCAATGACTTTATTCATTCTCTCTGGGATTACTCAGTGTTTACTTTCTTTGCTAATGGCAGGGTTTGCTACAACGTGCCCTTTCTTGTTGGGAGATTTGGCAAACTCAGAAAGGCTGGTTTTTATTTCTTCAAAATGTGTGAGCTTCATGGAAACAAAACAACTTATGAACTTTAGATATTTGTTTTTGTCTAGACTGTTAAACACACCTGTTTAGTAATCTTGAAGTTAGCAGATTCTTCAGAATGTGAATAAAAAATATTTTTAGGGGTATATTTACCTCTGTTGTTGTCACTGGATTTATTGTTCCTGTAATAAATGTAGGATCACTTTTCAGTGATCATGTTAGTGGCATGTGAAAAACATTAAAGAAATTCCTGAGAGATAGTAGGTAGGTAATGGTAGCTACATCCCAAGGTTATGAACACTTTGAAGTGCTATAAAAACTATAAGTAGATCTCTTTGGAAGTCTGCTTTCTCATCGGATAAAAATAAGCATACAAATTGCTATTTACCTTCCTAAATGATATATTTTCAAAGAGTTTCTCATGTAAACAGCCTTCCAAATACTATTCAAAGTAATTGGCATTTCATTCCTCCAGCACTGCCTCAGAGCCCTTTACTCTTTCTACTGATCCCCAAATGATTATTTTGAGCAAACCGGAATGCCTGTGGAGGCTGTAGAGAGCCTCTCCTTAGAAGTTGATAAACACGTTCTTATTCACTGATTTTGGAGGTGGATTCCACTCGTTTTGAAGGCTTTACTGTTTCCACATTTTTTTAATGCTTTATTTATGAAATGAAAGTTTCCTCACAGGCTTCTGGCCTTGAGTTAAGTTTCCAACTACCACATTTTGCCACATTCTATATAAGGAGTAGTTGAGTGTCTTCTTGTCTTATGTAGATAGAACTAGTGTCAAACTATGCCTGTGGTTTAGAGTATCACGTAAGTCTCACAAATTAGAAAGAGATGAAGTCTGGTATAGAGAGCGTGTGTGTGTTTACATGCATGCTTATGAAGATATAAGCTAATGCGTGTTTTAGTTATTCATTTATGATCCAAATTACTAACTAACCAACCAACTTAGCAACTTATCTGTAGATAGTTATTGAGTATCTACTAAGTATATGCCACTCTATCTCAGCAGAAGGATAAAATACAAAATTTTGTTAATACATGGTTCTTGCTGTTGTGGAGTTGACCAGTTGGGAGAAACAAGATGTGCACACACATTAAACAGTGGATTAATAGGGCAAGGAAGTATATGATTGTTCCAAGTGCCCGATTGACTGGTACAGGCCGAGGAGTATAAGGAGTTCAGGAAACAGAGAGAGAAAAATGAAAGCTGGAAAGATTAGTGAGGGCTTCACAGAGGAGGTGGGGCTTGATCTCTACTTGTAAGGATGAGCAGTGAGAAGACAACAATGACAGGAAGGGGCATCCTGGATGGGGGTTGCCATGGACATGGCATTGGACTAAACATAAGCTTTTCGTGTTTGGGAAGAAACATTGAGAGGATGCTAGTTGGATTGGAAGGATGCTGTTGGAGCTGTGGAGCTTAAATAGGTTGAATGGGACAGATATTTGTATATATTCTGGTCATGAGGAATTTGTAGACTTTGTTGAAAGTTATATATGTTCAAACTTTTATATTTTCCTTGCTATACTTGCTTTTGGCACACAAAAGTTTCTGAGAGAAGTAAGCAATGTTGAATGTTGGATGAAAATCTGTATTTCAACACAGGCTTAGTATTAATATTTGCAGAAATCGTTATGTAAATAGATGCACATGTAAATGTTGACTATAACATGTGAGAAAACTTAACTAACACAGTGAATTTTTTCCTAGGCCGGACCTGATAGACATGAATACTGTTGCTGTTCAAAGCAACCTTGCAAATTTAGAGCACGCTTTTTATGTAGCCGAAAAAATTGGTGTTATAAGACTTCTGGATCCTGAAGGTAAGTCGTGGTCTTGACTAGAAGTAGGCTGGTAGGAGAGTCTGATCAGAAGTAATCTATCAACATTTTGACATAATTTACATTGCTGCTTTTAGATGTTGATGTCTCCTCACCTGATGAAAAATCAGTAATAACTTATGTGTCATCTCTCTATGATGCATTTCCGAAAATCCCGGAAGGTGGCGAAGGCATCAGTGCAAACGTGAGTGCTGATTTTTCCACACTAGAAGCGGCTGAGTCAGTAATGACCTGTTGGCTGAATTCTTTGATACCGCTTTTTACAGTTTTTAAGTATCAAATATTCTTTAAAGAATTTGAGTTAATATGCTCTTTAGTAACCCAATATATATGCATTTTTGTGGCACCATTCCACCATTAAAATTAAAGTATAACTCAAAACAAATTTGTTCTGTCATAAAGTAGGCTATTCAAAGTTATGTGTCATTTTATAAATAAATGTATAAACTGCTGAATTTTGGAGCTTTTTATTTTTAACTTGCTGCTATTTTACAACTGCTCTATTGGATATCCTTCTTTATGTAGGGAATATCTCACTTTTGAAATCACTTTCACGTTTATTAACTCATATAATCCCATGAGGTAAGTTGGCTAGGTGTTGTTTTTCTGATTTAAAAATGATCCCTCGAGGAAGGTTGTTTCATTTGCCACATTGACAGAGCTGCTTCGTAAGCAGGGCAAGGTCTCTGACACATCGCTTCGGGCTCTTTGTTAGTCCGCTGTTTCCCAGAGGTTTGTGTGATGAGTTTGGTCATCATTCGGTAGTGGTCATGCTGGCAAGTGCTTATACGTTTCTGGACGAGAACAGGAGAACTCTGCACGTGTGATGCATTTGGGGATGGTCCCCCTCACCCTGGGCTTCTCCCCTCCTCCTTGCAGATAACTTTTTTCTATTTTACTCGAAGATTTAGGAGCTCATCTTGGTGAGCTCTCTTTTCTGGTCTCTTGCTTCACCTCTGTGTGCTGTTGTTTCTAGACTCATTTCCATTCTCTTCCTCTTGTTCTTTCTGTCAGATGTTTCTCCTCTTTTGATCCCTGAGTGACCTGCTCCCAGGCTCGTCTCTCTCGTGTGTGCCATGATTCAGTGTTGAGTGTTGCTTCAGAACATTTCTTGTGGCCATTCCTTGCTTTATCTTTGCACTTCCTCCACCCCGTTCCTGATACCTACCCTTCACACTAGAACTAGGCTGATGGCTTTCTTAAGGTTTCCATGTGTTATTTTTCTTTTCCCATCAGCTCTGCACACTCTCGTCAAATTAATCTTCCTAAAACCTGTTGTTTTTACCTTGAAAACTTTCAGTGGCAATGTATAATTTGCAAGGTTAAATCCAATCCAGATATTCTGACATTCAAGATTCTGCATCTATTAATTCTGCTTACCCGCATTTTTAGCTACAACATCCCAACACAAACTGCTGGTATCCAGGGCATTTCTATTTCAGAGTCCTGACTCACTTGGGACTCCTCTGCCTTTTGTTTCCGCCCCTGCCCCTCCTCCAACAATTCCTTACTGGTAGTTGCAGAACTGCTCAGGGACCACCTCTCCCAAGGAGCCTTCAGTGACTGTTCTGAGGCACATTTATGTTACCTGATTCTTTTCTCAACCTCTCGCACATATTCCCTGTTTCAGTTATTTCAACACTTAATTAAATACTGCTTTTCCCTCTGCTTAACTGTTAATATTATGACTCTCTCTTACTTCCCCATCTAGACAGTAGCTCTTGGATAAAAGGTATCATGTCTTAAAGTATTATATTTTATACAACACTTAGCACAGCACTTTCAATGTAGTAAGCACTCATCAAATAGTTAACTGAACATAGCAGTTGATTGATAACCTTCTAGTTTCCTCCATTTTTAAAAAGTTTGCTTAACAAGTGCTTGAATAATCCCACCATTTACGTTTCCTGTGATTTTCATTCCTATCTAGTTTCTACATAGAGTAGAGCTCTTCAAGTTTCAGTGGACTGAGATCTAGAAAGGTTGGCAGAGATGGCAACTAACTTGGCTTATGCAAGTTTATTACTTCCCCTTCTTAAGGGCCTGGAAAACACCCCAAATTGATCACAGAATTTTTCTCTGCTGCATTTGGTGCAGCCTTAGAATCCTTCTCAGCACAGTGCTCCAGCAGCCACCATCTCTGGATCAGAATTGACTCTCATTAGGCGTCTTAGTGGTCAAATGTTGATAACATGTTTTTAAAGATATTTACATGGGAGGGATTGGGACTCGGTGGAAAGTAAGAAAACATTTAGCTGGCTCTCTCCATCAGGTTTGAAGACATGTAAATTCACAAAATGACCTGTGACTCAGTTGTGTCAGATATGAATGTTGTTATCTGCAGACATGGACCTTTTCTGTCATTTTATTATTCCAGGATGTCGAAGTCAAATGGATTGAATACCAGAATATGGTGAACTACCTCATCCAGTGGATTAGACACCATGTGACCACAATGTCGGAGAGAACATTTCCGAATAACCCTGTAGAACTAAAGGTCTGTGTAGGATTGAATTATTGAACTTTTAAATAATGCTATAATAGTTCCATAATTTTAGAAGTTCAGAAAAATTGCCCTTGGCAAGCCACTAATAAGTAGGCAAAGTTTTTATTTACTCATCTCCTATTATACAGAGAAAATGGAGGTAAACATTAATAATTAAAACAAAATAGCAACATCTTAAAGAAATTTATAGTCCCTTAGTTTTGAATTGTTGAGAGTTCTAAGGTGTAATTTGAGAGAGACTCTGGAACTGACACTGCCAGATTGTTTTTGGTGCTTGGGAGACACTTGGAGCACCCCCAGACGGCTGGGGCAGGAGGGACCCTGGGAATCTTGCCACAGGTGTGACAGTGTTTGGGAGTGTGCCTGTGGTCACCTCCCGTTAATAACTATTTCAGAGGCTTCTTTCGTATAGCAAAAGCTACATACTCTATTTCACCATGAATTTGAAAATAACCTGACTTCCAGTATAAATGAATTCATGCTTTAGTAAAACATTAGCTACTACCTTAAAACAGGTCTGACTCTTTGAGAAGACATTATAGAAATATAAAAGACATAATAGATACATAAACTTATTGAAAAATAAGTTGTCTCATTTTGTATATTTGGTTTTGTAATAGCAAAGTAGTCTGCTTTATTTCAAGAAATTGATAATGTAAATATTAACAACAAGTCTAATTCTTTGAATTGTAGTCTTTGTTTTCGTGATCAAACTGGAATCACAGAAGCTCTAATAACGCAGGGTGGGCCCTGTGGAAGTTACTTCTTGTGTTCGTGCGTCTGCACAGAACATCCGTGGATCAGCTCTGGTTCACATTGCCACAGGGAGTTTGTCCTTGGTGCGAATTTACTTGGCGTGTGTTGATATGATGCTTTTAAGTGTTCTTAAAGTTGTTTGTGTGATGTCTCCCTATGGGGATGTAAACCTTTCCAGGGCAAGAGAGATTTCTCCTTCTGTCACCACATCTACCATGAACCGTGTTTAGCACATACTAGCGTCCTGTGCTTATTTTACTGATGAATGTCCTGAAATGTTGCATTTTGGATTTGTAATGATTTTCAGATTTCAAATTCAGTTGATTTCCAAATGGATTCCTATTGTTCAGACACTTGGGCAGATTTGTACTGGCTTCTGATTTATGTAGATTCTTGAAGTTTTGGAAGAAGTTTGAGTGACTACACAGATTACTTGCTGTTACCTAGGAGAAGACGTAATACAGGAAAGAGAATATATTGTGGGGAGATGCCAGTAATTTCATTAGCCAGTAAAACTTAAGAAATGTGTCTGTCTGAAGATTTACAGGGGCTTTTTAGAAAACTGCATGAACTGGCGCTGGCCCCATGGCCAAGTGGTAAAAGTTTCATGTGCTCTGCTTCGGCCACCAGGATTCGCGGATTTGGATCCCGGGCGTGGACCTATTCTACTCATGAGCCAGGCTGTGGAGGCATCCCACATGCAAAATAGAGGAAGACTGGCATAGATATTAGCTCAGGGCGAATCTTCCTCACCAAAAAAAAAAAAAAAAGAAAAAAAAACCCAGCTTGGGTTAAGATGAAATAATTAGTATGCATTCATTAGATGTGGAGATGTTTTATCTACCTAATTTTTCTGAAGGTCCTTTTTAGTAAATATAATAAATAAATTATATTATTTATCTCATATTTAAGAGATTCTCAAATATCTACAAACTAGATAATATCATTTTATGATTGAAACTTATGTAATAATAGCAGATACCAATAGCATCTGTCTTTGTTTACTAGAAGGTCTGTTGAACTTGGCCAATGGAATGTTGAAACCAAATTTTAGCCCTAGCTATCTGATAAGAATTCTATTTTCAAGGGTAGATCCATGATATAGAAGAGAACAGTTTTTCTCTTTCCTTTATGGGAATTGCATCAGATTTATTTTTTTCAAAAACGAAAAGCTGAAGTGCAGCATTTAGAAAGTGCATCTTTTAAAGGGTATGTTTTCTTGTTTGTATGGTGAGAGATTTCTAGTAGAGCCATAGTAAACACTGCCCTGGTTATAATTATCCAAATCCCTGTGTGACGGCACATGTTGAATCATGGCTCCTGTCAGTAATTACACGCTCACCAAATCATATATAACCTGGTCACTAACTACCTGGGAATCAGTATTATCTCTGAGTGTCAGTTTATAAGGGAATTCCACTGAATGCATGCAACACAGGAAATAATATTTGAAGTGGTAACATTATATGATAATGAAAACAGTCTTTGAAGTTTGGCCCTTCATTTATTTTCCCTTTCATTTTAGGCACTTTATAATCAATATTTACAGTTTAAAGAAACAGAAATTCCACCAAAGGAGACAGAGAAATCAAAAATTAAACGCCTATATAAATTACTAGAGGTAAGCAGAAATTTCCTCTGTATGTTCAGGCATAATCTTTATTTTTTTATGTCTTTGCTTCATATTAAATTTTTTTGTTTTCTTCAAGATTTGGATAGAATTTGGACGCGTCAAACTCCTTCAAGGTTATCATCCAAATGACATAGAAAAAGAGTGGGGGAAACTCATTATTGCCATGCTCGAGAGGGAGAAGGCACTTCGTCCAGAAGTAGAAAGGTAGGCCAGAGATGTTTTCTGCCAGGAGTATCAGGTGGGGAAGGAAAGTTCTCACGGAAAAAGCTTAAGTTTTGGAGCCAGGCAGACTGAGGACCAACACTTGCCTTTTCCATTTCCTTGGCTGTGTGACGCTGGGTAAGTCACTTAGTCTTCCTGATCCTCCATTTTCTTACCCAGAAACTCTTTCTAGAGGTTTGAGGAGAAATCAGTGAAGTAATGTTTAAAAAGGACCTGATAGCCTGGATTAGTGTGTGAAGTCTCATCTAAGAAGGTGGTTACAGTTTTAAAGCCAATCCAAGTTACCCATGAGAATTTCCCAAACTGGCTTTTAAGTCACCAGACCCTGGATCCAGAAGCTCATACGTAGGTTGACAGTTAACTTATTTTGTTTCTTGTTATATTTTTGGCTATGGCCCTCTTTCCATGCAGCAGTGGAAACCAGTCTAGTTGGCCTCCATTTAAAGGGCAGTGAGGTGGCATCTAGAAACTCGCAGTAAATGCCGGTTCAAGTTCCCTTTCTGCTCCACTTCTACAAATGCATTTATTCCGTGAACTCATCACTGACTCTTCATCATTCTGGCTCTCACACTACACCCAGCTGCCTGGGAAAGTACTGCTCAGTCCTCTGGAGACATCTGATGAATGGATTTGTCTCTACCTCATCCTTACCTCCCAGCCTGGCTCGTGGTGCGTGGGAACTGTGGGCTCTGTTCCTCATTAGCTGTGAGCTCCGTAGCGGCTGGGTCTCCAGTGGAAGGCCTGTATGGTCAGGCACCTCTCGGGCCTTCTTGCACCACACCCTCCTTGCCCTCTGCAGTGTGGCCACACTGCTGTCTCTCAGGAACTCTGATGTGACAAGGTCCCCGCCCTCCTCCACACACGGGATCTTTGCACCATCTGTTCCTTTGACAGGGAAGTCTGTTTCATCCTCCCTGTCTCTCTTTACTCCTAATCATTCTCAGATCTCGGCTCAATGTCACTTCCTCAGGAAACTTTCCCTGGTCTCCCAAGCTGGTTCGGATGTCTTGGTTTTAACTCTTGTATTTACATGCACTGTTCCTTCTTAGCACTGATCTCGGGTGGATTTTATGTTTATTTCTGTGGTCGTTTGATTAGAGGATACCTGTTTCACAGTTATGAGCTCCAGGAACGTGGAGACAGACTCCTGTCTTTGCCGTTCCGTGTTGCCAGTGCTCGACACACTGCCTGCGCACACGTGCGCACACGTAGAGATACTCAGCGTACTCCCGTGCTCTGTGCCCCACACGTGACTGCAGCATTGTTGAAATATGAAAAAGTGTGTCGAAGATATGAGAGCAAGTCTGACTCATCAGTCCTTTGTTAGATTACTGATTACACTCTTGTGAAAACATGTCACATCTGTATAACTGGATCTAGATCTAAAACAAGCTTGAAATACCCAGGATGGACTTGTATGGAGGAGAGAATACTGGGTGATCAAAATGAGATACTAAGCTAATTATCTGAAATAATGGAAAAGTGTGTTAGGGAAAGGATACAGAGTGGATTTTTAGTCATCAGAAGAGTAGCTGGGTTTTAATGTATGCTAAGAAAAAGGCAGTGGGTAAGAGGTCCAGGAGCCAGTCAGTCCTGGGTTAGATTATTAGCTCGACTTGCAGGCCGTGTAATCTTACACAAGTTCATTAACCTCTCTGAGCCTGTTTCCTCGTTTGTAAACAGGATGTAATAGTATCTACCACATTTGGTGCTTCTCAGTCTGAGATGAGGTCATGTACGCAAAATGATTAATTTCCTGGTACATATTGATTGCTTAGTAAATGTTAGCTGCTGCTATTATTATTTTGAGCTTTTCTGTTTACTGACTATATTTGACATGACACTCGCAAATTTCCCCTTTTTTGCTTTCTGAAAAGAAAAATATCTACCTTTCTGATGGAGAAGCAACAGTTTGGCTTTGTAATGTGGGGCTAGGAAAATATTTAGGAGCTTGGTTGGATTGATGCCTTCATTTTTCTTGACGTGACACGTTTTTTGGCATTAACTTAATTGCAAATGATAGCTGTGTGGCATGGGAGTGTGTAAAAGACAAATGAGAAAGAGCCAATGTTCTTATGCCAGGTAATAACCTATAGAAGGAGAAACAAGCACAGACAAAATAAATTTGCAAGCCTTGCATCCATATTCTACTTAGCACTTCGGCTTTTAAAAATATAAAGTCACTGTAATAAGATTAGAAGTAACTTTCCTGAGAGCACATCATATAAAGAAAGGTAAATGGATAGTTTTCCAGTTAATTTAACCTTATAAACAAATGACATGGCTGTTAAAATGGAAACGTACTTTGTTTCTCATCAAACTCATTTGTTTATACGAGCTTCTAAGTGTCAGCTTTTAAAACTTATGTTTTTCAGTACAGACCAGGCCCTTGACGAAATTCAGGCTATGATCAAATATTTGTATTCTTTTATCTGATGATTGGTATTGCCAGAATAACTTTTACTAGTGGTACCTGGACTGCGGTGAGGCATCTGAGTTGTTTTTTAGGTGGTTGCAATTGGATGACTCTTGGTGAAAATATTTGGCAGATCTTTTTCAGTGACGCCCCAATCAGCCTGCCTTGTCCGTACTTGTAGGGTTTTAATACAAGCTACAAAAGGCAAAGCTCAGCTAGCAAACCCATGGCTTTAGGCAAGATTCTTCTGAATAGTTATTAGCATATTATTTGCTGCGTGTTGAATACGCATGTTGGAGCATATTTAAGGAGCCATTAAGGCTGAAACATTTAGCTGCCGCTTTTCACCATTAGAAGTAGAGCTTTTCGCAGACCTACTTTTTAGTCTACTTTTAATGGTCAAAGAAAGAACATCATTTCAGGAATAAAAATGCACAGTAGTAGTTACAGTTACCGTAGCAGTGACTCCGTGTTTAGTAACACAACGAGCACTCGAACCAGCCTTGATTCCAATGAAAATTTTCTCTCGGTTAATTGTGGTCCAACTCTGATCAACTCCTGCATTAGTTTTGGCAATGAATCCTTTGATGGACACAGGTATTGAGCTGGTGGTGTGGACTTCTTGATGGGCAGCATTTTTCAGGAATGGGGAACTCAGTGACTTCAAAGGGAGAGGCTTAATTTCGTTTTGTGCCTTCTTTTAGGTTGGAAATGTTGCAGCAGATTGCCAACCGAGTTCAGAGGGACAGTGTCATCTGTGAAGACAAATTAATACTTGCCCGAAATGCTCTCCAGGCTGTAAGTTAATTTTAGGAGCCATTGGGATTGTGGCAGAGGGGTCTGTGCTTTTGAAGGAACTAAAACTTTTGTATAACATTGGATCGATTCTTGTATTGTTGTCTACCGAAACTTAAAGTTTGTTGAAGATTATCATCACTCTTTGCTCTCTTGAGGGATGGTGAGCAAGGGAAAACCTATTTGTGAACCAAAAGGGAAAACAGAGAAGACCCAAGTAGCCTTCTCTTACAGTATTCCGAGTTACATATTTGCAGCTGGTTTTGAAACTTGTTTCACAGAATTAATATTGAGTTCTTTTAAAATACAGGATTCTAAAAGATTAGAATCAGGGGTGCAGTTTCAGAATGAAGCAGAAATTGCCGGGTATATACTTGAATGTGAGAACCTTTTACGCCAGCATGTAATTGACGTACAGATTCTTATTGATGGAAAATACTACCAGGCAGATCAATTGGTACAGAGGTAAGAGTGGTTATCCATCCTCTGTCCTTTCGTATAACTGTTTCATGGGCACTCATGATAGGAAAGCAGAGTGTGACAGTTTTATGAAATATATTTCTTATATTCTTTTCAGTTGAAAATGTGTATCAAATTTATTCTGGTATATTTTGGTGTGTTAAGGAGGTATTTGTTCTTCAAAGACAAATAGTAGAAAAAATATTTTATGATACATATAATATTTAATACTATAGTAACATACTTAGAGTTAAAATATTCACATGTGACATTTGAAAAAGGAAAATATAAGAAAAGTATCTTTTTTAACTTAATTTTTCAGTTTTCTGTTTATGCTGTCATGAAAATGTTTACAACAGAATGCTGGAAAAAATATATGTGTATAAAAATCTCTATCTCTGAGAAGTGGATTGGGGTAGGGACAGAACCTTCAGGTTATATACTATATATAATAGTTATGTAAATATATAAATATATGCATGAAATATATATAAAGCAAAAATTATAAATGATGCTTTGACCCAGTAATTCCACTTTTAGGAATCTATAGTAGTTCTAAATATAGAAAATATGTAAATAAATATAGAAAAAAAAGCTTTTTGTTCACATCGGAAATATTTTATAGTAACAAAAATTTGGAAATACCCTACCTGTTGAATAATAGGAGAATGATCCCATTATAGTGTAGTAATTATGTTTATTATAAATGATAGTTATAAAGACTGTGTGATAATATGGAAAGTTCTTATAGCACAACGTTCAGTGAAAACAATTATGACGTAAAATTTCATCAATGTATGACTTTCTTTAAAAAATAGACTTTACTCTTTTGAGCAGGTTTACAGAAAAATTGACTGGAAAGTACAGAGTTCCCATATGGCCCTTTATACCAGCTTCCTCCATTATTAACATCTTGTGTTAGTGTGATACATTTGTTACCGTTGATAAGCCAATATTGATACATTATTGTTAACTAAAGTCCATAGTTTACATTAGGGGTCACTCTTTGTGAAAAATGCCTTTTATCTTATGGTTTATCCCTATTGATTTTCTTTTCAGAGTTGCAAAACTGCGTGATGAAATTATGGCCTTAAGGAATGAGTGTTCCTCAGTGTACAGCAAAGGACGCCTATTGACGACAGAGCAGACGAAGCTCATGATATCAGGAATTACTCAAAGTTTAAACTCAGGATTTGCACAGACCTTAAACCCCAATCTGAACTCAGGGCTGACCCAGAGTTTAACGCCTTCCCTGACCCCTTCTAGTGTGACATCCGGCCTGTCATCAGGTCTGACTTCCCGCCTGACGCCATCTGTCACTCCGGCTTACACACCTGGTTTCCCATCAGGATTAGTTCCAAATTTCAGTTCAGGAGTAGAGACAAATTCATTGCAAACTCTGAAGTTGATGCAGATCCGAAAGCCCCTTCCAAAGTCTTCTTTACTGGATCAGAATTTAACAGAAGAGGAAATCAACATGAAATTTGTTCAGGATCTTTTGACTTGGGTTGATGAGATGCAGGTAAAAAAATGTTTACTTTACCTGAGAGTTTCAGTCTTTGTTGCTATCAATTTCTTTTTTAAACCTGGTGTCTTTCTGTTTACAGGTGCAGCTGGACCGCGCTGAATGGGGATCAGATTTGCCAAGTGTTGAAAGCCATTTAGAAAATCATAAGAATGTTCACCGAGCTATTGAAGAATTTGAATCTAGCCTTAAAGAAGCTAAAATAAGTGAGGTATGAATTTAAAATCTGTATATATTTTATTTTAGCTTAGTGTTGTTTGGCTCTTTATATAAAGACCATGTAACAAAATAATAGATATGTGGAGTATGAGTCAGAATTCCTTAAGATTCCTGACCCTGAGGTCTTGTTATTCCGTTTTATAGATCCAAATGACGGCCCCTCTTAAACTGACTTATGCTGAAAAGTTGCACCGATTGGAGAGTCAGTATGCAAAACTCTTGGTAAGTTTTTTTTTTAACTTTCTGTTTCCTTTATCTCTATTTGGTAAAGATATGATTCTTATAATGACTTTCCTTATAAAGAATACATCCAGGAATCAGGAGCGGCATCTTGACACACTCCATAATTTCGTAACTCGTGCAACTAATGAACTTATTTGGTTAAATGAAAAAGAAGAGGAGGAAGTTGCTTATGACTGGAGTGAAAGAAATACCAACATAACTCGGAAAAAAGATTACCATGCTGTAAGGACAACCTTTGTAATTGAATACCAAAGTGGTACTTCAAGTTTAGATCTTTTTCTAACTCACTTCTTAATTCTTTCTTAAATTAGGAATTAATGAGAGAACTGGATCAAAAGGAAGAAAATATTAAATCAGTTCAGGAGATAGCAGAGCAGCTACTTCTGGAAAATCACCCAGCCCGATTAACTATTGAGGTAAGTCAGAAAGTGTAACAGTCAAGGTTGTCAGGGTTGAATAGTGACATTTGATTATTACTCTTCAGATTCTTTTATTGCTGATAAATTGAAAAAGGCAAACTACCAAACTTTTATTACACATCATCTCAAAAGTATTGTTTCTGACACATCATACTCATTTTTGCCTTCAGTTCTCTTGCTTTCTCTACGTCTCCCACCCATCACTTAGAATATAGGTCCCTGTGTCAGTCCCTGTGGCTGAAGAGGGATATTGCAGTAAATATCCAGGACCTTGACTTGACAAGCCCTGATGTTTTGTTTCTTCCTGACTTGTGTGACATTGTGCAAGCAATGTAACCTTGCTAAGCCTCATTTGCTGCCCTAAAATGGAGGAAATTGCTTCTGACCCATAGAGTTGTGGTGAGAACGAGAAGAATAATGTATTCTTACTACTTAATACGGTTCTTGGTACATAGTATGTTCTCAAGAAGTATTTGTTGTTGTTATTTGATTTAATAATTTTATTCACAATCTGGTTTCGTGAGATGGATTGGAACCACATCCTGCCAATGCCTCATGGTCTAGCGCACACATTTCAAATCCAGGAATGGAGAATCGATGTGGGATTTATCAGGTTGCCCGTGCGGTGGTGGTGGTGTGTTTAATTTTTAGGCCTAATATATACTAGTTAGAGTTAGTGACTTTCCAGTTGTGAAGGGGGGTTATGTAAGAAGGCGAGGAGCTCGAGCACGGGTGAATTTGGTATATTGCCAGAGGAGAAAAATGAAGCTGTGCTTAAAATATGACATGCTTCAAACAACACAGTTGAGGAAGGGTGTCTGCTAGTCTTTTTTCACTGAAATCATCATGACATGAAAGATCAGTAAAATTCTACATCTCATTAGGAAGTTTTGGGAATGTTAAATTTGACCTTTCATATAAAAATATGGTTTTGCATCCACATGCAATGCCACGCAGGAATGTTAGAGACACAAGAGAGTAGTGGGAGCTCCAGGGAAGGACGTTAGAATAGTGACGGGTCTGGATGTACTTTTGCACGGTGATAAGCTAAGTATAGAATATTCCTTAGAGTGGTCATATTCCTTAGGAAATATGACTATAGGTTTAGAATTTTGATGTGACTGGAAAATGTGAATGTGAACCTGATCACTTTTATATAGAAATACTAATCTAATTAAAAGTTTCTTGAGGGATAAATTAATCCTTGGTCATCTTCATGATTCTATTGCCTCTCCAATGGCTTGGAGGTACATGGATAATGTTTAGTTAATTATCAACACTATTTCATATGTTATATGAAAAAGGAAACTAATAATCTAACAATGTACAATGATATGTCTTTTATTGCCAATTTTCTCAAAGTAGCTTAATTTGAGGGAGCAGGTAATATGACCATGATATGTTGCCAGATTTCCAGTGCGATCTTGTACATTCCATTCAGAAAGCCTGCCCGAGCATAGCTCAGCAGGAATGAGTTTTTCCAAAAGGAGAAGAGTGGCAGGCTGACTTAAGACAGTCATTAAAGCATCTAGAGCGCACTCTTCTGGAAGTCAGTGAACTGCATCTTAAATGTAAGAAGGTGTTTTTTATGTTTCCCTAATGAAGTACGTAGGTGCTTCCTTTCTGTAATATTTTTGCCCTCATGAAAGATACAATTTGTATTAAATAAAAAGTCAAGTAAATAAATATTTTAAATAAAAATTCCTAGTATTATAATTGTTATAATTCTAGAATTACACTGATAGGGATGGCACTCTCCTTTCTCCACCCTCCCCAAATTTTCCCTGGCAAAAACAAACACATAAGTCACCCTGCACCAAGAGCTTCTAGCCTAGTTTTAGAAGCAAAAACAGAGAAAACCACAGGACCATCTATTTTTATGTCACAAGGTGTATTTTATGACTCAAAAATACAAAAATTCAGAGAAAAGAAAAATGAAAGGAAAGCATATTTGAGAATTCCACAAAGTTGGTTTAAGGTTGATGGGAAAGGATTAAAAAGGGTTGGTTTTCTAAATAGCAGGGATAGCCTGCATCCATTTCAAATGTTAAATTTTTTTTTTAATGTAACAATACCCAGAGTTAGCTTTTTCCATATATCTTAAGAAGAAATTTTGAGAAGTTTAAAATTTGAAAGAAATTGAACTGGTTTAGAAATTTACATTTAAACTTTTAGGATTGGCTTTGTGCAAATGGGAAGTCATATTAGTGGGACATTTCACTACTCTCATTTCCAGTCTTATTCTGTGAAAACAATCTTATCATCTGTTTGGATAGTAGAGTCTTTCATCTTTTAAAAGCATTGTTGTGTATGCACGTCGTTACTCCCTAGCCAGTCACTGGTGGTTGTGTTTTATATTTAAGGCCTATCGAGCAGCCATGCAGACGCAGTGGAGCTGGATCTTACAGCTCTGCCAGTGTGTGGAGCAGCACATAAAGGAGAACACCTCCTATTTCGAGGTATGTGACTGGAATCACGACATCAGGACATGGTATTGTGATTGTGGCTGACTTACAGAAAAATGTATTCATATTTATTGTTAAGGTACATGTACGTAATGTGCAGGGGAAATAAACTGAAATATTTTCTTTGTAGGATATACATCCTATAGGATAGATTGAAGCATTCTATTAAGGAGGGAATCCTTTAAAAACTTCTTAAAATGTCAGAATGTCTTTATTTTATAAATGTGTCTCTTATTAAGAAAGTATTTCATTATAGAGAGTCATTATAGAGAACTCTTTTTTCTGTTCTTCAGAAGTTTTAAAGTATTCTTGGAATTTCACCCCTACTGAAAAATTATTTGGGCCCTAAAGTAAAGTAGACCTTCAGTCAAAATAATGTAGGGCCAGACACAACATAGACATCAACTTTGGACACAGCATTCATTCACATTTGTCCAAGTTCAAGAATTATTGTTTGGTTATAGGAAGGATATGGCTATTAAGTTGTCCTGTGATTTTATTCTGTTCTCACTTATGAGGGGTACACACAACTTGACGGCTCTGTGCTTTATGAGGCATTTAATATACTTTAACTGCCAGTTTTCATCTTTCCATAGTTTTTCAATGATGCCAAAGAAGCTACTGATTACTTAAGGAATCTAAAAGACGCCATTCAGCGGAAGTACAGCTGTGATAGATCCAGCAGCATTCACAAGCTGGAAGACCTTGTTCAGGAATCAATGGTACTCATGAGAAAATCTGTGTGTTCCATCAGTAACGTATAACAGGGATTAGATTAGTGTTTTATTATGTTTTTATACATGCAGAACTTTATCTTGTATTGATACTCTTGATATTTCCCTTCACTCAGTCAAGTTTTTAAACATTCAGTTTTAGTAGTTTTTGGTAGCAAATACAACAAAAGTGTTTTGTTATGTAATTGATTAGATATTTTAAAATGCTTTAACAGTGTTGTGTGTGTGTGTGTGTGCGTGTGCGTGTGTGCATGTATGTTTAGTCATTCGTTTCACAAAGTTAAGCACTTTCTATATCTCAGGCACTGTTTTAGGCGCTGGAGACAGAACAGTGGACAGAACAGACAAGAATCTCCACCCTTTTGGTGCTTACATGCTGGGGGCGGGAGGAGTAGACTATAAACATGATAGATAGTAAAATATATGTAGTATGTTAGATAGTGGTGAATGCTAAAGAGGAAAAAAACAACCAACCAAAGAAAACAAGGGAAGAGAGATGCAAGAGGGGGTGGGGAGGGATTGGAAGTTTAGACCAGGTGCTCCGGGAAGACTTTTCTGATGAAGTTTCATTTTGTGTAAAGTCCTAAAGGAACAAAAGTACAAGTCTTTTACATTTTAAAATCCGTCTTATTTATTACTTAGGAAGAGAAAGAAGAACTTTTGCAGTATAAAAGCACAGTAGCAAGCCTGATGGGGAGAGCAAAAACAATAATTCAGCTGAAACCAAGGAATTCTGACTGTCCACTCAAAACTTCTATTCCAATCAAAGCTATCTGTGACTACAGACAAATTGAGGTACTTGTAACTCCCAGAAATAGACCAGTTTCTGCCATTATTCATGTGTTTTAAAAGTGAGGTTACATTGCTTACCAGTGGTAAAATTTTCCACCTAAAAAAATAAATCCCAAGATTGGGTATGGAAAAAGATTAGTCAACAGTGACCTCATTTGGTTTTTCTGTTCTTTGTTTAAAACAGATAACCATTTACAAAGACGATGAATGTGTTTTGGCCAACAACTCTCATCGTGCTAAATGGAAGGTCATCAGCCCTACTGGGAATGAGGCGATGGTCCCATCTGTGTGCTTCACGGTTCCTCCACCCAACAAAGAAGCCGTCGACTTTGCAAACAGGTTTGTTTGCATTAGCTAAATACACAGAACTGGTTTGGGAGGCTCTCTGAAGGTTAAAGAAACAATCAATTCTTTGTCAAGGCCCACAGGATCAGAAGGATGTAGAACTAGTAAACACGAGATAGTTCGCAAACAAAAAGAAAAGTTGTAGCATGTTTTCAGAGGGAGTCAAAAGGCTTAATCTGTGTTTTCTTTCATACATTTCAGAATTGAGCAGCAGTATCAGAATGTCCTGACTCTTTGGCATGAATCTCACATAAATATGAAGAGTGTTGTATCCTGGCATTATCTCATCAATGAAATTGACAGAATTCGAGCTAGCAATGTGGCTTCAGTAAGTATAAGTCTACACATAAACCTGATCTGTCCAAAAATGTGAGGCACCTTATCATGAGGGGTGGAGTTAGTATTTGCTCTAGAATAGGATGGAGCCCAGCAGATCCATGCTAATATTCATTCATTCAATTAATATTTGTTAAATACCTGCTGTATACAAGACACTGTCTAAGAATTGGGGAAATCTGGAAATCACATATTTCATTCAGTGCTTGTTACATTTTGGTAGGGAGACAGGATATAGTGTTTAGACTTACAGAGATGGGTAGAGTTTGATTTCATTTGTTCAATTTTATAGTCTTATTTTTCCTTGTCTTTTAACACTTGAAATTGTTAATGAAGAAGAAAATTAATTTCAAATAGTTCTTCTATTTATGACTGTTAATATGAACTGGCATAAACCACGAGACACTAACGAGATCTGTCCCATTTAAATTTAGCTCTTAGTACTACAATCACTTAATTACATGGCTCATTGGTCTTCTTTAGATAAAGACAATGTTACCTGGTGAACATCAGCAAGTTCTGAGTAATCTACAATCTCGTTTTGAAGATTTTCTGGAAGATAGCCAGGAATCGCAAATATTTTCGGGCTCAGATATAACACAACTGGAAAAGGAGGTTAATGTGTGTAAGCAGTATTATCAAGAACTTCTTAAATCTGCAGAAAGAGGTAAAGCATGGGAATCCTTGTCTTTTTTTCCCCATAGGTGTTTAGTCCAGGAACTTTTGCTTTAAATGGGAATCTCAGTCTTAGGTGTGTTATGTCCCTCAGCCTGTGATAGGTAGACACAATTGCTGGAGCATTAAAAGCATGTTTGAAATAGGAAGATGCAAGGAAGGATTCCTTTATTTCTAAGTGATGAATTAATAAAAAGATACCAACAAAATAGTATGGCAATGAATTCTTAATGCATCTACTTTTCAACATTTTTAGTATTTTTTAATGTTCAGAATGATGATCCTTTTAGTTTCTGAAAAGATTCAATTATTTCCCCATGTACCAAACTTGGATTTTTTTTTCTAAAGACTTTATTTTTTAGAACAGTTTTAGATTCCCAGCAAAATTGAGAGGAAGGTACAGAGATTTCCCATAACCAAGGTTGGATTTTATATAGGAGTTAAAGGAAAAGATTTTGTCCAGTTAACTTTGGTTAAATATAAATTTTATTCTGAACTCTTCTGATATTACTTAGAGACAAAAATCTTCCTATTTCTAAAAAGTATTCTATTTTTAAAGACTGTTAAACATTAACACATTCTTTCCCTACCTTTCATTTTTTAAGGATTTTAATTTTTAAAATTAATCTGCAGATAATATAATTCACATCATTGTGAACATAAAATAGTGCAATATATTACTTTCCTTGGACATCGTAAATCAGAAATTGGTACTTTGAATGGGATTAGGGAAGTTTTATCAATGCTTTGTAAATTGTAATGTCCATTCTTTTAAGGTTTATATCCTTAGAGTGGGATTGTGATGGGACTGGTAATGTGAGTTTGACCAGCTATATCCCAGTAGTAGTAAAACTGCCACATTAAAACATGAACAACAGCATCCAAAAGACAGAAAACAAGGTACTTTTTAAACATTATATTTACTTTCACAGAGGAGCAAGAGGAATCAGTGTATAATCTCTACATCTCTGAAGTCCGAAACATTCGACTTCGGTTAGAGAACTGTGAAGACCGGTTGATTAGACAGATCCGAACTCCACTGGAAAGGGATGATTTGCATGAAAGCGTGTTCAGAATCACAGAGCAGGAGGTGAGATTTATACATGTGTTGGGACAAAAATTAACTTAAGATATATTACTATCTTCATGACCTTTGTTGTCAACTCCTGTGACTCACCTGCTCAGCTTTGCCCAGTGGTCACATGGTGAGATCTGATTACGTATTGCTCACTGTAACCTAGGATTCTGTAATTCCATTCTACCTCTGACTCAGGTAAACGCAGGAACATGTACCCTCTTGCCCGTTATGATGGAGACTGTAGGGGTTTCTCATAGTGAAAGTCTTTGTATGTTTGTTGATGTTAGTGTTGAAAAGCACCAAGTTAGATGTTTGGGCCTTAGGGGATGGGCAGTAAGGCAATTACTGATTGTAAAACTTGAATGCTATGGCTTAGTTTCCTTGATAAAGAAAAAGTGAAGAATACAAAACTTTTAAGTCAATGATCATAATGTAAAATGTGTGTTTTTAAAACTGTTTTAAGAAAGATGCCCCATCTGGAGTGATAGCCTAATACTTATGTTTACTCTCTGTTTTATAGAAACTAAAGAAAGAGCTGGAACGACTTAAAGATGATTTGGGAACAATCACGAATAAATGCGAAGAATTTTTCAGTCAAGCTGCAGCCTCTCCATCAGTTCCTACCTTGCGGTCTGAGCTCAGCGTGGTCATTCAGAACATGAACCAAGTCTATTCTATGTCTTCCACGTACATAGATAAGTATGTAACCGCTGTCTTCATACAAATTGGTTTCATACAACTGTCGTATTTATATATATATGCTGTTCACTTAAAAACATTCATTTTTATGGATGTAAATATTCACTTTTTTGTCTTAAGAAGAAATACATTAAACATTTCTATGGATTCATGGTGCTTCTTCATGTTGAAAGGGAATGTGCCTCAGAGCAGAGATTGGGGCGTAATGTATGATCTTCCCACGTTTTGCCTGTACTTTTTGGTAGTCAGCTGTTGTAGCCCGTAGGATTTTCCTCTCAAACTTGGTCTCAACAAGGTTTGAAAGAAGACCATCTTATGTTGGAATTTCTTGCTAAATACCGCTTGTGGGGCAGGGCTTGGGTTGGAGCACGTGCTGTGTATTAAGAAGAGAGTCAACTGAGTGTTAATCTTGTAGTAAATGTGTCAGATGAAGAATATGCTGTATCATGCATCATATTGGTGCTTCAGGAGTGCATTATTGGAAAATAAACATTTACCAGTAGAGGCTATTGTTTAATTCTCTTTTTTAGGCTGAAAACTGTCAATTTGGTGTTAAAAAACACTCAAGCCGCAGAAGCCCTTGTAAAACTCTATGAAACTAAACTGTGTGAAGAAGAAACAGTTATAGCTGATAAGAATAATATTGAGAATCTAATAAGTACCTTAAAGGTATGCCTCTCACTTTGGGCTATTTTTCAAGATCCTACTCTAAAAGGATTTCTCTAGTACTTAGATCTTCAAACATCAAACATTAAGATATCTTAATTTGAATACATTTATATTCATTCCATTTCTTATCTCTATAATACCATAGCTTACTGTAAATAAATATGTTCAGTCATTTTTAGTTTGAGGAGAATTCTGCTTGAAGTTTGAATCTTTCTGACAGTAGCTTTTTATAGTCATTTCATGTCACCAGCAAGAGGAGTTGAAGTTAAAAATTAAATTATTTATAATGGATTCTCTTGCTGAAAGAGGCAGTTATTTTAAGAAATCAAGGAGGAAAGTAGAGGAATTAATTTAAGAAAGAAAAAGGCTGGTAGTTGTACTCCTCTGTATCTCTTCTTCTTTTTCTAAAGCGCTGAGTAAAACTATTACAAAACAATTGTGAAAAGTTATCTCAGTGATTTTTAATGCATGTTTGCATTTTTAACAATGAGCATAGTAGATATTTAAGAGATAAACAGTGAAAAAGACTTACTGAGGTAGCAAACTTGCTTATGGGATATACTTTGTTTTATTGCTATGCAAATTCTATTAGGCTGAACTTTACAAAATTGTCAGTTTTTAAAAATACCAAAATACAGTCAAATATTGGCGGTTTTGTAAGGTTCAACCTAATATATTATTTTTGCATGTGAAAGATATTTTGTCCTTTATCTGATTTTATATTAGTCATTTATAAATAAATTGTAAAATTAAGTAGATAATGTGTTTACCCGGTGAGTGGTTGACACATTTTTATAATTTTCACCAATTAATGTATTTTAGCAATGGAGATCTGAAGTGGATGAAAAGAGAGAGGTATTCCACGCATTAGAGGATGAGTTGCAGAAAGCTAAAGCCATCAGTGATGAAATGTTTAAAACGTATAAAGAACGGGACCTTGATTTTGACTGGCACAAAGAAAAAGCAGATCAATTAGTTGAAAGGTGGCAAAATGTTCATATTCAGATTGACAACAGGTTGGTATCCTTTTTTGATATATCGTCTATACTTGTATTCTAGGTAAAATCTAAACTTATTAGGCTGTTTCTTCTTTTAACTTCCACAGGTAGTTAATTTCACATAGTTAACTCATATATAGTAAATTGTGTTAATTGTGAGAGCTCTACCTGATTGTATGTCTTTCATGTAACATATAACAGTGGACTTTAGGAAGATATTTAACTTCAAGATAAGTATTTTTCAACTCTGTGTTATTAAAACTATTGATGTACCCTGGCATTTGTATAGTTAATCTACTTGCCTTTTTTGAAGGAAAAAACAATATAGTTCTCTAATTATTACCAACTTACACTACTCAAATAACCATGACTTACGAGAGCATGGATCTTGTGTTTGATGGGGCTGTACCTATACTAGACCTAAGAGCCCTAAAGAAAGTGAAAGGACCTGATGTTCATTTTAATGGAAGATAGAAGAAAGTTGAAATTATTTGTCCAGTGACTGAAATTAAAAAGTGAAAGGAAATGGGATGGTTTTAGGGCTCATCTTTAAAGAAATGGAATAATGTCCTTTCTCATTCATTTTCATGTTTCTTTTAATGCAAATAAAATGCTTTTATGATATAGTGCCATTCTTGATAAGTAAAATTATGTTCAAATATATAATATCTAATCTCTGTAAAATATGTGATATGTAGGCTTAATGCAGTGGTTTTAAAATCATAGAAACTGAAGTATTTACTCACAGTCTCTGAGTTCATGTTGAACCATTCATTGCACTACTATGTCATTGTTTCAAAAGTAAACTGCCATTTGATGCAAGCTTTGGGTATTTAAGACATGCTAAATCATAATAATTATGGTTAAGTTTCCAATTTTCCTGCTTTTTAGCTTTAGTCTCTTGGGCTTGTCCCTAGAATAATCAGTACTGCTAAATTGTGCAACTTCAGGAGCAAAATACCTACATTCAGCCTAAGGCAGTATGGAGTGCACTTGGGGATAAGCTTCAGGGTGCTGTGGCAGTGAATTCTTTACACGTACCCCTGTTGTGCTTAGTGAATTGTAGTACAGTCATTTCGTCTCTCCCTTCTTCTCTATACCTTCCACCCACCTGATGGATACTGTTGGAAACTGGGACTGTTCTGTTGTTATTCTTTTAGGTTACGGGACTTGGAAGGCATTGGCAAATCGCTGAAGTACTACAGAGATGCCTATCACCCTCTAGATGATTGGATCCAGCAAGTTGAAACTACTCAGAAGAAGATTCAGGAAAGTCAGCCTGAAAATAGTAAAACTCTAGCCACACAGTTGAATCAACAGAAGGTATGTAAGCACACTTTCTTGTACTAAGGTTGTGTCTGCATTTGGTCAGTCATGATGCTTGTCTTCCAGTCTCTTGTGAAAAGAAAAAGTCAGCAACCATTAGGAGGAAGGTGGGGAGTAAATCATAAATACTAAAATCCTGCACCGAAACCTACATACATCAGTTAGTTTGATTTCTTGGAAGTCATTATTGAAAGCGTATGGAATAAGAGAGTAGCATGTTGGGACAGTTTTCAAATTTCTAATGATCATTTAATCGTGTGTATGGAAATCTCTTTGGTACTTTGCTGACCACAATAGTTTTGTGAGATCCTACATAAATAAAAATGATTAGTGGTAGAAAATGAAACAGCCACATTTGTGAGAGAGTTGATTGCTTTAAAATTTTTGTTCCATCTTGAGGGGCCAGTAATTTCTAGCTCTGTTTTGATCAGCAATAGATGGGGGCCAAGGGCTTGAAGTCTACTTTTCGATCATTGCTATGGAGTTTTGTAATTTCTGCTTTGGAAGCCCCATGAGGGTGGGTCACTTAAGTGACTTAAGCTGAAAATTTGTAGTTTACCTGTAAGGTAAAATACACATTAAGTGCAAAGGGCTAACATGCTATACTATCAAAGAAGGTGGCTATTTCTTAGTTTCTGAGCATCTTGAATAGTTGAATAGCACAGAGTTCCATGTCCTTTTTCTTCTAAACTGTGTGTGTTTATAGATGCTGGTGTCTGAAATAGAAATGAAACAGAGCAAAATGGATGAGTGTCAAAAATATGCCGAACAATACTCAACTACAGTGAAGGTAAGAAGATTCGGTTACTTGCATATGTAAGTGTGTAATTGTACAATGTACTTTTAAAGCCTTTGCAAGTCATTTCACTCTGTGTTAAAAAGTAAAAACAGAGAATCTTCATTTGAACCTTTTTGACGCTTATCTAATAATTCTTTGTGAAATGTGAGTCACGTGACAGCCCCTGGTTCATTCATTCTCTCTCTTTCTGTGTCCTGCACATGCTGAGGAGGCTGAATATAACTAGCATGTTGTAACTGAATGTTTCTAGCTTCTGAAGAGACTTAGGAACTTTCCTGACCACCCTAAATGTTTCTGATATTTATTACCACCTTGGAAACAGCTCAAGATTGGCTAGATTCCTAAAAATGTAGTTTTGTAATATTTTCTTTATTTAAAGTTACTCAGTGAAACTAAGTTCCGTTTTTCTGTGTCAAATCACTGTAGAATGAAGCGTTAGTGCTTTACTTTAATAAATTTAATCTCATTGACTCCTTTGCACAGGACTACGAATTACAAACAATGACCTACCGGGCCATGGTAGATTCACAGCAAAAATCTCCAGTGAAACGCCGAAGAATGCAGAGCTCAGCAGATCTCATCATTCAAGAGGTAATAAAAGTACAAGGTGGGAGGGTATAAAAGAGAAATAATACTTTAAAAATTTTATATTTATATATTTGTATTGTAAATATACATAATAGAAAGTTTACCATTTTAACCATTTTCAAGTGTATAAATCAGTGGCACTCAGTCCATTCATAATGTTGTGCAGTCTTGACCACTGTCCATTTCCAGAACTTTTTCATCATCCCCAATAGAAACTCTTTACCTATGACAATTCGTTTTATTAAGCGTTTTAAAAAACGCTTTGAAAATCCTTATTGAAGACTAATGACTAATTGCATAGAATAATAAATGTACTTCGTGATTAAATTTAGAAGAGAATTGTCATTTAGTATGGTTTGCGCATAGTAATAAGCTCATTCCTACACAGTTACCATTATTGGAGAGTTGTGTACTTTACTATAGCAAAGCGTAGTTAATATTTTAATTTTTTTTTTGTGAGGAAGACCAGCCCTGAGCTAACATTCGTCACCAATCCTCCTCTTTTTGCTGAGGAAGACTGGCCCTGGGCTAACATCTGTGCCCATCTTCCTCTACTTTATATGGGACGCCGCCACCACAGCATGGCTGACAAGCAGTGTGTCCGCGGGCGCCCGGGATCCGAACTTGTGAACCGCGGGCTGCCAAGCGCAGACTAAACCGCTGCACCACCGGGCGGCCCCCTATTTTATTTATTACTCGGTGTTCATTCAACTCATTCAGGGTAACTGGAGATGATGTTTTTATTATTTTTTCCTGACTTGCAGTTCATGGACCTGAGGACCCGGTATGCTGCCCTGGTCACCCTCATGACACAATATATTAAATTTGCTGGTGATTCATTGAAGAGGCTGGAGGAGGAGGAGGTAATCATCAGCTGTGAAGAGCTAACTAAAAAGGAACTACAATGTGGTTTGGGGAAAAAAAAGGTTTCGTGATAGATTTACATGGTTGATAGCTGATATATAAGTAATTATTTAATTATAAAATTATAATGAAAAAGAGTAGAGGCCTAGGAGTTTTTAGTTTGTTTTTGAGATTCTCTCACATAGAAAAACATTTTTTATTTTTGCTCTAAGACTCTAATATGGTAGGGTTAATGTATTAGGTTCTATTTAAATTATGAAATGTTGGCAATTTGGCAGAATTATGTTCAGTTTTCTCACATTTGAGAAGTGTACTTCTATGAAGTATAGTTACTACTGTTATGATGTCTACTGAAATACTACATAAACACATTTGCTTTATGCATTTTAAATTAATTTACATCTTCAAGGATTTAAAACATAAAAGCCATTAATTTAGAAGTAGTAGGTGTTTGTACAAAATGATAGTACTTCTTAAGAATTGTGGGTTTTTTGTTTTTGTTTTTGTTTATATTTTTGCCAAGAAGATGTGGTGTATGGTAAGATGACTGTTTAAGTACCATTCTAATTTGAAGGACTTAAGTGGCTTTGATTCTGCATTTAAATAATGTATACAGAAATAGAAAGAGTAAGGAGTTCCTTATGCAAATGTATTTTCATAAAAGGCTCCTGTATCTAATTTTGAAGATATTATGCTCTGCTCTGTTGTCTTGACATGCTTTCTATTCCTAACCTCAGAACAGACAAAAATAGTAGACTAAATTCTATAGTAAGTAAATTGTGGGGCATTAGCCATTTTAAATTAGACTGTTGTTGAAATTCTGAAGATGATTATATTTAGTGTAACTCCATTCATATACTGAGAGAACCAAAACAGTAGTAAATGTCTACTAGATGTTTTTGTCTTAGTTCCTAAAAGTGGGGCTGCTTTTGTAAACTATTTTAGTCTGTTGAGAGTTAACAGTTTTCTGCAACTAAATCACTAAAATAGCTAATGCAAGTCTTTATAACTAGCTTCTTTTGTACTTACAAAGGAGAACCAGGATATTTTGACTATCCAGATTATTGGCATATACCTCTCATCTATGAAAGAAAGTCCATAATTTTTTTTACATTTTTAGTTTTTGAGAGAGATGATCCTATTTTAAATGGAATGGAATAGATCTTTTAAATTGTATATTTAGTAGTTAAATGTAAAAATAATTTAAGTCCTTTTCCTTTTTTATAGTGTGTATCTGATGGCAGATATGTGAGCTGCTTTGCTCAGTTTATCTGATGAGGTAGAATACTAGAAGCTGATGAAACTAAAAGATACTTCAAAAAGCCTGAACTATATACAAATTATGCTTGTCATCCCTTGGAATATAAAAGATCTGTATTGAATTGAAAGTCAAAACAATATTGTTTATGAAAGACCATGCAAAGACTGTAATTTAAAATAGATAAAAAAATTCCTGATTAAAAATTCACCACTTAAGGGTCACATTAATGGAATGTCATATAAAAGATATATAGCTCAGTTTTCAGACTCCAAAGAGTAGTGGTTTTGAAATTGAGTCTGTGAAGACCCACATGGGAAATCCTGGTCAGAGAGCAGAATTTTCCATAATAAACACAAAATCAAAGAGAGTTGCAAGTTAATTTCAGAAGATAATACCATATTAGTTAGAGAAATGTTAGTAAAGTATCTGTAGTGGATAGAAGATGGATAAAGAGGTTTTTCTAGTCTATGTTGACAGCAAAATATATTAAATATTAATTGCTGAGATTAAAGGACAGGATGCCTCCTTGCTGAACATTTAAAGAAAACTTGAGGAAGTTATTTTTATGTGAATAAGTTTGAGATCTACAAGAAGTAAATCAGCAATAGGACTAAATTATTTCTAGCAATTTTTCTAGTATTTGCTAAAAAACTTGGAATATCTAGTCAACATGAGATTATTAACAATCACTTAAGTGACTCTAAATAACACTGAGGGTTCAACAATAAACATTTTTTTTCTGAGAGAATTTTCGTTTTTTTAAACCTCAGAACATGACCAAGGGGAAAAAAAGGACTCAAAACTCAGCAATAGCTCAGTTTTAAAGGAGGTTTGGTAAAGAATTGAGAAAGACCCTTCTAGAAATCATCTACTCAAAATAAATCAAACACTTAGTGCATTAAGCAGATGAAGTGCTTCAGTAGCACTGAGTTGACCCTGACAAGAAAATAAGTGGAGTACTAAGTATTGCAGCCTGTGATGAGATTTGTTTTTATGTGAATTCTTATTAAAAATCATAGTTAGCAAAGGAAACAACTCAAGTTCTCGTCAAAATTATTGGTGATCAAGGAATTAGAGGAAGCAAAATAAGATGTATGGTGTATAACATAAATTAAATTCTTGAGATTTACCAAATCTTCTCAATGAAAAAAAAAAAACTTGCTATGAGGAATAACTTCTCTACTTCTGTTTAAATTATTTCTAATTATGATGACTTTGAGTTGGTGATATGAAACTAAAAACCTTATGGTATTAAGAGAGAGAAAATAAATTGTAATTACAAAGTAGCCTGATCATGTAGTTCTGTAGTCAATGCAAAAGGTACTCCTCCCAGCTGAGATTGATTCTATTTCCAGTAGAGTAAAAAAATTTTCTGCTATTTTATTCTATACATTGGCGCTAAATCCCTAAGTATATTTTAAAAAGCATTTGTATTTAACAAATATCTCTATATTTATGGAGTATCTGAAGGTACTTGTCCAGGTGGATTCATATGAGGCATGTCATTAACGACAACAACAAAATCTGTGAGTATCTGAAGCACATCTTTTCTAAAGCCACCGGGGACTAGAGCTGCCTTTGCATTAGTGACTCTGATTGTTATAATTGTCATAATATAGCAAATACCAATAGGTAAGGAATTTGACATAAGAAATGACAAATTTTTATAAAATTTTCTTCCTTCTTCATGTTAAGTAGTATTTCCTGATTTGGCTCTCTGTTCCAAAGGTCTGTCTTTTGTTTCTCTAACCATAAAACAGGGGGATGTAAACATCATTGTTAATTTCCACTGGGCTAGATATTGAGAACTAGATTCTTTATTGTCATTCAGCTCCTATATGTTCTTCTTAGCTTGGTAGGACTGAGGTGTGTCCGAGAGCAGGAGGAGCACTGTGAGCTGTCACTCACCTGCTGTGTGAGTTCCCTGTACCTCATTTTCCTCAGCTGTAAAAGGTTGGGGTCATGCCATGTGTTTTGTAAGGTCCTTTTTTACTATAAAATCGTAAGCTAGCTAATTTTTAAAACAAAATTATTTCTGAGAGACCAAAAAAGATTCTTTGGTCTAGAAAACCTGACACGAAGGGTTTTTGTCTTCTCCCCTTGCTGACTTTCTGAAGCTTCCTCTCTGAAGAAGGTGGTGGTGGTGTTGGTGGTGGTGGTGCTTGTGCTTGTTCTGCGTTTGGTTTTACTTGTTTTTGTAAGTACTTTTATGAGTATTGCTTCAGACTTTTTTAAGATAAATTTGAATAGAACAGGTGTGACACTTTCAAACATCTCTCGTAGATTAAAAGGTGTAAGGAGACTTCTGAACATGGGGCATATTCCGATCTGCTTCAGCGTCAGAAGGCAACCATGATTGAGAATAGCAAACTGACAGGAAAGATAAGTGAATTGGAGAAAATGGTAGCTGAACTGAAGAAACAAAAGTCCCGAGTTGAGGAAGAACTTCCGAAGGTCAAGGAGGCCGCAGAAAATGAATTGAGAAAGCAGCAGAGAAACGTCGAAGACATTGCTCTGCAGAAAATCAGGGCAGAGAGTGAAGCCAAGCAGTACCGCAGGGAACTGGAGACCATCGTGAGGGAGAAGGAAGCTGCGGAACGCGAGCTGGAGCGGGTGAGGCAGCTCACAGCCGAGGCCGAGGCCAAGAGGGCGGCGGTGGAAGAAAACCTCCTGAATTTCCGGAACCAGTTGGAGGAAAACACCTGTACAAGAAGAACCCTGGAAGATCACCTGAAAAGAAAAGATTCGAGTCTCAATGACTTGGAGCAACAAAAAAATAAGTTAATGGAAGAATTAAGAAGAAAGAGAGACAGTGAGGAAGAACTCTTGAAGCTGGTCAAGCAGATGGAAAAGGACCTCACGTTCCAAAAGCAGATAGCAGAGAAACAGCTGAAAGAAAAGCAGAAAATCGAGTTGGAAGCAAGAAGAAAAATAAGTGAAATTCAGTATTCATGTAGAGAGAATACGTTGCCAACATGTGCGACCACCCAGGCAACGGCATGCGGAGTGGCAGGTCTTCAGAAAGAGCAGGACAGACAGAGAGCAGAGGAACTCAGACAGCAGGTGGACGACCTGACGCTCGCCAACAGAAAGGCTGAAAAAGACATGCGAGAGCTGAAGTATGAACTGAACACCCTTCAGCTGGAAAAAACTTCATCTGAGGAAAAGGCTCGTTTGCTCAAAGAAAAGCTGGATGAAACAAACAACACACTGAAGTGCCTTAAGTTAGAGTTGGAAAGGAAGGATCAGGTAGAGGAAGGGTATTCTCAGCAGCTCCAGGAGCTGGGAAGGCAGTTGAACCAAACCACAGACAAAGCTGAAGAAGTCATGCAGGAAGCTAATGACCTGAAGAAAATAAAGCACAGTTATGAGGTAGAATTAGAATCTCTTCAACAGGAGAAAGGGAAACTGCAAAGAGAAGTAGACAGGATCACTAGGACCCATGCGATCGCTGAGAGGAATATCCAGCATTTAAATTCACAAGTTAATTCTTTCCAGGATGAGAAGGAATTCTCTAAGGAAAGAATACGATCCTGCCAGAGAAAATCAGACCATCTAAAAGAACAATTTGAGAAAAGCCACGCGCAGTTGCTTCAAAATATTAAAGCTGAAAAAGAAAATAATGATAGAATCCAAAAGCTTAAAGAAGAATTGGGGAAGAGTAATGAGTGTGCAGAAATGCTAAAACAAAAGGTAGATGAGCTTACCAGGCAGAATAATGAAACCAAATTAATGATGCAGAGAATTCAGGCAGAATCGGCCAATGTGGTTTTAGAGAAACAAGCTATCCAGCAAAGGTGTGAGGCTCTGAAAATTCAGGCAGATGGCTTTAAAGATCAGCTACGCAACACAAATGAGCACTTGCACAAACAGACAAAAACAGAACAGGATTTCCATAGGAAAATTAAATGCCTAGAAGAAGACCTGGCCAAAAGTCAAAATTTAGTCAGTGAGTTTAAGCAAAAGTGTGACCAGCAGAACATTATCATCCAGAATACTGAGAAAGAGGTTAGAAATCTGAATGCTGAGCTGAGTGCTTCCAAAGAGGAAAAGCGGCTGGGGGAGCAGAAGGTCCAGCTACAGCAAGCTCAGGTGCAGGAGTTAAATAACAGGTTGAAAAAGGTGCAAGACGAACTGCACCTCAAGACCCTAGAGGAGCAGGTGGCCCACAGAAGGATGGTCCTGTTTCAGGAAGAATCCAATAAATTCAAACGTTCAGCAGAGGAGTTTCGGAAAAAGATGGAAAGATTAATGGACTCCAAAGTTATCACCGAAAATGACATTTCAGGCATCAAGCTTGACTTTGTGTCTCTTCAGCGAGAAAACTGCCGAGCTCAAGAGAATGCGAAGCTCTGTGAAACCAAAATTAGAGAACTTGAAAGACAGCTTCAACAGTATCGTGAGCAGATGCAACCGGGGCAGGGTGTGGAAGCAAATCATTACCAAAAATGTCGGAAACTTGAAGATGAGCTGGTGGCCCAGAAATGTGAAGTGGAAAACCTGAAGCAAAAAATGGATCAACAGATAAAGGAACACGAGCATCAGTTAGTTTTGCTCCAGTGTGAAATCCAAAAAAAGAACCCAGCCAAAGACTGTACCTTCAAACCAGATTTTGAGGTGGCAACGAAGGAGCGTCAACACTCCGGAGACCTCTCCTCTAGGAACACAGGACACCTTCACCCAACGGCCAGATCTCCCCTGCCGAGATGGACTCAAGAACCACAGCCGCTGGAAGAAAAATGGCAACATCGGGTCGTTGAACAAAAACCAAGGGAAGTCCAGTTCTGGCCCTCAGGGGCTCCACTTGAGAAAGAGCAAAGCCAGCAGTATTACTCGGAGTATTTTTCTCAAATAAGCACCGAATTACAGATAACTTTTGATGAGACAAACCCTGTTACAAGACTATCAGAAATAGAGAATATAAGAGATCAAACTTTGCACAATTCCAGACCACCTGTTAGGTATCAAGATGACAGATGTGAAATGGACCTTGTGAAGCTTTTGGCACCCCTAGAGGTATACTCTGGATTCTGAGACCTTATCAGCTACCTAATGTCAAGCTTCCTCTCGTTTCTTTTCTCTGCTAGACTAAATTTTTAAACAATGTTGAATGTAATTGGCTCTTAGTTCTGAGAGAAAATAATGCTGTAATATTCTAGTGATTTACTTGAATCTTTACTACAAATTATCATTCTTTAATTTTTACATGTTTGAGATTAAACACACAGATGTAATGGTTATACTGTTGTAGCTATTGGGTTATATTCTGAAAAATGTCACCATAAAGAAGGTAGAAAAACCAAGCAGTTAACTTTAATTTCTAACATGTTCTGTGGACAAATTTCATCTTAGTCTTTTTTAAAACATACCATTTTAATACCTTAATTGTCGTCTAAAGTAAACTTCAGACTCTCAAAATAGTATTACTTGTTCCTGAACCCTCCTTGGTGTGAAATTTTTCTTCTCTTTACTTATCTCATCTTTGTTATTCTAGGAATTGTATTTGGATTAAGAATGGGTAAAGTGACATAATGTTCTTTAGATGAGTTTTAACGTCTTATAAATTCCTATTACAGATAGCTAAGAACAAGCAGTATGATATGCATACAGAAGTCACAACATTAAAACAAGAAAAGAACCCAGTCCCCAGTGCTGAAGAATGGATGCTTGAAGGGTGCAGAGCAGGTGGACTCAAGAGAGATTTTCTTAAGAAAGGCTTAGAACCAGAAACCTTCCAGAACTGTGATGGCGATCATGCATGTTCTGTTAGGGATGACGAATTTAAATTCCAAGGGCTTCGGCACACTGTGACTACCAGGGAGTTGGTTGAAGCTAAGCTTCTGGACATGAAAACAATTGAGCAGCTGCGACTTGGTCTTAAGACTGTTGAAGAAGTTCAGGAAACTCTTAGCAAGTTTTTGACGAAAGCCAACTCAATTGCCGGGCTTTACCTAGAATCCACAAAAGAAAAGATTTCGTTTGCCTCAGCAGCCAAGAAAATCATAATAGACAAAATGATGGCTTTAGCGTTTTTAGAAGCTCAGGCTGCAACAGGTTTTATAATTGATCCCATTTCTGGTCAGACATATTCTGTTGAAGATGCAATCCTTACAGGAGTTATTGACCCTGAATTCAAAATTAGGCTCCTTGAGGCAGAGAAGGCGGCCCTGGGATATTCATATTCTTCTAAGACATTGTCAGTGTTTCAAGCTATGGAAAATAGAATGCTTGACAGACAAAAAGGTAAACATATCTTGGAAGCCCAGATTGCCAGTGGGGGTGTCATTGACCCTGTGAGAAGCATCCGCGTTCCTCCAGAAATTGCTCTGCAGCAAGGGTTGTTAAATAATGCCATCCTACAATTTTTACACGAGCCATCCAGCAACACAAGAGTTTTTCCTAATCCCAATAACAAGCAAGCTCTGTATTACTCAGAATTACTGCGAATGTGTGTATTTGATGTGGATTGCCAGTGCTTTCTGTTTCCATTTGGGGAGAGGAACATTTCCAATCTCAATGTAGCAAAAACTCATAGGATTTCTGTAGTAGATATTAAGACAGGAGCAGAACTGACCGCATATGAGGCTTTCCAGAGAAACCTAATCGAAAAGAATACATACCTTGAGCTTTCAGGGCAGCAATATCAGTGGAAGGAGGCCACGTTCTTTGAATCCTATGGGCACCCTTCTCATATGCTGACTGATACTAAAACAGGGTTACAGTTCAATCTGAATGAGGCTATAGAGCAGGGAGCAGTTGACAGAGCCTTGGTCAAAAAGTATCAGGAAGGCCTCATCACGCTTACAGAACTTGCTGATTCCTTGCTGAGCCGGTTAGTTCCGAAGAAGGATTTGCATAGTCCTATTGCAGGGTATTGGCTGACTACTAGTGGGGAAAGGATCTCTGTCCTCAAGGCCTCCCGTAGAAATTTGGTTGATCGGATTACTGCCCTCAGATGCCTTGAAGCCCAAGTCAGTACAGGGGGGATCATTGATCCTCTTACTGGCAAAAAGTACCGGGTGGCAGAAGCTTTGCATAGAGGCCTGGTTGATGAGGGATTTGCCCAGCAGCTGCGACAGTGTGAATTGGTAATCACAGGGATTGGCCATCCCATCTCTAACAAAGTGATGTCAGTGGTGGAAGCTGTGAATGCAAATATCATCAGTAAGGAAATGGGAATCCGATGTTTGGAATTTCAGTACTTGACAGGGGGCTTGATCGAACCACAGGTTCAGTCCCGGTTGTCAATAGAAGAGGCTCTCCAAGTGGGTATTATAGATGTCTCCATTGCTACCAAGCTCAAAGATCAAAAGTCGTATGTCAGAAATATAATATGTCCCCAAACAAAAAGAAAGTTGACATACAAAGAAGCCTTAGAAAAAGCTGATTTTGATTTCCACACAGGACTTAAACTCTTAGAAGTATCTGAACCCTTGATGACAGGAATTTCTAGCCTCTACTATTCTTCATAATAGGACATGTTTAAATAACTTTGTGTGGGGGTGATGCTGTCTAGTTCGTGTGATCTACCCAGAGCATGATGATATCAGTTAAATATACAGCCTAGTAATTGTGTCACATACTCGAAGCACTGCTTATCTCTTGAGGGCTGGAAATAGCTGACTGCTCGGAAGAGAGAATAATTCTTTTTTTTTTGCTGAGGAAGACTGGCCCTGGCCTAACATCCGTGCCCTTCTTCCTCTATTTTATATGGGACACCGCCACAGGATGGCTTGACAAGTGATGCATCTGTCCGTGCCCGGGATCTAAACCTGTGAAACCCCAGGCTGCCGAAGTGGAGTGCGCGAACTTAACCGCTACGCCACCAGGCAGGCCCTGAGAATAATTCTTAAATTGAAAATAGCAAAAGATTGACTGCTCTTAATAATGGTTCCATTTAGCTTTGAGATTCTTTTTTTGAATCTTGCCCACACTAAAATACAAGTATTTTACCTCGAATATGGGATAAGCTTGATGAACTCCGGCAAGTGTACAGCATCCACTCTTCAGAACTCTCCATCACTGAATAGATCCAGCCTAGTTTTAGGGTTCCCGTGTATTAAGTGATCCGTTGCGCTCACTGAAAGAGCTTCAGAAAGCACAATGGAATCAAAGAGAACGATGTAAATTTGTTCCCACATCCATGAGGCTATACTGTTGCAGATCACCCTGAAAAATGAAAAAGTGTGTTTAGTTTTTCTGTATGTACTAACCTTCTTTACATATTAAATGTTTATTACAGTCTCCCATTTCTAGTTAAGACTTTGTAATTAAAAATACCGTAATGAATGGGTTGTGTGGTGGAGGAGGGGGAAAGATTTTTCTTCATTCTGTGTACTTTTCATATGTGTGTAGACATTCTCTGTTCTTTCAGCTTTCCATTGCCTAATACTTTTCTGTCAAGACAATAGTGATTGTATTGCTAATGCAAAGGCAGCAATTTGAAGATCTTCTAGTGCCTCATGAATAAATTTGAAATTTTTTATTTGTCATATCAATACACCAGCTGGGAGGTCAGACTGATCCTTAAAGAATGCTTGTCACAGCTTCCTTTGCTACCATAAACATTTTGGAAGTACATCTGCTCTGTGACATGATGAACATGGTTGAATGAATGAATAAAATATCTCAGTAACCTGTGTGTGATGAAAAATTATTCCTACATTCTTATTTTCTATGGAAAGGTCAGTTGAATAGCTCAGTCATTTACTGGAATATATCTTTTTTTTTTTTTACCACTCACACCTGTCAGAAGTCACTGGAAGAAGAAAAGAAAGAGCATGTTGAAAAAGCCAAAGAATTACAGAAATGGGTATCAAATATCAGCAAGACATTGAGAGATGGAGAGAAGGCTGGAAAGTCTACCTTCTCTAAGCAAAAGGTATTCATCAAGGTCCTGGTTTCAACATCATAATAGTGGGTAGAATTTACTGGGTTGATACCATCCACCTAAAAAAATTGTAATTCTTTACCTTAATTTTTTGCACTTTTATAAGCAATTATAATGAAGATCAGAGAGGTTAAGTAACTTGCCCAAGGAATCCCAGTATGTGGCAGAAGAAGGTGTCTCTGATTCCAACATCTGAACTATGTATATATCTATATATCTATATATATTAGTCTTACTCTTAGTAAACTAATATGTTGTGCTGCTTTTCCTAATAGTTAGATCTGCTTATGATGATGAGAATTCCTGAAGCGCAGGGTTGTCCTATTTTGTGCCCAGAGTAAATCCATACACTCTGTATCATAAAGATATGCAGTCTCATTCTTACAGATACAAACAAAAAGTTTCAAGAACAACAAAGCTAAAAACTAGGATATTAACATTTTTGGGGATTGAGTTTAGTTGTGCTTTTCTGGATCTTTTCTACTTTTAAAAAAGTGCTCTCCAGTCAGTCACCAGAAACTCCAGATTCTTTCCCTTACCTAAATGAATTCTTTAGTTCTGTGGGCTGTGTACCCCATCTCCTTGGCATTAGCTGGATAGCTGCAGCTCGTGGGATGTTAGTGCTCCATAGTGTCTATTGGACTGTCCCACTTGGAGCTCTTAGAGCATTGGAGTTAAGGTGTAAATTTCAGTATTGCTTCTGCTGGTGATAGCACTGGAATTGCTGCTGTATTTTTAAAAATAGATTTCCACTAAGTTAAGCAGCACATTTTTTGAATCCTTTTTTTTGGTGAGAAAGATTGGCCCTGAGCTAACATCTGTTGCCAATCTTCCTCTTTTCGCTTGAGGAAGATTGTCCCTCAGCTAAACATCTGTGCCCATCTTCCTCTATTTTGTATGTGGGATGCTGCCACAGTGTGGCTTGGTGAGCAGTGTGTAGGTCCGCGCCTGGGATCCAAACCCACAAACCCCGGGCTGCTGAAGTGGAGCACACGAACTTAACTTCCATGCCACCAGGCTGGCCCCCTCAAATATTTTTCTTACACTGCCCTCCTGTGGAGCCCTGCCTGACCTTTGAAAATTATGGGGCTATCATTAGCTTACCCTTTTAGTTCTGTATAGGTACTCACTTGCCATCAGTTGAAACAGACATTGTTGACATAATTAAATAGGGAAAAACTTCAGTGTCTTGTCTAATTTTGCCTATGATAGGAGGCAGACGTACCTTATGTGGGGTTCCTCCTTGGAGAAGTTTACAGACCTGAGTATATACCTGAATTATCAGTCAGTTGAAATAAAGCCATATTAACTCAGTCTTCTGTACTATATTTCATACAGTGTGGTAGAAATAAAAAGTTGGAAAGCAATTACATTTGGTGTTTTAAACCCAAAACCTTCAAAGAAATTTTATGCAAATATTTAGTTTAAAATACCTTCCCCCTTTTCTCCCCCATGTCAAATAGGAAAAGAGCTAACATAGGGACAGAAACCTTAGCAAGGATTTCTTGGGAGAACAAGTTTCTTTGGGGAAATGTGGATTATAAACCCTTGGTATTTTCTCATTCTTAGTTTTAAATTCTCCAAGATTTCACTAGATCAGTTTTAGATTGAGTAGACATAAAAGTAGACAGATACTTTTTAGTGCAGATCATAGCCTATATTCTAAATCTCTAGTAACACTTGATGGTCCCTCTGTGAAAGGAAATTTAAGGTAATTTGATGTGAGTAATAAATGTGTCTTTCAAAAAATCAGTATGGCCTCATGATTGCCTATAATCATAAAAAACAGACTTTACATTGACTAAGTAGAATACATTGGGGGAAAATATATTTTCATTGGCTCATCAGTTCCTCATTTCTGCTCATTTAAAAGAATGGCAGTTAATTTCTGATACTAGGTATTCAAAAAATATATACTGAGGAATTAGGAGAAAGTTATTACAACCTCTTGCTTTTCCTCAAACAGATCAGTTTTATTCCTCTGACCATCCCAGGTGACTTTTGCAAGTGAAAGTCAGCAATAGAAATTACTTAATCTTGATCTGCAGATTAATACTTTCACCAAAAGTTTTTCAAAAGGAGCGTTGTATCCAGGAGCTTGGGGGAAGGAAGGTACTCGTTTGGAGTCGTGTTCCACATTCACATACTTTCTGAGCACTGCTATATCCAAGGATGACGTTGGGTCAGTGCTGAACCTCTGGCCACCTGGGATGTTAAGGCAACCTTTATTCACAGTCGGGCTGGGACAAATGCAAGAACTGTATAATGCTGTATTATTATTTCCTGATGGACATGATGGCAGTATGGTTAGAGAGAAGGGCTTACCTTAATCACGCATTCTAAATAAAGTACTCTTTTTATGCAGGCCTATACACTAGAAATTAACTGATGGCTTATTGACTTGGGTCACCCAGAAAATAGACCCAACGTTTGGGTCTTGATGAAAACTTAGTATTTTAAAAATCACTGTTGTCTAGTCTTTCTGAGGGGAGAATTTGATTGTATTTTCTGTACCTTGCAGATTTCCAGTGAAGAAATATCAGCCAAGAAGGAACAATTATCTGAAGCCCTTCAAACCATGCAGCTGTTTTTGGCTAAACATGGAGACAAGTATGTTGGTTTTTGTTAGCTCCTTTATTCAAAATAGGGAAGTAGTCTTGAAAACATTCAGCAAGGTAGAAGATTGCAAATTTTAATTGAGATTTTAAAAATGGAGCTCAGTCACAAATTTACTTAGTAATATAACATAAGATTATGAATTTAGCAAGTTAATTGTCAGTTTTAGTCTATACCAAAACCCTGAAGTGTACTTATTATCCTCATATATTGCTGATGAGAAAACAGGCTCAGAGAGGTTAAGCATCAATAGCTAGTGAGTTGTAGGGACTCCCGGCCAAATCTCCATTCTAAATGGCACTCTCTGAGACTTACCTTTTGGAAAATGTGTGTAAATATGTTCTTCGTTTTCTTAGGTGAGACCTGCAGCAACCTGATTTCTCATATTTTAGTCCTACTTTTTGCTACAGGGCACTTCATATATTTTAGCTAATACTCAGGCAGTAAAGAAATCTACCCTTCTCTTAAACCCTTTATGGCTGTACTCTTTAGGATTATTCCAGAGTGATTTTGTATTGTACCTTAGAGAATCAGGTTAGTTTCCTTGTAAATTTCGTCTTTTTTCATGCTTCGGCTTAAACGGGTTTCATCTTAGGTAATGGCACCTTACTGTCCCTTTTCCATGTTGGGACTAACAATGGATCTTTCCCTCTGTCAGATAAGAGCAGTTGTTATTTTAGAAATTTGTATGTGCTAGAAAGGTGCTGATATATTAGTTTACACCCTTCAGTCCCTTTTTCAGGTGAGAGGAGGATTCCTAGATGTTTTAGGGCCATCCTTAATTTTCATATACAGCTGTTCTAAGACCTGAGCAATCTGTATGTGAGGTTGTATTTTATCATCATGTGCTCATTTAGAAAAGGATTCTACTTTACAAAATCATTGAGCCTAATGTGTCATCTCCATCACTTGAAGACTTGCATTCCTCTTTTTATACCTCCTCGTTATTTTAGAATGACAGATGAAGAGAGAAATGAATTGGAAAAACAAGTGAAAACTCTTCAAGAAAGTTATAATTTATTCTCTAGTGAATCTCTGAAACAGCTACTGGAATCACAAACCTTAGATGTAAAGGTAGAGGAGAAGGTAATACTTTTTATTTACAACATGAAACTGTTTCAAGATTCTTAGTGTTATTGCATGATTGTAGATATATATGTCAATGATGAAGAAATAACCTTGAATTGTGTACATGGAAAAAACATGGATGGAGTTTATTTACATACATGGAGATTTCAGTGTTGTTTATTAAATGCAATCTTACACTTGCTGTCATCAGTTTCTGTGACATCTTAATCTCTGCCTTGCATGGTAAAAGAAAAGAATCATTCATTTTTCTAACTCTTTTAAAAGCCATTCTTCTACTGCTATATTAGGTATTTTACTATATAACTATGATGTTGTACAATAGCCTGCAAGTCATCTCTCAAGGTGACATTGGAGTGTTATGGGGTTGTTTGGTTTTCGGAGATATCCATGAGATTTATTTGAGTAATAGTAGACCATATGTGATAGTGAAGATGCCCTACTATCTTAAAATATAACAGAAATCACTTAAAATTTGGCCTGTCCTTAAACTTTTAAAACTTGACAATACCTATTCACAAAATCAATATTCAACACAATATTCAGTATTCAAAACGTTATCTTTATATTTAACTCCCTTACTCCCCGGAATACTTGACACACAATTTGTCGCACTTTAGGGGTATGTAACTTTTTCTGGTTTGTTAGTTTTCCGCTGTCTGTGAAGGAGTGTGTATGCTGTAAACATCAATAGCATGGGGTTTGGTACTCTCTTTCATGTCAGTAGACTAATCTCACCCAATCGCAGAAAGCATGATTTGCCTTTTAGGTATGTGTTCTGTTTTCTCACTATCCTCATTTGCTCTGTGGTGTCCTCACTAACCTTGTTAATGTACACAATATTAAGTTTTCAATTCACAGATGCATGTTGTTTTCAAAGCTTGTATCATATCCTGTGCTGTTGAATAGATCACTGACATAGATCACTTGTGCATTTGAGCTGCCTAACATTCACAGCCTTGCTGCGCCTTGGTAAGTAGAGGATTTTTATGTTGAAGTGTATTGTTTATTTTTAAAAAAAAGCAAACTAAGTTTCATGAAACTCTGCCCACCCTTGTGTCACAGACTGACTTGAGAATGTTCTGTTTTCCTTTCAGCTGGATAAGGTGATTGCAGGCACCGTTGATCAGACAACTGGAGAAGTCCTTTCAGTGTTTCAGGCAGTTTTAAGAGGCCTCCTCGACTATGACACAGGCATCAGGTTGCTCGAGACACAGCTAATGATTTCAGGTCTAATTGCACCAGAATTAAGAAAGTGCTTTGACCTCAAAGGTGCCGAAAGTCATGGCCTTATTGATGAACAAGTTCTGTGCCAACTCAAAGAACTAAATCAAGCAAAGGAGATTATTTCTGCTGTATCGTCTACCACAATTCCGGTGCTAGATGCTCTGGCTCAAGGCGTGATATCAGAATCCGTGGCCGTCAGAGTTCTTGAGATACTGCTTTCCACAGGCTTTCTAGTTAATCCAACCACAGGAGAACAGTTGACCCTACAGAAGGCCTTCCAACAGAACTTGGTTTCCTCAGCATTATTTTCTAAAGTCCTGGAAAAGCAAAATATGTGCAAAGATCTTATTGATCCCTGTACCTCTGAGAAGGTATCTTTAGTAGATATTATACAAAGAAGTATTTTACAGGAAAACACTGGGATGCGGCTTCTACCCGTGAGACCACAAGAAGGAGGCAGAATAACATTAAAATGTGGGAGAAACATCAGCATTTTACGGGCAGCTCATGAAGGCCTCATAGACCGGGAAACGATGTTTAGGTTATTGGGTGCACAGCTTCTTTCTGGAGGTCTGATCAATTGTAACTCTGGTCAAAGAATGACTGTTGAAGAAGCTATGGCAGAAGGGGTGATTGACAGAGACACTGCCAACAGTATTCTCACATACCAGGTTCAAACAGGTGGAATCATTCACTCAAACCCTGCTAAACGTTTAACTGTAGATGAAGCAGTCCAGTGTGATTTAATCACTTCCAGCAGTGCTCTTTTGGTGCTAGAGGCTCAGCGAGGCTATGTTGGACTCATTTGGCCCCATTCTGGTGAAATATTTCCCACATCTTCTTCCTTGCAGCAAGAGCTGATCACAAATGAATTGGCATACAAAATCCTGAATGGTAGGCAGAAAATAGCTGCTCTTTATATCCCAGAAACTTCTCAAGTCATTGGTTTGGATGTGGCTAAGCAGCTAGGAATTATAGATAATAACACAGCATTGGTTTTAAAAAGTATAATACTACCTGATAAAATGCCAGATTTGGGAGATTTAGAAGCTTGTAAAAATGCTAGAAGATGGCTCTCTTTTTGTAAATTCCAACCATCTACAGTCAATGATTATGGGCAAGAAGAGGATGTTTTTGATGGAGAAGAGCCAGTGGCAACTCAGAGCTCAGAACAAACTAAAAAATTATTCCTGTCTTATTTGATGATAAATAGCTATATGGATGCAAACACAGGGCAAAGGCTTTTGCTGTACGATGGAGACTTGAATGAGGCTGTTGGTATGCTACTGGAAGGCTGTAGTGCAGAGTTGGATGAGGACATACCTATTGAAGAATGTCTTGATGTCTTAAGACTCCCTGATGTATTTCTGAATAATGTTTCAAGTAAAGAAAAGGATGCAAGTATAGCTTCACCAAGTAGTTTTGATAAATATTGTCAGAGAGAACCTAAAGATAAAGAAATCCCTGAAAATAGAAAGCATGCCATACATGAAGAGTTTAATGAAATGGGAAATAATGGTTTCAGTAGTGAATTTTACCAGTCAGAAAACCTGGCAAATATAATAGCAACTGATCATGAGGTTAAGAATTCAACCAGTGTGTGTGTTCCCAATTCTGTATCGTATTTAATGCAGCCTGGACTTGCAGACGTTAGCAGGCCTAGACAAGACTCTGAAAACATACTTAAAAACTGTGAAAATCAAAGTCAAGTTAAAACAAATGAACATGCAGATGAATGTAGTCATTCTAAAAACATTCAAGACTTTGCAAGTGATGTGATGACAAATCCTATCACAAAATCAAAAACTAGTAGAATCTGTGATTTGAATGAGACAGAGAATGAAGATAATATAAACAAGGATTCAGCTCTCTTTGACTATTCCCCCAGGCTAAGTGCCTTGTTAAGTCATGATAAATTGAGGAACCGCCAGGGAAGTTTTAATAAGGTACACACCTCGGAGAGCAATGGAAATAAACGTGAAGCCTCTACATTGCCATTCAGTGACCAAACCATGTCACTGGGTCAAAGAAAAGGAGAAAAATTTCAAGACCAGTTTCTGGGAATTGCAGCTATTAACATCAGTTTACAGGGAGAACACTCTCAACAAAGATCTTTAAATATTGGTTATATTTGTCCTCCAGTACAATATCACTGCGATGAATATATTTCAGATACTTATGGTGAAGATGAAAAAATGCATGCTGCTTCTCCGCAGAAACCTGAAGACAAACAAAATGAGTCCAAAATGGGAGAATACTCCTGTGCCGTGACTCCAAGGGGTGATCCTGATAATGCCAATGCATCTCCTGTTTGTGGTACACCATTGCTTGAAGAAACTGTCAGTGCTGGAGACTATGAAACATCACTCCTGGATGATCAGCAGAGTGACACAGAGACAGACACTGATAGCGACGATGATTTTTATGATACCCCCTTGTTTGAAGATGATGACCATGATTCTCTGCTTCTTGAAGGTGATGACTGTGATTGTCTGCAACCTGAGGACTATGACACACTGCAAGAGGAAAACGAAGGGGCTGCTCCTCCTGGCGATGTTTTCTATGATGTTTCGAAAGAGAATGAAAATTCTGTGGTGACCCAGAGGGGACTAGTTGATAACTTAAGTGTGAGGGGAAAAGCACAGTCTCTTCAGGATTTTCACATAGGTATTGAGAAAGCTGAATTAGATTCTGGTAAAAGAATACATTTAAATTCACTTGGCTCATATGAGGTCAATGGACAGTTGCTGGAAACTGTATCGGAGAGGGAAAGCTCAGATAACCTTGAAGGTGAGGAGTCTGATTCATTGACTGATCATGAAATTGTAGGAAGAAAAGAGAGCTTCAGTGTTTCATTAAAATTCGATGATACTAGCTGTTGGAGAGGGAGAAAAGACGAGTATGTAACTGGACAAGAATTTAAATCTGATACTGACCATTTAGATTCTATGCAAAATGAAGAAAGTTATGGGGATTCTGTATGTGACAGTAATGATCAGGATGATGATGAGGAGGAGGATGGTGGTGGTGGTGATAGTGGTGATGATGAAGAAGGAATAGGAGATGAGAATGAAAAGCCCATGTGCCAAGATGAGGCTGAAGATATGGATATCCAGTTGTGTGCTACTGCCATAAATGAAAAGGAAAACAGTCAAGAAAATCAAAGTGTTAATAAAATGATTCTCCTGGGTAAAAGGCACAATGACAGTTCTTCAGAAAAACAGCAATGTATAAATGTTGTACAGGTAGATTCAAGTAGTGAAAGTAGCTTAGTTACTGAAAGAAGCAACCTCCCGGAATGTACAGCTGAGATTGTTGGAAAAAGCAAAGGAAACGTCTTGAATCATGAGATGGCCCATAAGGATATATTGCTGCCTGTCATTAAAGACACTGAATTGGAAGATACCTTTGGCCATGTAGGTATTTTACATAATACTAATATCAGTTCAATTCCTCAATTAGATAAGGATCTAACAAACACAAAGGTTAAGTTGATTCATGGGCCAGAATCTACTGACTCTGTGAAAGGTGGAGATAAATATTTTGAGAATGTGACACTTCAAGTCAACTCATCTTTTGATAAAATCATTTGTTCTGGGCCTGATTTAATAGGAAAAACTGCTGAGGAAAGCCATTTGTCGTCTGTAGCCTCTGTAACTCACAAAGATGGTCAAACAAATGGAAGAGATCTAATTAAAAAGATAGATGACAAAAACAATATACTACTAGAAGATGAAACATTAATTCAAAAAATGTGGCCAGGTAAAGGAGAAGTGTTTACAGAAGGTCTAGGAGAAGGTAATAAATATCTCAAACTTTTGCCTAGTAAAAGTACAGGGGAGAGTCCTGATTTGCTTAATAATCAGTATCCATTTCCACAAATCACAAACAATGAAGAACATAATCAGAAAGGAAGCCTTAAAAAAGCAACTGTAACTCTTAAAGATGAACCAAAGAATCTACAAACAATGGTTAGTAAAAGTCCTGTTCAATTTGAGAATCTTGAAGAAATATTTGACTCATCAGTTTCCAAAGTGATCAGTGATGACATTACTTCAGACATTACATTTTCTGAAGGGAATACAAGAATTGAGAAAGATTCATTCACTGATGGACCTGAGAAAGAGCTTGATCTGTTTACTTATTTAAAACATTGTGCTAAAGATATAAAAGCAAAAGATGTACTGAAACCAAATGAAGATATTCCAAGCTGTCCTCTAATAGCTTCCCCTCCCATGAAAGAACACCTACAATTAGGAGTTAATAATGCAGAAGAGAAGGCAACTCTTACCCGAGAAGACTCACCTCTGAGTGAGATGGTCCAGCGTAATGATCTTTGTCCTAAAGAAAGTGTTTCAGAAGGAGGAACAGAAATTCTTCAGTTCACACCAGAAAGAAATGAAAGCACACCTGCAATCTTACCTCTTAGAAATGTGGAAGGCCTGGGGAAAAATATTGGTTTTGTGCAGTCAGAACTCTTTGCAAATGGAATAAGAAATGATAACTCCAGTAACACTTTAAGCACTGATTACTCATTCTTAGAAATTAACAATAAGAAAGAAAGAGTTGAGCAACAGCCACAAAAAGAAGAAGGCTTGTCCCCAGGACTGCAAGAAAAGGAGGTTCAGATTCCTGCGTTATCTCAGGTATCTGTTGAGGATGTAAACGATATCTTAAAAAGTAGATTGAAAGAAGGTCATGTGAATCTTCAGGAGGTTGGAGAACCTTCAGCCTGTGCAGACACTAACATCTTAATTCAAAACTTAATTAAAATGGTTACAACATCACAATTGGTAAATGAAGCATCTACTGTGCCCAGCGACTCTAAGATCAGCGACTTTTCTGGAGTGTCCCCCATGAATAACTTACCAGAACTAAAAGCAGGCACTGGAGATGATCCATTCTGTATTGCAAATCTTAAGTCTGAGCTTCTCCTTGATATACTTAAGCAAAATCAGTATAGCCAAAAAATTACAGGAGCATTTGAATTGATGAAAGAATTAACTCAGATGGAGTGTGATGTAGAGAAAAGAGGTATTACGTCTAAAGTACTTCCACTGCAACTTGAAAATATTTTCTACAGGCTGCTTGCTGATGGATATTTAGAGAAAGTAGGACAGGTCGGAGACTTGAATCCAAAATCGTCTACTACTTCTGAGATGGTGGATGTACAGCCACACATTCTTGGAGATCTTAAAAGCAAAGAAGGAAACCACCGTTCCCTTAATTTACAAAATATAAAAGAAATTGGACTAGAAAAGTCTACTGTGTGTGCATCAGCAGTGCCAAGACAGAAGAAGCTGGCGGAGCTCTGCCATGATTTCCCCAACCATTTGGAATGTATTTCAGGGTCAAAAGAAATGACTTCTGGAGATAGCTCAATGGAACAAGTAAGTTGACTTATACATTTTATATGAAAGTAGCTGCATGAAACATTTGGGAATAATCCCATACATTTTTTTTTTTTTTTGCTTTAAAAACCTACATAAAGGGTATTGAATTAAAATGTCCAAATTTATGTTTAGTTTTCCAGCGAGTTACAGCAGTGTTTACAGCACACGGCCAAAATGCATGAGTATTTGGCTTTGCTTCAAGATATGAAGCCCCCCTTAAACTATCAGGAGTCTCTGGATAACAATCTAGAAGCTTTGAAAAACCAACTTAAACAGTTAGAGGTAAGAATTATCCGCTGCTTATTATGTATGGTAGTAAGATGATGTTAATTTGGAAAAATAAGCAGAGCGCTTTACTTTTGTGTTTTGAATATTAGTAATATTTGTGTTTCTCACTAAATAGATCTGGAATATATATATTTTTTGTAGACATTCGAATTGGGATTGGCTCCAATTGCTGTTATTTTAAGAAAAGACTTGAAGTTGGCAGAAGAATTTTTAAACTCTCTTCCCAGTGACTTCCCCAGATGGCAGCTTGAGGAACTGAGTATAAGCCACCGAAGTTTGCAGACTGCCGTTTCTTCCCTGAGCAATGCATCATCAGAAAGAATGAAGCAGATCATGCTCGCAATTGACTGTGAAATGGTAGGTGTCAAAATGTTTCACACTGAGTCAAATTTGAGTTTGAATAAAATTTGATTATTTGAAAATTTGTCATAAGATGAAATACTTTATTTTCAGACTATTAAGCCCTTAAAACAGAATCATTATTTGTAGGAATTTGAAATTTGGAGACAGACAGAAATAAACACACAATATTGTTTTCTAGTCTAAACTAGCAGTTTCCCATGAAGAGTTTCTGCATAAACTTAAGTCATTCTCACACTGGATATCAGAGAAGAGCAAATCTGTGAAGGATATGGAGATTGTGAATGTTCAAGATACTGAACGTGTAAAGGAAAGTTTGGAGTTTCTCAAGGCGAGTATCAAAATAAATAAGACCAAGTATATTTAAAAACCTATGGATTTAATATAACAAATGTTTGGACAAATATGACTTTGCTAAAGCTATAAGAGATTATTTCCTATCCTCATCTCTATGAGATGTTTGTTCATAGTTGACACAACCGTAAAATAATCAGTGTTATAGATGTCATTCTGATGTTATCCCAACTACCTTGTCAAACTCTCACTACCACTGACATGTTTAGATTTGCGTTTGTGTATTTATTTATGTATTAGTCAAATCCATAGTAGTATAAATTAGTCATATTAATACATCTAATTAAGTAGTATTTATGTGTCAGTCATTTTTGTCATGTCTTTTTTTTACCCCCAAGTTCTTAATTTGAACAGCCTGCCTCATGAATGATGGTTAGGGTCTTGGCTTGGGAGTCAGAAAACTGAAATTCTGGTCCATTTAATTTATGTTTCATATTTCCCATGGTCTCATTTATGTGCTACTGCGATTACATGGGTATTGTAAACATTAGCTGCTTTATTGTTAATGTTTCCCTTCAATGTGCTAAATGTCCATAAATTGGATCTTTACCTTTTGTTGGAGTTACATTTTAAGTGTGATGTGGCAGTCAAGGTTAAAGTATTCTTAGAGGGGTTATCTTTTTATATAATATTAATTACCATAGTATTTAAATAATTTCATCATTACCATCTTTTACTAGATGATTAATAGATTTTTGACTAAAGGAATAATGAAAAAATGTCCATAAAACCTTGAGTCCCTGATATAAGAAGCATATTTTAAAAATACATATTATTGTTAAAATAAACTTTGTATTATGGCTTAACTTCCTGTCGGTAACTTGTACTACTTTGTTCACAGAGTGTGTTAAAAGACCTTGGACACACCAAAATGCAGCTGGAGACAACGGCCTTTGATGTGCAGTTCTTCATCTCTGAATATGCACAAGATCTGTCTCCCAACCAAAGCAAACAACTGCTGAGGCTCTTAAATACAACTCAGAAGTGTTTTCTTGATGTACAGGACTCAGTAACCACCCAGGTGGAACATTTAGAGACTCAGTTACAGCTAGAACAGGATCTTGACGATCAGGTTTGCCTTTCTTTGTGGAGTTGGAATTCTTTGTGTTTAGTTCTTCACCGTGGGACTTGGAATGTAGATACCCAGGGATTATAGCACAACAGGAAAGGGTGGGCACAATAGGGTATTAAGTAGAGATCCTATAATATATCGTAATATTGTTTTCCAAAATAATGCTATAATTAGATTATTTTAATTTTTTTGTGAGGAAGATTAGCCCTGAGCTATCTGTTGCCAATCCTCCTCTTTTTGCTGAGGAAGATTGGCCCTGGGCTAACATCCGTGCCCATCTTCCTCTATTTTTGTATGTGGGATGCCTGCCGCAGCATGGCTTGATAAGTGGTGCATAGGTCTGCATCTGGGATCTGAACCGGTGAACCCTGGGCTGCCAAAGCGGAGTGCGTGAACTTAACCACTACGCCACCGGGCCAGCCCTTATAATTAGTTTATTTAAATTTTCATGACTCCCTTAAACTACTGTTTTCAGATGAGAGTCTTGATTTTTTTTTTCTAAGAGTAGGAAATATGGATGCATTCATAAATTTCAAGCGATGAATTGATGAACATATGGATAAAAGTGGCTTAGGGTATCTTTTTCGTCTAGGGGGCGGTATGGCATAGCAGTTCAGAGCATGGGCTCTAGAGCCAGACTGCCTGAGTTTACATCCCAGCTGCCCTACTCCCTCATTGTGGAACCCAGGGCAAGTCACTTAAGCACAGTTTTCTCATTGGTAAATTGGAAATAGTCACAGTGCTCACGGGTAGTATTTTGAGCACTGATAAAAGAATGACTATAAAACACTCAGTACCTTGTCCAGGATGTGTTAGGCTCCTAGTAAACATGATCTAGGCCTATAAGTTGAAAAACTAGTGTATATATAATAGGAAAATGAAAGATGCAAGTGATTAGCAATAATGAACAAAGAGGTGGGAATGGAGTTAGACATAGTGATTAAGTAAAAATATCGCATGCAATGTTCCTTTTGTTATTTCTTGAAGCACACAGGCATTGTCTTCAGCATGACAACCTACATACACATCTCAGATATGTTAACAGACAAATCACGACTAACTTCTGTTTTGATATCCTTTTACAGAATTAACTGTGTGTGTCGCAGGTTTCAAGAGCTTGGGAAAATGGAATGCTTCTTCCTGTCGGTCAGAAGGTCCATCTCTTACACACGTGCATGGCCAGTATTCTCTTGGGCAGTTTCATCCAAACATGATCTGTTCCCTTGTATATGGGACATGCTCTTACTTTCTGTGTTACCTCGCTCAGTTTGTACCCCACTGCTATCATGTTTACAGCATACTTAGAAAAGCTTATTTAGGGGAAACTTGCAAAATGTGTTCTCATAAGGAGCTCTCGCAGTAGTGAGTTGATGACCACCCATGTAAGATGCTTTGGTTTTGCTCTGCTTTAGATTGTGGCCGAGCGCCAGCGGGAGTACAAAGAGAAACTCCAAGGGATATGTGATGTCCTTACCCAGACTGAAAACCGCCTGATTGGTCACCAGGAGGCCTTCGTGATCGGAGATGGCACCGCTGAGTTAAAGAAGTACCAATCCAAGCAAGAGGTAGAATTTAGTTTTGCATCCGCAGGTCTATGTTTATGTTAAGCTCGATTACTATTATTTGGAAAGCAGTCAGGATTATTGAAAAACATCAATCATTTTAGCTTTCTGCGGCAAGGCGTACTGAGATGCCCTAGGCCTGAGCTTTAAACTTTAGACTGAGAGTTCTATTTCCAGCTTCAAGAAAGCCGAGTAATTTTCTTGACTGGTTCTGGTGAGATATTGAACAGAGGGGATCTAAAGGAGGTTTGATGATGGAAATACCAGGTGTGATGGGTTAAAACGTGGACCCATTTAAGGCCAACGCATTCACTTGCAAGTCAGGTGAAATAGACATCAGTTTGGGCTCTTTCTTTTTCTTAACTTCTTCTTATTCCTTTCATCGTTCTTTGCAATTTGTTCCTTTTCAGTGAAGGAACAAACAATATTGACCGATAAAGATATCTTTATTTTGGTGTCAGAAGAAAGAACATTCTCATTATAACTAGATAGCTCTTGGTCCAGATCCCAGACTCTACACATTGTTAGCTTTATAAATTAATCTTTTTGAGCCTCTGTTTCTTCATTGGTCGTACTTCCATTGCTATATTACTGTAAGAGTTAAGTAAATATTGTGTAACTGGCTAGCACAGTTAGTGTCACATAGTAGTGGCTCAATAAGTAGTATCTCTTTCAATTCAAGTACTTCTCTGAAAAATTTGAAGAGGCTTAAAATTAAAGTATGGAAAAATAATATGGAAGTTCAAACACAGTACAGTATAGAGAATGAAAATGCAAAGTAAAAGAGGAAGAGAAGAGGAGAAATTTCATAGAGAAATTGAGACGGAGGAAAGCTATAAATGTTGAAGAGAGTTCTTCAGCTTGAGCTTCCTAGCAGCCAGGGCAAAGAAGCAAACATTACATATTATAGAGCTCTAGTGTTCAGAAGAAGAAATTATGTTAGCATAGAAATTATTTTAAGAACAATTTAGCACATAGTTTAGAGAACTAATTGTTTAGAAACAGAATAAAAATATTACCATGCATTTAAAAGCTTTTATAAATTCACTCACATAACATAAAAAAATCTGGTATGTGCAAATTGGTATGGATTATATACTGAATACTTCATTGTTTTCAATGGCTTACAAACTACATCCCTTTGTTAAACATAAAAATCTCGTATTTTCCTTTAATGCTGTTTGAGATTTCAAATTATATTAAATATTGCGATTTAAATAAACCAACTCAGATTAACATATTGAATATGCTTTTTCAATCTATCCATGCTAGATTCTCCTTCTCTGCTCACTGCCTCTTTTAGAATTAAATTCTGGAAGAATTAAATAGGTAGTTATTTAATAAGATTTTTTTTCTTTTGTGTTATAAGGAATTACAGAGAGACATGCAAGGAAGTGCACAGGCATTGGCAGAAATAGTGAAAAACACAGAGAACTTCTTAAAAGAGAATGGCGAAAAGCTGTCATTAGAAGATAAGGCTTTGATTGAACAGAAGCTTAACGAAGCCAAGATGAAGTGTGAACAGCTTAATTTAAAGGCAGAACAGTCGAAAAAGGAGCTGGATAAAGTTGTGAAGACAGCAATCAAGGAAGAAACTGAAAAGGTCCTTATTCACATACGTGGTACACTATCGCTTTATTGGAAAGGATTAGTGTAACAGCTTCTTGATTTATTAAGTGATATCGGGTGGTAGTGAGCAATGACTAGCACCGGGGACTAGAATTCTGGGTTTCCAGGTCTGTAATTGACCAAATACTACAAAAAGTTAGAAGAATTGGCTTTGCTTAACTTTTAAAAAAAATTTAAGTGGGATTGTGATACTTTCTATTTGTGAAATATGTGAGGACTCATCAATTATAGTTAAAATTTTGGAATGTATTTTAAAGAATAGTGGAAACTTCAGAGTAACTGCCTGTTTCTCTAAGGTGTAATTTCAATGTGTCCAGTTTTCAGTCTCCCCGTTCTAATTTTAAATGATCTGAATATTTAATTTTGGAATGTCTTGAAACTAATGCCTTGGCCTGTATTTAGAATACCCATTGTGAACTTTCCCTGCCCAGGTTGCAGCTGTGAAGCAGCTGGAAGAGAGCAAAACCAAAATAGAAGACCTTTTGGACTGGTTGTCAAATGTTGACAAAGACTCAGAAAGGGCAGGGCTACAAGAGAAACAGGTAATTGAACAGAATGGGACTCATTTTCAAGAAGGTGATGGCAAGTTGGCGATTGGAGAAGAGGATGAAGTTAATGGTAACCTGTTGGAAACTGATGTTGACCGTCAGGTTGGAACCACTGAGGAGAATCTGAACCAGCAATACCAGAAAGTTAAGGTTAGTTCTTTTAAACATAATGATTTTCTGAAATCTATTTTCAGGTCTGTAAAGACAGGAACAATTTAGCACGTGAGTTATCTTTTCAAACCTTAATGACCATTGAGAGTAAAGTCCTTTTTTCTGGGTTCATCATTATGACAGATATAAGTTATCCTAAGAATTCTAAGCAAGTCAAAAACAATGAGAAATCATTAGATATGGCATTCTTATGAGTGAAGCAGAGTTATAAGGAATTAATAGAAATAATAATCATAACTAATATTTATAGAGCAATTATAGCCAGCCAGGTACTCTTTTTAGGCATTTCCCATCTTAACTCACTTAGTCCTCCCAACTACTCTCTGAGGTTATTATTCTCATTTGATCGATGGGGAAATTGTAATGTACAGAAGTGAAGTAACTTGCCCCAGGCTACGCATCTCGTCAGGGATGGAGTGTGCATTTAAAACTGGGCCGTGAGCTCAGTCGCTCTGCTCAGTTCTAATCCGTGTCTGTAGACCAGCTTGCTGTGCAGGTCCGAGCTCGTGTACGTTCTCTGAGCCACAGCTCAGCTCTGCAGTCAAGGCCATTGTTGAGAAGAGGAATGAAGGCCCTTCTGAAAATCCACTGCCTGCGGGAAATCGAAGCTAATGTTAATGCTACCATAGGAGCAAAGGCAGTTTTGAAAAACCATTTTTAAAGTGCCCCATAATCGATCATTTTATTTCAGTGTTTGGCTTTTGATGGTCAGATGCCTGGACTTTGGGAACTTTTGCGGTTCGATTTGTTTTCCTCCAAGTCTTTGTCTTTGGAAGAGAGTGGTATCTGTGAGGTTCTTACATTACAGGAAATACAAATTAAACCAGAAGAAGAGGGGAAGTGTTGATTATATCACAACTTCAAGGGGCTAGTACAGATCCATATTGTAATTGTCCTTAAAATGAAAAATCTAATGAATTCCTAAAGGAACCAGTCAGTTAACAAGTCAGGAAAGGTTAGTAACTTGACCAAAGTAGTGGAAAGTGCCAGTGGGTGGACTCCAGCTTCGAGATGTCTCCCAGGAAAGCCCTTGTTTGTAGCTACAGCATGACGTTTGCCTTCTGGTCTCTTCCCTTCTAAGAATATGGGAATCTGAAAGTGCTTTAGAAATTCCTCATCTCCTGGTAGAGTGGAGGTTGGCCCAAAAGATCAAGAGATGATCAGCGTTCTGTTTCTAGCTCTTTCTGTTAGTGCCACATGTCCTGGGCCAAGGGGTTCTCCGCCTGCGGCCTGAGCTTCCTCATCTGTGAAAGGAAGGGGATTGCTCAGACAATTTGTGAGGTTTTGTATTTGTCTGTCCAGGCTGCTGTGTGCAGAAGACCTGCTGGAGGGCAGCACGTGAATATAATTCAAATACCAGAGACTCCGTCTGTGGGAGGAAGGTTATGTAGACAAAAATATTTACCATGTGCCCACAGTGTGGCAGGCTTTGTCCTAGACGGTGAGGATACAAATATTAACGAGTCTGTTCTCAGCTGACAAACTGGGATCAGACTTATAAGTGAATAGTCGCCCTGCAGCACTGCTTCTCAGTCCTTTTCACTTCACAGCATGTAGTTATATTTTTTTCAGCCCCTGTGTGCCAGCACCGTTCTAGGTACTTGGGATTCCCCAGTGAGCAAAATAAATGCCCTGTCCTGGGTGAGGATGATAGGGCAGGCAATAAATAACTCAATTCTGTGGGATGTAAGAAGGTGGTAACTTTTTGCTAAGAGAAATAAGTTGGGTACAGGTGGGTGAGTATGGAGTTGGGGGCCACCTTTCAGTGTTAAATAGGATCGTCAGAGTAGGTAATATTGAGAAGATGAGATTTGTGCGAAGACTTGGAGGGGGTGGGGTTTGTCAAGCGGATATCTGAGGGAAGAGTTACCAGACTAGAGAACATCTGGAGGAAAAGGTCCTGACAAGGTGGGGGAGGAGGTAGGGATGGGAGAGGCTCGAGTGGCTGGCATGGAGTGGGAGAAGACCAGGTTTCCGTTTTCCACGTGCTGGAAACTGAGGCCCAGTGAAGTTACACTGCTGCAGTATTTCCCTTTATTATATGTGTTCCTCTAACTTCCCTTGGGCCTCTCTGAATGTATGTTATTCTTGCTTAGGTATTGTCATAGTGTTTTTATAGTTGTAAAATTACAAATTCTTTTTTTCCTATTAAATATCTTTTCAGGATCATTTCCTAGTAAAAAATATTGTGCTTATTTGATCACCAATTAAGTAAAGACATTAGCCATCCCTTTAGAGTGGTTTTGAGGAAGCAATGAGTAAAATGAGATCAGGTTGTAGATGCTTGTTTTAGAATTGGAAGAGAAATTCGTTACATTTTTTCCAAACTTCTCAACAGTCCTTATCCTGTGTGATTATCGAAGTACTTTCTAGAGGAGATTGGAAATCTCCTTAAAAATCAGAGCTCAAAATGCAGCTTTTGTGATTCTGAAATTCACCAGTAAAAGGGAAATACTGTGTGCCTTGAAAAGGTTCACCAGAAGCAGGTCGTCAGCCTGTGGATCCTTTAAGTCTGTGGGTCCGGAGGCAACAGGAGCTCCTACAGCCCCAGGGCAGCCCCGTCTCTGCCATAACATCCCGGTCCGTTTGTTTTCATGTAGGCCCAACATGAGAAGATCGTCTCTCAGCACCAGGCCGTCCTCGTGGCCACTCAGTCTGCACAAGCCTTGCTGGAGAAGCAGGGCCACTATCTCTCTCCGGAGGAAAAGGAGAAACTCCAAAAGAACATGAAGGAACTGAAGGCGCATTATGAAACCGCGCTGGCAGCGTCGGAGAAGAAGATGAAGTTAACACGTTCTCTGCAGGAGGAACTGGAGAAGTTTGATGCTGATTATGGCGAGTTCGAACACTGGCTGCAGCAGTCGGAGCAGGAGCTTGAAAACCTGGAGGCGGGTGCAGATGACTTCAGTGGTTTAATGACCAAGTTGAAGAGGCAGAAGAGTTTCTCAGAAGATGTTATTTCTCACAAAGGTGACTTGAGGTACATCACCATTTCTGGAAACAGAGTGTTAGAAGCAGCCAAATCTTGCAGCAGGAGAGATGGCGGAGGCAAGGCCGACCAGGATAATATCGACACTTCTGCCACCCACAGAGAAGTCCAGAGCAAGCTGGATCATGCTACCGATCGGTTCAGATCTCTCTACACCAAGGTGATTTTATTTTTAATTTTTAAGAGGAAGATGAATCTGTGATTATAGTTTTCACTCTGTCCTTCTAACTGTTGTTTTGGAATTAGAAGCAAAATATCTAAAAACTGAAGCAGAGAAAATAAGGTAGTTTCATCCTGCTTCCTTCAGTCTTATTCATCTACTTCACTTCTGAAAAATGTATTTCAATATTAGGAGCCAACTTGTCATTTGTTTGGTTTGAGGGTGATTTCCCGGCCGCCCTAATGCTCATCCCCAATTCGACCACCAGGTGGCGTTTATGTTTCGGCTGTAAGCCCAAAGAGTGCTTGCTCACGCGCAGCCTCTCTGCTTGAGAACTGAAGTTTCATCTCAGATAATTCCCTTCACAAATATACAAGTGTTTGTTTTACAGATTTATTTGATCAGTGTATTATTGTAATATTTAGTAGCTAACACACTGTTTCGGCTTCTATTATTCCTGTGGACAAATACAAGGGTTTTATTTAAAAAAGGAAACAAAATTGAGAAAACACTTGTCTGTTCACAACATAAGCTGAACGGACTGACCGAGTTGCTCAAATGATTTGAAGAGCATCACTGGCTTCGTTCTGACCTAGATTGTTTGCCCTGCTTGTGTTAATCAGTCTTGTGCAGCATGTAAAAGTGATTTATTAAACCCCTTGAAAACCATTCCGTCAAATGCGTGTGTATACACGTGGTGTGTAAACTCGGTGCGAATGTGCCCTGGTAGGTCAGCCTCCTAAATCCTTCATTCTGGATTAAGACTTAGCCCTTGTAAATATGTTTTTGAATTGGTAGAAATCTAGCACTGTCTCCTCATTTTTATGGTGACTTTTTGACTTGTTAGAGGATGCTTCTTCATAGAAAAGAGAAGATCTTAGCCCTGCAGTTTTCACAAACTTTGGTTGAAGTCTGGTGTTTTCCAAGTTACATAACTCATAGGTGCTAAGGTTATTTAACACACATAAAAATCGTGGATTTTAATCCCCCACCCTTTTTCTCTTTTGATTTTTTTTTTCAGTGCAATGTCCTTGGGAATAATCTTAAAGATCTGGTGGATAAATATCAACACTATGAAGATGCTTCCTGTGGACTTCTGTCTGGGCTCCAGGCCTTTGAGGTCACAGCGAGCAAACACTTATCTGAACCCATTGCTGTGGACCCTAAAAACCTGCAAAGGCAATTAGAAGAGACCAAGGTAAAAAAAAAAGAGAGAGAGAAAAGAGAGAGATCCATCCAGCCCTTCAGTAGTCTTACTGAAACCCTTCCACTTTCCCACACTTCTGTGATAGTTTCATCTAGGGAAGGGGACAGAGGATAGGACAGGTACAGTCTCCCTCTAAGGGGAGTTATGATCCAATTCTCCACGGTCCATTCATTTTTCTTTCTAATGAGATGGTTTTTTCCACTGATGTTTAGCTGGTTTGACGTTGCTGTTATGGCTCTTACCTGCATCCCACCGCTCCTTCTTCCCAAACAAGAACCAATATCATCTGGACCACTTGTTTATCTTTATACTTATTTGTTTTGTTCGTTGTCTTTCTCCTCCATTAGAATTAAGCTCCATGAGGGCAGATGTTTTTGTCTGTTTTGTTCATTGCTGTATCCCCAGTGCCTAGTGCAGTACCTGGATCATAGTAGGTACTCAGTAAATACTTATTCAAGAATGGACAGGAGGAAGGGAGGAATGGATGTCACTGTCACATTCAGGGCCGAGGACAAAGATTGGCATTCTTATTGAGTATCCCCATGATTCTCAGAGATAAAATCTGCAGTTATTACCCAGCACAGTTCTTAACAGTGAGGTTGACATTAAGTATTGCCTGAGACTGGAGACTTCTGGCTGGAAGAAAGCTAAATCATAGCCTGGGGTGAAATGTGGCAGATTAAGACCAAGGCATAGAGAAGGGGAATGGAAGCATGGGATGGAAGTGTAGGATGAGACGAGGGAGGAGACAGATGGGGAGGTGAAGAGGATGGAGGGCACTGTTTCTTTCTGGGGCTGGCCAGTTCACCCATCCCTGCATTAGGCACCAGGGAGATGTCCTGGGCCAGGTCAGCATCCCTACATTGATGCAGCCTCCCCGGGGTGTCCTTCCTTTGGATGTGCATTTTCAGTCCTGGGGTTTTGTTGTTTGTTTTTTTCTCTCTCTTTTCCATAAGCACAAGAAAACGTTTGACTTAAGTTTTCAGTTCCCACTTGATTACTTGTCCAAGGACAGTATATTTGGTAGGGGCAGAGGGGATGCTGTGACATAAAGGCCATTATTTTGGTAGTAAATGCCAATAGCTTAAAATAATGATCAAGATTACTTATACAGGCATACACCTTGGATATTACAGGTTCGGTTCCAGACTACTGCAATAAAGCGAGTATCACAATAAAGCAAGTCACACAAATTTTTTTGGTTTCCCAGTGCTGTTTACACTATACTGCAGTCTATTAAGTATGCAATAGCATTATGTCTAAAAAACCAATGTACATACCTTAATTAAAAAATACTTTATTGCTAAAAAATGCTAACCATCATCTGAGCCTTTAGCAAGTCATAATCTTTTTGCTGGGTAAAAAACGCAGTATCTGCGAAGCGTGAGAAAGGAAAGCAGAATAAAACGAGGTGTGTCTCTATTACATTTAATTAGGAAGTTAGGTATTTTTAATATAGTAATGTATATAAAATAGAAATAGCACATTTTAGGTTAGATCTATATTAGGAAGCTGATTACATCCTGTATGAAAGTAATTTTTATGTAACCAGAGCCAAAAAAAAAAACAAACCCAGAAGAATGCTGTGGTTTTTTAATTAGACAGACACGTGGGTTAATGGTAAAACAGAGGCATACTTCCTTGGTAGGTGCTGCACAAGCCTCTTCTGTTCCTAAGGCAGCCAAAGAAATGTACGAAAGAGAGCAAAGTCTCAAAGAAGAACAAATTCTAATTAAGCCACAGCATAATTTAAAAAATTAAATGTGCAATTAAAATTGTTCCTGGCGTATGTACCTATTTTCCTTGCAGATTATCTCCGCATCTAGGGAGGGTAAATTTTTATGAGCATTAGGTAGTCTCCATTTCCTTCATTTTTACTAACATTTTATAATTATTTTTCTTTTAACAATAATATAAACACATGACTACCACACACAAAAAAATCAATCTTTTCTACATTTTACAATACTAACTTCTACTTCTATTCTATTGTATAATAAATATAATTTTGGGTCACCCAGTTGTTTCCTTAGAAATATTTCTGTCCAACAGCATGTTTATTATTCAAAGAACTGTTAGCTATGTTGTCGACAGTCTGATACCACTGAGCTATCGTGAACCTCTTAAGATCTGCTTCCAGGGAAATCAGTGGACAAAACAAGATTTTAGCCCCACCCATATGAGGCACAGAAAGACAGGATTCTGGGGCCAGTCTAGACGCTTGGGTGTGGGACTAGGTGTGGGATGGATCACATTGACCAACAGTGTCGACCTTGCGGGCTTGCACTGATCGCTGGGATGGTGTTAAGTCAGGAAACCTTTATGAGCCAGACAAGTGCCCACAGAAAAACTTCACCCTTTTCTGGTCCAGGCAAGGAAACCAAGGTCCTCATCTCGCAGTATTCCCTCTCACAGGTTCTTCTTTCATGTTTTAATTTCATTGAAATCCATTAAAAACAATATATGGTACCCATGTGAATACTTTAATTTATAGTTTTATTCCAAAGTAGTGCTAGATACGACTACTATAGCTAAATTATAATCTGACATGTGTTAGGAATTAAAACTGTTGACTCTTTTGAACATAATTATGGAGAGAAAAGGCATGGGATGTTTCAAAGAGGAGAAGTGAAGAAGAGATGCTTCTTTTATAATCCATTTCTAAGTTTTGAGATGGATGAGTTTAGGATGTTTTTGTAGAACCATGATAACTTTTACGTATATTTATTCATTCGGTAGGCGTTTATGTGTTCGCCCATTGTTAGGTTTTGTAAAGGCACCAAGATGTTAAACCCCGCCCCTGCCCTTAACCTTATTTCATCTCCTAAGTAACCATGCAATGTGAGTAAGCTGTCCCTGTGGCTTAGACTTCAACTCTGGTTCTAGGTAACGTTTCTGTCTTGAGGAATTTCTTATAGTTTCTGTAACTAAACCTCTGGGAGAATTTCCCAAACAGATCCACTCTGATGCAGATTCTTTGGCCTGTTGGAACAACTGTAGGATCTGGTGTTCAGATCACAGATCCCATGTTGACCATAGTTTGGGGGCCTTTTGACATATACACACTGCCTGGATGTCATCACAGTGCCTTGGATATGAAAGTTAGTTGTGGAAATTTTTGCCATTGGCTTTAGGCATTTGCTTTAGTTTGAAATGAAGGCTGAAATAGAAGGGATACTTTTTAGATCTTACACCTGATATCTTCATTTATTTACTTTTTCATTCACTCATTTATTCCAGAAACTTTTTTCGGGGTGTCCTATATGCCAAGTACTGTGCTAGGCAGTGATAACAGATGAATTCCTAGTTCTCAAGGAGGTTACAGCTTGATAGAAGAGGCAGATAAATCTAGTAATATTCACAGGGTATTTATGGGAGCTCCTGGGGGGAGTACTTTCAACTAGGGGTGAGGAGAAAGTTAGGAAGACTTCCCAGCTGAATATTAAGGGGTGAATAAGAGCCAGGCTCAGCATGATGGGGGTAGGTGACATAAGAAGGTTGGTTGTAGAGATGCTAAGACTTTGGGTCTAGCGTGAGCAGATAGCTAAGAAATAGCTGTGTTGTTGGACATTTCTAGAACAGGTGGTAGAGAAAGATGAGATTGAAGATAGAATTAAGGAATAGATTTCTCTGGGCCTTGCCTTGCATGCTCAAGTCTTCACCTTCATTATGAGGGCAATGGGAAGCTACTGCAAGATTTTGAAGAAGGAAGTGATGTAGTCAGATAGGTATTTTAGATACAGCACGTGGTGAGGCTGCATCAGAGAGGAGACTGGAGGCGGGGAACGCAGTTAGGATGCTTTTTGCAGGTGAACGAGAGATTATCCTGCAGTGATCCAGAAATACAGAGCAGAGGTCCTATTAAAAAAATATTAATCAGGTGAAATAGTCAGGGCTTGATGGTTGATTTGCACGTGGAAAGGAGGGGGAGAGAGAGTCTAGGAGGAGCCTCAGGTTTACTACATGGATAATAAGATGCAACCCCAGGAGGAAGTACAGGTGTAGGTTTTTGAATTTGAGGTGACTGTTTACACCCAGATCTAAACATTCAGGAGGTGTTTGGGAACCTGGGCCCATGGCCAGGGATGAGTTCCTCTACAGTTGGGCATATGGGAATTTGCATTTGAAACCCGAACGTGAGACTAGAAGAGGAGCTCGCATACCTCGGGTGAAAAGAAAGCCAAGTGTAGCGCCATGTGGCCAGTCAGCCTGTTTGGACAGAGACTTGTCAGAGGTGTTAGGAATGCAGGGCCAAACTTCTGGAAGACAGCCACGGTTCCTGTCTCTACCTCCTTTCTCTTCATTGAACTGCATCTGCTTCCTCAGAGAAATGCAGGAGCCTCTAATCAGCAAGTTCAAGGTTGCATTATCCCTTCTGAAGCAAATGACTCTGTTAGCCTTTCCACTTTCTCTTTTCCTGTAAACTTTGGGGACAGAATGATTCTGGGCATTTCCATCCCTGATTGCATTTGTTTTCCTCTCCGCCTCGCTTGTAAGTGCTCGCCATGATTCTGTATGGCCTCTTTCTCGGGTACTTCTGTGCTTTCTCCCTTAGCAGCCCCGCCGTGGATCTTGACTTCCACTGCTTTGTGTCTAGTTCTAGCCTGTGTTCAGTCTCCTCCATTTCCAGCTTTGCTGTTTCTTTCTCTAGGAGGGTCCTAAAAGCACTTGGAAGTCATGAATTCCCAAACAGACTCTCTTTGCTCCTAAACTTGCTCCTACTTTTGCTTACAAATTCCATTAATTACCTAGGCTGAAAAGTTTGGGTACTTCTCTTATCTCCTCTTTCATTAGTTCCTGCCCTCTGAAGCATGGTGTCCAGTAGACCATTCCATGATGATGGAAATGTTCTATAATCTGCTCTGTCCAACATGGTAACCACTAGTCACACCTGGCTACTTAACACTTGAAATGGGGCTAGTATGACTGAGAATTTGAGTTAATTTTATTTGATTTCAATTAATTTAAATTTTAAAAGCCCCATTTAGTTAGTGGCTGGCGTATCGGACAGCACAGCTTTAGATAACCAATGATCAAATCCGGTGGACTCTTCCCAACTCTGTAACCAATTCTGCTTTCCCAGCCCAGACGGGCCCTCTCTACTTTCTTACTGCTGAAGTTGCACCTAAACTGGCGTATCTGCTTCATTTCTTCCCCATTTAATTGATTCCACACGTGCGACAGACTTAGCCTTCCCATAAGACAGCTCGGAGCACGTCAACCCCTTACTCAAAAGGCTTGAATTGTCCCCATTGCTGCAGACAAAATGGAAACTCCTTAGCCTGGCAGTTGAGGCCTTTCCAGTCCCATTCCTGTTTGCTCACTCATAGGCATTCTCAAACCGGATGGTACCCTCCCCTGCTCCTCTCACGCTTCTGTCCTCATCTTGGCTCCTTCTGTTCGTCCTGCAGGGAAATGTTCTCTCTCTCCACTGCTATGTGCCAAATCCACACTTTCTTCAGGACCCAACTCACTGCCACCCCATCGAGGTGGCCCTCATTTTCCTCCCGTCGTTCCTCCTCTCAACTCCCAGCAGCACTTTTTCTTCCTCACCTTTGGCTCTTACCTCTTCCTGCCTTAGACTCTAGTCTCTGTGGGTAAGCTTCGTGTCTGTCTGATTTCTGTATTTTCATAAGATGTAGCAAGAGTTTTTGAATTTGTTAAACGTTGAGTAACATTTACTGAATTAACATAAATAAATATGACTCGGCATTGAGTCAGGATCTACTGAAAGGTAGGTCCTTAATTTCTCCTGACCTGGAGTCAGAAAAGGTCCCAAAGGTTTTTTGTTGTTTATTGTTTGTTTTCATTTTCTGGTGGTAGTGGGGGTGTCGGGCAAGGCCCGGAAGAGGGTTACGGGGGAACTCAGGCGAAGGGTGGAGGGTTGCAGGATCAGGAGTCAGGCCAGTTGTCATGAACATGCACTCGAGGGTTGATGTCAAGACTGAACTTGTTTTGTCCCTACTGGCTGATGCTTTTGCTAATGTCACTCTAACTGGCCTCATTCTAAGAACTCTGGAGTAAGTTTATAATGATGAAAAGTTTACTTTTCATCCAATTTAACTTTATCTTACTGTAAATCAGCTTTTTCCATATTGGACATCTATTATTTAGTCCTCCTGAGTGTAACTGAAGCATTCAATCCTCCAGGCTCTGCAAGGACAGATATCAAGTCAGCAGGTTGCTGTAGAGAAACTGAAAAAAACAGCTGAAGTGCTTTTAGATGCCAGGGGATCTTTACTTCCAGCCAAGAATGATATCCAGAAAACACTGGGTAAGTGTTCTTATCCTTGTCTCCCGTCTCACAGGTAGATTCTAAATGAAGGCGTTCTGAGAGAGAGGTGTATATTGTGTGACTTCCGTCTTTTCACTGTGAGTGGTGCTTCTCAGCCTAGGAGAGGACACGCCTTCTTTGGCAGGTGTATTAGAATCTTGGGAGTGGGGGCTGTGTAGTTGGAAAAGAGTATATCTAAATTTCAATTTTATATTTTGAAAATGTAACAAAAACTCTTTTTTTATATAATATTCACCGGAGAAAGTAGAACTTAAGATTCTCTCGGTTGATGGGATTGGGTAGAGCTAGACTCTCAACCTACGGCCAAAACAGACTCTCTGAGTTTATCAACAGTAGGAACACAGGTTTAAGAGGATGAGATGTGCTTTAAAACAGTGTTCCCGCTTCTCCATTTTCTAGAAGTCTTTGACCTCACAGTGTTCCAGTTACTCCAGTTCTTTGGTGACACTAGATCCGGTTGTGGTAGTGCCTTTGTGACTTCTCGCACGGGTGTGGTGCGTCCTTGAGAGAAGAGCTATTGCGTATTGCTCTTTGTGTGTACTCACTGTATTTAGTTTACGCTAAGTGCGCCGTAGGTTATCAATAAATGTTGTTTACTGTCTTATTGCATTTTTTGTTTTGACTTTGCTGCTTTTCATAATATTTAATGTGTGGTTTGAGGTGATTATGTATTTCTATGTGTGAAATAAAACATCTTAACACGGCAGATGATTAGACATATGTTCCACCGCAGATGATTAGACATGTTTCACCCCAAAGAGAGCATGAATTTAAATCTGAGTAGAAATTTTAGATGGAGCGAAAGATGCAACTTTGCTCTTCTAAAGCCATTCTGTAGAACGGAAATTTTTTTTTCATTCTTACAGACATTTAAACTTTTTTGATCGTGCACCCCATCAAGTAATTTTTAGCATGTACCCTCACAGATGCATGTATATTCATAAATTACATACACTTATTAGTATCATATCATAGTATGTGTATTACATTATGAAACACACAATATAAAATTTTAAAGTGCAAGGTGAAAACATGACCGGAAGTTCTAATATTTTGTTCCTGTACACCATTGCACCGTCTTGACACCCCACATTGGCAACCACTGCTGTAAGGACTTGGGTGTAGGGATTTGGAGGAGAAAGAAAGACTATATGTATTTCTGTTATTTGGAGAGGCATTTTGACATTTTTTCCCATTGTTAATTGTACATGGTTTTGCTTTTATTTGTTTAAAATCCATATGCTACATTATTTTAAGACTTTAAAACCTCTCTGCCATAATTTTCCAGGAATATGTGAAAATATATTTAAGATATAAAGGAGTTTCTCTAAGATCTATCTGACTTCTGAGAGAACCAACCGCTTAACATTCTTAGAGTAAATTTTGTTTTGTACCTTCATCTAAAATGACTTTTTAGTTACTAAAATCAAGAAACACGTCAGTGACAATATTTTATCACTAAGTAGTCCAAAAATAAACAGAAACACCCAAAATGTGTTAATTTTATTAAAACAGCTGACTTTGCGAGGGAAATCATTTACCATAGCTGAGCAGATAGCGGGTGTTAACCCTGCAGATGCACAGAGTTGTCCATTTGAGAAACAGCTCACCTGCCAGTCGCAACCGGCAATTCAGAGTCTCTGCTCTTGTGACTTTCATACTCGGGCTCATTTTTGACCCTGCTGCTTGTTTCCTCTGCTGACAGTGTCTTGGTACATATGCACATATTCAATGCTGTCCCCCTCCATCAGCGTTCTCAGGGGCTTCATTGTCTTTTAGTGACAGGAGCATGATTGTCTCTTTACATCATTTAAACTTAACATCTCAATTCAGTGAAAATTTGTCAAACTGTTTTCTCATGATATAGTATTAGAAAAATCAAAGAGAAATATTGTTTGTTTATATGGATTATGTTCCATGGGCCAAACACAAACACAAGCATGTAAGATATTTCATTTCTAGAGAGATGTTTCAGGTCAAAATTTTCCCCTACTGAAGCATTCGGTGATGTCTCAGACTAAAGCATTCAGAAATAATTAAATGCTTTTCAAATTATTGGACAATAAGTGATAAACTGATGATTCAAAACAAATTGTTTTCCAGAGAGAGAGAGAGAGAGAGAAAGATGAATACATTAAAAACAGTTGTTCTTTGAACTTCTCATTGGTCTTGTTTCCACACAAAGGGCACGATCTGCTCGCCACGAGACAAAAGCCAATCTGTCAAGAGGCAAGATGGTGGCAAAGAAAGGGCATTTTATTAAGTGATAAGCTAGCAGATCAGAAGGTGGTGGACTAGTATCCACCATCTGAAGGGGGACACCGAATCTTGAGGCAGTTATATAGGCCAGTGGGTTATAGGGGAGATGGTTAGGAATGTTGACCCTCTGGTGTTACAGACTGGGAGTCGCCACACCAGACAGACTCTCTGTTGGGGGTCGTCATATTCCTGAGGAACCTAAAAGAACAAAGTTATCATCTTATTGCAGCTGGGAGGTACATGCACAAGCAGGGGTCATAAAATTTACAGAGCAGGTAGATCTCCTGGAGGTGCATATCCAGCTGGGTTAGTTGGTCGGAGGTCATTCAGAGTTACAATATGGCTTCCCTTGTGTTGAGCTGGTATCAGTCTGCGTGCAGGATAGAATGTAGGGTGTTACAATATAGAGCTTCATATTCCAGTGGAAACTAGGCCATCTTAAGTCTTGAGAATTGAAAGTAAAGTTAATCTCATCTGAGATAGATCAACCTGTTAACCTTGTTTCTTTTTCCCTTCGTCTCCTATTAAACTGTTCAAATAAGTTCTGTTTATGTATATATTAGAAGTGTAATCTCAACCTTCTTTGTTTTAAGTGAATTTTCATTGTTGTCTATTTTCTCAATATATTTGCATCTGCTGATTCCTGTGCATTTAAATACTTTGCTTAGGATGTGCAGAATGACAAAAACTTAATGTGTGTGTGTGTCTGTATGAGAGAGAGCAAAGGAGAGAGAGAATTTTTATATGTAAAGGTTAATTCTTGATAAATCTTTATAACTCTGTCCTTGAGAATAGCTGTGTATGACTGTCACCTTTTTCTTTTTTCTGTAGAGTTATCAAATGTGGTTAATTTGTAATGTCAGATTGGGAACCAATATTTATTCCAAAGATTGGCTGTTTAGACCCAGTTTCATTTTTCTGGGACAATTCCAGTGTTTATGCATCCAAAAATCTCCTTTCAAATGCAGATGATGTGTATATATTAACTATTTATTAAAAAATTCAGTTTTTTATTTTCCACTGAAATCTTTTTTCTCTTTTAAGGTTTTGCTGGTGCTCTGATTATGCATTATGAATTCATCATTGAAACTTTTTTTTTTTTCCAATTTTGGTGTGAAAATTTCGTGATTCACCTTAGTGTATTTTTGAAAAGGAATAGGATAAAGAGAACTTTGTGGTTAACACTTCCTGATCTTTTTGGCCTAGATGACATTGTTGGCAGATATGATGATCTGTCCAAGTCTGTTAATGAACGAAATGAAAAACTCCAGATAACCCTGACCCGCTCCCTGAGTGTGCAGGATGGCCTGGACGAAATGCTGGACTGGATGGGAAGTGTGGAAAGTTCTCTGAAAGAACAAGGTCAAGTGCCCTTAAACTCTGCTGCTCTTCAGGATATCATCAGTAAAAACATTGTAAGTGACATTTTAAAAAGAAAAAAACACTTTCAGATGAAAAAAACACCCAACTATTTAATAAGCTCCAAGGATGGGTAGATTTAACATAAATTTAAAGATACAGACAAAGAGATATGTCCTGAAAATAACTGTGGAAAGCAGTGCTTGCACAGAGGCAAATGTGTAAAATGATTTTTCTGTGAAGGAGTATAGGAAGAGCTTTGTATACTTTTCCATGAATATTATTCATTACAGTGGGCTTACACATGCACTGAGTTCTATCTTGTTTATCATGGCTTCGGCCAGCTGCACATGAGGTTAATCAGATCAGTCTTGTTGTCTAGCCTTTTAAAAATTAGGACCATGGATAATCCCGAAGCTCCGTCAGGTCCCAGGGGTTGCTGAGTAGCAGCCGCCTCCTGCCTCGCTCAGGCAAGCTGCCAGCTGTTCTCCACTCTCCCTTGAAGAGATTTGGGATGGGATTCCTCAAGGGACAGATCAAACTTGTCAGTCAGTCCTGACCGTTAACCTTGCTTAGTCACAGGTTGTTCAAGCTGATGTTGTTACGAATAGTAATTTTCAAAAACTTGGTGACATTATTTGTACACATCATTATAAATGCGTGCAATATTTGGTTCATTTCAGATGCTGGAACAGGATATCGCAGGTCGTCAGGGCAGTATAAATGCCATGAATGAGAAAGTGAAGAAATTTATGGAGACAACGGACCCATCCACCGCGTCCTCACTGCAAGCCAAAATGAAGGACTTGTCTGCTCGGTTTTCAGAAGCAAGTCATAAACACAAAGAAAAACTTGCCAAAATGGAGGCGCTAAAAACCAAAGTAGAACTCTTTGAGAACCTCTCAGAAAAGCTCCAAACATTTTTAGAAACACAAACTCAGGCTCTGACTGAGGCGGATGTGCCAGGAAAAGATGTTACTGAGTTGTCCCAGTATATGCAGGTATGCCTTCCATGCTGTTCACAAGGCTGATCAAGTATTTTAACAGTTAAGGCAAGCTCATACAGTTATTGGCAGAATTATAATTAGCCATTATCATTTTAATTGCTGATGGATTAGTAAAGATCTGTGCTTTCCTCTTTTAAAAATCTCAGACCCCATCTTCTCCTTAAAGCCTTTGCTCACTGATTAGAAATGAACACCATTTCTCACGCATGCACTTTCCACGTATTGTAGATGATTTAACTTTCTTATGTACCAGAGTCCACAAAGAGACAGAATGTAAAGAGTGCATTTTTAAATTAAAGTTTACCGTGCTTTCTTTCAAACAGCCTGCCTGCATCTTTATTTATATGTGGAGTACTGATCATAGGCAGGATCATTCTTCCGTGAAATTCTGCAGAGAGCCATTCTGGCCCCATGCATACCTCTTAATGGAATGCCATTTGAAGATGTAGCAACATCTTGTATTGATTAAATATCTAAATGCTTTGTAGGAGTCAACTTCTGAATTCTTAGAACACAAGAAAGATCTCGAAGTTTTGCAGAGTCTGTTGACGGAGATATCCAACCATGGCTTGCCGGGCGATAAGGCTCTGGTTTTTGAAAAAACAAATAATTTGTCAAAGAAATTCAGAGAAATGGAGGATACCATCAAAGAAAAGTAAGCATTGCTTAAGAAATTGGATTTTATTCTGATACTGATTAAAATGAATTATATTTATTTACTTATATAGATACCTAAAATAATTTTGAAAACTTGAGAATTAGCAGAGGGCTCCTTTATAAGTGCTTTTACATTGATAACTTTTTTTGCTGTTAACATTAAGAATATTTTTGTTAAAATATTTAGGAGAGAAATTTAATACTTCTTATGTAAAAGTAGAAAGCACTATGTAAGAAAAATGGTGGTGCTAGTGATTACTGAAAATAATCTGAACTCAGTGTAGTTGCTGACGCCTTTGGCAAATACCACATTTTTATTTGCAAGGGCAGAAATGACCCTGAAAGATAGCTCGTGGTTTATTGCTTTCTGGGCTCAATTCAGAAGCTTTGTGCAATTTCAGTATAGTTCTTCATGGCCTTTTTTTGGTAAAATAGTTTACTTTTTAAAGAGTTGTAGATAAGACATGACTCCATGAACAAACAAGATAAGAAACAAGAGAATGAACCCAAGTTGAGCTAAAAAGCTGTACAGAGATAAGCCTTGTGACTGAACTTTTATATTTCTGATCTCATGTTAGGTTAGAATATACTTCTGGTTTTGCTGAAGTTTATACAGAAGGCCCCCAAAAGATAGAAAATAGTTTCTTCTCTTTCAACTCTTCTTTATTTCTTCAGAATTCTCCACCTAAAACTGTTGAGTGCTGTCTATACTAACAGAGCTAGATTTTCCATCTTGTCATGTAATATTTAGTTCACATTGCACAGAAGAAATATTCTTGATTTTCCTAGGTAAACACTAGTTGTTTCTTCTTTCAAATGGGTCCAATCTTAAAACCACGTAGTCATCAGTAATTAGTCCAGCTGCAGTGGACCCTTACATGCCAGGATTCCACACACTTGCACATGTGCACATGTCATCCATGTACCAAATGTAATTGACCTCACAGCTGTTCCTGTGCTGGGCGTGTGCCCTCCCTGCATGTGCTGAGTGTACAGAAAGATCCATGTAGTTGGCCATGGAGCTTCCTGAGAATCTGTCAGTGAGGCACTCATTAAAACTCTTCAGTCACTAAGTCTCACCTCGTTTTTTGGTGACCTAAATTCTGTATTCTGTTCTTTCTAAAGCTCCCCATTTATCCATCCACTAAAGTGACTGTAGTAAAGTGCAGAAGCCACTAGGTGGTGTCATGGTCTCCCCCCCCCCCCCCCCCCCCCCGGCAGTAATTCATAAATGTTTCCCTTCTGGTTCTGTGCCTGCTGGCATTAAGCACCATATAAAGTGGACAGATCAAAGCTCACTGAATCTAAATAATGTTATAACTGTTTATATAGCCTCAGGGTTTATGTAGCCTTATAGAGTGCCATTACATATGGGTTACACATTTCTTTACTGTTCCTATCTTTATCTATAGACCTTGCCTGTGAGGAATAAACAAATAGTTACTTAGTTGATTTCACTTACCACCTGTGAAACCTTTCCTCCTGTATCAAAGGGTTAGAGTGTGCGTGCAGGAAGATTTTCCCTTAATATTAAGCCTGATATGGGAATAATTATTTATTAGTAATTACTCCAATGGAGCATCTCTTTTCTGTGGCTTAAATTCAATGATTTTTGTTATCTAGGAGAGAAGCTGTATCTTCTTGTCAAGAACAGATGGATACTTTCCAAGTCCTTGTTAAATCCTTAAAGTCATGGATAAAGGAAACAACAGAAAGTGTTCCCATTGTGCAGCCTTCTTTTGGTGCAGAAGATTTAGGAAAATCTTTGGAAGAAACTAAGGTGAATCATTGTATCTAATCCTAATTTCTCATTTGCCTGAGAGGTTAGAAGACTAATAGTAGTTTCCTTTTATTTAATATCACATAAGTTAAATCCTCCTGTATGTACAGTGTATTTCAGTGATATTTGGAAATCATGATGGGGTTAATGGATCCTTTTGAGGAAGGACACAAATTTTCAGTTAATTTGCTTTTTTTTTTTGAGAGATGTGTTAGTGAGTTGCTGACTATTCTAGTATTCAAGTTTCAGTTAATTTTTATACTATTTCTCATAATTTTAACTAAAAGATCCTTCTCTTCAACTCAGCATTTTACTCTAGCTTGGATACATCACTAGAACCAGTATTAGAAGATAGAAGTTACTTGAATCTCCCATACAAATAGTGTACAAGTCGTCTGACTCAAGTCATAAAACCTATGACCAGGCAATTCTTCCACTCCAAATTTGTGGAGATGTGTGTTTTTAAAAATTCATTGAAATTTTGATGATTAAAAGTCACTATTAAATGGAATTCTGAATTCCCATTTATTTTTTATTGTTTCTAGTACATTTCTTTTTGTAACTTGGCTGTTACCTAGTAGAGTTTTCCAGACCTACAGTTGACAGTTACTTTGGAACCCAAGGCAGCTAGGAAGAGCCTGACTTCCACTGTGGCTAGAGCAGGATGGACTGTCCCCCACTTCTCACTGCTAACAGTGTTAACAGTCACCTGGGCTGTTTTTAGAACAGATGGGGATGGTGCCTTTTTCTTCCATCCACTCGCCCACAAATCAGGACCCACAATCATCATTGTTTCAAGATCTGTTTAAGAATTTGAATTATAATGTGTAACTTTGAAAATATTGGGAAGACTGAAAAATAATGTGTTTTTATATCTCAAGAAATTACAAGAAAAGTGGAGTTTAAAAACACAAGAGATTCAGAAAGTAAACAACAGTGGGATCTCACTATGTAACCTAATAAGTGCTGTGACCACCCCTGCAAAGGCAATAGCAGCAGTTAAACCAGGTATGTACTTTATTTACGTTCATAGCAAAAACCATAAGAATTGGGTCCACCCATGTTAACTTTATTTGTGTATGTTATTTTTAAAATTAATGCATAAAATAACCTCAGAAATACGAAGGGGAAGTGACAAGACAGATGGCATGTATTAACACACTAAAAGCTGCCATGGGAAAGTATCTGTACTAGTCAAATTTCAAATCCCTCTTACGTTCCATTTTATTAAGGACTACAGTTAAGATGTAGCCAAATAATATGTAAGAAAAAGGAGCATTATACTGGGGAAGGGGAATGATCAGATTCCAATGGGTTTGACTTTTGCCTTAATTAATGGAGAAGTTGAAAGTCCACTTGAAATATTTGATAAAGAAATGAGTCTGGTCTCCTGGGAAAGATGAAGTGAAGAAGGAAACAGGTTCTTTTCTGTAGAGTGGACGTTTCTTGTTTTAGTCCCATCTACTTTATTCCTTACACTGTTCCCAAAGAGAACAATTATATAGGATGTTCGCCAGCATATCTAAATCACAATCTTAATCATGCTTGAGCCACTCTTTTCAACAGAAGGGAGAGTCATGTAGAAATAATGATTCCAAAATTAAGTTGTGGATGTAGTTTTAAGTTCAGAATATATTGATATTGTTGTCAATATTGGGTTTGTAAAGAGCAAACCCAAGAGTAGACCCAAGGCAGATCTCATATCTTTTTTCTGAGAGTTTCTGAGTGACCTCTGTGGCTTATCTGTCTGCCTAGCCCCCCAGCTGTCCCTATTGTGAGACTGATGTTCCAGCTGGGCCTCTCTCAGCCAACCATTCATTCCGCTCTATTAATCCCATTTCAGGGAACACTCATATTGTATATGGTGTGATGATCTCTCTTTTCTTCCTAATCAGATTTCCTGAAATGTAAAGTTTTTTTTTTTTAAGAAAAGGAATTCCATTGTGTTTTATTTTAGTTCTTCGTGTCCACTTTATATTTGCAATAAGTAAAAAGTATTTTTTTCCCAGTTTTTATAACTACCAAGCATGGTAGGAATTAACCTTGAGCATCTTCAGGATATTTTCACTTCCATGTGAAATGCCATTGTGTGTGTTTTTTTTAAAGAGACAAAACTTAGATTAAGAAACAGATATTTAGTTTTTTCTTTGCTTAGACTTATTTGATTGATTCAGGGGAATGTCTTTGTGTTCTGGATAGGGAGCTAGTGCATACTAGCATGGGAAAGTCTAATTGATTTTTTTTAATATTCTGATTATGGCAAAGGTACCAATGCTAGATGTACATATAATTAGAGAGAAATAGTCATTACTACTTACTGAGTAGTTCCTATTTTCTAGGCAATGGGTTAATTCCGAATGTCTTTAATTCCCACTGTGGTCTTACAAGATAGGTATTATCATCTTCATCAGTTTGGTGGGGAGGTGATTTATTTATCCAGTCACACAGCTGGTAATTAGTGAAGCTGCGATTTAAATTCAGTGAGTCATACGCCAAAGCCCTTCTATTCACTGGGCTCTCCTCTGTCTGTGTTGACCCTGATGTGGGTTTAGTAATAGGGTTTTTATTTTTTTTCACTTTTCACTCTTTCATGTCTTTTTACATCCTTCTGCCTCCATTAAACTCATGATAACTCTGTGTAACTGCACTAGACAGTGTTGTCTGTCAGTCATTTATGTTCGTGCAACACACATATTGCGCCCCTTCTGAGCTTCAGAGGTTTTATCACTAAAATAACGTTAGCAATAAAGCAACTTTATCACCAAATTATTTTATAAATTAGTATTTAGTATTAGTATATAATGTATATAATCTAAATTTACCAAAACTCTAGTGTTTAAGGAGATCATGTTACGACTTGAATAAATTTTATGTAGAAGAGAGGATATAGCTTGATCTTTAAATTTTGGACTTTCATTTGATTTTGAAATTGAATTAATATTTTACATTTTCAAATAGTAATAACATGTTTACATGATTACTGTTTATGGGGCTTGATTTAATGCCACCCACTATAATGTGTGGAAATACTATGGAAATCTGTGATTACTTCAGTGTTAACTTTTTTGCAGGTGGAATAATAGTAAATGGTGAAGGAAGAGCCACAGATACTCAGGACATTTTGGCAAATAAAGGTGAATAGTAACTTTAAGTGCTTATTGATTAAAGTAACTTGGCTATTTATTTTTTTGTGAGAGAAAATCTTTTTAGAGGTAAACAGCAGTTATATTGAAATTTCAAGTTTGAATTAAATGGTATTGTTTAATATAATAGTCACATTCTCCATGAATATATTTATATAACATTTCTTGTAATTTTGTTCATCTGAAATTAGTGAAATCCAGTAGTTCAGTTTGGCATTTGGTTATGTTTCCTTCTCTTTGGTTAATTTGAGATATTTTGTCACTTGGGATAACATTATTTAAGCAATTTTTTTGAGTTTGATGCCTGAGGAATTAATAAGTACCATTTCATGGTTTTGGTATTTTATTCCATTTAAGATATCTATTTCATTTCACTTGTATTATGCAATGTTCCTAAATGATTTGTCATTAAATAGCATTTTAAGATGATCTAACCTTTTGGTTCTAAAAGTTCTACGACTTTATCATAGTAGGCTTAATACTGACAAAATAGAAGGAATATCATGTAAAGCAAACTTTTATTTCTGGAACTCTACCCTAAACACGCTGAAAATCTGTCGGTATGATGTTCTTTTCTTATTCTTAGGATTAACATCCATTAAAAAGGAAATGACTGACATAAGCCATGGTTATGAAGATCTTGGCCTCTTGCTTAAGGACAAAATAGCTGAACTGAATACCAAACTCACCAAATTGCAGAAGGCTCAGGAGGAATCCAGTGCCATGATGCAGTGGCTGGAGAAGATGAATGAAACTGCAGTAACATGGCACCAGGCACCCACGCCAACAGATTCTGAAGCTGTGAAGATGCAGGTTGAGCAGAATAAGGTACCTTCTGTGGGTCCATTTACTGAAGCCATGAAAGAGAGCAGATGAGCATTCAGAGCTGAACCCTGGTGGTCAGGGCCCCTGTTCTGATTTCTAGCTGTATAACTGTCAGCAAGCAGTTGCTGGCTTTGTTTAGTGTGCCCTTCTGTAGAGATTGATGATAATAGTCACCAGTTTTGCACACAGACCTTATAAAGATGCGTGAACTGTTGGGCGTAAGCAACTTTGCCACCTTTAAATCAGTTTAAGTCTGGGATTTTAACCGGTCAACTATTGGAAAAGATTTATTTAAGGCTAAGTGTACTAGGGATCTGTTCTGTCCAGTATAAAATAGGGTAGCTCATGCCCTCCCTTTCTTTAATAGATGGTATTTCTTTCTACAACTGTCAAGGTTCGGAAAATGGTTTTACACTGTGGCAATGATGGCAAAAATATCTACAAATTACTAACCTGTATTTGAACTCTCTAATGTGTTGTCCAGAAAAGTGCTTATTCACTAGTAAATTCTCAATCTGTCAGCTTTTGTCAAGACTGATTTTCTTATTAATTATAATCTTACTGATGTCATCTTTCTTTTTTCCAAAGGAATTTGTTTGAGAATAATATGAAATTCTTCCTCGGTAATAGTGGGGATGACAGTCATTATCTCCATAGCTATAGCATTCCTTCTAGGGATTCTTTTATCAGATAGTTGAAGACTAGTTAAGGAGAGGAAGGGGAAATAATTAACTGCTGAATCCAGGTTCCTCACCCACTTCAGCATTTAAGAGTGGATTTTTTCCTCTTTTGGTCCTGCTAGAGAAAAAAATGCTCTATCATAATTGTGTTTTTGCCTTTGATGTTGACATACTTTAATGTAGTTACTTTATTTTTTTTTTCCTTGTTAGTCATTTGAGGCAGAACTGAAGCAAAATGTAAACAAAGTGCAGGAGTTGAAAGACAAACTGACAGAACTGTTGGAGGAGAACCCAGATACTCCGGAGGCCCCCAAATGGAAACAGATGTTGACAGAAATAGGTATGTTACATTTTTTACACCAGAGTCTGTGAACAGAAGCGCCATCGTTTTTAAAATCATAACCTTTATCAGAAAACATTTATCCAACAGCCTCATTTATTTCTGGATTTGCTTTAATGTTTTGGAATCTATTTTTGCATACATGAAAGTGTCATTTCAAATCATATTGTGCTGAGACTTGGCATATCTTGTGTTTTTCTTGCTAAACACAGTGACTAAATTTATTTTTATGAAGAATATAGCTATTAATAAAATGTGCATTGAGTAACATTGTATTCATTATTTTTATATTTTACTAGCTTTTTGGTGCTTCTAATTTTTTTATGCTTTATTATATTTTAGTTTAAATATTCCTTTTCATTTATTTGTGTGGAAAAGGTAGGCTCCCTTCTCCTTCATGGAGTTACTTCTGGGTCTCCTCCAGCCCCATGCTTTATGTTCTTCTTCTCTTCTCCAACCAGTATTAAAAAGCAGCTCCCCATTGAAGTTTGGTGGTTTGGATTTTTATCCAGAGTTATCCCATATCCTGATCCTATCCCTATATATACTGTTCCTCATAGGTACAGAATTTTCTTCAAAAGCCCTATTATCTTATCACCCCTTTTCATTATTGTAATGATATGAAAAATGAGTGTAAGACTGATAATAATTTTCCCTACTTCATGGTATTGTTTGGAGAATTCAATGAGACAATGTGTGTACAGCTCAGACGAACAGTCCCTGGCACGTAGTATGTGCTGTGTGTTTACTCTGATTATAATAAGAGTTATTTTACTTTCAATTATTCCATTATATTTAGCTAAGTATTGTCCTTCCTTTAGAGTCAGATGTGCCGTGATAAATTGAGAAATCTGTGAGTGTATTTTAGTTTGAAAAAGTTAATCCTAAGGGATCTTAATGTTTAAAGGTATATTTAATCCAATTATAGAGACTCCCATTGCATTATAATTAATTTGTCCCTAATTCAGTGACTCTCACTTGAGATATCAGAATTACTTGGAGGAATATTATGAAGACATTTTAGAACAGGGTTAGGAATGAGGAATGTGTATTTCAAAAAAGCTTCCTGATAAGATTTTGATATTTCTCCCTCCCAATTTATTGCTTTAATTGCATTATTTTGTCATCAGATGTGTTTGACTAGAACATGCCATATAGAGTGACATCTATTGGGTTCTATTGAAGTCAGCCCTTAGTGTATTGTGCTAGGTGAAAGGAATCTGTCGGATCACACAGTCACACCTATTAATGAGTCATGGACCAATGTGCTCAAGTGCTGGTTAGTAACTTTTGGCTTCAAGGAAGCATGTCATCATGAGGGTGGGAGAGCAGGAAAGGATTCCTGGCAGAGGGTAAGATCCAGTGGAGTTGTGAAGGAAAGGTAGGAGGAGAGCATATCAGGTATGGGGCCTTTATGAGCGAAAGCCTGTTTGGATGATAATGGTAAGATCAGCAGAGCTAGATGAGAGGATTCTTTTCAGGGTGCAAACCCTCGTGGGGCCAGTTTATGGGAGGCCCTGATTGTCAAGCAGAGGTCTTCTAATTTTATCATCTAGGTGGTGAGCAGTCAGTTATTGAAGGATTTGAGCCAGGGAGGTGACCTATTTAAAAGCGATTTTTTTTTTTTAGGGAAATTATTTTAGAGCCAAATGGGTTGCAGTTGAGAAACACTAATAGCAGGGAAACCAGTCAGAAGACTGGCAGTCTAGGTCTGTAGTTCTCAAAAAGATACTCCCCGGAGTAGCAGCATCAGCAGCACGGGATTTGTTAGAAATGCAAAATTTCAGGCCCCACTTCAGACCTACTGAATCAAAAACTCGGGGGGTGGGGCCCAGCAACCTGTGTTAACAGTCCCTCCAGGTGATTCTAATGCAGCTCAAGTTTGAGAACCACTGGTCTAGGCAAACCATGATGAGGACAGAAATGGGGTTAGGTCATTGGGAATGTAAAGGATGGGTTTAGGTTTTATGATCAAGGTTGTAGGAGAGTTAGGAGACTGATGAAAGCACATCCTGAATCATTACGTCTCAGTGACATGGGAGAGAGAATAAATTTGGAACAAAATCTAAAAGTCAGAAAAATCCACCAGTTTTGATAGAATATAATGAGCTTTCTTAGTGTTGAGGTTAAAGGGTTGGTGAAATTTCCTAGTGTAGCTTTCAAGCAGCTGGTTGCTAATGTGCGGTTTGAATGGAAGAGAAAGATTGGGCATATATACACAAATTTGGGAGTCATTTGCTTAGAAATGATCATTGAAGATTTGATATTAAAGAAAAGGATTAATGTTTATTGTTCTAGTAGGTCAGATATAGTTGTATAAACAGACTCTATAGGACTTTTAGGAGGATCTCAGGATCCTGTTTGCCTTAAGGAATATTCCATATTCTACATTATCTTCTAAAATCAGATTCAAATATATTTTTCTTACACTTCAATTGACACACAACCATCAGGACCATAAAATCTGTATCATTCAATGCAATTAACTCTCTTAGGTTAGACTTTAATAAACTATGTAAGAAGAGTTATAGAGATGAAATGATAGCTATAACATTATATATCATTTTGAGTCATATCCTGTAGTCCTCATAGATATAGTCATATTAAATGTATAAAAATCAAACACCAGTTTCATCCTTTATCTTCTTCTTTTAGATTCTAAGTGGGAGGAACTCAATCAATTAACAGTTGATAGGCAACAGAAACTGGAAGAATCCTCCAATAATCTAACCCAATTCCAGACCGTAGAGGCTCAGTTAAAACAGTGGCTTGTGGAAAAAGAACTGATGGTCAGTGTTCTTGGGCCCTTGTCAATTGACCCAAACATGCTAAACACGCAGAGGCAGCAGGTGCAGGTGAGTGTTACTTGACTTAACAAGACCAGTGTTTTTATTATGAATACATTAGCCTGGACGGTATGTGCTTTCACTGCCTTGAAGTGTGTTTGTAATGTTTCTGATGCCCAGAAGATACCATCCTGGGCTTAGGGGGAAACCCACAGAGAAGTAAAGAGATGAGACATCGCAGAGTAGTCTCCTGAGCCTGCCGAGTGGGTCAAGTCCCTTGATCATTTCACTCCTATTGTGGTTTGTGCAGACCCTGTTAAAAAGGGCCTTCTTTGAAGTATTAATGTGATTGTATAAATAATAACATTTTTATGAGAAGCTAGTATATGCTTTTTATTGTTTAGAAATTATTCCTTTGAGGTTTTATTTATTTTGATTGTGGTAGTAGATAATGAAACTTGTAAAACTCATGCCATGCAGCCCTGAGGGGGAAGAGACAGCATGAGAAGAGGAGAAAGACTAAAGGGAGCAGAGAGGGAATCTTGAAACCCAGTGGGTTAGTTAGACTGGTCTCACTAGAAGCGGATAAATCCACAAGGGGAAAGAATTCCATACAATGTAAGTCAGACGTAGCAGTGGAGGTTCTGTGGTGGTTTCGGTTAGATTTCTTTATGTCTGACTGGTGGTATCAGAGCCACGAGGCTCATCCTATGCTCTGAAAATACAAATCAGTCTTGGTGGTTTAGAGTCACATGTCCTGGTTCATGTATGTTCTTAATCTGAAGAGAATGAAAACAAAAGCTATAAATAAACATTTGGGTAAAAATAATTGCCCCTAGTCTTGATAGTCTCCCAGAGAGAGGTAAAATATTGGACTAAAAGAAGGACATTTTTGGATCATTCATTTTATAATGAGAGCCGACGTTGAGCCTGCACATTCTGAGCAGCATGATAATACGGGCTAAAATCTTCACGATAAAGACCGTAAACGTCAATAAATCTTACCTTAAAAAAAAGGACCTTTGTAAATCAGTGCACTCTGAGTTAATGTATTCTAACACTATGACTGTGCATTTCCTGTGATGTAAAATGCTATAGAGTGTTTAAAAAACCCTACAAAGAGAAACATACAAGTAGGAAAAAACAAATGTGGTGTTAACTGTAATGTGAACTATCCAATAGCAGTGTTTTCCTTTGTATGTGAAAATGTATACGTGGATTGTTCATTTTGCCCAGACTACCAAAAATATTTATTCTCTTCTTTTTCTGCCTTGGGGGATGTTGTTTTAGACAAAATGTTATCTCTGTGAAGCGCCATTGCTCTTTGGATTAGTTTAAGATAATTGCTCTGCCCTGGAAATAAAAACTAGGAAAGCACTAAGAAAAATACAAACCATATAAACAAGTGCTGTTTCTGTCTGTTTAGAAACTTAAAGCTGTGGGTTCTGTAATTAATTATCTGATAATTTGTGTGTTTATTTACCCTTATTACCTCTTTCCCTTAGATTCTGCTGCAAGAATTCGATACTCGGAAACCTCAATACGAGCAGCTGACTGCAGCCGGTCGGGGCATTCTGAGCAGACCCGGGGAGCACCCTTCCTTCCATGGGATTGTGAAGGAGCAACTGGCAGCTGTGACCCACAAATGGGACAGCCTCACAGGACAGCTGAGTGACAGATGTGACTGGATAGACCAAGCCATTGTTAAAAGCACGCAGTATCAAAGCCTGCTGAGGAGCCTCTCGGATAAACTGAGTGACCTGGACAGGCAGCTCAGCAGCAGTGTGGCCGGAAGCTCACAGCCCGATGCCATGAACCAGCAGCTGGAAACAGCCCAGAAAATGAAGCAGGAGATAGAGCAGGAGACGAAGCAGATCCGAGTGGCCCAGGCCCTCTGTGAGGAGTTGTCAGCACTGGTGAAAGAAGAGTACTTGAAAGCAGAACTCAGCCGGCAGCTAGAAGCCATCTTGAAATCATCGAAGGATATTGAACAGAAAGCAGGTGTGTCTGTCTTCTTTTAATACGTATATTTCCTGGAAATAGAGATCCTGTATTGCCTATTTCCAGGCTGTTGCCGGGAATCCAGGACTCTACAGAGAATCTGCCCCAACTGAGGGCAGAAATGAAGAGGAGTCTCTCCCGTGAGCACAGGGAGCAGTTCTGCGTTCGTGTGCGCACACAGTGTTAGGCTAATTCTGCACAGATGATAGAGAGATGGGTGGTCTGTGGGCAAAATCCACTCAATGAAGGCCCATTAAAAGTTCAGGTATTCCAAATTGGCTTTTAAAAGATGTCAGTGTTTTCGATGTGTGACAGTCTTATTGCACCAGAAAAACAGATGAATACAGTTATTAAAAAGGCTTTGCATCATTTTCTCATCTGCGGTTACTTTGATTCTGTCATAGAAAGCTTTTCTAGAGAAATGTGTGAAGAGGAGCATTTGGTACTTTACTCTCTCACCTACTGTGGCCATAATTTGGTGACAGATGTGCCAGTATTGGCCAGAGGCAGCAGCATTGAGTTATTGGACTTTACAAGGGCCGGCCAAGGACGAGCACATTTGGCTGCTGTGTTTGTTCTACTTGAAAAGCAACACCACTTGCCTTGCACCTCGTCCGTACTCAGTTTATGTTTTTTAATTGATTGGATTTATTTATTGATCGTAGCAACCATTTCAGACTTACTCCTTTATTTTGACGTGACATTGATAATAAATATTGGCTGTTATGATTATGATTACTGTTACGAACACTTTTATATGACAGGCATTAAGCTAAGAACTTTGCACGTACTATTGTTTGATTGTGACAACAGCTTCTATTAATGTTGCCAGTTTACATTTGGAGAAATGAGGCTTAGAGGTTTAATCGTTGCCCAGGGTCTTCCAGCTCTTGAGAGGTTGAGCTGGGATCCAAACCTATACAGTTCCTGTGTGCTACACTGCATTGCCTCTGTGATATGTAAAAATCATAGAAGTAGAAAAGTCATATTTGATAAGAGATGGATTATTTATCAGCATAACCTAGAACTTTGAACAGCTGTCACTTCTGGAATGGAATGACTCTGGGATCCAGCCTTGTCTCTTTTCTTGCTGTGGTGCTTACCTCTTGCTCATTTTCCCCCTTTTGTCAATAACTTAAGGTCACTTATAGTTCTTATAGTCAGTGTTAACAGCCCTTGCTTTTAGATAGTTCTGTACATTTATTTGGTGGTTTTTCTCTTGGCTTTTCTTAGATTAAATCAACATTTTGATGTAATATAAACACATCTGTGATTTCATTTTTAGAGAATCATGTCCAGCACCTTCAGTCAGCATGTGCCAGCTCTCATCAATTTCAGAAAATGTCTCAAGATTTTCAGGCATGGCTGGATACCAAGAAAGAAGAGCACAACACGTCTCACCCGCTATCAGCCAGACTTGATGTCTTGGAGTCATTAATTAAAGGTCAGAAAGACTTCAGTAAAACTTTGACTGCTCAGTCTAATATTTATGAAAAAACCATTGCAGAAGGTGAAAATCTGTTATTAAAAACACAAGGCTCTGAGAAGGCAGCCTTACAGTTACAACTTAACACGATTAAAACCAACTGGGATGGATTTAATAAGCAAGTGAGAGAAAGAGAGGACAAGATAAAAGATTCATTGGAAAAAGCCCTCAAGTATAAAGAACATGTAGAGACTCTCCGGCCATGGATAGACAAATGTCAAAATAACCTGGAGGAAATAAAGTTTTGCTTGGATCCTGCTGAAACAGAGAATTCCATTGCCCAGTTAAAGTCTCTGCAGAAGGAAATGGATCAACACTTTGGGATGGTAGAATTGCTAAACAATGCAGCCAATAGCTTGCTCAGTGTCTGTGAGATAGATAAAGAGGTTGTTACAGATGAGAACAAATCACTGATGCAGAAGGTAGACATGGTCACTGAACAACTTCACAGTAAGAAATTCTCTCTGGAGAACATGGCCCAGAAGTTTAAAGAATTTCAAGAAGTGTCCAAAGAAGCTAAAAGGCAGCTTCAGTGTGCAAAGGAACAGCTCAATGTCCATGATTCCCTGGGCCCCCAGGCTTACAGCAACAAGTACCTGACCATGTTGCAGTCTCAGCAGAAATCACTTCAGACCTTGAAGCATCAGGTAGATTTGGCCAAAGGACTTGCACAGGACCTTGTGGTGGGAGCCTCAGACTCAAAGGGGACCTCTGATGTCTTGTTACAAGTGGAAACCTTAGCTCAAGAGCACAGTGCACTAAGTCAGCAGGTGGATGAGAAGTGTTCATTCTTAGAAACCAAGCTTCAGGGCATTGGGCATTTCCAGAATACCATCCGAGAAATGTTTTCTCAGTTTGCCGAGTTTGACGATGAACTAGATAGCATGGCCCCGGTGGGGAGAGACGTAGAAACACTGCAAGAGCAAAAGGAGGCTATTAAAGCCTTTCTGAAGAAACTAGAAGCTCTCATAGCAAGCAACGACAATGCCAATAAAACCTGCAAGATGATGCTGGCCACAGAAGAAACGTCTCCTGATCTGGTTGGAATCAAGAGGGACTTAGAGGCTTTAAGCAAACAATGCAACAAGTTACTAGACCGAGCACAAGCCAGAGAAGAGCAGGTTGAAGGGACAATTGGGCGTCTTGACGAATTCTACAGCAAATTGAAGGAATTTTCTACTCTGCTTCAGAAGGCTGAAGAGCATGAAGAGTCTCAAGGCCCCGTTGGTATGGAAACGGAGACAATTAACCAACAGCTTGATGTGTTCAAGGTAGGGAATTCTTCATTTTTACTGAGCATTTTTATTATTAAAAGAAATTACTAATTGGTATAGAAGGAGATTGCCTATTTGTAGAACCTTCTAATATGATTGTCACACAGTGTTTGGGCTTGAGTGAGCATTTATGGGGTAATATCCAGGCACGTGGGGCAGTTCTGAGCTTACTCGGGATTCGGGCCCTCGTGGGATGAGGCCTGAGATAATATTAAGAGGTCAAAGGGTGCTTGAAAAGTTCCAGGCAAGCCTGAAACTGACTTCATGGAGTCTGTTTCTGATGTCCTTCACAGCTGACATCTGCAGTGACCGGAGCTGTGTTATGAACCCTGCTGTGGGGCCAGCCCGTAACATAAAAAGCTTGGTCTCTTCATGTTTGTCTCCCAGCATTTTCTTTAATGGTGAAATATAGTCTTTTCCTGCTCTTTCCCTCTTATACTCTTCTTATCCTTCCTAATTTAATTTCTTTTGTAAACTTGTTTCTTCCAAAAGTTCATATTTTTAAAGGCAGAGTGGAATTTCATGTTGTAATTCTGGTTTTATAAAACAAAGATCTTGGGCTCATGCCCCAGAAGATTAGGAGTAAATTTTTTGTGTGTGTGAGGAAGACTAGCCCTGAGCTAACATCCGATGCCAATCCTCCTTTTTGCTGAGGCTAACATCTGTGCCCATCTTCCTCTACTTTATACGCGAAACCCCGGGTCACCGAAGTGGAGGACCTAACCGCTATGCCACTGGGCCGGCCCCAGGAGTAAATTATTTTTGATTGGACTGTAAGCTCCTCAGGACCAAGAAATGTCTGCCACTTGATAGCCCTCAGTGATGCTTAGTGAAAGGAACATTAGGTAGAAATGGTGGGCCAGGTTCAGTGTCATTGGATTTGAACTCTTGTGATAGTGAAAGCAGAAGTTGCGTCTCATCAGGGGACAAAGATAGGTTCATCTTGCACAGAGAGGGTCCTAAACATCAAGCGTGTGCTGCATAGGACTGATGTGAACCTTTGGGGTTGCCGTGGGTCCTGTTATGCGTGAGGTGTGTTTTACTTTCCTGTGAAGACTAGTGTGACGATACGTCCCACCATTAGCACATAAAGGATAAAATAAGATCAAATAAAAACAGAATTTGCAAAGCCAAATTGTTTCCCAAGGGAAATAAATATAAATCAAATGTAATTCCAAATCCAGTGCTGTTATATTTGACATAGGATATTTGCTTATCTTTAATAAAATTATTTAGGTGACTGAATTTTGAAAAGTAACTTCAAAATAATGTTTTATTCTTAGTATTATTACTGCTATGATTAGTTGCTGTTTATAACGTACCTTTGAAGCCCAGTTCCTTCAGGGCTTAAAAATCTGTGATTCTGTATTTGGACCTTGATTCTTGAAGGTGAAGGAAACTACCTTATTGTTGACTTCCTTCATTACTCTGTCAAACTTGCATATTTCTGGTTTCCAAAATAAAGATTTCATATGTGAGAATTCTCTTTAGAAAAACAAAGTTCTATGGCAGTTGCTGCTTCTAAGAGTGGGGGAGAGCTTGAGACAGAAACTCAGACAGAAAACTCTGGAATTTTCTGTAGAACCTTGACAAAACTTGAAAGCTTCAATGATAGTCATCAAGTAGTCTTTTTACTAATGAAATTTAAGCATGTTCAGTGCCTTTGTGAAACATTACCATTTCTCCAGAATTTCTGTGAATTTGTGTAGAAAAAAAGAGTAGGCCTTCATTTCTCTTCACTGTTTCAACTACTTGTAAGAAAATGGGCGAAAGTAATAATATGGGTGCTGCTGCTTGCAGATGCCTCTCCCTCTGTGTCCCAGGCAGCAGTACAGTGAAAAGTGTGGCTCTCCATGTGAGGAATTCTTTTGAAACTAAGAGAAAATAAGAGATACGAGAAGCTCTCTCACCATTGCATTCAAAGTGTTTTGCAAACTGGAAAACACTAATTAAGCATCATTGCCATTAATGGTTACAGAGATTGTTTTATTTGATTGTGAAGAAAAATAAAGTGATTGTATCTTCTAAGATAAACCACTTAGCATGCTGTGTTTGTCCATTTTCTGATTACTTTGGAGGGAGATGATTGATTTTAGTGAAATTCAGTAATAAAGAATATCATGACATAACCTTCAGTGTCTTGAGACCCAGTGACTAAAATAAAAGTTTCCCAGTGGACAAATCCTCTGCATTTAATATATCCCAGTGCTATAGGTAAAAAAGAACAAAAACTTTATTACAGTAAAAAGATAGTAGCTTACACAATCACTAATTCTGTTTATTTGTGTGTGTTCTAAAAAAATAGCAGTTACAGCAATTAACATCTGTTGTGGCCTTACTATGTGTCAAGCAGTCTTCTGAACTCTCTGTCTTTAATCCTGTTAACCGTCTTGAGAGGTGGATGTTATTGTTATCTCTATCTTATTGTAAGGAAGCTGACACCTAGGGAGGTTAAGTGACTTGCCCAAGGTCACACAGGTATTAAGTGTCAGATATTAAGTGTCACACAGGTATTAAGGTATTAACTGCTTGTTTTGGTGGAAATAATGCAGTGTTTTGTGTCAACTTTATTCATCATGTTGCACATGTGATATTTTCTCTGGGAAATTTTCAAATTGTCTTTGCTGTAGCCTAATTTGGGTGGCCTGAGTAACCGGCCATTGTTCATTTTAATCCAAACACCAGGAACACAGTGTTCTGTAAAACTGGCTGCTGTGAGAAACATGAGATAAATGTGTGTGAAATTGTCTTAGAAACTGATATGTAGATGCTGTGTCGGTGGTGGCGGTGGTGTTGGTGGTGGAGGTGGTGGTGATGGTGGTGATGGTGATTATCACCTCGACTACTAGTGAGATGGAACCAGACATTTCATTGTCTTTAGTGATTATTTCTTCCTTGATTAAAGTGGTAAATTAATTTGCTTACAATTCAGATCTTAATTTAGTTTTTGTTGTGTATTAGGCTTTTGTTGAAATTAATTTTAACATAATATTTCAGGAATATTTTTAAAATTTTTTAAGTGGAATAATTTGTGTTGAGTGAAAAACTAACAGTTTGCTAAAAATAGCAAATTACTGGTTAGTATAATTTCTAAAAATGAGACAGGAAAGCCCTGTAGTACGGGGTCTATTTTCATTATAGACTTTGAAATATAATCCAGTTTGACATTGCTCTATCTGGTAAATTTAGTCTAACCTAATGTCCAGATGAAATCTTATAACAATTTTTCATAATATAAGAGAAACTGCCTTCAGAGTAGGAATGAAACTTAATAGCTATTACCCAGTTACTCAGTAGGGGGTGAGTGTATATCCCTTATATCTACTGGGAGTGTAATGGGTTATTAAACTAGGTAAGACAGACTTCTCTGCTTCCAGTCTTTTTTCTAAAACTTAACCTAAGAAATAGCAGTTAATGTCCTTGAAAGAACGAAATTAATTCGTGTTTAAGATACCAACCCAAATATAATGATTAAAAACAAATGCTATTCTGAACCAAATGTCCTAATTCACTGTCAGTGACAGCTTTTTCAAGTTTTTGAGAATAGACTTGTATTACCTTTTGTGTTAGCTTCAAGTTTTTAAACTATTTTGATGCTGTAATTTCCGTTTACCCTACCTTTTCCTACTTCTACATATTAGTTGTTGGACAAAAATGTCTGCAGAGTGAGGTGTTTTCTATTACTGTTGGTAACTCAAAGTACCATTTTTCTACCTATACTTCTCTGCTAGTATGTTAAATTCTATGCACACTGTCACAAATTCCTAGGCAGAAAGGAGAAAAGTCCCTTTGGTGTCCCCCTGTTGCTACCTCCTGTTGAAGATTCCTGGCTCAAGATTATCTTCAAATCTAAACTACATTATTAAGTAATATTAATGTCTCCACATTTTTATTTATCAAAGACACATGCAACCAACTATATACAAGGAGCTTGTCCCGGCAATTCCTATGATGTCATTAACAGCCAATCAGATCTTCTGATCCTCATGAAGTAATCATTATCACCATATTGAATTGATTTAATTTCAGTGAGGATCAGAGAAACTTGCTGTCGTGATGAACATTTACAGTCGCCTCCTAGCTAAATATATACGCCCTCCCCACCTCTGTCTAGGCCGTGGTAAAAAGTCTTACCTCAGAACCTGCTCACTGTTTATTTCTGGCCACTCTGATGCTGCCCCAGTTGTAATTCAGTTTGTTGCCACAAATGAACACATCACTGGTACAAGTCTCTCTGAGCCAGAGATTCCTTTTTATTTTCAAGATGGAAATAGCATTACATAGAGCAGAGAATTTTTAAGCCAAGTCAGAACCAGAGACAGAGACCAGAACACATGCCTGATTAGACTGTGAGGCCTTTTCTCTGGTCCAGGTGAAGGCATTGTTTAGTCAGGCATCATCCTTGGAATATTGGGTGAACTACAATGCCGGGGGTCATGAGGCTAGAGAAGCCAGGCAGTCTGAGCACTATCTGTGAATAGTATTGATGAAATAAATCACTTTCCAAATATCTTATTAAGATATTAAATGATCCTAAAACAACTTCTGTGATGTCACCGTATTTTTAAAGATAAAATTAAACTGTCCCAAAAATACTTTAATAGTGTTTTTTAAGTGTATCTATATTGTTATGTGGAGGTCAATAGGAAATTATTCTCCATTTTTGTTGAGAACAGGGCTAAATTAAATAAAGCTGTTGCAGAAGAGGTTTTTGTTAGGGGAAAATTCTTACTAGACTGGATTTTTGTTAATGAGACTGTATTAGCAAGGAGGTTGCGTGATCCCTTCCTTTGGTATTTTTAAAGGTGAAAATATTTTCACTGTATAAACTGTAACTTGATGCCTGGGCTTTATAGGAAGGTCACATTATTTAATCAGCTACATTAAAGTGGTATTTAGAATTTTAGGAAGAAAGAATATCACATGTGCTGGGCACGAGAGAAGCCCCACCAAAGCGAGGGCCGCACCAAGGTCCTAAGAGTTGGAACTGATCTGCCCTGTAGTGTTAGTACTGCCTCCACTTGTCGCACAGACGAGGCATGGCGGATGGGTGCCCTCCTTCCTACATCACACAATATATACTGCTCTGAAAGGGCTGTTACAAGGGAACCTGACGATGAGGGCTCTCTTCCCACTGTTGCCGTAGCTGATGCCGTGACTGTATGTTGCATGGCCTCTCGAAACTTCTGTTGCTTCATTTAAGATTGAGGACTGAAAGTAGGGGTTCTGGGGGCAGTTCCAGCCAGAGATTTTATACCAGGGGAGTTTTTTTAATTATTTTTTTGTTAGCCTGATAGTCCTGTATTACCATTTTGAAATGACCCGTAGAACACCAAAATGTGGCATCTACTGTCATTGTCCTAGGCCTCCCTTGGATAAAAGGAGACCTACATAATTTATTTAACTCATGTGGAAAGTTGCTTCAAGGTATGTATGTGTCTGTGTGGGAGAGAGACAGAGACCGAGAGAGAAGAATTTGCTTTGTTGTTATGAAATTATACATTGGTTTTCTGACAAGAAAATTGGGCTGGTAAATATTTTTTAAACGTTTATCTAAGTCTCTAATCGTTCATTAAATAAGAGCCACCGATAGGTAAACGCTGTGATTGTAAATTAAGTGAAAAGCTTTTGGAGCTCTCCAAGACCCAGGATGCCCCAGAAAATGTCTGTGCTCACATATCCTGTTCCTCACACATCTTTAATTGTCTTAATTTCAAGGTTACTATATTTCTTTTGTCAGTGTTTTACTGTGAAAGATGTTTTCAGGTTTTGTTTGGTTTTTGTTTCTCTGAAGGAAATTGAATGGGGTCATTAACATGTGCGTTGGTTTTGCTTGCTGGATGGCTTTTTAAAAAAAATCTGAACTTTTAGAAGTTAAACATGTGCATATATTTCATTTAATAACGTTTACATAGAGAATCCTTTTCTGTTACAGAGGATATTTTTTAATCCGCTGTCACGTGAACACTTTCTCAAAGATGGGGGAAGATTAGTCTTAATATTGTAGTAACCTACAGGAAAAATAGCAAGTGCTTGTTAAAGATATTTCCCATCAAGATCAGACAGTGAATCTAGTAAGTGTGGTTGAATTTGTTTGCTTTTGTGGTGGGGTCTGAATAGCCTACTTTCTTTTAAATATAAACTATTTTCCACTGAGCTAAACAGCTCTGCATATTCATCTGATGAATATCCTCGAAAATTCTTTGGCCATTTATGTGAAGAAGTTTATTAGTTTGAAAACTGAAAACATAGGATGCTTTCAGTTTTCATTAGCTAATGGCCTATTTGTTTTTGAAAGAATAATAGAAATTGTTCTTCCTAAGGCCTATTTTTGTACTTACAGCAAAAAAAGCACATATTTCTTGTTTGGTTTCTAATCCAGATTTCAGGAGATATTGGGCCAGGAGGATACTTTTGTCAGTTTTCATCCATGTTTCATGGATAATATGGCATTTATTCACACAGGCATTTTCCCACTTGTTGCACATTGAATTTCTTTTATTTTTTTTTTTGTGAGGAAGACCAGCCCTGAGCTAACATCCGTTGCCAATCCTCCTCTTTTTGCTGAGGAAGACTGGCCCCGGGCTAACATCCGTGCCCATCTTCCTCCACTTTATATGGGACGCCGCCACGGCATGGCTGACCAGCGGTGAGTCAGCGGGCGCCCGGGATCCGAACCAGCGAACCCCGGGCTGCCAAGCGCGGACTAAACCACTGCGCCACGGGGCCGGCCCCACACTCAATTTCTGAATATCTCCAATCTTTCAGCTCTAAAAACTGCATGTTTCAGTTGATAAAATTAACCTTTTAACTTTTCTATGAAGTCGATTGTTACACTCAGTGGTAAGATAGTTCAGGAACTTTTTAAACATTTAATTTAACTTCAGAAATATAAAATGAGAAAGTGGTACCGTTTGGCTTATAATTCAGTTAGCATTTGTGCACTTTTCCAAAATCATCTGCCTTTCGAAGATACTTTTGCTAGATCACATCTAGTAGGCTATGTAAATAAAGTAAAATTAGGTTTTGAGGACATTTAACATTGTGATTCCTGTATGTATGAAATAATGGTGTTGACCATTTTTCAGGAAAACTTGGCTCGTTTTATTCATTGTGTATTTCTCTCTTATGAAAATGTGAGAGATCTAGATATCATGATTAATATTTGACACAGTTTAATATATCTTGATTTTATTAACGTTAGAGATGGTAACATTTAAAGTAGCTGTCCAAAGCAAGTTTGGGAGAACAAGATAAACCAGTCCAGTTCTGGTCTAAATATGAGTTCTTTTATGTTATCCAGATACATCTTTGGAATATGATTTCAAGTAACAAAGATATACAATATGTAAGTTATTGTCATAAATCCCAACATAATAGTAATAGTACAAATTTTAACTTGAATCAGAATGTATTAGGATCATCATCTGTAGAATTAATTGGAATCAGTTTAATGAACTAGGAATTCAGTTATTAAATAAATGGCATATACTCACACATAAGCAACTAGAGGACATTTTCCCAGGGCACTCCCCACTTCCAGGCTGCACTGGACCCATTTTCTCCTCCACATTCTCTGCTGTAGTGTAAGGTGTGTCAGGACAGTGGCACAGCATCTCTGTGTCCCAGCGTTCCGCCGGTGCTGACCATGGTGTTTGGCCTATAGGGAGCACTATTTGATGAATGGTTGAATTTATGAATGAATTAGCTTTGTAGTTTTAAAAATGTACTATCCACCTCAAATGTGAGGTTACGCATTGCTCTTCTTAGCTTTACATAAGGCTAGAATAGTATTGTGCTAATAATGATTCAGAGTTCGAGTCTGAGGTAGACCGAATTAGGGCCATTCTTTCTTATGAAAAGTTCTGTGAGGATCTCTGAATGTTTAGGGAAAGGCACTCCACCCACATTTCATGGAACCTTTCTTATTAATATTGCCATGAATAAGTGGCTTTCCAGGTTTACTTATCAAGATTGTGGCAGTTGGGAGTAAAACCCTTAGTATCTACTAATTCCCGGCCTAGTGCCCAACACGCTATTCGACCATGGTAACTCTGTGCACGTTTTTCTTTCTTTTATTATCAGCACCTCAGAACAGCCTGTGTACTTGAACACCACAGGATCAGCTGCTTGTTGCAATATTTCACTTCTTGCCTGTGAAAAATGGGCATTGATACTGAGTAGCATCTAATAATTGTTGAATTGGGTGTGTTACCTATAGAGTTCTGGTTATGGGTAGATTTTTTTTTTTAAAGATTCAGTTCTTAGGTTTATAAAAATAGTTTTAGAATGTTTTCTTATTAAAGATATAAAAGTTCCCTCCCACATCTTTTCTGTACAATTATCAGAGAAAATATAAGATTGTTTTTATTAGGACTGCCTTTTTCACTTGGGATCAGCGCAGTTTTATTTATGTTCAAATGATTATTGTTTTGTGAGGCTAAGAAATGACAGTCGGCCTTCATTTGTAACTCTGTCTCCTACTCTGGCAATGTTGCTTTTTTCTTAAAATAAAGAATGGATAGATTTTATTTTATTTAAATAAAACTATTTTTCCTACAAAGGCTAAGGTTTGGCTTGCTGAATTTATTTTTAAAGAGTGTTTGTTCAATAGGTAAAAATCTGTGGATGTGATTTTGTTTATTAAATATCCAGAGTCACTTACTGCCTTCTCTGCCTGGGCCTTGCGTTAACCTCAAGAGGACCGCATGGTTATTAGTAACCACTAGTATTCATGTCAGTTGCGCTCAGGGCCCCTTCCCACAGGAATAATTTACTCTGGAGAACAGGTAGACTGGAACTTGGGCTTTAAAAAGGAACAACACAACACTGGCCTCCTTCAAAGTGATCCGCGCTTGGCATCGCAGATTCTGCTTCAACAGAGTCAGCAACTGCAGTGTATGAGTGGTTTCAACTCAAGGATAGGGACCTGGGCAGCTCTTTTTTTCTCTTACTTAATATGCAAATGAGCGCGGTCACCGGTGTTCACAAAATGGTTTCTTCGGGAGATCCTGGTGTCAGGTTCTGCCGCTGCAAGCCCTTCGGTTCCCGTCCCATTTTGAACCAGGTGGTGGGCTTCCGGCGCTCTCTGAACCCGAGCTGCCCCTCTCTCCAGTTCCAGGACTGGGTCGATTTGCGCTGATGTCACCACGAAGCTGTTGTCTTGCAGCCTCTCGGCCTCTAGGTACCTCCCCCTGAAACAGCTCGCGGGCTCCGAGAAGAGCAAGGAGTCAAAGGAAAGATGACTGCGAAGTTAAGTCACGGGAGGGCGTAGCAGCGAAGTGATAGAGCTGCGCCCGGGGCGCTCCGGGCGAAGGGACGGAGCTGATGTTGCCGAAAGAGGGAGGGCGTTGCTGGGAGCGCCGCGGCTCGGGAGGATGCCTGCCGGGGACCGTGCTGCCCTGAGGAGCTGGGGACAGCGCAGGAGGTCCCCGCCGGAGTCCCTGTCCTGCCTCCTCCACCGCCACCTCTGCCTCTCTCCAGCTGCTAAAATGAAAGCCAAGCCGCGGCCACAGTTGGTCAGTTTCAAAGGCTAGAGTAGTCTCGGTTTTCAGCTGAATGTGAATTACGCCGTCTGTGCCTTAGAGGAAACCGGAGCTCTTCTTTGCTGCAATGCCTCAGGTGGAATAAGCCTTCTTAACGAGGATCAGATAAGACTCTTTGGAAATGGCTTTTTTTTTTTTTCTTAAAAGAGAGTTTATAGAACATCATGCTTTCTAACTGTTTACTTTAAATGGTTGCTGGATTGTACTGGCCTGGCTGTCTGAAAGTCTTAATTTTTTTTCCTTTGGGTAGTTCTGAATAGCCTCAAGACGCTTAATAAGGGAGGAAAAACTGCCTTTTGAACGAAGATTATTTATAGCTGTTCCCCAAAAAAGTACAAGAAAATTTTAACTTTCTTACAGCATTAGACTTAACTTATTTTTCTCTGAAGATTTGTTCTGTGCCTTGATCTGAACCATACATGGTCCCTGTGTTTGTCTTCTAAGTTTCTAAAGCATGGTTTATTTATAAAGAAGATGGAGTTTTTGCAAGCCATCTTTATGTGGATTACAGTTAACCGGAGCTCTGCCGAAATTAGCATTCAGCCTGTTAAAATGCTTGCTTATTTGGAAATTTTAATCTGGAAATCTCAGATGCAGAATTAGATTAAAAAGGGAAATGGACTGACAATGGAAGGTTCTGAGCGTTTGAGCCACTGTTAAGTGTGTGTTTGTTTTCTTCTGTGTTTTGGAGTGTGCGAAAGGGAACTTTGGGGGCTAAGGGAGGGTGAGGAAGGAGATTTCTGTTCTCTGTTCTGGATGCACTTTATTTTTTAGAATCATTCTGAAAACAACCAGGCGAAAGGATAGTTGCATTTAGACTGATGCACTGACGTTGACCTTAAACACCTCATAGATTATGACGTAGTTTATTTGAGCATGTGTCTTTATGCTGGCTGAAGACACTTTATAATTTTGTCCGGAAGTGTACTTTTTTGAAATATGCTTTCCCTTACTTCTTATTTTCTGTGTCAAGAGCTGCAGTATTCGTGTTAACTCTCCACAAAATGGGGAAACCACTCAGCAGACCAGACTGTTTACGTCAGAACCCCCCATGCGTGGGGCAGGGTGAAGAGGAGGAGGACCTAAATATTGAAGACTGTTATGTCCCACAGCGGTCCATCTATGACACTGTTAGACTAAATGAGCAGATAGACTCTGGTTCAAAAGGTAGCCTGTCTTCCAGGCACTTTACAGACCGGACTTTACCCTACAGTCACAGAACACTGGATGTTAGTTCTTTATGCTCCAACGGTGCCCTTGCTTCCTCCAGTGTATTTGAGCTCAGAGGTCGTGAAGCTAACAAACTAGATGAAAAGATGATCTTTGATGCCCTCAAACTCAATAGTGATATCATTCGAACCACGGGATTACCCAAAGCCAAATCTCACGCAGAAAAGAAAGAGCACAGACGGTCGTGGCGAATGTTCGTCCCAGCCAATTTTATGGATTATGCAAACAAAAGTGAAAGCTCTTTTGTTGAACCTACTGATTTGTCAGATGTGGTTGCCAAGGCCGGCAAGTGCAGGTGGGGCACTAATTCTCTCACGTTGGACGAGGATGACTCTGGGTTATGTAGCCCTCCAGCAGAGAGGGAAGAAAAACAGGGCGTCTTAGCTGGAGACCAGTCACAAATTCCAAGCTTGTCTTCTGCTGAAGATATTCATATAGCAGAGCAGTATAGACCATTTTTTTCTGTTAATTCCATTAGCGAACAGAAAATTCCACTGCTGTCATGTAGAAGTGCCCACCCCGATGAAAACTTCAAAATGATTTTACATGATGTTTCTCCTCTGGAGGAAAGAAGGCATGTAGATGGTCAAAGGGAAATCCATGGTGAAAATTGCTGCCTGCAGGATGATTTGAAAGAGAGCACTGTTCAGTGTGACCCATTAATTATGCCAAGAGATGGAGAAAACTTACCTTACCCTGGAGAAGAAGGGAAAACATACGGATCAGGACAATCCCATATCACAGCACAAAGCAGGGAATTTATGGAAGATTCTTCTGAGGATTTAGATCTCTCTCACACAGATCTGGGGGGAAATGATATCGATTGTGGTAGCACAAGTTTAGTAGCAAGTGTGGCACTGTTGACACGATATGGTTCAGAAGAATCCAGCATAGCATCTAAGGAGGAACTGGAGGCTCCCCTTTCTGCCCAGGAGACGGAGGTGATTCGTAAGAAGTGCTCCCCGACATTCGTACCAATAAGAAGGAAAGCAGCTCCCAGAAAAACAAGGGCCCAGGCAGGAATATTGGACACAGTCTGTAATGGCTTTCACTCAGTTCAGGTAATTAAAGGAAATGTGAAACTCTGCAGTGCCAAAAGTTTGTGGTTCTGGTTTAAAGTGGTCACTAGTGTTTCTAATGATGATCAAATCCAGTCTTTTATTTTGGGGGTTTGACTAGTACCCTGCAAAATGCCAGGTATTGATAAGTTGATCATTGTAACAAATTAATTAGGGGCTGTTTTTGAGAAGAATGATTACTCCCAGCTGCTTAGACTCCTGCTGTTGATTGTGCGCTGGTGGCTGTTTCCCTGCATTTAGAAAGCCACCACTTTGAATTGATGTTAACATTAGGCCTTTACACAACTTGTGGTTTAAGATACTGCCATTTAAGGGCAGTTATATTGGATTTATTAGGCTTGGACAGGCTTAGTCATGAAGGTACAAACACAGTATTATATTGTTGTGGCCTGAGAAGTGCTCTACTCAAATTAAGGACTTTTTAAACGTGCTGAAAACGTTCTCTCAGTAGCTCTGCATGTGGAAGCAGGGAAATGATTGTGCTGTATTTTGCAGTCCTTATAGCTCCTAACTTGTCGTGAGTGGTGAATGAGGTAAGAAAGTAAGGGCTGCAGCCTTGTCATAAGTAGAGGCTGTTTGTCAAGCCTGTAATTTTTTTCTTCCCACTCAGATTGAAGTTCAGCTATTTTGGTACTTTTGCTAAGCTCTTCTGGTAAACTTTGCCTCAGAGGTAATTTTATTTTATTTTAAGCTTCTCTTTGTATTTATGTGCTTATGGGTTAGATTAGGGGGAGAGTCTCTCATCATAGGTATTTTGTTACCACTGAGAGATAAGGAATGTGAACAATATTGGAAAAGTTCCTCTTCTCAGTCTGTGAAATAATTGCTCTGGTCAGCGATGCCCTTTCCTTGAGCATGCGTGAAATGGCTTGCGAGTTTAAAAGCTTAGCAAAGTACTTTTTTGTGTAAAGGATTTTGCAGTTTATTTGTAGAAAGTAGTTAAACTCTTAGGAGTATATAGATTCTTTAGTAGTTATCTTTTTTTACCTATAGTATATTTTTTGGAGCACTTTAGAAGATTACTACAGACTCACCTGGACCTGCTTTGATATGTAATCCTAAAATTAATTTCTTTAAAACCAAGATCAGAGGTTAAGGCAATTTACTGGAACATTTTATTAGGTTTTTTTTTTGTTTTGAAAGTTAGCTGAGGGGTGAATAAAACTTTTCCCTGAATCTGTATATATCAGATAAGTTCCTGGAATTAAGAATGGAGCAGTTTTCCTATCCCCTCCTTTTTTTGTAAGTAGTAAAACATATCTACTACTATTAGTTCCTAGAAGTAGTAACTGAGAGAGTGGTATAGAAAAGGAGTAGAATCATAGAACCAAATTCTGTTTTTACCACCTTGCTGCAACTTTCTGTTGATTTAGGTAAATTAATGCCTTTTAAAAAAATTTAAAAAACTTATGTTTTTTTCTCAGTGATTGGGGGAATTCTTATAATTTCTTTGGTCATGTGTAATTTTTTTATATTTAGTATTGTTTTATAGAGATAATTAGCTGTGTGGAAATTATCTGTATGGATTTTCTATAGAAGAAGCTTGGGCTTTTAGCTAGGAGAGGACTTTTACAGGAAATGATCATTTATTTGCTTGCTGTTCCTTAATTTATTCATTTATACAATAACACAGGCGTGTTCTGCATGCTAGGCCTTGGGCCAGAGTCTGGAGAGTTTGTCTCCCGCAGCCTCTACATCTTTCAAAATTATTTTCCATACTGTGCCTGTAATTTTTTCTCAAGTGCTATTTTGATATTTGCCTTTATTATGTTGTCATATATTCTGTTAACTGTCCATTCACTTGGACTATTGATATATTTCTCTGGTGTCCATAGTGTAATGGCTCTGAACCCCAAATCTTGTCTTACCTTAGTATCTAGCTGAAACTTTCCTTCCTTAGTTATTTTCTTCATGGCATCCTTTAAGCCCTATATTAAAAATGTATATCTACGCCCAGTATTATCTGCTGTGGGGTTGATGTCATCCTCTCCAAGATATAAATATAATGTTTCTATACTGATAGTCATTTGGCAAATAATTACTAGGTACATATTACATGCTAGGTACTGTGGTAGGTCCAGGACATAGAACTACTATAAGGGAAACAGAAATTTCTGCTTCTGTGGAACTTGCATTTTTATTTAACACATTAGATTTTTTGCCAGTCACAGGCAACTGTGGGACCATAGGTTGGATGGGATGGAGAGTCGGGGGTAAAGTGCTCGGAAACCACCGGCAGTGCAGGGCCCACGAGTAACCAGAGTTACTGTGCTGGCGATGTGTGGGATCAGATCCATGGTCTTGCAAGCCCACCAGTGTCTTGATAGGCATTGAGGGGGCTAGATACATATGGATCCATACTATTGCAGCCCCTCTCTATATCTTTTTCCCTGCCCTGTCCCTGGATTTTGGCCCCTCTGGCCAGTCATAAATTGGCCTCTTGGCTCACCTCATCTTCTTGTCAGTGATTCTCCTTTTCAACTTGAGTCTTAAACTTCAGTTGCCAGCCAACAGCAGCCATCCTTAGAAGAGCTTGTAAGGATCCTTGCCCAGTAAGTCTCATCTTGGGCCCCTCTTATCATTTTGTTCCTTGGCATTTTCCATGCATTTTTTTGCTGGAGTTAAATTGGAATGATAGGGAATTTCTAGTACTGTGATAATGAAGCAACAGAGAGGACACACATACTCTTCTTTTGGTTTTACAGTTAATCTGAGTAAATGTAGTTAGAATATCATTGTTTAATGTTCCTAGGTGGTTTTGATAAATACTGTGAATTTATATTTAGATTACTTCTAAACTAAAGTAAACTTGGGTTTACTTCCTTACTATGACCTATGAATAGGCAACGAAAATTATCTTTACCTCTAATAATTGATACCTGATAATTGAATACACGTGTATGTTTTGTGGTTGTTAGATAATATAGTTCGTATAATTAGTGCTCTTCCAACTGCAGGTATTCCAAAAAGAAGAGATCGAACCCTTGCAGGTTAAACAGCAAGACGTGAACTGGTTGGGACAAGGCCTTATTCAGAGTGCTGCTAAAAACACCAGCACCCAGGGTTTGGAGCACGACCTGGATGATGTCAATGCACGGTGGAAGACTCTCAATAAGAAGGTAATTTTCTCATCCATTTCATTGTCATTTTTGTCGATTATTCACTAGCATTTGTTGTGACTACTCATCATGTTTATGGTAGCTAAACTCCCCTAAACATGTCTACTTTTTGATATTGCTATAAACTGCATGGCCCAAACTGAGGTGCTCACAGGAGCTCGGTAGGGAGCTTAAATGAAAGAAGTGAGCCAGGTGAAACAGGGCCTCTCCCTGTTGTTAGCTCGACTGTGATGGAGACAGCGGTGCAGGTGGCCCATGATCATGGCCTGTGCTGAGAGAGCACATGCACCTCTAGGGGTACAGTAGCTCCTTAGCTCCAGCAGGTCATTGCCATGGAAGGGTCTAGGCTCACTGTTGCCAGATAGTCTGCTTACTTTCAAAAGAACCTGGAAATCTCATTTTTTATGTGAAATCTTCTAATTTTCAAATGTCGGCCACTAATTTCACACTCTATAATAGGTCACACTGTGTTAGTGAAAGCCACTATGTCTCTCTGTCAGCCCTGGACTAAGGGTTTGCCAACCTCACTATAGACCATTAACTCCAAGTACTATTTTACTTGTAAGATGTAGATCCCACCTTTTTCTACATGTCCTTGAGGGAGAACACTGGAAAATAATGCTCTGCTCTCTTAAGGAGATAATGCTGCCATACAATGGCAGCTCTTCGCATGACATGGATTGTCAGAAAATTGGTATTGGATGCATTGCTTATCTGGAGGTGGTGGTTATTGTTCTTGTCCTCTTTCCTGCATTGAAATCTTAGGCATTGCCAGGTCTCAGAACTACATTTATCATTCATATTGTAGTGCTCTTCAAACACAAATGGAATGGAGTGTCAGGTGTAAATATATTCCGTAGTGCTTCAATGTCTTGCCAACTACTTTTTCAGTCCAAAAGGAAAAGATCTATGAGAAAGGCAATAGAATATCACTGTGCAGGACAGAGACTCCATTTACTAGAAGACAAAGCCCTGTTCTGTCAAAAAAGGACCCTAGAGCTTGGAGCTCACAGAATTTAATTGGATACTTTATAGTTATTTTGGCTAGCAAAACATAATTCTGATTGTCTTTGCTGTAATATATATATATTTTTAATCTTAGTCTTTTTTTTTTTATCATTGTCTCTGATATTCATCAGTAGGAAATCAAAAATGAATCCCAAGGATAATGATAAAAATGACCAAAGCATTGTTTCAGTAACCCTAAAATATTTGAATCATTATGTTTTGAATATTTTCAAAATCTCAAAGATTTCATCTTTTACATTGACTGTTTGGGGTGGTAACCTTATCTTCTTGGCTTACTTGCTAAAGTTTGACTCGTTTTTACCCCTGTTCTGTCCACTATCAATGCTCTGGGTAAATTTTAAGTGAAAAGGAAAAGAAATTATAAGTATGAAAAGTGGTGGCTGGTGGGCAAATTTCATTTTCTTATGAAACAAGTAAATAAGTTGGAACAACTGGACCTTTGCAGGTGGCTCAGCGAGCAGCCCAGCTGCAAGAGGCCTTGCTGCACTGTGGCAGGTTTCAGGATGCTCTGGAGTCCCTGCTCAGCTGGATGGTGGACACCGAGGAGCTTGTGGCCAATCAGAAGCCCCCATCGGCCGAATTCAAAGTGGTGAAGGCCCAGATACAAGAGCAAAAGGTAAGCTAGTGATGCGTTTGTATTGTGTTTTGTGTTAAATCTTAAAATGAGGGTAAAAATTTCCTTGTGACTCTCTTTATTTATATTAATAGGATATCCTAGTTAACTGGTTATCGATGCTCTAGACATTATTTTTTGCTCATTCCATGAATTTTTATTGAGCGTCTGCCATGGCTCAGGCATTGTTCCAGGTGCTGGGGATACATCATTGAATAAGAAAGATAAAGTTCCTCATTGAGTTTAAGGTTTAGTGGAAAGGGAGGAACAGGGAAAGAGAGACAATAAACCAAGTAAATAAGTAAATTATGATGTTAGCAAGTGATAAAAAAAGCAAGGATGGAAGATGAGAATCAAGAAAAGACAGAGCAAGGCTGGAAACAGAAAGTGCTGGAATGGATGGGTGTGTGTGTGTGCAATTTTAAATAGAGTAGTCAAGGAAGACCTCACTCACTGAGAAGGTGACTTTGGACAGAAATATCATTGTTCTCATATATTAGGTTGATCCATATGAAATTGCCTTTTTAATAGATTAAATATGGATGGTTTCTTATGGTTCAGCCTATACTAAAGAGGCAAATATTTGATTCATGTATGCCAAGGAATGTGCTGTTGTGTCTTTTGACACTACTAACACAGGACCAGGTTGGAAAGACGCACTTGTTAGAAGGATGATAACTGCTTGGGACCGCACGGACAATTTTTGTGTCTTGATGGTGGTGGTGAGTTATGAAGCATTTAGTGATGTTTTCAGTGCTAATTTGTCAGCCATGGCTTGAAATGTCGTATGGGAGGGTCTTGGCACACAGCACATTGGTAAGGTTTCTCCTGTGTAGAACTTTAAAAAGAAGGGAATGAATTAAGAGGCTTAATTTAATTTTGACATTTGGTACTATCTCTCTAAAAATTCTTTGAAGACTTTAGTATATTGGGAAATTAACCTATTAGATTTTAAAGGTAAGGATTAAAGAAACATAACAGGAACCACATTGCATTTGTATAATTTTTGAATTATATTTATATAATATGTAACATGTAATAAAATAATATATATAATAAATATATAATATTTTATATATAATGGTGTAACTGCTGCCATTCACAATTTAATTTAAACCTTTGTTTTTCTCCCAGAGTTGATGAACTGTGCTTAGCCAATAAAACCTATTTGTTGATTTTGCTTTCTTAATTGCTAGAGGCTTTGCTGTTAAAGTTTATCAAAAATAATCCACTTAATTGTTCTTTTTACTGCCTAACCCATCTGTTGTACTTTGATTTTATGATGACTCTAACCTGGGTCAAGAGAGTTTGTGTTTCTTCCCCTTCTTTTTCAACATGTTCCTGTTACCTCCTGCTTTGGTGGTCTTGATCTCAAAATGAAGTGAAAGAGTACTCTTCTAGCTTGTTACTTACTTCTGGGTAACTGTTCATATCTTTAATCCTTAACTGTCAGTCAGATCAGATTAAGGAAGCAATGAAATATTCAGTGTCTTATACACCTGTGCCCTCCTCGTATCTGTCAACACAGTGCCTGTGCCTATAGCGCTTGCTTGTGAAGTATTTGTTTTGATTAGATTACAGCGAGGTATCCTGAGTTCTGGCTACCTATGTGAAACATTCCATTCCAGGCTGCTTGCAGTGTTTACTTAGAGTTAAATTGAATTTTTTTTCTGCCGCTAAATTCTGAAATATTAGTCTTACTTGGCCAACTTTGAAGATTTCTGACATGTTCCACTCTCTGTTCCTTTTGGAAGTGATATTTAAAGACTCTTTTTTAGTTTTCATTCTCATGAAGGATTTTAGGAGCTAGTCTCACCTAGTAAAAGGAGCCAAGAGCCTCTAGTTTTAGCCTCACTAGCTTTGAACTTGGTCTAAGTCTCAACTCCCCTGTCTATAAAGAATTGTTTCACATGGGAAAAGGTTTTGAAAACAGTTGATTTATAATAATCTTTTTTGTCTCAGTGGGACTGATAACCGTTGAATGTTTAGGGCATTCCCATTTCAGTACAATAAGAGGGCTTTTGCACTCTCAGTGCAGTGGAGTTATGCTAAGCAGTGGAGTTATCCTAAGCATTACCTTCTACCCCATTATTTTATATTAAAAAATTAATAATGGTTTAGTGGCCTTATCAATATTAGTTTTATCTACTGTGAAAAGCACCTACCACAGTGTCTGACTTGATAGTGACGAATCATTAAACCAAATGGGTTTTTTAAAAAATCCTACTTCTCAGATCCTTTTGTGTGTGAATTCATACAAAATATATATTTTTGTCACATATTAAAAGTGCTTAGGATATGTTTTCCTTTATGTTGATACAATTATTCCTTTTTTTTTTTTTTAATTTAACATTTTGTCTCAAGCTTCTCCAAAGGTTGTTGGATGACCGCAAATCTACTGTGGAGGTGATCAAACGAGAAGGAGAAAAAATTGCTGCAACAGCAGAACCTGCAGATAAAGTGAAGATTTTGAAACAACTGAGTCTCTTGGATAGCAGATGGGAGGCGTTGCTCAATAAAGCTGAAACAAGGTAACGTAGATACTTAGAATCTTTTGAAAGAGTAACAGTGGCTTTAATGCTGACATTTTGTCTTTTGGTGGTACTTTCCTTGTGTTCATCATGTATGTGAACACAGGTAGCAAGGACTGTGACGCCTCTCTCCTCATTCCTCTAACACTAGTGTCTTGTAGTCACCAGATATATCCCAACTCTTTGTTTTCAGGAAAGCATTTCTCTTGGGGGTAATTCATTCGTTTGTCTGTTACATGGTTATTGCCTGCCTACCATGCATCAGGCACGGAGCTAGGCCTTGGCTCACAGGGGTGAACTGGACAGATCATCTCTGCCCTCACATAGAGTATGATCTAGTAGAGTTCTATAACCATTGAAAAGTAATACAAATATGATGTTTCAAAGCAAAAATACAGGGTGCTGTGGGAGCATTTAATAGGAGGAACCTAGTCTGGGGGCAGGGAAGTGACAGCTAAACTATGTTTTAAAGGAGGAGTAGGAGTTAGCTAGGAAACGAGGCAGGTGGAAGGACGCTATAAGGTTTATGAATGCCAGGAAGCCTGGAGTATGGCTCCACTGGGCTTTTGCACTCAACATTTCTGTATTCCATTTCTTTGTTGCCTGCACTGGCGCCACATTGATCAATGCTGAGTAGTAGTTACATTGAAGTGTAGCCACACAGACTGGTTGGGTTGAAAACAGTTGAACCACTGAACAGAATGAGTGTGCTCTGTAAATTCTTACCTCCTCTGGAACTAGAATGGTGAGAAGGATTCATCTAATCTTGAATTATGGAATAGAGTTGTAGTTCTAGGACCATAGAATAAGGTGCTCCTAAGGAGCTAAAAGTTGCGTGTTGTCCTTTAATATGTGTCAACAGATTAGCCTTCTGTGTAATGACTCAGGAAATTGTGCCCTGGCTGCCACAGGAGATACTCTCAGTACTTCTTTTAAAATAAATGAATGCATGTCTAGATCTCTGCTTTACTACATGACTGGCCTTCTTTTCCTAAACCTTCCTCACAATGGTATTAAATGGAAGGATATTGGTCATATTATGATTCACACAGAGATAAATAAATTCACTCACAATTTATTTTATTTTATTGCTGAGGAAGATTTGCCCTGAGCTAACATCTGTGCCGGTCTTCCTCTATTTTGTATGCGAGTGGCCGCCACAGCATGGCCACAGAGAAGTGGTGTAGGTCTGCGCCCGGGAACCAAACCCGGGCCACTGAAGTGGAGCATGCTGAGCTTAACCACTAGGCCATGGGGCTGGCCCCAACTCACAATTTAAAAATCATAGTAAATTAAATCCAGTCACAAAGTCATGATTTCCACTGATTCTGGATGATTGATATTTGAATTTAGAAAAAAAAAGTCATAGTGAAAATCCAGAAGTTAAAAATAATATAGTAATTTTATTCTTTTTTTTTAGGATCAAATGTATTTCTACTGAAAATTTAAAAAAATGTATGATATATAGTTTGTGATATGATACAGAAATTATATTCAGTAGCATGTGCCAATTTTCCATAATTGTTTTTGTCCCATGGAAAGCTTATTTCTCAAATCATGTAATTCCCTAAGAATTAAACACAATAAGAAGTTAAGACAACAAGAACTCTTGGTCCCAGCAGAAATGGTTTATAGGATTTGGTACTGAATCAGGTACTCTGTATACAGACCAGCACAATCACTTGCCCCTACAGAAAAACTGAGGACTGTGGAAGGAAGTTTTAACTTACATGGTACCGCTTCAACTGAGGACACAATGTGTTTTCTAAAAGCATTTCAAAGTATACTACAAATAGAAGTCCATGGAATCTTTCTTCTCTGTTCATGAGCTTTTAATCCATAGAATATCAACTGTTGCTTTTGGGACATAATGCCTGACAGTGTAGTTTTTGAAGTAGGAATTACTATTAATTCTACTATGTGAAAAGCTGTGGATGTTCCTCAAAATTTGAATCCAGTTTTGACCATTTCTTTTTTGTTGTTGTTGATGAGGAAGCTTGGCCCTGAGCTAACATCTGTGCCAATCTTCCTCCATTTTGTATGTGGGACACTGCCCCAGCATGGCTTAATGAGCGGTGTGTAGGTCCGTGCCCAGGATCCAAACCTGTAAACCCTGAGCCACCAAAGCAGAGCATGCAAACTTGACCTCTATGCCACTGGGCCGGACCCCCAGTTTTAACCATTTGATTAAAGCAATCTCAGTAACTGGTTCTCTGATTGAAGTTAGTTAACATATAAAATACTTAGAACAGGGCCCAACACAGAATATGTATTCAATAAATATTACCTATTATTGTTATTATTGCTGCTATTGCTATTATAACATTACTATTATTATTATTATAACTGTTATTATTATAAGTATTCTAGTAAGTTACTTAAGACTTTCATGAGATTCAGACACTTGAGGTTGGTCTGTTGTTCATCTTTCATTTTATTTAATAGAAGAACTATTTTAACGTGTTCCATAAACGTTAGAGATTTTAGTTTTAACCTTAGATGTTTTCTACAGAAATGTTTAGAATAGAACGCAGGAGCATGAGTGAAGATTGTTGTTGAATATTTCACACATTGTTCATCCCTAAATGACCTTTATCTTGGCACATTTATAGGAATCGTCAGTTGGAAGGTATCTCGGTGGTGGCACAGCAATTTCATGAAACCTTAGAACCACTGAATGAGTGGCTTACGACCATAGAAAAGAAGCTGGCGAACTGTGAGCCCATAGGAACCCAAGCATCTAAGCTTGAGGAACAAATTGCACAGCACAAAGTAAGATAGCAATCACACGTTAGTAAGATTCGGTTTTCCATTTACTTTGTGGTTTTATGACATAAACTTGAGTTATGTGCTATTGTTGTGTGATGCATAATTGCAGACTAAACCCATTTCAAATGTCATCCTTTCATTCTATTTATGTTTTCATTTTTTTATTTGTCCATTCTTTCTGTTTCTCTTTTTTATTTTTAAACTTTATTTAGGCCTTAGAAGATGACATCATCAGTCACAGTAAACATTTACACCAGGCTGTTAGCATTGGCCAATCCTTAAAGGTTTTGAGCTCCAGGGAGGATAAAGATATGGTGCAGAATAAATTAGACTTCTCTCAAGTGTGGTACATTGAGATTCAAGAGAAAAGTCACAGCAGGTCTGAGCTCCTCCAGCAGGCCTTATGTAATGCTAAGATTTTTGGGGAAGATGAAGTTGAGCTGATGAATTGGCTGAACGAAGTACACGACAAACTGAGCAAGCTCTCAGTCCAGGATTACAGCCCCGAGGGGCTGTGGAAGCAGCAGGCTGAACTTCGGGTATTTTGATTTATTTTATTTTATTTTATTTTCTTCATTTCAGTTGTCTTTCTTCTCTCAGTCTTCCTTATTTCTGTATTATTTTATGTTTGTTATGATTTAGGTTAATTGCTAGGCTCAAAAAAGACTTGGTCTGTGTATACCGATTACTTTTAATGCAGTCACTTTTAAAAAGAGATTGAATTTATTCAATAGCTGACTTTTTCACTTTTCGTTTTGTTATTTTATTGTTGTATACAAAATCCATAATTAATACCTCCTCCAATATCCCCACATAGCCCTTTTTCTGAAAGGGAGCATGCTGTGAATTACGATGGATGAACATGGGACATGGGCCACAATGGCAAAATGAGGGGTAAATGTGGGAACAATAATGAGTATTTGAAAATGTGAGGTGTTTACTTGGATATATCTCTGTGAATCCCAGTTAAAATTCTCTAACTAATGCTAATCCTTATTTAAATTCTTTTTCCCCCCACATAAAAATGGTACCTGTGTTTTAGGTTCTGCAAGAGGACATCCTCCTCAGAAAACAAAATGTTGATCAGGCATTACTAAATGGTTTAGAACTCCTTAAACAGACAACAGGTGAGACACCTTTCACATCAAATAATCGTGCAGTCAACATTTTGCATTGCTTTCCAAATATTGTAGGGATGGGGGGAGAAACAAAACACTGTAATTTTGGGGCCATTCCAAGACTTCATTCTGGAGAATGCTGTAAAGACCAATCAAGGGGGTTTGGGAATATGATCTCACTTTTTTCTCATGATCTCACTTGAGTTCTTAATGGAAGTTGTGTGTATTACTCATAACACAGAGGGCTGTGGCGCAGGAGACAGACAGAGAAACCCACGGTGGAGTTACATTAGTTTTCCACTTGCGGAAGGCAGTTGTTCTAGATGAGCATATAGGTGGTAGATGAATTTTTAAATTTTAGGATAGATTGCATTCAGTGACATATTGTGGCTGTACCAGGCTTCATTTCTCCATGCATGAAGTCACTAAGAAAACAGATACAAACTAACTCGTTTTAGTAATTCCTTTGGCCTTCGGAAAGTTTCACTGTACCTATGCCCAGTTCAACATATGTATGTGGTGGGGGGAAGTACCATTCATTATGAGTTAGAGGAATTCAATGTAGCGTTTAGAAGTTGAACTAGGAGTCTGAAACCCAGGACACAGTTTCTCTTTGTGTCTGAAAATAAGATAGAGGCAAGTGAGGATCTACTGGAATAGTGCAGATAACTTTGTTATTTTTAGTGTATGCACACACCACACACATACACATACATACATACGTATATACATACATACATGTGTGCCAGGTGCTGTTCTAAAGTCTTTGCAGATATAAACTCCTTGAATTTTTATCACAGCCTTAGGAAGTAGGTTCTATTCTTATCCCCATGTAATGGTGAGTAACCAGGGGCAAAGTAGGCTGAGTATCCTGTGCAGGGTAATAAGCCGCGAAGTCAGTATTTGACCCCAGGCAGTTTTTAACCCTGTGCTTGAAAACTGAAAGCACCATGCATATAGATGCAAAGGGGATGCTTTCCACATGACTGAGGGCACTGGAGCCCTTTCCAGTCTTTATCTTGGCATTTTTAGAGCTGTTTAGGTTTGCCAGAAATCCTGGGAAAGAGTAAAACCTAGAAAAGGGTTTCTCTTGGGTCAGACCATCTTTAGAAAACTGTTTCCTTTTTTTCCCCCAGAAAAATCTCATCAGTGCCCATTAGTATCTGAAGAAACCCTCCCCCCACCTTTTCTTTCCTTTCATGAGGTATAACATGCCTTTGAAATTTTAGGTGATGAAGTTTTAATAATTCAAGATAAATTGGAAGCCATTAAAGCCAGGTACAAAGACATTACTAAATTGAGCGCGGATGTAGCCAAGACCCTGGAGCAGGCCCTGCAGCTGGCAAGGCGGCTGCACGCCACGCACGAGGAGCTCTGCACCTGGCTGGACCAAGTGGAGGTGGAATTACTTTCATATGAAACTCAGGTTCTGAAGGGAGAAGCAGCAAGCCACGCACAAGGGAGACAAAAAGTATGCTCTGATTTATACATTTTGGATCAATTTGTTATCTTTTCGGGAGCCTTATTCACACAGGAATGAAATGATGTTTATCTCATACCATTACTAATGGGCTCAAGGATGCCTTGGTGGGCGGGGGCCCAACAGAAATTGGCAGTTGATCAACTGTTTCAACTTTTAGGAGCCCAGAGACGAAAAGTGTGTTATTATTTGTATCCAGAGTCTTATGGTTGAGAGTATAGTTTATTACACACGAGAGAGGATGTTGAAAACAGGAAAAAAAGGGGGAAATGATGATTGTTTCAGAGATACACATAATTTGGTTAGAATAATGATATTTTTGTAAGATAGATGTGTAGCATGAGGTGCCTTTTCTAATTACGTTGCAAAAGTGGTATTCTACCATGCTAATCATTCTTCGCTTCAGAGATATCAGCCTCTGTTTTTGTCATCCCTGAAGTATGACCACATGTGGGTGAAGGGGAGTCGATAAGACCGGGGTCACTGAGCCTGTGGTGATTCAGCTGGGATGATTTAAAGCCAGTATGTCCTCATTTTGAGGATAACTTAGTTCTGGCTTGGACTTTCCCCTTTATTTCACTTTTCTGGTACCTGATTATTTGGAGGTTACCAGAAAGCAAAGAATAATACATGTTAACTTGCCTGGTTTTGTTTCCCAAGTTTTAAACATTTATGTTAAATTTCAAAGGTAAGATTTCACCATGTTGACAAATGAATTGTTCTTTGGAACTTCTCAGGAAACACTTTCCTTTTTTCAAAATGCCTTTAAATAACAAAGGTTTATAGAACTTAACTGAAACTAAGGGGACCAGTGCCTTGCATTATTGGCCTGCGAAGGACTTTAGCCCCAAGGACAGTTAAAGGAAAAGCCTGTTCAAACTCTTAAGCGTTGCCCACAAATTTGTGTGTTTTCTTAATTCTGTTGTCAGGAACTGAAGAAGGAAGCTAAGAACAGCAAAGCCTTATTGGACTCCCTTAATGAAGTGAGCAGCGCTTTACTGGAGCTGGTGCCATGGAGGGCGAGGGAAGGGCTTGAAAAAATGGTGGCCGAGGACAATGACCGCTACCGACTAGTGAGCGACACCATCATTCAGAAGGTGGAGGAGATCGATGCTGCCCTTCTGAGATCACAGCAGGTGGGGGCAAGTGGTTTGTTGTGTAGACAATACATTTCTCCACTTATTCCCAGAGCCCTTACCTCAACAAAGATTTCTGTTAACAGTGTTTGCATTCATTTGTCATGCTTCAAAAATGAAAGGGGGATTTGAATAGAATGTGACTGGGTTACTTCGACATCTGAGAGCCCGGGCAAGGCTAATCTGGACATTGTGAGCAGCCATCTGCCTCCTAGTTTCCCAGACTTATCCTCACCAGATCAGCCACTGGGAAGATCAACCCTGCTTGCCTAACAAAATGCTTTTTGTCTGCATATATGCATATTGCTAATGTTAATTTTATGCCTTAGCTAAGTCTGATCTGTATGTGAGTAAATATTTGGAGTTAATCGTGTAAGTCAGTATTAACTGTTTATTTCTGTACCGCTATGGCAAAGAGAGGCTGTGTTCTTTCTAAAAAGGAAACAGCCCTGTTGGTAATGTAGAGTTTTTTCTAAAGATGACTGAAGGGGGAAAAAATGATAGTTTCTGACCTGTCTGCGACTCATATAGACTTTATAGTTCCAGAGAGTTTTATGGGCACCCAGCCCTTGGCCACAGCTCCCTCAGAAAACTGTGGGCAATGAGTGGGGTCTGGGAAATGAAGTTTATGATACACGTTCTGATTAGCTTTTATTGAAATCTCTGACTGTTTACATTAAGTCAGCAGACTCTTGCTGCAAACTTTCAGTGACAGGGTTAGTGTGGTATTGCAGTATCCTGCAGAGCAGAGCTTGGAAAGGTGTGTGACTTAAGCTTTTACTAATACACGCCAAGAGCTAGAAACACAAATCAAGCAGATCGTGTGGGAGCATCCAAAATTAATTTTCTAAGGTTGCTGTAAAAGTGTAATTTATATGGTTCTAAAGCATAGTGCTCCACTCCTCATTGCAGTGTTGTTCTCTAGAATCACAAAAGCTGATGAAATACGGTGATAGCAAAAGGCCTGCCTAAGAAATTTTTGCGAGGGAGCTCGTTCGTGCCTGAGGAATGTATTTACATGACTCTGTATTCAAAGTTTGGAGGAATTTGTATGCTTCCTTATCATAGGAAAATAAGTGTGTTGTGTGTGTGTGTGTGTGAAGTTTATTCAACTATATGAAAATACTGAATTTTTTTCTCCAAGATTTATTTCAGCATTTCATAATTGGCACTGAAGACTTCTCTAAATAGCAAGACAAATATTCTGTACTCTTGGGAGTCAGATTTTTCTTGAGAAGTTGACTCTGGATGGTTAGGTCGGTGAATAGGACAGTAATAAGGTCAGGGTGACAGGTTAGCTTGTTGGTTAGTAAGCCCTGACCTGTGCTAAGATCATTAACTGTAGCCCAGTACTATTGAATGTTTTGCAGATGTTTTCCAAAGTTAAAAAAAAAATACTAACCAGGTCAGTATATATCTTCTAGAACTCAAAAACGTATCTCCTTTAGGAAAATAACAATTATTGTGGGGTATTTTTCCTGATAAAATCATTCATTATTGAAAATTTCAAGATTTTCTGAAAGAACATAGAAAAACTCAAGGAAGAAAGAATGAGTAAACAATGTGGTCTCTATCCTTCCAGCCTTCCTTTTGAGAGGGAGAGTGAGAGAACGTGTGTAGTGAAAATATCTTACTACCAGTAGGTCATACAGCTAATGTTAGTGCCATTAATATCTTCTGGTTGTTCATGTGTATTTATTCTGTATTTATATGTGCATTCCTTTGAAATGCCTGCAAGTCTTCCAGTGAAAATACCTCCAGTAATAAAGAAGACCAGTAAAATGCACTTAAGCTATCAAAAAGGAAAGAGATATCTCCAGTAAGGCTAAACAGACACACAATTTAGGGCTGGGAGGGACACGTGCAGTGTGTGGTGAGGTGACTTGCCTGTGGTCCCAAAGCCGGGACATGGTGGAGTTGCAACCAGAATTTAATCCAGATCCTATTCTACCTCACTGTAGTGCCTCCTTATAAATTACATAGAGAGGAAAAATCCTGAGGGGCGATTTATTTTTTTTTCTAACCTCTTTCAGTAATCTGAAGGAAGGTGCTGTTATTGCAGCAAAATAGAAGTATGTAAAGAGAGTATTTCCAACTACAAAGACTATGAGACATGGGAATGCGGCACTGAAAGGATCATGAAATAACACTCTCGAGGCAGGTTTGAGAACAAGTGTGCCTGTCCTTCTGCTTTGACAGAGATTTAGTTTTGCACTCAACGCCCAGTGGCGCAGCGGTTTAGTCCGCGCTTGGCAGCCCGGGGCTCGCGAGTTCGGATCCCGGGCGCCCGCCGACGCACTGCCTGTCAGCCATGCCGTGGCGGCGTCCCATATAAAGTGGAGGAAGATGGGCACGATGTTAGCCCAGGGCCAGTCTTCCTCAGCAAAAAGAGGAGGATTAGCAACGGATGTTAGCTCAGGGCTGGTCTTCCCCACAAAAAAAAAAAAAAAAAAGAATAGTTTCTAAACTCATAATTTTTAAGTTTATATAAAGCTAATACGTATATCACTGATATTATTTTATAACCTTGCCCACTTAGAGATGTTTGGAATTAGGGCCAGAGTACAGTTTGATACTAAAATACTTGTTTTCTCTCTACGCAATGATAATACATCCATGAAATATAAAAAGAATGATGCCAAAAAAATCTTTAGACCTAGATATTAGCCACGTATTTTGTGCTATCTGTTTTATGTTGTATAAACAAGTCATCTATCATTCTGTGTCTGTTCTCCATCTGAAAGATGGACATGATCTGACCACAGTCCGTCGTTTTAGACATACCTTTAGTCACGACAATTTGTTTTACTGACAGCTGCTTCTTCCCAGATCCCTACCCCCAGTTCACCCACACCCACACATTACGGGGTGAGGATGTGTGCCTTGAATGTGACTTGGTAATTTTTAAACTTATAGATTTAATGCTTTGTCCCTCAGTAACCTGACTAAATTAAACTAGATTTTAAATAACTGAATGTGCTTTTTTCCAAGAAAATTTCTCTTAAGATGTTTCATCTTTTGCCCGGCATTCAGGTTGTTTATATACAGATTTACTTCCTTTATAATATTATCATCTGCTTTTTGGAATTCCACAAATGCATGGGACTTTGTCGACTGTCAGGCCAATATCACAGAGTGCGTCAACATGAAAGATGTCCAGGAAAACCTGGAAAAGAATTCAAGGATGAAGAGAGAAGGGAAGGGAGCATACAGATATCTTCTAATTAGCATGTACTTTGTTACCGCCCTGTATAAATTTAGTTTTTAAAAAAAGTCCCAATTTGACATAGTTAGATTTTTCGTGTTAATCCTGTATCACAATAACAGTTTAAAAAGATGTGCCATTGAATTTTGAAATCATAGGGCCAAGAGCCCTATGTAACTTTGTCTGTTTATTATTATTTGGGAAATAATTGCACAGCCTCAATGATGGGCAATTGAGTGAGGACTATATGCATTCAGTGCTACCTGTCAAAAGCCCCTAAATCTGACTTTACAGATTTGCAGCCACTGATATTCTGAAGAGGATATTCTCTTTTGAAAGAATTGGGTGCATTCATTACTTTTAGGAAAAATCTGAGCGGAGCAAGGCAGCTTAATGTAAATAGTGATGGTGAGTTTTATTAAAAAACAAAACAAAATGGCTGCCTCCTTCTCACAATACGTGCCACTCTTTGAGTTAGAAACTCTACATATTTTTGCATGTTAAACCTACACAAAGTAACAGATCTTTGTTGCTTTTTTTCTCTAATTGCAAATTGATCCAAATGGGCTGTGTGGAAATGGGGAAAGGCACGTTTGCTTAAAAGATGTTCAGACTTGTGGCCTGAACTCAGACCACTGTCATCAAACCTCAGAGCAGTTCACTGTCCTTTGCCTCTTATAAATGTACTGTTGTCAGAAGTTGCTAGAATGTGTGTATCTCACTGGGTCTGGGAATCCCAGAATCTTTGGCAGTTCTGATAGCGTGGCTTATTTTAGGGGGCTGTAATAACCCCAGTGTAAAGGCACATGGGTTGGTGAATTGGGTGCAGTTAATATAAACAGTTCATTGGGTCATTGGGAATCGGTTAACACCTGTTTATTTCTTTTAAAGAATTAGAAGGAAACCTCCCCCGAGGAAGTGAGATTTGTTCAGTCCCTCCAGGTGTTAAGGGTGGGAAAATACGGGTTGTGTTACGAATAATGTGAAGCAAAATGGAAGGAAATGCTAATCAAAAGACAGTGATAAGATCCCCGCCAGGGGAAGGGAGTGAAAGGATGTCCTTGAGATTAAGGTTGGCTTATCACTCTGTCTTTCTTCAGCCTCTATTTCCACTCAAGAGAGACTTTCTAGATAAGTAGGAAAGCAATCTGTCAGAGATCGGAGAAGTGTTTAAGTAGTAAGTTAAAACCCACCACTTATTGACTGTTGTGGTATTTGAGCCATTTTTGGTGAAATCACATGAATATGTTGAGTTCATGAAGCCCAAACTGTGTACAAGCACGAGTGACACAACATGGCAGCTAGGAGTGCAGTCGCCGGGGTCAGACTGCCTTGGTTCGAATCTCAGATCCAGCATTTACCAGCTGGGTAATCTCTGGTAGATCGGTTAACTTCTGTCTGCCTCAGTTTGCTGGGCTGTAAATGGAGCTAATGGTAATACCCACATTATACAGTTCATGTCAGGATGAAAGGAGATGTTATCGCATGTTAAGCACTTAAAGCAGTGTTTTCAATAGAATGCTGGCTCTTATTGTTTGAGTATTTTTCAGGAATATTTAGAGCTAGCCAATTAAAATGTCTTTCACTAACTTGTAGGAAATTTCTGAAACACTAGGTCAACTATTATAGGAGTTACAGTAGCTAAGGCTGATGGTTAGACCCCACTGATGATACCTATTAAAATATTTCCCAGAATGCAATTATGGATGCTAAGATTATTTGAAGACAGTTTTTCCTACTTGTATGAGCAGTAAGCAAATTTACTAAAATTTGGTCTAGTAAACTTGCTCTCCATGTTGCTCACATGTAAAATAAGCAGTTTTTATGGCCTGTTAGTGATATGCGTGATAAACAGTCATTTGAAAGAGTCATAGACCTAAATAAAATGCCTTGCTTTACTGTAGATTTCTTAATGTAGACCCTGTGGCTATTCCATTTGATACTGAACAATAAATATTTGCTAATTTATTTTAAAAATTTCTTCAAAGACAGAAGGGAAATTTCTGCTTGAAGTCTTGTTTTCTTTTAGCAGAGCAAATATTTGCCTTGGTTAAAGAAACAATGTTTGAGTTTCAGCTTTCCATTTTGGCAACTTAGATGGTATCATCATGCTGTTTTTTATTGGTTACTTTTTTTTAGAGAGAGGGAGACATAGTATTAAACTAATATTAACACTAACAGCCTGACTTTCTTTATTAGGACTGTCGTATAAATACTAAAAATAGCCTGAACACAAACAAGGGGGCTGGTGTGTCACTGTATTTTTTCAAGGACCAATAGAAGAGAAAAAACATTGCAATTAAATTTTATTCTGATATCTTGCAGCATTTACTCTCAGGTAGAAAGGCCTGGACTGTTTTTCTGTTTTGTACTCTTTAAGTGAATCACATAATGAAGTTCTGCCTGATGGTTCATTGTATATATACAGCTTGAAAGCTAATATCCATGCATAAAAGAATTTTCCCCACGTTTTTCATGAAGATGTCTTTTTCCATAACTGAAGCTGCTGACTTAGTTGATAAAATGTTTTTTTATGTTGATCAATAATTGCAAGTGAGTAGTTCCATTTGAAACTAAGTAACATCATAAAAATCATTGAACCAGATCAAGATAGAATTTTTCAGATGGTTTATCAAGATTCTCTCTGTAGTCCACATTGTTCTGATTTGTCCCAATAGCAGAAAAAGTAATGAATCGCTGAACAAAACATTTATTAACCCCACTGTGTGCAAGCCATGAGCCTCTTTGATAATTTTTTTGCAAAATATGCCATCACTGAAAAATAATTTTGTAGAAAGTAGAGGAAAAATAAGTAGTTCTGCTGGAATATATAAATGTGCAAACAGTCACTTTAGAAGTACCACCCTTGTATGGGAGCTCACCCACTGATGACTAAAGCTCTGAATTTCTGTCTGGAACAACTTTAGCATGTCAGTGATCCTCTTAAACGTGTGACAGTCGACGGATGACTAAAGCTCTGAATTTCTATCTGTTGGTGTCTATTCAGACTTTGTTCAGGTAGCACTCCTAGAGATTGTTAGGTCAGTGTCTGTTAAGCCATATCTTCCCTTTCATATCCTTATGCAATTGAGTTTTTAAAGCTAAATGTAAGATCATTATTTTAACCCCTATTATATTTCTGATTTGGGCTCATTATTTAGATGATTATCTAATTTTTTTCTATCTAAACTGTTGACTAACAGAAATTAACCTACAGGGGCCAGCCCGGGGGCTTTACCGTTAAGTTCGCGTGCTCCGCTTCTGTGGCCTGGGTTTGCAGGTTTGGATCCAGGGCGTGGACCGACCCACTGCTTGTCAAGCCATGCTGTGGTGGCGTCCCACATAAAGTAGAGGAAGATGGGCACGGATGTTAGCCCAGGGCCAGTCTTCCTCAGCAAAAAGAGGAGGATTAGCAATGGATGTTAGCTCAGGGCTGATCTTCCTCACAACCACAACAAAAAAGAAATTGACCTGCAAATAGCTTCAGTGTTTGTTTATTCATTCATCATTTGGTGAAGGTAAAAACAAGTCAGTTCATGATATACAGAAAAAATTTCTCATAGTAATTTAATAATATTACGTATTTTCATTTCCATAATTTATTTTTTATTTATGAGATTGAAACCATAACAGTGCTCTTAATCAGTGCTGTTAATATTTGTGCCAGATTACTGCTGGCAGGTTATTTCCTTATAATTAAGGAAAGTCCACTGATAAGCTTGACAAATGTTATTAAAAAAATAAATTATATCTCACGGTGGTGAGGGTACAGCAAAACTCTGCTTGTGGGAATATAATTCGTACATCCTACCTGAAGGACAACTTGGCAGTATATATCTAAAAGAGAAAACGGGAATAGGAACTTACAGATGAGAGGTTACCCACACAGAGTTGTTGTTGTTTAATTAACTTGTTTTAAGATAATTGTAGATTCACATATAATTGGAAGAAAAAATATAGAGAGATCCCACATACCCTTTACCCAGGTTCCCCAATGGTAACATCTTGCAAAATTATACAGTCATACTTTGCTTAACAATGGGGCTGCATTCTGAGCAATGCGTCATTAGGTGACTTCATCATTGTGTGAACATCATAGAGTGTACTTACACAAACCTAGATGGTATAGCCTACTACACACCTAGGCTACATGGTACTAAGCTTATAGGACCACCGTTGTATGTGTGGTTCATTGTTGACCAAAATGTCGTCATGCAGCACGTGACTGTAGTACACTGTCACAAGCGGGATGCTGACATTGATGCAGTCAAGATACCGAACATTTCCATCACCACATGGATCCCTCATGTTGCCCTTTTATAGCCACATCTATTCCCTCCCACCTCTTCTCCCTCCTTACCTTCTGGAAACCACAAATCTGGTCTCCATTTCTATAATTTTATCATTTCAAGAATGGTTGAGTACTTTTCAGCCACAACCTCTTTCTCCTCTGCTTCTGGGATTCCACTGACATGAATGTCACATCTTTTATTGTAGTTCCACAGGCCCCTGAGGCTCTGTTGATTTTTTTTTTTTTTTGGTTTATTTTCTATTATTTAGATTGGGCAATTTGTTTTGTTCTATGTTCCACTTCACTGATTCTTTCCTTTGTCCCCTTCATTGATCTCATCCACTGAGCTTTTTATTAGTTATTATATTTTTAAGTTCTAAAATTTCCATTTGGTTCTTCTTTGTATATTCTATGTCTTTGCTGAGACTTTCTGTTTTGTTGCTACAGCCTTCTAATTTTTCATTTTCAGCTGTGTTAGAAATTGCTCACTGAGGCATTTTTGTCATGGCTGATTTAAAATCTTTATCAGATAATTCTAATATCTCTCTTATCTAGGTTTCGACATCTGTTGATGATCTTTTAGTTCAGTTGGAGATCTTCTTGGTTCTTGGTGTTATGTTATGGTCTTGGGTCTTAAACTTTCTGTTTTAACTGGATCTCTGACACCACGTTGGCAGAGGAAGCGAGGGTGCTACCGGATGGAAGTAGAGGTCCCAGTTCCCCACTCAGCCTCTCATGACACCTGAGGGGGACGCTCCTCACTCCTGCTGGGTGGGAGTGGGAGTTGCAGCTCTCCAGGTGGTCTCTACTGACACCATGGTGAAGGCAGCCGCGTTACCGCTGAGCGCTGGTGAAAATCCTGACTCTCCATTAGGCCTCTCTGACACCACCCCTCAGGAGAGGAGGGGGGCAACTCGTTACTGCTTGGTGGGGGTGCAAGTCCAGACTCCCCACATGGTCTCCGCTGACACTGTGAGCAGGGGCCTTAGTGTTGGCTGGTGGGATGAAAGTTTGGCTCCCTGGTTGGCCTCTCTGATATCTACCTGGCAGGGGTATTGGTACCTTGTTATAGGCTCACGAGGGTGGAAATCTAGGCTCCCCTTTCGGTCTTTCTTGGCATGAGTGGGGACTACAGCTTTTTTCTGTGGTGTTTGGTTAGAGTAGAGTGGTTATTGTTTAAAAGTTTTCCATCTTGCCAGGCTGCCCCTTTCCTGGCCCTTTGGCTGAAGACAGCTGGCTTTTCTTAGGGCTTTGTCTCTTCCTGTTGGTGTTTCTGGGTAGCCAGTTCTCCAGTATCCAGACTAGGGTAAGAAGAAAACCCAGAGAACTTACCACGGTGTTGTTCCTCGGGTCCCAGGGTCCACAACAGTTCTGCTCTCTCCTCTCTCCTCTCTCCTTTCAGTCTTCTTATGTATGTTTTATATACAATGCCCAGGGTTTTTAGGTGTACTGATAAGGAACAGGGAAAAGTATGTCTATTCCATGTTCCCATGAGTCTGCATAGTGTTGCAGGAATGTATGAATTATTTTCCGGTTTAGTTTCTTATCTCCACCCTTCCCTCCCCTCACCTAGTTATTCCCCCACCCCCTTCTAGATTTCCAGATTCTCTTGAAAAATTAGAAGTTCTGGCAGTTCAGGACTTGAATACTCACAATATCAGTTCCCCATTAAATCTTCCAACTGAGGTCATTGTTAGTTACCATTTATCTTTGGTGCTTGTGGTGTCACTTGCCCACTTGACTGGTTTATGATAACTGCTTGGCCCTGGAAGGCAGTGTGGTTTATGTGATGCAAACTATTGAAAATGTTCACGCTCTTCGACTTGGTAGTCAACTTCTAGGAATCTACCCTAAGGAGCTAATTAGAGGTGCCAACAGAGATTTATATCAAGAATATTCATTACAGGATTGTTTATATAATTGCAAAAAAATGCACAGAGCTGGAATGAAAATATCCAGGTATGCTAGAATACAATGATGTTATTTAAAAATCACATTTAAAAGAATATGACATGGGAAACATTCATAATAAATGAAAAAGTAGGATATGAAACTGTTTATACAGTATTATCCCAGACCTTTATAAATCTTTCTCAGCTTCTGGAAGAAAATCCACTAATATACCAACAGTATTAACTCCAGGTTTTAATTTTCTTCTGTATATTTTTCTGTACTTTATGAATTTCTACCGTGAATTACTGTTATGATCAGGAAAATAAAATCTCTTAAAATGTTTAAGAATGCTCTTGAAAATGTTTTCTGCTATTAAATGAGATGTAAAAAAAATTATATGTGAGTCATTTGGGGGTATTCTCTGTGTAGAGAGAGACATATTTTATACATACACGTATATGCATATAGTATAATAAATGGAATATTTCATTCTTTTTGCTAGGAATTGTGTATTTTGATAGCAGAATGCTACCCGCATATCATAAGGGTTAAAGTGATGAGGAAATGATTGAAAGATGGTCTCCAGCTACTGACTTTTATACGTGTTCAATTTGGATAGGACTCCTAAGGAGAAAATTCTGACGACTACCAAAAAGAAGGCAACAGTGTTAGCTGTCCTCACATCATTAATGCTGTCTTATGGATTTAACGTGTTTTAAGAGCTTGTATTTAATTACTCTTTGGAAAGTTCTCATTTCTTTATAACTTCAGTCATTATCATGAATGATTGCAGGATGCTATGAAGAGATAAGCTCAGATTTTCCACTTGTGTAATAAGGATATTTAAAAGAAACATAGATAGGTATTTTTCTGGCACCAGTTACAGGACCTTGCTGACCTAATTATTTATCTTTTGTTTAGTTTGACCAAGCGGCTGATGCTGAGTTATCCTGGATTACTGAAACAGAAAAGAAATTGATGTCTCTGGGTGACATCAGGCTTGAGCAAGACCAGACCTCTGCTCAGCTGCAGGTTCAAAAGGTGAAGAAGTACATTTCCAATTGCATCTAAATGATTTGCTAGTGCACTCTAAGTCTAGAAAATGTGCTTGCGTGATTTACTTTGCAAGAGCCCTCTCGTGTAACTTGGTATTTTTAACTACGTTGCCTAATTGTTTTCATTTTAGTAATACACGCTCTTTTTTTTTTTAATCTTTATTTTGGTAAATCACAGACATTCACCATGGAGATCTTGAGACACAAGGATATTATTGATGAACTTGTTAAATCTGGACATAAAATCATGACCACATGCAGTGAAGAGGAGAAGCAATCAATGAAGGTATCATCTTGTCTGTGTGACTGGTAGTGAGACTCTTGAATAAATGCCATGTGTTGAGCTTTCAGCCCTAGAAAAGCACTTTTCCTTTATCCACAGCTGCCATTTAAACAGCTAAATCATTAGTCTTCAATAAGGCATTTTTGAAGCTTACAGAATAACAGTGAAAGGAATATTCCTTAAGGGAATCACCCCGGGGACAATCTTTCTTAATAGACAGAAAAGCTATTAAGGTTTGAGCCCTTGACTAACTGGCACATATTAAGTATTTAATTAATGTTAGCTGTATTATTTCCATTACTGTCAGTATAAATTGTTATTATGTATGTCAACTTGTTTATATGCTTCAGGAACATTTGGGCCTCTTGAACTGAAATAAAAACCAAAATATGTGGTTCTCACTAATGCAGAAATCCATTCTGTATGAAGTAAGCTGTATAGGAAAAAAATGAGCTGAGTAATTAAGGAAGCCTCTCTAGTTTATGTAGTTTTAATGATCCTTTATATTGATGGAAAACCAGCCACAGTAAAAATGTTTAGGTCAATTCACATTCAGACATCTGAGCAACCTAAATAAATTAGTGTATATTAATGCTTCTGGTAGGAAGATATCCCCGTGGCAAAAACATTATACAAATGTCTATGCCTAAGACCACGTTTTAAAGAGTATGCCCTGCTTTTAAAGTATGCCATAGACAAAGTAATTGTGTGTACACTATATATTGATACTTTCTCTCTTTTATTTATGCTCTACAATGGCAATTTACTTGTTTATAATTCAGTCTTTTCTTTATTGTTTTTGCAGATTGTGATGTGAAAAACACAGATCATCATGAAATAATTTCTGTCATTCTGTAGTTTATTAGATTACTATTGTGCTTTATCTTCTGCTGTTAGTTTATGATGTGAATTTATACCATAATCTAGATCACTGTGACTGCCCCATAAAATCAATGGACAGCATAGTATTCTACTTTGATTCTAATGTATATATATAATTAATTTTGTTGACTAGCACTTCCTCTTACAATTTCATTAGCGAAAGGTAGTCTATTTTTTCGAGAAAGTAATGTAAATGTTGCTAGACTCATATGAGGTTTGTTTTCTAACCAAGAAGACTTATAAGAATGGCTGGAGAATTTTGCTTATTATTTTTGGAAAGCTCAGTGTCTTACTCATAAAAACTGGAGGGCTTGCTTATTTATTTATATTTTGGTTTTTTAATATTTTTTTGAGAAGTTCTCTGTCATTAAATTCTATGATTTTTAATGACTGCATAGAATTCCATTATATGAATGTATCATAATTTAATAGCCTAATCTCTAATTGTTGTACTTTTAAGATGTTTCCACATTTTTGCTATTTTTTACATTTATATTTTTTTTATTGTGTTAAGAACACTTAATGTTAGCATATGGTGGAATATTATTCAGCCCTAAAAAGGAAGGAAATCCTGCCATATGTGACAACATGCACGAACCTTGAGGCCCTTTCTTTAATATAAAATAAACTTTTTTGTACATAGAAACAGTTAAAATCTAAGTAGCTTTTATTGATTTATTCATTTAACATACATTTGTCGAGTGTCTACTCTGCACCAGGCTTCTAGTGCTGGACAAAACATTCTGGAGTACATGTGCTAATTGGCCTGCCTGACCAGTTAAACACATTTCATCATTTTAATTTCTAGAAAAAACTGGACAAGGTATTGAAGAACTATGACACCATCTGCCAGATAAACTCAGAGAGGTATCTACAGCTAGAACGGGCACAGTCCCTGGTTAACCAGTTCTGGGAAACATATGAAGAGCTTTGGCCATGGCTGACAGAAACACAAAGAATCATCTCGCAGCTTCCTGCCCCAGCCCTTGAATATGAAACTCTAAGACAACAGCAGGAAGAACATCGGGTAAGCTCGGTGTCAAAGAGAATGTTGTATTTCCCATTAAAAGAGAATCATGATTTTTCTGGTGTTTTTTAATGTGGTTAGACACCTTACATGATTAGGACATGTTAGGAATATTGTGTTCTGGTCTGTATAATTTGCTTACCTCATAGTTGCTTGCCTGTTACCCAGGGTTACAGTGAGAAGTCTACCCATTGAGAAGACTCATGCAGGTAGACCACACTGTGTGTCATTAATTATGTCACAGCTTTTATAGAATATTATGCAGCATAAACTGTCTGGGTACAAAAACAAAATTCCCATTTTAAAATATTAGAGAAATAAGCTTTTAAGTACTTTCAGTTAATGCATGTTGAATTGCTTTTAATTTACACACGTTGACTGTTTTATACTTTATATGTAGTGGTTAGAGCCATCTAGAATATAAGCGAAGAATAGAATAGAAATATATGAAAGTAACATTGTACAGACAAGGCCATTGAGCTTGGATGAAGTGTACAATATAACAAATACATCAAAATAGCAATATGATGAAAGCTGGCTCTATGAAAAGCAAAAATGCTGAAGTATAAAGACAAATTGTTCCCCTTTTTTTTCCTCCTTATGTTGTTGGAACTCTTTTGAAGTTCCTTGTTCCTATAAGCATGTGAGTAAACTAGAGAGTATTTTTATATCTAGAAAAATATCATATTTTAAACATAGCTAAAATGGCTTTGTGAAGCCCTCATTTCGGCAGTCATTTAAATGTTAACGTAGCTTAAAATTTTGCGAGGATTTGAGTGAGAAAGGGTTCAAGACTGTCAGAAAAAAATCTGGAGTTCTTGCTATTTATGGACTTATGAACCTAATTACTCTCCCAGATCTGTACAAGATGTACTCTGAGACCAATCGTGTGTGTGTGTGTGTGTGTGTGTGTGTGTGTGTGTGTGGCTTAACTCAGGGTAAATTGCATCACTGTTTGAAGTATTTGAAGTATGTGACATACTTATTAATCTTGTTTGTTTACTTTTTGATGTATTGGCATTGAAGAATATCTCTAGCTGAAGTATTTATTTAGAAAGAGTTTTAAAGAACACTTTAATGCAAAATGGAAGTTTTATGGAGTTCTATCTAAATCATTCAGCAGGAGAAAGATTTACAAACTAGTTAGAATTGAATTTAATTTTGATATAAATGTTTATTTATGGCAGAAGTCCTGATGCTTACCCACTGAATGATTTTTAATATAAAATATTTCATGGATTATTTTTTTCTGCTCTGAGGTGAGATTTGAGTAGCTATGTTTCTGGCATAGCATCAAATAGTATGGAAAAGATCATTATTGAAGTGAAAATTTCAAAATTAATTTTATCTTAATATATAATTAAATATATAAATTAATTTAATAATTAATAAATAATTTTAGATAGATAAATAAAAACAAAGTTAATTTTCCTTTTTTTGCATAATCTTTCAGCTCTCAAAACAAAGTTATGATTTTATGTATGAAGGGAACTACAAAAACTTTATAGCCAGGTCTTCAAATTGTTCAAACTAAATTGTTCACAATAATTGCAGTCTTCTAGAATGGCATTTCTTCTGCAGCTTTACAACATCCTCTTCGGCTATTTTGGGGAACATCTTCTAGTTCATTCTAGCCAGGAATGAAAAATGACTCCAAGAGCCATGTTACCAAATAGTAGATATCTTGAAGCCACGTGAAGTACCTCCAGCATGACTAGACTCATGACAGTATGTTGCCAAGAATCATTTTGTTACATTTGAGGCAAAAGACATCTTTTATGGAGCCCTTTCTCCATGCACACACACACCCAAGTAGACATCTAGTAGGTATTCTCTTTTCTGTCCTGGAATGGTCTAAAAAGACTTTTCTCTACTTCCCGAGGAAAGGTGTCTTGTAGTGGTGCTGCGCAGACGAGATCTACTGTGACTCTAGCAACTCAAGAAATCTCAGCAGAGATCTCTCATTTTCATGGAGTCTGTTGATAACTCAGAACGTGAGCTCGTCTTACAAACATGCCTGATGGAACATTGAAACCAGAACATGTCTAACATGTTTCTTTCCGTGAGATTGTGTATTAGCTGATATTACCATCACCACCTCCATTCTGTAAAGCACCCGGATGAGCTAATAATAGGAAACAAAAATAAGAAAATCTTGGGGGTGGCCCAGTGGCATAGCAGTTAAGTTCACGCGCTCCGCTTTGGCGGCCTGGGGTTCACAGGTTCTGATCCTGGCGCAGATCCCGGGCGCAGACTGACGCACTGCTTCTCAGCCATGCTGTGGTGGCATCCCAAATATAGTGATGGAAGATGGGCACAGATGTTAGCCCAGGGCCAGTCTTCCTCAGCAAAAAGAGGAGGATTGGCAACGGATGTTAGCTCAGGGCTATTCTTCCTCGCAGAAAAAATAAAGAAAATCTCAACCTGGACTCCCCGGGAGCTAGATTGCAGAATGATCCTCCCACATTCTTACGTGCAGCATGTTAGATTAGATCCTCCTTTTTTTTTCTGAGTTGAATTTGTGTTTATTTAGCTCTTTTCCAAAAGAGTTTTGAGATCACCTTCAGAAAAACTTCAAAAATGGTATATTATGTTGGGGATTGTTGATGATGTGATGAACCAATTTCCTCAACAATTTTCAAAATAATTTGTATGACTGATTTTAGTGGGCACTTTCAATAAAAATCCAGGTATGCAACCTTCCTGGTGCTTATTCGTGATGAATGATAAGAGATTAGAATATTTGCAGGAGAAGATTGGTAGCTTTTCTCTAAACTGTCTTTCATGAATATAATTTCCTAATAAAAGAGAAACTTTTACTAGGGGCTGGATAGCAAACAGTTTAGAGATATACCTTCTAGTGAGGACAAGAAACTGCTCATTAGGGACCCTACTGAAGAATGGGGTACAAGTGGAAGGCCTGTAGGTTGGGGACATAGTGAGTTCAGTATCCTTTTATGTAACATGACCCTTGGCTAATATCTTGTCAAAATGTACTGCTCTTGGTATGAAATGTGTGATGAACTGGGATTCATTATTTCACTCAGTCAACATTTTTGTGTGTACCCTTCAAGGAACTTTGTCATGACCAGGCTGTTGTTTAATCTTTGTGTCAGGGGCATCTCTTCCTGGCAAAGAATTGTATGAGCCATCCTGTGTTAAATGCCTGGTGATGGGGAGGGTGTTTGTTTGGAGGTTCTTGCCAGCTGGACGCTTTGGGGGTGTAGACAGCTGTAATATGGAGGTGTGACCCTGAGATCCTGAGAAGCTGTTTGGTTTGTTATAGCAACTGCGAGAGTTGATCGCCGAACACAAGCCTCATATAGATAAGATGAACAAAACTGGGCCGCAGTTGCTGGAATTGAGCCCAGGGGAAGGCTTTTCTATCCAAGAGAAGTATGTGGCAGCTGACACCCTTTACAGTCAAATCAAAGACGATGTCAAAAAGCGAGCAGTGGCACTGGATGAAGCCATTTCTCAGTCTACTCAGGTAATTATTTACACCAGAAATGTGTTCAGCTTCTTCGGAACTGCAGAACATGGAAAGACGTTTTCCTGGAGCTCCTGATTAAATTTCAGCTAAAATTGTTTCACTGTATTAACTCGGAGTATCAATGTCTTTGTGTCTCAGAGGTGCTATTTGCTTGTGTCCAGTCCTTATATTTCTCTGCCTGCATGTAGATACAATAAAAAATAATTTTCAATGACTTAAAAAACATACAATTGTCATCATTATCCAGATATTTAAATGTGTCCATCCAGAGTAGAAGGCAGTGGAAAGTTATTATTAATAGAACACTCCCAAGACGGTAATAAGAAGAAAGACTGTGAATGATGGACTGGATAAGAAGGAAAAAATATAAGGTTGGAAATTGATTTTTTCCCTCTTTTGAAAATATCTTTTTTTAAGAAGTTGAATTTGAAATTACCTACGGATTTTCTGTTTTCAAGGTTTGGCTTTTGTCATTAGATACACTGACATTGGAGTGGTTCGTTATCTGTAATCCCGAGTGATGATTCCTTTAATGTTGAGGATAGTGTAGAATCTACGAATGAACAAGTTTTTCTAAGTTTGTTTCACTGTCTATGGTATTTTTGCAAATAAAAGTTTAAAATTCTTTCATGAATCTGATTATGTTTTTGACCATGAATTAAATACAAACTTCTGTTACAACATCAGGGAAGTTTTTGCTTTGCTTAATTTGTTTAACATTTTTCAGTTCAGGAAACTCATAACTTAAGAAAGCCGTTTAATCTAATCAAAACTGCCCATGAATTTCACATTTAGTACTATAGCTTTTTTAAGATGCCAAAATAATCAGTAAAAGTGAGTAAATCAATCAGTTTTGATAGACAAACACCCAGATTCTATTGAACTTAATTTTTAAAATTAATTTGAACTATAATAACAAAATGAAGCAATAGGTATGATGCTGCTGTCAGGTGGTCCAATTATATAGTAACATATACCATTTCTTAATGAATACACTCAATTATTTGCAAAAAACAGTCTATGTAAATAGTATGATGGAGAGAGGTGCATGTAAGTCGTGATTTTAGCAATGTCTTCATACGCCACCTGGATATAACTCTTTGGATGGATATTTTAACAAAAGGGGCTAAGATTTAGTTCTTGACTATGACATTAAATAGCTGTTTTTCCATTTAAATTTCACATTTGGTATCGCAGATCGTTTCCTCATAAATGATCTCTTTGTTTTGCTACTAGTTCCACGACAAGATAGACCAGATCCTTGAGAGCTTGGAACGCATTGTGGAGCGTTTGAGGCAGCCGCCTTCTATCTCTGCTGAGGTGGAGAAGATTAAGGAGCAGATCAGTGAAAACAAGAACGTGTCAGTAGACATGGAGAAGCTACAACCATTGTATGAAACTCTTAAACAGAGAGGAGAGGAAATGATTGCTCGGTCTGGGGGCACTGATAAAGACATATCTGCCAAAGGTAATAATTTCAGGATAAGGAAACAATTGAACTTTACTTTTAAAACAATTCTAAATGTTCATGCTGTTTACTGACAAGTCCAATTACATATCAGTATGCCAGATTTTAGAAAAGGTATTACAAACATGGCATGTTTGGAGTCGAAGGGATGTGTACGTAAATCCCTTGTTAATGTCTTCCTGTGTTTGTGAAATCAGTTGGTTAAATACATTGTGCCATTTTACAAAAACCACATGTTCTCCGGGCCTTTTAAACCAGTTGGTTAAAGCATAATGCCAATAAGACCAAACCTAGGGATGTTTTTTTCCTCTTTAGCGACTACACTACCTTCCATAATGGGTACTCTATCTCATAGCCACAGAAATGCCAACCACAACCACAGCCAGCCATCTTAAAGATGTGAGCTGGGGGTCAAAAGGAAGAGCATGCACAGAGCTTAGTGGAAATTGATGATAAGAAACAAGCCCAAACATTTCCTGTATTGTTATACTCCTGGGACTGAACAGACATCTTTATTCTTGATTTGGAGAGGATAGAGAATATACTTACGTGGTTATTTCACTTTCTTTGGAATTAAGGCCAGCCTTGGTGAACTTAAGACGTGGTGAGCTTGAGACTACTCTGAGCTCACTTACCTTGTGAGCATCCACTTTTGTCTGGAAGAGCCTTGGTTCAGGAGGAGCAGGACACCCTCAGATCTTGCATTGGTCTGGAATAGGTCGTTGGGCCAAGTGATACCCACTAGACTGGGGTCAACCAAAATTTAGTCCAGTTTTCTGTGTGAACTAAAATGTTTTGCTTTATTACTTAAATAGCGCTAACGTACTGCCTTTTGGATATTGTTTTGCTCCATAGCTGTTCAGGATAAACTTGACCAAATGGTTTTCATTTGGGAGAACATACACACACTGGTGGAAGAAAGGGAAGCCAAACTCCTGGATGTAATGGAATTAGCAGAAAAGTTCTGGTGTGATCACATGTCCTTGGTGGTCACCACTAAAGATACTCAAGATTTCATCCGGGATCTGGAGGATCCTGGAATTGATCCCTCAGTAGTAAAACAACAGCAAGAAGCAGCAGAGGTAAGCAGCATATCTCATTGAAGGTTAAAAAATAAGTTGTAGTATAATGAAGACTGGGTTCCTTTGGTAAATATTCAGAATTATTCTATTAAAATTTATATTTGATTCTGAAAGTGGAATGCATAGTGATAGTAGGAGATAGACTACACCCTCAAATTGCACTTGGAGAGCGTATATTTTAAAAGATTCTCTCCATCCCCACTGCTTGTACCTTATTTCAGGGCCTCATTATCTCTCTTTTTTTTGGTTTCTAAAGTAATCCAAAGTGAGATCCTCGCTGCAGAATCTCTTTCCTTGCCAGGCCCCTGACCTTGTGCTGCTGGTCATCTCTATAGATCTGCTCATGTTGTGTTGCTGCTTAAACCCCCCAGAGGCACCCACTGCCAACTGCATTAAGTCCACACTCTCTAGAATAGGGTTCGGCCTTTTCCAGCCTAGCCTTGACCATATCTGTGTTTCCAGCCATTTTTTTCCCACTGTTCCTTTACCAGGCTTCTCTGCTGGTGATTACAAAGTCACTTTCCCCAAAACTGCTGTGCTGTAGTCTCTAGCATAGGTATCTTTGCACATTTTATTCCCTCACCCTAGAATGTCCTTCCTGCCACTCTTCTGGAAAGTCCCACTCAAACTTCAAGGTTCAATTGGATTGTTACCCTCCATATAAAATCTTTTCTTGTATGTCTTAGTAGAGTCTGTCCGTGTTCTCGTAATACATTCCTCATGCAAAGGACTCTACACACAGTGTGACTTGCCATTGGTTATGCCTCTGTCTTTGCTAATGAACTCAGAGCCCTTGAGCGGAATAGTCGTGTCTATTTAGGGCTTGGTTCATGCTTCATAAATGCTTCTTGAATGAATAAATATATTTAACCAAGAAAATGAAAGCAAAGGTAGAATACTGCATTTCTGTCATAGTTTTTTGGTAGTTTATATGTCCTAGGGTAAAAATGTAAATCCAGACCTAGATTATTATCCTAAATCTGCTAAACAAATACATTAATTTGTGTGAAGTCTTTGAACTCATATTTTATTTATGTCTATTTTAAATGTGTATTGTGAAACTAGTTGGTTTGAAAAACAAAACGTCTTTCTGTGCTTTTCAGTATTGTTGATATTTTTTTAAAAACTTGTTCTATTTCTTACATGGAATTATTTCGTTTCTTTTCTTTTCTTTTTTTTTGGTGAGGACCAGCCCTGAGCTAACATCCGTTGCCAATCCTCCTCTTTTTGCTGAGGAAGACTGGCCCTGGGCTAACATCCGTGCCCATCTTCCTCTACTTTATATGGGACGCCGCCACGGCATGGCTGACAGGCAGTGCGTCAGCGGGTGCCTGGGATCCGAACCTGCAAACCCCGGGCTGCCAAGCGTGGACTAAAGCGCTGCGCCACCAGGCGGCCCCTGGAATTATTTCTTAAATATTGTCTTTATAATAAACATTTGACATTTATTACTCAAAGGATACTATTTTTTCTTTAAAATATTTCTTGTGTTCTCTTGTTGAAAAAATTTATTGCATAAACAGAGAAAAAAGAAAGAAGAAAATAAAAATTGATCATAATTCCACCTCCTAGGAATAACTACTGTTAATGTCTGTGTGTATCTTTTTAGTTTCCATGTGGTTTTGCTTAAAACTCTAAGGTTGCCGTTTCTTATTCTAGACCATACGGGAGGAAATAGATGGACTACAGGAAGAGCTGGATATGGTTATTAACCTGGGTTCTGAACTCATCGCCGCGTGTGGGGAACCTGATAAGCCCATTGTCAAGAAGAGTATAGATGAGGTACAACTGGTGTATTTTCTGCTCTTATCAGAATATCGTTTTAAAAATATTTTGTTAATTAAAGCATATTTGATAGAAGTAGCTGAAAACTTAATGTATGACACTTAAGGAGTTCTAATATTATATTATAGTTAAATTCAGCATGGGATTCTCTCAATAAAGCTTGGAAGGACCGGGTCGACAGACTGGAGGAGGCGATGCAGGCTGCCGTTCAGTACCAGGATGGACTGCAGGTAAGGGGATTATGGTGTGTCTGCTGGAAGGAAGAATCCTGCTAATTGATGTCTACAAATTTACGCAGTGGCGTCACCCCAGGGCTGCAAGTGTGTATGCAATTAACTTTTAGAAGGTATATCTGACACTTGAGTATGTATAGATTTATATACACATCTAAATACATTTTTACATGCACATTCAGAAAATTTACTTTGAAAAGAAATATTTTAATTGTTTTTAAGTGAAAATAAATGTTCCCACACAGTATTTTTCATAAATGGCTCAGCACCAGACAGTGAAATGGAACTGAATCTGAGTTCTATTCTAAAGTTGAGTGGAATAAGATGAAAGGAATAAACATTATCTAAAAATATCACTAAGTTAAACTAAAGTCAGAAGTAAAGAAATTTGATTTGGAGCCAGAGTTCCCCAGGAACTAAAATAGATTTCTATTTTATTAGGTCATAATCTGATGTGTAAAAAGTGTTTTCTTCTTTTCCATATATATAATTCCTTTTAATAGTTGTTTTTCACATCCCTGAGGGTTCTCGTTCAGTTCCTTAACCATTTTTTGTTTCTTTTTTTTAAATATTAAAAATTCTCTTGTCATTTGAGGCCAACTCAGGGATATTTCTCTCCCTACCTTCCTTAACTTTATTCCATTTCCTAACAGGCTGGCAAGAGTTTAATCTTTCATCCCTCCTGCCATATGGAAAAAGCCTTTCTAAGTATTTCCATAACACCAAGTGAATATTATTTTTAAAGCTCAGATGAGAACATCTTTTCCTTTTTATTATGCCACTCCATTTCTATATTTGTAAAAATAAATATCACAAGCCAGGTATTATGCCAACTGAAAAGTGTTTTGAACTTTGGAAATATATGAAAAAATTCACTACAAATAACACCTTATTATAACTTTCCCCCTTCACCCCTCTCCTTTTTGTTTTTAACCAAAGTGATAGTTTATTGGTTAGGTATCAATGGCCAATATTTAATTAGGCCAGCCGTCAGTCTGTGAGGCCAGCTCATGATGTCTTTGTACCTTTGGTGAGTCATTGTGTGGTGCCCTCTTCCTCAGCTAGAGATGGCACTGCCACCACCTGCAGCCATTGGCCCTCAGGAGCTGTTAACTGTAGGAGGTCACAGGTCAGACACCGTGACTTAAACAGTCTCATTACCACTGCTAGGTTAGTAGCATCACCTTTGGGAATGAAGGGCAAGTTGATTTGTTTTCAATAGCTATGGCTAGATGTTGAAAGCTCCAGAGGTTTCAAGATTTGATTGTAAAGTAAAATGAATTTTATTTCCCAGGTTGCTGCCTAAGTTCTTAGGGTTTATTCATGCTAACTTTAAATTACCAGATATTTTCCAAGGTTTTTTTCCCCCTACTATGTGGTCTGGCAACTTCATTAAAGTACAAAAATAATTTTGTGTATTTAGTACCTGAAAAAAATGTGAGTTGAGTCTTTTTAGAATGTTTATATTACCGAAAAAGAACAAGTAAAAGGGGAGATTTTGAAGTCTATATTGCAGTTCAGAATAATAGCCTTAATGTTAATCATCATATATGCAAGATTTTAATGTTAATCTAAATAATACGTAAGAGTTTAATTGAGCCAGGTATTTTCCTCAAGTGTCCAACAATAAACTTCTTGATTATTTGAATAAACAGATGGGTTCAAATATTTTTCCTTCACTATATTTACACAGTCTGCCTTTTAGGAGGACATAAGAGAGCATGGAGATTTTATTTCATGTGATTGAATTTATAAAACTTTTTTTCAAATGGACTTTTTTTTTTAAAGTTTTTAGTAATCTAAGATTCTATTCAAAATAGAATTTCCTTTGCAAACTTGGATGCAGAATTGGAGGTTCCATCCATTTTGTATTTGGGATAACTATTTCAGTATGTTACTGCTTTTACTTATTTAGGTGAACCATCTTAATTATTTGTAAAATAGGCTCTTATGTAATATCTTTATAGATTTATGATTGTACTTTTCTATAGCACTTGAGATATTGTGGCAATTTCAGATGTACCATTATAATAACATAGACTAATGTGTTTTTCAGGCAATATTTGACTGGGTAGATATTGCAGGTGGTAAATTAGCTTCGATGTCTCCAATTGGAACAGATCTTGAAACTGTCAAGCAGCAGATTGAAGAGCTAAAGGTATGGGTACAGGCTAACTAATTTATCAGAGATCTTTGCACTTTTAAGTTCTTGATTCATGGGATTCTTTACACAAGTTTATTTATTTTATATAATTATAATTAAAGTATTAATTTTGATTGTGAAACTGATTTAATATAGTGCCTGTATGTAATAAGCAGTATGTAAGTGCTCATTAAATAAATAATATAAAATACTAGTAGTTTTCTTATTAAATCAATGCTTGTTCATTATAGAAAAATCAGAAAATACAAATAAGCGAAAAGGTAGCTTTTTTAAAGCTACCCCAAATGTTATGTACTCACAGGCAGCCACTCTTGAGATTTGATTACAGCCTTTCAGATTTCCTCGTGTTGGGGCAGGATGAGGTATGGGTGTGTGTGTGTGTGTGTGTGTGTGCTATACGTATGTAGATGATACTGTAAGAGTTTTTATAACTTTGTTATTCAGTCGTGTAGTATTGTCATCAATACACATGCAACAAAGTTTTTATTTTCTTCATTATATTCAGTGTAACTCATTTAGTCTAACAGGTTAAAGGAGCATCTATGGTATAATGGTGTTTCCCAAAATGTTTGTTTTGTAAATGTTTGTTGTTTTCCATCTGCTTTCTTCTGTAATTTTTTCTTTTACGGTTCTTGATCTCCAGCTGTGAAAATGGCTGCACTGTTTCCTCTTTAGAGCATTCCTCTGTGCTGATGATCATTTATCAAAGTGGGATCAGCTATTTCCTTCCTAATTTTAAGTCTCCATCCACAGAGACATCACACTATTTTCAATGAACTCTACTAGATTTTTATATAAAATTATTACCTGGGTTTAAAATTTTTGCATTTTCATCTCCAAGTATGATAGAGAATATTTCATTTAGAAAAAAAAAGTTTCCTTTTTAAGAATTTATGATTTTTCTTTCTTTTTTTTTACTTTATCTGATCATGTAGTAAACACGTGATATACTTTATGTACAATCACAGGTGTGGAGGAGAATTTATTTTGGATATTTGCATCTGTCTCTGTGGTTTTCTTATGGTAGGCTGGTTAGGAGTGCTCTCTCTGAAACAAGTTGTCTGCGATTATGTCCCAGTTCACCCACTTACTAGCCAGATGACCTCAGGAAAGTTATCTAACTGGTGTCACTTCTGTGTCCTTAGCTTACACTGAGGATAAAATTATTTTCTTTAAGTTTGTTGAGAGTAATTTGAACATAGCAAGTGTTCACTATACCTTAGTTATTTTTTAATTATTGTTTCCATATGTTTTAAAAAAGTTAAGGGACTGCTTAGCCATTATTTATTTACAGTTTAATTATTTGCTATTACAGATTAAATAAATATTTTATGAAAGGACAGTGTCCTATTACAAGCAATCATCCACTAACCTGTGTGGGTTGGCAAAACCGAGATAATTAAATATATTTCAGTAAGCACCAGGAGAGAGAATAATGTTATTCTGAGTCAGCAGTGGGTGAGGCATAGGAATAACTAAATATTAATGAACACAGCACAGCTACAAAAAACATAAAATGTTTAGTAGATGCAGGAAATATTAACTTGAGTTTCTTAATGATATTTTTTCTGGGTTTCGTATATGTCAATATATATTTTATTTTCTTCTTCCCTATAATTTGAAAACTCACTTATTGAATATATATAATTAGACACTGGAATAAGTTCACCCTTGAAATTTGTTAATTTTTTAATTGTAGGACCAAAAGTGAAATCAAAATTATAAAATAGAAACATCTTTCAGAAAACATTGAATTAAGAGAAAAGATTTTCCTTATCTTTTTTAATCTATAATTCTTTCATCAGTAAACCCTGTGTTAGATTTTTATTCCTCTTCACCCCTCCCCATAAGAAGTGTGAATTAGAATACAGATCTAACCCATAGAATTTTTTTGTTGTAAGGTTACTGATTTATAACAAATTTGCCTTGTATATCTTTTTTTAAAAAACAGCAATTTAAGACAGAGGCCTATCAACAACAGATAGAAATGGAAAGACTGAACCATCAGGCAGAGCTTTTGCTGAAGAAAGTGACAGAAGAAAGCGACAAACACACCGTTCAAGACCCATTAATGGAACTGAAGTTGATATGGGATAGTCTGGATGAGAGAATTATCAACAGACAGGTAAATGCCAAGACTTTTGTTCAGAAATATATGAAATTTCAATTTCATAGATGAATGTAAAATAATTATTAAAAAAAGTAAAATTAGGTGATTATGTACATAAACTTTTGAAGCTCCTAAATTCTCTTATTTTGTTAGAACTCCTCCTGCTTCTCACATGCCATTGTTTAACCACAAAGAGTTTCAAACTTAAAGTGCAGAAGAATATGATGATTGGGCTTCACTGGATATGCTTACAGACTTATGCAGCATGGAACAATTGATTTTTTTGCCCTTCTTTTGTAAATGTTTGTCATTCATAATATTGAATATGTAAATGGGTTTTCTTCCTCTCCACTCTTTCTGTAGCATAAGCTGGAGGGTGCTCTCTTAGCACTGGGACAGTTCCAACATGCTCTGGATGAGCTGTTAGCATGGCTGACACACACGGAGGGCTTGCTAAGTGAGCAGAAACCTGTTGGAGGGGACCCCAAGGTCATCGAAATTGAACTTGCCAAGCATCATGTACGTAGCTGTTATTGCGTATTATGTTTCTTCTCTGTTCATTTCCGGTGTCATCAGATTTCTTCTGTTATGTTTCTTCTTTATGTGTTTTTCAAGTTTATGATTTTAACACAAGTCATATTTACCATTGCTAACTAAAGTTTAAGGTACTTAAAACACACTTCTTAAAAGATTATAATCAAAATATTCTGCTCATTGTTTAAGGCAGTTATTATCAAAAACAGCAAGGATGGAAAATTTCTGGCTAAATTTTATTAGGGCTGCATGGCCAACACTGAAGGTTTCAACTCCTGATTATACTTGGATTAATGTAGCAGAGTTTTAAAAGATGTTGGGGATAATCTAAGAAATCATAGATTCAAAATGTTGTTGGACGGCAGGTGTGTGTGTATTTTTCCTCTGGTCACCCTTATCTCCGTGTGTCTGTCACTTGCTGCTTGTTTGGCATGTCTAACAGATGTCTGTCTGTCTGTGCCTCTCTCATTCTGTTGAGGTTTGTCCTGCTGTCTCTGTCTCTCTCCTGCTTTCCACTGGCTTGTGTCTTAGTCCTTTTCTTTCTGAATTAGTTTTAAAAAATATTTGTTACATTTGAGTGAGTTTTTATATGTCGTGCAGTTGATTTAAAGCTTATACATTGAAAATTTTTATCTTGAGATATACGCAAAACAATTTTTTTGTTCTCGTGTCTGTGACACTTTGTTGGTAATTCTTAATAGAAAATTCCCTGTCTCTTAAGTCACTAGGCTCAATGAATGAAAGCTTAAGCTCAGTAGAATTTATCCTGAGATTCAACAATCAGTCGTAGAAGTTTAACATTCATATTAATAGTGGTGTCTTGGGGCCGCCCGGTGGTGCAGCGGTTTAGTCCGCGCTTGGCAGCCCGGGGTTCGCGAGTTTGGATCCCGGGCGCCCGCCGACGCACTGCCTGTCAGTCATGCCGTGGCGGCGTCCCATATAAAGTGGAGGAAGATGGGCACGGATGTTAGCCCAGGGCCAGTCTTCCTCAGCAAAAAGAGGAGGATTGGCAACGGATGTTAGCTCAGGGCTGGTCTTCCCCACAAAAAAAAAAAAAAAAGTGGTGTCTTATTTAAGGTTAGGTTCTAAATCCAGGCTTAAATAAGTTTTCTTTGATTGTCAAATAAAAAAAGTTTGGTTATTTTACGTATTTAATAGCATTTTAAAATAAAAGGTAGATTTTTAGCTCTTTAAGATCATGATATACAGTTTTTGAGTATTGTTGATTTTGTTCTCCTTCTGTCATACTTTTCCCCACAGTAATTGTTCCCTAATTAAAATTTTTCTTCCTCTTTTACCTCCTTCTCTACATATTTATAGTCATCACCCGACCATATCTGATTAAGCAATTGGGACTTATTTTGCATCATTAGTGTTTTTCATTATTTAATGTCTATTACACTATACTTTTTTGCCAAGAGCAATAATGACTAGTCAGACTGACTGCACAGAAACAAAATATGTTTATTCTCATAGTGAGTTTGTAGCATTTACATTTTCATAAACTTAGCAATTGTCCAAAAAGTCACATACATCAGTGACAGAAACTTTGTGGAATGCGTGAGAGGTGGGAAAATGAGGCACCCTGACCCAGTTATTTGGGCAGGGAATGAGTTAGGAACCTTTTACTTCTGTTTATTTATCTTTGAGCAGTTAGAAATGGCTCCTTTTCTCCTTCCATCCCTCAAAGGTCAGAAGTGAAGGGACTTAGAATCGCCAGCACAGTTGCTGGAGGAGGGGGGTGTTCCCGTCCCCTCCCGCTTTCCTCTTTGGCTCCTAGGCTGTGGCTTCCCTGGCGGGACTCAGACCATTTAGAAGAATGAATTTGATAGAATTATCTTTTATATTGTGACCACAAGAATATTTGATTCTTACCTTTTGTGATGTACTTTTTTTTTTTCCTTTTTTTTTTAATTGATGTCTTAGTTTATAACACTGTGGGGTTTTAGTTGTACATTTTTGTTTGTCCGTCACCTTGTGGATGTAACCCTTAACCCCTTGTGCCCACCCCCCACCCCCCTTCCCCTTGGTAACCACCAATCAGTTCTCTCTGTCCGTGTGTTCACTTATATTCCATATATGAGTGAGTTCATGCAGTGTCTGTCCTTCTCTCTCTGGCTTATTTCACTTAACATAATACCCTCTAGGTCCTTCCATGTTGTTGCAAATGGGACAATTGTGTCTTTTCTTATGGCTGAGTAGTATTCCATTGTATGTATATACCACATCTTCTTTAACCAATCATCGGTTGAGGGACACTTGGGTTGCTTCCACTTCTTGGCTATAGTGAATAATGCTGCAATGAACATAGGGGTGCATACGCCTCTTGTGATGGTTGATTTCACATCCATTGGGTAGATGCCCAAGAGTGGTATTGCTGGATCATACGGTATTTCTATTTTTAATTTTTTGAGGACTCTCCATACTATTTTCCATAGAGGCTGCACCAGTTTGCATTCCCACCAGCAGTGAATGAGGGTCCCCGTTTCTCCACAACCTCTCCAGCATTTGTTGTTATTTGTCTCTGTGATTATAGCCATTCTAACCGGTGTAAGGTGATATCTCAGTGTAGTTTTGATTTGCATTTCCCTGATGATTAGTGATGTTGAACATCTTTTCATGTGTCTATTGGCCATCCTGATCTCTTCCTTGGAAAAATGTCTGTTCATATCCTCTGCCCATTTTTTGATCGGGTTGTTTGTTTTTTTGTTGCTCAGTTGTATGAGATCTTTATATATTACTGAGATTAATCCCTTGTTGGACAAACGATTTGCAAATATTTTCTCCCAGCTGGTGGGTTGTTTATTCATTTTGATCCTGGTTTCATTTGCCTTGTAGAAGCTCTTTAGTCTGATGAGGTCCCACTTGTTTGTTTTTTCTTTTGTTTCCCTTGTCTGGGTAGACATGGAATCTGAAAGGATCCCTTTATGTCCAATCTCAATTAGTGTACTGCCTATATTTTCTTCCAGGAGTTTTATAGTTTCAGGTCTCACTTTCAGGTCTTTGATCCATTTTGAATTGATTTTTGTATATGGCGATAGGAGATGGTCTACTTTCATTCTTTTGCATGTTGCTGTCCAATTTTCCCAGCACCATTTATTGAAGAGACTTCCCTCTCTCCATTGTATGTTCTTTGCTCCTTTGTCGAAGATTAGCTGTCCATAGGTGTGTGGTTTTATTTCTGGGCTTTCAATTCTGTTCCATTGATCTGTGTGTCTGTTCTTATACCAGTACCATGCTGTTTTGATTACTGTAGCTTTATAGTATATTTTGAAATCAGGGATTGTGATGCCTCCAGCTTTGTTCTTTTTTTTTTTTTTTTTGCGGGGAAGACCAGCCCTGAGCTAACATCCGTTGCCAATCCTCCCGTTTTTGCTGAGGAAGACCGGCCCTGGGCTATCGTCCGTGCCCATCTTCCTCTACTTTATATGGGACGCCGCCATGGCATGGCTCACAAGCAGTGCGTCCGCGGGCGCCCGGGATCCGAACCTGCGAACCCCTGGCTGCCAAGCGTGAACTAAACCGCTGCGCCACCAGGCGGCCCCCCAGCTTTGTTCTTTTTTTTCAGAATTGCTTTAGCTATTCGGGCTCTTTTGTTGCCCCATACGAATTTCAGTAGTTTTTGTTCTATTACCGTGAAGAATGACGTTGGGATTCTGATTGGGATTGCATTGAATCTGTAGATTGCTTTAGGTAGAATGGACATTTTAACTATATTTATTCTTCCAATCCATGTGCATGGAATATTTTTCCATTTCTTTATGTCCTCCTCGATTTCTTTCAATAGTGTCTTATAGTTTTCATTGTATAGGGCTTTGACCTCCTTGGTTAAATTTATTCCCAGATATTTTATTCTCTTTGTTGCAATTGTAAATGGGATTGTCTTTTTGAGTTCTCTTTCTGTTGTTGATTCTTACCTTTTGAAAGTGATTCCCACTGTTAGCGTATCAAAGTGCATGCTTTGTGTAAAGACCATTCTTTACTCAGTCGATTTTATAGCCTTTGAAAAACACTCCCTCACCAGATACCTCAGAAACTGAGTGAATATGGTCAGAGAAACAGGGATGGCAGATGGTTAGTGCTCGTCAGTGAAGACCGCCCCCTTGCCCCTGTCTGGATTTCCCTCCAGATGTGGGATGTTTTACACAGGATGAGAGATGATGGTCCTGCTCTTTCCTATTGCCAACCCCGAGTCAGTGAGTGTAGAGAAGGATTATCATGGACTCTTACTAACATTACAGGAAGGTTTCTAAAAACATAACCACAGTCTTCTTGAAAGGAAGCTATTACTAAGCTATATTTGTTCTTTAAAGTGTAATTCTTTTCAGTATGAAAAATTGAGTTTTTTAGCCTTGTGCTTGCTTTCTGCACATACCACTCTTGCCCCGTGTTGGTGCATGTAAGTGTTGTTAATCTGTTGTTACATTTCCACTGTGTAATGGAGGAGGAAGGCGTTATTTACTGGGATCCGTAGTAAGCATGTCATGTGTGTATTTTCTGGTGAAAGAACAGCTAAATTTTGAATGCTGGGCTTGAGGATCCCTGATACATGGTGAAACCTCTTTGCCTTTGGTGTTAGGGCCTCCCAAGAGTCCTGTCAACTAAGCAGTTAATTCTAATACCCTTTCAACAAGAGAAGGTAAGTTCTATGAGAAATTTTTTCCCTTTTTGAGTGCTAATTGTAAAACATGGCACTGTATGTCTTAGAAATGTAGTGATTTTATATTCGAAAATGAATATATAGAAATAAATATCTTTTAAATATACTTAAGACATGAAAATTAAGTTCAATTGAAATGAATACTTGCAGAGCCCTTTAGTTGTAATCTCTAGATACTTAATGTCATCAATTGCAGAGCTATTCAGACAGGAAGAGCTAGCAGTATTCTCACATAATCATTTCAAGGGATGTTGGTAGACTGAAGGTGTATCCAAGAAAACTGCAAAGTTAAGGGAAAAGAAGTCCATCAGTTTAAAACTTCATTAGTGTTAAAATTCTATGTATAGGATGTTTTTGTTTCAGAATGTTTCATAACCAGGAAATAAAACAATTGTGTTCACAGTGATGTTAACATGTCACAGACAAGCAAACAGTGTTATCTTAATATTTTCAGGTGCTCCAAAATGATGTATTAGCCCATCAGTCCACAGTGGAAGCCGTTAATAAAGCAGGAAATGATCTAATTGAATCAAGTGCAGGAGAAGAAGCAAGCAACCTTCAGAACAAGCTAGAGGCTTTAAATCAACGCTGGCAAAATGTTTTGGAAAAAACAGAACAAAGGAAGCAGCAGCTGGATGGCGCCTTGTGCCAGGTGAATAAGAGAATAAATTCTAAGACTTTCTATAGTTTTCAAGACCAAGATAGCATGGCATTCTGTCATTGGTTTACAGACCCCTGTTTAGTTTTTATACCCCAAGGAGAGGAGTGAAAATAAGTGGGATAAAGAGCAGAGCTGATGAGAACGCAGCTCTCTAGTTCTTAGTGTAATAGTCTTATCTACTAGCGCTCTCCTGATGAAGAAAGACAAGGGAAATCGCGTGGCACCTGGCCGTTCTTAAGAATGCGTAGAGAGGCTCTGCAGGCCGGGGTTGTTTAAACCTCGTATTCTGCTTTCAAGTGATAATGTTTGTGGGCCAAACCTAAAACTTCTCTATCACTGCAGGCCAAAGGGTTCCATGGAGAAATTGAGGATTTGCAGCAGTGGCTGACCGACACAGAGCGTCATCTGTTAGCATCCAAACCTCTGGGAGGTTTACCAGAAACAGCCAGGGAGCAGCTTAATGCCCACATGGTAAGTATATTATTTCTGACAGCTCTAGCCTCAGATTAAGAAACTGACCATTTGGTGTGGGCCCTGGTGATAAATAAATCGTGGGAGAAGGTTTAAAGGATATACAGTTTTACAGCAGAAATCTCTAGGGATACATGCTAGAAACACCATTTATTGATTAAATTTTCCAAGTCGGAACCTATTCTTTATTTCAAAGGTTAGTATGGCAGTATATGAAAAGAGGTTTTAGATGTCTTGACATTTTTTAGAAGCAAACCTTCCCCCATAAAATGATAAACCTGTATGGCTAGTAGTGTAGCATTGTGTAAATTATAAACTGTTGTGCCTGGGGTGAAAAGAAAAATCCCTGAAGCGAGCAGAATTGACTTATGAATTATTGCTGTAAGCATGATATTCCCACTTAGTTTCATGGAAGACTGGAAAATATGTTCTTGTTTTGTTAAAACAAAGTTACTTGTTTATTTGTCTTAATGGTGATAGGGCTGAATCTTCAACTCCACACCTACACCAGATATGGACAGGAGGAGGCTTCCATTTAATTGTCCAATCTGGAGCGTTGTGCCTGCGGGCCAGTCCCACCCAGATTCTGTGGCACTGTCAACTCCTAAGGCCAAGGAGGAAAAAAACGAAACTTGAGACTCTGGCTTTCTTTCATAGAAATACGACCTGACAAATTAAATGTAGACTACCTTCGATTTGTTGACATTTCCTGTTCATTTTCCATTATGAATTCAGCTCTAAAAATTCCAAGAGAAAGCAGTGTTTCAAATTTTGAAAAGTATTCCTCTAATTTTTACACTTGCGAATTTGCCTCAGAAATTTTTTTGATCTTTAAATGCTGATAATTAGTATCTTAGGAAACAAAAGTAGAGGTACTTAGGAACTTGGCAAAATAAATGGGTCCATTGTACATTAAAGTCTGTACTCTTTAGTAGATGTCTAATGTTGTAAGATCATATTAAAACTGTACTTATTTGGAAATAATTTTGAATTTGGGAATTTGGTGAGGAAGTAACCATCTTTTAGGTGTTGTGAAGAAGTACAACAGAGGTAACGTCTTATTCATTTCACAATTGCCACGAACAGTTAAAATAAATCCTGTTGATCCAGTATAGAATTTTCTAGAAACCTTTAATATATAGTCATCATTAAAAAAAATTATTTTGCGTCTGGTTTTGTTGTTTTTTTTTGGTGCCACAAGAGAGCAATTTATTTCACTGAAAAAGTAATTAAATAATAACTTGGGAGTGCTTGTCTTCTTTTTCCATAAAACCTCATTGACTTCCAGATACTTCATCACTTTCCTGGAAGTACCTCCATAGCTGTTACAGTGTCCATTAAGTATAAGTGTAATGAACATACATGCTTGGGACTATTCTCTAATAACAAATATTTTTAAATGTTAATTTAGAAGAATATAAGTAAAAAGCTGGAAAGCAAAGAGCTTATCTGTAGAATATTTTAATTTTAGAAAAATATTACGTTATCAGCTTATTTGGTTTGGGTGGGGTATTTAAAATGAGTTTGCTGTATAACCTGATATAATTTGCCAGATTATAGAAATTTCTAAAGAGTTATTGATATTTGTAGTATTGTTTTAGTAATGTTCTTTTGATTTGGATGTGTTAGAAATGAAGAAAACTAGAAAACCTAGAATATTACAGTTTGCTGAGATTTTAGCTATATTTAAAAGTTTTGCTTTGGGATTAAAAACTTTAACAGGCGATATTGTAGACATGTTTAGAAAGTTATTTTTAAGGCTTAAGAAATTACAAAGTTTTGAAGCGATGAAATATTCTGAAATTAGTAGTGGTAGTTGCACATCCTTGTGAATATACAAAAAAACACTGAATTGTACACTTTAAAATGGTGAATTTTATGAAGTATATCTCAATTTTAAAAATTATAAAGTTGAAAATGTTAGACATAGAATTTATAACTTCTCAGTGGGAGCTATGATTTGACCCACATTATAATTGAATCAGTGGAACAGAACTGGGCTTCGTTTTTTACATGATTATAACTGTTGTTTCATTGATCTGAAATTCTGCATTTGTTTAAGCAATTTTTTTTTATATTCTCTATAGAACATACACACTGCATTCCAGCTGAAAGCTTTAAAAATGATATAAATGAGAATAATATTCATAGTACCACAGGTTTGGCTTTTGTGATTCAGAAGTCTGAATAATCAACTTAAATAGCTTACTATGCTGGGTCTTTGCTTTCTAGGCACTGTGTCTCTTCTGAGCACAGAATTAAATTATACCAAAAAATACTACAGTCATTGTATCATAGTCTGAGGAGAGATTTAGAGAACCCATTTTACAGAGGAGGAAAGTAAGGTTCAGGGAGGTTAAATTACTTCCCCAAGGTCAAGCTGATTGGTTACTGTATAGTGAAACCTTTCTTAATAACATTTAAAATATTGCTTCACAAACCTTAGCATGCCGGAATGGATTGATAATGATAGCACCATTTCTGAGATTTCTTTGTAGACAGAGTATGACCGTAGGTTTAGGTGTTATTTCAATACAGTGAAAAGTTTGAATGTGTCACAGTTTTCGTCCCATGAATATATGGTAATGGGCTTGGCATTGATGACCTGGAAAAAGAACTCTTAGATTTTATTCTCTTAAAAATGATATAACTTGGGGGGGATATCTCAATTTAGGAAATCTGTGCTGCCTTTGATGTTAAAGAAGAAACATACAAGAGTCTGATGCAGAAAGGCCAGCAGATGCTTGCAAGATGCCCCAAATCTGCAGAGACAAATATCGACCAAGACATAAATAACTTGAAAGAAAAATGGGAATCAGTGGAAGCCAAACTCAACGAAAGGAAAGTATGTGCCTTCATTAATATAATAGAATGAATGTTTCAGGTGTTTTATTTCATAGCTTTTACCTTATCTCTGAGTAGAATTATCAGTAGAACTTTTAATAATCCATGTTTAAATTTTCTTTGTGTACATTTGGAGGTTTCATGGGGTCAGTGGAAAATAGTATTCTGTCTTAACACTGGAGAACAGAGTTAAAGGAGTCTATTCAAACACAAAGATAAATCATAGATGGAGAATTACTAGGTATATTTTAAAATTTGTGAACCACTCAAATTCTGAACTGTTAAATAATTCTGATCATACTTGTTAAGCAAAGGGCTGTGTGTAGCGGGGAGGGAGACCAAGGGAGTGAGATGGTTGTATTTATAATAAGCACTTACATAGCAAAAGTCCATGAAAAGACATTAAAAATACTACTGTTTCATGCTGTAAGGAAAATCATAAGCTAGGAACACTAGATTATATGCCTTCACTGACAGAGCGTCATGTATATTTCATAGTATTTTGACCCCAAAATTAATTGTGTGAATGTCAAGTTTTCTTTTTACAGATTTCCCTTAGTAATTGTATTCTGTGATTAATTGCCCCAAAACCACAATTTTAGTGTATACTAAAACTTTTAGCTGCAGTGAGATGCTTCTCACTATACTAAAGGGGTTTGGTTTTGCCAGTGTTTTAGCAAAGGCCCGTTATATTCATAAACTGTTTAGGTAATATAGGTTATGCATAAATAAAGTGTGGATGGGAAGGAAATCTGGCAGAGAGTGGTTAAACTGAGGAACAAAAAAAACCTCTTAAATATCTTGAAATACTAAATAATCTGTCTTTGCAGACTAAACTGGAAGAGGCCCTCAACTTGGCAATGGAGTTCCACAATTCTCTCCAAGACTTCATCAACTGGCTCACCCAAGCCGAACAGACCCTAAATATTGCTTCTCGGCCAAGTCTTATCTTAGACACAGTCTTGTTTCAAATCGATGAACACAAGGTATGTTGTGACGCAGATGGATAACATTCTCGTTTCAGATCTTTTTAGACAACAGACTATTTTAGTGTCAAAAGCATGAATTTGGTAGTTTGCAAACTTTCTTCTGTCCTTTGAAACAGTTTTAGCTTATGACCCCAGAAGCATTTTTCAGATAGATCAGTGTCTCATTTGTTTCTAATTATACCCTTTTTTTTGGGAAAGGTCTTTGCCAATGAAGTAAATTCTCACCGTGAGCAGATAATAGAGCTGGACAAAACTGGAACCCACCTGAAATATTTTAGTCAGAAACAAGATGTTGTCCTAATTAAGAATCTACTGATCAGCGTACAGAGTCGGTGGGAAAAAGTGGTTCAACGGCTAGTAGAACGAGGAAGATCTTTGGATGAGGCGAGGAAGAGGGCCAAGCAGGTAAACCTCTATAAAAATTCTCTGAATGTGGCAAGAAATGAGTTCTAGCTGTTGATCATGTTATGTCATTAAAGCCCTTCATTGCAGACTGTACCAGGTGTAACAATCAAGGCACAAAGCCAAGGTGTGTATTTCCTAGAAGGGCTGTGGCCTAAATTTGAGTAGTGACGTCACTTTTTGACCTGGCAGCAACTTCAGGCCCTGGGAACTCATCTTGAAAAGGCTGATTATGGGTTGACTTCGTAGACGGACTATTATCGTTGAGGCTCAAAAAGAGGCTCCAAATTTTTGTTATTGAGTTGGTTTGTTTTTGCTTTGTCCTTTCAGCCTCTACTCTCATACTCAGAGTGAGACCTCATACTTTATATATTGCGACCTTTTGTTTGGTTCCTAAGCCAGACTTTCTTCATAAACTGTCGGGGCTGAGAGGTGGACAGCCCTCCAGACAGCTTTCTGAAAGGGCAGATTCTGTGTCTGGGTTCATTGGTACTTCTCACCTCTCTGAATCTGTACAGGTTGTTGGCAAGCCTTCATGTGTTCTCTAAGAGTTTGATACAGCTCCATTCCACTTTTAAATTAATTCTTTAAATCTTTTGGGGCTGCTTATCTCACAAATCTCACAGGAACTTTCCTTACTCCCTTCCCTTGTCATTAATATTCCATTCTAAATTAAACACAGAGAAGAGGTAAAATGAGGCGTCCCTGTACTCCAGGGAGGAGAGAGGTGTACCCAACTTGCTCAGCATATATCTTTAATTTTTCTTAGAGACTTGCTGTAATAGTGAGGCTGAATTGTATAATGACTCTTTTTGCCCCATTCAGTTGCATTTGTCTATCATTGATTTTGGACTCTGTTGTTTGGGAGAACTAGGCTCAGTTGGGTGATGCAAAAGATGTCATGGGAGGCAAGTGTTTCAGTGTTTAAAGTTGTCAGCATAAATGTTTTTAAGGCTTTAGAAGTGACAAGTTGCATTGTTGCAGGATTACATGCCGTATATCCCTTTTTGAGTAGGAGATATGATATGTTCAATGTTATAAGTGAGTCTCTGGAATAGAATCGGTCTCTAATGTTTTCTTAAGACATTATTAATGCTGGGCCTGACATTGTCTCTCCATGTGTGCAGCAGTGTCGTCTCTGCTGTGGGCGTGTCTGAGTTATGAGCATCTAATTTATAGAAGTGCCTTGGATGCTAGTAGCCAGTTGCCCACCCTCTTCCTCCTTTCTCCATTCAGTCAGTTTTATTTTTCAATTTGTTTAATTAACTTTATAAGGATTTTCTACTGTTTTCGGTGCAAAAGTATAACCTTCCTTCTGTTTGTATGGCTTAAAAATAGTTTTGAAAGCAGGACCAACCTTAGAACCTGCGCATTTATATCTTAAACTTACCATCCAACTGTTGCAGCCTATACTGTTTGTAGTAAGACCACCTAGCACCGTGACTAGCTGTTTCTTTATCTCTTATTATGCTAATATCTCAGTTTTTGGCTCAGATGTTGATCATAGTTCTTTGACTTTGGCAATTTGTGTGCCTGCTCTGGCCTCCATGTTTGCGTGTTTAGATTGATTAGACTTGTGGGGGAGATGGGAAGGGAGCTTCGTAATGAGATGATCTCTAGTGGGCCCTTGCAGCTTTGTGATTCCGTGCTATCACTGTGCTTATTATTAAATGTCTTTTGTTATTTCATTATTAACGTGCTTTGGTATAGAACAGATTTATTTTGAGTACTTAAGTTTTTCTTATGTATCTGTTCCCTTAAGTTTATTATGAGAAATAATTTATGACCAGTTTCACAATTTGGTATCCAAAAATAGTACCTACTAGTTCTCCATGATAAACAGAAAAGAGACTGTGGCTAAAATCAAATCTACATAGCACCAGAATATTTCAAGGTCATAGATGCCAAAGAGAATTATATTTTGTTACAACTCAGTGTTGTGAGTACTCTTACATATAAAACCAATATGTGAGGCACAGGCGTTAATTTGAGGATTTTGATAGCAGCAATAAAGATGTTGAACTGTATTTGTATATTAAATAGGAATGTAATGGCCTCTTTTTGTTCTTGCTTCTTTTTATTTATTTATTTATTTATTTTGTGGGGAAGATCAGCCCTGAGCTAACATCTGTTGCCAATCCTCCCCTTTTTGCTGAGGAAGACTGGCCCTGGGCTGACATCCGTGCCCATCTTCCTCTACTTTATATGGGACGCCGCCACGGCATGGCTGACAGGCAGTGCGTCCGTGAGCACCCGGGATCCGAACTCGCGAACTCCAGGCTGCCAAGCGCGGACCAAACCGCTGTGCCACCGGGCGGCCCCTCTTGCTTCTTTTTAAAACCAATTTACAAACTTTATCCTTCGCTTTCTCCCTTTTTGTTCCTTTTGCTTAACGTAGGAGTTAAACACCTTAGACGTAAACTCAGATCTGTCAAGAGACAGCAGTGGGCAAATAAAATTCTGAGAATTTATGTTAATTATTAAGCAAAAGGAAAGGAGGGAAGTTCTCCCGGGTGCTCCCCGTTTCTAGGCTCATTTCTATTCTTGTTAAGTTTATGTGTTTGAATGAGCTATAGCAAAGTGACCATGGGGGCACAACCACTAAGCCAAGCGTTAACAAGGCATTTTGTAATCTGCTGAGGAAACTATTACTTTATTCTTTTCCAGGGGAAATTTTGAATTAATAATTTCCAACATTTCCATTAATATCAATTTCTATTTTAAAAATATACTCAATTTCAAATATAGTGAGTATACCAGAAAACTTTCTGGACAAAGATGTAAATTTTTTTTTACAGTTCCATGAAGCTTGGAGTAAACTTATGGAGTGGCTGGAAGAGTCAGAAAAGTCTTTGGATTCTGAACTGGAAATCGCCAATGATCCAGACAAAATAAAAACACAACTTGCGCAGCATAAGGTGGGTCTACAATTAAGAAAAGCATATGGTATCATTATATATCCCAAGATCACTTTTAAATTCTTACTTGATTGTGTGTTTATTCATCACTAGAGAAAAAGGCTGTCCAATGTGGACCAACATTAAATTTAAAATCAGTTGCCCTTCACATTAGTCAAGTGGCAGAGGTATCTTTACTCCCCAGTGACCATTCCATTATGATACCAGGGTTAATTGTTAAAACAAAACATACAAGTTAAAACTGGAAGTCTTCTACAATCTAAAACATATGAAGGATTTGTAGGAGTTTGAACATTGGCATTTCAATTTTTCACAACTGTCTTGTCTTATAATTTCTTTCATAAACCAAATGCCGTGTAGAAGATAATCCTAGAGTAAAAAGTAGTATAGCTTTTGCCATATAGGTTCTTTTAAACAGTTCAGTGGGGAAAGTTGGTTGCCCCTACCTAAACTGGTATTTTATCCTGTGTGTGTGGGTACATGAAATTCCATCCTTACTCTCAAAGACACCTGGTCAGTGGCTTCCTTGTGTATTCTAGAAGATGTAGAAACATTGTATTTTATATTCCTTTCGTATTCCAACTACATGGCATTCAAAGAGCGTTTCCCCCGTCCTCTTCAGCTCTTTAGAATTTGGGTCTTTCTATCATTCTGTTTGTACACTGATTATCAGCCCTCAGGGTGAGGATGTGGGTAAAAGGGAGTGGTTCCTGCAAACAGTTTTACAATTTTAGGTAGCGACTTATAAATCATTGCTTGAAACGTGATAATTTTTAAAAGGCTGGAAAATATTGAGGGGGCTTGCAGGTTGTTACCATCATCAGAAAATTCTAGCCATCTTCTTCATACAGGTTGGTTGCTTCCATCGGTGATTCTAACTAACCTCTCATGATCCTGGGAGGATGGAAGGAAACATACTGAGCAGCTGTTCTTTGGCTGGATGAGAGCTTGTGAATGGCTTATTCTGCTGGCTCCCAGCCTGTGAGCTGCCACATCCAATACTGGCAGCACAGTGACAGTGAGCAGCACCTTCCTTCCTTCCCCTCGGATGGAAACATCAGAGCCTTCTTCTCACAACAGAATGCCTCACTGGGACTTGAACATAGATGTTGTGTCATATGGTCTTATGAAAATATATTGCATATTTAGAGAATCCTGGAAATAAGAATATGTGAAGAACCCTATTAGATTCTCTCTTTTTCCTAGTGTGACCTATTGCCAAAGTCACTGTTTCTCTGAGGTAAAGATACAAGGTACATTAAGCCAATTTTAAAAGAAATCTTTTCTATTTATCATTTGGGTACTTTTTGTCCTTAAAAAGTTTTCATCTGTGCTGTATTCAGCTATAACATTTGTTATGTATCTGCTATGTGAGGAAAATCTGTCAATACCGTGATTCTAAAACTAACATTCTGTTTAGAAAAACATGAAAAAATAATAATTACAGAAAACAAACTGCAGAAATAGTGTGATATTGTAACAGTGTTTATTGCTAAAAATTTCCCAGAGGTAGTTGCCACCTATTATAAGACAAAATAAATATCTTAGTCATATTAAGACACTTAAAGTGTCTAGCTTTTAAAGACAGTAAAAACTTAATAGGTAATTGCGACTGAGGTTATTTTGGAAAATTATACATTTGAATAGCATTTTACTATCTGGGATGATTCTAATGTGCTACCAGGATTGAGAATCACTGTATTAGTGTTTCTGTGATATTTTATGAGCTTGTAAGTGGCCCGTTAAGTTGGCCTTTCTTTGTTCTCATCCCCAAGATTATATATTCAATAGTAGTTGTCTCATTGTTTCTATTACATACTTATAAACACACACAAAACATAAGATGTTAATGAGAGGCCTACAAAGGCAATAATCCCTGTTCTAGAAGAGCTTATAATTGAGTTGTATGGAAAGAATATAATTCCCCCTTCCCACACATACACAAACATGAGGATTAACCATGTACAGTAGCAAAGTATAGATGTCATGTTAGCAATATAGCTATTTGGTGCTGGAAAAGTAATCTGTAGATCCTTTGGACTTTGCTAGGGCATTATAGAGGTGGAAAGGAGGAGTGTGGGCTTCCCAAGTGGTGTGAATAGAATGAGCAGTAGGTCCAAACATAGGAATCTAGAGATGGCGTTCTTATTTGTGCCTCGTCCTGGCTCAGATAAAATTACATGTAATGTTATTGTGAATGTCCAAAATGTGTGACAATAAATGTTTGATGAAAAAAATAATAACTTTAGTGAATTTATGCATTATTGAGTCACTCTGTGACCATACTGGACCCATAGTTACTCATAGAGTGTTGACTACATTTTCCTCTCCAAACTCTTGGGTTTTTTAGTAGTTTGTTAGCAATTCCATTTTATCATGACTAGAATACTGTTTGTGGTTTATAGCTACGAAAGATTCAGGATTTGGTTTGCTTTGAAATTACTTTCTTGATAACAGTAGGTACACCCAGACACCCCTGGCTTCTGAGAAGAATGAATCCTTCACGTTGAAAATGGAAAGATTCTCGTCTACCCTGTTGTGTTCCTGTGCCAAGTACAGCACTGCACTCTCTGACTCAGTGATGTGCTGATGTCTTCCTGTGTCTAGGCTCCGTTTATTAGGGATGCCTCTTTTAATGGCTCTTACCCATTTGTTTATTAGTCCCAAGTAGAAATGCACATTGTTTTCTTGTTAAATGTATAGGAGTTTCAGAAATCACTGGGAGCCAAGCATTCTGTCTACGACACCACAAACAGGACTGGACGTTCTCTGAAGGAGAAAACCTCCCTGGCTGATGACAACCTGAAACTGGATGACATGCTAAGTGAGCTCAGAGACAAATGGGACACCATCTGTGGAAAATCGGTGGAAAGGTAAAATGGTCTTTAAGGCAGTTTGGTTACTCTGTAGACCTCTTTCAAATAGACAGTAGGGGTGCTTTGCAGGGACATTTTAGGAACCATAAACACCTCCTTTGCCTGGGGAACTTCTGTTCATCCTTAGTAGCCCACTTACAGAGTACCTGCACTGAGAGGGCTTTGCTGTTCATTATTATTTATTTTTAACTACTCAGTTCATTCAAAAGTGATATCATTCCCCGAGCCTCTGTCATCTCACACATGACCACAGGCAACTGCCTTCTGTCTGACTGGTCTCCCAGGTCTCCTGTTGTCTCCGTAATCCAGGTTCCACATAACTACGAGGGCGGTCTTTGTGAAATGTGAAAAGACCCTTTAGGGACTCACTATTGGGTGGAAACTAAAATACAGGCTCTTTATGTGGCATGCAAGGTCCTACTGATCTGACCCCAGCGTTCCCTTCCAACTTCCGTCCACCCCTTTCCACTCTCCCTCTTTCTCATTACCCTTCACCCAGGAAGGCCCAACACTTACTTCAAAATTTTAAGTATTTAAGAAAGTACAGTAGTAGTAGAAGAGTTCAAATATCTTAGAGATGTTTTCAAATTTTCCATTGATCCTTACTCTATTTTTGTCAGTGTCAAGATTAAATAGAATATTATATTCAATTCTGGAGAACTTCACAATAAGTTTTTTTTAGTGTTAGTTTATATTAAAATCTTAAAAATCTTCTCCAGTCTCAAAAGATTATGTGCTTTTTACAATGACATATAAATGATTTTGTTTATATGACATTCTTGAAAAGATGAAAAATCAGTGATGGCAGACAGATCTGTGAATGCCAGGTATTACAGATGGGGACAGGCTGTGACTGTAGAGAGACAGCATGAGGAAGATTTTTGGGATGGTGGAGTTGTTCTGTATCTTGATTATGATGGTGGTTACATGAATCTATACATGTGTTAAAATTCATAAAACTGTGTACCCCCAAAAATTGTTTACTGTAGGATAATTTAAAACATAAATTAAGAAAAAATTTTAAATTATAAAGGCATATTTTTATGAAGAAACCAAAGGGTCAATGATTTCCAGAGGTGATGATGAGGGAATTTTCCTGGAACCAATGCCTTTTAAGGAATAAAAGAGAAAATTTGAGAAACGTTGTGTTATTTTCTAAGGAAAGCAAGGAAACAGCAGTGAACACCAAAATGTTTTTCCTCTTGAGGGCTGTTCAACCTTCATAAATGAATTTTAGATGTTTGCATTTAGGGTGGCTTTTTTGTTACTCAGATTGACTTTTCTACCTTTTTCCCCAGGCAAAACAAATTGGAGGAAGCCCTGTTATTTTCGGGACAGTTCACAGATGCCCTGCAGTCCCTCATTGACTGGTTGTATAGAGTTGAACCCCAGCTGGCAGAAGACCAGCCTGTCCATGGAGACATTGATTTAGTGATGAATCTGATCGATAATCACAAGGTACTGTTATCTGGGACATTTTATTTTGTCTCGTTTGATTATTCTGAGTACAGAGGGGTCTATAACCACTTCTCTTAGTCTTTTAAAGTCTAGAGACTATGTATCATACTACATAACATTCTTTAATATTGAAATACATGTACATTTGAGCAGAATCAGGAAGCCAACTTTAAAAGTGATGCAGGAAAATTACTTTAGTAGCAATACTTTTGTTTTTAATTTCCAGATCTAAAACCTTTAGAACTTGGAAAGTGATTTCATTCGCTGGTGCTTTAAAATGTGTTTCAAGAATGTTTTACTGTCTTTTGTTGTTCATTTAAATAATTATGTAGTATAATTTAAAATCATTCATTCGGTGACCTGGAACTAGGTCAGTGCATAAGTGTGTAGATTTGTGACATGATCTATGGGGGTCATCAGCTACTTTTCTTTTTTTAAAAACTGTTTTAACCTCGCCCCTTGAACTATAGCAATTTATGAGACAACAGCATAGACTATGAGGGATTTGAGTATCACTTCAAGAAAACGGGCTTCCTTGCCATCTCCTGATACGTACGTTAAACTATTCTGCTAATTGAAGGTAATCTTTGAGATATCTGGCTGATACTGAGTGTAAGGTCCTCAATTATGATCAAATGCTGTGTTACAACTTAAGGAACCCTGAAAACATGAGGCACAGTACTAATGTAGAATGGTTATATCAGAGTTGACTTTATATACAAATATCTTACAGGACTATACTTAAAATCATGTTGTATTTCTGCTCTATAAGTTTTGACTTTAGAAAATTTATTTCACTTTACAATGTTCTCTTTATACTTCCCTGGTTATGCTCTTTTGATCTTACTTATCCTTTTTTAAATAGTTCATCTTTTTGCATATTTATTTCCCCTTTTCTGGTTCTGTTATCTCATTGTATTCATAAAAGAGAGGTAGTTACATTTGAATATTAACAGAAAATAAAAGAATAAATGAAGAACATTGATTAGGCCTACAAAAATTTAAGAATTTTGAAAATTATGTTGCTTTGCGTATATTGAAACAAATATTTTATGCATGATTAATACAGACTTTTCCATTCCCTGGCGTTCATTCAACGTGTAATGAATAGTGTAATGTTACTTTTTACATAAATGCCATTTTTATAAGCTCACTGTCTAAATATTTACTCCCCTAGGTACTTGCCAGGTTTTTTATATATTAAAGGTCATCAAGAATGAATTAATCATTTAGCATTAGTAATACAATTGGAAGGCTCAAGAAGAAATTTAAGTATACAGAGAACATTGGAAGGTCTACTCAGAACTATTGGACCAATCTTATCACAAATAGAATATTTAGACACCGTAATCTTCCATGCATGTGTGTGTGTGTCTGTGTGTGTGTCTGTGTGTGTATGTGTATCTGTCTATCTGCAGGCATATCTCACTTAACACTATTAGAGTGAAATCAGCAAAGGATTCATCACACTGTTTGCATTGTTTGCAATGGGTACACTTTCATGAAGGAACTGATTATCAGGATAGAAACTCATGGATATAACCAAAATTATAAAATGTGCTTGGTAGTATTAATTTGTGATGATTTTTTAGAAAAATATGTTAATTTTATTCTGTATGTAGGGTTGGTTATTTGAAAGATCTAGTTGCATATACAGACTCTTGGATCAGACATGAAGTACCCTGGGCTCATTTCTTGGATTTAGTCTGTGGCCAAAATAAGCCAGTTTAACTCCTGGCTCATCAAAGTTCACCAGAATTAGGTGGGAGGGAATATGAAGAAGCTTTTCCTCCAAGGTGACAAATAAGGATTTAAGCCTCTAAAATTTGACATTACAGCTTAGTACTGAGGATGCTGTGAAAGATGAAGGCAAGTTATAGAAAAAAAAGACTACATCCCACTTCCCTATGGGATTCCCTGCCGTTATCTCTAAGACCCCCACGAAGTACCCTGGGACTGCTGAGTTATTTGTTAGTCTCTTAGATATGTTTACTAATTAAGAATAATGCAGTAGCCAGCACACACTTGGATTTGAGAGGATTGGGACACCATACTAAAGAATCATAGAAAAAAAGGAATTTGGTGAATTTTTTTGCGGAATTGAAATAAAGAAGGGTGGCTACCGTTATTTAAATCCAACATGTCATTTAAAAAATAAGGTTATTCTCTCAGGTGAAAGTTACAAGATTGAACAGATTTATACAAGACCATGGTTGTTCATAAGAGTGCTCTAAGAGGAGCAGAGTATCATGTCTTCTGAAGAGTCTGTGAAAAATATGGGTCATTGAACTGTAGGTCTTAGAGATCTGTACATATGTTATGTACACATATATATTTCAAACTGTGTTTTACTGTTTTGGTTTTATAATTAAAAATTACTTTTTCATAAAAATATGGTCTTCTTAGGCCTTCCAAAAAGAGCTGGGGAAGAGGACCAGCAGCGTGCAGGCCCTGAAGCGCTCGGCCCGAGAGCTCATAGAGGGCAGCCGTGACGACTCCTCCTGGGTCAAGGTCCAGATGCAGGAATTAAGCACTCGCTGGGAGACTGTGTGTGCACTTTCTGTATCAAAGCAAACACGATTAGAAGCAGCTCTGCGTCAGGTAACAGTCATGTAAATTATAGCTGGGTGTAGTGAGAAAGGTATTGAAGCCTCAATTAGAATGTTCTTGTCAAGAGCTATGAAGCTCCTCATTTCTTAACCAAGAGAGTGATGGAGAAAGAAATTTTTATAACATCATTGCCTTGGTCCCCCCACCCCCCATATCTCCCCCCAAAATTCAAATTACTCACAGAGGGAGGTTTTCTGATTGTCATATAAAAATGCTGCTTGAGTTATTTTTCAGCTTGAATGTATAATGGGCTGCCATTCATCTAAAATCAGATTGTTAAAATGGTGAATTATTCTCCATATGGGCCTTTTTGATATATCAGATGTTTTCTTACATTTGTAAAATGCCGCACCGTATATCTTAATTTTTTTGATGGGAATAATGCATATAATTAATTTAAATTTAAGACTTTTTCTCCACTGGGAGGAAGAATCTACTATACTAACAAGCATATTTGGGAATCGCGTGTGTGTGCGCGAACTCTTAGGCAGAGGAATTCCACTCGGTGGTACATGCCCTCTTGGAGTGGCTGGCTGAGGCGGAGCAAACCCTTCGTTTCCATGGCGCTCTCCCAGACGATGAGGATGCTCTTCGGACTCTCATTGATCAGCATAAAGTAAGTTATATAAATGCGAAGTAAAACTAAGCGAGAAAATCAAAGTAGAGAAAATAGACTCGTGATTGCAAATATCAACTGCATGAATATTTTCCTTCCTGAGAAGTAATTAAATAAAGATTCGATACATTTGAGAATTTACCTGTATCCTCTTTGCTTACATAGGTGTGTCCCCATGCACCTACACACATGTATGTGTAGCTATCGTTTTATGTTTTCTTTATAAAGAAGGTGGTTAGTCTAAAATTAGTCCCTCTGTTTCCTGTCTCTAGAGAGCACATTGATTTTTCTAGGGGGTTATTTGGCTTCTGACCAAAATTGGTCAAGTTTGTTGCCCTTTTATGTGCATTTCAAAGGTGAAACTTCTTTAATGAGCAGTTTGGCATTAATAAAATTATACAATTAGAATTGTAAATTAATAACTTTGACCTTTGTAACCAAGACAACTGAGTAATTTAATAACTGGTCTTCAAATTTTATTTCTAAGCCTCTGCCAGTTCTGTTTTTAATCGAGCCACCTTAAATTCTTTTGAAAAGTAACCCATTGTAGAAATTATAAATTAAAAAATGAATTTAAAAAGTAGATGTACTATCAAATACTTAACCAAGTGAAAATCTGGCCATTGACTTTTCAGGTCAGGATCTTTCCTGTGACAATATATAGAACTGGCAAAACCCTGTAAGAGAGTGGGCCAGATAGCTCTTAACAGGTGTTTTTTTAACCTTTGACTCTAAAAGTCAGGAATTTGCAATGCTAAGACATCAATGTAGTATTGATGTCAGCATTTCCTATTAACTTTAAAGGATCTGTTGAACACCACTGAATAACCTCGTCTTTCACGGTCAAGTTGGAAATACATCTTTAATTCCAATGTAGCTTGGATTACATCATCTATGGAGACTTCTTATTTTAATTACTGTGTTCTCTTAATGATGGGTTGCCTAACCTACAGCAGTGAAATATTGCTTTGTCATTAATAAAAGTGATGTGAGCTCTTATAACATTATCTGGAGGAATGAAATGCTGCATATGACCATTTAAAGTTAAAGCTAGAATGTAAGAGTAGGAAAATTACCTCACATTTATTGTACATTTTTGATTCAGTTCAATATTTTGAAAATCTGGTTTATATTATATTACTGTAGGCTGACCATCAGCCAGCACTGAGTTCCACTAACGTACTTGGTTTTGGGTCTCAGAGTAACCCCATGAAGCCCAGGGATATATCTCACACTCTATAGAAAGAAGCCCACTTGTGGTATCACAGCAAGACCAGGAAGCCCCCAGAAATATCAGAAAGCAGGTATCCAGAGTAGGGGGAGTGGTTTTTACAACCAATCATCTTTAAATATTTTAAAATAACATGAAATTACATGTAATTTTATAAAGGACTTCTTAGTAAAAATATTTTGCAGTAACATTCTTCATTCTTTTTCATTTCCTCTGCTTCCCTTCACACTTTCACCAATAGAAGAAAAGCAGAACATTTAATTTAATTTCTTAGCCCCAGGACTAGAAAATTCTCAGTATAATCCAATTGTTAAAAATGGCAAACTTTCCCTCATGCCCACCAACCAAGGCAGCACTCCAGTGAGGTGGGAGGAGCACAGAAGGCAGTGAGAGTCAGTCCGTGACCTTTTGGGTGCGGGCCTGGCTCAGCCACGTATGGGAGGGATGAGAAGCACGTGATCAGACCACCTGTCCTCTGGGAAAGCACAGCTGTTCTTACCTCTGGTTTTCTCTTCCTAGCAAAGTATTTTTTTTCCTTACGTTTAAGGGGGTCTATATTGGGGGAAATTAATATGTTTAAAGGTAGGTCATGGTATTTAAAAAGTAGGTCGTGTTAGCAGAGTATATTGTTAATTGAACCTTGACTCCCCAGCAGTAAAAATGTGCAAATAATAGGTTAAAAAGCATTTATTCAATCACGAAGACACAAAATTAGGACATAGTCTTTTGGTCTTGTAGACCTTAACATCTAGTAGATTGCATGTAGACAAATTATTTTAACACAGCAAAATGCCAGAGTAGGAGGTATATGATAGAGCCATTTCACAGAGGTTAAAAACAAAAGGTCACTGGACATTACAGTAAACACTTTATTTTCCAGTGGTCACCCTGGTCACACGGCGTGAGTAGCACGTGTATCAACTATGTCCACCACTTCTGGCACTCTGTGTCGATGTGATTAAGGAATCCCTCTTAGCATGGGGGTCCAGATAGATTGGGGCGTCGGTGAATGCTTGACATTCAGCATGAGATTTTGGGAGTACGTCACTTTTTGTAAGTCAAAGTTCCTCATTTCTTAACCACATGATGGTTGAAAGTGCAGTTACATATGTGAAATATTGTAAAAGGTTGACTTGAAAGCCTTTTGGAGCTTCTGGAGACTTAACTCATCCTGCCGGGGCAGAGAATGGCTCTTACTGGGTTTTGAAAGGGACAGTTCTCACACAGGCTGGCCCGCTGTCCGGCCACTCCCTCCAGTTTCCCCCTGACTCCTTCCTGCCTGGCCATTTGGGCCCTATCTCCCACACCCCCAAACATTTATAGCTCGTTGCTCAGCTTTCTCTCTTCGTTGGCACATTTTTTAGTATGTATTCCTATCATTCTTGGCATAGTTAATGCTATTTTAGGTACTAACCTCCTTGTCTTAATTGTTAGAACATTTTTTTTTTGCAGTCAATATTATTTCTATCTCTGGTATTGCTATCTTTCCCAATCCTATTCTCCACTAATGTAATTATAGTATATCCAAATTTAGGAGAGCACGTTGTTTGTCTAACGTATTTTGTAAAGCATGAGAAATTCTCCTATAATTCATATTTTGAAATACGTGTTAGAAAGTACTCTGTTTTCTATTTTTGTTCCTTCTCCTCTCTTAATTCCCCAATTAGTGGATTATTTCCAGCTGTGAATAAACCAGTTGACGTTCTTGTTTATTTGTTTAACTGTGACAGTCAAATGAACAGCGTGGAGTTTTGTTTTCAGCCAGTGCCAACAGCTAATTGAAGTCTCTGTTTCTGCTGTAGGAATTCATGAAGAAACTGGAAGAAAAACGAGCCGCACTAAATAAAGCCACCAGCATGGGAGACGCCGTTTTGGCTATCTGCCACCCCGACTCCATCACCACCATTAAGCACTGGATCACAATCATCCGGGCCAGGTTTGAGGAGGTCAGTGCGGCACAGATGATCTTCAGAGCAGCGGTGGCTTCTAGAGTCGAGGGTGTGGAAACCTCAGCACTTAGGGCTAACATGCACTTAGGGCCGTGCGAACATGAGGCCTCTGCAGAGAAAAAGAGTTCCTTAAAACACTTCCCGTGTGTATTACCTGTCCCTACAATCCACTTTTCTTCAAAACATTAAAGGAATTTTACAGCTATGTCCCTGAAACGTGAAAAGGCATATATTTGGTTCACTGTATAACTTTTTGTCCCGCTTCTACGTTGTGTCTGTTGAATAATCTGGCAGTCGAATAGTATTTCAGAGGAGTAAATGCTTGTAGAATGAATTGCACGAAGTGAGTTCATTCTGTATTTAAGATCTTAACTGTGTTTATTTCTACTCTGTGCTACATGGAGTAAGCATACTTGATCCTTCAGAAAATGCATATTTGAGTTAGAAAGCAAAAGAAAGCCTGGGTGATTGCCGATCATCTCTAAACTTGTGAAGGCAGCAAACATCAAGTGGGTCTTGGTACCGCTGAGGGGATCTAGAAAGACCAGAAGCATTATGGGTCTATATCCCAGGATGATCCTAATTTAAATTTTCTGTGTTTTGCATCAATTAAATTATTCACTAAGATGGGAGAAATTTCTGTTTCCTCACAGGTGCTGGCCTGGGCAAAGCAACATCAGCAGAGACTAGCGAGTGCTCTGGCTGGGCTCATTGCTAAACAGGAATTGCTGGAAGCTTTGCTGGCTTGGTTGCAGTGGGCTGAAACAACACTTACTGAGAAGGATAAAGAAGTCATCCCCCAGGAGATTGAAGAGGTGAAAGCCCTCATTGCAGAACACCAGGTACGATAAAGATGGTCCTCACGCCATCTTCTTGGGTATTTTCTTTCTTTCCCTGCCGTCCTTCTCAGAAGATTGCTCTGTGCTTGTTCCATTCATGTCCTCAGACACACTCCTCAGCTCCTTCCAACTGCGTTTCTAATTCTGCCCCTACCCTGAAACTTCTCTCTTCACAGTTACTTAATTCTGATGGTCTCTCCTCTCCCTCTGTGACCTTCCCAAAACTCTTCCCCGTTTGGCCTCCGTGAAGTTACACTCATGTGGCACTGGCTCAGATTGGCTTCCGCCCTACCTCTTGCTTTCTAAATGCTGCTGTCCTTCCATCTTCTCCTCAGCTCTCCACTCCTTCCATTTGGTTCTCTCCTTGGGTGATCTCACCCTCCCTTGTTTTATTGCTCCATGTTTGCATTTCCTGTCTGCTGCTAAACATCTCCCAAGAGGACCATCAATACTTCAGATACATCATATCTACAAGGGAGCATGTCGTCTTGCTCAAAAGAGTTCTCCTGTATATACTACCTGTCGTAAACTCTGAAATGATGGGAGTTGCGCTAGCTCTGATTTATTTATTTGCTTGTTAGTTTGTTTAATATACATTTACAAAAGGAAACATTAAGTGTCAGCTTAGTTGGTTCAGCAGTTAACGTTGCTATTATATTTTAATAGAAGTGTAAGATATCAATGTCTGCGATGACCCGGAAGTGTCTCAGGCCATGTTTTCTGTGATCAGAGGTATCAAAGTGATCAGTGTTTTCCAGGGTGACAAATATTCCACAAATGTGTTCCTTCGCTTTTCCCTCTTATCTGCCTCCTCCTCCTTTCCCCATCACTTTTCACCCCGGTCTCTGCCTTTGCCACATATTCCAGATATAAGGATACCTAGTCAACAAGAATGATAAGCCTAAGGAGACGAGATAAGAAATGGCGAGATAGTCAAACTTTTAAAATATGAACTTTAACCTGAATAACTTTTACCCTCCTTGGCAGAGTGTATTTATTGATAGGAATATTTAAAATATATCCACATTTAATATGGATGCTTTATGTCACTGTATATCAAAGCCATCTTAAATATTTCAAATATGTAGGTGAAACGTGCCACAGAAAAGTCCTAGTTAGCTAGTTTCTTTGCAGAAAAATGGTCACTGTAAGATTCCTCAGGAAGCCCTTGGAAGCTTGATCCTGGTTGGTGCACAGACAGGTTATGGTATTCTTACAACTGCTCCCACGTGTGGTCTTCAGTCTGAAACAAACTACTTTTTTAATGCTGTGGTTACATACCAGCTATATAACATTTTGTATCCTTTAGAAATGAGTAAATGCTGTATTATGATGGTTTAGTTGTTTTTCCCCTAAAGATAAAACATGATGGTTTATTTATTTTCAGAAATAATAGCATAGTCCTTTTATCTTTTCGTTTTTAGTTCATTTCTAAAGTTGGTTTCCTCTGGTATCCCTGTATTTAGTTGACATCATTTCTTTCATTTCAGACCTTCATGGAGGAAATGACCAGAAAACAACCTGATGTGGATAAAGTTACCAAGACCTATAAGAGGAGAGCAACTGATCCTTCCTTGTTACAGTCCCATATTCCAGTCTTGGATAAGGGACGAGCAGGAAGTAAGCAGTGGACAATTTCTTTAAAATGTAGATGGTTAAGCAAGGAAGTTAGTTTTCTTTTGAGTTATCATTTGAAATTTGGAGCAATTGGTGATTCTACATGAGCTCTCTGTCATAAAAGGTTTTCTTGAAAGAATACATGGGCTGAAGTATTGTAGCAACTTGTTTAAAAATAAAGAAGAAGGTATATCCAGGTCTCTATGTGTAACTTGACTTGCTTGAAGTGTGTCTTTCAGATTAGCTAGAAGAAATTGGAAAAATTTGCAACAGGAATGGAAATCATCACCCCTTTTGAATTGTCTCATTTTGCATCTATTATATAAATAACCTTGAAGTGGAATATAACTGAAATGATGATGACCTGGATAAAGTTCATGACCTAACTGTTCATTAGTGACCAGCAATCTGATAGATTTTGCCCATGTTCATATGACTTGCGGCTCTGCTTACTTCCTTCTCAGGCTGCCTTGACCCAACCAAATGTCATTAAAAACAATAATAGCTAGCTTGGAGAAGATTTAGAAGAAGCACAATTTATATCATACATTTTATATATTTCTGAATGGTGACAGTAAAAAAAGTGGTTTCAGATTGGTTATAGTTACTGTATTGCACATGAAGGCAAGGAAACAAAGTGGGTAAGAAATCTGGAGACAGACTCCTCGGCTGTCTTACCAACTGGGAAGCATAACCTTGGACGAGTTACTTAAAACTCTCTCTGAGCCCCAATTTCCTCATCTATAAAAAGGGATAATTATAACCTCACTGGACTGTGGTGAGGATTAAATGAGCTAATGTGTATGAAGTGCTTAGCATACCTCCTGGCATATAGTTAAATGCTCAATAAATATTAGCTGTCGATATTTTTATATAGCCCTATGGGAGTTAGGAATTCTGGGCAAAACCCGGCTTGGACACTACCTTCCTGTGTAACTTTCTAGGCCACATTTAGCTGTTTAGTTAGATGAGGAAGATGCACTGAAATAATTATTCTGTGAAGTTACAGAAATTTGTGAAAAATAGCCAGAAAGAGGGAGAAAACTTTACTAAGGCGGTAAATTGGGGTATAAGACTATGCACAGGAAGCACAGTCTCAGTGGAAAATGGACTTGGATGAAAGCTGGGATCCTCCACACGCTTCCATTTTTGGTTGGAATTTGTAGGGTATCTTGCTCTGACTTTCATGAATGCCCGGTGTCTTCTGCCCTCACCTGCCCTCCTTTCAGCCTTATTCTCTAAGAAGGGCAGCTGGGTTTTCTGTAACCGACTCTGAGATACCTCACTGCCCTGGGAGATTTCTTTTATCATGCCTTAACAAAGAGGAGGATCACAAGGTACTTCATTGTCATTGAAATGGCACAAATTTTAAGCTGGAAAATGTTTTAAGCATAAATTCATTGAGAGAGCTTTCCAGTATTTAAACGGCCCTGTCAAGATGTATTTCTCTAATTTACATGAAGAGTATGTGATCCTTAATAAGTAAAACAGATTTGGACCTTGGCATTATGCATCATCTAAAAAGGATATTTCTATCTGTAATACCCAGTAATTAAGTTGATTCAATCTTAGTTAGGAACAATAAAGGCCAAGCCTTACCATATTTCAGAACCCCGGAAACTGCCATCCTAACTAAAGTTGTGTTTTAACAGGAAAACGCTTCCCAGCATCAAGCTTATATCCCTCTGGATCACAGACACAAATCGAAACCAAGAATCCCAGGGTCAACTTACTGGTGAGCAAATGGCAGCAAGTCTGGCTCCTCGCGTTGGAAAGAAGGAGGAAGCTTAATGACGCCTTGGACAGACTAGAGGAGGTCAGAAAACTCATATATTCCACACCATTTGGTCATGTGCCATTATTCACCATAACACAAAGCCAAAATCTTGATTTTTCAACTTTCCTGATAATAGATAAGCAAACTCTTGCTATCTGAGTGCATATTTTACTTGTAAAGTTAATACCACAAGTATGTACATTTTTATGGGAAAAAAAGAAAATCTGATATATGGGACTTGGATTTAGGAAATCAGTAAAGTAAAAAAACTAACATGTTTTAACATAATCAGAAACTGACTCCTTAAGAAAGATGTGGCTTAACATATGTTTGCTTGGTGGTATTACCTGGCAAATACAACCATTTATCATTCAGATATTTTGATTATATATATTCTATGATCTCAGATTTAGAGTTTCAGATTCTGAAATTGGGAAACTTTTAGAAGTCTGGGGAGTGAAAGTGGCAAATATCGGAGAGAGCAAGGGCAAGTGTCGTGGAGCTGGGCCTGCTACCCAGGATAAAACTTATTGGTGGTGTTCCTTTGGGACAGACCACCTTTGTGATTGTCATTATCAGAAATTTTCAGTTTGACTTTTTGAGGACTTTTGTTTCTTCTGTTTGTAAAGAAAAACCAGTGACAGTAATGAAATAAACTTTACAGCAAAAATGTTTCTGAGTCCCCTTTGCAAGATCTTCCCTTTCTTTGTCGTGGGAAAGATATGTGTATTATCTAGAGGATCATTAAAAATAACATTATTCATCTAGTAGAAGATATAATTTGAACACACGCATTAACTCAACCAAAATACCTTTTTGCCCTTTTCAGCTGAGGGAATTTGCTAACTTTGATTTTGATATCTGGCGCAAAAAATACATGCGATGGATGAATCACAAGAAGTCTCGAGTGATGGACTTCTTCAGGAGAATTGATAAAGATCAGGATGGGAAAATAACCCGACAAGAATTTATTGATGGAATTCTTTCCTCAAGTAAGTCCCGAGAGAGGTGACTGTAACTGATGTAGTTTTTAAAGAAAATGAGCACAGTTTCAAATTGCAGGTCCAGGAAACTTGTCTTACCAATAAAGCATTGCCTTTGAACTTGGCTGTGAGGTCACCACACTCAAAGAAAGTGTCTTTCGTGAATTTTTTGGCTTTGGAGTCAGGCACACTTACTAATTGTGTGACCACAGATATATTCCTTCACTCCATGAATCTGTGTCCTCATTAGTAAAGTTAAAAATATTTGATTCTTAGATTGTTTGTGTTGCCTGGCATATAATGGGAAGTCAGTAAATGTAAGTCAGTCTCTTTCTTTTTTGTTCTAATTCATATTCTACCGTAGTCATTAGTAAGAAATTAGAACTCTATAACAATTCTTCAGGTATGTGTCACCTTCTTGTTTCGTGGTTCAGTCATGTGGATATGATTTCGTAAAGTAAATTTCATATGGGAATATATATATGACCTTATATATATATGAAATTCATATATCCGTTAAGTGAAGTGGTAATTGAACCATACAAAATTTGCTAATATTAAACAATTTTCAACCTAGAAAAAGGAGCAATTTCAAAAGATTCACCCTAATAGTAATTAAAGTTAGGTCACATATATAGTGGTTTTGTTATGATGTAAATTCATTTTTTTAAGGATTTCAATATGTTTGATAACCCTGATAATTTACCCAGCCACATTAATTAAAATGTACAATTGAGAATGTCTTGAGGCAGAATTAACAAGTTATGTTACTTACTTTTTTTTTTTAGAGACTTAAATCTTTTTGTAACATTTTAAGTAGCAGGTCTTATAAACCTAAACTGGGAATGAAATATGGCTTATACTGAGAGTATCTTATCACTTATATGAGGAATCTGAATAAAAAGTCAAACCCACAGAAACAGAGAGTAGAAAAGTGGTTGCCAGGGGTAGGGGTGGGGGAAATAGGAAGAGGCTGGTAAAAGAGTACAAACGTTCAGCTATAAGATGAATAAGGTCTGAGGATCTAATGCAAAGCATGGTGACTATAGTTGATAACACTGTATTGAATGACTGAAATCTGCTAAGAGAGTAGAGCTGAAATGGTCTCACACACAAAAGAAGATAAATATGTCAGGTGATAGATGTGTTAATTAACTAGATGAGAGGAATCCTTTCACAATGTACGCGTGTATCAAATTATTACAGTGTGCACTTTAAATAACTGAACAATTTTGTCAGTTATACCTCAATAATACTACTTACTATTGTTTTGAAAATTTTAGAGTTCCCAACCAGTCGCCTGGAGATGAGCGCAGTTGCCGACATCTTTGACAGAGACGGCGATGGGTATATTGACTACTATGAATTTGTAGCAGCCCTTCACCCAAATAAAGATGCATATAAACCTATCACTGATGCTGACAAAATCGAAGATGAGGTACTCATTATCTTTCCACCGCCTACAGCAATAATAGTGTGTTCTGCCCGGATATCGTGCACAATTCCTGCAGCCATTTTATTTATTTCTGTGTTTAGTAGTTGTATCAAGGTTTTAACGATTCCTCTATGTAATAGTAATATTAAAGTGGATATTTCATCATTGTTTTTGGCAGGTGACAAGGCAGGTAGCTAAGTGTAAATGTGCAAAACGATTTCAAGTTGAACAGATTGGAGATAACAAATACAGGGTAAGTTTTCAAAATAACTTTATGTAGTTCTTTCAAAGGATAAAAGTTGAAATTTGTATGCAATTTGATCTGCATTGTTTTCTAGGAATGCTAATTATTTATTTTTACCTCATATGAAAATTTAATGGTATATGAAGTTCCAACTCTTGTCATTTTAAATTATATAAAAATAGCCTGCATTTTGTATTTGAGGACATATCCTTGACATGTACAACATGTACATTACTTTTAAGGAGAAAAACATTCACAGGAAAACATATCTTAAATTAGGTTGCTTCATATTACTTCATAATATATTTTATTATGATTAGAGGTAAGTTTTCACATTTTCAATAACACATCTATTCCAGACCAGAACAATGAAGTTAAAAATCTTGACTAATTTTTATCAATATGAAAAAGAGGCAGTGTTTTCCCCTTGCACAGTAATTTTTCCTTTTATTCAAAATATCAATAACTCAATTCACCTTCTTCAGAACGATTCTTGAAGACCAATGTGACTTTGTCACTCTTTCTCTATCTTTTTTCTCTTTTTTGGAGCATCTGTTATATGTAGTAGCTAGGTAGGAAATGTGCTGAGTTTCCCTAATACAGTATGTTACTTACAAATGAAACATTATTCATTTCTATTTTTTTATATTTCCACACTGAAAAATTTTCATCCACATATTTGAATTTTTAACTTAAATTTGAAACCCAAGGATTTTCAAAAAAATTTGTATAACAAATTTTCTGATTATTTGGTTTGAAGTTGGGACAAGTGGGTACTTGCACATCTCTAAACTAGATACTATATCCAGGAACCCAAAGTGTGAGTGTGTGTGTGTATGTGTGTGTTGTGTTATAGGGCCACATAGAAAGTTTCCTGTTGAACTAATTGTGTCTTTCTTCCATTTTTCATTTTTTTCATCAGTTCTTCCTGGGAAATCAGGTATAAACCAGTGGAATGTATTCTCAAGTTCCCAATGATTTTTTTTTTTAACTTTAATTCATAATCATTAAAGCTTGCCATGGCCAGTCTTTCCCATGCTGTCCCCCTAGCTACTACATTGTTGGTTGGCATGGTGTTTCTGTCAACGCTATAAGGGTCCTTGATCCAGGATTCCTTTTCGCCTTGTGTCTCAAATGAGGAGATTACCTTTAAGCAAACCAGATAATGAATTGTAGCTTGGCTGGTTACAGTGTTAGAAATACAATTTTCAGATCCCGTTTTTAATAATACTGTTTGCATATATTTTATGCAAGTACTCATTGGAACTCAAATTTGACTCTCCACACATCTCTATCCAGCCTCGTTGGTGATTAACCATTGAGGATGTATGGTATACAGAAGCTCGAGAAGGATCAGCATCAGGTGATGACATGGGAAGACAGAGCAGGGAGAGGTCTCAGTGGCACTTAGCCACAAGTAATGTCTTCTCTCCAAAGCAGCTATTGTCCATCCTAAGTCATTGAGTTAGCGCTTTGCATCCTCTGGGTAGAAATTTTAACTCTGGAGGTTTTAAACGATGTCATTCCTTTTGAGGAAATGTATCTCTTTTAACTTACATGAAGCCTTCTTTTTTTTTTTTGTGAGGAAGATTAGCCCTGAGCTAATATCTGTTGCCAATCCTCCTCTTTTTGCTGAGGAAGATTGGCCCTGGGCTAACATCCGTGCCCGTCTTCCTCTACTTTATATGTGGGACACCTGCCACAGCATGGCTTGACAAGCGGTGTGTCTGTCTGCGCCCAGGATCCAAACCTGCGAACCCTGGGCCGCCAAAGCAGACTGCACGAACTTAACCGCTACACCACCAGGCTGGCCCCCTACACAAAATCTTAAAGTCACACTTCATGCCATTTTGACCTCATACTTAAATCCATATAAACTGTCCGGTGGCACTGCATCCTGATCAGAATTTTAGAACCAACGACAAGAGAAATCATGTTTTGATTAAACAAGAAGAGTTTTTTACTGTATGCTTTTGGAAAGAACCGTGCTATTTATAATACCTGACCATATCATTAGATGTTAAACTCTACCACTCAGTTTTTAAGCCATATTACATCTTAAGTTTCAAATTACCCTATTATCCCCATTTATTGCAATCACATAATTTTTTCAAATAGAAATTTTCAGTTACTTTGAATAGATGTTTTTAAAACTTACATTAATTATAATACATAAAAAGTTACTTTTCCATTCTTGTTATTTTCTGAGTCAGCAATTGGGATAGCATCTTTTATTTGTAGAAAAGATGAAATACTCACCTCAAAAGGTTTTATTCACTGAAAGCACAAAGAACAACATTCGTCTATTTTTCTTGTCTCACAGTTTAGCTCTTGGGAAACTTAGGGAATTCTGAAGACAGTATTAGTTGTCTAGAGAATGCCTTCTCAAAATAAAATTTAAAATCATTCCTATTTATTTGAATTGAAATATCATCTCTATAATACACTTCAGTTGTTTCTTTAAACTTTTGTTTTGAACATAATCTTGGACCAAAAGTATCTGGTCTAATTATCTGGTTCCTTAAGGGTAATTTTCTTTAAATCCCCTCCTTTCCCTTTGCTTATTAGCAGCACCGATTTTTTTCTAACAAAATAAATATATATTTTGGTGTTTAAATTTTAATTTACATTTTAGGGACAGGTTCAGTTATAGGGAAGTTTAAATCTCAAGGCTTAAAAATATACTTGGGGATAGCAATATAAAAAGGTTTAATGTAAAACGCATGAGTTCCTGCTGGTGCATTTTACCTGCTTTATAGGCCCCACTGAGTTTCAGGGCCTTGAATGGTTGGCTTTGTTTTAGGGTTCTCTTCCTAAGACTCAGTGGTAAAGCTTATTGAAAAGTAGCAGATTGTTTCTACTTAAAGTTTTCTGTTTATCCATCATGAGCCCAGACAAATAATCAAAGTCACAATTATATCTTACCTGCCTTAAAAGGGAGCTATTTATGTTTAATTGACTGTTCATTTTGCTATGGTATCTGCTGGGTTGGCAACCATGAAATTTGGTATGGTGGTTTTTATAAGTTGGACATGAGCCTATTAGAAATGATTTAAAAGTATAAAATCATTTCTCATGGGCTTTCAAAACAAATAAACTTTATGATCAGAAGCCACCTGTAGTCTAGACATTTATGCAGGACTTGCAGAATTTGTTGCATATCCAAGAGATTGGAGATCCATTGAAAGGGCAAGAAAAAGATGATTGCGTATGAGGTACCAACAGTTTAGGAGAGAGTCTTTTAGATTTGAAAGCTGTATCATTAATAATTTGTCAGCGACAATTCTAATATTACAGTAATCTAAAATGGCACATTAATCCAGCCTTTAACAAATTGGTTTACCAGATCATTAGTGATACAGAAATTTTATTTGACTGTGAAATTTTTATTGGTCATGTTCATTTACTACTTTATCTCCCTAAGTCAAAACTGTTCTTAGAGAAAACAAAATGAGTTTATGAAGATTTCTTTCACAGATTTCAGTGGAAAACAGTTTTAGCATAAGAGGAAGTTTTAATGAAGAAGAATCAGAGTTTATTAAATTTTCTTTAGAATCATCTTATTTTGGATAAGCCCTGAGCGAGTGGGCCAGGGCTTATTTCCATGGCTGTGTTTAATTTCTAGAAACATTTTTAAGTTAACGCTTTACTAATGTTGTTTCTGTCATAAGAAAGAAAAGTTATTTTTAGAAGAAACCTTCAATATTATACTTGATAACCTTTGTTATCTTTTTTCAAACTGTTTCCTTTGGGCTAAATCAGCATGCAGCTGTCTAACGCAGATCATTACAATTCCCCTTTTCTGAGATTTTACTAATCGCTGTGAACTAAGCAAGAAGTTAAAGTTGGTTGCTTAAGCTGCTGCAGGTTGCACATCATCCTTTAATGTAGAATTACTACATTCTGCATTCTGACAATTAGAGGTGCTTCTTTGTTCATCTTCACAGTTTGGAGACTCCCAACAGCTGCGACTTGTTCGAATCCTGCGAAGTACCGTGATGGTTCGCGTTGGAGGCGGATGGATGGCACTTGATGAGTTCTTAGTGAAAAATGATCCTTGCAGGGGTAAGGAGATGCTGATGTCAGGATAAAGACACCCTGAGAGTATATCAGTTTTTGTATTATTTTCCAGCATCAAAATCATACTGGGTATAATTTTGGTCATTTAATACAAAAGTGAATGTTCCACATTGGTCTGTTAGCCTAAAGTTCTCAAAGAACTTGTGGCAGTCATGTAAACCATGTTCTTCTCATTGTTTTTTTACTTCTTTTGGATAAATATGAGACAGGTAGGTAGGAAATACTAGAATAGATTTTCTTAATGAGATGCTCCCATCTGCAATTTTCAAAATGAGTAATTATACCAACCAAGGAAAGGATTTCATCTCTTGTTAAATAGCAGAGTAAGAGGAAAGAGCTCTCTCCACATCTACCAGCCTGAGTGTCCTTGGTTAGCTTTTAATTTTCCTTATTTTTCAGATCCTATAGTCAGTATTTGAATTCTTAATTGAGTTACCTTACAAGTGGCCATTCGATTGCAATTTCTAGGTAGGTCCCATTTACTCAGTAGGCTCATTTTTCTTTGAAAAAAAACAGTAAAATTTTTGTGATTTTCTTTAACCTGTGAGCTCATTTTAATCCTTTTAAACAGACAGACAACAGCAAATGTTTGTGCTGGCGCTATTTGGCCTCCAAGTGGGAGGCCAGGGTTCCTCCAGTTGGGGCCCCTTTGTTTCAGTGCTGGCATCTGAGTGCACAGGTGCATCACAGTGAGTTCCTGTGCAGTCTGCAGGCCTCTTTGCTGCGGCTACCATGGGTTGTTGTTACACAACCGGACACAGTAGCTCTGCTCTCTGCAAGTCTGAGATACCCCCACGGAAGGAGTAAAATAACAAGAGCTCCCTTTTGGTTTTATATTTCAAACCTAAGGCAGCCTCAGGTAATATAGCTCCATTTATGAAAGAAAGAAATTAAGGATGCGCAGTGTCCTGTTGGGTTGCTTAGAAAAGTTAGCATAACTGTGGCAAAGTCTTCCCAATACATTTTTTTATTGAGTCAAACCGTTGAGTGCTTCTTTTCCTGATGCAACTTTTCTTCTAAAATGTGTGCTAAAGGCCCAATCTGAGCACCCTTTGCATATTCAACTACTGTACTTTGTTTCTTCTCCTGCTAACAGTATTCTTTAACGTGATTGGTATCCTGTGTCATTTTTTCTAGTTCATCATCATGGGAGTAAAATGTTACGTTCGGAATCAAACTCTTCAATTACTACTACTCAGCCTCCTATAGGTTGGCAACCCCTCTCTTTGCCTCTCCTCTCTTACATTTTCTCTTTCCTACTTTTACCATTTTGCTTTCATCATTTGTTTTCAAATAACACGCTTCGTCCATCGCGTATGGCTTAACTCATATCCAACTGAGCTGGTGCTGCCAAATTTAAATTGTGAAAATTTGACACACTCTGGTGTGTTGCAAATGTAGGGTTGTGTAAGTGATGGGACACATGCTAACACGTTGCTCATCGGGGTCTGGTGCCGTGTTCTCCATGTGCACATGTGTTTGTCTGAGTGTCGCATCACCCATTACCTCACGGATCCTTGGGTCTGGTGTTCGTCATTGCATGTTGGTAAAACGGAGTTTTTCAAGGCATAAAATAAAAAATACTAGCTGTCTCATTTAAGTGAAAAACCTGAAAGTTTATGTGTTGCCATCATGATTAACAGGCCATCTCTCATTCTGTGTAATTCTATTGTTTAATTAATCCTGATGTTAAAATACCCGCATTCTTCTTACCTCAATAGTACATGCAACAGACACAGTCCCTGCCTTCCTGGCTTGTCTTCTCGGTGTGGGGAAAGGGTGTTGAAACCATGTGGGCATCAGTAACTGGTGGATTAACAATATTTTAGCATGAGCTTTCCATTTTCATGCTGACTCTTTCTTTAATAGTGATTATTCTTGCTGGTGTCTAGTGTTAGAATAAACACACTTTTTTTTTCTTTCCCAAACTTACCTGTATCCCAAAGGAATGCATTGCAAAGGAATGCATTTAACTTTTTGTTATGCTGAGTTGGAGTTGGCATGGCAAAAAGATGTTCTTGAAATCCCCAACGTGCTCTGTGCTGCCTGGTGTTCCTTCTCCCCATAAATGACTGAATGCCTCTTCTCTTCCTCCCTCTTCTGTTTGTGTGCATTGTTGTGTGTGACACGATCCAGCTAAAGGAAGGACGAACATGGAACTTCGGGAGAAGTTCATTTTAGCAGATGGTGCCAGTCAGGGCATGGCTGCCTTCCGACCCCGGGGCCGAAGATCGCGGCCTTCATCGCGAGGAGCTTCGCCCAACCGATCAACTTCCATGTCCAGTCAGGCTGGCCAGGCGGCCTCCCCACAGGTCCCTGCCACTAGCACACCCAAGGTAGGACTCGGGCATGAAACATTTTCTTCCTCCTGGGCAATCAACGTCCTGAGTATATTTTGGAGAGTTTTAGGACCCTAGAATTTGTAGGAGCAGCTTCTCCATTTGTGTCCCTTCTCACAATATGGCGAAGGAGGATTTAAAAAAAAAAAAAAAAAAAACAATGCATGCTTTTTTGCCTTGTGGCCCATATAGAGACTGTCTGTGTAGAGTCTCGGTTACCTTTCAGATTGGTTTTTCTTTTTAAAGCTTTATTCATTTTATTGGTGTGTATGATTTGCCATCAGATCTTACCATTTATTTTTAATTATTGTCATTCTTACTGTGAAATGTGGTTCTTTGCTATGAATATCTCTTTCTGTGGCTTGGTTTTTTTATCTGCTATCCTTTACATTTGATTTGCCATTATTCCATACAGATTCTCCATCCTTTAACACGCAATTATGGTAAACCGTGGTTGACAAACAGCAAAATGTCAACTCCTTGTAAGCCAGCAGAGTGCTCAGACATGTCCGTGCCATCTGCAGAGGTATCGTAAGGCCCCAGATCCCAGTCTAACAGTCTTCTTTCACTGAAACATCACCCACTAACATTGCTTCACCTCTCCCTTCATGGATGTACTTTTGATAGAACTACATCTTTAATGGACTTCTATGAAATAAATATCAACCCAGCATTCCCAGGAAAACATGAGAGTAAGGGGTTAATAGAAAAGACAGTTGATAGCTCCTTGACTGGTGTCAGGTGAACGGAGTCACACCTGCAGGCTCTGTGCCTCCTTTGTGTTTTTGTTTTCTTACTCATACATAATTTTACGCTTCTGCTTCTCGCTTGGGAGAGTGAAATACAGGGAGGAGATTATATCCAAACCCAAGTAAAGTTTCTTTTAAAGCTGATAGTGTGCTTTTGCTTCTAGACATAATTTGGGCAAGAAATGCAACAAACCCCGTTTAGGTGAGAAGCGGTATCATTTGCAAGAGAGTCAGTTAAATTAAAAGAATATTCATTGAGTGTTCGCTATGGGCAAGGTCCTTCTGAATGTCAGTTACATTTATTTCTGCCCAAGAAAACTGAGTTGGTGAGACATATAAGGCCTTGAATTACCAGTGCAGGGGCTTGGGGGCGTAAGTATGCAAAAAGTTATCTGTCATTTTCAAAAGGTATGTATTTTTATTAGACTTTAATGATATTATTATTCAAGTGTCTTCTAGCTTTTTAATATGGCATGATATATGGAGATAGGATATTTAGGTGATATAAATTTACCAAGATTAACTCATATATCGGATCATTTACATTCAATTGAAAGTCAACCATATATCTCTTAAAAAAACTTCTCTGAAAATGACAAACATAGGCACCAAATAATCACATATTTCATTAGAATCACAATAATTGGGGGGGGGGGAATCCCTAAGTAACTTTTCTTGAAATGAAGACGGTATTTCATGTTAAAGGCCAGGACCCTTGTATAAAAGTGATATAGTACCTTTGAAAAGCCCTTTTCAAAATACTTTCTTATCTCTTATTTAATCCTCACACCAATCATAAGAGATAGGCAGAGAAAATTTCATTACCCTCATGACTCACATGGAAATATTATTGCTGATAGTGGCAGAATTGGGGTAGAAACAGCCCATTCTTCAACTCATTTCCACCCCTTCCCTCAAGTGGGAGATGTTAGTATTACATACGACATCTAGAGACGTCTGTCACTTATAATGGATCTATTGTAGCAAAAACTGAGAACAGTTAAAGGAACCTCAAGTGACATGTTTGTTTTAAATATTTAGGGCTATGCTGCTATGTTAGTTCAAATTTTTTAAAAGCAGAGACTCCCCAGAATTAAAATCTAAGTATGTTGTTTTGACTAATACAAAACTATGTTTCGTTTCAAATAGTCCCATCAGATAAAAACTAGCCAGCCAAACAAGACAGCAGTATACTTCTGTGGAACGGTCTTTAAAGTCCTAGGTAGGGTTTGTGACAATAAAACCAAAACAATCAAGGCTTTCTGAGGAGAATTATTTTGGTCTTTCATGATAATGAATTCTGTCACCTTTGAGTGATATATTTCATAATTTGTGGGTCCTCATTTTCTCCTGGATTGTTGAGATTCTTAGTGAGGAATTTAACTAGATCAGAATTGTCAGATCTTGGGCAGATCACTTCCCTCCTTGGGCCTTCATTTTTCACATTTGTGAAAAAGTTGTTGATTAGGTGAGTGTGAGGATTAATTGTAGTTATATGTGTGAAAGTACTTTGAAAACTTAAGTATTATATGCATACAAATCATATATAAATTCTATACTTAAATATATGTATAGAGTACATATGAAAACAAGTTATGAATATTATATTTTCATAAATTGCAACTCTGAGGTATCAAAACGTCTTACATATGCTAGATTAAATGTATAAAACTATTTAATAAAGGACAATTTAATTTAAAAAAATACACACATAACTTGTACAGATTCATTTCCTCCAAACAGCTCCCTGACTGAGTTCATTGAGGAATATGACATCTCTTATACTTCTCAGGAGATTTGTTTGTTTTTTTTAACTTTGGGAAAGTTTTCAAAATGTTGTAGTGCTCTGGAAAAATGCACCAATTTTAGACTTAAAATAAGATTTCTTAGTTGTGATTGCTTTAGACATTCTCTATGAACTCCTATAAGAATTTTAGAAGAATTATCCCCAAACATGCCCTAGGTGTCTTGTATATAAGGCCCATAAAAGGCGATAGAGCCAAGAAATGAAGTGACATTGTCCCAGGTTATAAAATGTCACTTTTTTTTGCAGTTTTTTGTTAATGATGGCTGTCTAGGCATCACTTATTTACTTGTTGTTCTCTTTTTGTTTGTTTATTTCTGCCTAGTTCCCTAGAAGCATCGGAGGCAGCAGAATGTTCAAGCACAATTTTTCAGGGCCCCCTCTTCTCTCTGTATCATGCAGCCGCCATCTTTTTGGCAATACTCTCTTAACTCTGTAATATTCACTGACGATCTGAAAGATACTAATGTACTAACAGTTTAATTTGTCTTTTTTTCCTTGCCATCATTTGGGGCTCTCCATTTTTGTGTTTCTGTCTCCATCATAAATTCATTTTCTTGAGAAGGTTCTATTTGGATTCAGGGAGAGAATGAGAAATTAGTGGAGAAAAGCGAGGGAGTGCGCCATCCCTCATTCCATGGAAATGTTTCTCCACCTCCTGAAGAGGGTCTAGGAGAGGGTTTCCACCCCTCTTTAAAGTGGTGTGGGTGGAGTATCATGGAACAGGAGCAACATCTTAAATGTCCTTTCACTGATTAAATCCAGGGAACACCAATCCAAGGAAGCAAGCTTCGACTTCCGGGATATTTATCAGGGAAAGGCTTCCACTCTGGGGATGACAGTGGCTTGATAACAACTGCAGCCGCCAGAGTCCGAACACAGTTTGCTGGTGAGTGTGGTGCATTTCTTTCTCTAATGGCTTTTGCAGTCTGACCCGAAGATTAAAGTCCCTTTTCCTTCTAAGTGGGGAAGAAATTACGAACTGATGCTGCTGCGTTCTTTTGAAGTGGCCTGTGACTCCAAGCCCCCCAACAAGCAGAGGATGAGTGAGTCACTAGAAAATCCCTCCTGGAAAGTACCAAAGAAAGATGAGCGAATGCCTGTAGAACAGAAGAAAAACTACGGCAGGATCCTGCCCCTTCAAGCTGAAAGCTCTTGGCTCTTCTGCCTGCTTAGAAATTGCACTGGGCTCTATTTGGGGTGGTTGGAAAAACCCAGCCAGACTGGGCCTTATACTGGTGCTTTTCACATTTCTTCACAGAAGAGTCAACCTGACCCCTGGGGTTCTAGGCTTGGCAAGCGGGAAGCTTCTTGAAGGTTTCCAGTCTTATCTTTTAAATTCCTTTTGCTTTGAATTGCTTATCCTTGGGCAAAACGTACACATAAGAGTTTGCTCCATGTTTGCCCTGCACACATCCCTGGGTACTCATGCTAACCCTTGGAAAGCATAATCTTACATTATAGGTATATTGCTTATGTCTTTTTGTAGTAAATGGAATTCTGTTTTAAGTGGGGTAAGCCCAAACCTACCTTTTGTTTATAAATCTAGCTTTTTGTGTAGTGTATCTACTTAGAGTGAGGCCCTGTACCCTTGTGAAATGGAGGAAGGCCATGAAGCCACAAGTATTTTCTGAGTGCCTACTAGGTGTCAAGAGAAATCGTTGAGATTAGAGGTGGCATTAGGTTTCAAGAATCTGTCGCAGATGGACCCAGTAATAAGAGTGACTCATCTGTGCCCTCTCTCCTCAGATCCCAAGAAGACTCCCAGCCGACCAGGAAGCCGGGCCGGAAGCAAAGCTGGCAGCAGGGCCAGCAGCCGCCGAGGCAGCGATGCATCAGACTTTGACATTTCAGAAATCCAGTCCGTGTGCTCAGACGTGGAGACTGTCCCCCAAACGCACAGACCTACACCCCGAGCAGGTTCTCGGCCATCCACAGCCAAGCCTTCCAAAATCCCCACACCCCAGAGGAAATCCCCTGCCAGAAAATTGGACAAGTCCTCAAAGAGATAGTGCAATTGGTTCCACCAAGGCCCTTCCTTAAGCATTTATTATTTAAGTGTGAAAGATGTAAAATATAATGTAGAAATTATTGTGAAATATTGCAGAGGTGAGTTTAAAATTCTGCAGATGGCCTTATTTGTGTATTTGTCTTTTTATTTTCTCTGTATAATTTTTTTGTCAGATATTCTGGGGTTAACGTCACATCGTATGTGAGGGGTAAGAAAGAGTTTAACATGCACTAACATTTCTGCACTGTAACGTGTGGAGCACACACTAAAATCAGTTACTGTACCTACAGGTAAGTCCACATCCTCTCTGACAGCCACAGCACTACATCGAGAACTAACGTTTAGGATACCTCATGACATTCTCTTGCTCTTGTGAAAACTCTGAAAAGCCGAAAGACACACACAGGGGATATATTTCGAGATGATTTAAATGTAAACTAAAAGATGGAGGGCAGAAAGGCAAACACATCCAGACACAGCTCTTTAAGCAGTATCTGACAGAGAACTCACCGGAAGTTCCTTTACGCACTCGCCAGTGCTCTGATATTCAAGAACCATGCAGCATTTCTGTGCCGTTGCTTCACACGAGGCCAGAGGCATCCCGGATATTAGACCTATTATACTTAAGAATATAATTATAAAGTGCGTTCATATAAATGTGAGGTTTTCTTTTGCTTGAGTGGACAGTAGCACCTGTATCATTGAACTCATTTTGTATCAAAGCAATTTTGCTTGCAGAAAAGCTATGAAATAAAATATGTCCCTTAACTACATTGCTATGGAATTAATTTTTTTCCCCAGGGAAAAATCAGTGTATTTTTTTATGAGCAATATCAATTTGGAGTGACCAAAAGATACTTAAAAATGGGTTTATTTTGATTTCTCATCTGAAATAATCATGTTCTGGTATTATATCTATATTTAATAAATATATACATTTTAATTTATTATGTATACTCACATACTATAGAAAGATATTAGTATGCATTTAATAAAACATATTCACTTGAACGTATGAAATACCTGATTATTTAAAGTGAACCTGTTCTGTTGCTTGTTTCAAATAAAGGTTATGTGTATGATATATTATTACTAATAGTGTGACAGGCTAAGTTTGGGAGACACCAAATGCAGGGATACAATATATAAGAAATATATAATAAAAATAACATTAACCACGCATTCTGCAAATACCCTTAATTAGTACCAACCTTGTGCCAGCTGCTGTCAGTGACCCTGAGGCTTCAGGGTCCCTGCCCTCTATTCAAGGGGAAAACAATAAACAAAAAAGTCACTAAAAGACATGACCTGAAACCAGGGGATGTGTGACAGGGTGACTGATTTATTAAGGTAATGACATGATATTCTTCTGGACTGTGTACAATTAAAAATCAAATAATAGAGTTTTCCTAAACACAAAAATGACATGAAATATAATTAGAAGGATGGCAGATGGATACTTTGGGCATAACGGGTCATGACTTTCCCCATAACACTGTACATCTATTTCAGCAAACAGCAGTGGCTGTGTTCGGGTTCAAGGGGATGGTATGATGTTTCCCGTGATTGGGCTTTTTCATGGAGGCCGACGTGGAAGAGTCTGAAGTTTCCACTGATGGGAATTCAGTGCCTTTTTTTTTTTTTGTGAGGAAGACCAGCCCTGAGCTAACATCCGTTGCTAATCCTCCTCTTTTTGCTGAGGAAGACTGGCCCTGGGCTAACATCGTGCCCATCTTCCTCCACTTTATATGGGACGCCGCCACGGCGTGGCTGACAGGCAGTGCATCGGCGGGCGCCCGGGATCCGAACCCGCGAACCCCGGGCTGCCAAGCGCGGACTAAACCGCTGTGCCACCGGGCCGGCCCCTCAGTGCCATTTTTGAGTGATAGGAATTCCTTCTTTCTCACAGCGTGTGTCTCAGGTGGGGGCCCTTGATGGAAAGGGAAATTCAAGCCTAGGACGTCACAGGTTCTAATTCACACATTGGATTATAAACATGTCATCTGAGAAGCAGTTGAAATGGTTGTTACTCCTTTGGTGCTTTGCATGTGATTACATTTCCACTTCAAAGACAAATTTAAGGGAGTGATTTTGTCTCAGCCTGTTTGAATGCCGCAGCTGTTCAAGAGCTAGAGATTTTGCTTTTTTTTTTTTTCAGTAGTAAAAGAATCTTTTGGAGAAAGATAAATGGTTTAAAATATTTCAGAGAAGTCTTAAGGAACTGTGCCTAGTTATCAGCAATTGCCCTCATGGGGAGCTTTTCGAACTTTGATGCCTGGTATTTGTTTCCTCTTGAATTAATTCTAGAGCCTCAGCTGACTTCTAAGGAGTCCTGTAAGTTTCAGGGAATGCAGTAGACACACTTCTTCCCCCACACACGTTCCTTCTCTTTTCCTTTTCTTTTTCTCTTCTTTCCTTCCTTCTTTTCCTTTACAGAACAGGACATTGGACTGAATCTCAGCTCTAAAAATCTTAATATAAAGATTGGTTCTGTTAAAAGACAAACTGAGGCATATTAAATATTTTAAGGGTTTATTTGAGCAAAAATCAATTCCCATTGGGCAATGCCAATGTGGGAAGTGGTTAGGAGCACTCTCCTGACAGGACGCAGGGAGAAATTTTATAGAGAAAAGGCAGAAGCAAAGCAAGGAAGATGTTGATTGGCTACAGCTTAAAGCCTAGTTGGCTGCTTGTGATTGGTTGTCCTGAGCGTTTTGATTTCGTAGCTTGTGGCATTCACAGGCGTAGATTTGGTTTGCTTAGGCCGCCACAACATTAGAGCCGCCTCGGCCTAATGGCCTCCTTGTTTAATTAATTTAATAGTTCTTAAGCATTAGCAAACCTGAATCATGGAGTAGACTTTTTTGGTCTTAAAAATCAAAACTACTAAGTCTCAGGTTCTTTTGAAATAAGGGAATATCCTTTTTAATGTCAGTGCAGAAGTTGAAGGGCCTGGCCAAATCTCAGATCTGCTTCCTTTTATGCCAAATATGGGCGGAAGGACTTGGGAAGTGCCCCGTTGGCTGTCAGGGATTGACCTGTAAAAATGAAAAGGAAGAGAGCTTGGGACAGGATCTTGTTTCATTTTTCTGATCATTTTAAAATTTGCTTTCAATATTTGCAGCAAGGGAAATTGCAATGAGGTGCAGTTACTTACTCTTTGACAAGATGCTTTGAAATGCATGTGCTTTGTTGTGAAATGGGTGATCTGATACCACCCAAAAAGACATTTGCAAGTGCCCAAGCTAAATGCGTCTGATGACACTGCCACCTTGCTGTGAACTTACCCTTGGGATCCCACAAAGAAGGCAAGGACACTAACTTTGTCTCAGCATTTTAGTAACCAACTTCCCTCAAGTCATGTTAGGGATTGACTCAATGGTTACCAAAATCTACCTGGAAGTGAATAGGGTCATGGGTGAGATGTTTGTGCAAGAAATAGTGCATATGACTATTTAAATTTCTGACTTAACCTACCGAATTGTACAACTTTGGCTGATTTTACGTAATTCCTGCATCTATGGAGATGTTGAGTATCTAGTTAGGATGAAGGACAACAGAGATAGGAGGTTTTTCTTCCTTGCTTCTACTTCTAATGTGCTAAATTAAGAATATACACAAAGCAAAATGTGTTCAAAGGAATTTCATAGTAATTTACCCACATTTTTGTTGTACTGCATTATTGGAAATTAAAGACTGCATAGAAGGTGAGAATAAAATAGAGATTAAGAAGTTTTCCAGGGGGCCACCTGGTGGCACAGCAGCTTAGTTCACACTTTGGCAGCCCGGGGTTCGGGGGTTCGGATCCCCGGTGCCTGCCAATGCACTGCTTGTCAGCCATGCTCTGGTGACGCCCCATATAAAGTAGAGGAAGATGGGCGTGGATGTTAGCCCAGGGCCAGTCTTCCTCAGCAAAAAAGAGGATTGCCAGCGGATGTTAGCTCAGGGCTGGTCTTCCTCACACACACAAAAAAGTTTTCCAGAGTTATCCTCAAATAAAAACAAAACATTCTTTTAGAATGTTACTAATCTTAAAGTATAGCTACTTTTGCCCCAGGGCAAAGACTAGGAAATTTAGTTCCCACAGCCTTAGAATCTGGCTTCTATGCGGTGTTCTCCTTCTTCTTTAGTGGCATATTTCCATCAAAAAGTTTTTTGAGCAAACACTTCAAATGTATGTATCTTTCTTCTAAGATGTTGCTTGCATTTATTTTTATCATTAGCTAATTTCTCAAGGCTCAGTGAGAGTTATCTTTAACAACATTGGTGCGGGTGTACATACATATTTCAAATAGTCTTAACACATTTTTAGGCCACATTCTTGTTAAATCTGATGAGATCCTCCTTGACTTAACTCATGATGTGACTGATGAAGGACTTGTTCTGGAAGTGTCATCTCTGCCATTTTCTTGTTTGTTTCTTGCATTTTAAGTGCCTTCAATCCATGGTTTCTTTGCAGGAGTCCATTTAAGCCACATTTTGTAAAGATTATTCTGTAAATTCACCCACTTGACATCGATAAACTGCGGTCTACTGCATATGTTGAAAGCAAATGGAGGAGTTTGAGCTATTGAGACTCCCACTCTGTCCTCGGTCACATCAGATAGAGACCATGAGAGAACGCTGTGGATGTCACTGGAGGGCAGGCACCAGTGTCAATCTGTAGTAAATGTTCATGAAGGTTAATTTCCTCCTCCTTCTTTTAGATGAAATGTAAATATAAGTAGACATCTTGTTTTCTTCCCATGTCTTATGAGATCACCTGGCATCCATCCTATGTTCGAGATTACTGTTCTATACTGTTTTCTTTTTTCTACCTCTTATCATCCATCTTTTTTTCCACAGGGTGAAATTATGCAATAGTTTCTTCCTTTCTCCTCTGCTCCTAGTTATGCAAGGATGTGCACACCTGTGCTAGTGGTTACATGTGATTATAGCCCTGGTTAGTCTCCAAAAATTTGAATTTAGTTCTGGCCTTTGTTACCTCTCACTTGTGCTACTACAACGACCACCTATTTATCCCTTCACTTCCAATGTCTTCTCCTGTAGACAACCACTTGGAGGAAATGGCCTCACAGGGTGGGACGTGCCTTTTGATATGAAGGACTGGAACAAAGTGTGATTAAGATGAGACAAGAGTGCTCGCTTTGGCAGCACATATACTAAAATTGGAATGATACAGAGAAGATTAGCATGGCCCCTGTACAGGGATGACACGCAAATTCATGACACATCCCATATTTCTAAGAAGGCCTTTATGCCTGAAGGAAAAAAAAGAGAGAAAGGGGGTACAATGTTTTGAGCAAGGAGAAAAATAAGGAGACTAAACTGGAAAAATTGAAGCTCTCTATCAGAATAGGTTAGCAAACAATTATAAAAATCAAGGTTTAGGGAAGGAAAATACCAAGAATAAATATAAACTCATCACTTTAAACACACTCACAACAAAAGATGGGATAAGTAGTGACAGCAATAAATTAGAAGGGGAAGAGGGAGGGGATTGAATCAACTTAGCCTAAGGAAATGAAGCATCAGAAAATGGACTATCTCATCCACGAGATTTTTCATACAAACCTCATGGTAACCACTAAACAAATAACTAGAACAGAATCACATATGACAAACAAGGAGAAAACTAAGAGAATCATCATACAGAGCTACCAAACTGAATTGGCAGTCTGAAACACATGGGACAAGAAATGAAGGAAATGCAAAAGAACTAGAAAATGAGCGATAAAATAGCAAAATTAAACCCTCATTTATCAATAATCACTCAATATAAATGGATTGAATTTTCCAATCAAAAGACACAGAGTGGCAGGATGGATTAAAAATCAAGATCCCACAATATGCTGCCTCCAGGCAACATATATCAGTTCTGAAGACAAACACAGACTCAGAGTGAAAGGATGGAAGACAATACTCCAAGCTAATGGCAAACAAAAGAAAGCAGGTGTTGCCATACTTATATCAGACAAAGTAGATTTCAAGGTAAAAAAGGTAATGAGAGACAAAGAGGGGCAATATATAATGATAAAAGTGATACTAGACATATCACTTATAAATATCTATGCGCCCAACACAGGAGCACCAAAGTACATAAAACAGCTATTAAAAAAACTAAAAGGAGATATTAACAACAACACAATAATAGTAGGGGATCTCAACACCCCACTTACATCAATGGATAGGTCATCCAGACAAAAAAATCAATAAGGAAATAATGGACTTAAATGAAAAGCTAGACAAGGTGGACTTAATAGATATGTACAGAGCACTCCACACAAAAACAGCAGAATGCACATTCTTCTCAAGCACGCATGGAACATTCTCAAGAATAGACCATATATTAGGAAACAAGGCAAACCTCTATAAATTTAAGAAGATTGAAATCATAACAAGCATCTTTTCTGACCGTAATGCTATGAAACTAGAAATCAACTACAAGAAAAAAACTGGGAAAGTGACAAAGATGTGGAGACTAAACAACATGCTACTAAACAACCAATGGATCATTGATGAAATTAAAGGAGAAATCAAAAAATATCTGGAGACAAATGAAAGTGAAAATACACCATATCAACTCATATGGGATACAGCAAAAGCAATCCTAAGAGGGAAACTCATAGCAATACAGGCCCAATTTAACAAACAAGAAAAGTCTCAAATAAGCAACCTTAAACTACACCTAACAGAATTAGAAAAAGAAGAACAAGCAGGGGGCCACCCGGTGGCACAGAAGTTTAGTCTGCGCTTTGGCAGCCCGGGGTTCGTGAGTTCGGATCCTGGGCGCCCGCCGATGCACTGCTTGTCAGCCATGCTGTGGCAGCATCCCATATAAAGTAGAGGAAGATGGGCACGGATGTTAGCCCAGCGCCAGTCTTCCTCAGCAAAAAGAGGAGGATTGGCAATGGATGTTAGCTCAGGGCTCATCTTCCTCACCAAAAAAAAGAAAAGAAAAAGAAGAACAAGCAAAGCCCCAAATCAACAGAAGGAGGGAAATAATAAAAATCAGAGCAGAAATAAATGAAATAGAAACCAAAATAAAACAGTAGAAAGGATCAATGAAACAAAGAGCTGGTTCTTTGAGAAGATAAGTGAAATGGACAAACCCTTAGCTAGACTCACTAAGGAAAAAAGAGAAGAGACTCAAATAAATAAAATTAGAAACGAAAGAGGAGAAATGACAATGGATACCATAGGAATACAAAGGATTGTAAGAGAATACTATGAAAAACTATATGCCAACAAATTGGACAACCTAGAGGAAATGGATAAACTCTTAGACACATACAACCTCCCAAAACTGAATCAAGAAGAAATAGAGAATCTGAATAGACCAATCACAAGTAAAGAGATTGAAACAGTAATCAAAAATCTCCCCAAAAATAAAAGTCCAGGACCAGATGGCTTCCCTGGAGAATTTTACCAAACATTCAAAGAAGATTTAATCCCTATCCTTCTCAAACTATTCCAAAAAATAGAGGAAGAGGGAATACTCCCTAACACATTCTACGAGGCCAACATCACCCTGATACCAAAACCAGACAAGGACAATACAAAGAAGGAAAACTACAGGCCAAGAACGCTGATGAACATAGACTCAAAAATCCTCAACAACATATTGGCAAACCGAATACAGCAATACATCAAAAAGATCATACACCATGACCAAGTGGGATTTATACCAGGGACACAGGGATGGTTCAACATTTGCAAAGCAATCAACGTGATACACCACATTAACAAAATGAAGAATAAAAACCACGTGATCATCTCAATTGATGGAGAGAAGGCATTTGAAAAGATCCAACATCCATTTATGATAAAAACTCTCAACAAAATGGGTATAGAAGGAAAGTACCTCAACGTAATAAGGGCCATATACGACAAACCTACAGCTAACATCCTACTCAATGGGGAAAAACTGAAAGCCATTCCTTTGAGAACAGGAACAAGACAAGGGTGCCCACTCTCATCACTCTTATTCCACATAGTACTAGAGGTTTTGGCCAGAGCAATTAGGCAAGAAAAAGCAATAAAAGGATTCCAAATAGGCAATGAGAAATGAAACTTTCACTATTTGTAGAGAACATGATCTTATATATAGAAAACCCTAAAGAATCCATTGAAATAATCAACAACTACAGCAAAGTGGCAGGGTATAAAATCAACTTACAAAAATCAGTTGCATTTCTATATGCTAATAATGAACTAACAGAAAGAGAACTCAAAAAGACAATCCCATTTACAATTGCAACAAAAAGAATAAAATATCTGGGAATAAATTTAACCAAGGAGGTGAAAGACCTATACAATGAAAACTATAAGACACTATTGAAAGAAATCAATGAAGACATAAAGAAATGGAAAAATATCCCATACACATGGGTTGGAAGAATAAACATAGTTAAAATGTCCATACTACCTAAAGCAATCTACAGATTCAGTGCAATCTCAGTTAGAATCCCAATGAAATTCTTCACAGAAATAGAACAAAAAAATACTGAAATTTGTATGGAGCAGCAAAAGACCCCAAATAGCTAAAGCAATCTTGAGAAAAAAGAACAAAGCTGGAGGCATCACAATCTCTGACTTCAAATATATTATAAAGCCATAGTAATCAAAATAGCATGGTACTGGTACAAAAACAGACACACAGATCAATGGAACAGAATTGAAAGCCCAGAAATAAAACCACACATCTACGGACAGCTAATCTTTGACAAAGGAGCTAAGAACATACAATGGAGAAAGGAAAGTCTCTTCAATAAATGGTGCTGGGAAAATTGGACAGCCCATGCAAAAGAATGAAAGTAGACCATCTTCTATCACCATATAAAAAATTAGCTCAAAATGGATTAAATACCTAAAAGTGACTCCTGAAACTATAAAACTCCTAGAAGAAAATACAAGCAGTATGCTAGTTGATATCAGTCATAAACGGATCCTTTCAGATTCCATGTCTACTCGGATAAGGAAAACAAACAAAAAATTAACAAGTGGGACTTCATCAGACTACAGAGCTTCCACAAGACAAATGAAACCAGGACTGAAATGAATAGACAACCCACCAGCTGGGAGAAAATATTTGCAAGTCATATATCCGACAAGGGATTAATCTCCTAATATAAAGAACTCACACAACTGAACAACAACAAAAAAACCTGATCAAAAAATGGGCAGAGAATATGAACAGACATTTTTCCAAGGAAGATATACAGATGGCCAACAGGCACATGAAAAGATGTTCAACATCACTAATCAACAGGGAAATGCAAATCAAAACTACACTATCACCTTACACCCATTAGAATGGCTATAATCACCAAGACAAAAAACAACAAATGTTGGAGAGGTTGTGGAGAAATGGGAACCCTAATTCACTGCTGGTGGGAATGCAAACTGGTGCAGCCTTTATGGAAACATATTGTTTCCATAAAAATAGAAATACCTTATGATCCAGCAATCCCACTATTGGACCTCTACCCAACGGACCTGAAATCAACCAACCAAAGAGGCTCGTGCACCCCTATGTTCATTGCAGCATTATTCACTATAACCAAGAATTGGAAGCAACCCAAGTGTCCCTCGACTGATGATTGCATAAAGAAGACATGGTGTGTGTGTGTGTGTGTGTGTGTGTGTGTGTGTGTGTGTATACACACAATGGAATACTACTCAGCCACAAAGAAGACAGAATTCTCCCCTTTGCAACAACATGGATGGACCTAGATGGTATTATGTTAAGTGAAATAAGCCAGAAGGAGAAAGACAAACATTGTATGACTTCACTCATATGTGGAATATAAACTAACACACAGACAGAGCGAACTGTTTGGTGGTTGCCAGGGGCAAGGGGCGGGGGTGGGCACAAGGGGTGAAGGGATGCATTCATATGGTGACAAACAAATAATAATATACTACTAAAACCCCACAATGTTATAAACTATTAAGACATAATAAAAATTAAAAACAAAACAAAAGATGAGACAAGAGAAGTCGAGGGAGTCACCCTCCACTGACTTATTTCTCGCAATAAATAGAAGATATGGTGTCTTGCCTGGAATTAAGGAAGAGGTTAGAGGTTAAAGTATTTGAGTTGAGCAGAGAAGGTTTGAAATAGCTGAGACCTTGGGTTTATAGTGATCCTGTGCTACAGGGTGCAGCCTGGTGTAGGAACAGAGGCGATAGAAAGTTAATTGATCTAGAGTGGGAGTTTTTCCAGTCAGGCTCAACAGGAAGAGCAAGGGATTGGAGCAACGGAAGGAAGCAGAGGGCATAGGATGGGTTTTTACCTCAGAATCAGGTTTTAGGGTGTCCAGAGGAAAGGATTTGGGAAGAAGCCACACTGTGGGTGGGAGTTTGGATCCAGGTGGTAGGAGGCAACAGCAGAGTGGTTGAGTAGACGTATGACCAAAAGTGACTTCCTTGTCTAAGGGTAACAAGAATGTGAATTTGGGTGGCTTCAGCACTTCATTAAACATTAGTCTCAGTTGTTCCGAGTCTTCCTTGATTTTTATTGTGCTTATAGCAGAATCTACCTAGAGAAAGCAATAATAGTCATCTCCTAGAGTGGAAGAGAGGGTGGAAGACCCTTCCTTTCAGCTAGGATTGGTTGTGCTTCAAAGTCCCAAGTAGGCTGAGGTGTGTGTGTGTGTGTGTGTGTGCGCGCGTGCACTCTGGCTTTTCAGGAAGGCAGGAGTCTCAGGCTTCAGGAGTACAGTATGTCAATATGTACTTATTAGATCTGCAGGCATGAGTTAAAAATGGATTACCATAAAGACTACATTTCTGATAGAAGGACCAACGAGCTAGAAAAACACACATGGTTATGTTATTAATTATCTACAGTAGAAAAGTTTATTTCAAAAATAACCAGTCAGTGGACCTTTGTTCTGGTCAACTGTTAGAGTATGCCTGCCTGAGAATTGACCAGTGAATTCAGGGGAATAGAATAGGTTTGAAGCAGTATCTTCAGATGTAAACCACAGACTTTACAATGCCGTATCTGATCATGGATTAATTTTGAGCTCTTTCTTCTGGGAAAACTTCTGCTTTGCTAGTTACTTGATTGTGCCCATACTGATTTTTTTAAGTCTTGTGTTTGTCTGTCAATTTTAGTTTATAAAGCTCTTAACTCAAATATATGTCTCATGTGAGACTCCTAACCAGTTGTGAGATAATAGAAAATATGTATATTGGTCTCTGCTCCCGGTTCCTGGTACAGAGCTCCTGAAACCCTTGTAATTTCCTAAGTGATAAGAGCACTAGGAGCATCTTTTGTCCTAGTGGGGTGACTCTGGGTGAGCTCCTGGATGGTTCCAGGGTAGGGCTGGTTACCAGAAAGACCAAGCCATGATTAGAAGCTTGGAATGCTCAGCCCCAACCCCCATCCTTCAGAGAGGGGAGAGGGACCGGAACTGGAGTTAATTGATCATGCCCACATGAGGAAGCCTCCATAAAATCCCAATATATGGGGTTCAGGGAGCTTCCAGGTTGGAGAACACATCCATACTAAGTGGGTGACACACTCCAACTCCACAGGGACAGAAGCTCCTGCACTTGGGACGTTCTTAGATCTTGCTCTATGTATCTCTTCATCTGGCTGTTCATCTATATCCTTTATCATATTCTTTAATAAACTAGTAAACGTGTTTCTCTGACTTCTGTGAGCCGCTCTAACAAATTAATCGAACCCAAGGGTTGGGAGGGGTGTCACTGGAACCTCCGATCTATAGCCAGTTGGTCAGAAGCACAGGTTACCACCTGTGCTTGTGACTGGCATCTGAAGTGTGTGTGTGTGGGGGAAGGCTTATGGGACTGAGCCCTTAACCTGTGGGGATCTGATGCTATCTCAAGAGGATAGTGTCAGAATTGAGTTCAATTGTAGGACACGTGACTGGTGTTGTAGAATAGCTCCGTGTGGGGAAAAACCTCCACACATTTGGTGACCAGAAGTGAAGTGTTTTCTGTGAGTAGTAAAGGAGACTCACAGGGAAGAAACACACAGTAGGGAAGAACTCGGTTTTTCCCTATACAGGAGAAAGATGCAGAAGGTGGAAAATCAGGTTTTTCCAATTCCTCAGTCATTGAAATAGTAGATAAGTATTATTTGAATTTTGTGAATAACTTAAATGAAGCTAAAGAAGTTGTAATTTGTCCAGGCTCACACAACTAGAAAATGACTGAGTAGATCTTTTCACTTTGAGACCAATAATCATTCCACGCCATCTCACTGTTATACCAGGGCCTGCACATTCCTTTCTAAAGACTGTTAACTTCATGAAGAACACGTGATCATGACCTCTATCAGAAGCTGTACCACATCTGGATATTCCAGAGCAGCAAACTTCATCTTAAGATAGTTTTTGACTCTTCTTTGGAGTGTTGGAAATGCCTTATGTTTCATAACTAGATTAATTTTTCTTTGTTTCATGTCTCATCAACTTACCTGGTTTCAAAAAAGTAGTGACCTTTTAAAATTGGTTTGCTGAGTAAGACGGTCTGATTTGAGGAGGCTAATATTTAATACCCTTTCTCCCTCCAACCACTACAGGATGCATAATGAGTTCCTCTGGAAAGTTGCCTCATCATTTAGCTATGAAAGAGTCCTAATTCCCCCTGCTGCCTAAACGACTTACTTGAATTAGACTTTTGAACATTCTACCTTTCGCTTAAGTTCACTGACGGTATACAAGGATAAATGTAGAAACTCTTCGTTGACTATGTCATGGTGTGTTCAAATCAAATGTTTTTCAAACATTTGTTACAGGTGTGGAGACATATATAATGTGACCCAACTGAAAAAGATCTAATAAAGATATATAAGGAATGATGCACATTGAGATTTTCCTGCTCCATATTTGGTCAGTTTGACTACAGTGCTTTACAAGGTGATCATAGGCATTTATCCTGATTCTATCACTCAGATATATTTCAAATTATCTTAGTACTTTCACGCATGTGTTCTTCTGCTTACTCTTGCTCTCGCACTGAAAATATGTCTTTAAAATATCAGTTTAATGTATCAGTGTCAAAATTATTTGTTTTTGTCAAACCATGCTTGAAAGGTAATTAATTCAGTGAAGAAATTTTATTTAGTACGTTCCTTTTTCTCATATTGACTGCGTTTTGGGAGTGGGATTTTTTTTTAATTGAGGTAACATTGGTTTATAACATTATATACATTTCAGGTATACATCATTATATTTCGATTTCTGTGTAGACTACATCATGTTCACCACCCAAAGACTAATTACCACCCATTGCCACATACGTGTCCTATCATCCCTTTTGCTCTCCTTCCCCAACTCCACTCCAGTAATCACCAATCTAATCTCTGTATCTACGTGTTTGTTTGTTTGTTGTTGTTTTTATCTTCCACTTATGAGTGGAATCATATGGTATTTGACTTTCTCTGTCTGACTTATTTCCCTTAGCATAATACCCTCAAGGTCCATCCATATTTTTGCAAATGGCAAGATTTCTTCTTTTTTATGGCTGAGTAGTATTCCATTGTGTACATATACCACATCTTCTTTATCCATTTGTCCATTAATGGGCACTTAGGTTGTTTCCAAGTCTTGGCTATTGTGAATAATGCTGCAGTGAACATAGGGGTGCAAATATCTTTTTGCATTCATGTTTTCATGTTCTTTGCATAAATACCCAGAAGTAGAATAGCTGGATCAAGTGATAGTTCTATCCTTAATTTTTTAAGTACTCTCCGTACTGTTTCCTGTAGTGGCTTCACTAGTTTACATTCCCACCAGTGGTGTATGAGGGATATTTTATACATTCAGTAATACATTTTATTATCAATTTTTGATTATAAAACTACATTTGTTAATTGTAGAAAATTTTGTAAATATAAGAAAGTATGAAGAGGAAAATAAAATCACTCTTCACTACTCAGAATAAATCACTGATAAATTTTAGGGATGATTGTTATTTTGTTTTAAATTTTTTATGTCATACTGTACTTTTATTTAGTTATCTCCAATCATGTATTTAAACTAAAAAAGGCCAAAGATACTGTAAGCTATTTAACTGTAGTTATTTTAGTTTTTTAAACTGGAAATAGGATGATACTTGTATTGTTTTCCATTGTTGGACAACAACTGCCCTAAAACTTGGTGATTTCAAATGACTTATCTCACAGTTTCTGTGATCAGGAATCTGGACAAGTCTTAGCTGGGTTCTCTGCTTCAGGGTCTTTTACAAGGCTACAGTCAAATACCAGCTGGGGCTGCAGTCATTTGTGTCACAGTTTATTTGGGGCAGGATCCACTTTCAAGTTCACTCAGTAGTTGCTTGTCAAGATTTCATTCTTCAGGGACTGTTGGACAAAGGGCCTCAGTTCCTTGCTGGCTGTTTCTTAGAGGCCACTCTCAGTTCCTTGCCATGTGGGCCCCTCCAACATGGTGGCTTGTTTCATCTAAGTGTGCAAACCAAGAAGACAATAGAATCCAACAAGACGCAGTCACAGTCTTCATAACCTAAGCACAGAAGTGACGTCCTATCACTTTTGCCATATTCTAGTAGAACAAATCGCTAGGTCCAGCCTACCCTCAAGGACAGAGGATTACATAAGGGCATGACTACCAGGAGGTAGGCCTCATTGAAGGCCATCTTTGAAAGCTGCCTACCACAATACCAAATTAGAAAAGTTGTATTCTAATCCTTTAACTTCTTTATGTAATAAAGAAACTGGCTAAAAAATCTCTAAAAATTCTCAAAGTCCTTTTCATCACACATGAAAAGCATGACAATTCAACATTCAATTACTAGTTCAACACAATCTAGATTGAAAAGGAATGTTTCTTCAAAACTTCACTTACTAAAAAGTTACTTACAATATTGGGAAATGAGTAACACCAACATCCAAGCAAAGATTTCCTATCCCACGCCACATGAGTGTTGTCTGACGTTCAAAACAACAAACACAAAAAGGTTAGAGTACAAATGGGCATCAGTGACTCCCTAACAGGGATGATGGAGAGGCACAAGGAAGTCAATGAACGAACATTCTTCAAATACAGTGAGAGGATTGATGGAGTGAAGACTCTAGGTTGGGAACTCACTGGAATCCACCTCATCTTGGTTAAATATTGCCTTGCCTCATTCTCTTAACTCCCTTCCCTTTGTAACCCTGGAAGCAGTAGGTTGCTGTTATATGGAGATATTAGAGTCTCCCCACTGGGGAACACCTGATTCTCATGGTTGGGATATATGCTTGTTGTCATTGGCACCTAAATGTTCTTGTGCTGGCCTAGGAGCTCTCAGGAATTAGCTAGCTGGTCAGGTTTAATTTCTCATTCAAATTTTCTTCCAAGGAATCCCACATTTGCAGCACATGCATTTTAAAAGACCACTACTCTTTTGTGAAGCAGGGGTAATAAGTTTGGCAACGGATGAAATATGCTCCTATGGGCCCTCCCTCCCTGTACATGCATCCCAGTGTGGTTTGATATTTGGTTTGTGCCAGTGAGATCACTTTCATATTCAGAGGGACTGCTTCATCGTGTTCTCTAGAAAACTGAAGGGCACAGAACAACTCATGACCAGGCACTGTTTTGTGGACTTTGAAATAAAGTTTATCCAAGAAATTTTATGTATAATGAATCAACACTACTTTCAGTTTTTTGGCAGCAGCCATGAGCCAGCTTGCCTATGAATTATTGTTAAACAATCCATAAACAATTGAGATAGCACTCTTCATATCATATACATACATCAGCTTTCAGGGGACAGAGCTGTTTTCCAGTTTTTATTACTTCTAGAGAAAAGCCAAAAGAATACTGGAGCCATTTTGGAGAGTTTGATGGCCCCCATCCCTCCACTCCCACACACACTGTTGACAGATAGTGAAAGGATGAAAAGAATTGGGATTCTCACAGGTCTCTCTGTGCCAGGAACTACGTTTTCTTAATTCTCATCCAACCCTTTGAGATAGCATTTATCCCAAATTGCTGGGAAGGAATTTATGAAAGCAAGCCTCTGAGAATTACAGGCCCAAAGTCACCCAGTTAATAGGTAGAGGAATCCATGTTTACTTGCCCAGATCTGGCTAAACCCAAAGCCCAGGGTCTTTCTGCTGTACCACGCTACTCGTGTGAGCCGTTATTTTTTAGATTTATTATTTTGTGCCCTGGCCCACATTTTACTGATCAGTTTCTTGCTTTGTTCATTCCTAATCTGAGTGCTTTAGCAACTTAAAAAACCTAAAAATATATTCTTCCCTATCTTGCTTCTCCCACCAACAAAAAAGGTGAAATAAAGCACATATTTTAAAAAATGGAATTCACCTAGTTTACACAAACATTCCTTATCTGAGAGCTAAGTGTGGGGAGAGATTAGGAAGAGAAAGCAGAAGGATTTAAAATACCAGTTGGGAAGCAACAAGCAATGTGGGTCTTTGACATTGTGATGTATATTCAAAATGCACCATTGATTTGTGCTCAGCTTTGTGGGGAAATCCTTGGCTTTAGAGGATAATATGTAAACACTGTTTAGGATTAGGCTGAGTTATGGCTGCAACCGGTGGAGGAGTCTATCTTCTATGCCAGGAATCTTGGCTCATAGTTGCCTCTTATCTCTTTGACATGTGGTGCTGAGGTCTCTTAAGATCAAAGATGGCCTTTGGAGTGAAGTGCCTTTTCTTCCCCACTGCCAGTAGAAAGCTGTTCCAAACCTAGATATATGACTATAAATGCCAGAGCTACAACATTATGTTATGTGCACCTACCAACAGGTTTGTGGTAAAATATTAGGGAAGAATGATCACCTGATTCTAGTACACATTCTAGAACACATGTTTGAAAATGCTAGATAAAGCTTATCTATTTTTCTGCTGAGCTCAGAATACTGCAGACTGCTATCATCTTTGTCAATTACTTTCCCTCCATGGCCTCCCTGGGAGGTAGATGCACTAGAGTGATTACCCATCTGGTCACCCACGTTGTCTGTTAATTGACCTGAATGATGGTTACCAAGCCATTGGTGGTAAGAAAAACCCCTAACTCTGGTATAATACTGCAAAGAGGGGGTCTCTTTTAGTTTTTAAACCTAAGATTCCTCCGTCATCCTGTCTCAAAGGAAATATTTTAAGAATAAATAGATGGTAGATGAAGATTTAGAAGAGTACAAAAACAATCTGTTAGATTGTTACATTGCCATGTTAGCTTGGCAACCTACCAATAAAAGCTAAATTTTAATAAGTTTTATAAATTTGGGAATGAGGAAACACAGTGCAGGACTTCAGAAATTTATCCATAGCATAAATAAGAAAAAAGAGTAGTTGTAGTTGACAGCTCAGTGGAAGTCTGTTGGTGATGTGTCAAATGATCTTGACTGCATTAACAGAAATATAGTGCCCAGCACAAAGGAGGAGGAGAAAGTCCTGCTCCACTGTGGTATCTTATTATAAGATGTGGGCAACTGGCCGGCTTCTACCAGTGAAGGATCAGGATGCAGCTCAGAACCACATTGGAAATGGACATCATAATGTGCAAGAATAAGATTTTATGTCATGTGTTAACATAAATGCCTGCAAGTTATTTATTCCAAAGAAATCTAGTTTGCAAGAGAATCTGCACAATTTGTATACTGCTTACTTTATAACAGATCAGTGAAATCAGTTCACAGGTTAATTCTCACAACTCTGATGAAAAAATTCACTTAAACTTTTAAGAGTACCAGCAAAAATTATTTTCCAGCAACTAACATGTATTCTCTCTAACAAGCAAACATAGTCTCAAGGTTACCGTTACCATCACTGAGCAATAACTATTAAATCCTCTGACTATTACAGCAACCCTCTTTGTACTTTTGAGACAACAGACTTAGGAATCCGACTCCATGATGTCTAGATACAGAATATACGTAGAGTCCTCAGTGGGTAAACATCCTCTAACCATTTCCCTGATATTGCACCCCATCCTCCAAGAAAGGGGAAGCAGCAATCTTAGTATTTTATCCTTGTGAAAACAGTCTTTTCTAGATTTCTATTAACATTACTCAGAATTGTGTCTGACTACAGCTACCACTTTAACTAGGCTGAATGACATTATTTGGGGCTTATAAGAACTATAATAATAATGGTTTCCCTGTAAGATAGGTAATAATATCTCATTTTAGAGATGAGAAAACAGAAAGGTTAAATAAACTGCCCAAGGTCGCAAAGTAACGGGACTAAACCCAAGTCTGTCTGACTTTAATGCTTCTATAGCTTTCTTTAAATTTCTGAAGGACCACCAATGTGTAGAAGATGGATTTTTATTTTATTGTGAGAAAGAACTTATTCATGACAGCTGTCCTAAGGTGGCTGCCTTGGGAGTAGAGCTGCTGGATAAAATACAGGACACCAGCTAAATTTGAATTTCAGATAATACTGAAAATTTATTTTAGTATAAGTAAGTCCCAAATATTGCATAGGACATTCTTATGTTAAATATTATTCATTGTTTATTTGAAATTCAAATTTAACTGAGCATCCTGTATTCTTATTTGCTAAATCTGTCTAGATTGTGTTTCCAGGTGCTGGAGATTAAAAACACTAAATATCACATAGAGATGTGGTATTGAGGATCTGAGAGTCAGACAGAGCAGAGGGGGGTTGTATGGTGAGTAGAGTCCAGATCTCATCATCTTCATGAGTGTTTCCTTTGAGTCCAGAGCTGGGCTAGGTGTTGGAAGGGAACCAAATGACTCTACAGTTTATGGCTTTGAGGAACAGTGACTTTTTATGGTCTTTCCATTTTCTTTCTTGTTCCTTTGCCAGGATTATCTCACTGCTTTCTAGCCCCTGGTAGGTGCAGGGGACAGTGGAGAGTGCAAAAGAAAACAACGTTTTGCTCCTTATTAACATTTTTTGAACTGTTTTAGTGGTGGAGATCCTTGGAAACACAACTCTATGGAGGATTGTGTTCCTATCAGGAATTCTGGAATTTTCACCACCAAGATGCAGCACGTCCAATATATTTTCTATTTTGTTTCCAAAAGAATGGGGATTAGGATAAATAACTTCTGGCAGACCCTCTAAATCATATAAGAAGATAAGTTAAAAGTTGGCCCTATTTTTAAGTTGACGAAACCATTGCTTTGGAAACATTTCTTAATGTTTCTGAATAAAACCCTTTAGGAGAATTGTTCCTTAATGGATATCTTATAGCCCATGGTATTAACAACCTGTCACATGAAATCTTTAAGTAGTTTCATGCTGGTAATTGACAAATAATGGAAGTTTAGATGAGGCCCCTTTCAAATTTGGTTCTCCCACGCAGTGTGATCTGTTTACTGGAGACTGTTGTTAAGAGTGTAAAAACAATCTTTGTCTGGGTGCCAGACCAGAATGTAGGCTGCCCAAGGCATGAAAAGTCAGTTGTGCATAAGGTTTTTTTTTTTCTGTTGCTATATTTTTAGGTTACAATTATGAGAAATGCTTGAAAATGCCCCTAGAAGGCAGAGACCAGAGCCGTGATGGCTTTGGGAAACCAATATATAAGAAAAATACCCAGTTTTATGAAATGTTTTCATTATTTTAACTGGTAGAAACCTGCCTTTCCTCAGAATAAGGTTCTGTTAATGTTCCCTACCCAGATCAAAACTGAACAAGTCTGGCAATACAAGAGAGAATTTTTAAAAATATAATTTTTGAGTAGGGAAAGCTTTTCTAAGCAAGACACAAAATATAGGAACCATGATGGAAAGATGGATAAATGCCTGGCTATCAAAAACTACCACAAAGGGAAAAGACAAACTGGGGAAATTTAATGGCAAAGGATAAAATTTTCTTAATGGATGTGAAAATATAATTCACATTAGAAGAGTATAAATAGCTAGCTCTACTTAAATTTAAGAGTTATGAGCTCACTTTCTCCCATAGTAGTTTGGAAAATACAGAAAAGTCTGATTGTGCACGGTGTTGGCTAGGAGGTGGTGGAGCAGGCCCTCATAATACACTGTTGCCAAGAATGAAAATTGAAGTGGCCTCTTCTGGAGACAATTTGGCAATATCTATCAGAGCTTTAACTGCACGTACCTTTTTTTGTGTGTGTGGGGAAGACCAGCCTTGAGCTAACATCCATCGCCAATCCTCCCCTTTTTCCTGAGGAAGACTGGCCCTGGGCTAACATCCGTGCCCATCTTCCTCCACTTTATATGGGACGCCGCCACGGCGGGGCTGACACGCAGTGCGTCGGCGGGCACCCGGGATCCGAACTCGCAAACCCCGGGCTGCCAAGCGCGGACTAAACCGCTGCGCTACCGGGCGGCCCCTGCACGTACCTTTTGACTTAGCAATACTAGCTCTGGAAATGTATCCAGCAAGAACGTTTGCTACCCTAGAACACTTTCCAGGGAAAATAATATTCCCCTCACCAGACCCACCTTGCTTTGCCAGCCAAAGACCCAAGGGGTGAATTAGCATTGCCTGGGGGAAGAGGAGAGGGAAACAGAGGAGAGAAAACATATCCTTGGATTCAAGCCTGCCAGGATGCTTGAGCTGGAGTCTAGAGAGAGTATACAGTTTGTAAACTGAATCTCCACAGACAGAGCCGGTCCACCGGCAGATGTTAGTTGGGGACACTACATTTCCATATGGGGAGAGAGGACCCCCATGACACTAACTCCTCTTGCCAAGAGAGGCACTTGAGACACTCCGGGATTCTTCCTCTTTGAATTTTGCCCAATATTGCAAGCTTCTTTTTAGCTCTTTCCCCTTTGAGCCCTATGTTCCCTGCTCCTCCAGGGTAACACAGCCTCTGCTCCCTCCTGGGACCGTGGTTCCCTTCATATGTAACATGCAGTTCTCCGAGCACATTTCCAGTCCCCTAACCCTCTGTATTCCTCCAACCTCAGCAAGTTCCTGGGCCTCATGTGGTCCCATGCAGGATGGCACTCCACTGCCTCCTGCTCTGGAATTCTTAGGCCTTTGCACCCTGTCTCCTAGGAGCATTTCCTTTTAATCTCACAGTTGTCTCAGCTGAAGACAAATGGGCAATGTAGACACTTGGAATGAAGCCACAGTTGATGTGTCCATTGAATCTGAGGCCCCAAGAGGCCCAGGGAGGATCAACCTTTGCTCCACTGCCTCTTCTCTGTCCTCAGCTTTTTTTTTAACATCTTAATTTTATTTTTAATAGGCAATACATTTACATGATTCAAAAGTCAAAACTATAAAAAAAGGTGTACACAAGAAGTCTGTCTCACCCCCTCTATCCCATTTTATTAATTTCCTATTCATTCTTCCAACAGTTCTTAATATGAATGTGTGTGTTTATGTGTGTATATACATATCAATTTATATAAACACATAAATATGTATATATACACACAAATAAAGCAAGACATAAAAGAGATTAAGCAAACTTTTATCCCCTTTTCTTATCCAAAAATATTTGCATATAATGTAAATTGTACTAAACCTGGCTTATTTCACCTAAAAATATCTGGTTATATATATTTTTCATTTTTAGTTGTGGCAAAATACATAGAAAATTTACCATCAACCATTTTTAAGTGTACAGTTAGGTAGTTGCAAGTATATTCACCCTGTTGGGCAACCAATCTCCAGAATTCTTTTCCTCTTGCAAAACTGAAATTCTGCACCCATTTAGCAAAAAAATACCCATTTCACCTGTCCCCCAGTCCCTGGCAACCTCCATTCTACTTTCTGTTTCTATGAGTTTGACTATACTAGGTACCTCATTTAAGTGGAATCATACAATATTTGTCTTTTTTGTGACTAGCTTATTTCACTTGGCATAATGTTCTCAAGGCTCATCCATGTTGTAGCTTGTGTCAGGATTTCCATCTTTTTTTTGGCTGAATTATATTCTTCTGTATGTTTATACCACATTCTGTTTATCCATTCATCTGTCAATGGATGTTTGAGTTGCTTCCACCTTTTGGCCATTGTGAATACTGCTGCTCTGAACATGGATGTACAAATATCTCTCCAACACCCTGCTTTCAATTTTTTTGAGTATATACCCAGAAATGAAATTGCTGGATTGTATAGTAGTTCTAGTTTTAATTTTTTGAGGAACCACCATACTGTTTTCCACAGTGGCTATACCTTTTCTATTCCCACCTGCAGTGTACAAGAGTTACAATTTCTCCACATCCTTGTCAACACTTGTTATTTTCTGTTTTGTTTTTTGCTTTTGATAGTAGCCATCCTAATGGGTGTGAGGTGATATTTCATTGTGGTTTTGATCTGCATTTCCTTAATGATTAGTGATCTTAAGCATCTTTTCATGTGCTTATTGGCCATTTTCTGTTAGCTTTTGACCATTCCAGGCCTTGAATGACTTACCAACATCAGTAGCAACAGAAACATTTGGGCTCCCTTCTTTGGGCCACATCTTTCTCTGTAGTAGTAGGATATCCCATAATGTTTCATTTCCCTACTCCTTTCAGCTGAATGTTTAAAATTTTCATCTGCTTCTAAGGTTAGTTCTTGCCCTTCTCTACTGGCTGAATCATGGTGTCTTCATTATGTTAACTCTACACGGTCTCTCTGACACACTTCTCCAGATTCTGCACTATGCAGCCACGCTAGTGAGGGAGAGAGGAAGTCAATAAACTCTGGTCTGCTGAAAACCTCCACTGTTTAAACAAACCCCGTGGACTGAAGAGATTTCCGCTCCTCAAGCCTAGACCTTTTGTTATCCTGCTGCTTCCTGTCTGCCAGGTCTCACCTGCACCTCAGCATGTTCCCTTGAGATGATCAATACTTTCACCCTCCACAAGTCTTGCACTCTGAAACTCATCTAATAATGCTCAAAATAACAGGTGCTGATCTGCTCAATCTTTCTTTCTCAAATCTGCCTAAATCAGTGGTTTGGCTGCACATTGGAATCAGCTGGGGAGATTTTTAAACAACTGATGTCTGGGTTCCACCCCCAGAGGCTTCTACTTAATTGGTCCAATTGTAGTCTGGGCATTGGGATTCTAATGTGCAGTCAGGGTTCTAAAGTGCAGACAACTACTGATCTAAATTTTATGAATAATTAATTAATCCTACTAATGAATGTTATTAGCGAATCTTATTAACTGTATCTTTCAATAGGATCTTAAATCAGGCTCTCTCTAGGGAGTTACCATAGTCAGCTCCCCAAGGTTTCATCCTCTGTTAATTATCTTTTGCATCCCAGGCTTCCTCTATGATCTAATCACAAGTCCCCTTTCCTAATTCCAACAGTAAAAGGAGCATGCCTACTTTTATCTTTCATATCTCTCTGGCCTGTGAGGAACGAAGTAGAAGAAAACATCTTCCCTACCCAACCCTGAACCCCTCCTACAGGCAGGAATACACATTGGTGAATATGAGATTCAAGGCTTGTTGGAAAATCTCTGGAGCATAATTTCCATGATTCTAGAATTCTATTAAAAGTTGCCTATTTCTAAATATGTCCAGCTGGCATCTGCTATGTTGAAGACACATATGCAGCTGGAAAGGCAAGAGACTTCTGAGTTTAGCAGAAAAATGGGTAGAAATAATATGGAAGGAAGATTGGTAATCTGAATGCCTTGAAACTAAGTCGATTTATCTCTCTTTGGAAACTTCAGAATTTTCTGCTCTTAGGTCAGTTCACGTGATCACTCTTAGGTGTACCACCTCTAGAATCTGTGACTGATGGAACTCTGGCTCCTTAAACTCAAGATGTTGTTGACAGTCATCCAATTATTCTACTGTGAAGAGGTAAGCACATGACACATTTTTTTCCTTGATGTTAATTAGGGTGTGTGTTGATCTGTTTACTGGTTAGAGCCAGGGAAGACCTTTCCTCTAATGGCTCCTCCTCTGTAGTCACATGAGTTGCTTTGTGGAAGTTGTCTTTGCTGGTTCATGCTATTTGGGCTATACAAGCACAGGTGTTGTGGTAGGCAAACCTCTAAGCAACTAGTCATGGGGCCAGACCTCTCTCAGGAGTCAGAGGTCAGCATGATTCAGCAAAAAAACTGCAATTAATCAAGATGTAATTAATTTGCTAACTGGAGTCCTTCAACCACCTTTCTATGGAAGGAATAAAGGATTGTTTAACCTCTGCCATGTCTTGTAAGGCCTTTGTCTTGGCCTGCTCCAGCTGCTCTAACAAATTACCGTAGACTGGGTGGCTGAAACAAGAGACACTTTATTTCTCATAGTTCAGAAGACTGGAAAGTCCAAGATCAAGGTGCCGGCAGATTTAGTTTTTGGTGAGGGCCCACTTCCTGGTCTATAGACAGTTGTCTTCTGTATCCTCACCTAGCGGAGAGCAGAGAAGCAAGCTCTCTCATGTCTTTTCTTATAAGGGCACAAATCCCACCAGGAGGGCTCCACCCTCATGATCTACTTACCTCCCAAAGGCCCCATGTCCTAATACCATCACATTGGGGATTAGGGTTTCAATATATGAATTTTGGGAGGACACAAACATGGATCTATAACAGCCCTTCTCTGTGCTCTAACCTCGTCAGTGTCTAGGAATTCTATTGATAAGCTTATCCACTGCTGTCCATGCCTACTCCTGAATCCATCAACACTATGCCTAATGGACACCCCTAACAATTCAGGTTTGACATACTCAACTGTTTACCTGTGTGCCCCAAACACTGAGTTTCTGCCTTGAGCTAAGCTTCTTCCCAGGTCACATCACTGTGTGTGGCTCCTCAGTACCTGCCTCATTTTAGTGAGTCAGCCCAGGCCCAGTCCCCAGCCTTGCCCTGGCCTCATCCTGCTGTAGGTGCACATGCTCACGCCTGTCCTTGGTAGTGATGAAGAACATCAATGTGGAGCAAAGCTTTAGGATTCAAGTTCAAATTATGCTCTGCCACCCGCCGTCTGTGAGACCTTCTCAGGTCTCATTTTTCTCAGGTGCAAAAACTGAGAAAGAATAGTAATTACCTGATAGGATTGCTATGAGGTTTAAATGAGACAATCCACATAAAGCCCTTGGCACAATGCTTGGCATATCACGAGCACTCAGTAAATGCAATACCCGTTATCTGCATTAATTCAGTTGCAAGAAACATAAACCAACCAATCTAGCTCTAGAAACAATGGGGCTTGTTGAAAGGCTGCAGAAGAATTTCACAGAACCCAGTTTCTGTTGCAGTAAGGACAGATGGGTGTCCAGGAACTGGGAAGTCACAGACAACCACTCCCTGGGTCTCTGACTCTGTCTCTGTCTCTCTTTGTCTGTGTGTCATTTCTGCTTCTTGCTGTGTGTTGATTTTCCAATGATTATCTTTGAGCACCTCCTTTCTCAGCTTACTGACAACCTGTGACAGAGACAGTTGTTCCCCAATATCCATTCTTCCTTTTTTCTTTTAGCAACAGAACCCTAGCATTTAGCTAGACACATGGACTCCCAGCTAAGATTATATTTTCTGGACTCTTTTGCAGCTGGGTGTGGCCACATGACCAAGTTCTGGTTTGATGTGGAAGCACTGGATGTAACTTTGAGATTATAAGAAAGGGCATGCTCCTTTCTCCAACCTCCTGTCTGGAACACACTTATGGGAGTGAGCTATTCTGGACCATGCAACTCCAAGGGTGGGTAGGCCGCAAGATCAAAGGAGCCTGGGTCCCCAGCCATGAGGAGTTGTTATGTCAAGTCTGGACTGTTTCTGTTCAGACTATTACCTGGGAGAGAAAAACAGGGTCTCCTATCTTGTTTAAGCTATTTTATTTTTATGTTTATTAAGTGGTTGAATCTTGTATCCCAATAGATGAATCATTTGCTCTCATTGCCTTGTGCAACTTTGGCCTCCCTTGGCCTCAAGTAAATATTATTAAGTGCAGGTGCTCACCATCATCCAACTGACTCAAACTTTTATTTTCAATTTCCAAATTTGGATGAAAAGGAATCTGATTGGCCAAGCTCGGGTCAGCTATCTAGCCTGGTCCAATCATCTGTGGCTGGGGTTTTGGGGTGCAGTAGGAGAGGAGGAGGGTCATGGGTACAGAGAATTGCCCTGTCCAATGACTGTCAATGTTGCAGGTTCATTAATAATAGGATATGGATGTTAAGATGATGATTGGCATACCTGAAACCCTGAGAGGCAACACGAATGTCCAGAAAACAAGCTTTTGTTAATTTAAAAAAAATGCTTCTAGGATATGTTGGGTATGAGGAAAGATTTAAGCCAAACCCTCAGAACCCTCTACTTCTGTAGGATGGTATAATTATCACCATAAAATAAACATCCTGCACAAATAAAGAACTCAAATCATCAAAATGTGCTAGCAATTAGGTTTATTTATTGAATTGACAAAGCCTGAAAAGTACACCTATAGATTTTAGAAACATTTTTAGCCTAAATTAACTTGAATTAACCAGAAAACTAAATATATTCAGGTACTTCACACCTTGGAAATTTAGGTTATTCAAGATTTTGCTGTCTATGAAGTTGTTTAGCTGTGACTTTGTCAAATGTTTTTATGATGATGTAATTAAACCGGGTGCAATAGACACATTAGCTCCCATCATTTCATACCTAGGTTTAAGCATCATAGTTAAACTGCAGATCAATATCAAAGGACAGTGTCAGATTATTGGGCATACAGTCCTTGAGATATATCCTTGTCTCTAGCAGTGAAGCCATTTCATTTCCACCAAGGCTATACAGTAGCATTTCCAAACATGTGTTCTGCAGATCACTGGGACCCACAGATACTCCAGGAAAAGAGGAGTCCCATCGTAAGATAAATTTGGAAAATATACTGCAAGTTATAGTTTCCTCTTGGAGATTCATAATGTTATGCATAACTAAGGCTCTGAGACATGCTCCTGAAATGAAACATGTCACATCTGTTGAACATTATTTAATCCTGTGTTTCCCCAAAAATTCACATTTTGGAAAATGCTGTGTATGTATTAGCATCAGGAGGGAGAGATGCAATAATGAGGCTGTGGATAGAATTATAAGAAACAGGGGCCAAAGTAGTTTAATTAGAGGTGAGATTGCTCAAGAAAGACAAAATTTTCATGCCTTTAAGCTGTGAAGGGCTATAGACATGTCTAAGTAGAGCAAAAAGTGTGAAGAGACACGTATATTAATCTTTACCACCAGAGTTATGCCCATGCCTAAAAACACAGCCATTTGTATAATACTTCATTATATATAAGGCAATTATACATGTATGTAAACTTTTACTTAATCCTCATATTAACCCCATGGTGTGAAGTGTTATTCTATTTTGAAAATGAGAAAGCTGAATGTTAGAGTGGTTAGTGAGTGGGCCCAAAACATGAGGACACACAGCAAGGAAAAGATGAAGGGGAGATAGTCTGCTATCTTCAAAAAAATGAGTTTGGAGAGGCACAATGCACAATAGATCATTGGACATTCTAAAATATCATCGGTAGAATAACTCATTTGCTTTAGATTAAACCTGAAGTTTTTGGCATTTACCAAACCTATTTGCCTAGAAGACCTTTTCTAATGTTATTTTTTTTCACATTAATTTCATATCAACTTTCTGTGGAATGTATTTTGAGAATGGCTGCTCATTCTCATGAGCATTGGTTTCTTACTGCCCAAAGACAAGAATCATCATGGCCACAGCTCTCACATAAATCGTGGCTTGTTAGTCAGACTACATTGCGTAGAAATCTACGAGAATTCCTGGAACTGGATTAAAGTTTACCTTTGTGGTTTATATAAAGAATACCCTTGCTACATAATTAGCATCAACCTGATCTCCCTTCCCACTGCAATTTGCCCAAATTATTCGGGTGTGACTTAGCTCAGAGAGGTTTTCTGTTCTTAGTCCTTTCCAATAATTGAGCCAGATTGATGTCTTCCACAGGTTACTTAAAGTATTTGGAATCTTATATACTTTCTGAAAAATAAGTGGGATGCATTGGCCAAACTTTAAAAATGAATATTCCAGATGAAAACAAACTGAGAACCATACTCAGATGTTAATTCGGTGAATACATCTCATGTAATGCCATGGTCATGGCAAATTCCAAGGTTTTGGTGGGCCAAAGTGGGGAATGTTTAAAGTTTTCCTGACTCCAGTTAAAAGCTGTGTATCCTTTTTTGGGGAGGTCCTGCTTCTTTCGCTTGCCATATTTATTTTTTATTTTTTTGTGAGGAAGACCGACCCTGGGCTAACATCTGTGCCCATCTTCTTCTACTTTATATGGGACGCCGCCACAGCATGGTTTGACAAGCGGTGCGTCTGTCCACTCCCGGGATCTGAACCCACGAACCCCAGGCCACCAAAGTGAATGCACGAACTTAACCACTAAGCCACCGGGCTGGCCCCTTGTTTGCTATATTTAATTAGACCATTCTCCAAGCAGTCTATGAAAAGTCATTACAAACACTTCAAAGGATAATTCCAGGAAAGGTACCTAACAGCATACTGTGAAAATGCAAAGCCACATACTTTACCCTGAAATCATTTTTTGGGGGGAAAAAGTTAATGCAACTTAATTTTTTTTTCAAATTTTCCTTTAACTCATATTCATTCCAAGTGACTGAACAGAAGAGGAGTAACTTTGAAGGAGTGTCAACATGTCTGATCTTTAAATTTTTTTCCACCTTTATTGAGATATAATTGAAATATAACATTCTGTAAGGTTAAGGTGTACAATGTGTTGGTTTGACACACATATTGCAGAATGATTACCACCGTAGGGTTAGTTAACACCTCTATCACTTCACATAGCCGCCATTTCTTTTTGTGGTGAGAACATTTAAGATTTACCATCTGAGTAACTTTCAATATATAATACAGTATTGTTGAGTATAATCACCATGCTGTATGTTAGATCCCCAGAACTGATGCATTGACATATAAAATTGTGGAAGTTTAAGGTGTACAATGTGAGGACTTGATACACATATATATTGCAAAATGTTTTCCACAATAAGGTTAGTTAACACATCCATCACCTCACATAATTACCATTCTGTTGTTATAGCGAGAACACTAAAGCTCTATGGCCATAGCAACTTTCAAGTACACAATACAGTATTGTTAACTATAGTGACCATGCTGGACCTTAGGTTCCCAGAAGTTGCTTATCTTATAACCAAAAATTCATACCCTTTGACCAACATTTCTACATTTCCCCAACCCCTCAACCCCTAGCAACCACCATTCTACTCTCTTTGTATGAGTTCATGTTTTTAGATTCCACATATAATTGAGATCATACAGTATTTGTCTTTCTCTGGCTGACTTATTTCACTTAGCATAATGCCCTCAAGATTCATCTGTTATCACAAATGGCAGGATTTCCTTCTTTATTATGGCTGAATAATATGCACTTGTGTATATATATAACACACACACACACACACACATATATATATACACACACATATAGATATCACATCTTCGTTATCTATTCATCCATTGGAGACTTAGGTTGTTTCCATATCTTGGCTATTGTGAATAATGCTGCAATAAATGTGAGAGTGCAGATTTCTCTTCAAGATAGCGATTTCGTTTCCTTTGGAAATATCCTAGAAGTGGAATTGCTGGATCATCTGTTAGTTCTATTTTTAATAATTTCTTGAGGAACCTTCATACTGTTTTCCATAGTGGCTGAACAAATTTACACGTTCCTGCCAGCAATGCACCAGAGTTCCCCCTTCTCCACACCCTCACCAGCACTCGTTGTCTCTTGTCTTTTCGATAGTAGCCATTCTAACAGGTATGAGGTCATATTTCATTGTGGTTTTGATTTGCATTTTCCTGATGATTAGCAATGTTGAGCACCTTTTCATGTACTTGTTGGCCATTTGTATGTCGTCTTTGGAGAAATTTCTACTCAAGTTCTCTGCCCTTTTTTAAATCTGTTTGTTTTTATGCTATTGAGTTGTTTGAGTTCCTTATATTTTGGATATTAAACCCTTATTAAATGTATGATTGACAAATATTTTCTCCCACTCTGTAGGTTGCCTTTTCATTTTGTTGACTGTTTCTTTTGCTGTGCAGAAGCTTTTTAGTTTGATGTAGTCCCACTTGATTTTTTGCTTTTATTGCTTGTGCTTTTGGTGTCATATCAAAATATTCATTCCCAAGACCAACATCAAGGAGCTATTTTCATATGTTTTCTTCTAGGCATTTTATAGTTTAAGGTTTTACATTTAATTTTCATGAGTTGTGTAAGATAGGGGTCCAATTTCGTTCTTTTGCATGTGAATATCCAGTTTTCCTAGCACCATCTATTGGAAGGACTAGCCTTTCTCCATTGTATATTCTTGGCTCCCTCGTCAAGTATTAGTTGACCATATATGCAAGGCTTATTTCTGGGCTCTCAATTCTGTTCTATCAGTCTATGTGTCTGTTTTTATGCTGGTGCCATATTGTTTTGATTATCATAGCTTTGTAATATGGTTTGGAATCATGAAGCATGGTGCCTCTGGTTTTGTCCTCCTTTCTCAGGATTTCTTTGGCTATTTGGGCTCTTTTGTAGTTCCATACGAATTTTAGGATTGCTTTTTCTATTTCTGTGAAAACTACCATTGGAATTTTGATAGGAATTGCATTGAATCTGTAGGTTGCTTTTGGTAGTATGGACATTTTAACGATATTAGTTCTTCTGATCTGTGGACATGAGCTATCTTTCCATTTATTTACGTCTTCTTCAATTTCTTTCAACAATGTCTTATAGTTTTTGTCTTACAGTTCCTTGGTTAAATTTATTCCTAAGTATTTTATTGTTTTTGGTGCTATTGTAAATGGGATTGTTTTCTTTATTTCTTTTTCAGAAAGTTCATTGTTAGTGTATAGAAATGCAACTGATTTTTGTATGTTGATTTTGTATCCTGAAACTACTGAATATGTTTATTAGTTCTAACAGTTTTTTGGTGGTATCTTTAGAATTTTCTATATACAAGATTATTTCATCAGCAAACAGACAATTTTACTTCTTCCTTTTTTATGCTGATTTGGGCACACCGAAAGCTGCAGGGCAGGGGGCCCTGTGGCTGAAGGGTCTTGACACTGGTGCATACACTGCAGTGGAGGCTGGTGACTGGAGTTAGGACAGCAGAGTGCAGGTGCACAGTAGATGGGGCTAGTTGCACGCAAGCCTAGCCGTACAGGCCAGTGACAGGAGATAGGTCCGAACCCAGGCCCAGGAGGAGCTGCAGGGGCCTTGGCTGGCTGCATGCACTCCTGTGCCCTCAGGATCTCCTCATGGGCATGTGCACAGCAGTGGAGTCTTCGTAAGTGGACTCCTGCGCTCTCTCAGAGCTATTTTTGTTTATGGATATCTGTCTAATTGTTGATCTTTGTTGGGGTCTGGAGATTGAGGTCTTCTACTTCGCCATCTTGGTGAGGTCACTACCTAAATGTTTTAAAATAAAAATATGAAGATCTATCACTTCTTTTATTCTTTTAGCTTTTGTCTCCCATTCATAGTTGACAAAGATAAGATGGCACTTTATTATAAAGTCCCTCAACTTCTGTGAGGCTCAGTTTTCTCACACCTAAAATGAGAGGATTGGGCCAGAAGTGTGTAAGGCCACTTCATTCTATAATTCTAGTGCAGTTTCTGGCCAATAGTGGGTACTTGATAAATACTTGTTAAATAATTCTAGATATTCAGTTACATATTCTGACCTCTACCAACCACAATAGTCCTGCCATCTAGCAGACCCAGGTTAATACCATGGCTCCACAATTTATTATTCTGTGAACTTGAGCAAAATATCCTTTCCAAGTCTTTGTGGTCATATCTCTAATATGGATGAAAAAGTGTGCACACCATGAGGTTGGTAGAGAAGGAGGGGAGGCAACCTCCACAGCTGTCAGTGCAATGCCTGGTACTGAGCACACATGCAGCATATAGTTGCTTCTATTATTGTATTAATAGGTACTTATAAGAAAAAGTTACCACTAACAGCAGCTCTATGGGAATTGCCTGAAAGCCTTTGCTAATACAGTTCTCTTTATAGGTGCTTGTCTGCCTCACATGGCATCCATTACACTGGGGAATGTGTGTATAGTCAGAAAGTTCTGACATCTCTATGCTCCTAGTATCTAGAAAATCACTTGCCTCATTATGAATGCTCCTGAGTTCCTCATCTCCACCCCACCTTCTCCATCTCGGCCCCACCATCATCTGGTCAACTCCTGTGCATCCCACTCTTACCAGCTTTGCATCCTGCCCTTTCCTGATCACAGCACTTTCACGCTCTCCTGGCTCTCTCACTATTCCTCTCAGACTCACTCACTGAATGCAAGCTACTTGACCATCATGATTTTGTCTATCTTATTCACCACTCTATAATATAATATAATTATATATATATAATATATAATATAATATAATTCACCACTCTAAACACATAATAGGTGTATAACAAATATTTGTTAAATGAACAAATAAATAATGTATCCACTGCTAGTCCTGATTTTAAAAAAGCGTGGATGTTTCACAATACAAAGATAGCCAGGTCTCAGCTCTGCCTATTAATAGAGAAGTTCCTGAGTGTGGATTATCCAAAGATCACACAGTTGACTCAGAGATAAATGGTCAATTTTTTCATTTCCCCACTTGTTCCTATGCCCTCTTTTGGATATGGCACAGCAATAGTTCTCTCTGACAAATGCACAGCTTATCTGTTTTATCCTTCCATGAAAGAACTAGAGGTTGGATAAGCATTTGAACTTCAAAGGTTTGCCTCCTGTGTTGTAAAGTGATAGAGAGGAAATCTAGAAGCCATTAACTAATCACTTAGGTGAAACTTACGTTGATTTTTGTACCATTTGTAAGAGAGAAGAAGACTGAAAAAGTAGCTGTTGAGAGTAAACTGCAAGACGAATTTGCTTTAAAAACTAGGGTCTTCCTTTGCTTTGGCAAGGAGAAGAAACTTCACCCACCTGTAGGTCTGGCTTTGCTGGTTGTTAAGGCTGATGATTTCTGAGAATGAGCACCATCTTTATTAGCTTAAAATCACCCATAACCTCTTTTAACTCTGTGTCTAATAAATCTCCATTCTTTGGCAATTACATCATGAAGTCAGTTTATCTGAAAGCTAATTCCAAAAGAACACATTTTGGCTTGGCTCATCTTTAATATATTAAACAACCTAAAAAGAATCTCACCTCTACAAATGTCTTATTTTCAGATGTTATTATCTGGGTATATAATATACAAATAGAGTTTATCAAAACTACTAACATGGTTAAGAAAATGTTTATGCAGTGGTGACATTTAATTTAAGCTAGAGGTCTGTGCAACAGTTTGAATGGTATTGTGAACTGAGAAATAAGAGTATGGGTCTTGTCAAGGAACAATGACTTCATTCATTCACTTTTTGTTAAGTAGCTACTTTGTGTTAGGCATTGCACCATACTCATGATATACAATTCATTTGTTCATTTATAAGTTCTTTCAAAATTATGCATTGAATATAGAGATACCAGGCGAAATTCTAGATGCTGGGAATGAACAAGTCACATGTGGTGCCTGCCAACAAGACGCTTATATTATGTGATGGAGGGAGATGGAAAATATATACATGTAAGAAGACTAGATCTTCTTCAAAGAGCAACACTAAGACAAATAGCTAACTTTTCAACAAAAATTATGGAAGTAGAAATCAATGGAATAATTATTTTTTTCTCTTTCTCTTTTTCTTTTGTGAGGAAGATTAGCCCTGAGCTAACGTCAGTTGCCAATCCTCTTCTTTTTGCTGAGGAAGATTGGCCCTGGACTAACATCCACGCCCATCTTCCTCTACTTTATATGGGGCACCACCACAGCATGGCTTGACAAGCAGTGCATTGGTCCATGCCCAGGATCCGAACTCCAGGCAACCAGAAGTGGAGCGCACAAACTTAACTGCTTCACCACCAGGCTGGCTCCTGGAATAATATTTCTAAAGTGCTGAAGGAAAAAAAAAACTACCAATCTAAAATTCTGTACCCTGAAACATAAATCTTTCAAAAATTATGGCAAAATACATTTCCAGACAAAAGTTGAGCAAAGTTTTAATGAGCAGAGCTTCAATACAAGAAATCCTAGAGGAAGTTCTTCAGGGTGAAAGAAAATGATCCCAAGAATCTGCTGGAAGGAAAGAAGATCCCAGGAAGGGTAACTGGAAGTAAATGTAAAAAAAATATTTGCAACTTAAAGCAAAAACAGTAGTAATGTCTTACGGGGTTTATAACATTTGTGAAGGCAAACTACTCAAAAACAACATAAAGGCAGGAGGAAGGTAAATGGAGTTAAACTGTTTTGCATTATTCATTAAGTGGGTGAAAGTACTAATTTAAGGTAGATTGTACTTAGTCAAGAATGAGATGAATTTTATCATCTTTAGAGCAACCACTAAAAGAATAATATAAAAATGCTTAACTAAAAGCTTTCAGAAAAGATAAAATGGAATACTGAAAAATAGTTGATTAATTACACAGAAGTTTAGAAAGCAGGAACAAATGAACAAAAACAGATGGTTAAATAGACACAAAAAGCAATGTAGTAGACTTATACCCCCAAATGTTAGAAATTACATTAAACCTTAGTGGACTAAATACTATCATTGAGAGACCAAGATTGCCAGACTGAATTTTAGAAATTATCCCCAACATTTCCTGTTTGTAATTTACATATTAAACATAAGGACACAGATAGGGTGAAAGTAAAAAGATGGTAAAGATATACTATGCTAACACTAACCAAGAGAAAGCTGGCATGGCCATGGCTATCAGACAAAGTACAGTTTATGACAAAGCATATTATCAGGGACTTAAAGAGGGACATTTCATAATGATACAAGGGTCAATTCAACAGGAAAACATAATTCTGAATGTGTATGTATCTTATAATATATACCTAAAATATATTAAAAAAAATAAAAGAATTATATAAATCCACAATCATAGATATAGATTTTAAAATTCTTCTTTCAGGGGCCGACCCAGTGATGTAGCAGTTAAGTTCGTGCACTCTGCTTTGGCAGCCTGGGGTTTGCAGGTTCAGATCCCGGGCATGGACTGACACACCACTTGTCAAACCATCTGTGGTGGCATCCCATATAAAGTAGAGGAAGATGGGCATGGGTGTTAGCTCAGGGCCAATCTTCTTCAGCAAATAAGAGGAAGACAGGCAACAGATGTTAGCTCAGGGCTAGTCTTCCTCATACACGCAGACACAAAAATTCTTCTTTCAGTAACTGAGAAAATAAGAAGACAAAAAGTCAGCATTCCAAAACTCTTTTTTAATGCAGATGGTGGAACAGTCACCAAAATAGACCATATGCTAGAAGAAAAACCAAGTTTAACCAATTACAAAGGATTGAAATAATGCACAGTATATTCTCTGATCAGACTGGGATTAAACTAGAAGCAAAAATAGAAAGAAACTTGAAAATTTCCAATTGTTTGGAAATTAGGCAAAACATTTCTAATTAATTCATGAGTCAAAGAAGAAATCACAGTAAAAATAGAAAATATTTTGAAGTGCATGATAATGAAAATATGACAAATCAAAGCATGTCAAATGCAGCTAAAACAGTGCTTAGAGGGAAATTTGCAGCTTCAAATACAATATTAGAAAAGAAGAAAGGTTGGACGTTAAGAATCTAAGCTTCCATCTCAAAAATGTTTGATAAAGAATAGCAAATTAAACCCAAAGAAAGTAGAAGTAACAAAATCATAAAGATAAAAGTAGAATCAGTAAAAAAGAAAGTATTTGTAAACAGAGAAAATCAACAAAATTAAAAGTTGCTTCTCTGAAAAGATTAATAAAATTGATAAACCCGTGATGAATGACTGATCAAGGAAAAAAAGCAAGCAAGCAAGCAAGCAAGCAAGAAAACACAATTTATCAAAACTGCCCAACAAGAAATCGCCACTCTGAAATATTATATTAAAGTGGTTGAATCTGTAATTAAAAATATTCCCACAAGGAAAACTCTAGGTCTAGATGGCTTTGCTGATGAATCATTCAAAATACTTAAGGAAGAAATAGTATCAATATTAAGCATAATCTTTTAGAAAACAAGGGAGGAGGGAACACTTCCCAACTTACTTTATGAGGATGGTGTAACGAGACCAAAAGCTGATAAAGGAAATAAAAGAAAGGAAAATTATAGATCAATATAGCTCAGAAACATAGAGAAAAAATCCTAAACAGAATATTAGCAAATGGGACACATGATAATGCATCACGACCAAATGGTGTTTATTCCGAGAGAGAGAGGCTATTTTATTATTCAGAAATATGAATTGATGAATCGACTACAATAACAGCTAAAAGGAGAAAAACTGCATGAGCGTCTTAATAAATGTGGAAAAATCATGTGATAAAATTCAATACCTGTTCATGATAGAGATTCTCAGCAAGACTGGGATAGAACCTGAGACTTCTAGCATGTCCACAAGAGCTCTACAGCTGATAAGCTATTTAATGGTGAAATACTGAATGCTTTCCTCTAGAGGTTAGGAACAAGAAACAGATGATGCCTATTTCGACTTCCATTCAACATTGTTCTGTAGGTTTTATTCAGGGGAATAGGTAAGAAAAGGAAATAGAAGACATAAAAATAGGAAACGAAGAACTAAAATTCATATTATTACATATGACATGATTGTTTACATAGAAAATTCAAAAGAATCTACACATTATTAGATTTAATCAACACATTTAGTATGTTTATTGGATACAAAGTCAACACACAAAAACTGATTGCATTTCTATATACTAGACTAAATAAACTATTGGAAAATGAAATTTTAAATAAAGTACCTTTTACAATAGCATCAAAAAAATTAAATACTTAGGAATAAACCCAATGAAAGATGTGCAAGATCTCTACATCAAAACCACTAAGCATTGCTGAGAAAAATTCAAGAAAGTCATATGTAAACGGAGAGAGATACCGTGCTCATACATTAAAGACTAAATATGGCTATCATGCCAATTCTCTCCAACTGATCCATAGATTCGTCAATCCTAATCAAAATCCCAACAAAGGGTTTTTTTTTCTTTTGGTAGAAATGTACAAGTTGAATTTAAAATTATATGGAAATACAAAAAACCTAGAATCCCAGGACAATTTGAAGAACAGAATTGGAGGACTTATACACTACCACATTTCAAAACTTATGAAACTATAAAACTACTGTAATGAATTCAGTATGGTAGTGACAAAGGACAATCAAATACACCAAAGGAATAAAATAGAGTCCAGAAACAGACCCTCACATAGAGGATCGACTGATTTATAACAAAGGTACCTCTGCAACTCAGTAGGGAAATGACAGTCTTTTCAATAAATAGTAATGGAGCAATCGGATATATGTATAGGAAAAAAACCCCACTTTGACCCATAGTTCACTCCATACACAAAAATGTATTTAAAATGGATCATAGACTTAAGCATGAAAAGTAAAACAATTAAACTCTCAGAAAAAAACACAGAAAAATATTTTTAATTTTATGAAGCTCAAGAACTCACAAAACTGATTGATAGTGACAGAAGTTGGAGAGTGGTTACCTTTAGGGGGCCTGTGGATTAGGAATGGGCAAGGGGACCCTCTGGGGTGCTAGAAATGTCTGTTCCAGATCCCGATCTGGTGGTTATAAGCGTTTATGCATATGTACAACTCATCATGCTGTACACTTAGATTAGGGCCCTTTACTCAGTAAAAAAAGTAGAAGTAAAAATTAAGAAACACATGAAAAAGGAAATCTCAGTGGAAATGAGAAAATATTTTGCTATTTGTTCTCCACTTCCCACCTCCCACTCCCGCACCCCAACCCCAGGTGAACCTCTGTCGGTTCCTTTGTCTATACCCACCAAAACACTTTTTAGAAGCATTTAAAGTACTAAATCTAAGTTTCTGTGAGACTTCCCCTTGATTTTAACCCTAAATAAGTTCTAAAATTTAACCCTAAGTTATTTAACCCTAAATAAGATTTTAACCAATAAAGTTCTCAGATAATCTAGTGACTTGGCAAAAACTCAAAATTATATTAACATTGATGAGAGAGCCCCTTGAATAAAATATTGACATCAAACCGAAGCTGAATGGTTTGGGAGTTTAATCAGTGTAACATATTCTGCGAGTAACACAGTAAGCTATGCTAAGCCCAGGGAAATCCATGAAAATGAGATGCAGCTTCCTTCTTCAAAGGGCTCACACGCTAATAATAACCAAGGTCTATATACCACTTCTTGAGAGAAAGGAATTATTCTAAGTGCTTCACCCGTATTAATTTATTTCATTCCCCCAAGAAACCAATGAGGTGAGTTATCATCCTCCATTTTGCAGATGAAAAAACTGAGGCACTGAGAGGTTAAGTAATTTATCCAAGATCCTACAGCTAATAAATAGTAGAACTGGGATTTGAATACAAGCATTCTGGTGCTATTCCATGTTCTTCACTTTCTTTTGTCGTCTTTGAGAATGAGCGCCTTCTCTCCCTTAGGGTTGGGTAGGAGTATTTTGGGGAAAGGACCCCTCTTTAGAGGTCCTTAAGAGCCCAAGAGCAGCACAGGCTGGGAGCCCTGTGCAGACAGGACAGGGGTCGTCGTCCCATCCCCTCTCTGGAGGCCTGGTCTGCAGGAGGTGGTCTCTGGGTCCATATTTAACCTCTAAAATAGAATGAGTATTCCTGAGCCATGCATCCTGTCCACCTCAGAGAAGTCATCTTTTATCTTGGACAAAGGAGTTTCTTATTCTAGAACCTCAGTCCCGTAGCACACAAGGATAGTTAATTAACAAATTTTCCTAAGCGAATTTCTGGAGGAGGCTGGAAATTGAATCTTCCGTCTTCCAGCACACCAGCACCACGGACAGTATTTGTAAAATTCCCGGTAATTAGATTACTTTGCCAGTACTGCAAATTCAAGGAGTATCTTAAACTTGATTTTATTTTGCTGTGTATACTTTGTTTATTTCCTTATCAGTGCTCTGGTTTAATTTATTTTTCTCCATTTTACATAGGCCTTTTCCCTGAGGAGTCTGAGAGGTACCCCCTAAATGAGAGGCTTTTTGTCCATCTTTGGTTTTTTTAAATTGAGTTGTATTTGACATACAACATTGTGTAAGTTTAAGGTATACAACATATTGATCTGATACATTTACATTGCAATATGATTGCCATTGTAGGGTTACCTAACACACCTCTATCACGTCATATAACTATCATTTCTTCTAGTACTGGCAACAATTAAGATCTAGTCTCTCAGCAGGTTTAATGTTTATAATACATTTGTTTGTTGTCTGTAATCAATGTACTGCTGTGTGTTAGGTTTCCAGGACTTATTTATCTACTAGTTGCACCTTTGATTTTTGGTACAGGCTTTTTTCCTTTACATTTTTGGTACAGGGTGTCTCAACCTCAGCCCTATGGACATTTAGGGCAGTATAACTTTTTGTTGTGGGGGGGCTGTTCTGTCCTGTACGTGGTAGGATGTTTAGCAGCATCCCTGGATTCTACCCACCTGACCCCAGTAATGCCCACACCCCCAGTTGTGACACCAAAAATGTCTCCAAACAGCGCCAGATGGGGAGGCGAGAATCACCCTAAGTTGAACCACTGCTTTAGTCCAAGGTTCATTCCAGGAAGAAAGCCAAGTTGTTATAAGGTCTCAGATATCGCATTTCTACACAACCAATCCCAATGCAAATGGTGGGCACCTGCAAGCTCCTCTCATTGGATTGTTGTGTACTCTCGAGGGCACAAACTCACGTAGCTTCTAGCCCTGGGCCTGGCAGCTCATCTGCAGAAAATTTTTGTTGGATGAATGAAGAAAGTGAATGATGAATACATAAACATTCTTTCTAATGTTACGATTTGAGGCAACTGGATGTCAAATAAACCAAATACTGTGACTGGCTTGGTTATTTTTACACTGAATTGGTGGCCTTGCATTCATTCAGTTGTGTGTTTTTTCATTCTTTGACTCAACAAATACTTACTGTGATCTTTCTACGTGCAAGTGGCCTGTCCCGATGGTTCATGGACCGGGCATGGAGCTGGATTGCCTGGGTCAAGCCCTGTCGCTACTACTTGTTGGCTTTGTGACCCCAGGCATGTTTACTGACCTCTCTGTGCCATAGTACATACCATATGGAGTTATTATAAGGATTCACTTCAAATATGTTAAGTGCTTAGACTATTCCCAGACACCTAGTGAGTGCTCTATGTGTTTGCTATTATGCCTCATTGGGAAGGTAAAGGAGGATAAAGCAAAAGGTGTGCATCAGAATCCCTCTAATTTGAGGCGGAATATAATATGTGCTATAAGAGAAGTTCAAACTAAATGTGAGAGAGGCAAGATCACACCCAGTGGAGGGGCGGAGAAAGCAGAGATGGCTTTATGACAGAGGAGACGCTTGAGTTTAGCCTTCAAGGATGGGTGGGTAGAACAGAGTGTCACTGAGAGGGGGCTTCAGGAGGAGGCAACAGCAGAGCAAAGTTGTGGGACACGTGAAGGGAACCTGCTGAGCTGGAGTGCAGGGAGGTGGTGGAAAGTAAGTCTGATAACACAGGGACTTTTCATGAGATCCAGTTTGTTCTTCACGGCACAACAATGAAGAGCGTGAAACCTGAGGGGGCCTGCATTTCAGGTCCCTCTTGCATTACTTATTAGCTACGTCCTAGGCACATCATGAAACCTCTCCAAGCCTCAGATTTCTAACCTTAAAATGGAAAAAATAATGCCTACCTCACAGAACTGTTGTGAGAATTAGTGTAAATAGTGAATATAAAGGACTTAATACATAAGCAGCTTTAATTATTATTATTCTAAAAGAGGGTCTGAATTGGAGAAGAGACAGAAGCAGCAGAAGTGTTCGGGAGCAGACCAGGCTGGCTCACTCACCGCGGGTCCCTTACAACTCTTTGCCAGTGACAGAGCTGGGCGGCGATGCTAGAACAAGGGGACTGACACTTGATAAAAGAACTACGCTGAGTGACGACCCCATGCTGGGCTGCCTACTGGGGATGAAATAAGTAGGGTCCAGCCAGTGCCCTCAAGGAACCCACATTTCGGTAGGGGAGACAGACCTGACAATTAAAAAATGGCAGCAGTCTGATGTAGGCCCCTCTGCCTCTCCCCCTGCGGGTGCCATAGTGGATGCAAACACAAGACGGCTGGGGGAGGTGAGGCGAGGGGCTAGAATGTGGGCAAAACTAGGTGCCCTGGAGCCGACTTCAGTGTAACTTGTGCAATGATCCGCTGTCCTATGGCGCGGTCACTGGGGGGAGGGGAGGACGTTAAAAGAAAAAGGACCAGCAACGACAACAGATATTGAAAAGAAATTGAAATTTTTCCCACCATTTCTCCCAAAAGGCCAAGTTGTTTTGGTTTTTGTTTTAAGAAGGCAAACAGGAGAGAGAGGGTTGAGGGGTGTGTGGTACTTTCCTAAAGCACCGGAAAACGGCTTTTTCCTCATCTTGTTCACATCCAAATTCTCTACTACTGCAGCTGCTTCAAAGTCTACTCTTCCCTGGCTCCGAACTCATCTCCAAAATTGGCCCCTCTGAACCGGATTCATAGTTGACTCTCTCTTTTCCCGCCTCCATCTACCCCAGCTCAACCCTTTGTCATGGAGGTCGATTTCACCTTCCAGGAGTCTTTCCATTGCTCCTGGTTCTCCCACTCCCTAGATTTTGTACAATCAACGGTTCAGAGCTGATCAAGCTGGTCACATCTTTCCTGCTTGGAAATGGGGGGCAGGGAGAGAGGAAGAATGGCCTAGAATTCTCCTTAGAGGTAGGGACAGGAAAAGAGACTACAAATATGCATTGACTAATACGATTTTTGATCTTGTTTTAGAGAGTGATTGGGAGTGAATCTGAAAAGAGAGAAATTTGGCTGAATTTCCCACATTAACCAGCTTTTTTGATGATATGTGTGTACACGGTGCAACATTTCAACTCTTGTCCTGTGAAAAGAAAATTAAGTGGTGCTATTTTCTTAGTCCAGTGACACTGGTCACACAGTGAAGCATCTAGGTTTTCCTGGAGTGTCTTTCCTATTTTTAATTTTTAAAGGCCATTCCAGAAAGTGATAAATTGCCTTCATGGGCCTGGCCACAGTTTGCCTCTAGACGCAATTTCATGGCTTACTGGGTGGGTTTCTGGTCGGCTGGAAAGTAAGTGAATTACTTGAGCAGCAGCTTGTTTTTCAGGGTCTGTCCATTTAAGAAAGCAGTGTGACTTTTCTGTCACTTTGGGCACTTTGACCTGACTGCTATGTATACTTCATTTTCCTCTGTCATCTCAGCACATCCCTCTTTGAGCCAAATATTTGTTTCTGAAATTTTCCTTTTCCACTTACTTTATTTGTTTATGATACGGATCCTTTAAACACCAGACTGCCAACTTAATTCTCCTCAGCATATGGTCGTCCTTGAACGAAAATACACATTACGCTTTCCACAAATAGACGGTAATTGGGTGGTGCGCACTGCACGACTCTTGACCTTGTCTTGAACTCGACAACCAGCGTGACTCGCGTGTCTTTGCCAAGGTTGCCTCTCCCGGCTCTGTTATTCCGTGACCCCTGGCTGCTGGGGGAAAACGGTTCTTGAGGTTTGAGTGCATCCGTCGCCTCATAGCCACAGAGGATTATTAGCCAGACCCAGTCCTCTCAAGAGTTCAAAACTTTCCCTGGAGTCCTGGGTGGACTTACAGACAGAGGGCAACAGAGTCTCTTAAACTTTTGTATACGCTTTTATCACTTGAAGGAGGCTAAATATGTTTGCATCTTTTAAATAACATACTACGAAGATTTCGTAATTCTCTTATCGTTAGACTTTTTAACCAGTAAATCTATCCTGTGTGATACCAGATGATTCTTTCTGGCCTGCTAACGAGATTCCTTTCTAAAACTGTAAGGGTTGCAGTTGCAACCAGGTCCTTGATGAAAACTGCAGATCAGAGCCGCTTGGCACACACACTTGGCTTCCCGGGATCCTCTGGGTTTTGTAAGGAAAGCCAGAGTGTATCTAGCGTCCAGCTTTTGGGGGAAATCAAAAAGAGCATAGAGGCCCCAGAAGTAGGAGAGGGCCTGAGCCACCAGTGCGCTGAGGGCCGAGACTGAATATACAAAGGGACAATGGTCAGACCACGTATAAAGTTAGAACTTTGACCCACAATAGGGAGTGACCAGTCTAGGATGCCAACTGATGGCTCTAACGGCCCTTGCAGTGTAAAGAGGTTCTGACAGCCCCCGAGAAGGCAGCAGGACTCTGCTCAGTTTACCATCATTTCTGTCTGTAACCCCCTGAGCCAGCTATGGACAAGGTAGACCGTTTTCTTAATAGACCTTCTGGAGGGGATGCTTGTAGCACAGAGGGCTTCTGCAGATGTGGACATGCTCTGTTCTTGGAACATTTGTAAAAACCCTATTGCTGAGCCTGGAAAGGGATGCCTTTAAATTAAAATGTGTCCCAAAAGCTCCCTTACATCATCTAGCAGGGTCAGTCTAAAGAGGTAATAATGCTAACCACGACTCTATTACACTGGGTAAATGTTTTAGTAATTAAAGCAAACCTGGGAGAATGGAATTGTATAGGATCAGCAATTTTGACAAACGTTTTGCAGTGTGAGGCTTATGAGGGGTGAGAAGAATGCTAAAGTAAATTAAATTTTTTAGATTACTAACGTGAATTCACCTAGATAAGGACAGGTTTTTCTCCTGAGGAGAGGATTCTTATTTCTCTTCCTTTCTCCTTCGGCCTTGACTGTGCCCCATAACCATAGACCCTTCATATAGGTTTCAAGTACCTGTGCACGAAGAGGGGACAGAACCATCAGCAGTTGCATGGCTGTGAGGTTTCTCCTGTCCTTGTCTTGTACCCAGGAAGTATGTCTGCTAAGTTCAAGAAGAGTGAAACCACAGGCAAATTACGAAGCAGGCATGTCTGTCTCTGGAGTTTCCCAGGCCCTGGTGAGGGGGAGAACTTCATCCTACCTAGGCCTGGCTGTCACTGTGACTTTGTCCCTTCTTCCGTAAAAGGATCACCCTACGGCCAATATTTTCAGAACCATATTTTCCCACTTCTAAAGTAGCAAGTAGCTAGGCTGTGGCTGGTGGGGGCTAGATTACTTTACTCCATTTTTGTTGTTACCCAAGTTAATTGTGTTCTAACGTGATGTGGAGACAGCACTCTAGGGCTGGCTGTCTAGTTCCATGGTGTGCAGGATGGACTGGACAAGACAAACCCCAGAGGGGGGCGATCAGGCTCTGGTCCCCCTTCAATCACTCTGAGGGGGGATGATCACCAACCAGCTGTGCACTTTGGGCAAGTTACCTCGCTGGGCCTCAGTTTTTTCATTGTTAAATTTGGTGAAATAATAGTAATACGTAACATTTTTTGAATGCTTACTCTTTGCCAGGCACTGTTTTAATTGTGTCTTATCTATGAACTTACTGAAACCTTACAACCAACTGAACTTTAGTCTCGTTACTTCACTTCTCTGAGATGTGGGTGTGTGTGTGTGTGTTTTAATCTGGATTATTTAGATAACTTGAGTTGATGTAAGTATTCAAGTGAAAACAAATGTAATGTGCCCTGTACATAGTGAATCTGTGTGCAATAAATGGGTATAAGAAATACTGCGATATTTGCTGTTCTTTGCTGGATCTTTGGTGGATGGAAAATCCTCTCTCTGCCTTGAGAAATACTTCAGAGGAGGCTGATTTTTTTCCCCTCATGAATTAATAAAGTTTTCCCACACTGTTATGCAGCAACTTATCTTAATTTATTAGTTTTCGGGTCTTGCTCCTTCGAATAGTTATTTAAACCTCCTTCCACACTTAATGCCGCACAGAAACACTAAGCTATTTGCTATTAATGGACCCAGAACTGATTGGAAGTATGTGAAACAGTTACATTGTGTTTATGAGGACGTAAGTACCACAAGGACAGGGATTTTTTTCCACTTCTTTTTCCCACCGCTGTCTTCCCAGAGTTTAGAACAGTGTCTTGCACGTAGTAGGCAATCAATATTTATTGAATGAATGAATGAATGGAACAGGAGACACGAACGCACACCCTTTTATCTTTGTAGAATTGCTCCAAGCAGAGCTGTAAGCTTAAGTTTGTTTTTTTAATCAAATGAATTAATGTGTATGAATGAGTGTTCTTTACCAAATGAATGCCTATTAAAGAATTTTGAAAACTGTAAAGTGCTGCGGAAATAGAGGGTGTAACTTTTATAGCTTTCTGGGTAAGTGGTTGGGAAAAAAATCGCTCTATAGGAAACAATATCAGGCTTTCTAAGTTTGTTCTGAGTTATTTAAAGAAAATCATGTAAGCAATACCCAGAGCACTGTATTCTATTTGAAAATTGAAAAGGGTCCAAGAAGCAAGACGTGAGGAAAAACTGGCTTCTCTGATAGTTTGCTGAGCATGTGGCGGATGTGTTTGTAAGTCAGCATAATTGTTTTTCCACCAAAAGCCAATACTAATCTCTTAACAGCTTCTTACCGCGTTAGACTCAGTCTTTCACTTTCTATCGATTCCATCTGAAGACTCAGTTGTGTCTGTTTGAAAGAAAGCAGAATGATATTCACCCAGATGTTCCAGAGAAGTGCAGGGAGCTAGTTGGATCACCGTCCTCTCTTCCTCACTTGGTGCTAGAGCCCACGGCAGCCCCACACTACCTGACTGCTGGGCTTCTAGTCCACGTTAAAAACCTTGTTATCAGTGTGAACTGAGGAGATCTAGTCTCTGTAAATACCCCCAGAATGTTCAGGAGCCCACTTAAAGAAAGATGAATTGTAGATTTTAGTGCCCATAATATGCAGCTGGTGATAAAGTTGTTTACTGCCCTTATCCATTGGTGATTTTAAAATATGATTTATTTAGAAGTGAAATCTCTCAAGCAAACTATATTAAGGTCCTTTAACTGGGGAGACCTACATCTTTTTTTTGTTCGCCAAGGAAGATTCACCCTGAGCTAACATCTGTTGCCAATCTTCCTCTTTTTTTTGCTTGAGGAAGATTCACCCTGAGCTAACATCTGTGCCAGTCTTTCTCTATTTTGTATGTGGGACGCTGCCACAGCATGGCTGACAAGTGATGTAGGTCTGTGCCCTGGATCCGAACCCGTGAACCCAGGCTGCCGAAGCAGAGCGTGCTGAACTTAACCACTACGCCACGGGGCCAGCCCTTATATCTTTGTGTTACATTTGCTTTTTTTTCTTTTTCAATTTATACCTCCCTACTTTATCCTTATTTCTCTGACTTCTGGATAATTCTCTTTTGTTTGTTTTAAGAATTGTCACTTTTTTTCTTTAAATCCCCAACATGAATGGAAATAATTGATCAAATTGTTATTGCCCCTAAGCTCACTCTGTAAGGATACTATTCTATATCATTAGTAATTATTATAACTTAGTTTCCAAGCTTTTTCCAAAGATATAGCTTGAGATTTTTCAGGAAATCTGGCCTATTTCAGATGATGTTAAGGGAAATTTTATGAGTGTTTTGACCCAGGGACGTTTCTTCCTTTGGTTTATTTAACTACTTATTATCGTCTGGGGGTAGGAATTGTGAGAACACTAGCAAAGAACAGAGGAGAGACCAAAGAGGAATAGTCTCTGGGTGAAGGTCATTGGGGTTCACCCTGTGACAATGTTAGGCTGCTGTCTGCTGAAAGGATCAGAAAACTGGAACCAACTGGCTTGAACAATGAGAGGATTCATTAATTCACATTACAAGACATCCTGAGGGAGGGCAGCTTCCAGGCAGTTTGTTAGGCTCTGTCTTTGCTTCTCTGTGACCCCGTTGGCCCTACCATGCATTGAACGTTGGTTTTATTCTTGGGCTAATAATGAGAAACTGCAATAATCTTAGGTATCATCTCCAGACATGACAATATTCCCAGAGAGTTGGGTCTTTTTTTTCTGCATGTCATTTTAAGGGCATGTAACTCCCAGCAGACCTCTCTTTGTGAGTGAATGGCCAAAATCGCATCATAGATCTTCTCCTAAACTAACCAATAGCAAGGCGGGTGGGTTTGCTGGGTCAGGCTGGTGAAGGCGTTGGCTTTTTGGAGGAAGCGGATTATCCAGATAAAATGTCGGCAACCAAGAACTTCATCTGTGCCCTTGGAGGGAAATCTGGGGAAGACTTTTGTAAGGCAAGAAACATAAACTGAGTTCTTATCTTGTTCCAAGTGTGTGTATGGGTCCAAAAGGCACAAAACAGTCTCTTAAATATTTGAAGTAAAGGGGAATTAGGCAAGACACTAAAGGACTGGGGTTACAGAGCTGATGTAAATTTGTATTCTTGGTCTTGTCATCCAGGAGAGAGTTCTAACTCTAAATGGTTTGAGAGCACGGGTCCATCTTACAGTTAGCAAACCAGTAAATGAGACAAACAGGGGAAAAGCTTTGGTGGTTGGGGGTGCTAATGACGGTGGTGCAAATAGAGCTTTTGAGTTCATGGAAGATTTCATTTATTTTTCCTAGTGCTGTTCCCCACTATTTAAAAAGTATTGTTAAATACCCACTTGCAAATTATCCTGTTCTAGGTGGTGAGGTGACTGGTTAAAAGATGACTGATAGAGGGGCTGGCCCCATGGCATAGTGGTTAAGTTCGGCACACTCTTCTTCAGCAGCCCAGCTTCATGGGTTTGGTTCCCAGATGTGGACCTACACCACTTGTTGGCCATGCTGTGGTGGCAACCCACATACAAAACAGAGGAAGATAGGCACAGATGTTAGCTCAGGGTGAATCTTCCTCAGCAAAAAAAAAAAAAAAAAAGATGACTGATAGAATAAAAAATGCACTTCTAGTTTGCCTCTGATTAAGGGCAAGTGGGCGGTGAGCTGAGCTGGGGAGATGGCATGGCTGGGTGCTGACCTATAGTTCTAAAGGTCAGGGTGGTTACAGGTGATGGGGCTGCTTCAAGTCCTCTCATCTGAACTGCTGTTAGAGAAGTCACCTCTTCAGTGCTAAAGTAGTGGATATGTCTTTTATCATATCCCTATGACTCACCTCATGTGATTAATATATAGGTTTTTTCTGATTTTATTCTTAATTGTTATTTTTTAATTCCTCTGGGATTTTTAATTTAATGTGGGAAAACATGTAAGGGAAGCCTCTTAACTGACAGTGAAAAATAATTTCATTAAATATTCCTGGTCACAAGGGCCTTTTTTGGAAAGAGCAATGAAACTGAGAGAGCTTTGGTGAAATTCAATTGAACACAGGCCCAAATATGGAAAATTAGTACTTTCTGTGGTAGCTTTTTATATTTTTCAAAAAAAAAAAAAAAAAAAGTGAGGAGGGAGGATAGCTTTGCAATTGACCAGTTCTAAAAAGGCTGAAAAATAAGTGAAGTTTCTTTCTTTTCTTTTGTGTGAGTGATTTTGTCTGGCAAAATCTTACTTAATTTCTTTCTTTCAGGTAGGGAGGCCTGCCAGCATGCAAAAAAGAGTGCTTTAAATTTTCTTCTGCATTTTGTAACTAATGTTATTTGGCCTCCTTCTAATTTGGCAGCAGGCCATGAGTGACTTACTGAAGGGAGTGATTGGTGTAAAGTCTTACTCAACAGATAGTCATTGTACAACTGTGAAAACTCACTGGTTCAAAGCCATTCCAAATTAGTACTTTACCTAATGCTTCTTAATTTAGCTTTTTTTTTTCTGTGCATGTCTTCCATAATATGTCTCAAAAACCCTAAAATGGCCCCCTGCAAATGACTCAAAATCTGGAAAATATGCTTTCCTGGCCAATTCTGGTTTGCCTCAGTAGCGTGTTGAAGACTTTCTATGCTAAGTGCAAACATTCATATACCAAATTCCATGGGGCCTTGATCATTTTTAATGTGAAAAGAATCTGGTTCTGGTTTCTTTAATCTTTTATGGCCAAATTGGGTCCAGAAGATGAAACTGTGGACCTACACTTTCCAACTAAACCAAGCATTGCTAATGGAGAGGAAATGTGTGGAGATCCTGTACAATCAAATCTCCAAGGTATGCTTCCTTTTACTCTTGAAACAAAGAGATCTATTTAATGCATGAGAAAAACACTGCCCTATGGTCTTAAAACCACTGAGAGCAGGAAATAATTTCAGAGGCTCAAAGTCTGGCTCTATTTGAGATCTACTTGGAACAGTAGACCTGTGTGAAAAGATGTAATGGCTCGCCCTTTGCCATGGTCACAGCCAATTTTATGAATGCTACTCAGGTGAGTAAAGAAATCCTTTTCATGTGGCCCATTTCAAGGCTTTGACATTATGCCTGCGTATTTATTATTTTCTCCAAAATAAAGGTTCTTAAATTGTGATATGAAGATGTCCAGAGAATCCATGAATGGGCTTCAGGAAGTCTGTGGAACTCTCTGGAATTTAGAGTTCATTTTTCTTGGTAAAGAGATCTTAATTTGCATCAGACTCTGAAGGGAGTCACTGATCATCCTCAAAAGTTAATTACCACTTCTTAAAGACTTATATTTAAGACATCTTGAGCATCTGTTTTAAGGTTTCTCTGTCCTTGTGTAGAGTGGAATATTGAATAGTGGCTAGAATTAAGTGAATTCTGCATGTATTTTTTTCTTACATTTCTCTCTTTTTAAAAAATTTTAATCAAAGTTGTATATCTTCTCATAGTCAAACAGTTCCTCAATGCTTATTATACAAATATAGCACTCCTCCACCTCATTTCTGCTTCACATAGGCAACCACTTAAACCTTCTTAGCTATTTCTTTTGGAGTTTACCTCCATATTTCTAGATAACATGATTATATTGCGAGTCTTGGTTTTGGCAGTGCCAGCTATTATTCCCATTTGCAGAAGAGGATGTAACTCCCATAGCTCTCTTCCAAATAGGCCTAAGATACTGCAGAGGTTTAGACATGCAAGTATACACATGCTCACAAAACTTCCCCTCCTTCTTCCTCCAATATATTTATATAATAATATTTGGTTAGTTCAACATTCATTGCTTATATTATTCTTCCCATGTGAATTTTATTCATAGCTGGGTCACATAGGGTACTATGATTACATTTCTTATTTTATATAACTTTTGTTTCTCTTGGAGCTAATCAATTTTTTTAGTATTCTATAAAAATACCCCTAAAATAATTTTTTGGTGTGTCTTTTTCTAATTTATCCCCAAACTCTCCTCCAGAGATATAGATCTTCTCTTAAATGTCTTTACCCATCAGGCTATCTGTCACTCTCATCGTTTCTTGGAGAATAGCTCCTGGAGTCTTCCTGATGGATTTATGCTTTTCTCTATCTTGGTTTGCTCCCTCATGTTCTTTGATAACTTCCCAATAAAGGTTGCACGAGTAATACTTGTTTTGAGAATTTGCATCTTCGAAAATTCTTAATCCTACCCTCACAATTGATTGATAGTTTGGCATGTTGTAAAATTCCAGGTTGGAAATCATTTTTCCTCAGAATTTTTGAAAATATCTAAACAATAGTATTTAATTGATAACAAGTCAGTTTGGTGGATATAGAATTATTGTGTAAAAGAAGTGTTTCTAAAATATATTTTATAGGTAGAGATTAGTAATCTCTTGGTAAAATAACATAAAAAATATAATTAGCAAAAGCATTTTTCTAAATCTAGACAACAAAATGAAAAGTAATATGAGGGGCCGCCTGGTGGTGCAGCGGTTTGGTCTGTGCTTGGCAGCCTGGGGTTCGCAGGTTCGGATCCCAGGTGCCCACCAATGCACTGCTCGTCAGCTGCCATGACGATATGGGCGGCTGTCCCATATAAAGTAGAGGAAGATGGAGATGGATGTTAACCCAGGGCCAGTCTTCCTCAGCAAAAAGAGGAGGATTGGTGACCGATGTTAGCTCAGGGCTGGTCTTCCTCACATACACACACACAAAAAGTAATATGAAAAGTGTAGGTTTCCCCACCCCCATAAACACTATTAAATGTTAACTTCCACTGAGTAATAATTTTATTCAAACATCACAGGGCTTAATTTATAGTGGTAATTTACAAATAGACATTTTAAAACAGTTTTCTCCTGTATAGTTAACAATTGTCAAGATAATTAAAATAGCTGACCTTCTGTGTAATGTACTGAAGTCATAGAATACTTTCTCTTGGTAAGAATGTGAATAACTCAAATGTAATATATTAATAGAGTTCCTAAAGGTAAATGATAAAAATGTTCCTTAAAAGCAAAGCATTTCCCATTTGACCATCTATAGTTATTCAGTACTAAAGGCGCAGTGTTAGTGAGAAACTTGAGTATTTTTTGAAGTGGTATACCTTCAAAACTAATTTTTTTACCTTACTAATTTTTTTTGGTCTGACCAAATATAAAATAAAAACCCCACCTCATCTTTAAATTAAACTTCTTTCCAAGGTCTATACCTCCCAGTGATGAAAATGAAAATAAAAATAAACCAATGGCCCCTGCTATCTTTACTCCCCGTATGTTCCTTTACTATGTCAATTTTGGGGGACTAACTTCAAAGCGTCAGTAGAAATGTTGAAAAAAAGCAAACACTTTGAACATCAACTCTTATATTAATGTACTACAGTAAGATACATTAGAAAGGAAAAAGTGAGGATAAAGGCCACATTTTGCACACAATAGGTGAACATGAGTAACTTTGACCTTTGATACCTGTTAATCGTCAGCTTCAGTTGGCATTGATTTCAAATACATTTTATTCTTGTACAACATATGGAGAAATTTGTATTACTCAAAATGGAGGGAATGACAGTGGATGACAATGGACGAGATGATCTAAACACAATACAGCTATTGTTACTAACCACATTCCATCAGAAAACTATCTAAAACGGAAACAAAGTCAGGAACGCCCTGGAGATACTAGGGCTCCGTTTGGCCAAAGCCACAAGAGAATCCTGGATCTGGGGGCTCAAAGACTCCATCCTCAAAAGAACCTGATATCTTTTGCTGAGGCTGATTTTTAAAATGATTTTGAACAGGTGTATTAAGGCTTGCAGAATGGTCTTCAAAAAGAGAGAACATTATTTTCAAACTTAATTGGTAAAAATATAGTCTTATTGACTCTCATTTTATGGGTAAGAATCTTACTTAAAATCCAACAATTGGATCTTATAGGCTATTTTGATTTCTCTCTGTAACACAGTGAAACCGATGTTAACTTTCTAGGAATAAACATTTAGGAGACTATAAGCTAAAAATGATTTATAATGAGTTTGCTGCAATTTTTTAACTTTTAAAGTTATTTGGCATCAGAATCCAGAGGACTTTAAAAAAATTACCCCCTAGAAGCCTCTGTTGTTTTTCTAAAAAGCTGTTTATGTATGACCGTATATCTCATATTGTTCTCCACTGTTTTATTTGGTAAGCAGATAAATGTATAGCTAAATTATCTATATTGAATGGTAGCGGCAAACTGGTTTTAAGTGTTGTGCTCAAACGTCTATCACAAGAACAAGAAAGTAAGAGACTTAAAGTGGGACTGTATGCTAAGCAATGTCCTCCTCATTGGCCCCATCAGCTAGTCTTTCTGTACCAGTAGGTAGATGTCTTACCACTCAAAAGCATCTTAGGGAAAAATGAATTTTTTCCTTGATACAGATCAATAATACTAATCAATGATTAGCTAGTTAGACCTGTTGACCTCAAAGAAATTTATTATTGATGATACTTGCTGAGCAGTCATTGAAAGCCAGTCCCAACATTCGTGGTCAAATATGAAGGAAAATGAAAATAAGAAATTCACAACACAAATAAAGACCATAAAAATGATAAATAATGTTAAATTACTTCAAAAAAAGTTACAACACATCTAAAGATAAAACCAAAATTAAATTCCACAGGAATTGTTAAAAGGATGGGCATTCTTCCAACAAGCTTATGAAAAACACACGACTCGATTCTTGCTCTGGCATGTTTTCTTACACAGGTGCTCATGAACACTGCCATCTCCCTCTCCGCCCTGCATCTGCATCTGCATCTATGCCTGCATTCACGTAATTCATGTGCATTCATCTCTTGCACACAACAAGCATTTCCAGTAAGATGTGGTCTTTATTCACATCCTCACTTTTCATTTTTTTGTTTGTTTGTTTCTCTTAAATCTTTCAGAGTGAAAGTTTTCATAATGAAAGTCCTGGGTTACCCCCTCGAGATCTGCAGGTGAGTGATGTGTGCTGTCTTCAGCCACAGTCATTTTGTTCTGGAGTTTTCCCACCCACAAAGCCCCATGGAGAGAGAGGACTTCTACTCCCTTGCCATTCACTTCCATCAATAAATTGGATCCTACCACAAAAAGTGGAATCCTAGACTTGAGAGGGGCCAGTCTGATCTTTAAACTCTTCATCTTCATCTGATTCTTCTTCCGGTAAGTGATAAACTTTGATAAACAGTGACAAACTTTGATGTTATGCTTTTCAATTTCATTGAGAATCTATTTCTTCAATTGCTGTCATTTCCTCAGAGCCAGGTTGTCAACTTTTGCAATTATAGCTGCAATAATTCATCTTAATGTATATTATCTTCATAAACTTAGCTTCTAAGGACTTAAGTTCATGCTTAAAAAGTGAAATAGAGTAAAAACAATAATGCATTGTGTTCTCTGTGATATGACCACCTGTTCAAACCATTTTCATCGTGCAGATATCATTCAAACTCCTCATCAATGTCAGAGATAATACTGAAACAAACTTTGCAGATGATTACATCACCATATATTGGTGTAACTGCTGCTGTAAGCCACACTTAGACTCTCTTTAATCTTAACTCTAAAAGCCTCAATTTGGACAGTTTTTTCAATTTTCCCTCTGTTATGTAAAATTATTTTGAGCTGGAGATCAGTCATAAGTAGGCTGTCTATAAGCATGGATTTTCAGTCATTAGTGTGAACTCAGAAAGCATTTTTACTAGACTTAATTGGAAAGATTTGCAAATCTAAAAAAGCCAATCTTCTCTGGATTACTAATTTAAGCAGGTTGCTTGAACATCTTTAATGAAGTTTGGTCAATCAGCAAACAAGACAAAGAGTGGATGCCAACTGACTGGCCATGGACCCCACCCAGCCTCCATAGTCATGCCTTCAAAATTTTTTAAATAACGACTTTGTTGAGATATAATTCACACACCATAAAGTTCACTCATTTAAAATACACAACTGGGTGTTTTTTAGTATATTCGCAGAGTTATGCAGTCATGACCACTATCAAATTCCTGAACATTTTCATTACCCTCAAAAGAAACTTTGAACCATTAGCAGCCATTTCCCATTTCCACTACTACCTAGCAACCACAAATCATCTTTACATTTGTATGAATTTGCCTATTCTGGACATTATATGTAAGTGGAATCATATAATGTGGGCTTTTTTTGTGACTGGCTTCTTTCACTTAGCATAATATTTTAAAGGTTCGTTCATGTTGTAATGTCAATACTTCTTTCTTTTTATGGCTAAATAATATTCCATTATAAGGATATAACAATTTTGTTTACTCATTTATCAGTTAATGAACATTTGGATTGTTTCCACTTTTTGGCTATTACAAATAATACTGCTATGAACATTTTAGTACACATTTTTATATGGATATTTGTTTTCAATTCTCTTGGGTATATACCTAGGAGTAGAATTGTGGGTCGTATGGTAACTCTGTGTTTAATAGTGTGAGAAATTGACCCTGTTTTCCAAAGGGGCTGCACCATTTTACAATCCCACCAATAATGTATGAGGGTTTCAATTTCTCCACAGCCTTGCTAACACTTGCTATTGTCTTTTTTATTATAGCCATCCTAGTGGATGTGAAATAGTATCTCAATGTTGTTTTGATTTGCATCCCCTAATGACTAATGATTTTGGGCATCTTTTCATGTGCTTATTGGCTGTTTGTATATCTTCTTTGGAGAAATGTCTATTCAAATTCTTTGCTGATATTTTAATTGGGTTATTTGTCTTTTTAAAGTTGAATTGTAAAAATTCTTTTTATATTTTGGATACAAGTCTCTTATCAGTTATATAGTTTACAAATATTTTCTCCCACTCTATGAGTTGTTTCCTCAGAATTTTGAAGGCACTTTTTCATTGTCTTCTGGGATCAAGTTTGCTACTGAGGAGTCCAGGGCCATTGTAATTCTTAATCCTTTTTATGAGAACTATTTTCTCTCTCTCTTTCTGTCAGCTTTTAGAACTTTCATTTTGTCTTTAGTGTATACTAGTTTCTGGATATTGTACATTAATAATGGTAATAAAATATTCATTGTATTTAGGGATAAATTTTTTTATTATGATAATCTCCAAGTATAGGGGAAAGTAAAGACAATAATGTAGTGAATACCACATAAAATTATGTTTAATCATATAGATTAAACAATTATAAACATTTTGCCAGCCTTGTTTCATCCATCCCCCTTTAAAACTTTTTTTCTCAAGTATTTTAAAGGTAATACAAGACATCTATTATTTCACCCATAAGTCCTTCAATATTCATCTCTAAGAGATGAGTTTTCTTTTAACATATTTATGTCATTATTACCTATATAAAAATAAATAATTTTCCATTCATAGTCTCATTTTTTTCTATTGCTCAAAAATTTTACTTACAACTGGATAACATAGTTTATTCAATCATCCTCCTATTGATAGACATCTGGATTGTTTTCAGTCTTTTATTATTATGAATAACTCTATAATAAACATCCTTGTGCATATGTCATTTGGCATATTTGCAAGTATCTTTTTTGGATAGAGTCCTAGAGTGGGATTGCTTGGTCTAATGGTAAATGCATATATATTTTGTTAGATATAACCCAATATCTTTACATGAGTGTTATGTAATTTTGTATTCCCTTGGTGCAAACATTAATCTGGAAACACATGTTTTTCAGTTATGGAAAATTTATTGAATTCTCTCTTTGATCATTTTTTCTCTCTCTCTTCTCTTATCTCACTTTCTGGAATTCCCAGTATTTTGATATTTTCCCTTCTACTCTGATCATTTAATTTTGTTATCTTTTCTCTCTGATTTTCCATCTCTTTGGCTTTCTCTTTTATTTCCTGGGAGAATTTTCTCCACTTTATCTTCAAATCTGTCTCCTAGATTTTTTTTCTTTTCTTTTTGCTGAGGAAGATTATCCATGAGCTAACATCCATTGCTAATCTTCCTTGTTTCATTGGTTTTTTTTTTTTTTTGCTTGAGGAAGATTAGCCCTGAGCTAACATCTGTGCCAATTTTCCTCTACTTTATATGTGGGTCGCTGCCACAGTGTGGCTAATGAGTGGTGTGTGTCCATGCCCAGGATCTGAACCTGTGAACCCGGGCCACCAAAGTGTAATGTACCGAACTTAACCACTGCACCATGGGGCCAGCTCCTATCTCCTAGATTTTAATTCCAGCTGTCATATTTTAATTTTTAACAGCATTTTGGCATGGTTTTCTAAATTCTTTTATAGCCTTCTATTCTTGTTTCTGGGATTCAAATTAATTTCAATCAATCATTCATTTAACAAACATTAATTGAACACCAATTATTATGTCCCAGGTGTTATTCTAGGCACTGCAGAAATGGCAGTGAATAAAGAGATAAAATCTCAGTCCTCAAAGAGCTCACAATCAAAAAGCATATTCAATGTGTCAGTTAGGTGGTGATAAGTCTATGAAGAAACACAAAGCAGAGAGGAGGAAGGCTGAGAGTGACTGGAAGAGGGAATGCTGTGTTACATGGGAGAGTCAGAAAAGGCTTCAACAACAGGATGATATTTGTGAACAGTCTAGAAAGAAGTGAGGGAGTAAGATGTGATGTGCAGGAAGAGCTTTTCAGGCAGAGGAAATTGAAAGTGCAAAGGCCTTGAGGCAGGGATTTGGGAAATTTACAGAAAATGAAGGAGACCAGTGTGGCTGAAGCAGAGTGAGCAGGGGAGAGTGGTCACAGGTGAAGTCAGAGGGGGAGCAGGGGTGCAAGGTCAAGTTGAGTTTTGAGCAGAGTGATGGCACGATCTGACTTATATTTTTAGAGCATCACTCTGGCTGCCCTGTGGAAAATAGACAATAGGAGGGCCATGGTGGAAATAGACAGAATAGTTACAATAGTGCAGGTGAAAGGTAACAGTGACTCGGACCTGAGTAATAGAGTAAGAAGTCGTCAGATTCTGAATATGTTTTAAAAGGAGATCTGACAAGAGTTGCTGAGGAAATTGAGGGTTCAAGAATGAATCTAAGGTTTTAGAACCAACCACAGGAAAGGTATCATTGCCATTTACTGTGATGAGGACAATATAGGAAGAGCCAGGTTGGGAGGGAAACAAAAATTTCAATTTTAATCATATTAAGTTTGAGATATGTATTAGAGATGCAAGTTTACTTATCAAGAAGGCAATTAGACATATGAGTCTGGATTTCAAAGGAAAGGTCTGGGCTAATGATACCAGTTAGGAGTGATCAATATCCTATGGCATTTAAAGAGAAGGAAAGAAAAGAGCTTCAAGGACTGAGTCCTGGGATCCACAGAGACTGGGAGGATGAGAGGAAGCAGTGAAGGAGATTGATGAGGAGTGGTTGGCAAGGTAGGAGGAGAACTAAGAGAGAGAGTGTTGTAGAAACCAAGAGAAGAGAGTGTTTTTGGAGAAAAGGAGGGATTAACTGTCAAATGTTGCTGCTAGATTGAGTAAAATGAAGACTAGAATTTACCATTGCATTGACAACAGAAAAATCTGTTCTGATTGAGTGATGAGGGCCAAAGTCTGATTGTGGTGAATTCAAGGGGGAATGAAGGAGAGGAATTGGATACAGCTAGTATAGATGTTCTTTGGTGGGTTTTTCTGAAAGGCTGGCAGAATGACGTAGTGATAGCTAGAGACAGATATGAGTTTAAGCATGTGTCTCCTTCCTCCTCCTCTTTCTCCTTCTTATTCTTAGTGGGAGTGCCAATAGGAATGATTCACTTGAGAGAGAAAATTGATGATGCAGTATAGGGAGAGGGCTATTGAAACATGTCAGTTCTTGAGAAAGTGGGGATGGTAGTAGAATCCAGTAAACATTGAAGGAGTTGGCCTTGGAGTGGAGCTAGGGCCACTCATCCATTTTTAATGGGAGTAAAGGCAGAGTACAAGGGTACTGATGCAGGTAGACCAAGAGATTCAGTGGTAGTAGCATGTGGAAGCTCTCTTCTGACTGTGTGCATTTACTTGACGTAATAAGAAGCAAGGACATCAACTGAGGGTAAGGATGGGGATAGAGATGTTGCAGGTTTGAGGAGAAAGGAGAAGGTGTGAAATACTCTTCTATGAAAGGTGGAGTGAGAAAGGAAGAAGGAAGTGTTTGGTGCTGCAGATCAGCACTAAAGGCCCACATGGGGTTACTGATCACAAATTTAAAGTAAGGCCAGTCAGCATGTTTGCCTGATTTCTTTCCAGCCGTGTTCAAATACATAGGTGCACATGTGGAGTGGGCAGAATTAGGGTTTGGCTAAGAGAATATGGCAAGGTGAGAGCTGAGCATGTAAGCAACGTAGTAATAAAGGACTCTGGGGACGGGTGGGCTGAGGAAAGGATCATTGTAGGAGGGAAATTCAAGGAACTGAGCAGTCAGCATATTGGATAGGTCACCTACATATTGACATTGCCAAGTGTTATAACTGGGGTAGTGTTAGAGAAAGTGACCACAAGCTAGATGCTAAGATCTTCATGGAATGAGGAGAAGTGACCCAGAGATGCAGAGAAGTCTAATAAAGACGGTGGATAACGGAGTGTGCATACTCTTGAGCTTCAGAGAAACTTCAGAGGAGTGTTAGGAGGAGGAACAGATAGAAATGGAAATGGTGATGAAGAGAGAGGGGTGACACTCCTTTCCTCCAGGCCCTGTGAGATGTGGGATTGTGGGAGATAAAACAGCCACCACTTGCATAGTGTATAGGGGAAGCTATACCTTCAGGAAAAGGCAAGTCTCTTTGAGGATGAGAAAGTGAAGGGAATTTTCCACAAAGAAGTTGAGAATGTAGGGGTTGTGCTGGTGACTGAGTTTGTATCCAATCCTATGTTCTTGAGGCCACAGTGGAGGTTTGGGGCTAGGGAACAGAGTGTAGTTGGGCCAGTTTAAGGGACTACAGAGCCATTGGGCTGAGATTCTCGTCTTGTTCTTCTTGGTGACCGAGGGACACAGGCTCAGGCCTAAAGGTAGTGGAATGTGGGGGAGGCAGTTTCTGCCATGAGTACACAGAGATCTGTGGGACCCTTCTTCAGTCCCACCCATGGTGGTATGGAAGGTGGTGCCAGCGGGAGCACGTGAAGTCTCTTGAGATGGGGATATTCTTAAATGAGCGCAAGAAACTCTGAGGGAGCCCTGTTAATTCAAGCCAGTAGTGCTGTCTAGGCCAGGGGACAGGCAGGGTCACTGGGAGGAGATCGAGCTTTGTTAGACCTCTTGGCAGTATCTCCTCGCATCTGTATGAGAATATCATTTGTGGTGTGGCTTGTAAGTGTTTGTTTGTTTCTGTGCCCTACACTGTCTGTGTTCCTCAAGGTTCCTTTTTCCTGTTTGTTTGTTCTGAACTCAGGTTTGCAGGACCTGAGGCAAGAGTACAAATGGAGGCCCTCATACTACATATCTGCAAACATAAAAATTATAAATAGAGTTAATAAATTGTCTGTCAGTTGTCATACTGTGGTGGCTGCATGTTGCTGTGATGCTGAAAGCTGTGCCACCGGGATTTCAAATACCAGCAGGGTCATTCTTGGTGAACAGGTTTCAGTGGCGCTTCCAGACTAAGACAGACCAGGACGAAGGATCTGGCCACCCACTTCCAAAAAAGTTGGCTATTAAAACCCTATGAATAGCAACAGAACATTGTCTGCTACAGAGCTGGAAGGTGAGAGATGGCTCAAAAGACCAGGCAGGGTTCCGCTCTGCTGTCCACAGAGGGGCTGGGAGTCAGAATCGACTTGAAGGCATAAATAAACAAAACAAATTGTTAACAGTCTAGGTTCTATCCTTCTACCTTGACAACTATACCTTCAAAATAACTTGGAAAGCCAGGCTCAAATTGACAGTGGTAACCATATTGCACTACATAAATATATCATATCCACACATTGTACACCTTAAACTTACACAGTGTTATCTGTGTCAGTTTTATCTCAATAAAAAAAAATCGAATTTAGAATTCTTAGGGGGGAGGGCGCTGGGGACTCAACTTTCAGTACAGACCTCTACTAAGGCTCACATGTTTTTCAGAACTGTATCCCTACACTCAGCTGTGCCTCGTGTCCCCATATTCAGAGTGTCTCTCCTTCAACCTTCCCAGAGACTGCACCTCCAGTCTTCTCCCTGAGCGCTGCAAGCCTAATCTCCAGGCTACTCTGGATCAGGAGGCAGATCTGGATATCTTTCTACTCCTCCACCTAACTTTTATCAGATTCTTCTGCTTCCAGTCCCACCTGAACTCCACTCAATGCCCCTACCTTCTTGTCCATTCTGCTTTGATTTGGCTTGCTTCTGGTCCCACACCCCAGCTTTCACAAGTTTTGTTTCCAAGCCCAGTTTCCAGCTTTCACAAGTCTTGTCTATCTGCTTTCCAGCTTCCAGAATCTTTTTGCTGTCATCTCTGTTATGATTCTCTTTGTGCTACTGGGTTGATGCTCTAAAAAAAAATTTTTTCTTACTGTCATTTTAGTTGGCTTTTGGAAGATAGATGAGATAAATATGTTTCTTCAACTTTAACTGGAATTATTAACCCTTCTTTTCATTGGTGTTGACCTTGTTATCATTTTGATGACTACAGCAGTTATTGCATTGGTGTGTATGATGACAACATACTGTTTGAAGAGAGAAATACGTAGAGTCTCTGTATTTCAACACACTGCAAGTTTTCAAATGTTTTTCACTGACCTGAGTTGCTGACCGAATCATTTGGTTTATTTAAGCACAGTAGTTGAGTAAGAAGGCTGAGAGTCAGATCTGGGTTGGAGGGACACTTGATTCTCCAAACTCTCTAGGGGATGTACTGGATACTTATTTTGAGTACTTGCCCATTATAGGCCACCACTTTCTGGCAATCAGTTTGATTTTTCCATTGGGAACTATGCCTCCCTCATTCTCTGTCTCCGAGTGTTTGGATGGGCCTGGATCTGGGAGACATACATGACCCAGCCAGTTCAATGAGCAGGTATCACCCTCTGGCCACAGTGGTTGGTTCAGGGATGAGCACTCGACCCAGATCTGTCCAATGTAGCACTGTCCAGAACTTTCGCTGGAACTCTGCAGGAAGAAATGATCTTTCTCACTGTGGTCACTATGCTGGTAGGCTGTAAGGCCAAAGGTGCTGGTGGTCATCCTGCCCCCATGTGGGCAAATGCCTGTGTAAGGATGAAGGGAAGGAGAGAGAGAGAGAGAGAGAGAGAGAGAGAGAGAGAGAGAGAGAGAGAGAGAGAAGGGGAGAGAGAAAAAGAGAAAGAAGAGATTGAGACTGAGGCCTGATATGTTGCTTGTTGCTAGAGCACCTAGATCCATCAATGCCTGAAAATCTGCTCTTGCACTTTTTGGTTACTTGAACCAATAAATTTTGTTTAAATTAGTTTGTGTTGGGTTCAGCTACATGCAACCACAGAAGTCATAAGCAAAGTAGAGCAGATGCAAGGCCTTGTGTGTGTGTGTGTGCATGTGTGTGTAAGTGTGTGTTGTGTGTGTGTGTGTGTGTGTGAGAAAGAAAGAATTCCAATGAAATCATTGATCCTGCTAATTTTCTTAAGCATAAATATAATGCCATTATGCTTTTAGAAATAAGTAAAGCCCAATTGTTTATGTGAATACGGACTTTTCATACATGAATAAAAGAAGAAAGCATGATGCTAGAGGTACGAATCTTTGATAAAGTTCTTTTCAGAGCCTTTGAGGATGATTTCATCTAATGCTAACAGCTCACAGGGGAATTTCAAAGGATAAGAAAAAGTGAACATTACATGATTCTACCAGATGTGGGATAAGGGAATAATTTTAGAATTTAATAACTAAAAAGTGCCTCTGGTGTGCCTCTAATGTTTCAGTATATGCAAATTAGATTTTACATAATGCATCTCATAATATGGCCAACAATAGGGTGAAATTGAACTTTAATTGAAAGCAGAGCTAGAGGAAAGCTGGGATTGGGAAGCACAGTTTCCAGTTCCAACAAAAGCCATTTACACTGCATATTAAGAATAGGCCATAATTTTAAACATAAAAATCAGAAATAGATCAATAGAAAGGAGTTCATTCCAAAGAATGGAAACAGATTGAGATACACAGGATAAAATTATAGAATCATTCAAATGTAGTTAAGAAATATTATTGTGCACAATTTAAAAAAATTGCAAAGGAGTTAATAGAGAAAGGAATTAAATAGTGCTAGATTGAGAAGCATGACCGATACAAAATACTATCAGAACAAACATCATTTTGACATGGCTCTGTGCTTCCAAGTTATTTTTAAATTACATTTTCTGCAGTTTTAGCATTAGATATCATCTTGTAATCATAATCAAGGCAAACATAAGACTGAGAGACCTAATTATAGGACTATAGAAACCTTCTTTTCCCCCCACACTTCACTGCCACATTACTAAAGGCCTATTTACAAAAATTCCTTTTATCCAGTACATCATGCTTGGCTACTAAGAAAAAAATAACAAGACATACCAAAAGGCAATAAACACAGTTTGAAGGGACAGAACAAGCTTCAGAACTAGACTCAGATATGGCAGGGATGTTGGAATCATCACATTGGGAATTTAAAACAACTATTATTAATATGCTAAGGGCTCTAATGGACAAAGCAGATAGCATGTAAGAACAGATGGGCAATGTAAGCAGAGAGATGGAAATTCTAAGAAAGACTTAAAAAGAAACACTAGAGATAAAAAACACTGTAACAGAAATGAAGAATGTCTTTGATGGGCTTATTAGCAGGCTGAGCACAACTGAGGAAAGAATCTCTGGGCTTAAGGATATATCACTATAATGCTCAAAAACCAAAAACCAAAGAGAAAAAAGACTGAAAAAGACAGAATATCCAAGAAATGTGGGACAACTACAAAAGGTATGTGGAATACCAGAAGGAGAAGAGAGAAAGGAAGAGAAGAAATATTTGAAACAATAATGACTGCAAATTTCCCCAAGTTAATGTTGGACACCAAACCACAGATCTGGGAAGCTCTGAAAATACCAGTCAGGATAAACACCCAAAAAACTACAACTGGGCATATCATTTTCAAACTACAAAAAACCAAAGGTAAAGAAAAATTTCTGAAAGAAGCCAGAGGAAAAGATCTTACCTGTAGAGAAGCAAAGATAAGAATTACATCTGACCTTCTCACAAACCATGAAAGAGAGAAGAGTGAAATATTTAAAGTGTTGAGAGAAAAAACCCCACCAACCTAGAATTCTGTACCCTGTGAAATTATCCTTCAAAAATGAGGAAAAAATAAGGACAAACAAAACTTGAGGGAATTTGTTGCCAGCATACTTCCCTGCAAGAAATGTTAAAAGTTCTTTAGTGGGAAGGAAAATGATATAGGTCAGAAACTCAGATTTACATAAAATAAGGAAGAGCATCAAAGGGAGAATAAGTGAAAGTAAACTAAAAACTTATTTTTCTTATTTTTAAGTAATCTAACATATAATAGATTGTTCAAAATAATAATAGCAACAACATATTCAATTATGTGTGTGTGTATATATATATTTGAAAGTGAACTTGGAGCAGTTGTAAAGGTACTGCAAACTCTAGGGCAACCACAAAAAAAAAAGGTAGAAAAAAAGAAGTATAACTATACTAAGGAAGAAGAGAAAATGGAATCATATACAATGCTCAATTGAAGCCACAAAAGGCAGAAAAAGAGTGGAAGACAAAAATAGGAACAAAAAACAAGGGCAGCAAATAGAAAACAGTAACAAATATGGTAAATGTTAATCCAACTATATCAATAATTACTTTGAATGTCAATGGTCTAAATGCACCAATTAAAAGACAGAGATTGTCAGAGTGGACCAAAAAACATGACCCAACTATATGTTGTCTATAAGAAATCCATTTTAAATATAGACACATGTAGATTAAAAGTAAAAGGATGGAGAAAGATATACCATGCTAACACTAATCAAAAGAAATTTCACACAGAGCAGTCTTTAGACCAAAAGTTATTAGGGATAAAGAGGAGCATTACATAATGTTAAAGTGGTCAATTCTCCAAGAAGACATAACAGTCCTTAACATGTATGCTGTTAACAACAGACTATCAAGCTACATAAGCAAAAATGGATTGAACTGCAGGGAGAAATACATGGATCCACCACTACAATTGGAGACTTCAACACCCTCTATAAGAAATGGACAGATCTAGCAGGCAGAAAACCAGTAAGGACACAGTTGAACTCAACAATGCTAACAATCAATCGGGTATAATGGACATCTATAGATTATTTCATTCAACAACAGCAGAATACACGTTCTTCTCAAGTTCATGTGCAACATTCACCAAGATAGACCACCTTATGGGCCATCAAACACACCTTAACAAATTTAGAAAAATAGAAATCGTACAGTGTCTGCTCTCAGACCACAATGGAATTAAACTAGAGTCAATAACAGAAAGATAATTGGAAAATCCTAAAATACATGAGATTAAAATGTGTACTTAAATGACATACTTCTAAATAGCATATGAGTCAAAGAAAAAAATCTCAAGAGAAATTAAAATATATTTTGAACCAAATGAAGAGGGAAACACAACTTATCAAATCTCTGGGGTGCAGCAAAAGTGCTTAGAGGGAAATTTGTAACATTGAATGCATTTAGTAGAAAAGAAGAAAGATCTAAAATCAGTCATCTAAATTTCCACCTTAGGAAACTAGAAAAAGAAGAGAGAAGAATGGGTGGAGCACAGAGGATTTTAAGGGCAGTGAAACTACTCTGTATGATACCACAATGATGGATCCAAGACATTATACATTTGTCCAAACCCGTAGAATGTACAATGCTAAGAGTGAACCCTAATGTAAACTACAGACTCTGGGTGATTTTGATGTGTCAGCATAGGTTCATCAATTGTAACAAATATATCACTCTTGTGGGGGATGTTGATAATGGGGGAGGCTATGCATGTTTGGGGATAAGAGGTCTATGGGAAATCTCTGTACTTTCTGCTCAATTTTGCTGTGAACCCAAAACACCTCTAAAAAATAAAGTCTATTAAAAAAAAGCCTGTGGCATTTTTTAAGTAGCTACTCAGACGCTTAAAAATATATATACTTTTCACCCAGAAATTCTAAGTCCATGAAAATAGAGATTTCTGGGATGTTAATCATAGAGTTATCTATACAGCAAAGTAAATAGTCTAAATACGTATGTAAGGGCCGCCTGGTGGCGCAGCGGTTTAGTCCGCGCTTGGCAACCCAGGGTTCATGAGTTCGGATCCCGGGCGCCCGCAGACACACTGCATGTCAGTCATGCCGTGGTGGCGTCCCATATAAAGTGGAGGAAGATGGGCACGGATGTTAGCCCAGGGCCAGTCTTCCTCAGCAAAAAGGGGAGGATTGGCAACAGATGTTAGCTCAGGGCTGGTCTTCCCCACAAAAAAAAAATAATAATAAAAAAATAAAATCATCATTTAAAAAAATATATATATACGTATGTAATATTGAGTAATTGGAAATTGATTAAATAAATTTTGATATATCCACAATGCAGCAATTAAAATATATGCTGTAAAAATATTCATTGATATAGGAGAATACTCATGACTTGCTAAATTCGTTCAGCAAACAAATGTTTACTGCCACAAAGGTATGCATTTTCTTTAATAGGTATATTTCAAGAATGAGATGGGCTATAATGTGACACAGTGGAAACAGGTGATTCGTGTTAAAAGATTTTCACAACATTTCTCAGAAGTGATTCATCCTTCCTTATTTATTTATTCAACTATTCATTTAATTGCTAAGTTCCCTGGTGGTTTTAAAACATCTTCAGAAACTTTTTGCCCCACCCCACCCCAAGAAGGTGGATTCCAGTTCACCCTTCCCATGAATATAGGCTGGCTCTAGTGACTCTTTTCTAAGGAACAGAATGTGGTGGAAGTGATGCTGTGTACCTCCAAGGCTAAGTCATAAGAGGTGATACAGTCCTTCTCCCCCTGCTCTCCACCAGCAGTACACAAGCCTTGGGAACCCCAAGTTGACATATAAGAAGTCCAGCTCACCTGAAGCTACCATGCTGCAGACTCCATGAGGGCAGAGCACATAGAAAACAAGAGATGCCTGAGGACACCAGTTGTCCAGCCCCAGCTGTTTCGGTCTTCTAGCCTAGGCACCATGCATGCAAGTGAGGGGGCCTTCAGAGAATGCCAGCTCCAACCTTTGAGCCACCCCGGCTGATGCTGAGTAGAGCAAACAAGCTGTCCCCATCAAGCCCTGCCTAAATGGCAGATTTGTGAGCAAAGTAAATGTTGCTATTTTTAAAGTCACCAAGTTTGGAGGTGGTTTCTTATCCAGACTTAGACAACTGGAACAAACCCTTACCTGGTAGGCAAGTTACAAACGTATGTAGAAATGTACAAAAGTATGATCTCTCTCTCTCCCTCTCTCTCTCATGAAAAGACCCTATAAGTACATGAAACAAGAACATGGTGGTAGGATTACATTTGGGTGGTGGATTTATACAGAATTTTTGGCTATTCCTTTGTCCTTTTCTCTGATATACAGATTATTTGAAATTGGTAATATATTTATGGCCTCTATGATTAGAGAGTAAATCAATCAATGGATGGCTGAATAAATAAATAGGGAAGGATGAATCACTTCTGAAAAGGCTGTGGTAACCTTTTAACATAAATCACCTGCTTACAGGGTGACGCATTATAGCCCATCTCATTCTTGAAAGATACTTATTACAATGCACATCTTCTGTGACAATCACAGTGTGCTAAACTCTCTGGTTTCATGGATGCTGCATCCTCAACTTAGGAAACACAACCCGGGAGGACAGAGACACTACTCCAGGTGGCCTCCAGGTAACTTTTATCCACTGGAACTGCCATCAAACTTATTTTCATCAATATTAGTGTTCTGAAAAAATAGCTGGACTGTCTCTGGGTTCTGGATATTTATAATCATGCTCGTTATCCTTCATGTAGTGACTCATGGAAAAGAGAAGTTCACAAAGCTCAGAGCATGTCTTATTTATGCCAGCATAATCTGATCATTGGTCTAAAGTGCATTCCCCAATATACCAATGCTGGAAGAAGATTGCTGGGAAGATAATATTTAGTCTCCTCTACACGCATTTCAGATGCTCCTTGCGTAGAGGGGAAAATATGAAAATAGCTGTAGCTTCTTGGCTGTTTGGGCTGTGATTGTGTAGAGTGTTTGGTTGGCAATGACATTTACTTTCTAGTTCCACATCAAATAAGGCAAACATGCTGGGGAAGCTGCTCTTAGTAAAAAATAATTAACATTTTCATCCCCAGGGAAGGGTGTCATAGACACAATAGGCCTAGATTTGCTCTAGAAACATTAGGCCGTGCTTGTAGTAACGGTGGAAGTGTGCTGCACATTATTAGTGTGCCCAGATGAGGGCAAAAAGTAGACAAAAAAGATTATAAAATTTATCTTTGCTTTCAGAACCCTGGAATGTGTCCATTTTATTAATGTTTGAGGCAAGATTGAGCTGGTTTCCCAGCCCAGCTATAAATAACTTGTTCTTTAGTCTAAGTTCAAGCTGCAAAATCTCTTTGGGTGTCCTCTGACCAGCTGTGCCCGCCCTTTTGACATCACAGCAATGTTTTTCCCCATTTCATTTCCTTATACTGTGAAAATGTTGGCTGTGTCGTGACATTAAATGCCCTGGGGAATGACAGCATTCACGTTCACTTATTTAGTGATTACTATGTGCCAGACACTAAGTACTTTATACATATTAAATCCTTACTTAATCCTCATAATAGCCCTGTGAGGTAGAAAACACCATTATCTCTATTTTACAGATGAGAAAACTATAGCAAAGAGAGAACACTGCCTAAGATCACCCAGCTAGTATGCAGCAGAGCTAGGATTATAAATGATAGAAGTAATGAATATGCTATCACATTTTTAGCACTTATTATGTAGCAGATTCTGTGCTAAACACTATGAGTATTAAGAAAAATTATCTGAAACTTGGACATAAGGCAAAATGATGACCGAATGTCTTTTCATGCTGGAGCGTTGTCTAACAGGACCACCCAAGATTGTCTAATTCTCTAGGCTGCATCTTTGTTTGACTTTCTATTTACTATTGATTCAGACCCAGAGAGAATCAGATGCCAACTTGTAGCAGATTGATATATTTCAAGTAATTTTTAATGGTAAAGATGCAAATAATTTTTATAGAAAAGATAACCCCCAAATGTTAAGTTTTATTAACCTATAGGATAGTAACCAGTTTTATAAACAATTTATTATTCTTATTGCAGTACTTTCTTTCATTTATTTTGCATACCAGTCTCTCCCATCTCCTGTGAATCAGCTCTGGCATCCTGCTGGTTTACTCATTAATGAGTTAAATAACTCTTTGTCTCATGTTCACTATAGGTTTGAAGGACAATCATGTCTTTCACATTTTGAGAATGATACTATTTAACTCCCACAAAATCCAGTGAAGAAGATAATGTTGTTTTCTCTGTTATACAAAGAACCTGAGGATTAAAAGGGTCAAATAACCAATGTGAGGTTTCACTTTAATAAGGAAAGGAGCTGGGACACAGACCTAGGGCTGCCCGATTCCACAAACCATGTTTGAGTCAATGTGCTCATCCTTCCGTTTGCTGAGTCACTGAGGGCAGGGCCTTGTTCTATTCATTTATATAAAACAGCCTGCTGTAATAGAAACTTGGTAAAAATTTGTACCAAAATAAATTCAAGGAATAATCTTAAACTTTATGGGAATAAGATGGGGTTTAAAATTTTTTAAAATAATAATTAGGGAAATGGTCCAATTCCAGATGTGGTATAAAGATATTGCTTTGAAACTCTCATTTCTGCTAAAGGTTTAATTTGTTCTAAAGGTCAGAATTTTATTTAAAATTATTTGGAGTTGGGAAAGTTAGTGAAATTCAGGATAATGCTCTTACTTAATTCTTATTAAGGGTAAGAACTATCTGGTCACTAAGTCCTGGCTTGGAGTCCTTGCTGTTGATGCCAATTTCATAACAGTCTCTCTGTTAGAAAATGAGGATGTTTTCTCTTCTTTTTATTTTCCATGTTTGGATTTGCCTGGCTAAGCTGTTCTCTCCCAAGTGCTTTTGAACCTATAACTAGTTGCCTATTGTATTACTGTTCTCAGATTCCCTATACTAGAAGCATCTGGGATGCTGTTACAAATTCAGATTCCTGGGTTTCTCCTCAAATGTTTTGAATCAGAATGGCTGGAACTAGGAATCTGCATTTTTAACAAATCCCTAGGTGATTCTTATACACATTCAATAACTAGTTTGGTTAAAATTCTGAAGACCTGGGTTCCAGTCTTTCATTTTCTGCATAAATTACTCCTCAGTGATGGGTTTAAATTTTCTCATTTATTTAAAACAGGAATGATGGCATTTGCCTTGCAGACAGTAGGTGGTGGTAGCATGAAGCCAGTGATGCTGACCAAACATCTGTGAAAGTTGGTAGAGACAAAGTTCTGAAACCTCTCAGGAGGCAGTAATTGGGAATCAGGCTTGGGTCAGTTCTGGAAGGCAGAATTGAATTGCTGGGCTTAGGAAAATGAATTCACAGGAAGTGATGCCAAGAAATATTCTTATAGGAATCTACTAGATGGATTCAACAGCATATTTTTGCTGGTAGGAGAAAGAAATCAGCAGACTTGAAGCTAGATCAATAGAGATTATGCAATCTGAAAAACAGAAAGAAAATGATGAAAAAATGAACAGAGTCTCAGAGAAATGTGGAACAGCATTAATTGCACCAAAATATGTGTAATGGGAATACCAGAAGAAGAAGAGAGAGAAGAGGCAGAAAAAATATTCAGAGAAATAATGGCTGAAAATCTCCCAAACATGATAAAAAAAATTAACCTGCTTTTCAAAAAGCTCAATGAACTCCAAGAAGGTTAAACACAAAAATATCCACACTCAGACACATCACAGTCAAACAAAAAAAGAAAATCTTGAAAGCAGCAAGAGAAAAATGACTCTAAATGTACAAGTGAATCCCAAAAAGATTAACCACTGATTTTCTTGTCAGAAACAGTGGAGTCCAGAAGAAAGTGGGATAACGTAGTCAATGTGCTGAAGGAGAAAAATTTGTCAACCAAGAATCCTATATGCAAAAATCCCACAATCTTTCAAAACTGAAGGCAAAATAAAGAATTTCCAGATAAAGAAAAACTGAGATAATTCATTGCTGGTAGACCTGGTTTACAATAAATACTGAAAGAAGTTCTTGATGCTGAAAAGAAATTAAACCAGAGAGTAATTTGAATTCACATTAAAAAACAAGGTGTGCCAGTAAAGGTAATTATGTAGGTACCTATAAATAAAAGTATAATTACATATTTCTTCTCTTAACTGATTTAAAACCTGCATAGAACATTATTTATGAAATTTTATTGTTGGACCTATAACATATAGAGGTGTAATGTATTTGACAATAACATCACAAGGAAGGGCAGAGAGAATGAAACTATATTGGAGTAAGTAAATGAAATCAGATGGTAACTCAAATCCACAGGAAGAAATGAAGAGAACTGAAACTGGTAAATAAGATGGTTAACATCTATGGAGTGTTGTCAGCATGATGGCAGAGTAAATTGTTCCCTTTGACTCTCTCCTCTGTGTTACAACTAAATGGACATTCATTAATGAACAGAGGATTCCCTGCACAACACAACAGGATGCCTGAGAGATCCATACAGCCATACATCTGAAGTTATGTGGACTGGATCCCTGGGAAGCAGTGGAACTAGGTGACTGGGCCCCTTCCCCTCCCCAACAGCAGTGATCCAGGTTGTGGGTCCTCACACAGCACCTGGTATGACTGTAAGAGGAGGCAGGGGCAGCCCAGCCTGTGTACGAACACTTTTGGAGTGGTAGCCTGGCCTGCGGGAGCATGCACCATGCCATGGCAGCCCCACTTGTGGGAATGCTCCCCACTGAGTGATGGCAGCTCAGCAGCTGTGATGGAACCCCACCCACCAAGTGCAGTAGCTCGGCCAAACCCCCATGAGCACAGAGCCAGCCCATGCTTGAAACAAAGCACCCTCCCCCTCTGCCCAGTGAAGCAGCTCAGCTGGTCCTCTGCTGAGTGCAGTGGTCCTGCCCAGTGTAGAGCAAACTGCCAGTGGAGCACAGAGGCCTTGCCTGCACGTGAGTGCATGACCTGCCAAGCGGCTGTGGCCAGCCTGTGCAAACACACAGCAGCCCTAGGGGGACAACTTCCAGCAGATGGGGCAGGATCAGAAAACACAGCTCCTGCCCCACCCCTCCCAGTGGTGGCAGGTGGAATCTGAGAACTGATACTACTACAAATGCACTGGCGAAGGACCAATTCATCAAATACCATGGAGAACTACAGTAACAATTCAGAGCAGAAGGAAAGTGACAAGTCTCCAGAAACTAATCCTGAAGTTACAGAAATTTACAATCTAAATGACAGAGAATTCAAAATAGTTGTCATAAAGAAACTCAGTGAGTTACAAGAAAACTCAGAAAGGCAATTCAATGAGCTCAGGAATAAAATTAATGAGCAGAAGGAATAATTCACCAAAGAGATTGAAGCTCTAAAAAAACCAAGTGGGGCCGGCCCAGTGGCACAGAGGTTTAGTTCGTGCTTGGCAGCCTGGGGTTTGCGGGTTCAGATCCCGGGAGCCTGCCAATGCACTGCTTGTCAGCCATGCTGTGGCGGCATCCCTTATAAAGTAGAGGAAGATGGGCATGGATGTTAGCCCAGGGCCAGTCTTCCTCAGCAAAAAGAGGAGGATTGGCAACGGATGTTAGCTCGGGGCTGGTCTTCCTCCCCCCCCCCCCAAAAAAAACCAAACCAAGCAGAAATTCTGGATATGAATAACACAATTAACGAGATAAAAAATAATCTAGAAACCATAAAAAAATAGAGCTGATGCTGTGGAGGACAGAATTAGTGATTTAAAGGACAGAAATAAAAAAATCCTTCATATGGAGAAGAGAGAACTATACTAAGTATCTATACTAAGATGAGACAAAATAGACTTTAAGACAAAAATGTTGCTAGAGATAAAGAGGGACATTTTATGGTTCCCTAATATCTTGCAAAGAGGAATTGGTGTCTGGGAAGACAGGGAGGATCAGAACTTATGGTGCTTGCTTACCCCTGTAGGATTGGTGCAGGAACTGCAGCAGGCCTTAATATGAGCAGGTCCCATTAGGGTAAAAAAAGTTGCAGGTATATGAACTGGGGAAGACATGATCAGGGGAGAAGACATTTCCTCTAATTCCTTTCCTCACAAACCTCACAGTTTAACCTTTAACTTTTATCATGGCACCCCTATAAACTTTCAGTGGAAATGATTTCATGATCAGGTTGAGTCATAGAAAAATGTGCATTTTATATCTTAGTAGAAATAAGAGTGAGAGAATATAAATTACTTGGAAGAATGGTAATTCAATTTAATGGTTGAATGGAATGTGTGCCTCAAAGACGACTAAGCTAAGAAAAACAAATGATGAACAATTGTGAACGAATGAGAGAAAAGCATTTGAGAAAATGAAAGATGTTTTAATATAACTTATGAAGGGCAAAAATCCTTCAATTCTTTTTCTATCTTCACCTAGTGATAATAAAATCAAAGGATTCATCAATCTTTCAAAAAAGACAGTTTTATAGTGATTGGGTGAGTTTTAGCACATAATATCATGCGTCCACCATAGCACTATAAAGTTTTATTTGTTTAGCATTAACACATATGATAAAATTATTACTTTTAATTTTTGAAAGTAGGTGCAGTTGTTGCTTGTTGAGATTATAGCACTTACATTTATTTTGTGAATTAGCTTCATCCCTAAATTTTTAAGACAAGAATTGTGTAATGAACAATTTTCTGTTGATTCATTTGTAGCTTTTGTAGGGGAGGAAGACAATTCCTCTACCCACTCTAGGTCCTTCTGGCTGGGCTATGAATTAAATTGACATGAGACAGAATAACAGGAGAAAAATCAAACAAGGTTAATAACGTGTATACATTGGAGAAACCCAGGAAAACTGGGTAACTCACCAGAACAGCCAAAGCTGCCATTTTAAATATCATCTTTAGCTAAAGACAAAGGAGGATGTTAGGTGGGTGGGGAGTCAGTTATGGGAGATTACCAGAAAAGCACAGTAAACAAGAGTAAGGTGGTTATGCAGATTTAAGTCCTTGCCTTCTGCATTGATAAAAGTTTCTAGAGATGAGGTCATCTCCCCTCTTCCTGGTACAGAGAGGAAGATATCTTTACAAATGGAGATTTCCCTTACAAATGTAAGTGTCTCTTACATGGGGTAACTTCTTGGTTTTCAGAGCTTTTCCCATGTCTGCAGTTTTTAAAAAATAAGCAGCCAAAAGTAATCCTCATGCCGAAGAGATACATCTTGAGGTAGTAAATTCTGCTTCCCTACACTTCAAAGAATTATTCTTACTGAAACAGTTTTTTCTCTAATCAAGTCAGAACTAAGGTAGGTTTTGAAATGTGCCAACTTTGGCATTTTTCTGTAAGGGGAAAACCAGAACCCAAATCAAAGAAATTGCCATTGTGAAATATGTTAATCCTGATATAACATTGACCCTTCTTATTAGGGATTTATGCTATTTTTAAATAAAACTTTTATACCTTTAGTTGGGAATTGGAGCACTGACTTACTTTCATTGCACAGACTTTAAAAATAATTCCCATTAGAACCCATATTCCCATTTTGATAGAGGGATCAGCTTAATCAGGGTGACAGATCCCTGGCACTTGACTTGTAGAATGTTATATAAAACACAATGACTGATCTTTAGAGACTAAATTGGTTTAAATTAATTAACAATTAACTTTTAAATAGTTAAATTGTTTCAATTTAAATTTCATCCTGTCTCAGCTGTCCCTGCAGTGAGAAGGGCTTATTCTCAGCAGCAGTTCATGCTTGTGTGCAACTCCAATTTTAAGGAGCCCTGAGTAAATTTCACCTCACAAACCTCTTTGATATTTGCAAGGTAAGATCATTCTGAGAAAGAATCGTAGCTCTGGGAAGCACTCTGGGTCATCTGGCCCAACCCTTCATTTTATGGATGAGGATGATTTGACTTCTCCCCTTCCCCTAATCCCCACATTCAGATGGTACCCAAAGTTTTGAGAATTTTACTTTATTTAAAAAGTGAATCTTGGAGAGATGCTCAGCATCATTAGTCAGTAGGGAAATGCAAATTAAAACCACAATAAGGTACTACTTCATACCCACTAGGCTAGTTATAATACATACACATAAACACAAACCAACAAAAACAGAAAATAGCAAATGTTGACAGGGATGTGGAAAATTAGAACCCTCATACATTGCTGGTGGGAATATAAAATGGTGAAGCTGCTGGGGAAAACAGACTGGTGGTTTCTTAAAATGTTAAACATAGAGTTACCATATGACCCAGCAATTCCACTCCTAAGTATATACTCAAAAAACCAGAAAACAGGCACTCAAATAAACTCTTGTACACAAATGTTCATCGCAGCACTGTTCACATTAGCTAAAAGCGGAAACAACCCAAACATTCATCAAAGGATGAATGGATAGATAAAATGTGGCATATTCATACAATGGAATATTATTTGGTCATAAAAGGGAATTAAATACCAATAGATGCTACAACATGGATGAACCTCAAAAACATTACGCTAAGTGAAAGAAGCCAAACACAACAGTCACACATTGTATGAATCTGTCAACCTAAAAAGCAAATTTGCCCATTATTTTATCCTCAAAACGAGTTTATTCAGGAATAGACAAAAGAATTGGAATTCAAGATGTGCAGGCTATGGCAAACCATAGTAAATCCAAAAAAACAATGGAGGGGAGCTGCTTTTATAGGGAAAGGGGTGGGGGGTACTGAGAGGCTGTTCTAAAGGAAAGTCTGTTAGGGGAGAGTAACACTTCAGTGAGGTAACTGCTTCTCATTGGCTGAGCTGTGGCATTTCTCATTGGCTGGGCTGTTGCCAGGTGGGGAGAGAAATCTTCCTTCAGTAGTGAAGTAGTTTTAGTTCCTGTTGAAGATGGAAGCATAGGTCTTTTCCCCATTTGGTGTAACTGATGATGTGTGATAGGGCCTGAGAGCTCCCTCTACAGGCCTTCCTGACTCCAGTTTAGTTAAGGTTTCTTTTATCAATTTCTACAATTCCAGTTATATAAAATATCCAGAGTAAGTAAATCTGTAGAGACAGAATACAGATTAGTGGTTGCCAGGAGCTGGAGTGGAAAGGAGTGACTGCTTGGTGGATACAAGGTTTTCTTTTCAGGTGATTAAAATGTTTTGGAACTGGTATAGATGGTGGTTGCACAACATTGCAAATGTACTAAACGCCACTGAATTATGCACTTTAAAGTGATTATTTTTATGTTACATGAATTTCACCTCAATAAAAAAAAGTGAAAAATAAGTGGATGAGGGAGCCAGAAAAGGAGGCCAGAGGGGTGCAATGTGAGAAGGACTCAACTTGCCTCTGTTAGCTTTGAAGATGGAGGAAGGGGGTCATGAACTAAAGAATGTGGCCAGCTTTTAGAAGCTGGAACAGGCAAGGAAACGGATTCTCCTCTAGAACTTCCAGAAAGAAACTCAGCCCTGCCCACACATTGATTTTAGTCCAGTAAGACCTGTGTCAGACTTCTGACCCACAGAACTGTAAGATGATAAATTTGTATTGTTTAAGCTGCTAAAAAAAAAAAAAAAAATCAGCTTATAACCCCTTCCCTCAAAGCTTTTCCAAGATACTTCATTGCTATTAGGAGACAGTACAAGCTCTTCACCGTGGAAGGTAGACTGCACTAGGATCTGATCCCTGCCAATCTCTCCAGAAGCCTCATATATCACTCCTGTTGCTAGTGCCTTCCCCCTCAGTGCTGCCCTTCCAGCGCCCTTAGCCTGGGTATCATCCACTTCTGCAGGACTCAGCTCAGACTGCACCCCTCCAGACCATGTTAAGTTCCTTTCCTTGGTACTCCCATAACATCTTGGACATGTCTCTATTCTTGCAACTGCATCCTTTGGCTTATGTGCAACTTGAGGTCAAGGCATATCATTAAGCCCAGGACCTATACCACATTCTCCCCCAAATTCCTGCAGAGAGCAGTGCTTATAAAAGTTTGTTGAATGCATAAATGGACAAAATTTAGACCAGAGAGGTGAAGTGGCTTATAGGGAATTATTAACAGAGCTGGGAGAGTGTCTTCTTCCCAGGCTAATGGTGTTATGATCTGCCTAATAATATTCAGCAAGGAGAACTTGCCTGTAATTGTATCAGATATTTCTAGTCAGGACCTGTTGTTTGTAGACCAGGACACTTTGGGAAAATATTACTTTTTCTCTCTATATTTTCCCTTTCCCAGTTCCACAAGTGTAACCAAGCCCTTTGATGTTCTTTTGGCTTAGAGGAGGTTTTTGTTATTGGGCCGGAAGCAGAAGTTGTCAGTAAGATATTCCTCTTCCTGGCTTTTGTTTTTCTAAAGCCTCGGCCTTGACAAGTTCATGCAAAACTCTTTTAAGGACAATCAGAGAAGAGATTTTTTTCCTTAGATCAAATTAAAAGGTCAAAGAAGAGACGTGGAGTGCACATGGTTGTTGTGCCTTAGGTGCAGTACCCCGCTCATGCTGCAGAAGCAGAGAAGCCTGTTCAAGGAAGCTCTGTGGGCTCACCAGTGAGACATCCGGGGCACCTGGGAGAAAGTGACCAGTATGGGTCTTTCCTCCAATTTCCATGCACTACCTAGCCTTTTGGATTCTGGTGTGACTGCATCATGGGAAGTGGTTTTGGAGGGATGGATTCCCCACAAATTAGCAGGAAAGGGGCTAGGATTTGCATTTAGTTTAATCTAAGGAAAAACATTTTAAAATGGATATTTCTTGCATCTTTGAATTTGTGGACTAAGATTCATACTCAAACACGGATGAATGGAATAAAAGCATCAAGCTACAGGGAGGTGGTCTAAAAGATGCCCTTACCCTCTAATATCTCTTCTGGCAACCTGCTTTGGAGTCTGAAATATTCACATTTTTTTAAAAATTGTAATTGTCATAAAGTGACTGAAGGAGGCAACAGTGGAAGGACTGTTAAATAGGAAGCCAAAGACTTGGGCCATTTCCCAAGAGCATAGGACACGATTATGAAGGAGGTGGTTTGCCTTGCTATTAACTCTTTGGATGGAGCTTCTTTGGCCCCCTGCCTCTGCCCAGCTCCAGAATAAGCTCAGGGCTGTCAGGCTTGTTTTGCCCTTATCACAATCTGTGGGAGGAACCTGGACAAGTTTCAGGAGATCTGTTCTGCCTCTAGAAACCTGGGTTCAGAGAGAGGGGAGAAAAGAATGTGACATCAGATTATTACCAGACATTGACACTGTATCATGAAATAGTTTATCAGATCATCCAGTCACCTAACAGAACAGGGCTCCAAGGGAACAGTAGTCAGAAGGGAGAGATTTTGACTAATTGGGCGGAGGAGGAAGTTGCAGGAAAGGTTAGCACTGTGGATGCTATTGAGGTGGGGCTGGGGGACAGTGTGGGGAAATGTGTGGCTGCACAAGGCTGCTCAGAACCAGCATGGAAGCACCAGGCCCCTTGAGTCAAAGAGAGGCAAGATCATAGCTCAGGCTGCTGTAACAAAATACCACAGACTGGGGAGCTTAAACGACAGACATTTATAGTCTCACAGTTCTGGAGTCTGGAAGCCCAAGATCAGGGTGCCAGCATGGTCAGGTTCTGTGACAGCTGTCCTCCTGGCTTGCAGATACCCTCCATCTTGGTGTGTGGTATGTGGCCTTTTCTCGGTGCATGTGCATGGAGAGAGAGCAAAAGAGTGACAGTGAGTGAGCTCTTCCTCTTCTTATAAGGCCACCAATTCCCAACTTCACTTCCAGCAATATCTGCTTCTCCATAAGGCTGTCTTCTTTAAGAAGAACAACAAATCCACTTGATTTTCTATAACATTATGGGAATGTGGAGACAATACAGTGCTTTTGTTTGGTATGAAAGACAAGTATTTTGGAATAACCAATGGTGAATTAGAACGGAGGACCTGAGCATTCCAAATGCAGTTCCAGGGCACTAAAATTCACAAATGTGGGGTTAATCACCAACATACTGAAAATTCAGTGGTACTACTGTGCAGATCATACATAACAAATTTTCTAGCTCAGACAGGTGTAGCCTGCTTATTGCCCTAGTGGTGGTAAACTTGACTGCTTGTCAAATCAGATGCTTTTGTAAGTCTTTTTACAGTTCCGTATCCATGTCATCAGGAATAATTTGCATGTAGGTCACAGATTTATATCTGTTGCTGCAGTCAAATTACTGTCAAAGAGGACTGTGGGCAAGAGGAAGCTTTTGCATGGTGCCATTGTGTAAGGGTGTTGCTATCAGAGTCTGAAAATCAGCCATCACCTGAGATTTGACAAGCTGAGGTGCTGGAAGTGTGACTTCCAATTTAGAATCAGTTTGTCACTTTCAGCTTCATTAAAATACAACTTGTGGACTCTCAGCTGACAATTGACAGAATAGTCCTCACTTTGCTAGAAGGTAGTTCTTCATTCTTTTGGGGGATAATCCCAGTCAAAATTGACTAAAGGGGAAATTTTATTGTGATTGCCCAAAACTGCTTTTGTAGCTTATGTTGGATGAAGGTTAATGTGACACCAAAAATATAAGAATATTCCTACTGCAAATTTTGTAGAACTAGAAGTAAAAGTTTTCATGCATGTAACTGAGGCCATGGGCTCATGCCATCCCCAAATTAATATTTCAAGAATAAAGTGCAATAGTACCCCTGGGAGTCTAATTGCTCCCTTTTGAAGTGACAGTCATATAATCTCTCTTTTCCTCTCTGTCAGGTGGGCTTTATTTGAGTGGATGGAGAGAGAGCTTGTTTCTGCTTTGGCAGAGGTCCACAGACCAGGTGGCAGGTAATACCTGGTTTCAGGTGTTTATTCCATGCATTATTTTTTCCCTTTCTAACTAAACCACAAGAGCCCCTGCCCCCCCACCCCGGCTGCCAAACAGGTGAAATTAAAAGACAAATGACTAGCTGGACACAATAATTGCAACTTACATCACAAAGAGCTAATTTCCTGAATGGTTGTCTTTATTTGCAGTAGTTGTGTTCTATAAAGTCACCGAGAACACTAAATAAGCAAATACTGAACCGTCGCTCCTAGGGGAAACACGGGGGTAGTTCCCTGCGAGCCTTTGGTCACAACATTTTTGTCAACCAATCGGTACCTAACCTCGTTTTATATGTGTTTCTGTTTAAAGACGCCTTATTTAATATGCTCACAGCCAACAGCACTATAACTCATGCCTCACTATAACAAAGTTTTCCAAACACATATTTTCTCCGTTAAGGGACATCACACCTTTCTTGCTTGTAGGAACACTAGACTGCACCTCAGCACTAATGCTGAGGGGACCATCTTAAATAGCCAAATCACCAACAAAAGAACACAAAATGTGAAAAATGTGGCACTAAGCAGACATGAAAAGGACACTTGTCTACAGTTTGGGAGCTGAAACAAGAAGGCAGAGTGTGGCCTTATTTAACCTGAGCTGGGAACGTGCCCATTGGGTGACACATTGTTGGCCTCTCTGTGCGTATCTGTGAATGATCACTGAAGCACTGCAAGGATTGGTGTGGGGATTGCAAATAAATTTTAGCAAATAGGTGAATTCACAAATATGGAATTTGTGAATAATGAGGATCTATTGTATATTTAAAGAGTTTATAAAAATCAATAAGAATAAGACCAACTACCCAGTAGAAAAATGAGGAAAGGCAATGAATAGACAGATCTCAGAAGAGGAAACACAAATGACTCCTAAATATATGAAAAGATGCTCAATCTCCCTCATATTAGGAGAAGCGCAAATTAAATTAAAATTGCACTGAGATGCCATTTTAAAACCTGTCAGATTAGTGAAGATAGAAAATTTTGTTAAAATATCAAGTTGGAGAGGTTGTGAGGAAACAGACACTCTCATATTTTACCTGTGGGAGTGTAAAATGATATGATATTAAATACTAAATCTGAGGCCCTTTCACCTAGCATTCCATTTCCAGGAGTTCATTCCAGAGATATATTTGTATCCACGCAAAATGAAATACACACAACATTATTCACTGCAGCATTGTTTATAAAGGCAAAAATCTTGACAACAATCTCAACGCCCATCAATAACTCTGTGGTTAAAGGAATGATGATACATCAAGAGTATGGAATATCACTCAGCTGTATAAAAGAACGAGAAAGCTCACTGAGATGTATTGAATTAAAAAAGTACACAGTATGTTACCACTGTGTGTGCATATGTGTGTGTATATGTGTTTACAGTCTAAATGACATACAAAGTTTAGCATTCTTCTAACCTCCAGTTTATTTTATTTTAGTCAAGGTCGTGTACACTATTACATGATCACATCTGGGTACTTGAGGTCCCGGAGCACTCTTTTCCCCAACCCCTCCTCCTCTAAACAGTTTTAACTTTTATGAATATAAATTTCTGGGTGGGAGAGTAGGGTGGAGAGAAGGTAGGAGACTGATGAGAGGCAGTATCTTGCCTTTGCCTACTTATCTATGTATTATCTCTATTCATCTGTATCTTATCTATATTTAATTCTTTCTTCCTGCCACTGGACACCACACGCTCCTCCCCCTGGGTCTTTAATTATGAGAAATCTAGGTCATGCATCATCTCCCCTTTAGACCAGTCTCAGAGCATTTCCAGATACCCCTTCTTTTTCACTCTGTAACTATTCAAAATCTCCTAAGACCTCTATCCTATTTCAATGCCTCATATCACATTTCTATGCCTCTTAGCTTATTGAGAAATTTGAGGGCATAAGGTATAAAATGTCTCCACTTGTTTTCCCTCTCTAAAAGATTTGTCTGCACATCCACTCATCTTTACTTTCCCGCTTTATACATGAGGGACAAGGTCCCTTCTATTCAAGTTCAACTTTCTGGAGCCTGCCTCTCCTTGGCCTCTTATAGGTCAAAACTCTCCCTCTCTGCTGATGTAGTCCCCTCTGCATATTAAGATTCTCAAGTTTCTGTCATTAAAAAAAAATACTCTCCCCTTACCCTTTTCCCCCTCTGATAACCGCCGTATCTTACTCTGTCTTCTTTTCTCATCCAAGATGCCTGAACACAAGTCTTTTCATCCTGCCTCCACCTCCTCCCTTTCTTCTTCACTGTGGAATTCCCAGGCAGCTGGAGGCCAGGGTCCCACATTTTGGAAACGGCTCTGCCAAAGGTTATAAGTATCTCCTGAAATGTTGCAGCCCACGGATAAGTTTCAATCATTATCTTAAGAGATCTCTTCTGAGAATTAACCAGCCAATTCTTTCTTCTTAAAACTCCTACTCCTACTGCTTGAGTGACATCACTCTACTGGTTTTATTCCCACTTCTTGACTGCTTCTTGTCAGTGGCCATTTTTTCTTTTAGCCATTAAACACATGTGTTCTGAGGAGCATATCAGCTGATCAGCTCTCACCCTGATTTTTTTGCCTTTAAAATCATCTTTGTTGAGGTATAAGTTTTGTACAATAAGTAATATCTTCTTAACGTGTACAATTCAAAGAATTTTGACAAGTGTATACAGTCATGAATCCACCACTACAATTCTGATGCAGAATAATTCCATCATACCCAAGGTTTCCATTTCCTTCTATCCCTCCATCTAATCCCTGACTCTAGCAACCAAAGAAATCTGCATTTTGTGACTATAGGTTAGTTTGCAATTTCTAGAATATTATATAAATAGAATCATACTGAAGGGGAGAAAGCCTATCCTCTACCCACTCTGGGTCCTTTCTGGCTGGGCTACAAATTAAATTGACATGAGACCGAATAGCAAGAGAAAATCAAACAAGGCTTTATAACATGTTTACACGGGAGAGACCAGGAAAACTGAGTCTCTCTCGACAAAATGGCGGAGGTTCTCCTCTTAAATAGCGTATTCAGGTAAAGAAAAAGGAGGATGTTGGGGGTGCGGGGAGTCACCTATGGGAGATTACCAGAAAAGCACAGTAAACAAGAGTATGCAGATTTAAGTCCTTGCCTTCCACATTGATAAGAGTCTCTAGAGATGAGGTCATCCCCCCTTCTTCCCGGTACAGAGAGGGAGATACCTTTACAAATGGAGATTTCCCTTACAATGTAAGTGTTTCTTACAAAGGGCAGCTTCTACTTTTACCTGGTTTTCAGAGCTTTGATAAGAGTGGGATTAGCAAGGACCATCCCAGTCTATCCATACCCAGAGTTATGTATGTCTCTTAAATTTTTTTAGGTAGTTAGTGGGAGGGAGGTCAAAGTTTCTCTCAGAGAAAATAATCAAGGTAAAGAGACATATTTTGAGGTGGCCAATTCTGATCCCCCACAATACACTATGGACTCTTGTTTCTGGCTACTTTCACTCAGCATGATGTTTTGATTCATAATGTTTTTTGAGTGTATCAGTAGTTGGTTTCTCTTTATTGCAGAGAACTACTTCCTGGCATGGATATATCACATTTTGTTTATCCATTCATCGTTTGTTGGACATTTACTTTTTCTACAGTTTGTTGTGATGTTTTTTCACCAAATCTTGTTCTTAGTGCTACCTGCCAATTGTTTCATGCCCTTAAAACTAAATTTCATTCATCTTTTGTCATTTACTACACTACCTGGATATATAGTTTCTCTATATACTACAGGAAAATGAAAATATGATTAAAAGTATATAAAGGACATGTATATTTAAGTAGAATTATTTGGGGTTTTAAAAAAATTTGAGTTCTTAATGATTTATTTCCCAAAGGAAATTGCTTCTAATTAAGAATATGTAATCTTTTCCTCCAGAGGCAATTATTATCTCTGGGCTATTATGTCCTTTTGATGGCAGCAGTGATGAATATTTTTGTAGAAATGCATGCTTACATATAAGTAGACCAGAAGTCCTCTGACAAAGCACTTCCTTATTTCAAAGAAACAGTACATAACATTTATAGGGATTTCAGTTTAAAAAGTTGATAAATGAAATGTAGGGTTTTCTATGGTACCCATGAGAAATTAAAGCTCTCTGAGACTTTCATTAGTTTTTTAAAGTGACAATCATGTTTTCTCACCCTGTTGTTTCCTGAAAAGCCTCATCTACTTTCCCAGTTTTATTAACTACCTACATGTGAATAAACCTCAATCTCCAAAAGTGAATCCTCCACCCCTATGCACACACATATTTGACATCTCTGCTTGGATGCAATGTAGGAACATGTCTGAACTGAATGCAACACCTCTAATATCCACAGTCCCATTCTGCTTGCTCTCTTCCTGCCTTTGAATTTATCCATTTGCTCCCCCTACCCACCCACCCCAAGCCACATGTAGTCGGTAATTAAATCTTTCAAAAAATGTTTTGATTTTGCATCAGTCATGGTCCCAGCAGGAAACTGATGGCATGTTCAGAAGATGTGACTAAGGGCTGTAAAGACCACTGTGTAAAGGGACTATTTACAAAGTGTGGGCATGGTTTAGGGAAACCAGCAAGGGATGGAGCAGTGCACTGGGGCTAGAACAGCAGAGAGTGCCTTCTACCCTAGCACTGAAAGGGCAAGGGGAAGGGGCAGTGAGCAGGAACTGGAGAGACGGACTGTAGAGAGAAGACAGCCTGATGGGAGCTGTGAGCTCTGGGGAAGGAAGTAAAATCTCAGACCTCACTTTCCTCCTACTCTTCTGTCTTCCCTTGGAGCCTCCCACTGGCTGCACCCAACTGGAGGCAAGCAGACAGAGAGCCATTGATGCAGTCCAGGTAGCTCAGCCTTCCCTGTCAGTGAGCAAACTGGAGAAGCATGGAGAACAATCTGGAGAGCCAAATGGAAAATATCCAGCACAGACTCCTTCTGCAGGGACTCAGCATACGGCTGTTACTATTTATATTAGGGTTTTACTGACCTTGGTGCAATTCACACATGTTCCCTTTCTCATTCTTTAGCATTCTTTCTATCCTATTCCCTTTGGCTCTGGTTTTCTCCCACTTTTCTTCTAAACTGGCTTTCTGCCTCCAGCTGAGCCCATACTTCCCGAAGAGTTTTCGCATCGTGTAGGACTCTCCTCGGCATGCGGTGGGGTTCCTGCTCTCTGGGGCGCAGTGACACTACATAATGGTTGAAGCTGTTTACTTGCCTCTGCAAAGACTGGTTTCCTGGCACTTTCACCAGGGGTATCATTTTCCCATGAGACTGAAGAATCTTACTATGCACTACTTGACCAGACATGAGTAGTAATTAGAAGAGAGTGGGGTGGGGATTTTGTTTAGAAACTGTGATTTCCTGATAATGTTTAGATGCTACTGAAAATCTTTCCCACAAACTTTCCAAGGTTTGGAGGCAAAGAAAACATAAAATATCTTCTTTTGAGAAATTCCACACACAGGATCCCTTCTACTTACCACATTTCTTGGTTTCTTCACTTTAAGGTATTCTATTTTGTTCTTCTGAGGAGGGGAAACTAGCAAATAAGACTTGTTCTTTCAATTCTTTGCAGGTTGGTATTTGTGAGTTTTAAAAGACTGATGAATAATTAGGGAAAATGCCATGTAAGAGGAAAGTGTTTATCAAGGACAGCTATTTCCTTTGGGAAATGTCACCTCCTCCATTCATAAGGTCCCTGTGAGGCTGTCTTTCATGAGCTCCACTGTCCTTGGCCATAGAAACGGACATTTCACACAGGTTGGGCCAATCATAAAGTCTCCTTCCTCTAGCAACATGATTGGGGTACGGCTGGGCATGTGACCCTCAAACATCAGTAAGACTCCTTGCCTGGATTGATATATACACTTAGAAGAGAGATGTTTCTCTTCATCTGGGGTTATTAAACTGGGATGGTGTGACTCTAGAGCAGCTGTTTGCAGTCAGGTTCTTATTTGCAAGCAATAGAAACCCACTCTGGATGACTTAAGCAGAAAAGAAATTTATGGAAATGTTACTAGGTAACAGAAGGAATCCCTGGGGTGGCCAGACGACTGGGTACTGTGTTCAACAACCGTAATATGGTCCCAAATTATGCCCCAGGGCAGGTCCAATGAGGACATCATTGCCATGGTGACTGAGCCTAAGCCCTCCAGCCTACAAAACCGACACTGTGAGCACAGGACCCTAGATCCCACAGTGCTGCCACTGCCGCCCCAGGAATGTGAGCTCGTCAGAGAGAAGGCCTCAAAGTTCCTGATTTTTTCTTTTCTCTTTCTTTATCTGCATCTAGTTCCAAATTTAGGATGGCTGTGTTTGGTTGGTGTTGCCTGGGTTACATGCCCAGCTGCAAAGGAGTTCGGGAAATCAAGCATCTGACATTTTCAGCTTCCGCAATGGGAGGGCACCTGCCCCACCAGACTTATGAGATGGGAAATTCCCTAAAAAGAGAGAGGAGTTCCAGATGCTATGGAACAAAAGAATGACCAGTACCATTACAACAGCCTCCTTTCCTAGTCATGGAGAAACTGGTCTGCAGAATTTAGCCAAGGTAGAGGAGGAAGAAAAGCCAAGAAATGGAGAGACAGACAAAAGCCAGATGATATTTGTGAAGCCTCTGAATCTCGATGTGCCTGAGCTTTTTTTTTAAGCTCTGGCCTATTTATGTAAGCTGATAAATTCCTCTTTTGGCTTACGTTACAAACTCCCTTTTGAGTTGAGCATCTGTCACTTGTAAACAAGAGACTCCTGCCTTATATGGTGCTGCTTTCATTATTAGTGTTGAAATCATATTCTTGCTTCTTTATTGGGGCATTTTTACTGAGTTTCCTCTGCCAGTACTTTCTGAATACTCATGACTTGTTGGCACAGGGACAAACCTGGGTGAGGAGGGAAAGAACCACCAGGCCTGTCAGCCAGCCTTATAGGTGGGCCAGCCTCTGCCTTATCCTGTGTACACGCTCCTTCAGATAAAATTCCCTAGCTTTTCTCTAATTTTGTTCCTGTGCCTATATTTTTTTTCTTTTTTTGGTGAGGAAGATTAGCCCTGAGCTAACATCTGTTGTCAATCCTCCTCTTTTTGCCAAGAAAGATTGGCCCTGAGCTAACATCCATGCCCATTTTCCTTTATTTTATTTTCCTGATGAGTGGCATGCAGGTCTGTGCCTGGGATCCGAACCCACGAACCCCGGGCCACTGAAGTGGAGCACGCAAACCCAACCACTACACCACTGGGCCAGCCCCTCCTGTCCCTGTATTTTAAAGAATATTGTTCTCAGTGAAGAGACTGTGAGAGCCAGCTCTGTGTCCAATTGCAAGGTCAAGATGTCCACTGTCTCTAAAATGTGTAGATTTGTACAGAAATCTGTTTGTAAACACAGGATCAGGTGTTGAATCCTTTCCCTCCAGTAACTGGCATATCTGGGGACCCACGAAATTAGTTTCTGGTGGAGGATTTATCCTCTGGAGGAATGCATACTTTGGAGCTGTCCCTTCAATCCCCAGGACAGAGCGCTTGTTGTCTTATCCTTCCTCACTCTCTGGCCTCCCTATTTCATGGGCTCCCCCTGGTCACCCTGAGACTCACCCCAGCTCTGTGGAGCAGGGACCTGGGGATGGGTGCTGGACACTCCTTCCTGCCTGTCTGATATCTTCCCTTCTCTGATGGCCCAGGGGGCTGGGACCTTTGGGACTTGAGCACAGGAGAAATGAGTGAGGGGTCAAGGAATTGAAGGAAGGGAAGAAGGGAAAGTCTAATATCTTCTTGGCACCCCGAAAGGTACTTGTTCCTCCCAAATGCCTGAGACACTCCTGTGGAAGCGTGATTCTCTCACCTGACCTCACTGGGAGGCGGAAACTCAGGTTCTGCGTGTCTCTGGCACTTGGGTTTGCGAGAACTGGCCCCTCACCCAGACTGTCCTTTCCTAGGGAACTGTGATAAATTCCAGGCTGCTAAGAGCTGGTAAACGGGCAGAAGAGGAAAGCACGATCAGGTGGATGGGGTAAACCTAGATTGAAGCTGACCTCTCTTCACCTGGGAGACCCTGGTGGGTGGGACACCTGGCCCAAGGCACGCCTGTAAGCTGATAAGGCATCCGTCATCAGGATGCACCAGGTTGACTCTGATGCTTGGTCATTCAGCTGAGCTGAAGCCAAACAACCCTTAAGACATCCCTTATCTTACCCCACCTCGGTGTACACTTTAGACTCTAAATCCCCTCCCTGCATTAGGATTTGCAGTGAATCTACTGAGTAAATAGCAGATGCTGAAGAACTGAGTGATGATACATTTTTAACTTTTCAAACACGGATGGCATTTAACTTCTCTTGAAGCTTTCAGACTCTGGAATATATCACACTTCTTGGCTGGATTTCCCTTTGAACCTGGAGGTTTTCAGCAGACATGAGTAACTGGTGAGCAGAGGTTGTGGTCAGCATGTGGTGTAGATCCTGGGGGAAGTGAAAGCAGGTTTTTGAAATGACCGTTCCATTCTTTAAGGCATTTCCTTTTCCCATAAAAATTAGATATTAACTTGATTAGGAATATGTAAATAAGCTGCCTCCTTCCTCTTATTCTCATCTGTTGCTCTGTGAAATCCGTTCTTTCTCTGGAAATGGAAGGAACTGATGTAACTGTTCTGTGCGGAAGACAATGAAGAGCTATGGGATCCTTGCCAAGTACATTTCCTGCCAGAGCCTGCTCCTTCACTCAGTTTAATTATGAGCGATTGTTTGGGCTGCGATGTGAAGAAATATTAGAGAATGGAAAAAAAGAAGAACAGAGTTCAGAATACTGTGCTGCCACTGATTCATGTTTTGGCAAGAACGCTGGACTAGATGTTATGCTTCAGCCTTGTGACGGTATCACAGGGAGCAACCTTGCCATATAAGCACATAAAGCCCAATTCTACGGTTTATTTTGAAAAGGTCCAAGTACAAGCATTTGAAAAATGCAGGAATAACATCAGCCATCGGGTAAAGTTCTGTGTCAGTCATGCGCAGCGCCCTCATCCGAAGGACCGAAGTTGTTTTAAACTGGATGTTAGCACCACCTATATTTAGCCGGTGTGTCAAATTTTACTGCTTAGTTTTCATATATTTGACAAATCTCACATTTTACAGGAAGGCTCTGATTAGTTCTCACTGTCTGTGCTCAGGGAGGGACATAGAGCCGGGGAAGTTGAACCCTGTGAAGAAGCCTGGGAACAGAGATGGGTTTTTTTTTCAGGTCTGGGTCTGATTCAGGCAGCCCAGGAGCAGAAGTATGAAGTGGCCGCTGCTGGGAGAGTCAGCGCAGGCGAGAGTCTGAAATCAGACTCCATGGGGGGAGTTTATTGTTTCTGTTTGTTTATTAATACGGTAAAAGACATACAGAAAAGCATAGAAAGAAATTTAAAATAGTCTAGTATCCCACCACCTGGAGATAGCTCCTGTGAGCATACAAGTCTTTTTCTATACATATATTTACATATAGCATTTATTTTTGAATAATTACAAACATTGAACTAAACTGTTTTGTAGTATACTTTTCCAATTAAAGCATATCATGAGCATTTCCCTTGTGATTAATTTCAAGGAAACAAGTTTTAGTGACTAGATACGATTACATTTAACAGCTCCGCAGTCACTCTGAATATTAGAAGGTTTTGTGTAAATATGTATTGTGGTTGTTTTAATTTGTGTTCATTTGAACATCATTGAGGTTGAGCAATTTTTTATATATATTTATGGCCATTTATCTAATTCTTCTTTGGTGAATTACCTATTCATGTCTTTTGCCAGTATTTCTAGTGGGGGGAGGGGGCATTGAATTCATCCTAATTGACTGGAAAGATCTTTCTTTATATATATCCATAATAATAATACCTATCTCACAGCTGTCTGCCTTCTTATTTCATTCAGGATTTTTTTTTTTTAAATAGTAAGATTTCCATTCTTACGCAGTCGCATACACCAATTTTTCCTTTATGTTTTCTTCTACTTTTATGCCCAGAAAAGTATCTGAGCCCCAAGGTCATATACTTTTCACCGATGTTTTTTTCCAGTTTTTTCATGGACACAATTTTACACTTAACTCCCTCTTTACATCGGGAATTTCTTCTGCTGTGTGATGTGCAGACCGGTTTTTGATTCTCCTTGCATTTTTTGAGTGTTCTTTTCTGTTTTAACTTGATTTATGTCTGTTCTCATACCTTTACCACAGTGATGGAACTGTTTTAACTTCATAACATGCCATCACATCTGAGGATAAGTCCTCCCTCTTTTTACTATTGTTTCAGAATTTGCTTGGCTATTTATACCAGTTTAGTTTTTTTTTTAAAATAAATTTTAGAATCATTTTGTCAAATTTCCTTTGGAAAATTTCCTCCTTCAGAAACATAATGTTTCTGTCAATTTATTCACATAGTCTTTATATACGTCCTTGATATTTTGTAGGTTTTCTTACCAGAGTCTTAACACAGGTAGTCCGTGGGGAAAAAAAAGCTGAATTTTGTGTTTAAAAAAAAATCAACTTTGGATTTTTAAATAAATCTAGAAAGTAAAACACAGTAGCTGATACTTTCCTATTCTACAGACCACTCATGCACTGTTGAGATATGCTGAGCACTCATAGAGTAGAAAAGAGTTATTTCTAATATCTGAATAATGTTAAATCAGGAATTTTAAAAGATTTTTCTTTTTATAAAATATGTCAAACAAGATCAGATATTTAAAGCTGTCTATAATTTAATACGTGTATACTGGAAAATTTCAATAAGGTTTCACCTTATGATCTTGCATATCCAATCAGAAAGTGAAAACAGTCATTCTATTAACTGATTATTCCTTCTTTACAAAGCCATCAGTAATTAAAATAATTTTTAAAACTTAATTGAATGTTTTCAATTGAATCAAAGAATATATTGGCTTTAGTTAATAAAGGTGACCAAAGCAATTATTTCTTGGTATTCAGCTAAGGGTAGATATTCTGGATTCATACCTAGTGCATATTTGCATCGACTTCTAAGCAATCTGTACTCAATCTAGTTTGTTTCCAAAGATGGAAGAAAATACCGTGCTACCCATTCTACAGATAGAGTCTCAGTAAGGAACATACCAGATTTATACTAGAGAAATTACATTGATATTTTTCTACCAAATAGTCAGAGTTAAGTGAAATGAATGGTCTACCAGCACATATCTGAAGACTGCTGTGGAGGATTAAAAATTAGAGACCCTTGAGAATTTCTCTTCCTCAGCACTATTGGGAATGGGGACAGGAAATGCCCCAAGTGACACTTGCTGACAGGGAATTAATGGTAGGAAGTGACCTTGCAGCTTCACTCCAAAGAAATATAAACAAACTTTCCCTGGCAACTGATCTGAAACAAAGGGAAGTGTAAATGAATTTTAATGGGAGTGAGAAGAAGAGAGTGTAGAGTGAGGACGTGGTTCCAAGTATGACCAACTGGAATTTTAATCAAGTAACAGAGTGGTCACTGCCCTGCGTGTCCACTTCTGCACTCTTAACCTAGATTTCCTTTCAGCTACAGGAAAATCAAACCATTTAGTATTTAGTTTTTTTCCACTGCAATGAGTCAAGTCGCGTATTTCATCATCCATCTGAAATTACTATGAAAAAATGTCATTTTATTTCTTCATGATTAATTCACATACCTAAAGAACATACCGATAAAGTCTATAGATGAAGAGATTTAAAATTTTATTTTTGTCTAGTCCATGAATTATAAATTATAGATCAACAAATTAGGGAATAATTGGAAAGGGGTAGGGTTCTTCTAGAAGAATTTATTTACCTTAATTTTTAGAATCATTTGTAAAATGCAAAAATACAAATCCTCTGCAAATGCCACCCCCACTCCCACTTTGTTGAGTCAAAGGAGCGATTGTTGAACAATTCCTGATTAGAGTGTTGAGATTAGTACAAATTCAAAATGCTTGATTTCATTGCGTAGTTTTTTAACTGAAGCAATTGTACTCAAATGTTTATGAGCAATTATGATGTACCTTTAAAAATTATTTCACATCCTAGTAGTGGAAAACTCCAGATGAATGGGCTTAAACATTGAGGGTATTTATCATCTCATGTAACAAGAAGTCCAGAGGTAGATGCTCCAGAGCAGGCTAATTCATTGGCTTGATCGTCTGGATTCTTTCTTTCTGCTCTGGCATTCTCAGGGCTTTGTGGGAGATTGGTCATCTCCTCTCATTGTCTCAAAGCATCATTTTCAGACATAAAATTATCCTTTAGAAAAATGTGACTGTTCTCTTTTATTTCTGTTTTTTGAGAGGGAGGAAATTTTTTCCAGAAGTCCCCAGAACACTTTGCCTCACATCTCATTAGCCAGATCTGGGCCACATACCCACTCCTGAACTAATCACTGGCAAGGGAAATAAAATGACCGTTGTGGGTTTAGACTAATCAGGATTTCCACTCTGAGTCACATGGGAAAGTGATGAAAAAGCAAATGAAATTGGGATTCTACCAGCAGGAAGGAAGGAGGAGACTGCTGAATGAACAACGAGAGTTAAAGAGTGATTTCCCGTATATTGTCCATGCAGAGTAATCAATGCATAAAGTCACTTTTAATCAGTTCTAAAATGCCTAAATATTTTAAATATTTCTATATTGATTTTAAGTAAGAGGGGAAAGCTACTAGTTTTACATGTGCTGTTAAAATTTGTATTTTTTTGTAAGATCACACAGACTTCACATATTCTTGAAATTTTAAACCTCTAAACTAGGTGTAACTTTGAGGAGATTATATTTTTTGTTAATTAAATTAAGGTAGAGTGTATACAGTTGTGTTTTTAATAATGCAGAGAACACCCCCAAACCTTAGAAGTGCCATTAATCTTCCATGGTCGACCAGTTCTCCCACAAAACACAAATTGGCCCAGTGGGAATGAAACCTCTTACAAGCTATTGCTTCATCGGTTGCTGAAATCACTGGGCTCTTTTTCTTGCCATGAAACAATTTTCCACTCGTGGTACTGTGGAAACTCTCATCTGGAAGAAACCTGTGTTTGTCCTTTTGAGAAGTGTTGGCCTAGAGTTCAAACCAAATCCCATCAACCTAATTGCTCCTGCCACATGGCCTCAGGAGTGAAGAATTCTCCCTTTGTTTGCAACCTGACGGAGGGGCAGAGCTCCACAAGATATATTGCTTGCAAGAAAGGAGAGAAAAATGACTTTACATGACATCTTCCTCCCGGTTAGTTGCTTTTTTGGCACTGCTTGGTTATACATTTGGATGTTGCTGCATTTTAAAAAACATATTTCTTTTCAAATGGGAGCAGCCCATTCGCACTCCTGATACTCGGCTTCTGAGAATTGACATGATCTCAACCAGACACTCGTCAGATTTTCCTGTTGTAAGACTTGGCCGTCAAAGCCTGCCCCTGTACAGGTCCATTGGTCTCCCTGATTTGCAGAGAGAGGTGTCCTGGAAGGAATGTGAGCCTCATATAGGCGCAGCCTTGGCAAGGGTGTGCAGTAATAAGGTTTTCTCTGTTGAATCAGGCTGTCTCATCTTTTAGTCCTTTTTGCACTTCTATGTTCCTTCCCTCTGCAGCATTTGTATCTGCATCCTTTTTTTTTATCCCTTTCCTTCTGTCAATCAAAATGTGATCTCACAAAAGGAATCCAATAAACTCAATAACATGCAAGGGTAAATGCTATAAGGTTAGAGACACATTTGCATTAATCCTTCCCTTGAATTTTCAAGTGAGACAAATCTCTAAGTCAAAGGATACATTTCTAGTTGTGACGTTTTAGACTTCAATAAAAGCCAGTGAGAAAGGTTTTCTTCCTTTCTTGTTTCCTTTTTTTAGGGGTTGGAATTCTTCCTGGGGACCTTAAAATCCTCCCATATACTGAGGTGTCTTCCTACTCTAAGAGAGGGAGATGTGGGGAAATGAAAACAGGCTTAGAAAGAGGTGATTGTCACAGATGATATAAAGGTTCAGCGTCAAACCCATCAGCTCAATGAAACTACTCAATGGCAAACCAGCTCACCACCCTCCCCATCTGTGAGGCTTTGACAAACGAGAACTGCCAGAACATTTTACTGCCACATTGGAAGCTGTGGTCTTATAACCTTGAGTGCTCTTCTGGCTTTAGTGAACTGGAGACTATTGGGAATAAACTTGAGATTAGGAATATCTTAGAAAATCCTAAACACCATATTTATATCTTACCTACAGCCAAAGCAGAGGGCAGGCTGCTTACATTAAAACATCTCAAGCAATGAAATAGCAAGACCATTACAGCAAGAGGGAAAAGAAAAGGTTCAAGAACCAAGAAGTTAAATGGTAAGAGTAGTTTTATACCAGGAAATTATTTACATTAAACTAGTATTTGGAGCATAAAACTTAGTGCTGACCTTAGAATCAAGAGACAGTTGAGGGATTCACAGGTCTCATTATCTTCCTTGTCCATCCATCAGGAGAGAAAAAAAATCCTAGCTCTCAGCTCAGGAAGGAGTCTATCATGTGGGTTTTTATATGGGGAACATTGAACAATACAGAAGATAGGATGATTGATTACTGGTGAGTCATTTTGGTCAAATGTAGATAGCTATTTAAAATTATTAGAGATTTGAGAAGGTTGGGGAAAGAGAGGTTTGTGGTGAGCTGTAATAGGTTTTTCCTGATAAATCTCACTCCTGACTGTTTAGGATTCCTGAAATTAAAGAAGATACCTAAATCTATTTTAAGAATCTCAAAAAATATGCTTTCTGTAATTGTTACATAGGAAGCAAGATTCTGGAGAGATAACAGCATCCCCTCTTGGGGAAAAGATTTTATACAACCTCACAGAACTTTTAATGTATTCAGTTCACCAGTGACTCAGAAACAAAAATGGAATCAAAATACTTCCTTGAAACTTGTATAGTCCTTCTTGTATAAGCCTGAAAAGGTGCCCAATAATAGCTATGGTAAATGATTGTGCCCCTCTGCGTGGAAGTGCAGACTGCTTGAATTTCTGAATCTTTTGTTTCTGGGGTCTTTAAAGAGAGAGATAACATCTAGCAAGCTGGATAGAATAAGATCAGAGCTGCTGTTGCTGTGTAATCTTTACTCAGGGAAAAGCAAACTGTAGCCCTAAAGCCGTCCAAAAGAAAATGAAAGGCACCAAGTTCATCTGTCTGAGAACCAGGCAGGGCTCGTGATGAGAAAAGCCACGCCGCACAAAGGCCTTTTCACCAGCTGCTTGTATGAGTCAGATGGTTTGCCATGGATGGAGATAAGTTGGATTTATGGGAGGGGTCTCCCCAAAGAGTCTAGCACACAATCCCCTCTCCTAGTCAAACAGGAAAGCTCATTCATCTGTTAACAACATCCAGGAGAAAATGGCCCTTGAAGATGGTGTCTATGAAAAAGCATTGTGTGCTAGTAAAAGAACTACTTGTTTCCATGGAGGTAGAGGAACCGTTGAGGCTTCTAATTCTTGCCTGCCTCTTTTCTGAAAGATTGCTGTCTAGATTTTCTCATTTACAGCACCTGACACTGCTACTTCTGCCAGGATCCATTAGTACCGTCTCGATGGCTCCCTTTGCCAATTAGAAAGAATTTAACATTAATGAGGGTCTGGGACACTAAAGAGGTCATCATCGCCAACCCAAGGAACAACTGAGAGAGACACATACTCTGCCAAAGACATAGATATTTGTTTTTTCCATTCTAATGAAATCATACAACACTAATTATGCTCATAATGCATTTATCTTGGCAGTCAACCTATTGAATGCGTGTTGATTACATCAACCTTCAAATCTGATGTGCAGTACAAACTCTGAGTTAGTCCAGTTCAAATTATCTGCCCTGTGCAGTAATTATCTTCCTATTGATTTAATTATTGTTCTGAGCTTTCACCTACTAGCAATACAGGCATTGCTTTTATTTATTTTTTTGAGGAAGACTAGCCCTGAGCTAACATCCATTGCCAATCCTCCTCTTTTTCTTTTTCCTGAAGAAGACCGGCCCTGGGCTAACATCCATGCCCATCTTCCTCTACTTTATATGGGACGCCACCACAGCATGGCTTGATAAGCAGAGTGTCTGCACCCAGGATCCGAACCTGCGAAGCCCTGGGCTGCCGAAGCGGAGCGCGCGAACTATGCCACCGGGCCAGCCTCTTACAGGCATTGCTTTTAAATCAGAGGTCCTCAGTTTCCTGCAGCAGTTCTCATCCTGGGAAGGTGCTGCCCCCCAGAGGTGTTTGGAAATGTGGGGGTGCATTTTGGATTATCCCAATCAGATTTTAGTAGGCAGGGATCAGGGATGCTTAACACCCTGAAATATGCAGGATGGAACCATCCAATGAAGGACTGCCCCATCCAAAATGTCCAAGGTGAGTACAAATTGAGAAATATTGCCTGAGATGTATCTCTCAGACCCAGGCTGGCTCCTTCTAAGAATTCCACTTGTCTCCATCTGAAGCAAGTCTTCTGAAATGCACAACCATCTGGTAACGCCACAGGTGACCAACCTCAAAGCGGCTCCCACAATGAACAATGGTGCAACAAAGACCATCCACTACTAAATCAAAGACCTGTATTTAAGTCTCCCTCTAGCATTTTCCAGTGGTGCGACCTCTGCTGAGTGCCTTAACCTCTATAAGCCCCAGTTTCCATACCAGTAAAATGAAGGTACAAATGCCTACCTCCCACAGCTATGAGCATTAAAATGGATGATGAGTGTGATCACTTTGTGATAAGAAAGCTCTATGTATGTGATTCCTGTTATGTCTACACAACCTGATGCTTCTGCTGTCTTGGACACTTAGGAAAAAGAAGCCTAAGCCTGGTCCCCAGAAGGTCAAGGAAGTAAGTCTTTGGTCTCTCAAAGCATGTGTTCATTTATTAGTTTAGGGATCACAATTTGTTTCTCCATTCGGGGCCGCATTTAATAGGTGTCAGCCGTTCGTATTTCACGAAAGAAGGCCCCAGAGAAGTTACTGAGCCACTGCTAGTCTCCTCTGGCCTTTGGTCATGCCTGGCCCTGATAGAGATTCAGGGCAAAGAAGTTTCATAGGAGTTGGGAAAGAGACATAGCTGTAATAAGCTCTAGGGACTCAAGGGGCAATAGAGGGCTGGGTGAGTTTCAAGGCTGTACTGCCAAGTGGAAGAATCATAAAGCTTCCCAATTGGCACGGATCTGGGGTCTTCGTTTAAACATGCAACCATCTAGGGACTTGCACAGCAACAGGGAAGGCTGCTGTGGTCCTTCATGGAAGGGCTAGGAAGCTGGGGGGCTGAGGGTGGGAGTGGGGAGGGTCCATCCATGCCATCCATGTCCATCACGTATAAAAGTCAGCAGCATTGGAGGGCCTGGACCCCAAATGGAAAAATAGAGAACGGTGTCTTGGTGGTCTGTGAATAGGAGGAGGAGCATTTTCTTCAAGGAAAGGCCCCAGATGGGTTACCAGTAGGGTTAAAGCCAAACCTGACCGCCATTAAACACAGGGCCACTGCTACTTGGAATAAATGAGGTAAAACTGATTTGAATAAATGTAGTAAAAATGCCAGTATTTTAAACCATTCAATCCTTTAGACATCTATTACCTATATTGGTCTATTTACAAATATGGGATGCCAAATTATCGGCTTGATTAAACTGACAAAATAACTCATTTTATTTAAAATCAAAAAATAATCCTGTTTATTTTAGAAAATTTGGAAAACAGAGATAAGTGAAAATAAGAAAATTTAAGGCACTCACAGTCCCACTACATAGAGATAACCATGATTAACGTTTTGGTGAATTTCCTTTCAATGTTATTACTATTATAAATTTTTAAAATAAAAAAATGAGATCACGTTTTATATACTTCTTTCTTTTTTCACTTGCTAGACTGTGAGCATCTTTCTAGTTTGGCTGACTTTGCCACTTGGCAGTGTTTTGTCATCTGGTAAAATCCGACAGGGCCTCTGTGTGCTGTGTGAGGTGGTGGACAGGTCAGGCAAGGGTTTCCAGGGTCAAGTGCTCATTGTGTCCCGTTAACCTGGAGTCCTGATTCATATCCTCTCAGTGACCAGGAAGGCGGTCGTTCTTGGTGGGAGGTCAATCGGCCGACGAGCCAAAGGAAAAGATTGTGTCTGCTTGAAAACAATGCTCGGTATCCTTGTGGATGAACCAGGGTTGTCTGAGCTTTGTGTCCTTGCACCGGCTTCAGCAGAAATGGGACTTTCGGAGCCTTGAAAAAGATGTTGGTTGTCTTTGTGTTGTTTATATTGTAGAAAAGCAGCCCCCCCCAAGACGTCAAAATCACCCATAATCCCACAAATCAGGAATAACTGCTGTTAACTTTTTAATTTTTGTGCTTTAATCTTTCCTTCTTATTTTAAAATAATCCTATCGACCAGAGATGAATGTTGTTAACATTTAGGCGTCATTATTTTTTAAAACAACAGTGTGATCATTCTGTTTTGTAGCTTCTTTTTCTCCCCGTTCGCACAAGCATTTTCCTCACGCCATTGGATAATCTTCTACCTCATTTCATACGGATACGTGCTGGTCCATTGAATGTATCATCATAATGAGAAATAATATCCTATCATTGAGCATTTAGCTTATTTCCAACCTTAGACTTGTTTTCAAATCATGTTCATCATATTAAAAATAAAGGTAAGCAAATAATTGTATAACCTGCCAACAAGATCATAAGTAATGAAAGCCCTGGTTATCTATGTCTGAGACAGAGCATAAACTGGAAGAAACTCGGGAGATGGACCTCCCCCGGCTCCGCTTTTGAGGGATGTAGTTTGGTCTAACCCTCTTATTTTACACTGTAGGAAATTGAGAGTCAGTAAAGCTAAACTACCTGTCCCAATCACTTAAGAAGCAAATGATAAAAACTACCGGTCTCCGACTTCCTGTCTTATATGCTCGATCTGGTTAACGCTGAAATTCAATATTCTTAGATCTAAAAATTAAGTAAATAAGAAAAGAAAAAGGTGGGGGTTGCTGCTAATAATTCCAGCATTCTATCTACCTGAGGCTTAGAAAATATGTTTTTGTTATTCAAATACGTTTCCATTTATTTCTGAGGATTGGTACCCTGAGAAGGTACCATGGGTATTTGCTCTTTTCAACATACATCCTTTTTCTTTTAAACCTTTAAATGCCTTTTAAATTCATGCTGCCAACTCTTTGCCAAGACATTTTTACCCGTTGCGATTGCATTGTCCCATCTCCTGCTGTTTGTGTTTCTATGTCTGTGAACTCTTGCTGCCACGTCACCTCTATCAGTTCTCGGGTTCACAACACTTATTGTGGCAGGGATTTTTTTTTTTTGTATTTAATAAAAGGACCTTTTCATGTCTTTCATCAGGTTGCAATAATCTCATGCACGTCCCTACATCTACAGCGTCTGTTCTCCCTGACGTTGAAATTGTGAATTCCACTATTGTAACCTTCAGAGTGTCCACGTCACCAGCCCAGTGTGAAGCCGAAACAGACGCCGTGGCACAATGCAACAGGCTTTATTTCCTCTTTGTGCACGTAATACACACCCTCTCCCCTCCCTTGCTGCTTGTATTAGTCTCTCCTGTCTGCTCTCTCACCACCATTGTTTCTACAAGGACTTCCAATTTCAGGAGAATGATTTAAAATCTGATGAAAAAGAATCAGTGAGACAATACCACTGTCTGTCATTCTTTTTAGGATAATCAATGAACGTTCTTTTATTTATGTGATTGTAGTGCAAATAAAATTATTATTCAGTAGTGCTCTGAGCACGTCATATCTCTCTAGTTTATTGTTCCTCAGTTTGAAATGACTGTACTTAAAGAGGATCACAAATTAGATTAAGGAATATGTTTCATTTCCTTTGATGTGGGACTCGGATGGGACTTCAGAGGTGCCAGCAGTTCTCCTTTGTCTTGCTTTTCAGACTCACATAATGGAACATCAATCTTGCAGAGGACCCTTCTGCCAAAATCACCCAGTTTAATTTAATAAGCTACTTGGTTAAGACTGGAAGTCTTTATCTTCCATCCTACATTATTATGTCAATCCTGAGAACTCTTAACAAAATGGGAACATTACTCATAAAGAGAAATTTGGGGGTGTGCTCAGACATATCTTTTAGAAAAATTGATGACAAATGTCCTAATACCTCATATTTTCATCTTTTAAAAATGTAACTTCATTAGGTAATATAATAAAAGACTTGCAAGACATAAACAGAAAAAAAAAAAAAAAAAAAAACCCCAAACCAAACACACCCTAATTCCATGACTTGGTGAACTAAAAGCTGAAGAAAAGATAGTATGAGGTGCTTTGCTGCCCTCTGGCGGTTTATCGTCTCAACGACACAGACGTGGTTTAGCGGCTCGTTTTGAAGGGGCCTCGGCGACCTGTTCTGATCCTCCAATTTCATAGGAAAGAAAACCGAGCCCCTGGGGTCTTGTGACCGCCCAAAGTGCAGGGAACCGTAATCCGGCATCGGTCTAATCTGAAGCATTCTTATTAAGGTTCCTGGATGTTTATATATACATTCATATTTCTGAACTACTTTTCAGAAAATATGCATTATCAGGAAAATTCTGCAGAGTAACTTGAATGCATGACGACCTTATATATTCTCTGATAACTTTTGACAAAAAGGTATATTTTGGAACTGAATTAATAATTACAATTCTTATTAAATTCTATGAAAGTTTTAAGAAAAATTATTCAGTACACTATAGAAAAAAACAACATTGAAAGAATATAAAATGTGCTTAAATGGAAGTCGTTTGCCACTCAGAAGGGAAAATATTCCATGTTTTACTATTTGTATAAAACAAAGGTTCCACACACATTCCTATACTTCTGTTTATCCATTTGGCCGTAACAGGTATTTTCATGCAATTTAAAATGTTATTAATAAAAGTGATTTTTTTTTCTCCCAGAATATGTGGAAATTTTAGATCTTTTCTTTTCTTCTTTATCTTTATGTTCTTTATGTTTCCTGGCTTGGCCTGTATTTGGTGGAGTTCATACTCAGATGCTATTCCTTTCTTCTGAATTCCTTTAAGTTCCAGTGAGATTTAACTGAAAGTGCTAGAAGCTTAATGCTATGCAGGATTGAGTTATGGGGGTATGAGCCAGTGGGTTAGAGCTGTTTCAATTTCCAGTTCTCTTGCTCTGCCTGCATCCTCATGCTGCTGGGCTCCACCACAGAGACAAGATATCCTGAGAAAGAGGACGAGGGAGGATATGATTCAAATCACACGATTGAGCGCTTGTAGGTTTAGGAGCTTAATCACTTGTTTTTTCCTTCATAACTATAGTACATGAGATGAGAAAAGGCCTTTATATTACAAGAGAAAATTATAAAGAATAGTAGGGAGGGTAGTAATAATAGTCCCTTTGGACCCATCACCAGTTCAACCACCATCAACTCTTGGTTTATACTGCATTATTCATGTCGCCAGCCTCTTCACCCATCTTTACCAATCACCCTGAACTTAACTTCATGTGCTATCTCTGAAAGATAAGGACTCTTAAAAAAAATCACAATGCCATTATCATACCTAAAAAATGAGCAATAATTAATAACATAAAATAGCCAGACAGGGTTTACATTTCTCTGACTGCCTCATTGATTCATTTATTCATTCATCTATCTCTATCTATCATCTATCTATATAATTTTACAGTTTTTTTTGGAGTCAGGATTCAAAGAAGGTCCGTGCATTACAATTGGTTGATGTGCCTCTTAAGTCTCTTTTAATCGGTAGGCTCCCCTTTCACGTCTCTCTCTTCTTTTTCCCTTGCAATTTTTTTCATTGAAAAACTGGTATTTTGTTCTGTGGAGTTTCCCACAGTCTGGATTTTGTGGATTGCATCCCTGTGGTGTTGAAGGGCTTTTCTGTCCACTATGTTTCTGGAAATTGGCAGTTATATTCAGAGGTTTGATCAGATTCAGGTTCAGTGCCCCCCGCAGGATCATTCCATAGGCTCTGGTGAGCGCTTCCATCATGAGGCCTCATGACTGCCCGTCTCTCTTGTTGTGATCTTTGTAACCACCGTTCCATCAATTTATTAGGGATTGCAAAGTGATGACATTGAATTCTGTCATTCCTTCTTAATCGATTAGCTGGAGGGATCTATAAAGAGAAATTTCCTCATCAGCTCTTAAGTCCCTCTGAGGTTTAATTTGTACAGGAACGGCAGAATGAAGGCCTGGTTCTTTCCTTTATTTAAAACAATGGATTGGTTTCCCATCATTGTCCAGGGGTGATCAGTGAGGACTGCTTTTTATTATCACGGACTTAAACATGTTGGATATGTTTTATTCCATTGTATTTATTATTCTTATGATCCTTCATGCTCAAGTTAAGTTGTCACATCTGTGGCCAGGGGGAATCTATTCCAGTTAGTTCCTGAGTCTTTTTTGAAAAGAAATGTAGGTAGCTATTTGATTTCCTTTCTCAAATGGACACTATTATCATTAGTGTTACCTTGTAATATAAATGTATGGATTGATTTTCTCTCATTTTTTTAAATGTGCTTTTTATTGATGTGTAACATATATACAGAAAAATGCATGTGTTCATGAATGTGCAGCTCAGATTGTCATGAGGGGAACACACCTCTGTGCCAGTGCCCACATGAGGAAACAGAAAATTCCAGCGTGCCTTGGCCCTTCCCGGTCATCACTCCTTCAAAGAACCACTGCCTGGCTTCTAGCCCCGTAGACTTCATTTTGCCCACTTTTGACTTTGTATAAATGACATCACACGGTATGTTCTCTTTTATGTCTGGTTTCTTTCACTCAATGTTTTGTTTGTGAAATTCATCTATGTTCTGGTGTGAAGTGATGGTTTATTCATTCTCTGCTATCAAAGGTTGGACCTCTTGGACTGATTCTCTACCTTTTTAATTCTTTTCTCTTGCATATCTCATGTTTTAATTTTTTTCTGTTCTACTTTTTGGTAGATTTTCTCAACTTTATGTTGAAGTTTTCTTCTGTTCCCTTCATTCTCTCTGTTTGCTCAAGGTTCCTTTTTTCTGATTGTTTGGCCTCTCCTTTTATTTTATAGGCTTTCCTGAGATGACTCTGGTTTTTGTATTTAAATATAAGTACTAACCAGCCATTTGGGAGCAACTGTTCTATAACTATATGAAAATTCACACTTTCATTTGGGAGGGCTCCAAATATCAGGGATCCGATTACCTAATTGCTTCATAACAAACCACTCCAAACTTAGTGGCATAAAACAACAAGACTCATTTATGATCATTTATTATTATTGTCTCTCATGATTCTAGGGATTGGATGGATTCAAGAGGTGGTTCTCATTCAGGGTCCCTCATGTGGTCTCATGCTGTTGCTGTCAGTGTCTGGGGCTGGGTCATCTAGAAGCTTCTGCATGCACATGTCTGGCCCTGGACTAGGAAGACTCAAATGGCTGGAGGCTGGAACTTCTGGGGCTCTTCAGGCATCTCTCTGTCTCTCTGTGGTCTCTGCATTGTGGCAGCTGCAGAGTAGTTGGGCTTTTTCCATGGCAGCTCAGAGTTCCAAAGGCATGTGTCTCAAGATAGAGAGAGCCAGGTGGAAGCTGTAGAAAAGGCCTCTTCTGCCCTAGCCTCGGAAATCATGCAGGGTCACTTCTACAACACTGTAGTCATTAGGAGTGAGCCACGAAAGCCAGTCTGTATTGAAAGAGAGGGGAATGAGATTCCACTTCTTGATGGGATGCATGCCAAATAATTTGCAGATGTGTTTTAAAACCACCACAGTTAATATCTGCAGGTCTTTTCTTTAGGACTCTTGGGTTCTTTCTGAGATGAGTTCTCCAGTCTCCTGGTAAGGATACATGGTAGGTCAGTGTTGGACATGCCTGTCTGCCAGCATTCTTAGACCAGGGTGCAGAAAGAAAGAAGGTTGTAGTTTGCTTGTTGGAGTGTCCCACGGTTCAAGACACAGATTTTCATTTAATCCTCCCTTCTTCAACTGCATTTGTCTTTCCTTAGCCCCATTCTCTTAATTCAAATTGCCTGGGAGCTCTGGTCTCCTGCTGTGTGGAGCCAGGGAGTCTAACTTCTCCATGTAAATCCTTTCAACACATCCCCATTTTCAGACATACACCTGTCTGCCTTTGTGATGCTTGGTGCCTGCAAGTCTTGAGTCTTTCTAGATGTCCTGGCGATCTTCTGTTTGCCTCTCTGGATTTACTGTCCATTTCTCCCTCCCTGCTTGGAGTTTTGGGAGGCGGACTGTGTGGATCACACCCTGGGGCCCGCTATGTTCTGCCTCTGGCATCAGTAACTGTGCTGTGCTGAGCCGTATTAGATAGAGCCTGATGCAAAAGGAAAAATCAGTAATACTGATCTTGACTTTATTTAAAATTTTGATAGTTTGTTCATTAGGGAATTTTTTTGCATCAATTTTGACATTTTAAGTTTGCATTAAAATATCATTTATCTTGATTACTGAGATTTTGGCTCCCCCTCTTCTTTGAATTTTGTACCGGAAGTAAGTGCCTCATTCACCTCACCCTAGTCCCAGCCCTGACACTGTGAACGTTATTTTGCAAGACTGCGTCCTGTTAAGATCATCTGGAGAATGTAGCAGGGAATCAGCCTGGTGTGGTTCAGACTGCAAATTCTGTCCCACCTTCTTTCGGGGGTGGTTCCACTGTTGGTGAAGATGCAAAGGCTTTGCCATGCTCTGAGGCCCGCTCCTGGCCACCCAGGGTCGGTCTGGGACTGGGGGATGGTTTATGCTGTAGTTCAGTTCTCAAGGCCTTTGCTCTGCTTCTTTGGGTGTGTGAAATGCACGTGCGGCTTGAGAGTAATCCCAGGACCATGTCGCTTCGTATACAGAATTAGGCATCCCTTTCTCCGATTTCAGCCATGCTCTGCTCCCCCTCCCCACATTTCTAAGAATAAAAGTTAAAATTAGTGTCCTGAAATTTTTAATTATTTTATTTCTGATTGATGATTTTTAACAATTTAATCATGTGGTGATCTTTCTTGCTACTTTGGTGATAGCCCTTAACATTCCAATTTCTTTGGTCAAAAACCGCTTGCTAGCAAGAATGCAGCTTGAGGTAATCATGGCTTTGCGTGCTGAGTTTGTTTTCTCAAGGTTATTTTGACTTATGATGCCTCAACTCCTCAGTCCATGTGGTTAACTTCTTTGGGGGAGGGCAGGGGTCTTCATGGATGACCAAGCTCTGTCTCTAAACAGCATGAAATTAAAGGAATTACAGTTGCGTTTCTTACCTCCATTTATTTTACTTTCTCTGGGGTGTTTAGTATTAAGGTGCCCAACAAGAAGCACCTGTCTCACTAAACTGATAATTATCAGTGTAGTGGATTATTGTCACGGCTCATTTTCTTAGTGCCTTAGCCAAGTATTAGAAAGAAAGTGTTTTTAATTTCTCTTTTTCTGAATCTATTCTTTGCTCTTTTCTCTGCTTTAGGGACATTTTCCCCTGCAGGAGCACTCTGTAAAAGCAAAGTCTATTCCCCCTTCCTCTCTTACTGGTAGAAACATGTGTCACAGATTTATCTTCTGACTTAACCCGTCTAAACTTTCACATTGACTTTTTATACCCTACCTTGCTCCATCCTCTGCAAATTAAGTGAAAACACCAGTCCTTTTTGCCTTTCTGAAGTTCATAGATACATGATGTGAGAATTCTTTTTTTTTCTTTTTTTTGTGAGGAAGATTCACTCTGAGCTCACATCTGTGCCCATCTTCCTCTATTTTATGTGGGACGCCCACCACAGCATGGCTTGATAAGTGGTGCATATGTCCGTGCCTGGGATCCAAACCTGCAAACCCTGGGCCTCCTAAGCGGAGCATGTGAACTTAACCACTACGCCACCAGGCCAGCCCTATGTGAGAATTCTTACGGTAAATTCTTGTTCAAACAAGAAAAGTCCACAAAAGAAGAAATTATAGGAAGTAAAAGACTACACCGCTATCTTCCCAAAGGAGGGAAATTCCCTGTAATCTAATCCCAAAGTGTGCAGAGGGAGGCTGGCCCTGGATTGTAAGGGAGGCCACATTTGTTATCTTTCTGACTGCGATTCTTGGCTGTCTTTAGTGATTGACTCTTTCTGGTCTCCTGGTGAGCTGGACTTTCTCACTGCCCTGGAGTTCCACCCCGCTCGCCTTCCCCTGCTACAAAATGGCCTCTCCCTCCTTATCCTCATTCTACCAGAAATCTTACTTTGGCTGGAAACATTTCAGTGACTGAGGCAGGGGCTCCCACACAGTAGTTGTGTGGAAGGTGTTCCCTGGGGCAGGAGTTGGGGGAGGGGAGTGAAACGGAAGGGAGGGAGAGGCAGTGTGAGGTTTGACCCCAGCTGGTCCCCACATCTCATCTCAGGACTCACTGAGAACCCTTCCTCTATGCACCCAGCCACAGTTATGTGTCCTTAGGTCCCTAGTCCAATATTCTCACCTTTCCCTCTGGACTCTAAGCTTCTTAAGGAAGAGAGCAGGTTTCTCCCCTCTGTACTTCCTATATGCTAAAGTGCATGACCCCAAGTAAGCACTCAGTAAATACTTGTTCAATAAATGAATAAGTGAAGAGGACCTCCTGTCACTCCAGTCACAACATGCAAGTGACTGTTCTAGATAGTGCCTCCTCTAGATAGTGCTGGTCCCAACCATTCCTCTGTGGAATGATGTGGGCCATAGTGGGTGAATGAATGAATAAATGGAAAAAAAAAAAAAGAATTTGGAATATGGGGATGATATTTTGAAAATAGTAAACTCATGTGTTTTTTTAAATTCCCTTAACCTATAACACCCCTCAGCTCCCCACACATGGAATTAATGGGTTTTGTTATTTTAGGGAAATAATAGATACTCTTAGTCTAAAGGAGCAAAGTCATTGTTTTTGTTTTTGTTTTCAGCTGACATTCTTGAGTCTTTAGCAATACACTGTCTTACCATCAGAAAGAGGTTTTCTAAATCCCAAAAGTTTCCCTTTACTCATTGAGTTAAGCCTGGCTGACCCAAATCAAAGAGTTTTATTGTCACCAGTGGGTTCTGACCATGGTTGCATAGCAGAATCCCTTGGAGAGCCTTGAAAAAATACTAATGCCTAGGTACCATTTCTAGAAACTCTGATTCAATTATTTGGTCTAAGATGGAGTTCAAGTGCTGCTGTTATAAAAACAATGTTTCCCAGGTGATTCTAATGTGCAGTGAAGTTGAGAACACTTCTATAAACTGTAGTGTTTGAAGGCTGGACGATCTGACTTATGGCAAGACCCCATCGCACAGGAGAGGGAGAAGTAGGAGAGCAGGGCAAAGAGGTCAGACAGGAACGATGTGACTCCCTCCTGAGGGCTGAACAGTGGCATGAGGGTGGGCAAGGGACAGTAGGAACACCCAGAAAGGTTGGGAGATGCCTGCTGTGGGACTTCGTCAGAGCTTCTCAGATGTTTCACAGGAAAATCCCAAGCCACGTAGGGAAGCCTGGTATTCAACACGGCGCTGAGCATGAGGTTGCCAAGTGATATTTTAGAAATGTGACTAAGTGAGTGGGCCAGCAGGGAGCCCCATAGAGCCCATCACCCTTCAGTTTGGTGCAGCCAAGGTGGCTGAGAGTTCCTGGTACCCAAGGGGGATGCAGACATAGTAACAGAACAGGTTGACTGGATAGGACTTAGGTTGAGATGGGAGACTGCTGAGTGCAGGAACCTCTTGCAAGAGGCTCTGGCAGGGACCACTGAGTGTGACAGTGAGTGGCATCATGATACACAAGAGACCAGGAGGAACCAGACTCCCTCAGTGGGCAACAGACCAGCAAAAACCTGGAGGGTGGTTCTTGTCTGAAACTCCACCTCCAGCCAGGACTCTGAGAAGATGAAATAGCCCTCATTAGGAGTTGGAACTTTGAGTTGAATTAATATTCATTTTTCAAATCAACTTAGACCCATAAATACTGTTTTAAGCCAGAAGATACTGAGTTATTTTTAATTGTCATATCCATGCTGCCAGTGAAAGTAGGAACAGGAAGGCAAGACGAGAACAATTATAGATAATAAAGAAAGTTATGTTTCTTATATATCTGGGTTATGATGTATACATTTTTGAGATGACAAATAATATAAAGGATGAACTGAGATATTGACCAAATAGATCTAAATTTCTCAGTACTATTTCATATAGATTAGCTTTTAGTACAATGGCATAGTGCTCAGTGATTAAAAAGAAACTGCTGATACATACAATGACATGAATGAAATGCAAAAACAATGAACAAGAGAAGCCAGACCCAAAAGAATACATTCCATATCAATCCATTAACATGAATTTGAGGAATAGTCAAAACAGTTGATGGTGATAGAAGCCATAGTAACGGCGATCACTGGGGAGTGGGTGGTGTTACTGGCTGGAAGGGCATGAGGAAACTTTCTGGGGTGATGAGTGTGTTCTATATGTTCATCTGGCTGGTGGACATGTAGATGTATGCATATGTAAAATGTCATTGAGTTGCCCACTTAAGTGTTGCATATTTTATTGCATATACATCATAATTCAAAAAGGAGTAAAGAAAGTAGGGGGTAAATGAAGAAAACCATCTTACTCATTTTTCACCCAAAGACTTGGGCTAAATTGTCAGAATATAAAGCCAAGTGTTGAAAAGTGGATGGTGCCAGATAAAAATATATGTGCTGCCTAGACTCACCAGAGGCTGACTCAGTCAGGCCCCCGGACTAGTAGAGAGAGAAGACGCAAGGTTTAGACATGAGCAATGAGGAAAATGTGTTTTCATCAAAAAGCCCCTGGGCCTCCTCTGACAACTTCTTTCTCTCCCTTGGAAATTTTTAGATGCCATTATGTTACCACAGCATTTTTCCAAAACTCTCCTCCTGGAATTGATTTGTCTAAAGACACGCTGGCTCCTTTAAAATCAAAACTAAGCTGTCAACACATCTTAATGGCATTTTTTGGAGGGAAGATTGGTGACATAGTGGTCTTGGAAGACACAGGGATCATGCATGTGTATATTCTGAGTCCTTGGGAAAGCTGCTCCTTTTCATTGTGGTGGAGTGGGAAGAGCATTGGTTTCAACATCAAAAAGATGTGAGTTCAGCATTCAACTTCACCATTTCCTATCTGGGTGATCTTTGGAAAGCCACTTGATTTTTCAGAAACTTATTTCTTTTTCTGTGAAAAGGAAAGGGAGATAATAACTTTTAACAGATTGTGCTATGAAAATTAGCACTTATGTATAAATAAATTAGATCTTACATAGGTGCTTGGCATAAGACAGACTCTCAACAGATGAGTACTTACTATTATTGTTAGTATAGGATTGCAAAAGGCCATCTACCCAAATATCACCATCAGTCATGGACCTTAGTTCACACAGTTGTGTCCTTCTGGAATTCTCTTCTTCTTTCTACTCCCAGGCCAGCCCTGGTGGTCTAGTGGTTAAATTCCACGCTCTCACTGGAGTGGCCCGGGGTCATTTCCCTGGTCAGGGAACCACACCACCCGTCTGTCAGTTGTCATACTGTGGCGGCTGCATGTTGCTGTGATGCTGAAAGCTGTGCCACCGGGATTTCAAATACCAGCAGGATCGTCCATGGTGGACAGGTTTCAGCAGAGCTTCCAGAATAAGACAGACTAGGAAGACGGACCTGGCCACCCACTTCTGAAAAAGTTGGCCACGAAAACCCTGTGAATAGCAGTGGAGCATTGCTGAAGGTGAGAGGATGGCTCAAAAAGACCAGGCAGGTTTCCGCTCTGCTGTACAGAGCATTGCTTTGAGTCAGAAGCAACTCAATGGGCACTAACAACAAAATTCTACTCCCAACTCAAATGCTATCTGCCTCAAATCATATTTTGCCTTTTGTTTCCCTTGTTACTTTATAAGGTGTTAAAAGTAGAGTTCTTTTTCTGTTCACCTGGGCACCCCACAGAGGGTCCAGCCCAGTGATTTATATAAGTAAATACCTAATGTTAATTAACTTGAAGGATTCTTTAAAAATACAAATGTTTTAGCAGAGAGAATACATACTATTAACATATTTGCAATGTTTTACACAGTAATCTCTATCAGCTTTCATATCAACTGCTTATTAACTACCAGAGATCATTTCTTCAGGCTAGGAAGAGGATATTCCAACAGATACTTTATGGGAGAAGATGGTAGCATCTGGGAACTGACAAGATTTTGGCTGATACTAACCCTGTGTGTTAGTAACCTCTTGCTGTATAAAAATCTCCAAACTCAGTGACTTAACACAATAGTAAATCACGTACTAAGTCCTACAGACAATGAGAGTCAAGAATTTGGGAGCAGCTTGGCTGTGTGGTTCTGACTTGGGGTCCCTCATGAAATACAGTTAGGTGTCAGATGAAGAGGCAGTCATCTGAAAGCTTGACTGGGGCTGGAGGTTCCACTTTCAAGGTGCTCACGGCTGTCAAGTTAGTCCTGCTGTCAGGGGAGACCTCAGTTCTCTCCACTTGGGCCTCTCCACAGAATGGCTTGAGTGTCCTTGCAGCATGGCGATTGGCTTCCCAGAGTGAGCAATTCAAGAAACCAGGCAGAAGCTGTACTTGTAAGACCTAGCCTTGGAAGTCACACAACATCACTTCTGCTGCATTCTATTGGTCACACAAACCTGCCCTGATTCAATGTGAAAGCGGACTACACGAGGGCATGAGGACCATGAAGTGAGGATCATTGGAGCCATTTTGGAGGTGTGCACTGTATTGTGGCAGTAGAGATTAGGTAGAACCCACTCCATATGCTTCCAGCAGGGTGGGGGAATGTACCACATTTGATCCCCCCCAGGACTGCTGTGAAGGACAACCATGGAGGTTTTGTTGGCATCTGAGTATGTGTGCTCTCTTAAGTTGTGTAACAAAGAGGCCAAATGACAACAACTGGAGGGCCTTGAAAGGCCAGCTTTGGAGGGGCTTTTGGACTGGAATAAGGGGACTAGACATTAAAAGAGAAAGGACAACATTAGAAAATACCCTCCCATGGACTAAGCTTCCTGAGGGAGGATTTTTCTCTGCTTCTTCACAGCTGTATCCTCAGAGTCAGAATAGTGCCTGGCATAGGATCAATGTTCAAGAAATATCTGTGGGATGAATGAATAAATGACCTTGAAACCTGCTTAATAATTGATTTCTAGTACAACTCATTGTAAACAAACTATAGGAACTTTAATCCATTATGTAGATATACATAGGATAACATTGTTGATCATTAATGTTCAGAAAAGGTTGTTTTATAGTTAGACGAGTGTTTCTCAAATTTTTACTTATATCTGAAGAATTTAGTTTTATGAAATTTTTTTATATGGCATTTTATAAAATGAAAACATCTCTTGTGAAACATTTCTTTTCTTTTTCTTATTTGTATAGCATTGTCATGAAAGAAAATAGGAAAATTGTAATTCTATTGGAAATGTTAATTCTGGAGATAGAGTTTTTTGGTATTTTGATCATAATAGTAAGTTTTAAGAAAATTATTGCTATTGTATGATGGCAGGAACATTGTGGGAAAATGTCCTTGGTGAAATACACAAGAAAGACAATGAATTCGGTTGCCCCATGTCAATGACTATAGGAAAGATAATTTTTCCCTTCATCTCTATGATATTTAGCAATGTATTTTATTGAATAACTTTAGCCACAAAAATAGAGTGTAGGAAAACTTTGAAGGCAAATTTGAATTCTGAAATTGGAGTTGCTTTTCACCACGAAAACTGGCTGAAATCAACAGTCAAACATGATTATCCACTACTCTCAACTTCCCATTGGTTTACAATCGTATTTTGTGAAGGTGACTTTGCTTCTAAAGCAGAGGGAGGCATCTGAGACTTGCCAAAGTAACCCCCACCTTCACCCCAGCAAATATCTAAAGGGGCACGGGCAAAAGCAGATCATCGATGCTCCCCCAACAAGGAAGAACAACATGTAGTCAAAAATGGAGTTAAGTTTCAGCATTTAAATTGTGATGGAAGTTGACAGTTTTGTTTCCATATGCAAGAAAAATACAATTTTGTAAAGCTTGGCATTAATTATTCTTGGGGGTTCTGGAGACGAGCACAACGACGGACTAGGAAGGCAGGGGGATAACTTCTCAGGCAATGGGACTAGGGAGGCAGTTCTCCACCTGGGCTGGTAAACTGCTGCTCCTTAAGGCGGAAAGCAAAATATAACTCAGAGAATTGTGGACCTTTTCAAAGACCAGACACAGACATTTAATTGCCTATTAAAAAGCCTTCCCGTGTCTCTGGCCCTGATGGTGATTACTTTTAAAGGAAATCCTCCCTCTCAATCTGGGGATGCTTCACAGGGCGTCCACAGGAATGCAGATGTGACTTTCCTGGGGCTGTCTTGAGAAACAATCCAAGGTCCTGTCCATATATAGGCAAAGGAGTCCCTCCTTTAGCAATTTCACCTTAAAATCTCTTTTGAATTGATCAGCTATGAGTTGTCAGCAGTGGGTCGCACAGCGCTGAGCGTCAGGGGAATCTCTTTCTTGCTGAGGAACTGACTAGGTCCCAGAAAGTTCTAGTTGGTCACGTTCTGCAGGATTCCTGCCCCACAAGTGCTGAGAACTGAGAACAGAAAACCCCCTTGGCACGGACCTTTCAGTGTGGTGTGTCGGCAAAAGGATGCACGTGGAAGAAAGGAGATTCAGATTGTGCTTCCACTCATCTCATTAACTTGCGGAGAGACTTGAGCTTTACTAAGTCTCTGTGTCTCCATTTCCTTTCAAAACCAGTATAAGGAGATAACAGTGCTAGTTTAAAATATCTGTTTTCCAGCTCCAGTATTTACTAGCCAAGCCACTTTGGGCAAAACACAGTAGCGTGTTTTCCTATCTGTAAAATGGAAGTAGAAATGGTATATATGCCAGATGGTAAAATTCTAATATATGTGAAAGTGTTTTATAAAGTTTAAAGTGGGGTGCAGACATTGATTTTGTCTGGTCAGTTTGATGTCTGGGTGGTCAGCACATAACAACTCAGCTGCCCTGTTTCTCAGGATTCTTTGCTCACTTCCTTGCAGCAGTGAACTATAGTTCGATGACTGAGGTTCATCCTCAGGTCAATGGGATTCATGCAACAGGAAATAATATGATGTTAGCATGCGTGGAAATAAATTAACAAATGCTTAGGTGGTCTAGATGAAACTCAATTATGCAGTAATAATAATCCAGGATGTTTACAGCAGCTTTTCTAATATAGACCATATATGTTGTAGGGGAGGAAGACAATTCCTCTACCCTCTAGGTCCTTCTGGCTGGTGTACAAATTAAATTGACATGAGACAGAGTAACAGGAGAAAATTAAACAAAGCTTTATAACATCTATACATGGAAGAAACCCAGGAAAACTGAACAACTCATCAGAATGGCCAAAGCCACCACCTTAAATACCACGTTCAGCTAAAGACAGAGGAGGATTTTGGGGGTGGTGGTTTAGGGCTTCAAAGGGGAGGAAGGTAATTTGCATGGAAATGGAAAAGCAAATGTTTGTTAAACACTGTTTGCTGGGCAGGCTATAGACAATGTTGTCTTATGGGATTAGCTCCTTCCTGGAACAGGGCTTCTCTCTTATATTCTTTCAGGAGGTTGGGGGAAAGGTCAAAGTTTGTTTCAGAGTCTTTTGTTCTTAAAAATAATTAAGCAGAAGAGACACATCTTGAGGTGGCAAATTCTGCTCCCCTACAATCTACATGTCTGGAATCAAACTTTTATTTTTCCTGAGGTTTGCCGGCTTCTGACTTACTCTCTCCTTCCCCAAAGTACAGCAGAAATGAAGCTATTCCTTTCTTTAAGTTTTTATTTGCAAAAACTAGAACTACAGATTAGAATGTATATGTAGAACTTGCAAGCCAGAGTGGACTTTGTTTAGCATTAAATATGCACATTAAATATGCACAGAACTCAGTCATGTGCTGTTTGGAACAGGGGACAGAAAATGACCATTTTCAAAGCCAGTGACTGTTAATGACACTTCAGGGGAAGAAATGAGCATTGAAGTGAATGGGAGACTGTAATTTTAAGTTGGTCTGGACTAGATGGAACTTTTTAATTTGAATACCTGCAAATGATCCCAAATCAATGGGATATCTCCAAAATGAAGTTAAAGGCAAGTTTGATGTACCACACTATGAAGGCAGCACCTAGAGAAAAAGAAAACCATTTCATGTTTGTATCCCACTGAGTTTAGACACATCAATAAGCTGGTTACACAGGCGTTAGCCCATTTTATCCTCACTACAACTCTGTGTGGTAGATATTGTCTTCATTTCACAGATATGAAAACTGAGGCACAGAGAGAGGCCCATGATTACATGGCAGAATGTCGGATGTGTGACTCCTGAGCTGAGGCCCAACCCAGAATCCTGACAGGTGGATGAGAACATGAATTAAAAATCACAAAGGTGGGGGCCGGCCTGGTGGCGTAGAAGTTAAGTTCACATGCTCTGCTTTGACAGCCTGGGGTTCGCAGGTTCGAATCCTGGGCATGGCCCAACACATCATTCATCAGGCCATTGCTGTGGTGGCGTCCCACATACAAAATAGAGGAAGATGGGCACAGATGTTAGCTCAGAGCCAGTCTTCCTCAGCAAAAAGAGGAGGATTGGCAACAGATGTGAGTTCAGGGCCAATCTTCCTCAGCAAAAAAAAAAAAAAATCACAAAGGTAAAGCATTGTGATATTCCTAATTCTTAGTGTGGTGTAACACTTTCACATAAGCCGAGGGCTGTTTATAGGCAGGACTTCTGGAAGAAATAATTTATTTTCAGAGGAATATATCTTTCCATCCTCCAGCCCTTGCGGGGTAGAAATGAGGGCTGGAAGAACTTGGAACATCTCAGGGCTTCAGTAAATGGTAGCAGTTGTTATTGCTATTATTATTTTTACTATTATGTAGTAAATAGCACTTGAGAAACCCATTCTAAATAACAAAGAGATTCATTGCCCAGGATATTTTTAAAACCAAGGATGTCCAATATTGTCATGTCCACTCACGGTTGTTACATTGGTGGATCAAGAAAAGTATCCAGGAAGAGTGAGTTTGTAGAGCATGTTTAAAAGAGAAAAAGAAATGAGACAAATTTCTTGGAAAAGTAAGCTAAGGTCTGAGCTAAGAACAGTTCCATGAAACAATTAAGTGTCACAGGAGAGAAAATGTGGAAAAAGGCATAGAAAGTATTTACTTAGTCAAAACAAAGCAACTGAGGCCATATTGGTTTTGCCAGAATAATTGGATGAAAAACTATCCACCCATTGTTTTGGATTAGACAGAACCAAATAACTGGTTTGACAGATTTCTTGCTCCGGCTGCAGTGACCAAAATTTTGGCGTTGGGTAGACACAACCCAAATCACAGGGTGGGGAGAGGTCCCAAGGAGATCACTTTACAGATACTTTTATTGGTTCTAGCTAACAATAATGGCAATAATTTGAATTTGTATAACTCCTTAAAAAGTATTTTCACATAAGTGATCTCATTTGGTTGAGACTGATTTCAATTTGTGTTTTTTGGTAATTCACTGTTACATAGCCTTGAGGAAAAAATGATTACTGGGAAAATAGTTAATCTTGGAAATTTATACAATCCATAAGATTGGCCCTTCTTCAGGGCTCTGGGGGAAAAAAATCTTTAATATCAGAATATTTTCTTCTCATTTATTGTTCTCCTATTTTAATTACTTAAAATCTCATGAAGTGAATAGTATCCACGTAGACTAATTTGATAAAGAAAACTGGAAACTTTTCATATAGTTTCCCTGTGTCTCGATGTTCTTATTTTAAAATGATAAGAATTAAAGTGAATTCATGGGGTATTCCAGTGGTTCTCAAACTTTAGGTACATCAGAATCACCTGGAGGGTGAGTGAGTAGGTGGGGGCAGGGACAGAGTTTGTATTTCTAATAAGTCCTCAGGGGAGGCTCATGCACTTTGAGAAGTCGGGGGGTATTCAGTGAGTTAGTTATGTACCTAACGTGCTTATGAGAGAACCTGCCACACTGCAAGTGCTCAATAAATGTTAACTCTTATCCCTGTTGTTTTCCTCCTCCTCCTTCTCATCAAATAGATGATAATGAAATGAATCAATAGCAAGGCAGTCCCCAAACTCTTACAGTTAACATCAACACTAAATGGAGATTTTTTTTAGCATTTCTGAGCAATTACCATGGAACAAACTAGACCAGGTATCCATGACAGGCCTCCCTGCAGGCAGCTCTGCCTGGCTGGTACCACACAGCTGTGGAAATAAACCAAGACTCACCAGATGAGAAAAGCAAACGCTATTTATTCTGACTTCACTATAGGAAGGGAGCCAGCCACCATCACTTGGCAGAGACTCAAAGGCAGATAGAGGCGTGGGAAAGCTTTTTGGTGGAAAAAAAGAAAGGCTTCAGGTGGACCCTGATTGGAGGCTGTTGGCCTGGGGAAGCTGTAGGCGGGCTCACTACAAGTGGGGCATCCTATGTGATTGGTGCATATTTGGTGCATATTTGGCTTTCTCTGGTTGGTCCTAAACTGGAAGCTGTCAGTTATTAATCATGTCCTGGCCATTTGGGGCTGATTGTTACAGAAGTTATTGTTTAGCTTCCTGAATTGTCACTAGAGATAGTAATCTCCTTCCTGTAAGTCTGATTTATGGCAGGCTGTCTTCCTGGGTTGTTTACTGTAGATAAGGGGATTGGTTTCCCGGGCAGATTGCCGCAGGTTGTGGGTAAAAGTTCAGTTTTTGTGTATGGTCTAGCTAGTCCATTTTTATGTCCAGTCTCTCCCAGTGCAGAGATAGTCTACAGGGAGAGGAAGTTCAGACGGCACTGACAAGTGATTTGAGCCATGTGGCACTTATAAACTTTATCACACCTCGCAAATTGGCTCACTTCTGCATTAGTTTCTTGTGAGCCAAGTTAGCCTTAGTCTATCCAAGAAAATGACCCACTCTTGGCACACTAGCAAATCAAGACTGAGCCAACCAAAACCAAGGAACAGATTCTATAATTTACTGTTATAAGTCCATGCTGCTTGACAAGATTCTTGTTAGCCGTGCAGCCATTTTATTATGAGCAACAACCCAACTTCATTTTAATTTATGTTTAACTTATGATTGTCTTGCTCTGTACAGCTCCTTCAAGCCATCATACCAAGGTCTAGAAGTAATAATGCCAATTATAATGCAAAATTATTGTGTTTTCCATGTGTGCCAGGTTAATGAGTACAAAAGTACTTTACATACGTCATTTCACTTAATCTCCATAGCAACGCTGTAGGGTGGTCAATGGTTTGATCACTCATTTCCAACATTGATGGGGGTGGGTTTCCCCACGCCAACAAGCAATTCTAGGGACACCCGCTGAGTGTCCTACAATTTATCTCAATTCTGACGTTACCTACCCAGAGATGGCATCATATCCCGCAGGTTAAGGGTCCAGTCCTACAAGACAGCCTCTCCCCACCCACTCCAGATGCCAGGTGCAAGCCCAGATTGTTACCTGTGCTTCTGATCCATTGGCCATGGACTGCAGGTTCTCATGACCCCTCCTTGGACTTCAGACACCAGTTGCAAGTCCAGGTTGTTACCTGTACTTCTGACCAACTGGCTCTAAATCAGAGGTTCCCACGACCCCCTCCTCTGGTTCGATTAATTTGCTACAGCAGCTCACAGAACTCAGAGAAACATTTTACTTACTATATTGCTGGTTTATTATAAAAGGATATAATTCAGGAACAGCCAGATGGAAGAGTTGCATAGGGCAATGTATAGGGTAAGGGTGTGGAGTTTCTATGTCCTCTCCAGGCACACCACTCTCCTCAAATCTCCATGTGTTCACCAACTCTGAACCTCATTCTTTTGGGTTTTTATGGAGACTTCATTTCATGGGCATGATTGATTAAATCATTGACCATTGGCAATTGATTCAACCTCTAGCCCCTCCTTTCTCCCTGGAGGTCAGGGGGTGGGACTGAAAGTTCCAACCCTCTAATCACATGGTTGGTTTTCCTCAGCCACCAGCCCTCATCCTTGGATGCTTTCCAAAAGTCACCTCATTAACGCAACAAGACACCTTTATTGCTCTCTTCACTTAGGAAATTCTAAGGGTTTTAGGAGCTTTGTGCCAGAAATGGAGATAAAGACCAGACATATATTTCTTCTCATAAATCACAGTGTCACATGTGGGTAGCATCACTATCACACTAATGAGTTTCTGACTCAGCAGGTCTGGGTTGAGGCAGTTTGAGAACTTGGGTTTCTAAGTTCACAGGTGATGCTGATGCTGCTGGTCTGGGAGACCAACTTCAAGACCAGTGTTCTAGAAGAGCAAATGGACAAGTATGTATATAATTAGAAATTGTGATAAATTCTGCAAACAACAGAGAGGGTCCAATTTGATTGGGCTGTCAGGGAAAGGCCTCTGAATAAGTGACTTTCTGTCTACTCCCTCTTTCTGTAGCCCTTTGAGATCTGATGACTCTTTACTGACACTGGGCTCTCAAAATACAGTGATGATTCCCTGGCACTTGTTAAAACATTTATGAAAGGCTAACTAACAGAAGGGAATCATGACACTGAGGAATTTAAAACTGGATTCTACATTTGAATGTTCTCAGGACCTGTAGACCCAAATAGTTTATTTTTTCCAGTGTTGTATTTACTTCTATCCTTTTAAATCTCTATATAGTGTTTGGGACTGTTGACTAACCACCCTTCTTGAAACTCTCTCTACTATTGGATTTCATGATGTTTTACTTAACTGGTTGTTTTTCACTTCTTCTACTTTTACCTCTATCTTTATGCCTTATTCCCTAACAGTGGGTACCCACTAGAATCTGCTCTAAGTTTTTGGTTCCATGTTACATTAACTAAACTCCTTTTCCATTTGCATGATTTTAAATGAAGACTTTCAAATCTCTATTTCCAAATATCCATTTTACATCCCATCCATCCCACACTTCCAAACACACAGTGTCTCTTCATCATCTTACATGTAACACATGGAATCCAGAATTGGGGAAGAGGTTGAAGATCCATGAGACAAAACACATGATTGATAGAAGAAGATTCCTGAAGAGGTGAGAAGAGTAGAGATTTAAAACATGAGTGGAGAGATTATTATTGGACAGGAGAAAGTGTAACTTTTTTTGCCTAGATGAGGATGGAAGAAGGAAAGGCCAGGGATAGTTGAGGATATGTTTGTAAGTGTGGGGAGGGAGTTGAAGCTGTGAGATTTCATATTTGAAAGCCTCCTTTTTCAGTGAATTCTGAGTCAAAGTCTTCTGATACTGAGGAAGAAGAACAGGGAACAAAGCTTAAAAAAAGAATTAGAGAAAAACTGACAGGCAAAGTCTAGAAAAATTTCTGAGCACAAAGTAGTTACCTAATAAATAATTATTAATTTATTCATACCATGACTACATATTTTTATGGTGACCTTTTTCAGTGAACTCTAAGAGCTAGAGTTAATGTTTAGTTTATCATCCAAAGTTGCTCTGGGGAATAGCATCTGATGTAACATCAGTAACATTTTTTTTTAAAAAAGATTCTTTTTTGATTACAGGATATCATTCAAGGTCTTTTAAATTTTTGTCCCAATTTATCTCTCTAACATTATCTTGATTACTCCTCAATGTGAGTCTTTTCTTTAGGAACTGGTCTACTCTTTTTTCTCCCAAGTGCCTTTTTGTATACACAATTTATTTACACTATTTCCCTGGGTGGAATCCACTAATTTATGAATTAATAAATTTATACAATTTTATCCATTCAAAAATGTCAATTTAGTACCTGCTATATGCCAAACATTTAATAGTTGGGAAGGCTAGAAATATGAATAATAGATGATTCCTGTCCCAGGGAGTTCACATTATATTGGGGAGATGGAATTGAAACAAATAAATAGCATACAACAATAAATACACCAAAGCACAGTGAGCGAGAGGATGAAATTTTTATCTGTGCCTTTCCTAAAAGAGAGAATGACTAGGACCTTTCCTAAAAGAGAGAAGGAGGGTGGTGTGTGGAGGGTTGTTGAGGAAAATATATGTTGGGCAAAAGTCAATAGCATGAAAACACCAGCTGTGTGGAGAGCACAGTGGGGAGGGAGACAGTGCAGGGAAGGCAGCAAGACAGGAGTCAACTGGATACTGCCCTGGAGAGAGAGGAAGAGGTCCTGTTGTGGAGGTCCTTGCAGGGAAAGGAGCCAAATAAACATTTTAAGGAAGAGAATGGTGTGAAGTCTAGGCTATGTAATTCTGGCAGGACTGTATAGGGTGATTTAGAATGAGAAGAGCCTGAAGGCTTGGAAGTTGAGTGGCTATTGTAATGGTTTAGGTTAGGAATTGGCAAACTGTCTCTGTAAAGGGCCAGATAGTAAATATTTTCAGCTTTGCGGGCCACATATGGTCTCTGTTGCAACTACTCTACTCTGTTGTGGTGTCAAGGCAGCTGTAGACAATTCATAAAAGAATGGGTAAGTCTGTATTCAATTATATATGGCGCAGTGCAGGGAGAAAAGAGGTGTAAGATGGAGTGTCTTGTTAATTCTATGATTTCTAACTTAAGAAACTAGCTGATTATGATACCACTGACTGAAATGGAAAACACCAAGGAGAAGGAACAGATTTTTGTGGGAAAGCCATCATTTGTTTTTAAATGCCTGTGGAATATCTAAGTGGATTTGAACTCACTTAGCTGTTAAGGGCTAAATATGTAATATACTTTTCTTTTTATGAAATATCTTTAAGAGAAAATTGATTAGTTAGACAACAATAAAATAATGTATGATGAGGCTTATAACATATGTGAAAGTAAAATATATGTTAATAGTAGCACAAAGGTTGAGAAGGTTGAAATGGAAGTATACTATTTTAAGGTTCTTACACAATATAAGTGGTATAATATCACTTGAAAGTAGACTTTAATAAGTTAGAGGGGTATACTATAAATGCTAAGCAAGTGCTAAAATAATTTTAAAAGCATTTAACTAATAAACCAACAAAAAAGAAAATGGAACCATGAGAAAATATTTAATTAATTTAAAAGAAGGCAGAAAGAGAGGAAAGCAGGAATAAAGAATAGACGGGACAAAGAGAAAATAAATGGCAAGATAACAGACTTAAACCTAACCATTTCAATAATTATATTAAATGTAAATTATCTAAATAGCCTAGCTAAAAGGCAGAGATTGGCAGATTGGATAAAAAGCAAGATCCAACTATATGCTACCTAAAAGAAATATACTTTAAGTATAAAGACACAGATAAGTTAAAAGTAAAAGGATGAAAAAGGATATACTATGTTAACAATAATCAAAAGAAAGCGGGAAGAGCTATATCAATATGAGACAAAGTAGTTTTTCAGAGCAAAGAATATTACCATAGATAAAGTCAATTCTTACTAATAAAGTGGTCAATTAATCAAGAGGACATAATAATCCTAAATGTTTATGCATCTAATAGAGCTTCAAAATACAACTGATAGAACTGCAAGGAAAAACAGACAAAGCCACAATTATAATTGGAAATTTTCACACCTCTCTCTCAGTAATTGATAGTACAAGTAGACAGAAAAGGATAGAAAAGATTTAAACAAGACTATCAACTAATCAACCTAAATGACATGTATAGGACACTGTATCTAACAGCAGCAGGATACACACTGTTTTCAAGTGCATACAGAACATTTGCCAAGATAGACCATATTATGGGCCCTAGAAGAAGTCTCAGTGAATTTAAAAGGATTCAAGTCATACAAAGTATGTTACCTAACCACTATGGAATTAAATCAATAACACAGTATCTCCCCCAAATTCCTAAATACTTAGAAATGAAATAACAAATTTCTAAATAATTCATGGGTCAAAGAAAAAATAAAAAGGGGGATTATATAGTATTTTGGACTACATGAAAATAAAGACATAGCATATCAAATAAAAACATAGCATATCAAAATTTATGGGATGCTGCCAAAGCAGTACTTAGTGGTGAAATTTATAGCACTAAATGCATATACTAGAAAAGAAGAGAGATCTCTAATCTATGACTTCAGCTTCCACCTTAAGAAACTAAAAAAGAAGAACAAATTAAACCCAAATTAAGTAGAAAAAAGTAAATAATAAATATCAGAGCAGAAATCAATGAAATAGAAAACAGTAAAACAATAAAGAAAATGAATGAAAACCAAAGCTGATTCTTTGAGAAGTTTAATAAAATTGATAAAGCTCTAGCCAGACTGATTAGAAAGAAAAGGAGACATAATAAAAGAGAGATACTACAGACTACAGATATTAAAAGGATATAAGGGGATATTATGACCAATTTTATGCCAATAAATTCAACAACTTGGATGAAATGGACAGATTCTCTGAAACAAACTACTAAGGGTCACTCAAGAAATAGATAACCCTGAATAGCCTTATAGCTACTAAAGCATTGAACTTACAGTTAAAAACTTACCTACATTGAAAACTCCAGATCCATGTGGTTTCACTAATGTGTTCTAGCAAACTTTTAAGGAAGAAATAATACTAATTTTACACATCCTTTTTGAGAAAACAGAAGAGGAGTTAATATATCTCAACTCATCCAGAATTACCCTGAAAACTACAAACAAATATCCTTCATAGACATAGATGTAAACATTTTATACAAGATTTTGGCAAATTAAATGCAACAACTTACAAAAAGGATAATGCATCATGACTAAGTAGTTTAACATTAGAAAACCAATCACTGTAATTCACCAAATTAGTACACTAAAATAGAAAAACCATATTACCATCTCAAAAGATGTAGAAAAAGCATTTGACAAAATCCAACATCTATGCCTGATAAAAATTCTCAAAAAATAGGAATAGAATGGAATTCTCCAAATCTGATAAAGTACATCTATGAAAACACAATTAACATACTACTAAATAAAGAAAGGTTGAATGATTTACCCCTGAGATCAGTAACAAGCTAAGGATGTTCACTTTCACTACTTGGTTCAAAATTGTCCTGTTCTACCTAGTGCAACAATGCAAGGAAAAGAAATAAAAGGCTTCTAGATTGGAATATAAGTAGTAAAACTATCATTATTTGCAGACAACGTGATTGTCTATGTAGGAAGTCCAATGGAATATACAAAAAAGGTGCTAGAACTAATAAGTGATTTCAGTAAGATTGGAGGATACAAGGTCAATATATAAAAATCAATTATATTTTTATATAGTAGCAATGAAAAGTCAGAAATTGAATTTGAATAAACAGTAAACAATACAATTTAAAATAGCATCAAAATATGGCTTAGGAATAAATTTGACAAAAGATGTGAAAGTCCTGTATACTGAAAACTACAAAACACTGATGAGAGAAATTAAAGACTAAAATAAATGGAAAGATATATCATGTCTGTGGGTTAAAAGACTCAATAGTGTTAAGACAATTCTTCCCAAATTATACGTTATATATGTTATAGAGTCAACATTATTCCTATCAAAATTCCAGCAGGCTTTCTTTAGAAATGGACAAACTGATTCTAAAATTCATATAGAAATGCAAAGAACCTAGAATATCCAAACAATTTTAGCAAATAACAAAGTCAAGACAGTGGGTTTGGTGTCAAGATTGACAAATAGATCAATGATGAAAAGAAAGTCCAGAAATAGACACACATATAGGAACAAGAGAGTTTTTGCAAAGTTTCAAACACAATTCAGTGGAGAAATAATATTCTTTTCAACAAATGGTCCCAGAACGATTGGATATCCACATGCAAAAAACAAAAACAGAAAGAAAGCCATTAAACTTCCATCCACTCTTTTCACCATATACAAAAAACTGGTATATGGAATATACCAGTTGATATGGAATCAAAATGGAATATAAACTAAACAATTGCAACCTAAAACTATAAACCTCCTAGAAGAAAAATAAGAGAAAGCCTTTGTGACCTTAGGCAATTTTTTTTAGATATGCCATCAAAAGCATAATTCATAAAAGGACAAATTAATAAACAGAATTCATCAAAACTAAAAACTTCTACCTCTTCAAAAGACCCTGCTAAGAGAATGAAAAGACAAGCCACACACTGTTATATAATGCTTGCAAAGCATATTTATCTATCTGATAAAAGACATGTAACCAAAATATATAAAGAACTCTCAAAACAACACAATAAAAAATGGGCAAAAGTTTGAACAAACACTGTACCAAAGAAGATATACAAATGGAAAATAAGCACATGAAGGATGCTCAACATCATTAGCCATTAGGGAAATGCAAATTAAAACCACAGTAAGATCCTACCACACACTTATTACAATGGCTTAGTTAAAGACTGAAAATACCAAGTGATGGCAAGATACAGAGGAACTGGAACTCTCATATGCTGCTCGTGGGAAAGTAAAATGGCACCAACGCTTTGGAAAACAGATTGACAGTTTCTTAAGAAATTGAATATACAAGATTCAGCCATTCCATTTCTAGGTAGTCACCCAAGAGGAAAAAGCATAGGTCCGTACAAAGAGTTGTACATGGATGTTCACAGCAGCTTTATCGGCAATAGCCCCAAACTAGAACAACCCAAATGTCCATCAACAAGTGAATTAATAGATGCCTTGTGGTATATTCGTATAATGGAATATGACTCAATAAATGGTAAGTAATGAATGAACTATTGATAGAAACTACAATATGGATGAATATCAAAATATTTATGCTGAATGAAAGAAGCCAGGTAAGAAAAGAGTACATATTGTACGAGTTCACTTGTATAAAGTTCTTAGAAAGTACAAAATAATCTGTGACAGAAAGCAGATCAGAGGATGCCTGGAATGGGGTGGAGGGGACAAAGAGGGTTAGAAATGCAGGATTAAAAAGGCACAGGAGACTTTTGGGGGAGATAGATGGATTCATTATCTTGATGTGGTGATGGTGTCACAGGTGTGTAAATTTGTCAAAATTTATCAAAATTTATCAAATTGTGCACTTGAAACACGTGTAGTTAACTGTATGTCAGTTATACCTCAATAAAGCAATTTCAAAAAATTAAAAAATGAAGCCATAAAATAATTTGGGGAAAGTATGGCAATTTCTGATTTCAGCCTGGGAACACTTTCTTAAGTATAAGTGCAAAAAAGTACCATAAAGGAAAGAAAAGGTGAAAAGATTTAACTACATGACAATTTAAAACCTATTAAGGGAAAAACAACATAAAGAAAATTAAAGGGCAAATAACAATTTGGTAAAATATTGACCAATATGTCCAGACGTACGTCCTTAAAAATTTTAAAGTACAGAGTTTTTAGAGAATAATTAGATAACGGAGAACATACCAATTGATTAATGAGCAAAGGACATGAATAGGCAATTTGTAAAAGGAAAAATACAAATGGTTAAGAAACAGTGAGAAAATTTCACTAATCATAATCACCTAAATGCAAATTAAAACTAAGCAGGGAGATGTCACTCTCTACCAAGTAAGTTAACGTGGACTTTTAAAGATTGATATAACCCAATGTTGAAAATGGTGATAGAGGGACAGACACCTCCTATCCCGCTCCACTGATGGGAGGGCAAGCAAGCAGACCTCTTGGAGGGCAATTTGGGGACATGTATTAAAGTCCCTTGAGCTAGAAATTCAACACCAGTAATATATCATAAGAAAATAATACCAATGTAGGAAAAAAATGTTTTACTCAATTTGCGGCTAAATTCAACCATAACTAAATGACGTTTTGAACCTTCTTCCGAATATTCCACCACATTAGTGATCCTCTGGTATCGTCCATCCCAGCTAAGAGCTTGTATTCTAAAACTGAAGGAGTAATTGCTATCCGAATATTATTTTTCTTGATGAGTTACATAGTTAGATAATGAATATATTTACTACTAATGGATGCTTTTTTTAATGTTTTAGAAGTGTTATCACTGTATTCTCTCTGTGTCCATTTGCAAATGGCTTTATTTCCACTTTTCCCCTGATGCAGTAGTTAATTGGGTTTATATTAAAAATCCAGCTTAATAACTTCCAAGTTTATTGGGAATAATCCCAAATAATTTCCAATAATTTTAAATTTTAATTAAATTTAAATAAATGAATTATATTTTCTTAAACATGAATGATGTATTTTGAGATCAATATATGCATATATTCAAAGAAAATTGACTTGTTTTTAAAATATAGCAAACCAAATATCCTTTAGACTTCAGTGATTTTAAGATATAATAAAAGGTTACATTGAATAGAAAATTTTTAAAAAGGCAGATAGTAATTTTTAATTTTATGAAATTATTTTGCTCTGTGGTGTTTGATGGTCATATGATCTACAGAGAAGTTTCATTAGTAAGACTCTTAAAAGGTTCTAGCCTTGTAGAAAATTAGATTTGTGGTTAAGACCACATTCTCTATGTGTTATGCCATATCTTCGCCATGCTGAAATTACGGTGGTCTAGCCTATCCTAAGAGTCAGAGGTCGAAATGTGAAACTTTTATTAAACTTGGCTCAGCAATCTGGGACTACATGCCATACCTATGCTAGGACAGAAGGACACTATCTGAGCATCCTCTGAGACTTCTGTGCATTTTGAGTCTGTGGCAGCATCACCTAAACCTGAAACTTCAGTTTGTGGAACTAGAGAGCCGTATTGCTACTTAAACAGCTGTTGTTGGGTGCGTGTTCTCAGCTGAATAAAGAGAACTTATTTCCTGACAAACAACCCGTTTCATTTCCTCTCACCTCTAAACTAAACTGTTGTAAAGAGAGAAAAAAAATTCAGCTGCCCTATATTATTCAGGCAGTAATATAAAAAATCAAGATAGGAAATGGTCCTATGTGGTTATACAGATTTGGCTTTTGACTAACATGAACTACATTTCTTGACTTCCTCCACCCCTGACTTCCTCCATTCCCCTCTCTCTCCCCACATCCCTGCATCTGGGGTAGAGCTCTGAAAACCAGGGAACTGGTGAGGGTGGTGCTCATAATCATCAAACGTGTGTGTGAGAGACAGAGAGTGTGTGTGTGTGTATGATTATATGCATACACAAATATTTAATTAGGTAGTCCTTAAAGTTAAAGAAACCTTAAACGTGAAATAGCAGCAGATACATGTCATGTAATAATGGTAGTGATAATAGCTATCATTTTTAGCCTGTACTACGTGGCTCGTGCTGTTATAAGCAATTTGTAAACAGATTTTGCTCTTCTCATTTTAAAGATGAGAAAGTTGAGATTAGAGAGGTTACATAACTTGCTCTAGGTCACACAGCTAGTAGGTGGCCAGGCTGGGATTTGAACCCAGGTTTGTTCTGGCCCTCAACCTAGACTCTGAACTACATGGCCTTTCCTTTTTGGAATTGTCTCCATGAAGTAGGAGTCTTGCTGCTGCTGGAGGATTTGGATGCAGCCGGCCAAGTGATCATGGTGAAGCAGAGATGGCTGGTTAGCATTTTTCTCCCTACTTACCATTTGATAGTATGCTTTTCATTTATGTACTTTAAAATAGTAGGTGGGAAAACATACTGTAATAGTAGAGATCAATATTGACAAAGTAACTCCTTTCTCTCAAGAATTTGAAAATGTTCTTTGAGGAAACAAAACTCTTTATAGTTAATTTTATATAATTAATATCATCAATTCTGCAAGATGATTTTGTTAGGCTCTAAAGTGTTTCTGCTTTTGACATGTTTGCAAACACATAGCTTTCATCAACTGAAAAGAAGTCTGGTCTTTCTGTGACTCATACTGATGCTTCAATATGACTTGTCATTCATTCAACAATATTTCCTGGGCTTTGGAGATTTTGTGGAAAACATGACAAGCAGAGTCTCTACTTGATTTATATCCAGTGCAAAAGACAGATATATAATCAGCAATAGTTGATGAATTGTAACACTTTTCAGTAGTTCAGTATAGATGAAGTGCTATCTTATGCTGTACCACTCTTGTGTTTGGGAATATGTCTTAAAACTAACGGCAAATGAAGAGATAATTATGCACTAGCTTCGGTAGTACAAAAACTGTTCTGTGTAGTACCTAGACTTCAGTGTGCATATTGTCTATCAAATTTGAATTGGGATGGATTTAAAGACATTTACAAGTTAATTGAAAAGAACTCATATTTTAAAAATAGCTGACCTTAAAATTATTTGCAGCTGTTACTGTGAAGATAAATTTATATACTTGGTTTATAAAACTATCAATTTCTTTTGACTCGTGTAATTAAACATCTGAGAAATATTCAAGAATTTGGGGGAGTAAATCATGAGTCCCTTAAAATACAAATATTTTAAATGTTTGTTCCTAAAGGCACAACATGAGCTACACTTTTCATCAGAATGCCAAGTGTCTGTAGCTATTCAATTAATTATTTTCCATATTTGATGTTGAAAGTTGGATGATGAGAGAGAAAAGGGGAGTTTTCACATGTAGAAGATAAAGAGGAGCATTTTGAAAGTTTGATACCAAACTGAGCCTAATCTGTGATTGTCTCTGTAGATGAGAAGTTATTAAATCTCATGACTCATGCTGGGCAGTTTGCAGAGAATTAGGATCTAATGAGAAAATATTCAGGCTTTTGATGGAGGAAGGAGTTGTGACATTTAGAAAGCAATGAGTCTGCTTAGTTTAGACAAAGCAGGATTTAAAGACATTATATAAAGTTAGGGCTGTTAGAAAAGATGACTCATACTAATTCTTCAGCCATTCTCTAAAAACGATGGGATTATGAGTCATGGAAAATGAATTGCTGGAGTAATGATGTGAATATAACCAGAAAGTGGGTTGGACAAATTTCTATATTGTCAACAACCATTGGGTTGAGTTTTCCAGTCATCTTTGCTGTCTCTTGCTGCTTGTAAAATGGGAAAATGTGCATTTTCATGCAGGTAGCAAATGACCCAACTCCCAAATGCACAATGGGCAGAATGACCCCACATTTATGAGTTTGTACTCTGTCTCACTTATCTTCTGTGAGATAGCAACTTTGCACCCTGTCTTACTTATAGTCCATAAGATAGCAACTTCATAACCGGTCTTACTCACATTCCAAAAGATAGCAAGTTGGTTCCTAATTACCAACTTACCTCTTCCCGACGTGACTTTTCTCAGCTGCAGGAGCTGGGTTAGTCCCAGTTTGAGATGGTTTCACAGCCAGGCCTTGTGCTAAGTGCGTTTTATGGAGATTGTCTCACTATTGCTCATAATGGTCCTAGGAGATAAGTACTTCTCCATTTAAATTTTGAAGAAATGGAAGCTCTTAGGACAGGGACTTGCTCAAGTGGTATCTAGTTACTAACTGGTGAGCCAGGATTTGATTTGTTGAGTTCACATTCTCACCCACCATTCCAAGATGGGTACAATTCTCTGACGTTTCCCAAGTGTCTCATTGACTTCAGACCACCCCTGTCCTGCCTTGGGCTCCTCTACCTGGGGGCTTCTAGCTCTGACCTGTTACCTGATCTTTTTTCTTATGCTTCATCTTCCCCTTCACCATGTGTAGGCTTCAGGAAAAGTGCCCATTTCCTAGTTTCTGAATCCATTACCTTAGTCTCTTTCATTCCTTACGCTGAACTGTTTTGTCCTACTGTCGAAATTCGCTATAGATCATGCGGCATGAGGGTCACATTTTAATTTACTTTTATTTAATGAAATGAGATAATAATTGCTCATTTCCGCTCACATGTAAGCCCAAATCTCTGAAATCTAGAGCTCATGTAAAACCAAGTTGTTGGATTTTTAAAATATTTATAGAGTTTTAGAGTGTTTGAAGACAATGCATAATACTAGGAGAGGCTCACAAAAAAGGGTTAAATCAAAGTAATAAAGTTTTATATCATCTACTGCAAATTAGAATGTTAACTTGATCATACTCATTTATATAAACAGGGAAAAAAATCCATTCTGAAGATGCATGTGTCTCTGCAAACCATTTCCTAAATATGTAATTGGAATGTAAGGATTTCCTCCTCTGCTAAGATTTCCCTCTTATCGAGTCCAGGTGCCCAGTGGTAGTAACTCTTGGGGATGGATTTAGGTGTGCATGTCTAGTCTCAATTAAAACTAATTAATTAAAACTCAATTAAGACTCATTCCTGTGTTGCATACCATCATTCCCAATCAAGTCAAGATAGAAATTAATATGTGTTTTTAACTGAACAGACAAATTGAATTAATAGTTATTTTTTTAAGGATTTTTCAGAATTTCCTCTCTAACTTAATCACAATAGTTACTTTGCTGGCAATAAGTGTTCTGAAGAATTCTAAAAACTGTTTCAACTGACCACCATGTAAGATTCCTAACCAGAGAGAAAACAGGGTTATCATTTTGATTTGTGATGCTATATCACATTATTGTGATGCAATATCACTAAATCACAATTAGATAAGTTTTTAGAATCTTTCCTCTGGCAAGGTTTGAGAGGCTAATGAAATTAGGAAGAAGGTAGTTTTAAGTAAGGGAGTCACAATGTGTATGCTAGAGCCCACATTGCAGCCACTTTCTGAAATGGGGAATTGTGAGTATCCTGTTGCTTCCAACTCAATACATTTTCATAATTTCCCTGGTTGTTTGAATTAATATATGTAAATTATAAATTATATTTTTAACATAATAAATTTAAGCTAACAGAATAATCCAATTATTCATACTGCTATTGATTACTTTCAGAAAGATCAAAAGAGCTTCAAAACTTAATTATCTTTTCATTTTGGATATATGCCCTTAATTAAAGTGTGTGAAGAACTTTGATAATGAAAGACAATATATCTCATCAAATATATTAAAATAGAACCATGTGTTTCCCCAGATTGCTCTTGCTTTGCATGAAAATTCTTAATCAGTTATCACAACTAATGTTAATTAAATGTCTGTTGGAAGAATAATGCAGTCATACAGTATGTCTAAATTGTTACACGAATGTGATAGAAGTAGGGGGTGCAGTTCCGTGGCTGTCCAGGAGACATGTGGTGGGACATCTGGTTCTGCCTGTTTTCCCTTGATCAGGCGTGGGGTGGTTCTCTCTTCCATGCTGCTGCCACCTTCCTGTCCAGGTGTCTAGGACCCTATTTCACCACATGTTCAGGGCCAGTGAATGGAGAGATTGCCCTCTTAGGGGGATGCTAAGCAATGTGTTGTCCTCACTCTCATCCATTCTAGGGAGTGGACGCTGTCTGTTTGGGTTAAAGGAGAAAACCCTTAGTTCATGATCATTTAATCTCTGAGGGTTTTTTTTTTCTTTTTTCTTTTTGTGTGAGGAAGACCAGCCCTGAGCTAACATCCGTTGCTAATCCTCCTCTTTTTGCTGAGGAAGACTGGCCCTGGGCTAACATCTGTGCCCATCTTCCTCTACTTTATATGGGACGCCGCCACGGCATGGCTGACAAGCAGTGCGTCCGCAGGCGCCCGGGATCCGAACCCGCGAACTCCAGGCTGCCAAGCGCAAACTAAACCGCTGCGCCACCAGGCCGGCCCTCTGAGGGTTTTCTTTTAACTCAAACAGTCAGTGTTCAGTCCCCATGGCTTTGAGGAAAGTGCGAGACAGAAAACAAAGGTGGCAGCTTCTTGAGTGCTCGGCATAATATGGTGGAGGGACTCTGAGACAAACTTGCAAAGCAACCTTTTCCTGCCCTAGGCTAAATAAAAGAGATCACAGGCTAGTAGAGCAGATGAGAGAAGTCACCTCACATGGAGAAGAGTGAGGACAAGTGGTCTCCAGCCACCACAGGCACAAGCACCAAATCAGTGCCCACTTGCCCATCTCACTGCAGTGCAGTGGGCAGCCTGTGTGTTGCCTTGGCTTGTCCAGCAGGAATGACACTCATCTGTGCCTCAACACATTGCTTAGAATTCACCTGGCACCTTGGATTAAATATAAACATACACAAAGATCAAACCTTTCCTCTATGGCCAATTTCATAAGTTATACAGAAACTCAACTAAGCTATAATTAAATGGAATATCTTTGGTAAACTTAGGGTTTCTAAGAATCAGGGGTAGAAACTGCTAGGATTCACTTGGTGCTCTTGGGAACAGTACTATAGTGTCAGTCAAGAACTATGAAGGGCCTGAGATCTTATCTACTTGCAAGCTCACAGGTCAGCTTGCCTCAGTTTTGATGATGGCAGAAGACACGACTTCTGGGTCAGAACAAAGGACATTATTACTTACGGCACAGCAAGCAGTATGTCTGTGTTGGTGCCCCTTGCCCAGAGGGGGCAATGTGTTGGGTCAAGATTGGTGCCTACATATGTGAGAGGTTTTGTTATAGGAGAGAAACCCCGAACTTAGGGAATCCAAATTTTTCATAATGGGCAGCAAGCATGCCTGCCCTTTGTTCTGGAGGGAAATACCATCTCTAATTTCTAGGACTAATCAGTATACAAATATCCTTGAAAATATAGTCTGGGACAAAGGGCAGTCAGTGCCTCTGCTTGTAAGATGCAGAAACACGAGAGACCCAGGGAGAATTGATTCCTAACTATGTTGTGACGAAGATCTGTGTTTAATTAGAAGTTTTGCAATTCCCATCAGTTCTATACTACCAGTGGATGAGCCATTTAATGTACCATCTGTAAAATTTGGTTTCTTCATCTGTCTTCTTTCAGCTAATATATATTGAATGCTCCCCATATCCAGGCACTGTTCTAGGCATTTGGAAGAAAGCAGGAAATAAAGCAGACATAAGCAACTGCTCTCATGGAGTTTACATTTTCCTGGGTATATATTGATAATTAAAAAAATTCAAAAGTATTAGTGAGTTAAAGGTTTTAATGCTCTGGAAAAATATAAAACAAAGCAGAGAAGAGGGAAAGAGAGTCCTGGGTGGAGTGTTGGGGGAGAGTGTGTTGCTTTTTTAGAAAAGTTTTTTAGGCTTTTCTGATAAGGTGACAATTGAGCAGAAGTCTGAAAAAAGTGAAGGTATACACTACGTGGATGTTAAAGAAAAGAGATTTCTAGGCAAAGAAAACAGAAAATGTGAAACCCTGAGACAGGTCCTGATTGATGAGTTGTAGAAATAGCAAGGCCGTCGTCCGTCTGGAGCGGTGGGAGTGAGGAGAAGAGAAGTAGAAGATATGTATGTGTGTGTGTGTGTGCGTGAGTGTGCGCCCGTGGGCACGTGTGTGCGGGCGGATTATGTCGGACCTTGGGGGTTGTCGTAGGAACTTTGATATTTGCTCTGGATGAGATAGGAGAGTCATTGGAGGGCTTTGAGCTAAGAAGTGCCATGGTCTTATTTTAAAATAAGATCATAGGTTAAAAATAATCTGGTGGAGAGGTTACAAGCGAAGAAATGGGGAGATCATTTAGAAGGCTATTGTGCTAATCTAGGAGAAAGTTGGTGGTGACTTGCAGCAAGATGAAGAGTAGTGATCAAATTTTAGATGTATTTTGAAGGTAAAGTGAACAGGATTTGCTGAAGAATTAGGGATGGAGTATGAGGGAAAGAAAAGAATCAAGAATGATTCTAGGGTTTCGGACTGTGCACTTAGAAAGATGGAATTAGCATTTGTTGCAGTGTGGATGTCTACAGGAGAAACAGTTTTAGAAGGAAGGTAAGATAGTTTTGGACATGTGTTACTTTGAGATGCTTATTAAGTATCCAAGTGCAGGTGTCAAGTGGTTACTTAGATACGGGAACTTGGAGTTATAAGTATCTAGATGGTATATAAAGCTGTGAGGCTGGAGGAAACCACTAGTAATTAGATAAAAAGAGAAGTCTAATGACTGATCCCTGAGATGCTCCAAAGCTTAGGGATAGGGACACATTCAAATGAGGGAAATAGTACAGACCTGGTCTAATTAAGGTGGAGTTGCTAAGGATCCTGACAGACATTATCCGAGACAGCCTCCTGTCAGGTATGCTCTGTGGCTAAACTCCCAAGGTTTCATGGAGAATCCACAAACAACTGAAAATGGCTCTTCAGCAGCTTCTCCAAGGACATAATGACCAAGATGATCTCTTGCTATCTGCCAACTAATCAGTTTACCCCAAACTGTGCAAAAAGATCCACTGTTCTAGACTGCCTGCATTTTTTTCCAGCCTTCTCTTCCCTCTCTTGACTCTGACTACCAGAAATGTGTGAAAACTTCTGCATGCAAAATAACTATATAGCGTGTCAAATAATGATCTAGATGTCTCTGAGTTATTCCCTGACAGTCGAGAGAAGAACCACTAAAACAGTGGAGAGTGGTGTCCCAGACACCAAATAAAGAAAGAGTTTTGAGAGGGAGGGTGGGATCAACCATGGGAAGTACTGCTGAAAAGTCAAGGGAGAGGATGCCTGGGAATTGACTATTTGATTAAGCAACGTTGAGCTTGGTGGTGACCATGATGAGGTCTTTGGCGATGAGGTGAAAGCCTCAATGAAGTGAGTTTAGGAGATAATGGGGGGGTGGTGGTGGTTAGGGGGATGGAATGGGGAATTTCAGACAATAGGTACAGACAATTTCAAGAAATTTTATTGAAAAATAGACCCAAAGAAATGGAACAGTAGCTAGTGGGGTCAGTGTTAGGTATATACTTTTTTTAAGATGGGAGAATTTACAGCATGTTTGTATGTTGATGGGAATAATCCATTGGAGAAGGAAAAATCGTCTATTTCTCGATGAGAAGGTAAGAGAGAAAGGATCATTGCACACACGGGAATATTGGCCTTAGTTAAATACAAGATCGATTGTAACAGGAACAAAGGCAGAGAACATGCGCACACATGCAGGATAAGTGGGTAGAGGCAGTTGTGAGAGAGCATGGAAGTTTTCTCCTGATAGTTTCTTTTTTTCCCTGAAATAGAAATAGGAAGTGTGGTCATCAAGTGAGAGTAAGGAGCGGGGTGAAGGTGTTGAAGGTTTGAGGAAAGAACAGTTCTAAGGAAGAGGTTAGGGGAACGGGAGAGGGAATGTACTAGGAAGCATGGCTGGATTTCCAGGAAGCTCTAAGGGTTAGTGGACACATTTAACCTAAGACCAGTCAGTATGGCTGAGTATTTTTCTTTACTCATGTTTAGCTTCACAGGTACAGGGTTAGGATTAGGCAGAGCTGGATTTAACCAGAGTGGGAATTGTACTAAAAAAGCATAAAGAAGAAGGCGAGAGATTTGAGCCTGTATGCAAGGGCGTAATTATAATCATGGACCATGGATATGGAGGAAGGTGGATCATGAAGGCAGTGAGCGACAGTGAAAAGCAGAATTAATGGATTGTACACCTGTTGTCGTGAAAGTATTCGGGGGGCAGAAGAATTAGAGGGAGCAAGCTGGAGAGACAGGAGGTGGTGGTCAGAAAATGTAATGTTTGAAATTGAGATTATGTAGAGATTCATATTTGTAATGGCAAATATGCCGGTGATATGACCATGGGAGTAGGGGACTGAGATAGGGTGAAGGAGGGGTCAACTGTGGAGAGAATGGAGGTCCAGGAATTAAGAGTCTGGAATATTGGAAGAGTTATATGCATGGATTTTGACATTTCTAACAGTTATGACAGGAGTAACTAGTATGTAAAGAACTAAAATCTTCACACACTGAGGAGGAATCACCTAGGGGTCTGTCACTGATGGCAACAAGGAGGCACTGGGGTGGTCCAGGGGGTTGTAGGAGACAGCCATAGTGTTATTTGGAGAATTAAAGGTCTGGAAGCTTATAAAACATTTTGTGTGGTGCCGGGCACATAGTAAGGACTCAATAAATCATTTCCTTTTTTTTTTTTTGAGGAAGATCGGCCCTGAGCTAACATCTGTTGCCAATCTTCCTCCTTTTTTGCTTTTTTTTTCTCCCCAAAGCCCCAGTAGATAGTTGCATGTCATAGTTGTGCATCCTTCTAGTTGCTCTATGTGGGACACTGCTTCAGCATGGCTTGATGAGCGGTGCGTCTGTCTGCGCCCAGGATCCGAACCGGCGAACCCCGGGCCGCCAAAGCGGAGCGCGCAAACTTAACCACCGGGCCAGCCCCAGTAAATCATTTTTGAACTTCCAGTTTTAATTCTGACATGTAAAGAGCTTGGAAGTCATCACTCCCTTCCTTACTTTCCTTGACCCATCAGAGAACTGAGGTTGCGGAGCAAACGCCACCCTGAGATCTGGAGAGAGGCGATTTCAGACAGTCAGAGGTGAATGAATTCAGACAGGTGAATTCAGACAGTCACAGCTGAGATCTGCTCATCTGGAACAGAAGCTCCTAGAGCCATAAACTGGTAGGAAAAATGACTTTGAAGAATTGCTGGAGGTTGAGAGTGGATTAGCATGAACAGGAGAAACTTCTGGGGGCTGCAGTCTCCATGTCTTAAATGACACTTCTGGAGAAGTAATGTGCCTCCTGAGTAGACCGGGCTTGAAATTTGGACTGTGTAACCCAGTCTCCTACTCAGAATTTTTAATGTCAAGTCTCTCAGAGTATTTTTATAAAACTATAATTCTTTTTTAAAAAAATAAGTATTATCTGCTTGAAAATGTATATTTTTAATTGTAGTTTTTCTTAGCAAGCTTGTGATAAACTTATAGTTTGACTCCACTGCAGTTCAAGGATATGCTCATGCAATTGCAGTATAGTAACACATTAAGTACCACATGCAAAAAGAGTCTGGGTTAGCTGTGATGTAACAATTACCACAAATATGCTTTTAAGCTACTTTTTCAGGGGGAAGGAAAAAGGACTCAATTAGCCTAACTCAGGTAATTGAAAAGATTCATGTGCAAGAACAAAGAGTAGGGGAGGGAAGGGGAGAGACAGAAGGGAAGAGAAGAGAGGGAGGGCAGAAAGGAGGAAGGTAGAGAGGGAGGGAGAGGGAAGTCTCAAAGGAAGCTAGGAACAGCCTCTAGAGAGCAGGAATTGTAGTTTGGAAACGGGAAAGATTCAAGATTCAACCCAGATCTAAAAACATGGGCCTTCCTAAAGGCTTCGGGAGAAGGAATCAGAGATCATCACTTTTTATTTTCTTCTCATACATAGTCCTGCAATGAACGGACTGATTCTCTCCATTGTTCTAAATTTAAATTTCAGAATGAGAGAATCTCATTGGTGCAACCAGTCATCCTTGGCCACGTACGTAAAGAGCTATTTTATCAAGCTACTGCACAGCTGGTTGGTCAGCTGTGGGTTAACTGCCCTCGTGGGATCCAATCAAGGGGCAGGAGGGTAGGCCTGCGGAGCGGGGGAGGGCCCTCACAGGTGGAAGACTCAGGCACCCTGCTCAGGGAATAGCTCAGGGCCCTTTCGTGAAGCAATATCGCTTAAAAAAGATATCCTGTCGCTGTCCTGTATTGTATAATCAGACATCTGGGTGAAAAGAAAAAAGTCAGCTATTTGAGTTTACACTTATGCATTTGCTTTGTTCATAGGCGGTCAAAATGTCTACAACATTATCATGCTGGCATTCAATAACTCCCAGTTGCATTGATTTTTTTGTTGTCGTGTAGTCTGTATTTGCAGTGACATCGCATAACACAGCTAGTGCTCAGACACTCCGATGATTACGTCATGTCTACAGGTGATCCACTCTAGGGTGAAATCCCAAAGTACAATACTAGAGAATCTATGTTACTGTGCTGCCCTCTAGTGGTTTACTCTTGGGCTTACATTACTGTACTGCCATATGTAGAAAGCAACCTTCTGCACTAATTCAAAAGTTATAAGGGAAACTCTTTGCTTCTGTTCCGTTTAAAGAATGCACTGAGTAAGAGCCATAATATCACAATGTTTGTCTAGTTCTTATCATGGGAAAAGTCACAAACCAGGCCCATCGAACTCTAGTAGAAGATCCTGAATTGGATCTATGGAGACTATGGGAGCTGAGCATTTTGAACCTTACAAGCGCTTCGATGTTAGGATTACATAACGTTAGGAACGGAACAATGTTTAGAACCCTTGAATCCAACCCAGACATTTTACAGTTAAGAAAACAAGCTCCAGGACTGAAATATCTTTGTCAAGGTGCTGCAGATAATTTACAGTAAAACTGAGCCTAGAATCCAAGTTTCCTGACTCCCAGGCAGGAAATCTTCCTTTCCCACAACCCACATATTACAATTATGCTATTCAATGGGGAGAGGGCCCGAGGTCCAGACTGTTATCAAGAAAAGAGGTGTGATATCTTAAGAAGGAAAATTTATCCATTAATTGTTTGGAGGAAGGGGAGAATATATGCTCTTTCTCTTTTAGGAAAATAATACAATTTAAAAACATTATCCTCTTTATTGATTCCAGAGCATTATTTCTGGGCAGAGCAGGAGAGAGGAGGAAATAGGCTGAAAAGGGCAGAGGCAGGTGGGGGAGGGTCTGCAGGAATGCCTCTCCATGTTTCCGACCTCAGGTTGCTCTTTCTTACCAAAGCATAGGTTTTCGAGGGTGATTTGGCTGGGACATCCATTCCCTTTCTATCAGGGATCCGAATGGCTATGCTATGGACTAAATTGTGTCCCCCCAAATTCATATGTTGAAACCTTAACCCCCAACATGACTGTATTTGGAGACATGGCTATACGGAGGTAATTAAGGTTAAATGAGGTCATAAGGATGGGTCCTTAATCATATAGGACTGTGGTCTTAGAGGAAGAGGAAGAGAGGGAGATATCTCTCTCTCCACTATGTGAGGACACCACGAGAAGGCACCATCTGGAATCCTAGAAGAGGCCTCTCACCAGAACCCAAACATGCTTGCACCCTGATCTCAGATGTCCAGCCTCCAGAACAGTGAGAAAATAAACTTCTGTTGTTTAAGTCACCCAGTCTATGATATTTTGTTATGGCATCCCAGGCTGATGAAGAGAGGCTATGGGGTAGTTCTCTCCTCTGACTGCTCCATGTGTATCCTTTTTGGGTCACTCTCAGAAGTAAGGGAGGACTGCTCTGTGCAGGGTGTATGAGGAACTGAGCTCTCCCCCTGAGATCTCCAGATAAGTGATTGCTTTCACTTTGAGTTGTTTTTATCACATTCTGGAAGCAATAGAGGGGGATCATAGAAGTAGATTCTTCAATGCCCCCTTTACCAGGTATTCTATACCTGGCCCCTTACCGGATAAGCACCTACTTTATGCTAGTCACTGTGGTACACATTCACTATCATTATTTCATTTTAATGTTGCAAATTTTGGAAACTAAGGCTCAGAGAGTAACTTGCCATCTTTGTAAGTGGTGGAACGACAAATCAAATCAAGGTTTGTGTGATTCTGAAACCCAAGGTCATCCCACCTCACTCTGCTTTGGACATGTTGGTTCCTTACCAGCTGCCTCCAAGCTGCACCCTCCTTGCCTTTACCAAGCATGGTTTAGTAGTCACAACAATTAAAGACATGTGCTGTGTGGCCAGTCTTCCTAGTATGGAAGGCTCTGGATTTCACCCCTTAGGGTCTTTTCAGATGCTTTTGCCACTGTGGACCATCCCCTCCTTGTAAAACTCTTTCCTTGATTTCTGTGATATCAATTTGTATTGACTGTCTTTATTCCTATCTAACTCTTCCTTCCTTGTCCCCTCAAGGGCACTCTTTCCTCCACAAGCACTTTAGTGGATTGATGTGCCCCAGATGGTGTCTGTCTGTTGTTCTCACTCAATGCTTTTTCTTTTGCAATCTCATGTCCTGGGTATTATATTGTTTTTACTACCACCCCTATCCTTAGCACTTCCAAGTAGCTTTCTCTTTCTTTCTTTTCTGTTCTGCAGTCTCTGCTGAGCTTCACATCCACGTATCCAACTATCTGCTGGATATTTTTATCTGAATCTCTGACAGACACTTCAAAGCAAATTATATATCTGAAATTAGAAGTTTTCATTCATTGAATGTTCTTACTCAAACTTATCATTCCCTGGGGCCGCCCGGTGGCGCAGCGGTTTAGTCCGCGCTTGGCAGCCTGGGGTTCACAGGTTCGGATCCCGGGCGCCCGCCGATGCACTGCTTGTCAGCCTTGCTATGGCGGTGTCCCATATAATGTAGAGGAAGATGGGCACGGATGTTAGCCCAGGGCCAGTCTTCCTCAGCAAAAAGAGGAGGATTGGCGATGGCTGTTAGCTCAGGGCTGGTCTTCCTCACACACACACACACACACACACACACACACACACACACACCAAAAGGTAAAACTTATCATTCCCTAACCCAGAAATACCAACATCTTCCCTGGCACCCAAGCAAGAAAGCTGGGAGTCTGTCTCAATTCTTTCTTCTACCCCTTCTCCCTTATCCATCAGTCGTCAACTTCTGTCTGTTTTATCACTGAAACAATCGCAGGCTCTATCCCTTCTCTCCTTTCTACTGCCTTTACCCTAGTTCACAATCCCTTCATTGCTTGCATTAACTCTCTAACTCATCTCTTTGCTTCCATTATTGATTCACTTAAATCTTTCATACTACAGCTAGATTGAATAATGCAAATTTGCTAAAATGCAAATATGACCAGTTGCAAAGGAGAAAGTTCAGCCTCTAAAACAAGGTGCCTATTGTCCTTACAGCCTAATCACTGCCTTTCTTTCCAGTCTCATCTCCACTCACCTTTACAGCATACGTCAGATTCTGGGTTTGCTAATTTTTTTTTACAGTTCCCTGTTCACATTATTCTGTTGTCAGTTCCTTATGCTCTTTCCTCTGTCCCTAACTCATGTCTCTTCCAAATCCTCGGCCCTCATCCTCTCTCAGCAAGAATAATGCCTATAATGACTCATTTTTTTTTCAAGACACAATTGAGGTGTCATCCTCTCCAAGAAGCCTTCTTGATATCTCATTAGGCTATATGTCCTTTTTTATGCTAACATGGAATCCTAAATATTCCTCTGCCATTGGATCTACTACTTTGTAGTTACATGTCTGTCTTCCTTATTCATTCCTCAAAGGGAGTGGGGTCAGGGCTCAGCCCAAGGTTTAATGGGTCCTAATATGTGTTTGTTAAACTGAAATTTGTTTAAGGGCAAGTTGTTTTACATCCAAGTCTTCAGTTTCAATATCTGTGGGCCACTATTTATTTTTACAGATATATATATGTATAAAATATAGAAATTATAATTATTAATTATATTATATAGTTAATATAATATGTAGGTACATATGTATAATGTCTATATTTATACAGCTATACCCATTTTAAGTAACTGCTGTCTTCAAAGGTGGAGTAAAACTGTTATAAACATCTAGAGCTATACTACAGATCCATTTGAAGGAAAATTACTTTGTCAAGGTCCAACCCTCTCATGAAAATATGGATTGTAATTTTTCTTTATCCCCCATTATAAAGGGTTCCAGGGGCATTCTTCTCAGTGTTCTTTCTCCTTTTCCCTGTTTATCTGATAAGGAACTAGAGAAGGCATTAAAATAAGTAGGGTGGTACTGTAGGGGCCCAAGTGACTCCCTGCCAAGGGACTCCGACCTGGACCACTCCTGTCGTGACATCAGGAACACATGTTTTCAAACAAATGTTCTAATGTAACTACTCATATCCTGGAACTAGTTTCTACTCACTAATCCAAAAATTGTATTCTCTGGTTTATTATTTTTACTCACGATCTTTGTGTGTTCCTCTTGGCCAGGAAAAGAGTCATTGTATCCTGTAGAACTAGCGTCTGATGGGTTAGCGTTAGGAGTTTTAGAAGTTTTCTCCTTGTGGAAATGATGCTTTTAAAGTACATTGGCATTTCATGTTAAACCTGTGTCATATCTTTTTAAAACTGATAGCTGTTTATTATTCCTAGCTTTTGTGAGTTAAGTATCTATTAAGTTGCTACATCTGTGCGAGGGATTAAAACCCATTTTTTTTGGGTTTGTGAGGAAGATTAGCCCTGAGCTAACATCTGTTGTCAATCTTCCTCTTTTTGCTGAGGAAGACTGGTCCTGGGATAACATCCGTGCCCACCTTCCTCCACTTCATATGGGACACTGCCATAGCATGGCTTGACAAGTGGTGCATTGGTCCCTGCCCGGGATCCAAACCTGCGAACCCTGGGCCTCTGAAGTGGAGTGTGCAATTTTAACCACTACACCACCATAAAACCCATCTTTTAAGTGTCTACTCCTAAAGTGTGCTTGTGGGTCAGTCAAACAGATTTAGGGGAAAGAAAAAAAATACGTGAATGTAGATACTAATATAAATATATGTTTATATAGTATATTTTAAATATTCTATAACAATATTATAAATATTAATATTAAATACATAAATATATTAGTGAATTCATATTTCTTCATTTGTTCTGGACACACTTCTTGGCAGTGAATGGTCAGGCTTTTGCTATTAGACTTACTTAACTAGTCAGATGAATTATTCTGGCTGCAGTCATGTATTGGTAAATGGCCTCCAAATGACTTTTGTAAGAATAAAAAGAAAGACCTTTCCAATACTAGAACACATACATTTAAATGAAATTATTGTTTAGCAATATTTCTATTAAATAATAACAGGGCGTAGTTTCAGCAGTGGTGAGTTTATTTCTGTTCCGTGGGCCTACCTAGTTGTCAGGCATCCGTATGCCGTTAAGACAGTGGTTCCGAATCTTGGATGGATATTAGCATCATCTGGGGAGCATTAAAAATACTGAAACTCTTCTCCTAGAGATTCTAACTCAATTATTTGGATGGGGGCTTGGCTATTAGTATTTTTAAAAACTCCCGAGTGCATTCTAATGTGCAGTCAAAGTTGAAAATAAAAGGCTGAGCATGATTAACAAGCAGTTGAAGGTCAGATGGGAACCTCTGCATCTGCCCTGTCTCTCTGCCCTCCTCCCTGGCCAAGATAGTAAATCAAAAGCATATCACATCCAGGGAATAACAGACATTAGTGCCACTCTTAAAGATCTAAAGCCAGGCTGCCCCAAAGAATTTTCTGCAAAGATGGAAACGTTCTATATCTACCCAGTCCAATAGGGTACCCACCAGCCCCATGGCTATTGAGCACTTGGCATGTGGCTAGTGCAACTGAGAAAATGAATTTTAACTTCTTTGTAGTTAAAGCTTAAATTTAAATAGCCACACGTGCTTGGTAGGTGGCTACTGTCCTGGCCAGTACAGAGCTAAAGGATGCAGAAATGGTGACCTCTGTCATATTTCCATTTAATCTCCACCAGAAAATGGCTCCTGACATCTTTAGTCAGAAGTAATCTTGTTCCTGTCTGTGTTTCCTGTTGCTGCTGTAGCAAATCACACAAACTTTGTGGCTTAAAAGAACACACATTTATGATTTTAAGTTCTGGAGGTCAGAAGTCCAAACTGGGTCTTGCAAGGCTAAAATCAGGTGTTGGCAGGGCTGTGTTCCTTCTGCAGCTTCTAGGAGTGACTCTGTTTTCTTGTCTTTTCCATCTGCTGGAGGTTACCTGCGTTCCTTGGCTAGTGGCCCCTTTCTCCTTCTTCAAAGCCAGCAGTGGAGCATTTTCAAATCTCCCTCTGGGGCTGTGACCTTCCTGCCTCCCTCTTTCACTTATAATGCCCCTTTTGATTACATTGGGCCCACCTGGATAATCAGATAACCCCCTCATCTCAAAACCCTTAATTTAATCACATATTCAAAGTGCCTTTTGTCATGTAAGATAACATATTCACAGGTTCCAGGATTAGGACATGGGCATCTATGGGGAGCCATTATTCAACCTCCCCCACTATTCTGCCTTGTCTTATAGCTTCACATGTGCCTTTCTATCCACCTCCTTGAGAGCAGGAAGTGCATCTTAATGATTTTAATCCCTAGGTTAAAGCTGTGACTTTCACACTCTAGGTGCTGAAAATATATTTATTGGGATGAGTTGATTAAAGTAAATAAAAGAAGAGAGTATTTGATAGATGCTGACTGAGTAAATGAAGCATCAAGTTGGGCCCTGATGCAACAAATTAATTTTGAGCCTCTTCATGGACTGAAATATTCATCAATCAGTCGATCCATCAAACCATAGAACAGATTTTGGAGCAGTATTTATCAAACACCAATCAAATAAAGACTGAGTAATTGTACCCTGGTCTGTTCATTTTGGCTAAATATGTGTCTTGGGCTAATGCAAGCAATGAAGGCCGAATTCTGTTCAAATGATTCTCCAGGAATTAAGTCAGGAACAAAAAAGGGGAGAATGACAATGAATGGCTTATGCCTCATGAAAGCATTCCACCACATCACCAGAACATTTTAAGATTAATACATTATTTGATGAAGGAAGTTAGTGTATGAAAATGTATATGATTACTTTATTAACCATTTATAGCTGATGAGTGAACAATTTACTTGTGGGTTTTTTTTTAAGGACATTCTGGGATAGAAAATGTCCAGTTTAATTATTTATAAGTTAAGCATTTAATGACTTATTCTATAAAATTTAAAGATATGCAAAAGTAGAAAGGATCATATAACAACCCCCATGCACCCACCATCCAGTTTAAACAACTAGTCTCCCGTGGCCTAGGTTGTTTTAATCTATACTCCGCTCCCTACCTCCACCCCAACTCTTGATTATTTTCAAGCAAATCCCAGAATCATATCATTTTATCTATAAATTTTATCATTTATAAACACATTTGGGCAGATTTGTCAATGAATTTCCTCATATTCATGTTGGCTTCCTGCATGTTTTGGCTGCTCCATAATCTTTCTGGCATTTACTGTCTTTTCTTTACCTTATGTGGAATTTTGTCCTGAAGGACAAAACATAACTAAATATAGAAAATGCTAAGCTGGCCAGCCTTATTTAATTTTCCTATTACTTCAATTCATGTTTTAGAAAGTAGCTTACAAAGTGGAAATACATAAGATTGCAAGTAGAGTTAAAACAATATTTGCATTTTTACTCAGGGAGAGAAAGGAGAACTCTGAACCACAGGGGAAATATGAGTAAAAACCCAAGCTCTACTCCCTTTTGTTTAAGGAACTTATTAAATAATGTTAAGGTAAGATGTATATAACCCAGTTTGAGAAAGAGCAGAGAGAACTTCCAGGACTAGGGGACATTCTGAGGGAAAATTTCTCGTAGGAATAATTAGGTGAAGCCAAAACTAGAACTGAGAAATAAGATATTGTTGACGATGAAAGTCTAGTCAGAAAATATGAAGCCATATGAAATACGGTTTCATAAAATATGAAATGTTCCTTTTGGGCACTAAAATACTACCTTTTCATGTATGTCTATGTACAGTGATTATAAACGACCTTCCTCAATATATTAAATATATCAACAAAAGTGCACATTATCAGGGTTGGCTGGGCTGGAGGAGGATGATGATTTTATTATTTTAAAATCATACATCATCAGGGGCCGCCCGGTGGCATAGTGGTTTCGTCGGCGCTTGGCAGCCCGGGGTTCGCGGGTTCGGATCCCGGGCGCCCGCCGACGCACTGCCTGTCAGCCATGCCGTGGCGGCGTCCCATATAAAGTGGAGGAAGATGGGCACGATGTTAGCCCAGGGCCAGTCTTCCTCAGCAAAAAAAGAGGAGGATTAGCAACGGATGTTAGCTCAGGGCCGGTCTTCCTCACACACACACACAAAAATCATACATCATTTACAGGTGCCTTTGTCTTTTTGCCATTGCTTTCTGTTTGTCTTCTTTTCTTTTACTACCAACAACCAGAGCTAATTTATCCATTCAATGGGGCTAAGTCACAGTACTGTATTCATAAGGATACAAATTAAATATTTAGAGGAACAAGTAAAATAAATTTCTAACTTTCCAAATCCAAATCTAGCATTCTAAAATTCATCAAGCTGAAATTCCCTGTATGCCACTGTTCCAAAGCAGAAAAGTTTCTATGTAACTGTTTTCTTCCAAAGATTTTTGGATTAACAGAATATATGAAATGATCTAATTCAGCTCCATGTTTCGGCCCTGAGGTCTCTGGATTAAATGAGTTGCTAAAGGTCACACAGTTAACAAGTGCCAATTCAGAGATAAGAAATCAACTCTCAGATATTACAAAAGATGAGGTTTTTATCTCAAGTGACAAATGAAGAAAATTGTTTGATTGTGTTAACAATGATAGTATAGAAATCTGAACTTTAATAATATGACTTTGAATACAAGTTGTTTCAAGATGTTATGTGACTTTTAAGGTCCCTTCAAGCTCTAGGATGATGAATTTATAAGAGGTCCTGGTTTGCACTTTTTAAAATTGAATACTCTTTTTTTGCATAAAGTAATGTAATAAAATGATGTCAGATATTTCCAAGAGATCAAAAAGAAAGAGAGGAAAGAAGAGAGGGTTAGGAGTCTGCTTCTGATCTCCATTGTTAATACGAATGAAGGTGATGGTATGTTTCTAGTTGCGTTGAACAAGAGTTCTAATATCAGCAATCTCCCCACACCCTCAGCTTTTTCTCTGAAGACTTTCTCCACCTGCTTACCTTAATTAAAACTTGGTTCTACCTCAAATATACCACCCAACCCTCAACCCCCTAGACTCAGGGGTGAGGGAGGGGTGGTGTCCTTCTACTCCCCATTACTATTTTCAGATCATTTCTCCTCCATCTTCAGACCATATGCCCAGCTTCCAATTGCACATGTCGGTTTTCTACAGGCACAACAAACTCAGCTGCTCCCGCCTCTCCCCCTCCATCATTCCACTGTCAAATCTCCTTCATGTCCTATGCCTACTATCTCAGAGAAAGGTGCCCCAAGTTTGCAGCTGCCCAAGACCTGGGAACCACACTTGGCCTCTCCCTACCTCACCCCATTCAAAGTCAAATTCTGTTGATTCTACCAGATAAATAAATCTCCAATCTGTTAGCTGCTCTCCAAACTTGTTGACTTACCTTAGTTCTAGTCACCATAGTCTCTTTCATGAACTGTGGCTACAACCTTCCTCACCATTAGACTTGGAAGACACCTTCCAATCTATTTATCTGGTTGGTGACAACCATGTGCAAAGTATTTTTTCCTTCAGCATCCATATGGCTTTCATAATAGCAACTGAACCACAGGAAAACCGAAAAATTTGCTTACACTAACACAGCTCTTGAGTGTTAGAGTCAGATATTCACACTTCTTACTAGGGTTCTGCTGACTTCCAGGTGGCCCTTCTGCAGATCTGGAAATATGTGCATCCCTGAAGAATAAAAAGTGCAGAACTGAGTTCTAACCACAGAATAAAATGATAGAAGACTCTCAACTTTTAAACTCTAACTGTAATATAATGTTCAGCTGTTCAAAGGACAAATTCTGAGTCATTATAATGACATTTAGATACCATTAGTCTACAGTGTTGTGACCTTTCGAGAACCATAAATTCAATGTGTCTAACTTGTTTCTACTTTCCAATATGTCATTTTATTATCATTATAAATCATGATTGCTTTTTAAGGACTTTAATTTTCAGATTGCCATAAATGAAAAATGAAGTTATTCTTTGCTCAGAGTTTTAACAATCAGTTGCCCATGTAGTCAAATAAAAAGAAATTCCAATCAACGAAAGAGCATAGTAAATATCTTAACTATTCTTGACTACTCTTTTCCTAGCTTGGAATTATTTCACAATATGACAGAACATTAAGCAAAGCAAAAATATATATGTTGGCCCACATACAGGGACCTGCCCATCTTTGTAAGGCCAGATGGCTACTGATCAAATTTTAAGGTCAATGAAAAGTAATCTCAAGTTTCACCTGATAAGCTGAAGAGAATGAACCAAACAATTAAATAAGTAGAAAGAAATTCTCAGATATGCAGGCTTTGGGGGGAATTTACTGAGGGGATGTTGAGGGGCAGAGAATGACAGAAACCAGTTTTCAATTGTCCAAAGTTTTATTCATTCTGCATAATTCAAATTCATTGTAACTTTATCTGTATTCAGTAATTTTTCTTTCAAAGTGTGTTGTTATTTTGGCCTGTTTTTAATGCCCCTCTCTCTTTAAAAATTAGAAAGTATCTGGAGTCCATATTGGATCTTTATGGAAGATCAACAATTTAATATGGCAGTGGGTTATATTATAAAGCTACAGCGAGAGTTCTGCTGACTGAAAATTCACGAAGTGAGCACACAGTTGAAGGGGCCTCAGATGTCTCATGGATGGTAACAGCCTAGGTTGAGCCTCCCTCAGATTTCTAGAGACATCAATGACCAAGAGCCTAAGGATATTAAATCATTTTGGGAACCCATCCTCACTTTGATAAAATATGCCATATTTTCATTCCTGTAATCTGTTTCATATCTTTAGTGCCCGAGGTAAAGCATTTCTCAAACATTCTATGGACACTTATGAATACTTTTCTAAGGACAAAATGTAAAAGTAGCTTCTTGTTCTGGAGAAACTCTTCTTGGTGGTTAGTATTATGGGAATTTTGCATGAAGTTTTCCAATCTGGCCGTCCATGTGTTGGAGTATTCCTTCCCAAATGTTGGTTTACCATAATACAGACACGGTCTAAATATTGTCTCAAGGAGAAGTTTGGCATAATATACAGTTTATCTGTCAACAGTCCAGAGCCAATGAAACAAATTACAAAATTGCCTTTGGATATTTATTACACATGGCACCTATGTGTGTATCAAGAGAAAATTAGAGGGAACATAATAATAGTTTTGAAATATCATTATGTGTGGTGAGGTAATTGGAGACACAGCTAAGTGCCATGGACAAAATTTTAAAATCATTAGTATACACAATAGTTTAAAGAAGTGATTTTGAATTGGAGGATTGGAGGGTTATTTTGTTTAAATATAGTTTTCATTGAAGACTGGAAAATGCCGTTGCTACTTAACTACACCCATTGGAAGTTATTTGGATTGAACAATTCTTATCTTCATTTAAAAGTATGATGTGGGGCCGGCACAGTGGTGCAGCGGTTTAGTTCGCACTTGGCAGCCCGGGTTCGCAGGTTCGGATCCCGGGCGCCTGCCAATGCACCGCTTGTCAGCCATGCTGTGGCGGCATCCCATATAAAGTAGGGGAAGATGGGCATAGATGTTAGCCTGGGGCCAGTCTTCCTCAGCAAAAAGAGGAGGATTGGCAATGGATGTTAGCTCAGGGCTGGTCTTCCTGACAAAAAAATAAAAAAAAAAATAAATAAAAATATGATGTATGTTGGATATACTGTTGCTTTAAAAGTTTGGGGTTAGACAAGAAAAGATGACATATTACTCGCCATGTTTCAAGACAGATTTTATTTAGTTTCATGCTGAAACATACTAATATTTATATTAAAATAAATCAGGATCTCAGCAAACTAGGAATAGAAGGAAACTTCTATCTGATTAAGAATATCTACAAAAAATGTATAGCTAACACGACACTTAATGGTGAGAAACTAGATGCTTGGCCACTAAGATCAGGAACAGGCAAGGACGCCTCTCTCACTACTCCTGTTCAACATTGTCCTGTAAGTCCCAGCTAATTCAATAAGACAAGGAAAGGAAAGCAAAGGTACACCAATTAGGAAAGAAGAAAAAAAACTGTTTTTGTTCACAAATGACATGATAATCTACATAGAAAGTCCCAAAGAATCAACAAAAAAATTCCTGGAACTAATAAGCAATTATAGCAAGTTTGCAGGATAGATACAAAGTTAATATACAAAAGGTAATTGCTTTCCTGTGTACCAGCATGAACAATTGGAATTTGAAATTGAAAACACAATTTATATTACACTAAAAAAAGGAAAGAAAAATTGGTATAAATCTAACAAAATATGTCCAAGCTCTATATGAGGAGAACTGTAAAACTGATAAATGAAACCAAAGAAGATTTAAACAAATGGAGAGATAGTCCATGCACATGGATAGGAAGACTCAATATTGTTAAGATGTCTGTTCTTACCAAGTTGATCTATAGATTCAACACAAGCCCAACAAAAATCCCAGCAAGTTATTTTGTAGATATTGACAAACGGATTTGAAAGTTTATATGAAAAGGCCAAAGGCCTGGAATAGCCAATAAAATATTGAAGGAGAAAAACAAAGTCGGAGTTCTGACACAATCAAACTTTAAGACTTACTATAAGGCTATGGTAATCAAGACAGTGGGGTATTGGTGAAAAATAGACAAATAGGTAAATGAAATAGAATAGGGAGCCCAAAATTGACCCATACAAATATAGTCAACTGATTTTTGAAAAAATAGCAAAGAAAATTTAATGGAGAAAAAAATAGTCTTTTCAACAAATGGTTCTGGAACAACTGGACTTCCACATGCAAAAAAAAAAAAAAAAAGATTCTAGACACAGACTTTCACAAAAACGAACTCAAAATGGATCATAGACTTACATGTAAAATGCAAAACTATAAAACTCCCAGAAGACAACGTAGGAGAAAATCTAGGCAACCATGGTTTTGGCAACGACTTTTTAGATAGTATACCAAAGTATGATCCATGAAGGAAAAAACTGAGAAGTTTGAACTTGATTAAAATTAAAGATTTCTGCTCAGCAAAAGACACTTTCAAGAGAATGAAAAGATAAGCCACTGACTAGGAGAAAATTTTGCAAAACACATATCTGATAAAGGCCTGGTATCCAAAATACACAAAGAACTCTTGAAACTCAACAATAAGAAAACAAACAATCCAATTAAAAAATGAGCAATAGATGTGAACAGACACCTCACCAAGAAGATAAACAAATGAAGAAATGCTCAACATCATTTGTCATTTAGGCAACTGTAAATTAAAATAACAATGAGATACCACAGTACACCTATCAGAATGGCCAAAATCCAAAATACTGACAATACCAAATGTTGGTGAGGAGCAACAGGAACTCAAATTCATTTGTGGTGGGGATGCAAAATGGCCCTGCAACTTTGACAGTTTGGTAGTTTCTCACAAAATTAAACAGACTCTTGCCATGTGATCCAGCTATCATGCTTCTTGATATTTACCCAAAAGAGATTAAAATTCATGTCTACAAAAAAACCTGCACATGGATATTTATAGCAGCTTTGTTCATAATTGCCAAAACTTGGAAGCCACCAAGATGTCCTTCAGTAGGTGAGTAGATAAATAAACTGTGGTACATCCAGGCAATAGAATATTATTCAGTGATAAAAAGAAATGCACTATCAAGCCACAAAAAGACATAGAGAGACCTTAAATGCATATTGCTAAGTGAAAGAGGCCAATCTGAAAAGACAACATACTGCATGATCCAACTACATGACATTCTGGAAAAGAAAAAACTATGGAGACAGAAAAAGGATCAGAAATTTCTAGGAGTTCAAGGGGAGGGAGGGAAGGATGAATAGGTGGAGTATAGAGGACTTTTAGGGCAGTGAAACTCATCTGTATGATACTGTACTGGTGGATACGTGTCATTCATTAAACATTCATCAAAACTCATAGAATGTACAACAGAAAGACTAAACCTCAATGTTAACTATGGACTCCAATTGGTAATAATGTATTAATAATGCATCAGTTGTAACAAATGTAGCACACTAATGCAAGATGTTAATAATAAAGGAAACTGTGTATGTGTGTGTGTGTGTGGAGGAGAGGGGGTAGATGAAACTCTCTGTACTTCCTGCTCAATTTTCCGTAAACCTAAAACCTAAAATTGTAAACATAAAAAGCAAGCATGTAAAATTACTTTTCATTTGAAAATGCATTATATAATTTCTGAACATTGTGTATTTAAAAAAAAAACAATTTACCGAGGTACAATTGATATAGAAAGAACTGCACATGTTTAATGTGTACAATTTGATGAGTCCAGACATATGCAAACACCATGATTCCATCACCACGGTCAAGGTCATAGACATATCCAACACCTCCCAGAGTTTCCTTGTGTCCTCCCTGCTTTTTTTTTGTGGTCAGAACACTTAACATGAGATCTATCCTGTTAACAAATTTTGAAGTGCACAATACTATATTGTCATAGGCACTACGTTGCACAGCAGATCTCTAGCACTTACTCATCTAGCATAACTGAAACTTTATACCCACTGAACAACTCCCCATTTAACATCCAAAATATATAAGGAACTACTACATCTCCATAGCAAAAAAAACCAAATAACCTGAAAAGGCGACCTCCAGAACGGGAGAAAATGTTTGCAAACCATCATCTGATATGCCTTGTTTCTTGATTCTATAGAAGTTTGTGCTGGATGGAATTTATTGATTGATTGATTTTTAATTTTGACTGAAAGAACAAAAAAGTTAAGTCCTCACACTGCGATAAACTCACAAAGGTAGCAGAGACTTGCTACTTAACCTTGCCTTCCTGTAGGATTCAATATCAAAATATAATTGTAATGATGTCCTTATTTAGTTTAGTAAAGTGAAGATAGGAGTTTGGAATGATTATGACTGGTAGAGTGACAAAACAATTTGGGTCTGGTTCTGGTTCAACTAAATTGCCACTTCAAGTTGATTTTCTGGTTTTATTTTAATTGAGTTTGACTCACCACATGCAGTTTTCACCATATGCACTTTATAATGAACCAGGATAAATTCCAAAAGGAGCCAGCCAGTGCATCTGAGCTGTTACAGTCCAAGTTTGGTTGAAACTTAACACAATAGAAACCTTTCCCTGTTTCATAAAATTTTCTCATGCCTGAATGCATTTTGTATAATTAGCCAACTGTTTGGAAATTGTCATGTAACTTTTCATTTATTTTAATGAAATTTAAAAACCCAAATAATCAGCTTTAATGTGTCTTCTCCCTCTTCTTAAATTTTTCTTAATGATTCTTGGATTTCTCTGATAATTTTCCTTTTTAAATCAACAGCAGGATTTCTATAATATGTTTGTTAGCAATTGCCTAAGCAAAAAGCTTAGGCAGCCCTAATATGCAAACATATTAGGGCTGCCTCAGGGAGTGAGAATTTCAGAAGAGTTTTTATCTATAATCATGCTTTATTTCAATAATTATCAAAAATTAATAATAAATTTATAAGATGGTTTAACACTGGGATTGTTTTCCTTTTAATGTATGACACATGTCCTTCTAGTTTTTACATAGTAAATGTATGATTATTGTGAGTTACACTTTTTTTGTCCTCTAAAGAATGTCATATATTTTTATCAGCATATTGACCCATCAGCTTACTCATCCACACTCAAATAAAAGAATCCCTAAATGTCATATGTCATGCATAATTTTAAAGAACTTGAAAATCTCAGAATCCATGACTGATAAAACTTACAAGGAAAATCATCCTATATGCAAGCAAAACAATCTTATAAAACCAAATTGTTTGGCCAGTCTGTGACACAAATGCAAACCTTTGAATCAAAATCACTTTTTGAATCAAAAATACACTTTTTACGTTAATTAAATTTTTTCCTTCATGTAGAGTTGAAAGAGGATTTATAACATCTTTGGAATTAAAAACAGATCATGTACACAGACATGGAACTGTGATCCTCTTAGTGTGTCTTTAAACTAGAAAGAATCTCCCCAGATGTGAAAAAAGGTCATTTTGTTTTCATTTACGCTTTCATACGAGTTGTGTTCTCATTATAAAAGCATACCGTGAACTTCCATTCATATAAAATTGAATACGTATGCGCATATAGTTTATACTAACCCACGTGTGAATATACTCCATTTTAAATGAATTTTTAATGCATTTATTAAAGGGATTGGCAGTTTTCAGCAACAATTATACTTAAGCTTTGAATAAATTCAAAATGCTAGACTTGACAATTCAAGTCCAAGTTTAAGAGTTAGGGACATCCACTGGGTGGCAGAAGCGTACCAGGAACGTTCACGAATAGACCCCTGCCCTGGGGAATGTGCTGGCTGTGCCAAGGTGATGCTACCAAGGGGAACACGCTGATGCTCCAAAGGAGGACATTTGCTGACGAGTTCTTTTCCTGAGCTGTGTCCATGAGTCGGCCCTGAGCCACCATGCTCTCCCACCTGGTGTCCCTCGTGGCAAACAAGGCACATCTGCCAGATGCCGGGCAGAGTGAGACCCTCCACTCTGCTCCCAGGGCTTTCTCTGAGAGAAGATGAGGCGCCCGTGTGGGAAAGCAATACCGAGTTCTTGGACTTACGAGTCCCCTGGTGAGTTCAAGGACCCAAAGTCTCCTGAGGCATTCCCGTTTGTTGATATTGTCTGCACAACTGAAGTTTTTAAATTACTCAGCCATTTAAGGAAGGACTAAGAAACAAAAGGATGACAATTTGCTTTCATTTGTAATATTTTGAAATAAAAAGGGGGAAAGCAGACAAGGAAATATTTAGCTTTTAAGAGAGTACAGAGACTGAATTCTTTTCTTTCTGTCATTGAAAATACTCTTTACATGTAAGACAATAAACCACAGTAAAGTAGTGGTTTGTATCCTTGGCATTAGGGAGCGAATTGTGATTATTTTAAAGTTAAAGTAGGGGTTGCTGCCAAGCTACTGACTAACTTGAGGTAACTTGTTTAGAAGTCAGGAGAGATACAAGAAATGACAGCCCCTACAGCAGGACTTCTCACACTATAGTGTGCATGGGAATCCCCTGGGGATCTTTCTGAAATGCAGATTCTGGATCAGTAGATGTGCCTGTCGTTAAGTTATTGTCTCTCAACTCTAAACCCACTCTGCTAACTGGCTTTGTGTGGCTGGGGCTGGACTGCAAACCTCGTCTGGGCTGTGCCAGTTCTATGCTAGCCTTTTCCAATAGGGGGCGCCAAAGGGAGACTGCAAAGCCAGATGAGGGAGAAGGGACCGGGCTGCTTGCCGCTCCTGTGGGCATCGCCCCAGCGATGCTTCTTCAATCCAGTAGAAGCAGTTGTTTCCTTCCAGTTTGCATTTTCCCCATCACTCTCAGAAAGAACTCCATGATGCTCTTCAGAGACCTCAGCACTGGCCAAGCAACTCCCCTGTCCGGAGTTCCAACCTCTTTCCTTTATTCCTCTAACTCTGCAAGTGGTGGCTACATTCTGCAGCTGCTATCTCCCTAATCTATTACACTTTTATTGTTACTCTTTCAATCACCTAGTTAATAACTTCATACCTAGTTAACAATTCTTTTTTTGTGGGGAAGACCAGCCCTGAGCTAACATCTGTTGCCAATCCTCCCCTTTTTGCTGAGGAAGACTGGCCCTGGGCTAACATCCGTGCTCATCTTCCTCCACTTTATATGAGACGCCGCCACGGCATGGCTGACAGGCAGTTCGGCGGCGGGCGCCCAGGATCCGAACCCGCGAACCCCGGGCTGCCAAGCGCGAACGAAACCGCTGCGCCACCGGGCGGCCCCTAGTTAACAATTCTTTATATGAAATTCTCGCTGTTCAAATAATTGGTATGGTTTGTGTCTCCTGCCTGGACTCTGACTGATGCACTAAATCTGGGGGGTTGGGGGGCCCGAGATTCTGAATTTCTGACAAGCTTCAAAGTGATGTCCAGCCGCTGGTCCATGGACCACATTTCGGTAGCAATCAGCTAGAGAAGTGATTCTCAAAATTTGGCTGCCCATTTGAATCACCTGGGAGCTTTAGGAAAATACGTGTAACTAGATGCCACCCCAGGTGAATTTGATTTAGTTGGTTTGCGGTGTGGCTTAAGCACTGGGTTTTTAAAAGTCTTCCTAAGTGGTTCTAATATGCAGCCAGAGTTGAGGACCTCTGTTCTAGAGCAGTGGCTCTTAACTGGGGGCAATTGTGCACCCCCTCTCCCTGGGGGGACATTTGGAAATGTCTGGAGACATTTTTGATTCTCATAGTGGGGGTGGGGGTGTGAGGGTGGGTGCTGCTGGCATCCAGTGGGGAGAGGCCAGGGATGCTACTAAGCATTTTATAAAGCACAGACAGTCCCCCACAACACAGGATCACTTCACCCAAAATATCAATAGCGCCAGGGTTGAGAAGCCCTGATCTAGAACATGTGGTAAGGTCAACCCAGTTCATCTCTTTATCTGTTTGCTGATTCACTTATTCATTCAAATATGTATATTAAACATCTACTAAGGGCTTTTCTAGATGTTGGAGGCTACAAAAAGATTTGAAAGCCAAGTATTATCAGACAACCTTAGGAGAGAGAAGATAGTTCCATAATGTGCTTGTTGGGTGAAGATGCATGTTTTGTTTCTTTGTCACTTATTTTAAGTCCCGGAAGTTAACTGCAGTGCAAGGCTCGGTAGTATTCTCTGAGAGCCCTACAGATGTTATGGACTTTGTCTCATTGTGTATTCTTGGCAGGAATGTTCGTGTCACTATCAAGAATGACAGTCCAAAAGTGGAGAGAAAGCTGGTCTGGTTCTCTGGGCCTCCTTTTAGCTGCTGGCGTGGTACATGCATGCCCTCAAAGACGAGGGATTGGTGAACTTCAGGAAGAATGAGAGAGTACACACTAATGAGTAATAATTTCCATTTGCTGGGCCTGTACTATGTGCCAGGCATTTTGTTAGACCCTTTACATACATCATTTTTAATCCTTTGAGGGAAAATTTGTTCACTTCATGATAAAGTTAGTGGGATCAAGACTCAGAGTATAAATAACATGCCAATTTTACATAGCTTACAAAAGTCAGAGTTTGTCACTTCAGAAAGTGATATCTCTAGATATATTCCATTGAGAACACTAAGGATTTTCATCCCAACAATGATTTTGTGTAACTGGCAATGATGCAGGCACTGTGATATAAATGTCAGAGCTATAAAGTTATTGCTAATGAGTCCTGATAATGCTCTTTCAGACTGTATGTGTCATTCCCTCAGCACTGTTAGCGCAGGGTTCTGTTTCTGAACTCCCCAGGGTTTGGGAGCTGTGGGTGGTGGCTGATCTTGAAGGAACTAACCAGTTCTCAGATAGCTTTCCCCCGGGCTTACTCAGCTCTTGGCTTGCACGTTACACTGAACTCAAAAACAAAGACTGAGCGACTCTGGTGAGCATCTGCTTCCTCAGCTGTTCTCTTGGCTCTTTCACCGGCTCTTGTGTTCTACTGGCCCTTGGCAAGTGAGCGCAGTGTGCAAACAGGCAGTGTGTCTTCAAAGGCAGCAAACACTAAGACATTTTAAAATTCATCCATCTCTTGAGCATGGTTGCAGCCACCATTTTGATGATTTCACTAAAATAGTAACTAATTTTCTCCTTTACTGCTATTTAAAGTCTACCAGAGCAATCCTTACCTACACCCCCTCTGGTAGTGTATTCCAAACCAGAAGGGCTGTGAAACCCCTTAGTGAGCCATGCAGTCAAATGGCCAGGATTTCCTTTTTTTTTTTTAATGAAATAAACTGGAATAGAATGAAAAACATCAGAGGGCATTCCATGCGATAAGTGTTATTTCATGTGACTTTTGCTTCATGAGTATGTTTGTATACGGGGCTTGTGTTAGTTTCCTATTGCTGCTGGAACACACTGCCAAAAATTTCATGGCTTAAAACAGCACTAACATATTACATTTTAGTTCTGTAGGTTAGAACTCCAGCATGGGTCTCACTGGGCTAAAATCAAGATTCTGTCAGCTGTGTTCCTTCTGGAGCATCTAGAGAAGAATCTATATCCTTGCCTTTTCTGGCTTCAGGAGGCTGCACACTTTCCTTGGCTCATGGCCCCTTCCTCCATCTGCAGAGCACAATGGTGGGTCACGTCCTTCTCACACACATCACTCTGACCTCTCTTCTGCCTCCCTCTTCTACTGTTAAGGACCCTGTGATCATATTGGGCCCACGGATAATCCAGGATAGTCTCCCTGTCTCAAAGTCAGCTGATTAGAACCTATTTCCCCTTTGGCATTTAGCAGCAAGGTTCTGAATATTAGCATGTAGACATTTTGGAGGGCTATTATTCTTCCCACCGCAGGGCCACGATGTAAAAGAGTTTGAAAAATACAAACTTATGATAAAATATTCTGCTTCAAATATATCAAGTGGCTTTGAAGTGCTTATAGATCAGGTTCAACTTCATGTCCCCCGTGTCTTTGAGACTCAATCTGAGGATTGGTTTTGGTTTCTCTTAACATGGAAATCCATTCACAGGCCTGAATGTCAGCAGCAATCCTGCCACTTTCTATTTATTCTCTCCATAAGACCAGTTCATATGATACTGTAACATGGAACACTAAAGTCAAATCAGCATTGATTTTAAACAAAATAAAAGGAAGAAGAAAACAAAGTAAGGCTACTCTTTTCAGGAAAGAAAATCCAAACTCTCTGCTCCTGAGATAGTTCTATCTGTCTGCGAACATTCTTTTCATATCTAGTCTTATTTTACAGAGAATGTTATGAGATTATGAACCCTTCTCGTACTTGCATATGACTTTACAAAGTGCACGTGCTCAAGGATCATCAGCTTTGAGCATCCCTATAACTTTATGAGATAAGTAGGGGTTATTATTCACAGTTTTCAGTTGGGAAAGACATGACATTAAGTTATTTAAATAAGGTCAGATGGCTAGTAAATTTAGCAATATAGAAAGCTGTGTAAACATTGTAAGTTAACTTGTATTTCTTGAGTACTGAATATGGGCTTGGTCCAGTGCCAAGAGCCATGGGACTACACAGGTAGATGACATGGTACCAGCCTCATGGACTTAGGATCTTGTTTGGGAGGTAAGATGTGAGTGTGTGTACGTGTGCATACGCGTATGTACGTGTACAGTCATGTGTAGCTTAATAATGGGGATACTTTCTGGGAAATGCATACTGGGCAATTTTGTTGTGGTGCAAACAACACAGAGTGTACTTACACACACCTAGATGTAGATGGTATAGCCTACTACACACTTAGGCTCTATGATACATATCTTATGGGACCACTGTTGTATAAGTGGTCTGTCGATCAAAATGTCGTTATGTGGTGCGTGACTGTACATGGGCGTGTGCAGGTGTGTGAGTATGTATGTGTGTGCGTGGATGAATGTGTGCGTGTGTGCCTTTGCAAGTGTGTGTGTGTGTGTGTGTACAAGGTGTGTGCAGGTATGTGTATGTGTGCTCTGTGCGTATGTATGTGTGCATGTGTTAATGTGTGCACATGTGTTTGTGTGTGCACGTGCTAGTGTGCACGCGTGTGTAGGTGTAACCGAACATCAGTGGTACCAGACTGCTCAAGCGCACGCAGGTTTGAATCAAACTGACCTCTCCTCGATTCATCTTTTATGAACATCCTTTTCTCTAACTTGTATTGAACATGCCCTGTTTAAACTTGGCGTAAAATCATACACGACCTAGTTAGTAGCCTCACACTAGGATGATTTCTGATTGGCCAGTTAATTAAGACTTATCAAGGCAGACTTTAAGTCCTCTGCTGTTTTCGACTTGCCTGTTCCTGAAACAGATTGAGCTAGTGAAATCCACATTTAATTAACTGCTAGCATAGCAGTTCATGGGAGAGTCAAAGGGGAGTAATGAGTAGGCAGGAAGGAAAAAGTAAGCCAACTGCGTTTGGGAGATGAGCAAACTTATCGCAGAGTCTGCCCTCAGGACAGTGAGAAGGAGGGCTGAGGAGGGAGGATGGGGAGAGGTGGCAGAACCATGGAGGAGGGTTTAAGTTGGGGGAAGAGCACTTGGATTTGCTCCATAGAGAACAGGGAGCCTCAGGGGGGTAGTGGCTGAGAACATTTTCATTTAAATATTGCATCACACGAGAACTTGAGACGACTTTACATGAATTTAATAGACGTCATTTTGGGGCATGTTTCCGTCTTTGGTCCTAACCAAAAAGAAATGAGAAGATTCCACTCCCCTTTAAAAATATATATATTCTTCTGTGGAGGAATTGTTGTACTTACATTTACCAAGAATAAAACCATTTGGAAACTAAAGGTTTTTAAACTATGGACTCTTTGTGTTGGACGAGGTAGACTCTTCAGAACAAACTCTATCCTCAGAGTTTTGTCCTAAGGAAAATTGGATTTTAAGATCCTTTCCAGAACTAAAATATACAAAGTTAGTGTAACATTAAAAAGAAGAGCCTGCCACCTTTGCTAACTGGTGCTCTTTAAGAAGAAGCTATTTAAGATCACGATTAAAAGCTGGAAAACCCTAGTGGTGATTTCAGTGAAATAGAACACATTTTTATTGTGTTCTTATTCTGTGCTAGCCTATATGCTAGGAGCTGGGTGGGCAGGAAGGAGAAGAAGGAGGTAAGATATAAAGATGAATAATGCCTGGTACATAATAAATATCCATTGGATGAAGGAGTGAATGAATGAATGGACAAGTCCCTGCTATTGGTTAATTCAGTTTGTTGGGGGAGGGTGAGGGGAGGTGCTAGGGAGACAGACACAAAGAGATGAATAGAGACTAGATAAGTGGTTGTCAACATTTGGCTGCACACTGGAATTGCCTGGGAACTTAAGAAAATACTAATGACCAGAGGCCATGCTAAGTGAGTCTGCCTTAGTTGGTTTGAAGGCAAAGACAAAGGGAGGAGGGAAAACCATACCTATGGACCCAGGAGCTTGGAAAAGCCAGGCATATTTGGAGAAGGATAGTGATGTGGAATAGGTAAAGTGTAGGGTGAACTGACCTTAGCCAGAAGATGACACTTCTGGAAAGAAGATGGACAGGTTGGTGGAGTTCAGCTCCGGAAAGGCCTGGGCTGCATTGTAATGAGGTGGATTTTATTTTGTATCCATTTGAGAGCTAAGGAAGAATTATAAGGAAGGGACATCATAAGATTTGTACTTTGGAATGATAATCCTGGAATGGATGGGGCTCACAGCTGGGGAGGGAAGACACCATTGCCAATAGGCTATTGCATTAGTCCAGGTGATAAAGGCGTTGGCACTGGGGATGGAGATGAAAAGCCATATTCAATAACCACTTCTGAGATAGACTCACATGGTCTTGCTAACCAATTGGCTGAGGTAGATGAGGAAAAAAAGAGGATCGCAAGATAACACTAAATGTTCCAGCTTATGCTCTCAGGTATAAAGATCACTTTTTAAGATCAACTGAAAAACTTCAGACATCCACATCCTAGTAATTACAGTTTTAGTATCTGTTGATTGAGAAAATCAAAATAATTGGCAAGCTTGCTCCAGGTTGGCCCCTCTTGTTCTGTTTACTGTTTGATCTCTCTCTCTCTCCAGCTGGGGAGGGTGTGTGTGTGTGTGTGTCCCTGCCATGCTTCCTGAGACTGGATCTCTTTCACTGGAATTTTTCAGTTATGGCGCACTCTTCAGCAAGGTTTATTTAAGACATTGGTTCCACCTACAGATGACTACTCACATTTGTGTATGGGTTGCATTTATCTCTTGGGGAGAGGCTTTATTTCCTTATTTATGGTCCTTTACCAAAAAAATAGTACATGTTCATCATAAATACAAAATGTAAGAAAGTTGAAGAAGAAATTGAGAATCATTCATAAGAGAGCTCTCTTACACTTGGCATCTTGGTATACTTCAAGTGTGCCTATACTTATCTGTAAAGTTGTGAGATGGCTTCCCAACAAATTTTTATTCTCTTTCTCTATTTTTTTCTCTTAACCTTGGATTATGAGAATTTCTCCACATGATTAAATATTAAAAAAAACCATTTTGGGGCCAGCCTGGTGGCATAGAGGTTAAGTTCTGTGTGCCCTGCTTCAGCAGCCTGGGTTTGCGGGTTTGGATCCTGGGTGCAGACCTACACCACTCATCAGCCATGCTGTGGTGGCAACCCCCATACAAAATAGAGAAAGATTGGTACAGACGTTAGCTCAGGAACAATATTCCTCAAGCAAAAAGAGGAAGATTGGCAACAGATGTTAGCTCAGGTGAATCTTCCTCAGAAAAAAACAACAGCAAACCCTTTTAATGACTGTATATTATTCCAAAAAATAGATTCATAATAATTTTTTGACTATACTCCTTTGTTGGACTTTGTCTTTTTCACTTTTATAAATAATGCTACACTGAGAACATTGCACATAAATTTTTATGCAAGTTCTGATTCCCTTAGGATAGATACTTAAAATGGGGCTACTGGGTTAAAGTGTATTTATCTTTGAAGATCTTTTATACAGATTGATGAATTACTTTTCAAAAATTTTGAGCATATTTACTGAGTGTTAGAATGTGTTGTGCTTATCTCTACAATGTTTCGTAATTGTAGTAGAAGTTTCTTCTGACCTACATCAAACATCTTTTTAAATGAGAAGGAGTAATGCAAAGAAGTACATCTATGTTGACAAAGCCATGGGAAAAAAGATAACATGAATAGGCCATTATGTAGCCTGGTAAGTGGATATAACATATTATTTAAAAAAATTTTTATAGTAATGAAAGGAATTATTGACAATTTTTAAGAACTGGCCCTGCAATAGGTTTGCTACATGGTTTTGGGTGGCAAGGTATCTTCCTTACTAAGGAATAGATCATTTTTGTTGGAGGAACATAATCTATCATCCAGGTAACTTGTGCACAGATAATATCCTCCTCTGCAAGATAATTAAAATCAACCTATACGTTTCTTGGAAAGCCTTTCTATAATGAAAATTGTGTGAGGCTAACAAAGGTCTGGATCTGATTTATTTAATCCAACACACAAGCAATGCATCTGGAAGAAGTCTTCATGCTGTGCAATGTTCTGCATACCGGTCTGACCACAGAGGAGCTTTCCCATCGTAAGCTTGTGCTGGACAGACTTTGAACCATTTATATCATGTATCTGGCATCCAGGGCTCTCCTCTCTGACTGCACATGTTTCGTAATAATAGAACAATAGAAACATGGCTCTGGGCTTTGCACTTTTGTTTGTAATTTCCTTTTTTTTTCTGGGAATATTTGCTCTAAAATTATTTTCTCTTATTATGGAAAACCATGCATGTAAGAAAAGATAAAATCTTACTGTAAAATGACATTTACCACCATCCTGAAACAGGAACTAATATCTTGTTTACCCTTTCCAGCTTAAAATTTTCCATTTTTTTTTCTTTTTCCCTTCAAGGTTCCAACAAAATCCTCACTGATACCTACAACTGTAATACAATTTTGATGGTAACCAATACTAAGGCTTTCTGAGGTGCTTCTCTACTTGGGAACACATACTTTTTGTGTATGACCGTAGTCAACAGTTGCTCATTTGACAGGCCTGGAACTGTAATTCGAAGACACCAGGGCTTTTAGAATTCCTCCAAAAATATTTAGAATGGAAACTTACTACTTAGAGAATAGCAATCCTAAAAACCCACTCTTGACACGTCATCTCCCAAAACAACAGCAAAGTTATTCAGTATATTGAAGATTTTCTGAGCTTCTAGAATTCAATATTTCTCCTTTTCAAATGCCCAGATTATTTTTTACATCTCTCTCATGACACTTAACCTTTTCTTGGTGTATTAGAGTTATTCAATTATAGGTTTTGTCTCTCAAATCTAGGCAACATCTGATTCACATCTGTGCTCAGCCTCCCACATACTCTGTGTTCAATACAAGGATCGGGTACTTCCTTAATAACAAGGATCTCTTATTTCTTAATTTTTCACTCTGAGATCTGGAGGCAACCACTCAACTCACAGGCCCTGGAGGTGCCACTCCAGATTAGCAGCATGAAGTTAATTGGGATAAAGAAGGACATAGATAAATTAATGCAGCAATGGTAAAACATACACTGGGTCCATGATGAGCAAGAACATCAGGAGAATTGGACGTTTTATTTTTGTAAAATTCTGAAAGTATTCTGTATGTCCAGATCTCACATAACATGAGTATTTGTTTGTATTGATGATGACAACATTGGTGGTGGTTGGGGGATAAGTTTCTTCCTTGTTTTTTCTTATTACCACATTAACTGTTTACAAAAAACCCAAATCTTTCTTAGTACCATCCCATAGTTTTCACCATGGGTGCATTAAATGTGAAATGATTTTGTAAACTGTAACTTTATAACTTTTATTTGATATTGTCATTATCCATGAAAAGGTAACTATCTTCAAAAACATATAAAAGCTCCTGTCTTCTTTCTTTCTGTCAGACCCAACATGCCACGCTGTGGCCCTGAGTCTGAAGTCTTCCCAACTGGGAAGACCTGGGATATGAGAGCTGCAGGGAATACAGAGGGCAGGGATGTTGAGCTACTACGAGGACTGCGGGAGAGAAAGTGTGGTGTGGTGGAAAGAACTTTTGTCTTGTAAACAGACAGACTTGGGCGAGTTATTTTAGCCCTCTGAGCCTCAGTTTCCTTACCTATAGAAGATGATAAGAAAATCTCTTTCACATGCAAGGTCATGTGGGTTAGATTCCTGACTCGGCATAGTGCTCAAGCCACAAGTGTTTCCATCTCCTTCCTTATATGCTCACAGCCTTTGATTTGGCTTCTCTGATAGCCCTTCATGCAGCATGGTATAGTCACCTCCTAGACGGGGGAGCACTTCAAGGGCAGGGATTGTCTCATTTACTTTTCATCTCTAGTGACCAGTTCAGTTCCTGGCAGAGACTGGAGCCTCCACGAGTGGCAGTTACATTAAGCTGCATTCAGTTGTGCTAAAGAATCCACAATAATATCAGGAATTTGGAGACAAGTTGAGAAACTTGGAAAGAAGTGGAGGAGAGCAATAAAAGTTTGGTCCTGCACCACCTACTCAAACTTATCCCTCGATGGTTTGGGGCTTAGTCAATACCTGTTGAATGCATGATATTAATAAGAGCATTTGTAAACGAGCCACAGGAAAGGCATCTGGAACTGAGATTAGGTGACCTAGCTGAGTGCTCGGGGTGTACTGGACACTGAATAAATATTCACTGAATCAATGAAAAAGTAATTAAGTAACTACAAGACATACAACTAACTCACGGATGGTAGTAAAGTAAAACAGATTATTTGGAAGGTAATGTATGTAGTGGAAGGTGGTAACCATTTGTATGCCACCTACACTGTGTGTATTCATGCATGAAAGAAAGAAAGAGAGGGAGAGAGTGAGAGAGAGAGAGAAGAGGAAGGGAGGGGAGGGGAGGGAAGGGGAGGAGGGGAAAGTGTGTTTCAAGGAACCTCTGAGGGATTGAGTGATTTATCAGCCTGAGTTTCTTTTCATTGCTACTAAACATTAATTTAGATTACTGAAGGAGACCAAGGGAAAATTCTCATGTGACTCATGTAGCCGAGATACAAAGCTATCCGACCTTGGTGGACAGAGGAAGAGAGGGCACCTCCGTGTTCTTGCTAATACCTCTTGCTGGTTCACCTGCTCGCAGACGATGGTGTTCACCAGTATAAACCAGGACTCAGAAAAGAACCTCATTTGACGTTTTAAGGAATTAAATGAACACAGCTTTTATTTTGCACCTGAGGTTTGTGAGTCACCCTTAAGTATTTCCAGTGTTTTTCCTGCACAACCCCGGAGTTATCAAATCTGCTTAATGCTTCTCATGAGGACTGCATCAGAAAGGAGTGGCCGCTGCTTCATTGCCAAGAGAAAGACACTCCTGGCCTCTGCTGAAGCCACGAGGATTCCAGGAACTGCAGGGGGCCCAGGCAAAGACGCCAGCAGCCAACACGGCTACAAACAAGGCACTGAATCCACTTCAGCTCATTCTACCACCACTCAGTCCTAGCTCAGGGCTAAGCGACCTCGTTCTCATGCAAGAGCATCATTTATCTAAAGACTAGGAAATTAGAGTTTTCGACTCCTATTTCAGGAGAGAAGGTGTTCAGGGAGATGGAAGTATTAGGAAGGTGTTTAGGGTGGTCTGTGAAGGTTCTCGCGCAGGGTCAGTCATTCACCAGGCATTGGTGTGACGTGGGGAAGTAGCTGCCATTCCTGAGCCTCAGTTTCCTCATTTGGATTGGGACCGTGCCCCTGTTCAGCCACAGGGATGCCCTACATACAGATCAGTGAGCACAGATGTGAACCGACTTTGTGAACTGTACCACGCTGTACGCATGCGCAAATGTGTGTCTTTTCTACTGTGCATGTCTGGAGGAAGGGGGAGAAGGAATGAGGGAGGGAAGTCTCCCAGGCCGTGATCAGGAGTTTGGTTCGCTGGGGGGAGATGGTGGGGGCGCTGTGTTTACAGACCCCTCAAGAGGCGACGCATGGAGAGAATGAGAGGACAAAGAATGACGTTCTTATAAAAATGAACTTCTTTTCTTCTCCCTCTCCAACCCCCTACTGTCAAACCTCCTGCTCCCTTTGGGTTTCTACACAGGGATGTGTCAGCTGGAATGCTTTTTGAGATCATTAGTGTAACCCCCAGGCAGTTATTTCAGGGTTTTTCAAACATCCCACCATTTATTTTAGCCTATTTGCATAAACAGAATGAGGAGGGCCTAATGCTCAAGGGAGAGGATAGTGGTGATAGGAATTCCTATGGGAAAGGGAAGACGAAAGTTTCTTGTGCTTGTTTCATTCTGGGTTTGCCAAATAGAAAATATACAAAAGAAAATTGCATTCTAAGTGGCACAAAATATCCAAAATTGTTTTGAAATAAAGTCCAGATTTGAAGAACATAATTTACCACTTTGAACAATACTATTATTTTATGCTCCAACAAATAAAAGATGCTCCACAGGTCTTTAATTTTGAACAGATTATATAAAAACATATGGGAATCAACAAATAGTAATTAAAGTAACATCTCTGCTGCCTTTGTATAATTAGTGCAGATAGCATTCCCTTATCAGGAGAATAAATATACAGTCATGTGCGGAATAATGACGTTTCGGTCAACGACAGACCGCCTCTACAACGGTGGTCCCATAAGATTAGTACCATATAGCGTAAGTATGTAGTAGGCTATGCCATCCAGGTTTGGGTAAGTACACTCTGGGATGTTCACACAATGACAAAATCACCTAGTGACACATTTCTCAGAACATATCCCCATCATTAAGTGATGCATGACTGTAAATCTGTGCCTTGTTAACTATCTTCGTGTCTCATCTGAATTCACAAACCATTTATTGGCATGTTATAGTTCACTTACTTATCTGTAACTTATTCAGGATTCTCTGGTTTTAACAAGGATATTTAATATCTGAAATGACTTACCCAAAAGGTGACAAAACATAGTATGTGGATTTCCAACATCAAGGAGTTTCAGGACATTTTAAGAATCTGCTGCACATTTGTAAATTATCTATATGAACTGGCATATTTTTGTAAATTGCTGTGTTGATCTTAATAGAGATGACTATTTAGTGCATTGGTAGACATTACACATACATAGCAGTAACAGTAAAAATACCTTTTGATTAAAGGACAGGACCTGTTCGAGTTACGCTAGCTGTGGTAACAAACACATCTCCAAATGTATGATGGCTCAAGTAGTATAGAAGTTAATTTCTCACTCACACAAAGTCCAGAACAGGGAATCTTGATTGATAGGGGGCTCTCCTTTAAACTGTGATTGGGGACCCAGGTTTCTTCCATCTTGGGGCTCTCCCCTCTTTAACAGTGGTTTCCCAGGTTACTGGGCTCATCTCCATCAAATCTGTGAAAATGGAAAATGGAGGATCAGGTCTAGGTGGTTTTCATGGACCAGGAACAATCCATTAGTTAGGATTCAGGCTGTGTCCTTGGGAAGAGGAGGAAGCAGGTTTGATGAAGAGCTAGACGGTCTCTGCTACACTTGCACATTGTTAGCCCTCAATGAGTGTTGGCTATTATTATGATTATTAATTATAACATTGAATGTCAACATACAGCTTTCATAACTTCCTTGTGTTTTAGGTGATGAACAAAGCATTTTTGGCGAATATGTGCCATACTGAGAATCAAGGTTAATAGTCCAGACCCCTGTTTGGAAGAGGAGTTGAAGAGGATGCTTCTAATCTGCTCCTTGGACGAAATCCAGCTTGAGTTAACTGGATTTTTAAAGTAACTGTATACACTGAGGCCTAAGCTGTATGCTATGGAAAATATGTAGACGTGACTGAGTCAATAGGAGCTATTGATGGTTAACTGCACACAGGAAAAGAATGGAATTATTTCCTTTTCTTGAACATAGTTTGAGGTAGATAATTTTCATCAAATATATTCTTTAGAGAATAAAAATAATTCTTAAATAAGATAAGTAAAGCACTTCCAATGTCCTCTTTTCATTTCCTTTAGATGCTATGAATGAAAATATTACATGAAGGTAGAAAATTCTCTATCATCTCTCTATCCATCCATCCATCCATCTACCTATCTATCTACGTACCTATCATCTATCTAAATGAATCCTACCAGAAAATGGTCAGGTACTCAGGTACTTTTCTTTCAAAGGAGAGCAGCCATTCTAGCATAACTAGAGATACTGCATTGCAGCTAGAGCAGGAGTTAGCAAACATTTTCTGTAAAATGCCAGGTAGTAAATATTTCAGGCTTTGCAGGCTGTACAGTCTCTGTCACAACTACTCAACTGTGCTGTTTTAGTGTGAAAGTAGCTGTAGACAATATGTAAACAAATCATGGGGGCTGTGTTCAATAAAACTTTATTCACAAACACAGGCAGCAGCCCAGGTTTGGTCTGTGTGCTGTAGCTTACTGACTCCTCCTCTAGAATGTTCAGTACTTTCTAAAAAGTTTATGTTTTCTAATTTTATATTACATGTTTTAGAGATTTATCAAGCTGATGTCTCTACAGAGTTTGGAATTTTACTCTCACTTTGATTTTTGGTGGGAAAAATAATCATGACCTAAGATAACATTGGTTAACTCACTAAGTCTTGTGTCATCAGCATTAATGAAGCTATAAATCATAATTGTGTTGGCATGTTTTGTTAGATCACAGGCCCATAAAGGCTATTGGTTCCCCAGAGTAAACTCCCTCATTAAAAGCCCCGGGAGGAAGGCTTCAGTGACTGCTAAGAAGGGCTTGAAAGCCTTTCTTATTAAATTCAGTCTTAAATGAAAATTTGTGTGTATTTGCTTAACTTTTCTTCTACTGGTAGATGGAATTTAATTTTCTCACCTCAGGAGCTTTGCGCTGTAAAACTCCAAGTAGCATCAATCATTTTATTTAATGCTTTCAAACTGTCTAGAAGGAAATTATGTTCTAAAATGTTGTCATCAGCAAGCAGAGTTAAAAAATAAAAACTCTGTGCACCTGGCAGAAGCATGTAAAGAGAGCTAATTAAATGACACAGGTGGAAGCTGGCCTACTGTCCACTGAATTAAGATGGTGTGATCTGCTACGTATGAGAACCATGGGATAGAGAGTCCTCTTTAGGTGCAAGGATTTGGAATTATGATACCTCCAGCACTTGTTTATGTAACAAAGGTTTTTGAACTAGACTTTAGACTCACCTTGCAGTGGGAGTGGGGAGTATCGTTGTCTGTCCTTGTGGTAGGTGGGTAGGCAAGAAGGAAGGGAAAGGGACAGTGTCTCTTCCTTAGTTAGCTCGATTGCAGTCCTTGAGCTGCCGACTCCTGCTTTTTTGGGACTAACACTGACTAACCTCTGGTGACTCATGTGCAAAAAACTCATCCAAATTCTGGCTCCTCATGAAGAACTTGTATGCATTCTGTTACCTCTTCCAACTCCCCACTTAGCATCTGCACTGACTGGACTCATCCTGCATGAGGGACACATCCTGCCTCCAGTGACACAGCCTGCATCCCAGCTAATGGGTTGTTCCTCATCCATAAAAACCACCTATGCCTGATCCTCCATGTTCTTTCCATTTTCACTGGTTTGATGGAGATGAGCCCAGTGGAGTGAAGAAGTCCACTCCAGAGCCTCTTGTGCTTAGGGGCCCCATCAAGGGTTGTGGGACATCCACCTGATCCATGGCAAACTCACATATTCTCGATTTTTCCAAGCAGCTTGTAGACTATTTTGACTGCCAGCCCTGTCTTAGCCCTTCTATCTCACTCCAACTCTTTTCTTCTTGCTCAAATAAGCACAGATTGTGGGCAAATCCACAAGACCCCTGTGTAAGCAGACATCTACTGTGGAATAAGATGCCGGTCTCCCCTTTGTGTGGCACCTCAGTCTCTGAGGGATTCTTTTATAGTCTCTCCCTCACTGAATTGTGAGGCGATCCTTCCCCTCCCTGGGGATAGAGAAGGGAAAAGACTTCATCAAGAACTACTGATGACTCCCGGGCAACAGGAAATTCCCACTCAACATCCTGCTTCAGTAGCTTGGTCATCTTGGATGGTGAAGGATAGAAGTAGATAGACTAGAAATACTTAGGAGATAATATTTACAGGGCTTGGCCAGTGGTGCAGTGGTTTAGTCTGCGCTTGGCAGCCCAGGGTTCGCGGGTTCAGATCCCGGGCGCCTGCTGACGCACTGCCTGTCAGCCATGCCGTGGCGGCGTCCCACATAAAGTAGAGGAAGATGGGATGGGTGTTAGCCCAGGGCCAGTCTTCCTCAGGAAAAAGAGGAGGATTGGCGACGGATGCTAGCTCAGGGCTGGTCTTCCTCACAAAAAACCCCCCAAAATTTACAGGGCTTGGTGATTAGATTATTATAGTGTTAGATTTGGTGTAGGGAGTAAAGGAGAAGAAGATGAGAGAGAAAAGGAGAGCATCAGAGTAGGATCAGGTTTGGGGTCGATGTATCACAAATCTGGTTTTTGATATGTTGAGTTCTAGGTGCTGTGTCAGCATCCAAATGGAAATGTCACATTGGCAATTAGTTACATGTACTTCAGAGGCCAGGTCTTGAAGCAGATATAAATTTGTCAGTCATGTGAATAAAATCTTCTAGGGAGATAGTATAAGATGTAAAGAAGAGAGTGTCTGGGAGTTATCTTTGAGGAATTCTGACATTTAATGGTTGGATGGATAGGAATAAGTATACCAAGGAGACTGAGAAGCAGCAGCTATAGAGGTAGAAGGAAAATCAGGAGATGGTTTTCAAGGTGGACAAGATGCTTAACTCAGAAGTGACGTGTGGCTAATTCCATTTATTTTGCTCCTACCAAGGCATGAGGACATTATCCAAATGGAAATGCAAATGCAAATGGAAGCATTATGAAACTCTTGTAGATTTATTTGAACTGTTCATGTTGCTAAATAAAAATTTATTTCGGCGATTTGCTTCCCACGCGTGTTATAATTAGTTCCAGAGAGATTTCATTTGTCATAAAGACTTTATGCTTTATGTATCACAAGGAAAACATTGTCAACTGAAGAGTTGTCCTATAAAGGAATATAATTTCATCCTTTATAGATTTTTAAAAATCTTCATGTGTGTATATGTGTGTGATTCTCTTTCTAAAGCCAGTGTTTGCATTTGTTGTTTCTTCTAAGATTTCTTGTAGTATCTCTTATGCTGTGTGCTGGGTTAGTGATCAAATATGAGGAAAATGTTTAAATAATCACCTGAATTGTATTAAGCTTATTGTAAAGAGAATGTTAAGTAGCTGTTTTCCATTTCTCCTGTTAGAAGACAAGAATACAGCTTCATCTTAAGCCATGGAGACTTGGGTAATAACAAAATGGATTGTTCCATTGTTTCAACAAAACGGAATCCCCAGAACAGAATGAACAATGGTGGGTTCCTGGAGTACAGAATAAAATGTGGCTTAAGTGAACCATGATTTGGGGGTGTTCTGGGGCATGCTCTTGGCTTCCCTGACTGTGGGCATTGCTGTAAGTGGGACTGTGTTTTTGGAACGCCCACAGTCCTTAATTTCTCTCTGACTTAAGCATTTTGACCTTGAAGATGGCAAAGGTTCGACAATTGATACTAATGTACTTTTGTGTGTGTGTGTGTGTGTGTGTGTGTGTGTGTGTGTGTGTGAGGAAGACTAGCCCTGAGCTAACATCCATTGCCAATCCTCCTCATTTTTGCTGAGTAAGACTGGCCCTGGGCTAACATCCATGCCCATCTTCCTCTACTGTTTATGGGACACCGCCACGGCATGGCTTGACAAGTGGTGCATAGGTCCGCGCCGGGGATGGAACCTGAGAACCCTGGGCCACCGAAGTGGAGCGCGTGAACTTAACCACTACGCCACTGGGCCAGGCTTCTAATGTACTTTTAAAGCCTTATTTCCCTGCACTTCCCTGTTTCAATCCTTCACTTCAGTAAAACTGCGGTCCCTAATATGGCCTTTGTGCCATGGGCCAGACTTTTCTCTAAATCTTTAGAAAATCCAGCTCAAATGTCACTTCTGCCATGGAACCCATTCCAGAGTACCCCAATAAAATGTAGTCTCTCCTTCCTATGGATTTCTACAGCCTTTCTTGAAGTACCACTTATTTAAAGCTTATTAATTTGTTCAATAAATATTTGTTGAGTGTCTACTGTGTGTCAGACCCTGTATTTGTGATAGGTGCTGGGGATAAAGCAGTTCTTGCTTTTACGGAGTTTGCATTCTTGTGGCAGTGTAGTGGTCGAGACCACATGTTTTGGGGCCAGTTTTCCTGGGTTTGTATCCTGGCTATGTTACTTTCTAGCTGTATACTCTTGTTCAAATTTTTATATTTCTGTGCAAATTTTTATATTTGTTTATCTGAAAAAGGGAAATAAATCACACCTACCTGAACCAGATGTGTTTGGTTTCGGGTTGTGCACCACCCCAGATCCATGTCCTCACCTTGCTTTCTAGCTGGAGCAGTCCTTGTAACTGCTTGTCTTCTTGCCTTGGGCCTGGAGCCAGGCTGTGGCCAGTACTACGACCCGGGGACCACAGAGTGGCTGCAGCTGGTCTAAGTGGAGATGGGGTGGACTTTTCAGAGACACAGTAGTACTTTTCTGCCTCTCTGAGTATCTCTTGGTTTCCTGTGAGCACTAACTTGTCACAAAGTAGTGGCCAGTTCTGTATCCCCTTCCCTTCTGTATGTTCCCTTTCTTCCTTGCCCCATTGCCCTCTTCTTACCCTCTGCTTCCCTGGGATCACCCACCTACTACAGGGCTACTCTATATGCTTTTGGCTGAGGCTCTGCTTTCTAGGGAGCTTGGACTAAGACACCATTTGATTGGCTTATTGTGAGGATTAAATGGAAAGTGCTCACAATAGTACCTGGCGTAGAGTAGATAATAGATGCTAGCCATTATTATTGTGGGAAAAGTACATGAGAACACAGAGGAGGGTCCAGGTTGAGGGAAGGAGGGTTGTTTAAGGATTCTCAGAGGAAATGGTGTCTTAAATCAAGACCTGAATGTTGAGTGGCCAATGGTAGGATTTGGGGATGGGGTGCATTTGTGAATATACCAGGCAGAAGGAGGATTATGTTTGAAAGCCTGGGGATAAGAAAGAGCCTAGGTTTGAGGAATTGTATGCATTGAAGTTTTGAGAAATTGGATGCACATAATTAAAATTCATACTTATTGTATTCAGTTGTAGTTACTTGTATATATACATTTAGCAGAGACAGTAAAATTTATCAAATATTCCACTTTCTTTCCTATATTTTCCAGTCCTCTTGCAGTCCTGGATAATAAAATGTGAGGGAAGGGACATGTGCCACTTCTGGGCTGAGGCAGGGTAAGGTCTATATTCTTCCTCTGCTACAGTGATTAGAGACCACGTTGCAGATGGATGGGATACAACGCAGTAAAGCTGCCATCGCTCAGTGCCCTGAGTAGCCAGGTGGAGCAGAGGCTTCCGCTGACCCGCCTATAGTGAAAGCAAGAAATAATCCTTTGTTGAGTCAAGCTTACTAGAATTTGGGGATTGGTTTGTTATTGCGGCATAACCTAGATTATCCTTAATAATAAAATGATGAATCTTCCTGACTACAATGTTTGCTTCCGGATCAAGCCCGTGCCTAGGGGAGGGAAGAGAGGTGCACAGGCTGCAGAACTGAAGGAGGTGGTCACTCTCAGGTTTGTGCAAGTTGAGTGACATTATGACAGAAGCAGAGTGAGTGGGAGGAAGATGGTGGAAGAAGAAGTCTGAGAGTTGCAGCTTCGAAGACTATTGAAAGATCTTTGGCTTTGTAGGGAATTATAGTTAACTCCTTATTTTCCTTAAAAAAGTGAAGGCAAGGAAATTTCAAGCAAACCAAAAGCAAGAGGAACTCATTTCGACATTGAAAACTTGCTTTTATCATTTAAAGCAAAATTATACTCCAAAAAGGTTCTTCCTTGAGAAAAAAATTGTCTTCCACTTCCACTTTGTAAACAATTCTCACTGGAGGTTCCACGTTGTCTGTAATAATATAACAGTACCTCACAACTTTCACTGAATTATTTCCACCTAGGGCTTTCTTGTGAGTTAAGTCCATGGTTACAGAAAAACCACTCTATCAGGTATAGAGTCATTTCTTGAGGGAGGATAAAAAATAGTTTAGCTTAAGCTTAGATTTCTGAATAATATTCTCCTGTTAAAGCAGACTCACTGTTTGGTTCCAACTCTCTATCTTTTTTTACTGTTGTTGAATTTGAAACATGCTGTGTGTGTGGTGGGGTGGTATTTGGTCACCCTGTACTCTGGGTTAGAATCCAGATGTTAATGTGAGAAAATATGTCATGCTTTTACTCCTAGATAAAGAGACTTATCTGAAAATGCCCAGAACAAATTCAGGATATCATGTTGTGGCTTGAAAACCGACAAACGCTGAACTGGCCATATGTTTAAGCTCTTGTTATAAGGGGCACATATTTGCGATCTGAAATAATTGGTTTTGTGAAAGAAGCAATATTCTATTCTACGTCCTTTCCAGGTTGGCTGTAGAAACATGCTTTTGGGCAAAGCACATGTTTTTCTAAGAAGCTATTAATTGAATTAAACGTTGGTGGATAACTGTCCCTGGTGATTGGATATTTGAAAGATACTGCCAAAAGAGAAACAATGAAATGCATTCAGAGAAGACTGTATATTGAATGTGCTCAATTCTTAGAAAAATAAATACGAGAACATCTAATCTCACCAGAGTTGGACACATATGTTTTTTGCAGATGGAATGTAATTTTCTAAAAATGTCAGCTGTGTGTATCTCATAAATACCGAAAACATATGCCAATTTTTGGCAGCAGCCAAGGGAAGCTACAGTGCTTTAAATTTAAATTTAAATATGCAATTTGTGAGTGAGCACTCAGCAATGACGGGAATGTACTAGAGTGATAGTGTTTGGGGTGTGGAGTCGGAGACATTGATAGAAAAGCAAGTGAAGGAGAAGGAGGGAGTCGAAGTCACTCAGTAGTCTAAGTAGAAATGCAAATGGCAGCAGTGCCGAAGCAGCTGGGAGAATACAGTGGACCCCAGGCCAAGATGGGTCTGATTCAGAGCCTGAGAATATCACAATCCAATGCAAAATGATTTGAGGGACACTGGAGCATATTATTCCACCCCACCCCCTTTCCAGATCAGCTCTTCTATTGGCCAAGTCCGGGTATCCCCAAGAGTGTTCCTTGGGAACACTGCTTCTGCTGGATGTTTTGGATATTTATGTGTTTCTATAAAAACAAAGGGCAGCAGGGTGTGGGGGTGCGTGGAGGGAGGCCGCAAATAAGTTTGGGATGCAATAAACTGAACAAAATTAAATGGGTATTTTTCCTTTTGGACTTTGTAAAGCCTTTAATATATATATGCTAATATGAATTGTGAGTCTAAAAAATGGGATGTTGTGTGCAGCATCTCTCAAAATGATCTGAACACAGATCTTGTTTTTGGTTTTTTTTTCCCCTTGCAATATCTCATAGGACAAGTATTTGTGAAATATGCTTGGGAAATGCTGGGTTGGGTGCCTGAAATTTGCCTGTCAGCTAATTATTCAATTGAGTTAAGATATTCAGATTCCAAACCTCCTTTTAAAATAAATATGAAGATATTTCTGGAGGTCCTGCAGAGTGAGTCGGTATCTGGTATACACAGCACAGCGCTGACACAGGGAGGGAGAGGTTGCTTGTTAACTGACCGTGAGCCAGTAACAAGTGAGCTGGAGCTGAGGGAAGGGGGAGCATGCGTGTGGGCTTTGAATGGCAGGCCTGTGGGGTTCAAGGGGTGCATCGGAGCTGTGCGGATGGATGCAGCTAAGGTGAAGCAGTTGGCGGTGTTACAAAGCCGGCATGGGGAGCTAGGGCAGCATGCACTTGCTCAGCAGCTGGGGAGAGGCTGAAGGGCACACATGGCTGAGAGGGAACTGAAAAAGCAAGGGAGGCAGACTCGGACTTTGGGGCTACGATCTAAGAATTCAATTTTTAAAACCATATGCCCCTGAAAATAAGTGTTCGCTTCTGTTTAAAAAAATGGTGTTGTTTAAAAGTTATTGCTAAAAAACAATGTGAGCTTTGTCAAGAATTTCAGAAAGTCCCAAGTTTCTGAGTAATGTCTAAATGATAAGAAAGAAAGGAATATTTCTAGCTTAAAAAATTCTCCTTAACATATCATTTTTATCATAAAATAACACATACTTATTGTAGAAAACTCCAAAAATGCAAAAAATAAAGAATAACAGAAACATTATCCATATCATCAATAATCTCTCAATCTAGAAATAACTACTATAAATCTGTTGACACATTATCTTCCAGTCTCCCCTCCTTTTCTCCTCCCTCTCCCCCGCCCTCTCAAATTGTGTAATTTTGACTGATAATAAATATTGAATGTAAACTTTTAATGATATGCTAATTTAATCCGGGGGTTGGAAGATCTGGCCTGCCACCTGTTTTTGTAAAACCCATGAGTGAAGAATGGTTTTTACATTTTTAAATTATTGAAAAGAATCAAAAGAATAATATTTCATGATATTTGAAAATTTTATGAATTCAAATTACAGTGTCCATTAATAAAGTTTGACTGGAACCCAGCCACGCCCACTTATTTACTGTTGTCTGTGCTGCTTTCACACCACGAGGGCAGAGTAGCGGTTGTGACAGAGGCAGCATGGTCTGCAAAGCCTAAAGTATTTACTATTCGGACCTTTACAGAAAATGTTGGCTGACCTCAGATTTAACCAATCCACAATTTGAGGGCTTTTTAAAAAATTCTTTTGCCTATTATAAATAATGTTTTAATTGATATCTTTGCACATAAATCTTTGCCTACTTTTCTGATATTCTATTTGAGTATTTTCCAAAAAACAGAATTACTGTGTCAAAGGATATGAATATTTTAAGACTTCTGATGCATAATGCCAGATTTCTTTCCAGGAAGCTCAAACTAAATTATACTTCCACAAGAAGCATACGAGAGCTACAAAGATTTACTTTTTGGTAATATAATCTCCATACTATCCTGCCTTAAAGTATTTTAAATTTAATAGTAAAACAGACTGTTAATCAAGTTCCATCTTGCTAGTAAGGAGGATTTGCTGGGGGAGTAAGTTTCACATGCTTTATAATTTTTCTCCCTTCTTTCAATACAGCCCTGAATCTTGTAGCTTCTCTTCTTAATGCATCCTGTTATGAGACCTCATAGAACCTGCTTACTCCCCAGTCATTGTAAATAGGTGTGTTTATGGAGAAATATCTCCCTAGATTATGGAGAACATGAAATTCATCAGAGTCTGCACCTGATTCTGTATAAATCTGAGATTAGGGCTCCTTTGCCTGTCTACCTGAGTTTACTTATGTTTTAAATGATTGATTTTAGACTCAGCAGTACAAGTTCTAACAGAACCTGCCCACACTCATTCTTCCTTCAATAAATACATTTGCCTCCTGAACAGTGAAGTATTGTTAGTTTCACTCTCATGTGGGACTAAAAAAGATGTAGCTGTACCCATGAGAATCACCTAGTACCCCTCACTTTAATGTTATTTGGTTGGAGGAATGGGAGAATACATATTTAGGTTTTGAAATCTTAAGTCTAGATTTTACCTCTCCTTCATGTGAAACTAACTTATATTATAGAGAATGCAATTTTGAATACCCTACTGCTTGAAGCTTTACTTTTGATACTGCACAAAAGTTATGCCTTGGTCCTGAGTCTGAATTTTTGCTCGTCAGGTTTTCAAAGACCTAATTTGACACTAATTTAAAACTTCTCCATTTTTTTCTGTTCATAGAGAAAACATTATTTTTTTAAGTAAAAAACTTTTGATGACACAAAACAGATTTTCACCTAGAATGAAAGTGCGGGAATCAAGATACATTCTATTAGGACTTGAAGGGAAAACACAAGGTTGTTAATGAGACAAATACTTCTGTCTCTGTCCACATCTCTATATCCACCAGAAATAAAGGGGTGGATCTGAAGCCCTATAAAATCCTCTTCAGATTAAGTTTTTCTGCTTCTTAAAGAAGACCAGGTGAGAGTAACTGGGACTGAAAGGTGTTATGTGACCACTGAATTGGTTTAATAACTTTAGCCTGGTCTTAGGCTAGTTGCCATCTGGAGAACCTTGTTCCTTTATTCAGCAATGATTTCATGGGTTAAAGTCTCTACTAAAGATACTCTGGAGCCCCTTAAATTTTCCTTAGGAAAAAAAAACAACAGAAAAATTCATAGGGAGACTCTAGAAGTATCCTCTTCAATCCTCAGATTTTAGCAGTCACTAGATGAGAACCTTGGATGAGGATCTTTCTTTCAGCTGAGCCAAGCAGACCTCCCAGAATTGTCACAGTTCAGGTTTGGAAGAAGCCTTTAGAGATCAGGCTGTGTAGTCCCTCCTCTCAGAGACCAGCTTTGGGGAGAGGTGGGGCTGGATACTTGTTAAACCTCGTTTTTGTCAGGTACATTGTAGCTTTCTCAAACTCAGGTTTGACGTCTTTATCAAACTTGTGCTCTCGGAAGGGCTGAGGGGGAAGCCACATATGTACTGTACACAGATTCTGGGAGATGGCTCTGCCGTGGCAAAGTGACTGCTCTGTTTGAATAACTTGGCCTCTTTGAAAGGCTGGCATGCTGCCAGAGAGGCGTTCACCCCCCACCCTCTGCTGCTCCAGGAGACTTCCCAAGTATGCTTCAAGCCCGGGAAAAACCTTGGCAGAGCAGAAGCGAGATAATTTCTCTCCCTGTTCCTTACAACAGGACGTCATGCAGGCAGATGGCCTAATTTATGAGGGTAAGTTCTAGAAATAGCATCTGATAAAAAAGGCTTATATACATTGTTAAGAAAAGATTAGCTTCACAGGGTTCTATGCAGTCAGACTGGGGCAAAATCCATATAAATAGTAAGTGCATACGCATTCTCCCTTTTGAGAACAATGATAAATCTAGAAGGTTAGGAAAGAAAGATTTTATACCCAGAATTGAAAAGAAAGTTATGAATCAAGAAGGCAGTTTATTTAATTAGCTATGATTTACAGAACATGGGAAGTAAGAAAAAGAAATGGAGGTTATAATGTATGATTGTAACTATGACTTGACTGTCCCCACAGAGGTTCAAGCACATGAAAGGGATTATAGACATCATTTCACCCATCATCCTAATTTTTCATAGGACATATGATGAAATGTCCCTTAAATCTGGTCAAAGTGACCTTTGCCTGTCAGCTAACATTAAAAAAAGTATTTGGAATTAAACAGAATTAAACGTTTAAGGGAAATGAGTGCTGAGTCATTTACTTGGGAAAAAAATTCAAGTTGGATAATAAATCGACGTTTGAGAAAAAGAAATCTAGGGATTGTTAACATAACTCATGAAGCCAAAGAGTACAGAATTGTTTTTCTTTTTTAAAGCAAGCTGTATACTGTGGGATGTCTTCTCCAAGTGGTCATTGCTGATAATTTCCTGTGAGAATTACTATTCAGGGACCTATGAAGTACTTGAAGAAATCTCAGGGGAGTGCCAAGAAAAAGATTGGAGGAATAACTCTTTCAAGAAGAGTTAAAAGAATGGGATTGGTATAGCTTTTTTAAGAAAAATATATTAAATAACTTCAATATCTTCAACTATTACCCATTTTCACACACATACACACACACACGCCCATTGAACTTGAAACTATTGCTTTGTTATATATATTGATATGTTAATTTCAGAGTTAATAAAAATTGGACTCTTGTTAATTTATCCCAGCCTATTACTAACCATTTCTGCAAAGAATTCAGGGACTTGTAGAATCTTTGTTGATAGGCATCTATTTCCAATTTTTAACTGTGACTCAAAGGAGAACTGGTACTGAATATGTGCTTTTCACTTCAGATACACTATTTCAATCATCAATGAATTAACCGACAAAGAATATATCTTCCTTCTACTTTTGAAGATGACTACATATAAATGACTTCGACACAGAGACCAGTCACGTCTTGTCTTCCCTCTTTGCTGGGCTAACCATAACGAAGCATCTTTTGAAGAGTTTCTGTAGGAAGAAGTGTAATAAAAAATCATCACCATAGCTAGTTAGAAATAGGGTATCCTCACTCTTATGTTATGGTTTAAATGTGAGGAAAGTTGAATTTGCCTTTTAGCCCTAAGATAAAAATATAAGAAATGTGACCCAAACTCTGGGGAACTGGCATTTATTCAGTGTTCTCTTGGCCAGAAGAACTTGAGATTCTGAAACTGAGAAAGAGAAAACCTATGAAATGGAAGAATTATCTCCAAAACCTCTCTGACTGCACTTTTGTGTATGTTTGTAATTTTTTTTTCATCTTTACCTGCCAAGTTGGGGGTCTCACATTTGGATCTAAGAACATTCCCTCAGAAATAAGACCTGCATATCATCCAACCAATTTAGAATAAGAGTCAGGTTACCTTGGGCTTTTGGACTTTTGAGGGGACTTATAAAAATATTCACTATTGATGCCAAACTATGATTTTAAGTGTTGATGTTTAGCATTTAAAGCCATAAATTTAAGAAGGATTTAAGACACTAAAGGATTTTATTTATTTATTTTTTTGCGAGGAAGACCAGCCCTGAGCTAACATCCGTCGCCAATCCTCCTCTTTTTGCTGAGGAAGACTGGCCCTGGGCTAACATCCGCGCCCATCTTCCTCTACTTTATATGGGACGCCACCACGGCATGGCTGACAAGCAGTGCGTTGGCGGGCGCCCGGGATCCAAACCTGCGCACCCCGGGCTGCCAAGCGCGGACTAAACCGCCGCGCCACTGGGCCGACCCCGACACTAAAGGATTTGATATTGACATTTTCTTTTCTTAAGAGTCTTTTAGCTTCAGAATTGCTTTTGGGTGTTCAATTTAGGGCTCTTCTCGTTGAGAACAACAGAAACCCCATTCAAATTAGCTTAAACAATAAAGGGATTTATTGGCTCACATAAGGGAAAAATCCAGAGGTAGGCCCAAGTTTCAGTAACGGCTGGACATAGATACTCAAATGATGTCAGTAGATGTTCTCTCTCTTTCTGTAGTTTTGCTTTTCTCTGTGTTGGCTTCATTCTCAGTTAGGGTCTCTCCTAGGAAGATCTAGCTTACATAATCCTTGGAGTTCAAAATCTAAGAATAAAACAAAAACCATAACCTGCTCTTTCTCTCACTTCCAAAGTCCTAGAGAGACCTCGTACTAGCTTAATTTGGGTCATGTGTCCGTCCCTAAGCCAGTGCATGTGGATGATGCCCTCTGCAGGTTGGGTGGTCCAGTAACGTTATCATGGGAGCCCAAACCAAGGACCACTAGAATCACTCCTGCAAAATCATGGGTGGGCCTCTGGGCTGTGATGTTTCTGGAAACACCAGCCCAAGGTCTATAGTTTAGCTGAGGTACTTCCTAATTATTTCCAGGGTAGGGCTATTATATGCCTTGTCTTCTTAGATAGAATACAATTATTGTATATTAGGCCTTTTGGGTTTATCCATCAAACTGGAGGTACGTGTACAATCCAAGGATGTAGGTGTTGGAAGGCTCCTATAGTTGGATCTAAAGAAGCCCTAAGGAAATAGCATAGCTTTCCTCTCTCTGTAGTGGCTGTTCTGCTTTGTTTTGCCCACCCAGCATTCATTCCTCCTTTTTATGGTACCAGTATCCTGATTTCCTTTGAGGATTTCTTCTTCCCCATTGTGGGCAGTTTTAGCAGGCCAGCACAATTGAATGCCTCGTTGTCTCATAATCTAAGGGGTGGGTAGGTGACCTAAGCTAGGCCAAAGAAACTCACTGTGCTTATACATTGAGTAGATTAATACATGAATGGGAAAAAAATGTAGCTCATTTCTACCACTGGTGGTATCCTTTTAAGAATGCTAAGTAATTCCTGCTACCTCCACAGCTTTACCTGGTTCCTCTTTTCCTAAACTTAGTTTTCTAGTCCTTCTGTGAACGACTCACATATTTCCAAAGAATTAGTTTTCTGTGTAAATTAGAAACAACTTCTGTGCTTATAACCAAGGAGCCCCAATTGATATAGAAATCAGGGCCAGAGTAGGGTGCTACAAGTCACAGATCTTAACATGCAAAATTATCTCAGTGAGGGAGGATGGAGAGTAGAAAAGAAGCTCTACCCAGGGCTGGGAAGTTGGCCATCAGTGTTATGCAACAGGGGAAAAGCTTGTTAAGCTACAGCCTGTAGGAACTTGGGACTCAGTCTCTTTGAGTCTTTCAGAGACACAGAAGGAAAACGTGAAGGTATTGACGTTGTTTGGCTACATCTTGCAGTCTTTAGCAGGACCCTAGAAGAAATTGATGCACTTAAGTTGAAGCTCATTTTGAAAACAGGGAAATTAAAACAAACAAAAAAACTCCTTGGCCTTTCTAGCGATACTGATTGCAGCCTACAAAATGAGACGGCTTAAAGCCTGGTACACTGGAGCCTCGGATAGTTGGGAAGAGCCAAGTTCTCTGCTTAGTGATAAAGTTAGTGTGATCAAAAGCAGGAAGGTGGGAACCACGGATGGAAATAAGATTGTTTTCTGGGAGAAGCCAACTCCCCAGTATCCTTGCATGCAGCTCTAATTATGCAGTGCCTGATTGTCAAAGGTTTGATAATGACTTTCACTGCAAAGATGGAGTTTGGCTATAGTTTGGAGTCAAAGGTCAGACTGAGCAAGACTCTCCACCCCACATCCCTGTTTATAATTGCTCTAGGCAGAGGCTAGGGCAATGGGCAGAACACTGAAACTGCAGCCAGGAAACCAGAATCCTCAAGAAATATCTGGATTCAAGGACTGTGACTAGATAAGATACCAGTCTCTCGTTTCTAGCCTCTAGAATTGACCAGAAGCCTCCTAGAGTTTAAAGGAATTATATTTTCAGATGACCTCAACCTTGGCAAAAATGTCCTCTGGTCAACGCTCAAAGGAGATTTTTCTGGAGGGCAGAATTAGGGGCTACCGGTGGGCTGATCAGGACATTCACTTCTCTTCCAGGCATTGGTCTCGGCTATTTCTGTTTAGCAGGATATATTATGGACAATGGTCGTGGGACAATGTGTATTTCTCCTCCCCTTTTCCAAGTGGGTGATCTTTACTGTAGTTACTTTTTCCCTCTCCAATGTTGATGCTGGTTAATTTGACCATTTAGCCATGGTTTGCTGGATCATCTAATCCTGACCAAGAAAAATGCAAATCTTGGATTTGGAGCTGAATGTAGTAATCTGATGAGGTTTTGGGCTGTCTTCACTTGGGAAAAGATTGTATTTGGAACCCGGACAGCAAAAGGTGCAAACTGTGGTGAACATTTGTTGCTTTTTGATATCCCCACATCTCAGGTTTTTTAGCTAACAGAATCTTGACTCTATTTGAAGAACTGCCATCTCCCTCCTCTTGTCTGTGGGCGCTGGGTGGGGCTCCAGTCCTGGCTCCGAGGATGGAGCATGTGACCCCAGCCTCTCCAATCAGCACCCTGGATATCCCTCACATGGGAACTGCTTCAAGTTTGGCCTCCCAGTCAAGCAACTTCCTCATGATTTTGGGAACTACTTAAGTCCACTCTATATTTGAAGGAGTGCTACTGGGAAGGGCTGACTTTATGGTCAGGTTGATCAGATAATACCTGGTTCCTGGTTGTCACCTTGTATCCTATGGTCAGACATTTCCCAGCCATGAGCTTTGGGACCGTCAGAGCTGCCCTCCCCTAGCTAAGGGAGTGGGCATGTAACCCAAGCCAGTTAACTGGACTCTGGAGCCAGGCTAACTGGACTCTCTGCCTGGACTTTGGGTCTTGGGCAGAGTGTTGCGAGGGCAGGAAAAGAAGATGCAGTCCTTTTTTCAAGCTGTGGTGCCTTTAGCAGACTGTCGAGTAGTGTTTGCTGCACGGACTCTGGCCAGACCCAGTTTGTCTTTGTCGAAGCTGGGTTCTCCTGTCAATCCTGTGGCCACTATCATTCCAGTATTTTCTTTTGCTGCTGAACTCATCCAGAGTTGGTTTCTGTGGTCTGCAGCTCCAAGACCATCAGGTAATTCATCCTGTCTCTTTCCAGGTAACTTCTCACTTCCTTTACACATGTCCTTGATTTAAGTTTTAGTTACATTTCATTTACATAGCACTACTGGAGGAAAGGGTGAGAACAATAAAATTTGCTTGGGATGACCCTGCCTGCAATGCTAGAGAGAGCATTTGAGAACTGCCTGCCTTTGTGAATGGCACATTATTTTAGAGAGGGCGGGGCCTTGTTTTATTCATAGCTATGTCCCAAAAGTCTAGCCTGGTGCCTGGAATAACATCAATGCACTCAGTATGTATACATTGATGTTATTCTCCTCTTGTCTTGTTACATTAGGTTCATTCAATAAATATTGGTTTACTGTTCCCACAGGAACAGAACGGTGAGCAATACAGATATAGCACTTGCTCTCAATGGTACTGACTTTTAGTTGTAGCTTTGCAGCTCAGCCATGGTGGATTAATTAAATATGCTTTAGTTGTTGAGAATTTGAGACTTAGAATGCAATAATATAGCAATAATATATGCTTAGTCTTCTGGAGAAGAGGAAGCAGTATTACCCTGAGCAGAAGAAGTGAGCCATGAAAAGTCAAGGAAGAAGGTATTTCTAAGGGAGCAATGTATTAGTTACAGGCAATCTTTTTGTAACACAGCTGCTGTTGTTAGATAGCCTGGGTTTCAATGATGCTGAGATGAGACAAGGAGGACTGTAAAGGAAATGAAGGATTCTTTTGGTCTCTTCCAGTCTAGTTTTGGGGTCTATGACTTAGATCTCTGTTGTCTGAGGAAGAGGCAATATTGTAGTTATGGGTACAATAACGTTCTAAAACAAAAGTTGGGAAATTTTACTGGGCATGCATATTTTCTTTACTAATTTTTAAATTTAAATGTTTACATGCAAGTCTTATTTAAAGAAATAAAATATTTAATGAATATAAAATTTTTTAAATGACTAAATAATCAATAAAATATTTATTGAGGGATATAATAATTAAATAATATTAACTATACATTAAAAAGACATTATATTTATTAAAATGAATAGCTCAGGAAATTTAGACCTTGCTAGAATAGCTGGGCTTATGGTCACTGTCTTAGTTTTCTATTGTTGTGTCACAAATTATCACAAAGCTTAAAACAATACAAATTGATTGTATCACAGTTTCTGTGGGTTGGAAATCTGGGCCTGGAGGGTCTGAGGCAGCAGAAGTTCAGCACAGCTAGTATTTAGAGGACAAGGGGGTAAGGAGGTGGGGAGAAAATATTAAGTCCTGAGGGTGGGGAGGTAAGCAAGGCAAGAGTCTTGGAGACATGTTAAAGAGTTCAGAGCTTATCTTAAGAGCAATAGAAAATCATGTTGGTGTTTTAATCAGGAGAGGGTCAGATTTACTTTAGAGTGAAGACTGTGGCAAAGTCCCATCTTGAGCAATTGGATGAGTAGTGGCGCCTTTGGGAAAGACAGAGACTACAGAGGGGAGGAGCAGGTTTTTTTGGAGGACAGAAAGATAATAACCTCAGGCTTGATCCTATTTTATTTGAAGTGCATGTTATTCACACAAGTGAAGATGTCCAGCGGACAGTTGGGATACTGGCTGAAAGTTGGAGAAAGAGACTTGGGTTGGAGATGCAGACATGGGAGTAGATGAAGGGCTCTTAACCTTTTTTCATGAGTAAAAGAGGGGTCACAGGGCCATGCTTTGATAATCTAAAATAATCTAAAAAACCTCTCCCCAGAAAAATTAACATATATGTGTACACAGAATACTGGATGGAAATTCTAGGGATTAACAGACTCCCTGAGGACCAAACACGGATCCCAGGTGAAGAACTTCAACTATCAATGAAGCTATGGAAATGGATAACATGGCTTAAGGAGAATTCATTGAGAGAAGAGAAGACTTAGGGATGGGCACCTAGAGGTGAGCAGAAGAAGACGAGCCTGTGGCCGAGCTGGATAGGTAGGGGAAAAGTTAATAAGGATAGGAGAAGAAAGCATTTCAAGAAGGATAGGGAAGGGGCCAAATAGGAAACAACTGCCGAGAGATGAAGAAAGAACTGACATGTAGCCTTTGGAACAGTTCTTAACAAAAAGTGTGCACTGGAATAACCTGGGGGGTGGGTGGAGCTTCTGCAAACTACAGTTCCCTGGGCCCCATCACCTGCATCCTGAATCAGAATCTGATAAAGTACCCCTAGTCCATTGAATATAGGAGATTGTTAGCAACTTGGCTGGTGCAGTTCCAGGAAGTGGTAAGAACACCAGTATGTAATGAGTTGGGATAGGAGAGCCTGGCGTAAGTTCAAATAAACTATTTAAGAGGAAGAGGTTAAAGATACAAGAGGACATGGAACCATGAATGGGGCAGTTCCTAAGGAGACAGAAAGAGGTGGGGCACAGAGCAAAAGCGGGGGGACCCCTTTTCTATTCTAATAGATACAAAGCAGAAACAGTTGGGTATAGATTTGAATTTGTCAGGCTTCAATTTCCTCTGCAAAGTAGGAGAAAGGCCATTTGCTGAGAGGTTGGAATGTATTCTCCTCATTAATAAGAGTGTTATTAGGAAATTGCTGTCCATGTCTTCATATTGGAAAATTATTATATTTTCATTGATATGGCCCATGAAGAAACATATTCGCATAACAGTGGACTATAACATGCATGTATGAATGAATGAATGAATAAATGAGGAAATGCAGGAAATGATGATTATCCCAAGATGTTTGTATCTGACCTGAATTCTGTAGGATTCAGTTACTGAAGGAAGGCATTTCTTTGTGAAGGTTCTCCCCTGGGGAGACCTTAATTACACATTTACCCAGCTGATATGTACTGCGCACCTTCCATGTTCCAGGTATTGTTCTGATGTAGAGGATAAAGCTGGGAACAAGCCCAATTTTCTGTCCTCATAGAGCTTACCTTGAGAGGGATGCAAAACAAAAGAACAACAAACAAACAATAAAATTCAAATAGTGATAAGCGGTCTGTTGAAAATAGAGTGGCATTGGGGGATGGGAATGGTTGTGGGGGTTCCATTTGGATGGGGTATGCAGGAAGGACTCTCTGGAAGTGACATTTCAGACCTGAATGAGGAGAAGTAGGCAACTGTGATAAGCTCTGGGACAGAGCTTTGGATGCAGAAGAAAGAGCAAGTGAGAGGAGAACACACTGGTGTGTATAAGGAAGGGCAAGCCGGCCATATGGGGGAAGTGGGGAGAGTGACAGGTGAGAGCCAGCTGGGGGCCACAGCACATCGTGGTTCTAAGCACATGAATGTTATAGAGCTTTCTGGCTGTTCTGTGAGTAAGGGACTAAAAGGGGCACAGCACAGAGCATCCCTTTACTGTCATAAGGCAGTCACCTCATTCCAGGACTTCCCTATAACTCCCAAGTCCTCAAAGGTAACTGCCTACCTGACTATGAAAGTGAACTCCCCTCAGCCTTTCCAGGAGCTATTACCTTAGGTCAAAGGCAGGTACATCAGTCAGGGGTTGAGCAGACCAGGGGGACTGACCCTGGCGCCCCGGGGAGGGGCCCCTCTCACAGGCACAGGGAGGAAGGCCTCCTTTGATCCGTGCAGGCGACGCTCCCCAGTCCTGGCTCCCTTGGTGCTTGCCCTTTCAACCCCGGCTTGCCTCTATCCTTCCTGCGTCCCGGGTAGTCCCTTATTCCGCCTCTCCCCGGTTGTGTACTCTCTGGTCCTGGCAGGATTTGAACCGAGCACGTTTCTGCCAGGGTTCCACCAACACTTCGCACTTCGAGATCCAGATCCAAAACCCACCCTCTGGCCTTCGCCCCGGAAAGGGGGCGGGTGGGGAGCGCGAACCTTATCTCCGGGCTCCGCCTCCAGGGGGCTGGGAGCGAGTCTCCGAGCCGCGGCTCCGCACCGGCCGCTGCAGGGAGAGCGGACTCCGCGTCAGCCCAGATTCCGGCCAGGTTGGGGCTGCTCACTGCCTGGGACACCCCCGGCCCCCTGGTGGAACCCCGGCCCTGGACGCCGCGCCAGGTAAGATGTCACCGCCTTCTCCCCTCTCCCTCCCAGAATGACAAATAGGGCCTTCAGGGCTGACCCTCCCGGGGCTGCGATGTGTCATTTTGGGTGTCCCGAGGGTGCAGTTTTCTCCCCGCGCGGAGGCGGTTGGTGAGCCGTGAGGTTCACTCCGCGCCCAGGCTGGAGGCTGGGATGTCAGGGTTTGTCTTGCAAAGTTAGTGGATGTTAATGCATCTTGGGAGGTTCTCTGGGGGGCGATTTCTGCTTGAGTGTTTCGTCTCTGAGAATGAATAATGTGCGGTGATTTACTCCCCTCAGCTTATCCTCCTCTACCTCTGTCTTCTTGGAAGGGGCTGCGGCGTCCACACGAGGCGCCCCCGGGAGCGCACAGGGCCGTGGGCTCTGTGGACTGGACCAGAGGTTTTATCAGGTTGCTGCACGATAGCTCACTCGGGGAGCTTAAAAAAACAAACAAACAAACAAACAAAAAAACCAAAAAACAAAAAGAACCCGGTGCTTGAGCATTACCCCAGGCCAATTAGATCAGAATCTCCAGGAGTGGGACTTTGGACATCACATTTAAAAGAAAACTGTTCTCAGGCCATTCCCCTGTGGACAGGTTTGGGAACCAGTGAGTTAGAGCAGTGGTTCTCTATGTGTGGTCTCTGGCCAGCAGCATCAGCATCACCTGGGAACTTTTGGTAATGCAAACTCTAGGGCCTGGGCTGACGAAGGCCCAGCCATCTGTGTTTTAATGAGCCCTCCAGGCGATGCTAGTGCTTGCTCACTTCAGAGAACTAGTAAGTTGGACCTCAGTTAGGGTAAGGGCAGACATCTGCAAATTCCCCTCTGCAGAGGGAAGAGGAAAAGACCACTTTTCAGAAAATCTTAGGTCTTCATCAACAGAGTTTTACCCATATTAAAAAAATATATACTGTAGACTTTGGAGGATCCTATAAAGGATAGAGACTTAGCCATCATCTGGAGCAATTTTTACATAGTAGAATTTGCATACTTGCCCGAGGAGAGAATTGGAATTTTCTTTTTCTTCAGAGTTGAAATGAAGCCAAAGAAGAAATGTACATAGGAGTCTTCTAGCTGTAATAACACAAATCTCTGGCCCCCAGTGAGATGATCCCAGATCATCCCTGTCAGCAGGCACATTACAGGACTCATTTGCAGTATTTTTTTTTTTTTAAAGCAATTGGAGATTTAAGGGATTCATGCCAATTCCCCAGAATGAAAAGGAATTCAGCATTGCAGGTCTCTGGGTTATGTGAAGTGGCTCCTTTTTTTCTTTTAATAGAGATCTGAGATTTCAAAACTTTGGCTAAAAAAATTCCAGCTGTTTCTAAGTCATTAGTACAGAAAAGAATGACTTTGCAAATAGGCTTAAATGGATTAGAAATTCTGATGTTGGATAAAAATCTAGAATAGGCATGACTCCAGTCCCAGCACATGTGTGCTCTGGTGGACACAGTGCTGACCGTATCAAGACTTTCTGTAGAGAGAACGGTTATTTTCCAAGCTGCTATTTTCTGTGCCAATGTGGGATTGAGGTATGTGGAGTTGTTAAGGGACAGGGACTAAGCTTGTGTTTGGAGAACCGGGGGAAATGTAGGTAGTGGTTAGGAATGGAGCCTTGATCTAAGGCTCAAGCCTCAGGTTCAAGACCTGCTCGTCTGCTTCTCTGTGTTCTTGGACGGTTGCAAAACTTCTTCGAGCCTCACTTTCTCCATCTGTAAAATGGGGACTGTAGTAATACAATGCATACTTCATAACTCTCATATTGTTGTCTGAGTTAAATGAAATAGTGCTTCTAAAGTGTCTAGCATAGTAAATTAAATATCTGTTAGCTCAAAATACGTACATCCCACACACAAACTAAAAACAAAACAAAAACTTAATCCCTAAACACCTTGAAATGAAAACTATATTGATAACATGGTCAAATTTTGTGTTTACATGCCAACCTCACCCTTAGAATTTATAGTTATTGCTTTTTACCAGAATGTGAACATATGGACATCCTAAAATTATCTTCATAATTTTATTGTATGCTTCATATGGAACTTTCTAGAATTTTTTTTTAGTAGATTAGCTTCAAATCAACAGCCTAGTCTTTATCTACTCACTGTCTATGGTGAAGGATTTCACCATATGGTGGAGTTTATAGTCTGTTAACTTTCACATTTAAATAGCCTTAAAATTTGGCTCTCTCTGGGGCTGGCCTGGTGGTGTAGTGGTTAAGTTCCCACGCTCTGCTTCAGTGGCCTGGAGTTCGCAAGTTCGAATCGCAGGTGCGGACCGATGCACCACTCATCAAGCCATGCTGTGGCGGCATCCCACATATAAAATAGAGGAAGGTGGGCACGGATGTTAGCTCAGAGCCAGCCTGCCTCAGCAAAAAGAGGAAGATTGGCAACAGATGTTAGCTCAGGGCCAATCTTCCTCGCCAAAAAAAAAAAATTGGCTCTCTAGAATATCATTCCTTTTAAATGAAAATTCAAATGGTAAGAGAACATCTAAAAGTGGCATGCTGTGACCTCCAAGGGAACCAGTTGAGAAGTACTATTTGGTGTTTCTTAGGTTCTTGAGAGAGAGAATAAAAGAAACCTTATCCATTTACATCAAGGTTTGTTCAAGACAATATAAGAGAAAACAAAATGAGGACATAGAGCAAGGACAGGCCTGAACTGGCAAAAAGGGTAGGTGAGGTAATTTGAGTCCTTTTCCTCCTTAACTGCAATAATTTCAAAACTCTTCTAACCACATACACAAAAAGCAATTCCTTTTACATTATTTGATTAGAACTGATCTTGGGTGATCCTCTTAGGACCAAATAGTTCTAGTGAAAAAATATTTATGGTATTGATTCCAAAAAGGATGCCAAATGATTCTGTAATTTAAAATTAGTCTTGATTCTCCTGTAATCAATGATAAGTTGAACATCAGATTTCTAACTTAGAGTGCCTTTTTAAGACTCATCTTACATCTTTAAATGCAAGAGGTTGTACCCTGCCTATTAATCGTATGTGATTTCTAGAAAACTAAACATAATGCACATTCCAGCATATAAGCATTTTAGAAACTCTTCCATTCAGGAAATCAGGTCTTCATTAGGACACTTTTGAAATTATAATGTAATGTTATTAAATTGAATATAATTAGAATTTAATGTTATTAAATTAAATGTAATTACAATTTAATATAACTAAGTTCTCTATTTGGCTCACTATGTATGAAATGAGGAGTAGCTGTGGGGATGCAAAGGAAAGATCAGAGACACATCTCTTGATTGGAAAAAATGAAGGTGTGTGGAAGCAAATTCAAACTCTCAGCAATCAAATTCTGTGATCTGGATAATTGAACTGAAGAGCTAAGAGTCTGTGATGTTGCAATTCACACTGACAAGATGCAGCAAAGCTGCTTGCAGTGAGTGGCCAATTAGGAATGATCAATATTGCAATGCCCCACAGTGAGTTCATGATTCTCCACCAGGCATAAGGCCTGGAGCAGAGATAATTGTAAAGAAGTTTGCTTAATTGAGCTTGTTTACATAAACTGGCCTCATTTAGGAAGGTTTTGATGAGAGTTACCTGGCATTCAGTGAGGTTTATTTTGAGGGCCCTATTTGTTCCAAAGTGGATGGTTTTACTATTAAGGCCAATCTTGAAAGTCTTGAGTAAAACACATCATAGGAAATGGATATGTTTCTATTTTGTATTTATTATCTTTGGATTATATTTCTCAGCATGCAGTAGTAAGTCTTTAGCTTGATTCATTATCATTCTTGTGAGAATCAAAGTTGAAATGTTTATTTCTGGCAGGTGGTGCAGTCTCACTCGAAGAGATTTAGCATGGAGGCCGAGTTTCCCAACTTTCTCCCTCTCCCGTTAAGGACACACAGTCTTCAGCCAATCTGCCTAGCCTTGAATCCTGACTCTGTCACTTACTGGTTGTTTGAACTTGGACAAGTTACATGAGCTTTCTTGGCTTCTGTCTTCTCACTGGTTAAACTGGGGTAATGGTACCTACCTTAGCAGGGTGTTTGTGAGGAGTAAACGAGTTAACCTGTCAAGTTTGGTGCCTGACTCGGAGTGAACGCTTCTTAAGAATTTGGTATTATTTTACGTTGGACGTTAATGAATGGTTTAAACTGAAGCTCTCTTTTCTGTTTTCACTTCTGAAAAATGGGTCCCAAAAAAGAAGTAGCCAATTAGGTTATGTTCATTTGATGGTTTTCCTCTTTTGGCTGGTGGGAGAATTTGTTTCAGAATAAGTGAAGTACTTCAAGTTTTTCAGAAAAGAATTCAACGTTTTGAACATTTCTAAAAGTTCCCAGCTGCTGCTGCTGCTGCTGGCCAGAGACCACACTTTGAGAATCACTGCTTTAACCCAGTGGCTCCCAAATTGCCTGCATGTTGGGGTCACCTGAGAACAGTTTTTTAAAATGTTGATGCCTAAGCTGATTAAAAAATTAATCAGTTTTGTTAATTTATTGTGAAAAGAGTAATCATGTCCTTTATAAAGAGGCCCTGTAACATTACACATTATAGATATGGGATTCGCATGTACTCATAGAATTTTTAGAACCATCAGGGATGTTAGAATTTGTCTGATATAAATGAGGAAATGGAGGCTTGGAGACATCATCCTTGGCGAAGGGCTCATAAGGGCTCATGAATAGTTAGTGGTGGCACAAGATAACCTCAGGGTTCCTGCGTTCTAGTCAGTACATTTTTCATTCAACTACCTTGCCTTCTGAAAAAGCAGATGATGTGACAGAGGCGCATAATTCAAGACAGAGTGCTATTGGAGAATTGTAGATCTGCCTGTCCCATTTGACCCAGTTTGATGGCAGGGCTATTTATTCAAAAGGTTTCCTTAATGAAAAACCACTGAAAACAATATGCCCACAATGCCAAGAAAATAAATCTATAGCTATCAATTGTGAAAGGTAATTTTTTCCACTAGGTTTGTCATTTCTAAGGATTCAATTTAGTTTTTTCTCTTGGTTGTTTCTTTGGCATTGTGGTTTTTACTAATGAAAAACTCAGAGGTAGCTTTGAAAATTTCAGGAAACGTTGACAATTTTCTCCAGTCCAAGTTTGGTGACCTTCTGGGAACCCTGCCTGTTGCTTGTGTGTTTGATTCAGTGTTTAGTTTTTGTTTTGACTTGTCTTGTTTTGATCTAGGTTAATTTAGCCATGATTGCAGTGTTGTGTTACCCATTAACTGTTTTTTTTTACAGTTATTGGTGTCAAGAAGAAAAGATTGAGGACCAAGAAAATTTCCTTTTTAAATTCAAAGTAAAAAGAAGGTCTAGTGAAGTTTGAATTTTATAGAAATATTTCTTCTAAAAATATTCTTTGGAAATTTAGTCTTAATTTTTTTATTATGTAACAGGGGTAAATAACATATGCATTATATTTTTATGGAACTTTCAAATCTGTAGGTGATTCAATGATTGAAACAACTTACTGAAATATATACTTTAAAAAAGTCTAAACCTTGTACATGTATTTTTTACTTAGGAAGAGAGAGTTTGATTCTACCTCAGGGGGAGTGTCTAGGCATGTGTTTTCCAGTAGTACCCCAAATTAGATGGAATATTAACTATAAGACAGGGAGGAACATTCTTTGTAAATATTCAGCCATTCATCAAATAGCAATTAAGTGCCTACAAGGGCTTGGCCATCCTAGGGGGATTCAGAGAGGTTGCGAAGTTCAGTTTAGTAAGTCTATTAATAGTCAATTGGCAGTTTTCTTTCTTTAAATAGAAAACTCCCTTCAATTTATTATCTAAAGATAATATTTTGTAAATATCTTTAAGTGAAACAATGTATAAGGCAAAAATAGTTCTGATCTAAATTTAGAAAAACCGGCAAGCATTGCATGACTTTTGATTCTCACTTGGTATAATGCCATGTAACAACCTTTAGAAAGGGTTGAATATGATTTGCAGTTCTATCATGGCAAGGAGTGGAGAGGTTATCCTAGAGAGAGGCCCTTTGGAGAAGGCGAACAGCCAAGGGCCTGAGAAGGCAGGCATCTCCCTGTGGAGACTCACCCCTTCCCTTCAGCAGTCTTCCTTTTCCTCATTTCACAGTTCATTACTCTTCTTTCCCTGTTCAAATCACTTGTGAGCTTGCACCTCTGGACTAGGGTTGGAAATGAGAGAGAGAGAAATAGAAACCATGGGAAGCAGGGATGACAAGATAACTGTTTTAGCTAGGATGGTTTAGCAGAGCTCCTACTTGGGTCTCTTTGGAATGTGGAGGGAGCAGGGATGAAAAGAGAAGGTGGGATTCAGAGCTCTTTATGGGAAGTGGAAGCACGTGGAACCTAATTCAAACTCCTATATATTTAGTGGCAGCAAGTATGTGAGCGTGTAGTGTGAGCAAGTAGGTACCTACAGGCTCAGTTAGGTGTCATTTCCATACTACCATTTGAATAATGGTAATAATAATAATATTTATAAGTCAAGTATTAAATAAATAGACACTCTCGTTATTTCCAAGAAGGCTCTAGACCAGGAATTGGGAAACTTGGTTTCTCATCTCACCAGGCCACCAACTTATTGAAAAGCTGGTAGCTTATAAAAGCCTGCAGCAAGAGAGAGCTGGTCAGGTGTGATTGTAAAGTCTTCTTTCATTTTGCTGTTTGTATATTTTTCTCTTTCTTGGTTAAAAACACCATTTGAGGCCATCATGGAACATGTAAAGAATTGCAGCTTAGAGCAACTGTATATAGAGTTTAAGTCAAGTGTCGAGTAGCATCCTTTAGGAAATGTGTCTACTGAGAAATGTAGAATTCATTCCTAAAATTCCTATTAACATACTTCTTGGATGTTCACTGAAGAGGAATGTTGATATAAATGAGGAGTAGTGAAATAACAGATCTTTTTATTTCAAGAAAATAGTAAATTCCTTTTCATGATGCCTAAACAAATTTTTGTTTGGCCTCCATGTGGGAATTATATTAAAAAATGTTTGTTAGTCTTTTTAACACTTGAGAAAGTTTTTTTCTGATTCTGAATTATGAGTTTTGAGAGGGAAGTCATGTTTATATCAGTAATCAAATTATATTTTTGAGCTCTAAATTGCATATTTCCCAAAATATTAATAGTTGTGTTTGGGTGGTAGGATGATAAATATTTTCTTTTCTGCTTTTCTTTGTTTTCTCTATTTTTAAATATACATGGATTACTTATAATGCAAAAATGAATGCATAACTACATGCTTTGTAGTTGGAAACATTTGAAATTTCATTTTGAATTCCCAGACAAATGAGAGATGATGATGTTATAGTGTGATTATGTTCCTGTAATGCATAAAATAACTATTGTGCCAGATGTACTTTTAAATATCAGACATACTAATTACAGATAGTAAAATCTGGCTAAAATGGCACAAGACATTTTTTTAAAGGCAGAAAATCAGTTTATTACTCCTTGTGAATGCCAAAAGAATATTGTGTACTCTAATACATTGAGGCCATATAAGATAATAGCTAAGATCGTGGGTGTTGTGTAGTCATGGCCCTGACACTTAGCATCTGTGTGACCTTGTGCATGGTATTTAACCTTTTAAAGCTTAATTTGCCCATCTGTCAAGTGAGGATCATAGAACCTACTTCATAATGTGATCAGGAAGGTCAAATGGAATAATGCAAATAAACACTTTAGCATAGTGCTTGGCTGATAAAAAGTACTCAAGTTAGCTCAAATTTGTTATTATCATAAGTATCATATTCTCCCTACTTCTAACTTTTTCACACTTGTGATTTGGATGTCTATCTTTTGGAATATATGTTACTTTTTTTGTGTGTGTGTGAGGAAGATTAGCCCTGAGCTAACATCCGTTGTCAATCCTCCTCTTTTTGCTGAGGAAGACTGGCCCTGGGCTAACATGTGTGCCCATCTTCCTCTACTGTATATGGGACGCCGCCACAGCATAGCTTGATGAGTGGTGCGTCAGTCCACACGTGGGATTGGAACCTGTGAACCCCCTGTTGCCGAAGCAGAGCAGGCGAACTTAACCGCTCTGCCACCAGGCGAGCCCCCAGTGTGTTACTTCTTTAGATGAGAATATCCTCCATACAACCTGGGTCATGGAGAAGAGGCAAATCCAGATTTTCACCATTATCCGCATTGTGCCGGGGAGAGGAAAGTGTGGCTGCAGGGGAGGGGTGTCTTATGGAGCTAGCAATGCACTAGCAGCAATAACAGGCTTTTGAGAGCAATTCCTTTTGACTGTAAGTGTTGATTCTGGAGTCCACAAGGCCATCATCCTTTGCCAGATGGCACAGTTCTGGAAGGTCGCTGTGGTTGTTGGGTGGGATTGAGGGTATCCTCTGGTCTTGTTTGCAGCTGCGGGTGGTTTGTCAGGAGCTCCTGGATTTAGCTGTTGTAGAGATCTCTTTGGTGAGGGCCGTGGATAACCCATATCACGGCTTTGTGAAAATTGGAAGACAGGCTTTCTCTGGGCAGTTGCAGGCCTGGCTTTCAGTATCCGTTTGTCTCCTCAGCCAGGTGCCTTTGTGCTGCTGCAGCCTGGACTTGGGTGCATCTGTATAGGTTATTAATTCATCCATTCAGCAAATATTTTTTTTCAGCATTCTCTATTGATCAAACTAAATCCTAGGGAGGCAGCAATAAATAAGACATGATTTCTGTCCTCAAGGACCCATAATCTCTTAGCAAATTTCCCCGTGGATGCTCTGGATGTCAGGGTTAGTTGTCATACCACAAAGCTCCTAGCGCAATCCATTGCTGCTTATAGTAGAGTGCTCTGGGGAGGTTGTTGTGGTTGTGTTCATATGTTAATTGCCCCAACATACACTAGTCTGAAGGTTTATTCTTAGGGTCTGTGGTCGGATCTATATTCTCCTCAAAACTGGTGAGTTCTACACATGTAATGTACATCAATAAGTTTCTACAAAGTTTAGTTGAAGCATGAAGTCTATTAAGTCAGAAACTAAACCAAAAAAAAACCATGGTTAAGTGAATTGAACTGACTGAGGCTTGACAGAAGGGAGTTATGGAGGCACTGTGAAAATCAGAATCAATTATTTTTAGACTACACATGTCAGAACCCTGGAAAAAAGTGTGAATATTTTTGACCTCTCATGTCTGGCCAGTTACTGATATAAGATAGAGCTATTTGTACCTCTGTGTTTCCTTAACTGTGCCTCTAAATATTTTTAATTTTTAGCTGGATAGTGTAATTTCACACTGGACAATTTTTGGCCAGAGCTATTACATTATTAAATGCTAAGCTTGAGTAATGTAATGAGTTTGTGCATTTTAAATGTTTCTACATCATCTTGAATATGGCTGCCAAACTGAATTCCAAATCTCCCTTCTAATAACCTACCATGTTTTTGAGCTTTGGGCCAAAAGCAGTCTAAATAAGACTAGAGAAGAAATTATAATTTCACATTTTCAAACTTGATTTGAATGCTAATGACTTAAATTTAAAAATAAATATGTGCGTGCTTTCTACTTTATCCCCTCTTCCAGTTTATCCCTAAAGATGGGTATTTATCATAAAATTAGCTGTAGAAGAAAATTTTTCCTACTCCTTTCTTTGATTGTTTTAGTATTGGCAATCCTTAGGCAAGGCCAGTCTATCTTACTCAAGACAGTGCCATCAAGGAATCCACTTAATACAGAGCTGCAATCTTTCCAAACTGCAATAGAGAGATGTGGCCCTGATTCTCTACAGTGCAAGATTTTGCTGCTATTACTCGAGACTCTAGAGAATTTCAAATTTTGACTTTTTTTCCTTTAAAATCTTTCTTTTCCTGGAATTTCTGTTTTCTCAGAGCCATCTATTGATATGTTCCAAGGTAAAAGGGGAAAGAAAGAAGACATATTTAAAAGCTACAAGGGTGGGTTTCAGTTTCTGTAACCATTATTCTCATTAGAGGGTTGGGAAGTTTTAAATGGAGAAATACAGGAATTTTGATATATCAAGGGGGGAAGGGAGACACAGGAACTCCCAAGGAAGCCATTACTATATTCACTTTCACAACAAGGAGATGTTGGTAACTACAAAAACATTAAATATGTGCTATATGAAAAAAAACAGGAGAAGCAATGAGTCAGCAAGTTTAATTTCAGTGGCTATCAGGGTATCTAGTAGATTGAGGTTGGCCATGACCCCAGGTTGCTTATGATACAGTTGGGAGATGAACTATTTCAAATATAATTTTTAGGAAGCAAAACAAGACTCTATAATTGAGCTCCAAATGGTCCAATACTGGAGGTAGGCACTGTGGAAGATACGGTCTGTTTCTGTCATAATTTGCTTCATAGAGAATGTGGGGCTTGAACCCGCTTCTTGAAGCATGGTTCAGTCTGGACAAATGGTTCAGTTTAGACATATACTCTAGTCAACATAAATCACAGGGCTGGAAATTATCTTCCAGGTAATTGTGGTTTACAATACAAATATTGTTCACACCGACAATACCTGATGCCTTAACTTCTCCCTATAGCATACCTAATGAGCACACCTCTCCCTATAGCATACCTAATGAGCACACCTCTCCCTATAGCATACCTAATGAGCACACTACCCAATGCCAGATACCTCCAATGATGGGAAACTTTCAGTTTTAGGGACATCTCCATTTATGAAAAACTTTTTCCTTAAGTTAAACTGAAAACTTCCTCCCTGGAGTTTCCAGGCATTGGTCCTAATTCTCTACTCTGGGAGTCACAGGGACTAGCTAAATTTCTTTTCCATGTGGTAGTCTTGCCAGGATTTAAAGACAAGTAGAACATCATATTCTAAAACTGGTTCTTTTTTTTCACAATGGTTTGGAGTTACATCTCCAGTCTGGTCAGCCTTCCCTGGACACTTGCAGTTTGGGTTCTCTCTGACCATGGATTGCTGACTAGAAAGGGTGTAGCCTGTTCTTTTCTCACTGTAGTTCAAGAGCAAACTAATTGTTGGCAGCCAGTTCATACTAATGACTGTAGTTTACCATTAGCTAAGACCTTTTTGTCAACGCAGACCTCCTGCTGTTAAGCCAACTGATTCCTATCGAGCATTCTACAATCCAGATTTTGTATCCCAGGATTTTCATGTGTTTTTTTGAATTTTGTCTTGTTGCAGTTGGCCCATTATTTATCCAGGTAAGATCTTTTGAAATCCAAAGTCATTCATTCAATCAATCAGAAATCTTTCTTAGCTTTGCTTTGTCTAGAAATTTGATTTGCAGGTCATCATTTTCCTCACTCAAATTATGAATAACCAATTAACTGGACAGGGCAAATGACAGAATTCTAAAATATATCACTAGAAACCTCTTACCAGGTTGACATCAGGTGCTATTCTCCACTGGGGAGCCATTTAATTAGTTTTATATCCAGATGACATTGATCTGTTTTCGTTTTTGAAATACCAAGAGCACAGGATTCTCCTGATGGCAGTCTTGTATTCCAAAGAAGTACAGGTGAGTTTGATGTGATTTATTCTTGGCACTTAACAAACATTGTATAGTGTTCAGCGACTCATTCTTTTTGTAAGTTTTGTAAGTTCTCACAAACAGGAGTGAAGTTTAGAATATTTAACAACTAGAAAGGCCAGAGCATCAACCAACTAGAGTGGGCACAGGTGTGTTCAGAACAGATGTGCATACACAGTTTGCACAACGATGCTGCTTTGTGCCAGCTAGCTGTGGGCCGGGCTCACAACTGTTTTTAACCCTCAGCCCTTGGGTTTACCAGAGGAGTATATGCTCTTGATCTTCAGAGCTGTTTCTTTTCTCATTTGCCTTCTTTCTTGCACATGCAGATAACTTCACACCAAATTTCTGTAGGTTTCTGATGTTTATTAACCAGAGGCTGAGCACTGGTCTATATTTCACGAATTAAGATACGTAAAAAGAGGCTTAGATCTGGGAATGGGTATGGCTTATTTAAGGGGCTTGATATGAACTGCCTGACGGAAATGGAGGATTTGATGTGTGGAGAGGTAGAAAAAAGATCTTTTGATACATGGGAACTGGAGTCTTTCCATAGATGCTGTCACTAAAGCAGTGAGGATGTTGTCTTTTCTGGATGAGGGGCAGTGGTCAATAGCAGACCAAAAAGAAAAAGTCCAAAAGAAGACCAGTCAAGAGAAGGGATAGTTTCCAAGAAATAATGAAGAAAAACTTCCAAGTGTACTGTAAAAGGATGGTGTCTCAAAGAAGAATGATTGTCATGGGGTGTATGATCTTAAGCAGAGGGAGATGAGGGAGAGGGGTGTGGCAGTGTGGGTGAGGGAAGCTATTCTCTTGGGAAATAAAGAGGTCATTAATATTCAGGTGAGTATTTTCATTGGTGATGGAGATGTAAGTACAATTTTATTGAATTTTAGAAAAAATGAGTCATGAGCTTTCGAAGCTGTAAGAGGTGTATAATAATTGCTTGGGAAGTATGGTCAATGGAGAGCAAAAGGGAAAAATCTAAAAGGGGCAGAAGATTTAAGCAGAGAAACTTAACCTTTCTAGTTATCATTACAATTTTGTTGTTAGAAAATATTCCTTCATTCAAAGAAAATAATTAACATGTCAGTGCGAATGCACAATTCCCTCTTAGGTACTGTAACTTGCTTGAAAAACCGTTGCAGCTCAGTTATTCAAAGTGCTGATTAATTTGTGGAAGATCCTCCAAGCATAAGTACAGAGATTTGTGGCCCTCCAACTTTAAACATATTCAATTCTGGCCATCTCTGAATCTGTGAAAGAAGGGATTTTGAACACAAGGAAAAAGGGGGCTAGGTGCAAAGACCCACTGGAGTTGCTGTGGAAAGTTTTCTGCGGACTGTTGTGAATTTCAAATAAGTCCTTACGAATGGTTCCAGCCTATCATTGTACCTCACTTGATCGCCTTTAATACCTGAGCTAAAGTGCTTTTCTTCCCCTAACATGTGCCTTGTGTTTATTTTACAAATTCACATTCTTATTAAAAGAAATGCTGAGAGGAAAGACAAAGATTTGTAATGCATTATTCAGGTTTTCAACTTATTAATAGAGATGGTGCATTGAATGGGGAAGAACACCTGTCTAGCATAAGCAGGTTTTAACTGGTCATGCATGTTGAGGTTCTAAGCTCTTCAAAAGTGTCTGTGTTGAGCCGGACAAGATCAGTCAGTTCCCAGGTGCCCAGCATCAGTTTCTCCTTCTGTCTGACGGCCTGAGGGTCTGAGAGTCTGAGGTTCACTTGGTTGGTGAATCTGTCAGCTGGGTTATCAATTTCACTGCCTTTCTATTCTTTATTTATTTTAGGGAGAATATCTCTAGAGGTGTTTATTATTATACTATTTGTATAAGTAAGGTATTGAAACTATCCTAAATGTGCGATACTAGAGAGAGTGTTGATATTTTGCATTGATTATGCAACTGTGTTAAAAATGATGCTTAACAGTAAATATGTCTTTAGATATAATAGGTGGGAAATAAAGAGAGTAAACAAATTTATATACAGAAAATGTTCATGTCAAAATATTCAAAGGAAAATGGATATAGTTTCGTAACTTATTTTTTAGGAAATTTATATTTTATAAAAATGAAATATACCTTTCTTAGTCCTGTTTAATACTTTTTGCCATGAATTGTAGTCTGCATGCTGTACCTATTTTGTTTTATTAGCATTTGCGTAGTCAATGATTTTTCTGCCTCTTTATTTTCAACATTTCCTGTCACTGAGTTTTAAGTGAGTTTCTTGTAAGCAGCATATAGATAGACTTAAAAAACCCCCCACAACCTGAAAGATTTCTGAATTCTAAATACACAAATTTAACCCATTAAACTTTATTATGATTGTTAATATGTTTAGACTCTTTGCATTTTACTTTGTTTTCTATCTTTATCATGCTTTCTTATTCTTTATTTTAATTGTCACTATTAATTTTTCCACCTTTGTTTGGAATTACATTTGCTTCCTTTTCTTCCCTGCCAGTTTTCTCTGGAAGTTATATTCCTATTTATATAATAATGGTTACTATTACATTTGTATATATCCATTAAAACATATTTTCCTACTAATTCCTAGTTATTGTCTGTCCCTCCCAAGATAATTTACTTATGCTATTTACATTATTTGTATTATCTTCACTGCCCTCTATCTCCAGTTTGAGAGCTTTTGTTTTACTTCTGGAATGTTATTTATGGTTTTTCAGTAATAATTTTAGACTGGAGTTTATTTTGAAGGAATATTTAGGGGAGGGTGACAAATTTTGTTGATTTTTAAAGAATTTCTATCTCACAACTAGCTCTTAGTTTTATTTTCTAGTAATTGTTTTGGAGACAGTGAATAGATAGTAAACTTTTGAGTTCTTTCATGTTTGAATATTCAAAATGGTAAAAAATAAATGTTTCTTTGGTTAGGTCCCAAACTGTTTTCCTTCAGAACTTTGAAGATTTTGATCCATTATCTTTTAGCTTCACTTTTGTGATAAGAAGTCTCTAGACAATCTGAATTGTATTTCTTTTTGGATATCCTCCTCATCCCCACCCACACCCTCCTCACCCACTGAAACTCTTAGAATATTTTGCTTTATCCTTTGAATTATGATTTTTTTCACCAATATTTGTCTAAAAGAGATCTTTTTCCCCCCATTCAAGCAATTTGGTACTTGTGAGACCTTTCAAGTTGAAGATTCAAATCTTTATTTAGCTCTGAAAGCTTTTCTTTGATCTTTTCTTCCATTATTTCTTCACATTTGTTTGTATTTTCTTCCTTCTGAAAATTCTTTTTTAATATTTTGTAATATCTTTGTCCTTTTGTATCTGGTAGAATTGTTCAACTTGGTTTTCCATCTAGCCACTTCCCTCTTCAACTATTCTCACATATATCTCTGAATATTTTAATATCCACATTCAAATAATCTCACATATATCTCTAAATATATTAATTACATTTAAGCTAATAGTCTTTTTACTGTTATTAACTCTGTTTCTGTGGGTGTTAGTGACCATGTTTGCTCAGTTTGTGGTCTTCCTCTGTGATGCTGGTTTTTATTGAATATTTGTTCACATCTCTGTGTTTGCAATTTGATGCTTACTGCTATATGGATTTTTTTTCTGTTTATCATAGCTTGCCCCTAATGATCGTGGAGTTGGGCAATAGTGTTATGTCTTTTGGACATGGCTACTATCTGTTCCTCTTGGGGTTTACTAGTGGGGAACCTTCCTGAGACCTGCTCTGCCCATCCAGTCTAAGAGCCCAGACTCATGGATTTCTGTGGATTCTAATGGAAAAGAGTTGCATAATGTCTAAGAGGACACTGTTCTTCCTCCTTTGTGCAAACCAAACCACTTCCTTCTCTGTCTGAGAAGCATCTACCTCTGTCAGGGCACTTTTTCTCCTCCTGCTCTGAGAATCCTTTGTCTTCCAGCTCTGAGTAATATTGTTCTTCTGACCTTCCCAGCAATATAGGCCATGGAGTTATGAAGGGATCAGTGTTAATCTGACAATATTCTAAATCATCTGTAATAGTAGAAAGGAACAAAAGTCATTTTGGTGCCTGCTTTATTACTTCTACTATGAAGTGAACATTTTGGACCAAGAAATACGTGGACAGCCATAGTGCTCCTTTGGGCTGTGGGGTAATAATGGCTTTAGGGATCTTATTTGCAATTTATTCTGAACAGCATTTGGATGATGTAGGAAAATAAGAGCATCTCCTTTTGGATATAGTCTGACATAGTATAATTCTGAGACTGCACTTGGCACTGGCTAGAGAAATGTCAGTTTTCCAACATGAACGAAGTCCAGTGCAGCTGTTTTCGCTTTAGACCATTGAATTTGAAAGTCTGTATGAGAGAATGTCACCAACCAACTTTGGAGCAAACAATGAGGCATGAGATTTTCCCACCTCATGAGTTTCCTGCATTATAGATGGCAAATTTGATGATAATAATACTACCTTGAGTTTGGGTATTGTGATCCTTTTCAGGGCTCCTTTCTGCAAGAATTTTTATAAACATTTAATGACAATGTCACCTCCTATAATTCAGACTCTTTATCCCTCTAGTTTCACATAGCAGGGATTTAAAAATATCTTTTTAAACATTGCACAATGTTCTCGTTTGCCAACGTGTGAACCAAAATATTTACAAACTAGAATGTTTTCTAGTTCTCTTGGGTTGATTTTTCCTAGGAAAGTTTCATTATTTACTCAATTTGAAGTACAGTATTGGCAATTTCCAGAATGCCAGGCATAGTTTTATTCAACTATAAGAATAAAACACATTCCAATGCCCAATTGTACAATTCCTCCCCAACTCTCCACCACTTAAGAATATCTGTACTGGTTCTCTCTCACTATCCCAAATGGCAGATAATCAATATTTGACTGTGGTATTTATTTGCTAACATTTTTTTGTGTATTGTGGAGAAAAATGTGAAATAGTTTAGAGAAGCCCACATTTAAGGATTCAAAACCATATTGCAAGCATTTGGTTAGATTTGTGCAGTGCTTTTCATTTGTTAAAAAGGAGGAGCATTTCCAAGGGGTTGTGTTTTGTCTGATAGCTTAGCAATTTAAAAAACTATCATGAAAAGGGAGTGATCAGAATGATACTGTGCATGTCTTTGGAACTCTTTGAATGTAGTAGAATGCTATAGGTATGATAATTTTGATTACAAAATGTTAATTTATAGAAAATTCATAAGGTATTAGATCTAGTAGATCCAGTTTGAAATAATGGAAAGAAATGACCTTTTTTTGGGTTTGTTTTAAGAAGCGAATTATTAACCTTGTATTTAATGGAATAAATAGTTTTAGGTAAATTATTTAAGAGAATAGAACTGCAGCCCATTTGAAATGGAAGAGATCCCCCAACTCACTCATCTCTTCACCCCCTGGTTTTGTGGAGGAGATACTGAAGTCCAGCCAGGCTTGTTTTCTTGCCCAGATTCCTACAGGATCTTAGTGGCCTTGCTGGGTCTGGGACAGAGATGGTCCAGCTGCCAGTACAATCCTCTTTTCCCCACACTTCATGGAATAAGGACAGGAAGGAACCGAATATTGTGACTCATCACTTTTAAACACGTTACTGTTGTTGAACTGAATATAATGCTTCCTTATTAACAAATGCAGGATGTTCATCATTTTTCCATACCAGAGCTTCCTTTTGTATAGTGAAAAATTGCACACTAGTTTGTTTTTGAGGATGGTCTTTTCATTTTCCGTTCTTTTAAACACAGTTAGTCATGTTTTATTTGGTTCTCTTGAATGTCAGGATGGTGGATTGCATTAGTTCACACTGACTCTTTCCTCAGGAAACCTCTCTGGCGTACCTAGTAAGTGGCAGTGGAGCCATCTGGAACGTAAAAGAAGATTGTACCACATGTGGCATTTTGTTGTTCTTGGCTGTTTAGCAAGCAATTTTCCTCTAGAAACAAAAGGCTGGATTTTGAACTGGCAGTGCTATGAAGGGTAGGTAGGAAAAAGCATGGCAGTGTATTTGGGGGAAGGGTAGAATACATTGAAATTGGTTGAAACTCTTGCATTTAAGTAAGCACTTATAAACTTTTCACATGGATGATAGAAAGTAAGAGTTAAGATGAATTCATTTTGGAAATGAGAAGCTTGAAACAACATTGATAAATATTGCACTTTTCCCATAAACAAACATATAGAATGTGCACATTTCAAATTTGTATTTTCTTAGTTGAAGGTAAAAAGTGGAATATTGAAGATGGGGGCTATTAAGTCTGTGACAAGGAGTTAGATACAATAGGTATTTTGCAGTTTTGAAATGTGAATTCTTCCCTTAAACATCAAAGTGTAAGTAAGCCTGATAAAAATCATCCATGATAATATTTTATAGATTAATAACAATAGAAAATTAAAAGAGATTTTATTACCATTCATCTTGGTCAAGGATGTCATTTAAATTAATGTAAGAATTGTGTATGTTCCTAACAAACCAATAAAATGAGGCTTTGTAGAATTAAGGAAAATCTTTTGAAGCTTGAAATTTTTTATACTAGAAGAAATAAAAAGTAATGGAACTCTTAATACTTGGAAGGTGCTAAAAATATAAATCACTTCATGATATCTCCTAACTGATTTATTATTTAGAGAGCTTTATATTAAAGAAAGAGTAAAAATTAGACTCAGTTCTTTGAGACTGATACCACAGAGGAAGGCCAGGTTTTCCCCAATCTTTCATGGTAGTCGTAGAACACTGGATTAGAAGAGCCCAGTATGGAAATTATGTTTCTATATGTCTGGCTTAGTTGGGGCGCCTTAGAACAACGGCTTTCAAAATTTCTTTACGGGACCCACAGAAAGATATTTTACATTGTGACACACCTGTATTTCCTTGATAGATGTATATTAAATATTTTTTCATGATAACTACCTTTTCTACGTGCTTTGTTTTCTGACATTTCCCCTTCCATTCCATTCCATTAAAAAACACTGGTCATAATCAACTAAATTGGTTCACAATCTATGTATGGGTCATGGGCTGCGATTTGAACAACACTGCCATAAAAATCCCTCCATAATTTTTTTGGGGGGAGGAGTGATGAACTTGTAGTTATATGTGATCATTATTAGCTCTGTTTGCCAAATACGTTGCAGGCACATGGTAGATTTACATTTCCTGGGCTCATGTTAGTTCTGGCTATATGTAGAAATTGACATATGTTTCTGGACTAGAGCATTTAATGGCCGGTTTGAGACCCTCCAGAGCTCTTTACCTCTGCCATAGCAAGTGGCCATGCTCCTCAGAACAGGTCAAAAAATGAGGAGTGTGGAGCAGATCTCCTAGCCAGCCCATAATGGACATATAGTAAGAGCAAAAAATAAATCTTTGTTGTTATAAGGCACTAGAATTTTTGTATATATTTGATACTCAGCATATCCTAACTTTTCCTGATTGGTGGAGAATAATTCAATTATGTGTTCTGATGGTGGTGGGAGAGAGCCTCCTTTTGAAATATTAACTTTGCCTAAAAACATACACAAGTTTAAAGAAAAGTTGATTATTTCTGAGTTTAAAACAATATGTGCTCTTTATAGAAAAATTGGGAAAACATAATGAAAAAATTACATATTTGTAATACTATCTGGAGGTAACAGTTTTTCACATATGAAAGATATATATTTTTACACAGTGAGCTTATTATATGGTTTTGTGTTTTGCTTTTTCTCTTACTGTTTTTTTTTATGTCATTAAATATTCTTGGAACGTGAATTTCATGTCTCTGTAGTGCTCCATCATATAGATGAACCATAATTTATTTAGTTACTCTTGTACTGTTAGACATTTAAGTTTTGTTCAATACAAAGAATTTTAATGGACTAAAGTCTCAGTGTTTGGCACTCAAAAGCAAATATAAGCCAGAGCAGGATCCACGTCCACTCGCTCTGCTTAGCATTGGTTGCATCTCCCCATTACCCCATTCCTGGCACATAGTGGGTCCATATCTTCAGCTGCCAAGTAAACAGTTCCACATGTACATACCTCATATGAAGCTTATACTTATTTTATAAAACTAAGAAGTTTTTATTTCCTCTCCTCCATTCCCAGCGAATCAATTTGATTTTCCTTGAGTTCTTTCTCTCAGGAAAGGACATTGCCATCTACTAGATGCATTAGCCAGAGACTGGGGTCATTTTCATTTCTCCCCTCCACACTAATACAATCAATCAAACTTGGGCTGTTTTAACTCCTGAATAACTCAACTCTATTCCCACTCCCTCTGTCCTACATCAGGCTCTCACTGCCTCTCAGTGGTCTTTTTATTTCCCTGTGCACCATTCTCCCTCTTGCTGTCATAGTGAGCTTTCTAAGATGTGAACCAGAACTCCCTGCTTAAAATCCCTCTGTGGAATCCTAGAATGAGCTCTACAAAGTCCATTCCTCTTCACTTGATTTAAAAGGCCCTTCATGATTTGTTTCTTGAGTACCCTCTCTATCATTGTCATTCATGTCTCTCACTGCCTGCTATGGACTGAATTGTCTCCTCCAAATTCATGTGTTAAGCCCTAAGCAGATAATTAAGGTTAAAGGAGGTTATAAGGGTGGAGCTCTGATACAAAAGGATTAGTGTTCTTATAAGAAGAGATACCACTGAGCCCCCCCACCCCCAACACACACACACACACACACACACACACACACACACAAAGAAGAGGCCTAATGAGAACACAGCTAGCAAGATGGTGGCTCGCCTACAGAGAGGTCTCACCAGAAACCAACCATTCTGGTGCCCTGATCAAGGGCTTCCAGCCTCCAGAACTGTGAGAAAATAAATGTCCTTTGTTTAAGCCACCCAGTCTATGATATTTTGTTATGGCAGGCTGAGCTGACTAAGACACTGCCCACCCCATCCCCCCCATCTCCCACAGGTACTTCGCTCCAGAAATCTTTACTTCAGAAATGCTGCTTTGCTGAACATTTTTTGTCTTGCTCTTTAATGTTTCCAGGCAAAATCAGATACTATCTTCCTATCCTGATGTTACCTACAAATCTCTGCTTCTTCTACAAGTCACAGCTCAAACTCAATCTCCTCTTGGAAAACTGTCCCATCTCCTCCCTGCCAGGCGGATTTGGGTATTCATTTCTCTGAGCTCTCCTTGTAGCTTGCACACACCTCTATGAACACCTCTGCTCTCTACAGTAACTGCATATTTGACATCTTTCCACTGACCCTACATTTCTTGAGGCCATTAACATGCTTTTTCATCTTTGTATCCCCAATGCTTAGCACATTGCTTGAAAAATAGTAGATGGTCACAAATATTGTTGAATGAATAGACTAATAATAGTGGTAAAGTAGTTATTCATTTACTAACTTTTATCTCTTGAAGACTTTTCCCTCTCTCTTACGATCTAAACAACCAAGCTTCATGTATTCTTATCACAACCAGCTGTCAAACAGGACTTGAAATCATTTACACTGAAATATAAATAACTGATAACAGTTTATGTCTTCCAAGGGAATTTCCATTTTAAAAGGGATAGAATTCTTAATCTAAAGAAATAAACTTTCTTGGTGGAATTTCAGGTGTAACAGGCATATGGAATTGGCTTTAATTGGGGGTGGGGCTATGGCTTAAGAAGTTTTCTCTGCTGCAAATTCATACCCCACAGGCTCTGCCTAAACATGAGACCAGGCCTATTACCTGCTGGCTCACAGAATGAACTGGCATGTCAGATTACACAGCAAATTCATTTTTGTCTCTATTGCACGGCGTAAATCATATGAACTTCACATCTGGTAAATGTTTGCACATAAAATGTGCATCTGCCAAGAATTGTGGTTTCCTGGTACATCCCAGTGACTCTGAGTCAAGGTCACAAAGCCAGCATTGCAGAGTTTTGGTGATCTGGAACTGCGTTCTACTTTTAGTTATTGAGAAAGTTGCTCTCTTAGTTCCTTTGAAGATCCTCCAAGTCACCGTTATAGGCTTGGAAAAGCACTTGGGTGATTCAAAGTCCATTCAACTGTTTGTGGGCTCCCACTGCAGAAGCCATCCCACAGGGCTTGTCTACTTAAAAAAAAAGTCCCCACAGAAAGTGTTTCCCAATTTTTCTCAATGACCCATTTTTTGTGTCTGATAGTTTCAGCAAGAGTTTCATTCTCCTACTAACTTAAATCCTGCCTAATTTAGTTTTGTCACCTTTTTCTGTTCTTCATGAAAGTGAGGAACATCTGATTTTCATATAAACTGCAATACTGAAGGTACCAAGCACTACATTGTCCCATAAAAGCAATGCAAACCAAACAACACCATCATGAAAACAATTCAAGTTAAATTAAGTTAGGAAAATGGGGTTTTCTGAATGCAGCGTGACTCAAAGCAACCTGGTAGTTAGCAAGTCTGCCAGTTAGACTAGAAGTCTGACATTGTGGTGTGTTGTTTATATTCTCAACATCACCAGTGAATTCTGTCCTGAAAAGCCAGATAACATTAACATAATTGAAGAACTGATTTATTTTATGCTATTTTAATTCCAAAAGCCGTTAAAACGTTTCATGGTAGTTATCTTTTCCCTCCAGGCTTTTGAAAGAGAGGGACAAATACTTATCCGTTGAAAAGTGGAATCATTTACTGGATGGATCTATGTAAATTAAGTGATGAGGGACATTTGGTAAAAAAGTTACCTTTCTCTAGTTTCTAGAAAGAAACAATAGGACGTGTCTATCCTTCCAAGTGAGGAAATTAAAGTGAGTTATCTTGGTATAAACTTGACTGTAAAAGCTACCCGACTGAGGATTCAGTTATGCCTGATAGTTTCAGTATTTTTCTATTTGGTGAATGAATTAACCATTGGTAACATTTCTGATGTTAGGTTTTAAAAGTAACAGTCAAGACACGTGGATTCTTTAAACAACTCTGTTTAGTATTTTTACTCTATAAACAATTCTGTTTAGTGTTTGTACTCTGTTGATTCTTGGGAGGAGTATTTGAAATAAGGTAAAAAAGATCACAAAATAGCAGGCATAATACTGATTGTAACTTCTATAAATACATACACCTTAGAAAAGATAAGATGCTCTGTTAAATGCTTAATATATTTAAAAATGAAAGGACATGAATATATTTAAAATTTTCAAAATTTTGCCTGTGATTCATATGAGTGACACATCCCTGCCATTTCAAGCCCTTTTCTTTCAAATGATCTTTTTGTGCCAAAGTCCTCACCAGATTCTTTTATGATGTAGATTATTTTTTCATTGAGTACCTGAAAATGGCACTTCCTTTGGCCAGGAACAAGCGGAAAATTCACCCAAGTGGCGACCTTTAGGCAGCCCAATGCCAGGTCTCTGCTGTCAGAGTAGGTTTTCGTTCCCATTATTCTACCAGTTACTGTAGGTTCCCTCTGCACCTGAGCAGAGAACTCAGCTGCTTAAGGCCTTCAAGTTTCCTTACTGGGGAACCAGTAGCAAGCACTTCAAGTGAAGCTCCGTAAACGTGTTTCAGACATTTTGAGTCGTTGCCTCACTCAGCAGCAGGTGTTTTGAATCAATGACGATCCGTCGATCTAGTGGCTAGTTTCTTGGTAGCTCAAAGTGGGTGTCAAAATGATTGAAAGAGATTGCCATTTAGTCCAGAGGAAGTTGTTTGCTTTAATAGAAGCCTTATTGTAACTTGCATAGTGTTAAAGGAAAATGGAATATTTTAAGGGTTTTGTGGGGGGGAAAGTTTAAATTGTGGCTTTGCTGGAGTCAGTGGTGTTTAAACTAATTTAGTGGTTAGAGTGATCATTTTTAGAATGTTGAGAAAAGGGAAATCTCTTTCTGCTTTTTTTTCCTGGAGGGTCGGGATTTTGTCTTTCTTCCCTGTTTATTGACTTAAGTATTTGTTTTACGTTACAGTTTACATTGCATGGTGTCTTACTCAAGAGCCTCGCTCCTCCCCGTCATCGTCGGTTTCGGGAGCGTTAGAATATGTGGTTGGTGTGATGTGGTTCACTAGTTGTGACAGTTAAAGCAGTGCTTTTTGTTAAATACATTTAAATAATGGGCTTGCATAGAATGGGATACTCTCCAACTATAATATTTCAGGATGATTGTCCAAATGAAATCTAATAGGTCATTATTTTCATCAAATGGCTCATATTGATGTGTTTTTTTCCAGAAGAGACTTAGTAAAATAGAACAGTGCCAAGAAAACAACAGCCCGTAGTGTCACTGTTTTTATGTTTTGATTCTGCCAAATCTGCTGATTCTTAGAAATGCAATCCTTTTTTTGGGTATGAAATATGATTTTTTGTTTAGGTCTACTATGTTCCAAAGAGATTAAGATGTGTTAAGTAGCAGTCACTTACTGAAATAATGTATGTAGATGTCAGGATGGAAAATACTAAAATAATCTGTATTTTTTTGTTTTAGTTGTATCTAACACAAAGTATAGACTGTCATATATACTTTTGCTAAAGAAAATTGTAAATCTACATAATAAATGATGGAGTTCAGTTATATATAGTGACTTGGCCTCTTTAACATCTGTTGCAATTATTGTGCATCTACTATGATTATGTCAAGAACTGTGCAAGATTTGAGATTTTACCCTACCTGCAGTCTAACAAGTCAGTTTGCCACAGTTTTAGGCTTGCAGACAGGAGACTCTTGGGTCAGAGACAAAGGGCTTTATTACTCACAACCCAGAAGACAGCATAAGCTTCATATCTGCCTTGGTTTCTCTTGTCCCCCAAGTCCCATGAGGGCGATGCAAAGGGACCCAGGTGGATGCTGCATACACAGTGGTTTATGTCACAGCTGAGGAACTCTGAGCTTATGAAATCTCTTTTATGAACAAGGTGTTAGCAAACTTGTCCAACATTTGCAATAGAGGAAGACATCATCTTTATTATACTACTTGGGGAACAAATCTGCCCTCATTCCAGGAGGGAGGCAGTATCTATCTCCCAAGGCTGTTTGGGATATTTCCCAGCATCCTGGGAAATAGTCCACAACAAAAGTTGATTCAAGAGGCACAGAGACACCATGCAGAATTGTCTTCCAACACTTAATAATTGAAAAATCAATTAAAATGCAAAATTTTAATATGTATTGAATATCCATTTAGTTCTTATCAGGTGGAAACGTTTTTGTTGACTCAACAGGAACTATGGTGTATTTTGTCACTACGGCAATAGGTAATGATATCACATTACTGAGCATCTTTGATTTAAAGGTAGTTTACCACGAATGCATTATGCAAATATAGTTTTACACTGATTAAAGTTTTTATATAGTTTTAAAATTAGAATTATTCCTTCACCTATGAAAAACTAATGTAATAACTGTACTGTCATCAGAAACCATTTACTGGTGGCCTCTAGAAAATTTTAATGCACGTTGTTTGCCGACGTATGTAGAAAATGACATAAACCTAGGACCTAAATTCTGAGAAGAATTTCATATACTTTTTATTTTAAAAATTTAATGATTTAGCTAATTGAAAAAGCAAATAAATTGGTGTGTCTGTGAGGGGTGTTATAGAATGAAGAATACTGCCTATGGCATCCAAATAAAGAATGAATAAAGGGCGGGCGCTGTGGCATAGTGGTTCAGTTTGGCGCGTTCTGCTTTGGTGGCCCAGGTTCAGATCCCAGGCATGGACCTACACTACTCATCAGCCATGTTGTGGCAGCAACCCATGTATAAAGTAGAGGAAGATTGGCACAGATGTTAACCCAGGGCTAATCTTCCTCAGCAAAAAAAAAAAAAAAAGAATAAATATATGAAATAAGAAAGTACATGGCTTTTTCTTCATATTGCCTTCAGGGAGGACACTTTTACTCTTCAGTGGAAAGAGAAAGATAAAATCAGGACAATAATTAAAGAAGCAAAGAATGTAGGGGAAAAAAAGTTACTGTCCTCCTGTCTACTGTTAATACTGTTAGTCACTATCAGCCTTTCTTCAAATGAACACAACTAATACATGGACTGATTATCATGGAAAGTAACTTTTGTAGGACTACTGTTTATCCCAGAAGTGACTGGCCCAATCATGGCTTAGCCAGGGATTACAGAAGTCTTTTATTCTGAAGAGACCAAGGGTATCTCTTCTCTCAATGTGTGCCTTCTCAGCATTTAATAAAAAATAAATATATGAACCACTCACATGGGATCTCTTTGGTATGAGAGCAAAAATGTAAAGGATGGAAAAAGTAAATAACATAGAATTAGTCCACTCACCTACCATTGCCAAAGTCATCAAGTAGGCTTAATATTTTGGAATCTAGGAGTTCCGATCTGTGTGATTGACTTCTAAATTCTCCCAACACCTCCCTGGGAGTCCATTTTTGAAGACTAGAAGCTTAAACTGAATGAAAATATATCCGATTGACAATCACATGAAAATCCTCTAGGCTGAAAGCCAAAGAATATTTTTGTACATGATTTTTTCTGAAACTTAAATGTCACCAGATGAATTTTCTTTTAGTACTCTCCCACTCAACTGATTTAAATGATTTGTCTTCTAGTGGGAAATCTGCATTTCATCATAGAGATGGATTACATGCCTTAAACTGTACTCCCTAGAGAAGCAGTCCCTCTTTTGTATTATATTCTTCACGTGTACTAAAGACTCAGAAAATATAACAATTATGGGCATGAGATCTTAGAGCTCTACAGATGTGTGGATTGAGAAACATGAAAAATGTAACCACCATTATCCTGTGAGTGAGGGAAGTATAATAAAAATCCTCATAGGCAACATTCTTATAATGTTGTACAATTAGTTGTCTGTGAAACCAGAATAAAATAGAAGGAAAACACTTTCAATTTTAAAATGACTCTGTTGTTCATGGCCAAAGAATAAAAAGCAAATACAAGCCATGAAATTGTATGTGGTAGGTTTTTTATTTGCTTTGAATTATTTTTTTTGGAAATATCTGATCTACTATTTCAAGAACATTTGATTCTGAAATAGAAGTGAAACCTCAGAAACGCTGATAGTAAAAGAGTAGAGCTTATGTCAAGTCTGAAACAGAAAGGCTAACCAATAAATTCAAGTCTTTTTAATATTTTAAACAAACTAATACTTTTTGCCTTGTTGCCTATTTTGCAAAGGACTATGAACATGGTGGATGATTCCTAGTATGAAATCTAAGACTTACAAAGTTCAAATACAGTTTCATTCATAAAAATCTTCTAATTGCCAATCCTTGTGGCAAACCTCAATTGACTAAATTGGTGATTTTCAGTGGAGTTGATTTTGTCTCCCTGGCTATGTCTGGGAACATTTTTGTTGTCACAACTGGAAGAAGGTACTGCTGGTGGCTAGTAAGTAGAGGCCAGCGATGCCACAAATATCCTAAAATGCACAGGACAGACCCCATGATAAAGACTTATCTGGTCCCAAATGTCAGTAGTTGAGAAACCCTGGACTAAATACACAGTAGCACATTTAATGCATAAAGAAGACCCACAGAATATCAATTGAAGGGAGGCAGATTTTTGCCTCAAGACAGGCACTGAATTGTGTGGTAGAAAGCACAGGTCATATGGCCTCAGAGGGACTTTGCTAAAACTTTTAGCTCTGCCCTTGTGTGTGACCAGCTTCCTTTAAATCTCTCTGAGCCTCACTGTGCTATTGTAAAATAGAACTAATGGGATAGTTGCTACTTCAAGGGCTTGTAGGAATAAAGGAAATAATGTATGTAGTTGCTTAATCCATTGCCTGGTTCATATAGGATGGCATAAAAGTTAGCTATTATTCAGGGTATTATCAGGAAGAGCCTTGTAGCAATTAGAACTGTCTAAAGATTGATGGTTTGTTTAGGAGAGAGCAAGTTTCCTGTTCTTGGATAAGTCCAAGCAGAGTGTGGACAACATCTTGAGTTCCTTCCGACTCTGTAATAAATGTTTAAATGGGTTCCAGCTTTCTTAATTATACAAAACCATTCCTAAATAAAACATAAGTGATTGATTCTTTTCTCTGAGTGTTTAGTAACTGAAAAATTTTTGGTAAGGCTGACATGAAGTCAGCCTAGATAGCACTGATGTCCTTAAGTAATATTTAGCTTGCTTTGTATTTTGATGCTAAGACATTGACTCTAACCCATTTGCATCCATGTCCCCTTTGTTCCCTCTGCTAACCAGGGTTACTTATTTGCTTGGATTGTCCAAGGCTATTTTCTGTGTTTCTGTATCATTAAAATTATTTGTATATCGATTGTGTGCCCATTTGCCTGATACAAGTCATGGTTGGCTAGCTATTTCTCTCTCCAACTAACGTGACATTTATTGAGCACCACTGTATGCCAGGTGCCATGCAATGTGCTGTACATGTATTATATCATTTGGCAGGTAGGCAATAAATGTTCACTGAATGAATAAATGGACAAATATATTAACAATAAAAAGAATATTAATTGAGCTTCTACTGTATATTATGTAGTAATACAGGTTTTATTAAAAATCAAAAGATATAAAATACATCTTCAACCCACTCCCTAAAAGCTCTTGGTTTTATTGGAGAAACAGGATATATTTATAATAAACTTTCTTTATAAATTAAGTGCTTTGATTAAAATGTGGTTACTACATTTTCATAATACCTCGGTGCTTATCAGGCATTTAATAAATACCAGGTATTCAATAATTAGGTACTCAATAAATATTTGCTCCAAAAAATGAATCAAGTGCCATTCAGTGGATAGATCAGCAAAATACTCATTGCAACAGCAATCAGCTGCTTAACAAAATGCTATCTTAACTGTGTAATGGAACGGAATTTATCCTGATGATGTCACAAAGGATAGATATACTTCATTGAAGCAATAGACGTTTTATTGTAATTTTTGCTAATTACTTTTTTGGAAACCAAGTCAGGTTTCTTTATTTTAAATAATTTTAATTTGTAACAGCTTTCACCACTTTAGCTTTGCATCACTCTGCTCATGTAAGTTGGCTTTTCAATGCAAAATTATAATGCAGACAACTTCCTTCTGGAATAATTTTTCTCCAAGAGTAAAGCGTCAGTGGCACTAACCTAATCGCTGCTTTAGTCAGTCGCTTGGAGTACTTAAAAATGTACTTAAACCAATTTAATTTTTTTCTTCCTGCTTTACGTGGACAGAGAGAAACACTAAAATTATGTCTGAGACAAAGACAGCACAAGAAGGAGAATCCCTTTAGTTTTACTTCTGAAAATAATACAATTCCTAGATTTAAAAACAAATATGAAATAGTAAATACTAAGTCAAAAGCCCCAAACAGGTGTGTTCAATATTTTATAGTATGTTCAATGTAAAGAGAGGAGACATAATACTCCAAGAATTAAAAGGCATTTCAAGAAGTTATATAACAACCCTCATTTCACACAAGGAAAATACAAATTATTTTTAAATGGTGCTCATGTGATAGAAACTACAGAGTACTATATACTGGGTGCTTTCTCTGTGGTTGAAATGAATGAGGGATGGATTTTATTTCCATCTAAGAGGGAGCTGTTGCTTTGTAGATCTATAGCAATGTCAATCATGTGGTGCTTTTATTACACAGTTAAGGAAAAGCTTTTGATTGTAACAAGTTTTGGGGAGCCAGCCCTGATGGTTCTGTGCTCTCTGCCTTGGTGGCCTGGGTTCATTTCCAGTCGCGGAACCACACCATTGGTCTGTCAGTTGCCATGCTGTGGCAGTGGCTCACATAGAAGAACTAGAAGGACTTACAACTAGGATATACAACCATGCACTGGGGCTTTAGAGAGAAGAAAATAAAAAAGAAGTGTTGCGGAATGTACTAAGAACAAAATAATGACACGATTCACAACTTTTCATGAAGTTATTTTGATGTTTATCTTATAGTTTCTTTTTTACAGAGTGAACTACTTTTACACCTGAGAATAATGTTAGGGAACAGTTCGGAGTGTAAGAATATTCATCAAGCATACTTTCTCTATACTTTGAAAGAAAGATACCTTAGACAAGTTTGGGTACTTTTCTCATATTTTGTACCAAGCTAGTTCCATAAATATTTTTAATGCATTCTTCTTTAAAGAGAAAGGTATTAAATTGTATTCAGGTAGTTTTATAGTACAAATCAAAGAATGGGTATCTTCCCATTTGGGGACACAGAATTTTTAATACTTTGTGTAGCATGTCACAGGATGTGAAACTGTTGAGCTTTCATTATCACATCGAGTCTTCGTGACAGTGAGATGTGCTAGAGTTGGTCTCTCATCGCTGTGTACATGTGTGACCTCCAGCTCTCAGAGGGGCCCAGTGACCAAGAGGATCATGTCTCTGATGCTTTATAGAGCCAGAACTGGAGTAGGGTGGTTCTGCTCAGTGCTGAGGAGTGGGTGGAGTTTTCTTGAGGTTTCTGGCATACTGCATGAGAATAGAAGCCTTCTTCATGTTTAAGCCATCGACTGACCCTATAGGTTGCTTCTAGAGCAATAACACTAATCCTTTTCCCTGTTAAGGGGGGCAGTATGGCAGATTGGGGAGAACACTGCTTTGGGAACCAGTGGACCTAGGTTCTGATATTGGCTCTACCACTGCATTTAATATTGGTTGGAATATTTAACCTCATTGAGCTCCAGCTTCTAATCTTTTAAACAATGAAATTATGTTGGAAGGACTTTCTGGTACCTGTCAGTCACTTAGTTCATTTTTGTTAAGGGCCACTTCCTTTATTTTTCTCTTCATATTGAGTTTCTTTTTCTTTAAATGTATTTAACGCATACTCTTCTGAGTCTCCGAGAAAGTCAATCCTTGGTTGTCACCGCTGTGGAGCCCACAGTTGCACTGGATTTCTGTTCTAACCTGGTGAGATAAAGCCTTGACTTAATTGGTAGTTTGGCTTCAGATGACCCAGCAGTGGCACCCCACCAAATGAAGTCGTCTTCATTCACTGGTCCAATTGTCCAGAGAGAGGACATCATTCAGTGAAACTCATATAGTGTCCATTCATAGAAATCTTATTTTAATTAAAAAGCTAATATCATACTTCCATTATATTTGAGAGTATTACTCTCCAACATTATTTCTTCTTATCTTGAAACTTAATATATTTTATAATTAGCACAAACTCAATACCTTGAAAAGTTTCTTAAAAATATGGATTGGCCATATTTTTATAAGAATTCACACATTTGAAGAATATGAATACCACTGGATATAATATGTTTGCTTAATACACGAAATACTTGTAAGTTACTTTGGCATATGTACTTAGGACTCACTTTCTAAATATACAAATTTATTTCTCATGTACTTAATTTTCAGAAAGAAATGACTGTAATTATCTTGTTATTTTATTTTTTGTGAGGGAGATTAGCCCTGAGTTAACATCCATTGCCAATCCTCCTATTTTTGCTGAGGAAGACTGGCCCTGGGCTAACACCATACCCATCTTCCTCTACTTTATATGGAACAATGCCACAGCATGGCTTGACAAGCAATATGTCGGTCTGCGCCCGGGATGTGAACCCTGGGCCGCCAGAAGCGGAGCGTGTGAATTTACTGCTATGCCACTGGGCTGGCCCCTCCTGTTATTTTAAAAATATGCAAGATGTTGAGGCAAAGGATCTCATAAACTTTTTCATTGTTTGTTTAAAAATGCAAACAGGCATGGAAAAATCCAGCTTAGCCCTCATGTGTTAAGAAGTTGTGGCCTGGGTAAAAAGGTACACATTAAGAAAATACAGCTCCAAGAATCTACAGGTGATTGGGGACAGGAATTGAGCTGGACTCTTCCCTTAGTCAGAGGCAGTGAATAATGCTGACCTAGCACTGGCTGTGTACAACTGTTGAGCCGCACATCTGTGTGAGGTTGACCGTAATCAAGAGGCTCTGTTGATGATTGCAATGGGAATTATTTGGGTAACAGAGAACAGAGTAGGAGAGAGAATGAGATTCTCAGCGCCTCTTTGAGTCATCCTAGTGTAGACTGGGCTTTAAAAGATATCCTTGGCCAAAAAGGAAATTTTGTGTGTGAGCCCGGGATGGATATCTTTTTGCCATTTTTATATTTGATTGTATCACCTTTTGTCTTTACTTGGTTCTCCATTTCAAAGGCAAAATATGAATTTTCTAAGAATAAACTCTTCTCCAAAAATAATCATGTTGGTCTTCTATCTGGGGTTGGATGGTATCAGGGCTGACTTGGTTGGTTGATTGAAACATGGCCACTAATGTGGGAATAGGTCCCGTTTGCCTTGACTTTACAGCATTCCACAACCGCACTCTGTACACTTTGTCCCAGCCAATCGTTCCACTGAGTGTGACCCCAAAAGAAGTCATCTCCGGAAGTGCAGGTGGATTAGCAAAAATTTATCACCAGTGTGAAAAAAACAAAACTAAGTCTCTTACCAGTGGTAGGTGAGCCATTAAAATATTTGACTGCCTATAACACGTAAAGCATAGAGTGACTTAGGGAATTAGTGGTTTTAAATCCCGCCCTCTAGTAACTCACAGCTAGTCAGGCAACTGGGAGATACACACATACACGTGAATGTATATTACCTTACAGGAAAGTGATAGATGTCTGCTTAAAATTTGCGGACAATGCACTATAAGTATTCAGGAAAGGGGATTCTTTTCGACTATAGCAATCAGTTGTTTTCCACTCATATTTTTGCAAATCCTAGTGTTAAATAATTTAAGGAGGAGGAAGGAAAAAATACTGAATTCTTACTATTGGTGAGAGAATTTACAAGGTGCTTTTATGCCATTTCATTTAGCATTCACAACAACTCTTCAGGCAGATAGGGTAGATTTCTTCCTGATTTTAGAGAGGAGGAAAGTAATGTATTTTTTGTGGATGTGAATAGTATTCTACTTCAGATTCCGGGAGATTCCAAGAGATTAAGAAACTTGTTTCTGTCACACAGTAAGTGGTAGGTTAAAAATTTAAATTTGTTTTAACTGACAGCCTATACTCTTTCAATTAGATTTCTAGCAGTATGTGCAGGAAAATACTGAAGTCCTTAGATTAGGGCAAATCTCCAAAAATGTTTCCATCTTGATCTGTAGGTAATTGCACTGCCAGGTGAGGATGATGGACATTTCTGCAGGTAGGGGGTGTGGGTCAGGAATGGGAGGCCCAAAGAGAGTACAGGTATATCGTAAGTGGTAGCTCCAGTCTTTGAACACTAGAAATCTGGGATAAGTGAGCCGGTAGGAGGAGAGAGAGAGGCCACCCAAACTGTCAGAGTACCCCAGAGGTGGACAATTGTTTATGCCCAGTACTTTACTGGCAAAGAATATCTCTCCAAGAACAAAAAGCTGGTGGGAAACAAGGCTGACAGTCAGCAATGGATGTCTGTATATATATCCATTCATCCCCCATTTATAGAATTTCTAATATATGAAAGCACCATGAAACCCACCGGGAGGGAGAGAAAATTCAGATGATATCCCTGTCCTTGAGAAACTCACATTTTGGTGGGAGAAGATGGACACGTATACAAGCGATTATTACATCAGAGGTCCTCTGAAGTTTTGGTGTGAGATAGAATCCTAATTCCCTCTGACAACGGGAAAGATATCACCATGGGCGTTACCACAAGGATTGTGATATTTAGCAGAAATGGACACTGATGCTTCTTCAATGGTAGGTGCAGACCATGTCACAAAAGGGCTTGTTTGAGAAGGAGCTAGAGCTGTGTCCTGAAGGCAATAGGAAGCCATTAAAAGATGTAAATTAAAAAAATTTAATTAGAGAATATTTTAAAGACATAGAGAAATAATGCAAAACACCAGTGACCCCATCACTCATATTTATTTACTTTAAATAGTTCTTTTTTAAAGTAATGAAGTTGCAGACAAATAGCTCAAGATCTACCGCCGTGCCTTTCTTCATCTCTTCAAACCCGGAAATAATCATGTCTGAAGGTTGCTGTATGTTATTCCATTGTACGTGTTTGTACTTTTGCTATATACATATGTACTCCCAAACAATATATACTATTACTTTGTAAATTTTAAAATTTATATGATGGCATCATACTGTTTATTTCTTCCTGGAACTTACTGTTTTCACTTAACATTATATTGGAGCACATAGCTCTAGAACATCCATTTTTGCTGTCTCGAAACATCTAGGGTTTGTTAATCCACTCTCTTACTGATGGACAATTAGCCTGTTTCCATTTTTTTCCAGTTACACATACGCTACAGTGATATATATGTCTCTTTGTGTACATAGGGATACTTTTCAGAGTGTACGCCTTGAAATAGAATCATGAGATTGTAGGATATGCTTTTTTCAGCTTTACTGAGCATTGTAAATGGCTCTTCAGTTGGCTGTACCAGAGTACTATCTCTTTAGGAGCATGAATTCCTATTTTCCTATATCCTCTTTAGCTTTTGTTGTTGACATATTTTTTGTGGATGTGAATAATATTCTGCTTTAGTTTGTATTATTCTGTTATCAAGATTGCTCATATTTTCATATTGGGCATCTAGGATTCCTCTTATTTGGTTTTCTCGTTCATAATCTTTACCCAATATCCTATTGGATTATTTATATTTTTCTTATTGAATATAGGCTTTCTTTATATATCCACGGCACCAATCTCTGGTTAGAAAAGTACATGGAAAATATTTATTCCAGGTTAGGTTTTTCTTTTAACTTTATGATTGTCTTTTGTTGTGAAAATACAAATTTCTCCCTTCCTCAATGTTAAAAAGATATCCTATGTATTCTTCTAAGAGTTTTAAAGTTTTGCTTTACACATTTAGATCTTTAATCCATCTGTACTTGGCTTTGGTGTATGATATGAATGGGGGCACAATTTTATCTGTATTTTCCCTGCCGCATATGATTACCAATTATCGCAGCACATTTATTCAATGGTTCATCTCTTCCAACTCATAATACCGCTTCTCTTATAGCAAGTTCCCAAATATAGGTGGGTTTGTTTCTAGGCTCTTTATTCAGACTCCCTGTTGTAGTCTAAACTTTTGTCAATATTGAATCTTTATAGTTACTATAGTTTTTAAATAAAACTTGATATCTGATAGTATAAATCTATTCCTTCTTATTTTTCTTCCTTAAAATTGTCTTGGCTAATTTTGGCACATTTTTCTTCCATTTGAATTTTTTGATCAGCTTATCAAGTTCCACACCCACACTTCAACTCAAAACATCTGGGTTTTGATGAGAATTGCATTGAATATATAGATTAATTTGAGAAAACTCTATCACCTTTATCATATTAAGTCTTGCCATATGAATGCATTTTTCCTATATATTTAGAACTTTTTGTCTTTCAATTATAATTTTGTTCTATTCACCCTAAACATGCCGTTATTTTATTGCCTTTGTGAATAATATCTTTAAAAATACATTTTTGAATTTCTTGCTGCTAGAATAAGGAAATGGTATTTGATTTTTAAAAGCTTAGTTTTGTATGCAACAACTTTGCTGAAATCTGTTATATTTTAAATTATTTTTTATGTAGATTTTTTATTTAGATAATTTCCCCTAATAATATTGATAATTTTATTCCTTTCTCAATCTCACACCTTACTTTTCTTTTCTATTTTCTTAGAGTGTCTATTACAGTGCTAAATAACAGTGGTGATGCAGGCATCCTTGAACTATTTCTGGCTTTATTCAAAGAGAATTCTTCTAACATTTCACCATTAATTATTATGTTTACTAAAGATTTTTGGTTTTATAATATTAAAAAAAGTCATTTTATTTTGAAATAATGAATTATTGTTGCATATTTCAAAGTAATGAATGAGTGTTGAAATTATCAAATGTTTCTTCTGCATCTATTTCAGTAGTAGGGATGAGTGTGAGATGATACAGCCCCACCCAGCCTATGGTAGTGGCAGTGGATGTAGGGCAAATAGATAGAATCTTGAGGACTTTGTTATTAGTTGGGAGAGAAGATGGAAAGAAAATAGCTTGTGGAAGACACTCATGGTTCTGATTTAGGATAGCTGGGTAAATGGTAGAGTCATTACTTGAATAGGGAATAGAAAGAAGAGCAATTTTTTAGGAGGAGATTTTGAGCTTCAAGATTTGTTGAAACTGAGATGTATGTTGGCTGTTTAAAAGTTGATGTTCAGCAGATTTTTGGATATAGTTATTTAAAAATGGACTCTTGAGTGAAGAGTTAAGTATGCTTTGGAGATAAAAATTTGTGATTTGGTTATATCAAAGTGATTGTTAAAGCTATTGGGGAGGATGAAGTTTCCCAGTGAGAGTTTGCAGAATAAGACAAGTTGAGGCTCTGACTAAACCCCAGGAACCTAAACACATAAAGGACAGTAGGAAGGACTCTCAGAGAAGTCTAGAATAAGTCATTCTCAGGGAGAGTGGTGTCAAAGAATCCTTAGGGAGAAAATTTTGATTCAAAAAGCCTTCTCTATGAGTCAAATACAGGCAGGCTAAGAAAGACGACTAGAAAGAGTTGACTTAATTTGACAATTAGGAAATCACTGGTGCCCTCAACAGGAGTGGTTTTGGTAGAGTGCTCGAGTCTGATGTTGGATTGCAGTGGAATGAAGCTTTAGCAGGAGATGAGGCAATGGAGGAGGACAAATGAAGACCTCTCTCTCGTGAAGCTTGGACATGAAAGAAGGGAGAGAAAGGAACATGCAAGTAAAAGAGTCAAGGGAAGAATGATCCTTTAAGAATTAATTGTACATTTCCCAGTTTTGGAGTTGTCATATGGATAAAGCATAAGTGGTTACACTTTAGTTAAAGGTAATTGTGAGATAGTTACTGGGTGTGGTGAAGAGCTGATTAAGGTTGTATGACTGGACAGTTTTAATTCAGAATTGATTGTTCTGGTATATATTTGCCTGGTCTTTGGCTTTTCTTATTTATTGTGTCTAAAGCATGAGGTCATGCAAAAAGAAATTCATATGAAGCAAATTCAAAGTCTAGACCCAATCCCTGTATAACAATGAGGTCCTTAAGTGTAAAATCTTTAATAAATGTAAAACATAAGACAAAAGTATTTTTTAAGTTATTACTATAAACATAAACATTTTGGTATCTTACTTGTGGTCTAATGACCATATGCCAGTGATCAAACGGATCTCTAATTTGGAAAAAAAAATGTAAATGAAAAAAAAAGTAGCCTTGCCTGTTTGGGATAGGATGTTGAGTCTATTTTGGTTATCATGATTCAGTAAAAGCTATTAAACCCACAGACTCTGCTAGTCTGTAATAGAGGAAGTCCTTGTCCCTGTTCTTGCTCCAACAGTAAAATCAGAGGACAACCATATTCTAGATTCTGTTTATGCTGGCACAGCTTAGTTCATTGGATTTGTTTCCAATTTAAATGATATCTTTGCCAGGTGAAGTTGGTAATGATTAAAGAAATTTAAAAATATGTCTTTAATCCAGCGAGATGCTTTCCATGTATTAAGCTATCCTTTGAAAATTACATTCATGATAGGATGGGTAAATTTTTTAAGCTGCCAAATTTATTTTTATAGTTGAAATTGGCCAAAATTGCCAACTTAAGTTGAGCTGCAACAAACCAGTTCCGGGTTTCCATGGAAACATGATTTCACCCCATCTATGAAAACCCGTTTTGTTTTCTTCTCCTTTATCATGGAACTTGAATCTCTGCAATGTTTTTCCTGTGATTCCTGCTCCAAGAAAAAGAAAACAGGTTTTCAATTAGACAAATATTCACATTTTGCCCATTAAAGTTTATTTCCAAGGGACATTTTTGTTTAGGGAGATAAACAATGGCCATAGCCTAAAATCTTTCCTACTTAGGTACTACTATGCATTTTTGTTATTTTTGTTTTGTGTTTTTAAATACTTTGGTCAACCTCCAGCCACAATTATTCCAAGTAATGTTAAAATTACTTCATACTTCTAATATCCATATTTTGTGTTGTCTAACTGATTTAGAAATCTTCAGTGAAAGATCTGTGACATTCTTTTTCATTTTTGTTTTCTCCCCATGCCTACCCAAAGCCTGACACAAGTTAGTTCTCAATAAATGTTTGAGTCAATAATGCAACAAATATTTCAGTGCCTTCTGGGGGCTTGGCATCGTTAAGGGGTCTGTGGGATGCCAAAGACATGTATAAGATCCTTTCCTGTTAGTGATTAGGGATCTAGGGTGGGTAAAGAATGAAATGTAAGTGTTTGCTACTAACTGTTGAACCTCACATAAGCCAGAGCTTTACTATCTCATTTCATCTTAGTGAAAGGACTTTCACAATAGTCCTAGAAGGGCTGTGGTATTATACTGATTTTTCAAATGAAGAAACGGTGGCTAAGCATGGCTCGAGAACTTGCCAGGCTAGTGATTGGTGGACCAGGGTTTGAATACCAGTCCTGCATTGACAAGTACACTTAATTAGTTGGAGAGACAGTTCTTCTTCTACACAGAAAACATTAGCGAAGTTGTAGATGTTATTCGTTGCGAGGACTTCAGACAAGGGTTACGTGGATGAGAGTAATCATGGCTAATGTAAAGGTAAGCACTATTTACTATGTGATGAACTCTACAGTATTTCTAATCAACACTACATATTTGTATTTTATCCACTGGAATAAAATGTCTTGCCTCTTAGACTTGTTTCTGAAATATCTATGATTTGTTTTTTAAAAAAGCACGCTACACAATGGCATTATTATACTTTTGTCTAAAAAACCCAAAAAGAATACGTGTAAATTGATTTGGTGATTATCATAGCTTCACAGAATGTCAGACTGGTCAACCCTTCTCTTTTTATGGAAAAGAAAAACAAGTTCCAGAGAGCAGGCCCAGCTGATGTTTCTCTTGCTCTTGCTTAAATTCGTATGATGGCAGAATCAGGCTAAATACAGTTTCCCACACCCAGTCTAATATTCCTTAAGCCACATAATGCTTTCATCATTGATCTGTAGCAGATAAGTATACATAATTAATGGATAAAAATAATTCTAATAATTTTTGAGTATATATCACTTGTTTTCTCATGCTTTAATAAGTTATTGTAGAAATATCTTATATGGAAACCATGCATTTCACATCTTTGTACAAAATATTCTTAGAGATCACTGACAAATTTAAGTAAGTTAGGTGATAATGATACTTTGTATCTGTCCTTTGCCTATTTTTTTGTGCCTTTTCCTTGGTGATATTTTGTTTCTTTGTCAATGACTCCAAATTTTAGTTTTTCCCTAGATCTTCTCTTGAGTTCCATGTAAGTGTCATGCATTTTTATTTACTGTAATTAGTTGTTTTCCTTGAAAGGGAGAAGTTATAAGTTCAGAAAGATAATTATAATCATTATTCTACTTAAATGCTTAGTCTTTATTGGTGTGTTGTTAGTCTAGCAACTCTAGAATTTCTCTTATACCTAGAATACCTTAGAGTAGGAACAGTTATTGTATTTGTAGCAAAACTGTGCTATAAAATTACTTATTAAGTGGTTCATATTCACTATAGGAATATTATTTTTTTGGAAGGGACTCTGTTCCTGACTAACAATTAAGATTAAATAATATATCAGGTTATCTCTCAACAGCAATCATAGAGCCATGATAATTCAAAATAGGAAAATAATGATCCAAACCTTTAAAAAATGAACCTAAGTACACAGTATGTATCAGTTATATGAAGCCCGAAGGTGCCATAAAGCAATTCCAGGAAACCTTCTAGTGTCTCATAGCTATAATTTGAATATAAGAAATATTAATGAAATGCTTAGCATTAATTTTATTTGCCCTCTTAGAATTAAGAATGATTTAGGAATAAATTATTCAGGTTAGACCAAGTGTCTTAAATGCTCCAAGAAATTTGAATTGGTGCTATCTTTTTCTCCAGTGCCCATTTAATTTCACAGTCTTTGAAACTCATCAAACTTGGTTAGAAAATTCAGAAAAATACTCATATAGCATCATGCTTAGAATTACTGATATAGGCATGAACATTCATTGAGTTTTGATAAAAGTGGTACAGATTGAGGTATTAGGCAGCTTTAAATTAGTTTCATTTGAAACTAGAAACTGTAAGAGAGGGGCAACTTAATGAAGAAAAATAAGTAGTTTGTATTTTTAGAGAATGACCCAGTGAAATAGCATTTGTTGAAAAGGAGGGATAATTGTACTAAATATTATGTATATCACCTATACCTTTAAACTCCATCCTCATTTGGTTAATTAGTCTAGAATAGAAACCCTGCAAACCAGATGAATGTTTGCATTACTATCACCCTTACTCTGTGGATATGCTGCTGCGATTAGCCACAACTTAGGAATTTTGTTTGTGACATATTTTTTTAGTAAACCCTGGCTGTTAAAAAGGTTTAAAGTAAGAAAAAGACAGACAAAACAAACTGGGTTTACTCTTCATCTTAGAAAAACTGTAGAAGAGAAAACTTGTGTTCTGGATACAAATTCTTTGTTGATTATATGTGTTACAAATATTTTTTCCTACTGTGTGGCTTGTACTTTTATTATTTTTATGTCTTTTTTCTTTGAATACTTAAGAAGCTAAAGCAAATACAACCACTATGCTACTATCACACCCAATGAATTTTTTAAAATGGTGAACGTCATCTGATATCCAGTCTATGTTCAATTTTCTCTGATTGTCTCAAAAATATCTACGTACAGTTTGTTGTTTAAATCAGGATCCCAACAAAGTCCACAACTGACTTTAATTGATGTGTCTCTTAAGTCCCTTACTTTTGTTTTCATGCCATTTTTAAATTAATTGTATACTTTTTTGCTTTCTAGATTTCACTCTCTTGGTGTCATTTAACACATTCCCAAATTTCTTATAATTGGGTAGATATAGAGACTTGAGTAAATTCAGGTGTTACTTTTTATTGGCCAAAAATAATTCACAGATGGAAATGTGCTCCTCCTTTTATGTCATGTCAGGAGGAACATATGTCTTATTTGACTTTAATGATGCTAAGGTAGATGAGTGGGTTCAGTGTAGTCAAGCCTAACGCATCTGTCCTAATTTCCTCTCTAACCTTTCACCTAATAATATTAACAGCACTTGCCTAGATCCTTGCCTAGATCCATTATTTCAGTAGGAGTTGCAACATATGATTTTCTAACTCTATTTTTCTTCTGGTATTTATTAACTGTTGCATCATCAACTGTTTTATTACCCTGCAATATCATCCATGTAGGAAAAGTAGGATAAATGCCTGATTCTCTTTCTTTATTTGTACCCCAACAACCTCCAAAGGTGACCCATGGTGTTGTATATACTTATCATTATGAACTCACAGGTTTAGTAAATTGTTATCTTTCAATCCATTGTAGTTATTATTATTTTTAATGATCAGATGGTTTCATCTTTAGCCAATGGGAACCCCTCAACCCCTCTTGGGTACTTTCCATCTAATCCCAGTAGCTTTTGAGACTTTCCTCGTTTTCAGAATGACAAGATTTCTTTGTCTCATGTCTCGTATTCCCCAGATCTGGAATCTGTCATTTCCTCAGAAAAGCCGTAGTTCCTTTTAATGGGAAATGGTATTTAGAAACCACGGTTGGGGTGCTAGAGTTGCTTATTGATGATTGTACTCTTATCACTTGAACATAAATTGCTCATTTCCACCCATTTCCTTTCACTCTAGTTCCTCCTTTGTCTATGTCATTTATTTTGTGTTTATTATCCTGTGTTGCTGTTTAACTTTGCCTATGCTTACATTTTATTTTCTAATTAGTCAAATAAGGCACATCTCAGACTAGAACTCACACCTTGTGACTTGTTATCCAGCATCCTTTTTGGCTTATTGTGAATGAATTGGAAGATGAGGTGGTTGAGAACAATTTGACCTGAGTTAGATGTTTAATATTCTATTAGCTTTCCCTTAGGAATTGATGTCTTTACTTTTCTGTTACTTTATTGTCAAAATTGGACCTGAGTTAAGAAAAAAATAAAAATTAGGCTAATATATATTGATGTAAGAGGAATTTAGGGATGAAGAAAAAGGGCTACATTTATAAGCACAGCTTAAAATTACCAACGGAATCCCGTGGCCTGATTTCAGTAGATTTGCTGGCACAGGAAATACGCTATACTCCATGTTCCTTGGCTATCTTTTATTGGTCTTATTTTGAATGATTATTCAGACGTGTATATGCTTTTATTGCTTGAATATCTAGAAGCTGCTATGGCCAGATGGGATTTTAAACCACTTCACCAAACTATGGACAACTGCATACTGCAGTTCACTTTGTCTTGCATAGCCTTAGTGGATGCTATGTAATGTACCCTACAAATGAATAAAGAAAGCAGTCACCCACCCTGCAGTGTGAAAGCAAACTCTGCAATGTGCAAAATAATAGCTTCTTTGAATCCTTTAGGCTATCTATAAAATGGGGATTTATAATTACCTGTCTGCCTACCATACTAGATTGTTGTTTAGAGAAATATGATAACAAATATCAATTATTTAGTTAACCATTAATTGTTATACACAATCAAGTTGGCATTGATTAATTGCATATCCTGGGGGGCATGATTTGACCTATGAAATTCCAAAAGTTATGACTATAATTCTGTTGTTTTCATGATAACTCAAACCAAATTCTACTTACATACATATATACATGAATTAATCCTTAATTCTTCCACTGGTTTGCCAGCAAGCTCTTCTAAATTCTCTCTGTCACAATTTATGCTTCCTTCCACTACCTTAATGTCAGAAATATAGAACACAATAGGTGTGTGTGTGCATAAAAGCATGGGGGCCAGAATTTCAGTTTCCCCACCCTTTCCTGTTTTATAAATTAGTTCAAAGACAGAGCCTATAAATAAGCATGTGTGTAGTGTCTCTTGAGAGGACTATTTTTAGTCTTTAATTTTATTTGAAAATTTTACAGCCAAGCACAGCGACCATGTTTTGAGATAGCATCTTTCCTGACAGTGCCTCATTTTGAAAGCTTTTACTACATTCCTGGTGGCTCCTCAAGCCAATTCCCGTCCCTTTCCTGCAGACTCACTGAAAGACATGTCAATTGCAAAGAGACAATGAATTTGCTTTCATTTGTATCCACTATTCTTAGGAATTACTCACAAGTATTTATGTTGATTTTAGTAAAATATTAGAGGCAGTGACAGTGGAATATGATACAACACATAAGATAAGGAAATGGAATAGATATGAACAGGAAAAGAGGATAATAATCGGTCAATTGATCTCTTTCCTGCTTTCTCTGAGGATCAAATAATTCTTAGATTTTATAGAGCTCTTTGATTTTGAAACTGGGATCGTCTACTTAGTGTGAAAACCTGATCTCATGCTCCCGTGGTTAAAACCCTTCACTGGATTCATTTTGCATTTAGGGAAAACAGTTCTCCATTTAACATACTACATACACCTGGTCCTTGCTACTTCACTTTAGCTCCTGCCTGCTGTTCCTCCTCCTGCTCCCACACTCATGCTTCACTGACTTTCCTTCTGTTCCTAGAACAAGCCAAACCTACCCCGTCCGCAGAAGGGAAAGTTCATCCTCAGTTCCAGGCAAGGATGGCTCCTTCATGTTCCTCAAGCATCAGCTCAAATGGCACCTTTTCAGTGGCCTTCTCTGACCTCCAAATCTAACGGAGCCCTTCTTCTCCTCCTGGCCCCAAGTTATGCCTTGCTGTTTTCATTTCTTTACAGAACTTACCACTATGAAATTATCTCACTCAATTATTTATTTAGTCTCTGGAACATAAACCACATGACAGCAGATTCCTTATCTAGTTTGGTCACTTCTGAATTCCCAGCACCTAAAAGAGTATCTGTCACATAATAGGCACTTGATAAATATTTGTTGTTGAATGAATATAGTGGAAAGAGTTCTGGAGTGAGAGAACCTGAATATGTTTTGGGTCTGTTGCTTATTAGAGTGCATGTGACAGGCAAGCCAGATTACCTAAGGAAGCCTTATTCTCCTCAACACTTCTCAAGATTAAATGAAATAGTAAGTCTCAAGCATTGTAAACTATAAATTTTCATTATCACAATAATCCTGTGAGGTCAGAGAATATGGGTCATTATTTTTGTAGTTGGAAGGAAGAATACAGATCACCAGTTTTACCTCCTTTTTAAATTTTTGAACATTAGGACACTGTAAGAAAGATGCTATAGTTAGTGGCAGTGTTAAATCTATAACCTGGATTGCCTGGTATGAATTTAGCCTAGTTTATATTCCACCTTAATGGGTGAGCTCAGTTTAAATTCCTATATTCCTACATTCTGTTAAAAGTAACTTCATCTTTTTCCGTTATCCATTAAGAACTATTTATATAGCATTAAAAAGTTAAATTTTTTCCAAAACAGAGTGTCCATGTTGAAAGGTGGCATATATTCCTATATTCTGTAGAGACTCATTTACTAGCAGTGAGGCAGGTGACTTTATCCTACATTGGCATCACCTGGGAGCTTGTTAGACATGAAGACTGTTAGGTCTTAAACCAAACCTAGTGAATCAGAATCTGCATGTTAAAGGCCATATGTGACAAACCCACAGCTAACATCATACTCAACAGTGAAAAACTGAAAGCTATCCCTCTAAGAGCAGGAACAAGACAAGGATGCCCACTTTTGCCACTCTTATTTAATATAGTATTGGAAGCCCTAGTCAGAGCAATCAGACAAGATAAAGAAATAAAAGGGATCCAGATTGGAAAGGAAGAAGTAAAATGTCACTATTTGCAGATGATATGATTTTATATATAGAAACCCCTGAAGAATCCACCAAAAATCTATTAGAAATATTAAACAAATACAGTAAAGTTGCAGGATACAAAATCAACATACAAAAATCAGTTGTGTTTCTATACACTAACAATGAAATAGCAGAAAGAGAAACTAAGAATACAATCCCATTTACAATCGCAACAAAAAGAATAAAATACCTAGGAGTAAATTTAACCAGAGGTGAAAGACCTGTACATCTAAAACTATAAAACATTGTTGAAAGATGTTGAAGAAGACACAAAGAAATGGAAAGATATTTTGTGCTCTGGATTGAAAGAATTAACATAGTTAAAATGTCCATACTTCCTAATGCAGTCTACAGATTCAGTGCAATCCCTATCAATGTCCCAATGACATTTTTCATGGAAATAGAGCAAAGAATCCTAACATTTATAGGGAGTAATTAAAGACCCCAAATAGCCAAAGGAATCCTGAGAAAAAAGAACAAAACTGGAGGTATCACACTCCCTGATTTCAAAATATACTACAAAGCTATAGTAATCAAAACAGCGTGGTACTGGCACAAAAATAGATACAGAGATCAATGGAACAAAATCAAGAGCCCAGAAATGAACCCACACATCTATGGACAGCTAATTTTCAACAAGGGAGCCAAGAACATGCAATGGAGAAAGGAAAGTCTCTTCAACAAATGGTGTTGGGAAAACTGGACAGCCACATGCAAAATAAAGTAGAGGATTATCTTATACCATACACAAAAATTAACTCAAAATGGTTGAAAGTCTTGAATATAAGACCTGAAACCATAAAACTCCTAAAAAAAAAAAGGTATTATGCTCTTCAACATCAGTCTTAGCAGTATCTTTTTGAATACCATGTCTCACCAGGTAAGGGAAACAAAATAAAAAAACAGATGGAACTTCATCAAGCTAAAAATCTATAGCTACAAAATGTATTTATGAAACATACCAGTTATGTTTCAAAGGTTAAATAACATGGCAGTAACGTATTGAATGCTTGCTTCATATTGTCTAATGGTTGTCAATCAACAAGAATATAATAAAATTAGACAACTGTGGCTCAGGAATTCTGTAGAAGTTAGGTACTACATAGAAATAATGAGGAGTTTTTGGTAGAGGAGCAGAATAATTTAGTTTTGAGGCTTTTGGGGATTTATTAGTACACATTGTTGCTATAAAACAGCACATCCCGGTGATGACTCACCAAAAATGCCTCTCACTGACATTTTTTGATCTTTATAGCTCTTTGTCCAGAGAGGCCAGCCTAATTTGAAAAATGACAGTGATGGTTAGCCTGATTGTTTTTCATTGAGGTATAATTTGTCTACAATAAATTATACAGTTGTCAAGCCTTCAGTTTAATGGCCTTAGACAAATTTATGTACCCGAATATCATCACTGCCAATGGAGGATATTTTTATCACCAGCAAGTTTATTTGTGCCCCTTTGCAGTCAACTCCTCCCATCAAAGGCAAATGTTTCCTGATTTCTAACACCATAGATTAGTTTTGTGTTTTGGGACTTCATATAACTGGAATCATGCTTTGTGTATTCTTTTGTGTTTGGCTTCTTTCATTAAATAGAATGTATCTAAAATTTATTCATGTTGCGGATGTAACAATAGTTCATTATCTTTTTGTTACTATGTATTATTCCATTGTGTGATTGTACCCCACAACTTGTTTATCCATTCTCCCGTCAATAGTATTTAAATTATTTTTAGTTTGGGACTATTATGAATAAAACTGCTATAAATATCGTTCAAGTCTTTTTGTGGGCACATGTTTTCATTTCTCTGGGTTATATACGTAGCAGAATTGCTAGTCATAGTTTAACTTTATAAGAAACTGAACCTAACATTTCTCTAAAGTGGTTACACCATTTTTCATTCTCAGCAACAATGTATGTATTCTGATTTCTCCACATAGCCTCATAAATATTTGATATTGTCATTCTTTTAATTTTGGCCATTTTAGTGGGGGTGAAATGATATCTTATTGTGGTTTTAACATACATTTCTCTAATGATGATGCCTACCATTTAATATGCTTATTGGCCATTTCTGTATCTTCTTATGTAATGTGTCTGTTCAGGACTTGGATTGTTTTCCTTTTTATTGTTGGTTTGTAGGAGTTTTCTAAAAGTATATATGTTCTGGATATGAGTCATTTTTCATAAGTATTTTATCCTGGATGTTGGCTTGTATTGGTTTAATCGTGTCTTTTGAGGAACAGAAATGTTTAATTTTTGTGAAATCTAGTGTATCCATTTTTAAAATAGCTAGTGGTTTTTGTGTCCTAAGAAAATTTGCCTTATCTCAAGGTTGTGAATATATTCTCTTTTGTCTTTTTCTAGAAACCGTGTGTGTTGCTAAATGTGAGCTTTAACCTTTAGATGTATGCTTTGTCTAATTTTTATATATTGAATGAAATGGGGTCAAGGTTCATTTTATTCTGTTTATCCAGTTTATTCAGCACCATTTATTGAAAAGACTTTCCTTTCCTATTCAAATACCTGTGACTTTAATTGAAAATCAGTTGACCATGTAAGTGTGGCTCTATTTCTGAACTCTACTGTGTTCCCTTCTATATGTTTATCCTTACACCAATAACACATTTTCTTGATAACTGTAGCTTTATAGTGAGTCAAAATCAGATAGTGTAACTTCTCCAAATGAGTTCTTCTTAATCAAGATTGTTCATATTCAAGATGGTTCTTTGTTTAAGATTGTTCTTCTAATTCAAAATAATTTCCATTTTCTGTAAATTTTAGGATGTTTGTCAATTTCTTTGAAAAAAATCTTCTGGAATTTTGATTGGGATTGTGTTGAATCTATAGGTCAATTTGAGGAGGATGGATATGTAACCAATACTGAGTCTTTTAACCCATAAATCTCTGCATTTATTTGCTTTCTTTAATTTCTCTCAACAATGTATTATATGTTTTAGTAGAGAGTTATTTTACATTTTTCATTAGCTTTATTTCTAGGTTTATGATGCTTTTGATACCATTGACTATGATATTACACCCCCCCCAAATTTTGTTGCTAGTATATAGATACAATTTAAAAAATAATTATTAACCGTGCATCTTGTGACCTTGCTAAATTCACTTATTAATTCTGCTGGTGTTTTGATAGATTTCAAAAAGTTTTTATGTAGATAATCATGTTGTCTGTAAACAAGTACAGTTTTATTTCTTTCTTTATAGTCTTTATGTCTTTTATTTTTCATTTTGAATATGGCACTGGCTAGGACTCCCTGTACATTTTTTAATAGAAGTGATGTGAGAGTATATCCTTAACTTCTTAGTGATTTTGGGGGAGAAAGAGTTTAGTTTTTCACCATTCAATATGATGTTAGCTGTAGATTTTTCCTAGATGACATTCATCAGGTTGAAGCAGTTCTCTTCCGTTCTTAGTTTGCTGAGAGTTTTATCATGAATGGGTATCAAATTTTGTTAAATGCCTTTGCAACACAAATTGAGACGTTCATGTGATTTTTCTTTTTTAGTCTCTTAGTATAGTAAATTATATCAGTTGAGTTTTGAATGTTAAACCAATCTTGCATCTCTGCTATAAACCTCACTTGATCATGATCTTTTTAATATATTGCTGGATTTGATTTGCTAATATTTCATTATGGATTTTTATATCCTCGTTCACGAAGAATAATAGACTATAGTGTTCTTATCTTGTAATATCTTTGTCTAGTTTTCTATTAAGGTTATGTTGGCCTTACACTAAAAGTTGGGGAGAGTTCATTCCTCCTCTATTTTCATTTCATGAAAGAGTTTGATTAATTTGAATGTTTGGTGGAAATTACTGGTGAAACTATCTGGACCTAGAGTTTTCTTTATGGTAAAATTTTTGGTTAAAAATTCAATATCTTTGATAGATAATTTCAATTTAGACCAGTTTCAAAAAGTAGTGTATTCTAAGACTTTGTCCATTTCATCTTAATGTCTGTAGGATCTGTAGTGGCATCCCCTGTTTCTAGATTGACTTAGAAATTTATGTTTTCTGTCTTATTTCTTGATTATTCTTGCTAGGATTTATGTTCATTTGTTCAAAGAATTAACTATTTTTTATTGTTTTTCAAGTATCTGTTTCACTGATTATTATTTTCTTTCTTTTACTGTTTGAGTTTAATTTGTTGTATTTTCTCTAGCTTCTTGAGGTGGAAGCTTAGATATTGATTTTTCATTTTTCTTTTTCTCTAATGTATGCTTTTTAAGCTAAACTTTCTCTCTAAGCAGTGCTTTAGCTGAGTCATAAAATTTTGATTTTTTTAGAAAAATTATTGATCAATGTGAAATATTTTAAAATTTCTCCTCTGATTTCTTTCTTTTTTTAAAAACTCATATATTATTTAGAAATATGTTGCTTAACTTCCAAGTATTTGGGGATTTTCTTTTCTAATTTAATTCCATTTAGGTCAAATAACATAATCTGTGTAATTTCATTTCTTTGGAATTTGAGGCTTGTTTTTTTTCTCCAGCACATGGTTTATTTTGATGACTATTTCATATGCAACACAAATGAATATATATTCTGCTGTTGTTAGGTGGAGTGTTCTATAAATGTCAACTAGGTGAAGTTGATTGATAATGTTTTTCAAACTTTCTGTATCATGACTAGTTTTTTTGTCTAATTAAACAGTTACTAAAAACTGGATGTTAAAATCTCACATGATTTGAATTTATCTATTTCTTTTTTTAAAAAAATGTTTGCTTTGCATATTCTGAATAATAAAGTAGATGTCTACACATTTAGGATTTTTATATCTTTGTGATCCATTTCCCATTTTATTACTATGAAATTTTCATCTAAAATTCTTAGTGCCTTTTTTCTCTGCCTAGTTTTAAGAATTTTCTCTTTTTATTTTGATTTTCAACTGATTGAGTATGATGTACCAAGGTGTGACTTACTTTGTATCTTGCTTAGGATTTATTGAACATCTTTGATCTGATTGTTGGTAGCTTTTGTCAATTTGGAAAATTCTTGGCCATTGTATTTTCAAATATTTCTTCATTCACTTTCTCCTTTCCATCTGAAGAGTGAATTACTTGTATGCTAAATCAATTTTGCTTGATATCTTTGCATAGATTTTACATGCTCTGTTCCTTTTATCACTCTTTCCCTCCCCTCTTTGGATTTCATTTTGGATAATTTCTATTGACTTATCTTCAAGTTTACTGATATTTTCCTCTGATGTATGCAGGTAAGCCCATTGTATAAGTTCTTTTTTGATATATTTTCATTGCAAGCATTTGTTTGTATCCTTTTTTATTCTATCTCTCTTCTGAAATTTCCCATATTTTTGCACATTGTTGTCCATCTTATTCACTAGATCCTTTAACATATTTATCATAGCCCTTTTACACACTCTGTTTGATATTTCAATCATATCTGGATCTGCTTATACTGAGTGTTTTTCTCCTGATCAGAAATCAAATTTTCTTGCTTCTTCTCATATCTTGGGAGACCCATGGGAGATTTCTTTCTGATTGTCAGTATGGTTCCCACCTGTTTGTACTTCTGAGGTCTATTTTGGCTTGTCCTTCCTTTGGCTTTTTGCTGTTTAAGATGTCTGTCTTCATTGTGGTGAAGAACTGGAGTGCCTTGGAGGGACATCTCTGTCCTGTTGCTTCTCCCCCAAACTTTAGCAAGCCAAGGATTTGTATTCGAGGAATTTCCTGGGTACCCAAACAGGGGAATGGAGGGAGAGTATCTCTCTAGGCCGTTCTACATCTATATTGCTCTCAACTTTCTCTGTATTACTTGCCTACTCCATGCACTCAGTTAAGTGCATAAGTCTGGGCATACTCGCTCTGTGGCTGGGGCCCCCCGGATTCTAATCTGTCACACCAGTTTTGACTGGTTTCTCCCATGCTGTGACAAATTCCTTCTCTGCTAGGGATAAAAGCAGCCCTGAATCTCTTCTATCTTATAAAGGATTAATAACTTTTGGAATTTAGTTCATTTAGGTTTCTTTACGTTATTTCTTTTCTGCTGCGTTTGAAAAGACTATAGTCTTGTAGTTTATCTGGCATGTTCTCATTGTTGGGAGTGATAGTCTCTTGTAACTTTCCACATTCTAACCAGAAGTGAAGTCCTTGGACTAACTTAGAAGACATATTACAGTCATACAGCTGACTATTTATGAATCAAATAAGCTAGATCTTAATGTTTATAATTACACTCCATTTAAAAAAAATTAAATCCTATCACTCAGTTTTATCATATAAATATTTTTACTAGATACCCTTTGAGTGTTTCTTAAATGCAAATCCATATTTAAAAGAGGAATGTTTGCTACTATTGAGATAATAAAAAGAATATGATAAGGCTGTACATGCTATGTTAAAAGGGGGAATTCTAGTAAGTATTTTGAGGAAAGCCGAAAATTTTAGAAAATTTTATACTTTTCCAAGATAATTGTGAATTAAAAGACTTATCATGGTCTTTATCAGTTCCTATTCATTGTCCTCTTGCATTAGTATATTTAAAATGTGTCTATTTTATACACATAAATTAATTCTAAGGATAGTAAAAATTAACTGTATTCCAACTGGGTATTACAATTTAAAAATTTAAACTTATAATGTCTAGGTATTTGTCTTTATTTTTCTAATATATTTAACTTTCCTTTTTTTCTTTTTTCTTTTTAGGAATCCTAAGACCAAAATATTAGATCGAAAACAGAAACATGGCTCACTGTATTACATTTCTTTGGATCACTTTGGTCCTGCTTCTTCAGAATTCTGTATTAGCTGAAGATGGGGAAATAAGATCAAGTAAGAACTATCAGCATTGTTCCTTTTTGTTATCAACAAATTGATTGTGGAAATCAAATTAGAGGAACTCAAGCAGTGGTTTTAAGGATCTTATTCTTATTGTGTTTGATGCTGTAATTCCTTCTTGTAATTTGATGCTGTTTGATGCTAAAATAAACGAATTGCTATGTTACACATTAACTGAGAGGAAAAGCTTCTATCAGAGGTAATTCTGGGAAAACTCTATGGTAATCGTTTATTCTATTAACCCATCAGGCTTTGGATTAAACAGTCTGGTACTGAGTCCATGTTCAACCATTTATGAGCTTCATGATATGGAGATAAAGAAAGTACCTACCTCATAGGATGGTTATCAGGATATAGGATGGTTATCAGGACCATTCTATGAGGTTATCTCATAGAGATAATGAGATAATCCATGTAGATGAGATAATTCATGTAAATGGCCTAGCACAGTGACATCTCAGTAAACGTAACTATTATTCTGATTGCCTGTAGGAAAGTGTACAATTAAAGAAGGAGGGTTATATTAATTGTAGTTCTGCTACCAGGCCATCATTTACAGATATCATACTTTTTTTAAAAGTTTGCTTATATTCATATTTTAAAACTCATAAACACCCTACTCATAAATTAATTGTGACTTCTATAGCAGTGAAATCAGATGGTTTGATAACTTGATTCAACTTGGCTTAAAATTTATTAAAACAATAATATTTAATGTTTGCATAACCCTTTTATAGTTTAATCTACCCAAGCAGTTTACAAGGTAGATACTCTTTTCTCTGTTTTTTGAGTAGGAAAAGAGATTCACAAAACTTAAGGGGCTTACCTAGTGTCATACAGCTGGTTAGAGCTGTAACTAGTGTTTGAACTATGCTTTTAATCTTCAGTCCTTTCCTTTTCTATGACACTGGTGCTTCATCTCTCTAAGGAGGAGGTCTCTTGGAGTGGTATTTTGTGTGGGGTTTATAAATGGCAATACTTGCTTTTGTACCCACGTTCTTGTCTAACCTTGAATTATGAAATATATGCTCCATGGCTCTGGAAAGGGGTAGGAAAGGCCAAGAATAACCTTGCAAGAGTCTATAACCAGTGAATCAAGTGGCACACAAACACTAGCAGGTCCAGACAATAATAAGTCTCAAAGTATTTAGGAAGGGCAACATTGAGGAGCGTTGCAAACACAACTTTCCTATCCTTTTGTCTCTCCCACAAAACCCCAATAAAAGCATAACTCGTAATCCCAATCCACCTTCCAAAAATAGCAGAACTGCATTCCCGTGGGTTAGAAAATTTGCCTCTGGGCAGAATTTCATTTCTGCTGTCCCTGCCCTGAACTCTGGTCACCATGGCAAAGGTTGTTGGAATAGGGTCCCTCATGCCCTTCTGCACTTCAGCACACCTGCCCTATGGCACCTTGGGAGTAACATAATCACAGTACATTTTTGAGACAAATCCATGTTTTTGTGATTTTGTTTTTTGGTAACTTCTTGACTATTTTATGTGTTCCTGACAATAGTGTTTATTTTTGCTGGTTACTGTGATGGGTGAGTTGAGATAATTGTAAAACTGAGACCTCTTCCTGTGAGCCTTTTCGTAATCCCGGATAGGTATGTAGACAAAGATAAGGAAAAGAATGGAGAGGAAAGGAAGAAGTGAGGAAGAGGAAGAGAGAGATGGATTGATTGATTCCTAAGGAGATGAAGAAATACTAATTGTCACTAAACAAATTTTTCTTTAGTACTGTCCTTAGCAATTATGATATCTTGTCTGCAATAGTATACAGAAAATAAATCATCCTTATTATAACTTTAAACTGGGCATCTGATCACCACTTAAGGGAGACCATTAATATGGGTAAAAACACAAGAGTTAAAATTTGCTATCATATTACCTTCACTCATCTCGTCCTGTTCCAACTCTTCATCTCCAGGGGCACGTGATACTTATCATATGGGCCCTAAACACTAGTATTTTTGCTACTTTGAGTGGAGAAGTTAGAGAAGGAGTTAGAGAAGGCAAGTACAGCTGTTCCTTCCAGTGCACTCTCTTTGCTGGTTCAAACTGTTGGAATTACCCAAACAAACCAGTTTGTCTTTTAGGCTGTGTCTGTCTCTCATCTCTGGACTTTTACACTTGCTGTTCCCTCTGATTAGAATGTCCTCCTCTTCACCTGGCTAAAGCTCTCCTTTCACATCTCAGGTTGCCCATCAGCTTTCCCACAAACCTTCTCTGACTTTCCACAGTTAGGTTGCTGCCAGCTCCTAAATGTTCTCATAATACTTTATACTTTCCCCAAGCAGCCAGTTGTCTGTCTTACTAGACTGTGAGCATTTTGATATGTCTTATGTATCTCTGAAGCCAGTACCTAGCATGATATCAGGCACAGAGTAGGTATTCGATATACCTATACTGAAAGAATGAAATAGGGTGGAAGAGTTAAGAAGAATTTTTTTTTCTTTTTCTTTCCACAAGTGCTTAGAACTTGTCTAGGTATAACTTGTACCAAAGATAGTCTTTTTTCCAATAGAACTCTACGATGTGCTGATCACATGTTTCCTGGTATCTTGAAACAAGAATCTTTATCTCTGTGGAGGAAGAAATAGCTTTATACCCTTGAACATAGATTCACTGAGCACAAGCTAATGTTTTGACCACATTATTGGCTGAAGAAGAGAGATCAGACCTTTAAAAACTTGTCTTGCATGTGGTGTAAGAATGAGTGCTTTGGTGATCTTGGTTTATTTAACTTTTATCATCTATATCAAAGAATATGGATCTTTATTGGCTAGTTGAGTCCTGAAGTTGGCAGAGAGTTTGTTTTTAATTTCTTTCCATCTATTCATTGGTTTATATATATTTTTGTAAATATTTCAGGTTAGCTTTAAGCTAAACATATTTCATTGATAATTTGAAACAATGATGTTAGTGTATAGCTGAAAATCATGCATTTATTTATTATTATTTTTTAATTTTTGTGTTTTCATTTATTCAATGGGGAAATAGAATAAAATGTTGCTTTGTGGTAATATCCGCCCCTACAAAGAGATATCTAGATATCATATTCATATACAGCATGCATTTTTTTATTCTCTATTTTTAAAGCTGAATCATTAATCCTTAAAAATAAGACAAGAGAATTCAAGAATATCAGTAAAAATAATCATCGTCATTTATAAAGAATTTTCGTGAGCTGGGCAGTGTATCTTATTCAATCTTCACAAAGCTCCTATGAACTTGTTACTATTTTTATTTTTTAAATTTCAGCTTTATTGAGGTGTAATTAACATAAAAAATTGTAAAATATTTAAAGTGTACATTGTGGTGATTTGATATACATATACATTGTGAAAAGATTCCCCTCATCTGGTTAATGAAAAAATCATGCATTTAAAACCTCCCAATTTTTGCTTTTTATACAACAAATGTGCTCTGATGGTTTTCTTTTTCACTTAGGTTGTCGTACTGCTCCGACAGATTTAGTTTTCATCTTAGATGGCTCTTATAGTGTTGGCCCAGAAAACTTTGAAATAGTGAAGAAGTGGCTTGTCAATATCACAAGAAACTTTGACATAGGACCAAAGTTTACTCAGGTTGGAGTGGTCCAGTATAGTGATTACCCTGTACTGGAGATTCCCCTTGGCAGCCATGGTTCGGGAGAGAATTTGATAGCAGCAATGGAATCCATACACTACTTAGGAGGAAACACAAGGACTGGAAAGGCCATCCAGTTTGCACTCGACTACCTTTTTGCCAAGTCCTCAAGATTTCTGACTAAGATAGCAGTAGTACTTACGGATGGTAAATCCCAAGATGAAGTCAAGGATGCAGCAGAAGCAGCAAGAGACAGTAAAATAACATTATTTGCTATTGGTGTTGGTTCTGAAACAGAAGATGCAGAGCTTAGAGCTATTGCCAACAAGCCTTCATCTACTTACGTGTTTTATGTGGAAGACTATATAGCGATATCCAAAATAAGGGAGGTGATGAAGCAGAAACTTTGTGAAGGTAAGCCTTAATAATTTGGAAATAATTAATAATTGCACTTTCTTGCATTTTGGTATAATCTGTTCATTGACACTGGTGTAGATAGTTATATTTAATGTCAGATTATTTATTATGTTCGAATTGAGATAAGCACAAATTTTTGTTATATTTTTTTCTGGATAAATTTTGATTTTAGAAATAATTACTTTCTTATAAAATCTACAATTGGAAAATATAATATTTTGTCATATGTTGTTTTTTCCTTTCAATTACAACATGTCTATAGTGAAGATAATAGAAAATAAAGACACATATAGAATAAAAATACATGTAAACCACACATGATCATATCACTCCTGTTAACGGGTTTTTCTGCCTTTTTCATTCCAGTCTTTTTCCTTTTTATTTCTGTGTCTGAGAGTTTATTCATGTGCCTAAGTAAGGATTCTATTATACATGCAATTTCATACTATTATATATTATGTGTATAATTTTCATACTCTATTAACATGATAGCAATCTCCTAAGATAATTCATTTAATAATTTCCCTATTTTTGTATGTTTAGTTCATTTCTAAGTTTTTCTAATATAAGTAAAAGTGAATATTCTTGGACATAATTCTAAATGGGAATCTCTCATTATTTCTTCAGAAAACAAAGGTCAAATTACTAACATTTTTAAAGCTCTGGGAAAATGTTAACAATTGCACTTGAGGGTAACTTAAACTCCCACCAGCAGTGAGAGAACATTTGAAAATATAGTATTACCCATCTATTAATTATGTTTATGTCATTCCATAAAATCTACCTTCATGTTCATGGTAACTCCATGGTATGGGAAAATTCTGATTTTTGGTAAACATTAATCCTGTTAGGGTATAGATGTTCTTCTGTTCAGATTATTTGGGGGGAGAGTAATTTGTTTATTTCTTTTATTTTTAAGATTATAGGCATTTAATATTACCATATACCTAAAAAATATTCATGTAAAGTGGAAAGGCTTTTATATAGTTTACCTACAAAAGCAAGTACAAATGTCCAGCACAGTTATTCTTCTTATGAGACTCTAACTATAAGACTGTGTTGACTTTTGTCATCTTGAACAGGCAGAGGGATTTACATTTCTAATAGTTGTCCAATTAATTGGAATTCTTTGGTTTTGAAGCTAGGTATATTTCATTATTAAAATAAACTTTTCATAGTGAAATTTTACGTACCATTCATTTTTATCCTAAAATGTAAATTTGATTAAATACGTTTGTTCAGTATTTGCTTCAGAGACTTTTCCTGTAGATATGTATTTTGGTGAATGCATTCTCTCTATTTAAAAAATTCTAATTACCATGAAAGAGTAGCTGTGTTTAAAAAGGGTGAAAAATTCTTTCAGCTAAAATGAACACTCTGTAAAAAAAAGTCAAATTTGAAATCTTGCCAAATATTTCTTTATCCACACTCAAAAAAAGAATATAAGTGGTATCTGTGACTATTCAGTTCACATATGCTGTACAATAGCCATCTTTTAAAATGTAGTTTTTGAAATTGTACTTATGGAACATGTGGACTTTTTTGCACTTGACTTTTTATACTGTATTAGATTATGGTTAATGCACTAAATTAATGCATTGATATATTGCAGCAGCCTCAAATCATGTAATTTGTATTTGAATCATTTGACAAATTCACTTTTTTTTGACTAATAGTTAACTTCTACTTTGAGGTGCTTAGCATATAGAATTACCATTTCCTAATACTGTTCACTTTTATACCCTGCTGCGGTTGATCCACAATGAGCAAAATATTATTACCTCTTCGTTCTCACATGGATTATTTCATCTTCATGGACCTACCATTTTCCGAGAGATATATTCTGCAATATATTCCTTATTTCAGGACGACCTTTTTGTGATGGGCAATGATTTCTTTATCTGTCTGAGAGTTTTTTCCAGTCTTTTTTTTTTTTATTGTGGTAAAAAGCACATAATGTGAGATCTACCCTCTTAACACATTTTGAGTGTACGGTACAGTATTGTTAACTACAAGTACAATGTTGTACTGTAGATATCTAGAACTTTTTCATGTTGCCTAACTGAAGCTATATGCCCATTGAACAACAACTCCCCATTTCCCCCTCCCCCCAGCCCTGGCAACCACCATTCACTTTCTGTTTCTATGAGTTTGACTACTTTAGATACCTTCTAAAGGTGGAATCATGCAGTATTTGTCCTTTTGTGACTGGCCATTGGGATTTTGATAGGGATTGCATTGAATCCGTAGATCACTTTGGGTGATATGGACATTTTTACAATATTAAGTTTTCTGATTCATGGATGTGAGCTGTCTTTTCATTTGTATTTTCTTTAATTTCTTTCGGCAATGTTTTGTAGTTTTTCCTTAGTATTTTATTATTTTTAAATTTCTAGCTAGTACTTCCAATATGTTGAATACAAGTGGCGAGGGTGGGCATCCTTGTCTTGTTCCTGATCTTAGAGGAATAGCTTTCAGTTTTTTGTTGTTGAGTGTGATGTTAGCTATCGGCTTTTCATATATGACTTTTATTATGTTGGGTAAATTTCTTCTGTACTTAGTTTTTTTGAGTGTTTTATCATGAAAGGATGTTGCATTTTGTCAAGTGCTTTTTCTGCAACTTTTGAGATGATCATGTGACTTTTATCCTTCATTCTGTTAATGTGATATATCACACTGATTGAGTTCATAGGTTGAACTGTCTTTTCATCACAAGGATAAATCCCGCTTGGTCATGGTGTATGATCCTTTTTGATTCTTTTCATATGCTGTTGAATTTAATTTGCTAGTATTTTGTGGAGGATTTCTGCATGTATATTCATTAGGAATATTGACCTGTAGTTTTCTTTCCTTGTAGTGTCTTTTTCTGACTTTGCTATCAGGATAATGCATTTCTCATAAAAAGAGTTTGGAAGTATTCCTTCCTCTTCAATTTTTTGAAAGTATTTGAGAAGGATTGGCATTAATTCTTCTTTAAATGTTTGGTAGAATTCCCCAGTGAAGACATCTGGTCCTGGGCTTTTCATTGTTGGGAGGTTTTTGATTACTAGTTCAGTATTCTTACTTGTTACAGGTCTGTTCAGATTTTCTATTTCTTCCTGACTCAGTCTTGGTAGGTTGTATATTTTAGGAGTTTGTCCATTTCTTTTAGGTTATCAAATTTGTTGGTGTATAATTATTGTGGTCTCTTATGATCCTTTGTATTTCTGTGGTATCAGCTGTAATATCTCCTCTTTTATTTTAATTTTGTTTATTTGAATCTTCTCTCTTTTTCTCTTGGTTAATCTAGCTAAAAGTTTGTCAGTTTCATTGATCTTTTCAAAAAACCAACTCAATTTTTTTGAGTTGTTTTACTATTCTGTATTTCACTTATGTCTGCTCTAATCTTAATTATTTCCTTCCTTCTGCTAATTTTGGGTTTTGTTTTTCTTTTTCTAGTTCCTTGAAATGTAAAGTTAGGTTGTTTCTTTGAGATCTTTATTCTTTTTTAAAGTAGATTTTTATTGTTATAAATTTTCTTCTTAGTACTACTTTTGCTGTATCCCATAAATTTTGGTATGTTGTGTTTTAGTTTTTGTTGATCTCAAGATATTTTCTGATCTTCCTTTTGATTTCTTCTTTGACTCAATGGTTGTTCAAAAGCATGTTGTTTAATTTTCACATATTTGTGAATTTTCCAGTTTTCCTCCTACCATTAATTTCTAGTTTCATTCCATTGTGGTTGGAAAATATACTTGGTATGATTTCAATCTTCTTAAATTTGATAAGACTTGTTTTTCTGACCTAACATGTACTCTATCCCAGAGAATATTTTGTTTGCACTTGAGAAGAATGTGTATTCTGCTGCTGTGTGGTGAAATATTCTGTATATGTCTGTTAGATCCATTTGGTCTATAGTGTTGTTCAAGTCCTCTGTTTCCTTTATGATCTTCTGTCTGGATGTTCTACCCATTATTGAAAGTGGAATATTAAAATCCCCTACTATTATTGTGTTGCTCTCTATTTCTTCCTTCAGCTCTGTCAATGTTTGCTTCCTATATGTGATTGCTATGATGTTGGGTGCATATATATCAATAATTATTATGTTTTGCTTGTGATTTGACCCTTTTATCATTATATAATGTCCTTCTTTGTTTCTTTTAACAGTGTTTGACTTAAAGTCTATTTTGTCTGATATAGGTACTGCCACCTTTGCTCTCTTTTGGTTACCATTTGCATGGAGTATCTTTTTCCATCCTTTCACTTTTAGCCTGTGTGTGTCCTTAATTCTAAAGTACATCTCTTGTAGATAGTATATAGTTGGATCTTTTTTTATTAATTAGCCACTCTATGTATTTTTGTTGGGATGTTTAATCCATTTACATCTGAAGTAATTATTGATAGAGAAGGATTTAATATTGCCATTTTGTTAATTGTTTTCTGATTGTCTTATAGCTTTTCTTGTCCCTTCTTTCTCTCTTGCTGTCTTTTTTTGTGTGTTTCACTGATGTTTTAGCGATATGCTTTGATTCCTTTCTCACTTTCTTTTGTGTATCTTCTATAGGTATTTTCTTTGTGGTTCCCAGGACGATTACATAAAACATCATATAGTTATAACAATCTATTTTAAGCTGATAACAACTTAATTTCAATCACATACAAATATTTTAATTTTTGCTTCTCCCTGTCCTCTTTATACTTTATGTTGTTGATGCCACAAATTACATCATCTTATGTTGTGTATCCATCAACATATTTTTACAGTTATAGTTATTGTTTATACTTTTGTCTTTTAACTTCTATATCAGAATTAAAAGTGATTTACACACCACTGTTACAATATTACAGTATTTTGAATTTGTCTATATATTTACTTTTACCAGAAGTTTTTATACTTTCTAATGCTTTTGTTTTGCTGTTTAATGTCCTTTCATTTCAACTTGAAGGACTGCTTTACTATTTCTTGTAAAGCAGGTCTAGTGGTAATGAACTTCTTCAGCTTTTATCAATCTGGGCAAGTGTTTATTTCTCCTTCACTTTTGAAGGATAGTTTTGCCAGATATAGTATTTTTGGTTGGCAAGGTTTTTTTTTTAAGCACTTTGAATATATCATCCCATTCCCTTGTGGCCTGTAAGGTTTCTACTGAGAAATACGCTGATTATGGGATACCCTTGTACATAATGAGTTGCTTTTCTCTTGCTGCTTTCAAAATTCTCTCTTTATCTTTGGTTTTTGACAATTTAATTATAATGTGGCTTGATGTGGATTTCTTTGAGTTCTTGAATCTGGATGTCCATTTCCTTTCGTAGGTTTGAGAAACTTTTGGCTATTATTCCTTTAAATAAACTCTGCCTCTTTTTTTGTTCTTCTGCAACTCCCATAATGTGTATATTGGTCTACTTGATGGTGTCTCATAAGTCATTTAAGCTTTCTTCACTCTTTCTCATTCTTTTAATTTTTTGTTCTTCTGGCTGGATAATTTCAAATGACCTATCTTCAAGTTTGCTGATTCTTTCTTTTGCTTGATCAAGTCTGGTTTTGAACCCCTCTAGTAAATTTTTCAGTAGTTCTTCAGCTCCAAAATTTCTGTATTGTTCTTCTTTATATTTTCTCTCTTTTTGTTGATATTTTCATTTTGTTCAGGCATCATTTTCTTGAGCTTGTAGAACATCTTTATGATTATTATTTTGAATTCTTTGTCAGATAATATATCTCCATTTCTTTAGAGTCAGTATCTGGAGAGTCACTTTGTTCCTTTGATTAGGCCATGTTTCTCTGTTTCTTTGTGTATCTCATAGCTTTGTTTTGGGATCCATGCATTCGAAAAAAGTCATCTCTCCCAGTCTTTACCAGCTGGTTTTGTACAGGGGAAGTCCCTCACCAATCAGTCTGGCTTGAGATTCTGGGGACCTCTGAAACCTTTATTTTGGAGGGATGTTATTTCTCTGGGCCTATCTGGGCAATTTCTTAATCAGAGAGGTTTGCTGGTTTCTATTTCAGGAGCTCGTAATCTCTCACTCCCTTTAGTGTCTGTCTGCAGCACTGCAAGTTCTCTAGTTCTATAGCCACAAGCTTCCCTACTCTCTTATGTTCTCAGTGGCCCCGAGATACCCAAAGTATGCTGGTTCCCTGACAGCATCCTTTGTCAGAAAAAACCAATATCATTCACTCAGGCAGCCCTTTGAAAATCTGGAATTCTGGATACATGCTCTACATTTTCTCTTTCTTCTGAGGGAGAAGCCTCAAATTGCATGTCTTCTCCTGATCATGCTGAGCCATACCAGCCACAATAAGCTACTCTCCACTCTTCTTTGTTCTCAGCAGTCTCTGGGCATCCAAATGATTCCAGTTCCTTCAGTGCTGCAAGTGAGGTGAGACAGAAAGCAGTCTCTTGAGCAGTGCTCTGAAAAGCTGGAGCATTGGATGCATGTTCCACTCTTCTCTTTGTGAGAAGACATCACAAACTAGGGCATTCTCTTCTGGAACTTATTTGTTTGGCTTGGGGGAGGGAATGATGTGGGTAAAGTAAAATTACTCTTGTTACCTGTTTCAATGAGGCTGTTCTTAGCTTTGTGCTCACCTGGGGTACTTCAACTTCCTAACTGGAATCTAGACTTCTCATAAAGGTATTTTGGTCTATATATCATTGTTAAGTCAGTGTTTCAGTGGGGGAATGTGGGATGGGACTTATTCTTCCACCATCTTGCTGACGTCACTCTTCTGTTCCTTTTTTGAGTCAATGAGGCATGGGCTTGGTGCAATAGAATTAGGAGGGAGAAAGAAAGTAATTTCGTCTTGTGTCCTGGAAGATACCTTCCTTAGGTGTCTTCACAGGCCTCCAACAGCCTGTGGCTTGAATTCCTGGATTTCAGGACTTATATTTTAATTCAGGTGTGTTGAACTTGCCTGTGCACATGTGTGGGTAGTTAAAGAACAGGATCTAGAAAACTGCCTATGTGTTCTTACTGTTCCATTTTCCATCATCTTGACTTTTGGATGAAGCAGGAAATTTATCTATTTCTTAAAAGAGTATATAGTGTTGACTTGCTCAAGAAGGGGCCAAAAGCCAGAGATCAGAAGGCAATTAGTTGTGCAACCTTAACCTTATCTTCTTTGGGAGAGGGAGAGAGAAAGACTGCCTGCCTGAGTGGAACTTTGGTGTCTTTCATCCTCAAAAACTTTGGAGCTTTTTTTCTTCCAGTTCTTTTCACCATGGTGCACTTTAACTTAGAATGATGTTCAGGACTTCTCCTGAGTTTCTTTTCCTCTCATTAAAAATTACTCATACTTTGTACTACTCTTTGCCTAGGGATTGCTGGATAATATGAGTATCTAATTCAAGGCGTATAATGCTTTGTAATAGCGGCCTGGTATATTACCCTACCCTACTCAGTTCAACTTACATTTCAGTAGGAGTCACAAAGGTTAGGGGTACACATATCAGGAGCCATGGCCAGGACAACCAAGATGTTTTTGGAGGTGATGAGTACTTTAATTTCCATGATTTCATAACATATATGTGATTAATTTATCTCCTTTCATATGAAACTGATTCCCTTCCATTCTGCCTCTCCACTCTTGGTATACATATGCATGAATTCCCAGCCACTGTGGGGGGGGTGGGGGGAAATGAGAGGTGGGAGGTGAAGTGAAGTTTGGTGGATGGAATAGGACTGGCATGATATTTCATAAAACCTCCTCAAATATTCAGGGGAATTGCTCTGTATCTATCTGCAGATTAAAAGAATTTGAATCTAATCTGAATTAAAGGCAATTTACATTGTCAGGGGTTTGTAGTATATCTGAAAATATGAATATTCAATTCATTTAGTTAGAAAGGCTACAGCTATGTTTCAAATAAAGGAACATGCTATGTTTATATTTTATGTGAAAAGCAATGTTTAGGTATTCATTGGAAAAAGTAGAATGACTACTGCATGATTCAGAAGATATACAAATTATAGTGTATAGACCTTGTTGTCAGTGTTTATAATTGGGTCTAGATGCAGCTGTACAAGTTAATTATTTCTAGGAAAGGAATAACAAGAAAACATTCAGAATAATTTTCATTAGGATTGTTTAATTTTTTGTGTGTGTGTGAGGAAGACTAGCCCTGAGCTAACATCTGTTGCCAACCTCCTCTTTTTTGCTGAAGAAGACTGGCCCTGGGCTAACATCCGTGCCCATCTTCCTCCACTTTATATGGGATGCCGCCACAGCATGGCTTGACAAGCGGTGCGTCTGTCTGCGCCCGGGATCCGAACCTGCAAACCCCAGGCTGCTGAAGCAGAATGCCGAGCTTAACCACTATGCCACTGGGCCACCCCGTCATTAGGGATGTTTAAAGCTTGTATGAATAGCCCATTCTCCTCTCCTTCCTCTCTCTCTGAAATATTATGTGTACTATATATCATCTAATTAACGTATTTTGTTCTCATAACACCTCCATCCTTTTAAAGTGGCAAGGGGCGTGATAGTAGGAGTGAAAGTTGGTACAACCACTTTGGAAAAGTTATTGGCACTATCCACTGGGACAAAGCATACAGCTACCCTATGAAATAGCAATTCTTCTCAAGAGTATTGGCCTATGAGAAATAAGTTCATATGTTCAGCCAAAAACATATTCCAGAATGTTTATAGCAACCTTATTAAAAATAGCCCAAGGGGCTGGCCCAGTGGTGTAGTGGTTAAGTTCACACACTCCACTTTGGTGTCCCAGGGTTCACAGGTTTGGATCCCAGGTGCGGACCTATGTACTGCTTATCAAGCCATGCTTTGGCAGGTGTCCCACATATAAAGTAGAGGAATATAGGCATGGATGTTAGCCCAGGGCGTCTTCCTCAGCAAAAAGAGGAGGATTGGCAACAGATGTTAGTTTAGGGCTAATCTTCCTCATCAAAAAAAAAATAAAAAAGCCCCAAACTAGAAACAACTCAAAGCCATAGGAAAATGGAAAAATTCATCATAGTGTAATTCACGCAATGGAATACTACAGAAAAGAACAAATCACTGTTATGTGCAACAACATGGGTAATTCCACAGGCATTGTGTTGAGTAAGAAAAGTCAAATAGAAAAAAGACACTATAAGGTTTGTTTATATTAAGTTCAAAAACCAACAAAAGAAAATTAATCAATGGTGATAGAAATCATAACACTGGTGGCCTCTGGTGATGGTGGTTATTGTCTGTGAAAGAATATGCAGTGGCTTTCTAAGGTGTTAGACATTTTTTGTCTTGTCTGGGTGCTAGTTAAATGAGTGTATACATATGTGTCAATGGATCTGTATACTTAGGAGTAGGGCATTTTAATGCATACAGGTTATATCTTAATTAAAAAGTTTAAAAAAATTCAGTAAGCACAATATTTGTGCTTTAAGTAAAACACTATCTCCTGATGTTTTTTTCTGTCAACCTGAGGCCATATGATTATGTGGTGTTCCAGCCCAATCTCTGGAGTCAGGACCAGATTTGGGTTTGATTCCTGACTTGTAGACATCACTTCCTTGAAGTGTGATTTTGGGCTAAGTGACTGAGTCCAACCTTGGTGATGGAAACCGTATTTTTTGAATGTTAGTATCAGGGTTCTAGAGAAGCATAGGGACATGTTAAGATGCCTGGACGTCTGGTTAAAAAAAAGTAACAATAGAGTTTGTATGTTAAATGGTACATAACTGTAACATCAGACCAGAGTTCTTCCTATTCAAAATAAAAATGAAAAAAAAAAAAAAAAACTAAAGAACGAGGTAAAGGAATAGGACATATACTATTGTCTGGATATGTGTAAAGGCAAAACACATTACCTTTCCTCCATCTATATTATTCAAACACAGGAAAGTGACAAAAAAGTTTTATCAGGGGCCAGACTGATGGCGTAGTGATTGAGTTCACGTGCTCTGCTTCGGTGGCCTGGGTTTTGCAGGTTCAAATCTGGGGTGTGGACCTATGCACTGCTCATCAAGCCATGCTGTGGCTGCATCCCACATACAAAATAGAGGAAGATGGGCACAAATACCAGCTCAGGGCTAATCTTCCTCAGCAAAAAGAGGAAGATTGGCAACAGATGTTTGCTCAGGGCCAATCTTCCCCACCAAAAAAACCCCAAAAAGTTTCACAGAATCAATGCTTTTAAAATGAAAAATGGCAAAACCAGATGAGTTATTTTTATAATTTTGTAGGCCTTTAAAATTGTGTTCTCCTTAACTGTTTTCTAAGCCAGATGGATTTCCATTTCTTATATTTTTTTTCTTATTGTCAAAAAATAATATATTCTATGATCAGTGAGGCTCTTACTGGTGCAAAAGATTTTGACTTTTCTGGTTTATGCACAAGTTGTACTAAGGGCTATTTGGAGTCTATTTTCCCATTGACTTATCACTGAATGGACTGTTACAAAAATCTGTGCTTACTATGTCCCATTGTCTGTCAGCATGCATCTGGCAGACACCTTCCCCAGATGAAGGACTGTTGACTCTAAATCAACCTAGTTTTCAAGACAGTGGGATTACTTGCTGGTAAAGGATCATGAGATCATTCAATCTGTAATGAGAAAAGGAATTGTGTGAAGTTGGGGCTGCTTTCTTTGTTATTTACCTAATCTTTGGTAAGAGGATTTCTATTTGGATAATTTATTTTGGTTTTGCTATTGTTCTTTTATTGTATTTCCAGTATGTTGTGATGGAGTTTCAGTTATCACAATCAGTACTAAATTGAAACAATGGTGACTGTGCCTCTTTTTTGATGAACTTGTACATGGTGTTAAAGTACACGTGATGTAAGGGACCTTCAGGAAGGCAAATGTATTATATTGCCACTGAACACCACTGAGGGGTGTGTATCAATGACATATATACTCCTGTTTGCCTTACCATTAAAACCAAGTTCAATCCAGGAGACTGTGAAGAAGTCGACTTGCACAAATCTGAGCTGTACCAGAGGCACCACAGACAATTCTGTTTTATTGGACTCTGAGGTCTGGATTAGTGAAATTACTTTTGGTCTCTGACCATAATCTCCTTGATAGAATTCCCCAGTTCTCAATAAAATATGTGATTTCTGAAGAGGAGTGACATACAAATTATCTGGCAATGTGGAATTGGATTGAATAGGCACTTATAAACTAGGCTAGATATGTTCTGGAATAATGCAGTCATCAGTGCCCCTGTGATATTAACTTAGCTAGAAAGGTGTAGCTAGACGCATTTCATTGTCCTGGTTAGACTCAAGAGATACACAATTTTTGTGTCCCCATCCAAGGCAGGATTTTAAATAAAACACATTTTTTTATCCTGATAAGACTGAATTACTTATATTATTAAGCACTGAGATTTAACAGAAAAGCAAATATTACTGGACCCAGTGTTTAAAATAAATGGAATAATCTGTACTCATCCCAGAAAGCATTCTTATTCCAACTACTCTTTGAACATATTGGAGTAAAATGAAATTATAACTGTAGTCTGATTAGGAAACCATTTGTGAACTTAAGTCTTCTGTATTTTTCCCTTGCTCCTGAATGCATTCCTTGAAACTAACTTGGTTTGTCTAGATTGTTCTACTTACCTGTTGTAGGTGTTATAGCAAGCTCCCAACTGAGTCTCTCTTAGCATGTGATTTTCCTGGTACTTAAAATGATAACTTTCAAGTTCCAGTTTTTATTTCCAGTTTCCATTCCCTTCTCTGGATGTGGTTGTATACTTATATTTCTTTTTCCACACAGCGGGGAAGTTAATTATTTACCTCGGTTTTCCCTGAAGTTTGTGCAAAAATTGTTTGTTGGTAATCAAAGTAACATTTTATATAAGGAAACTTTCTTTTACCTGTTTCTTGTAGCTAGATATACGCAACATACAAGCTATATTTCAGCAGTTTAAGTACATTTTTCTTTTCAGTTCCCATATGTAAGGATATCTTATTGTTCTCCTTATAGGTGAGCAAATTGGGAAGAAAAATTATTCCTTCAAGAAAATATAATTATTTAAATACATTTTCTCTAACAAGATGTGCTAGCGAGTAATGAAAATATGGCTATATTGTGACTATTAATTGACATTCCTGATTTCACAAACTGTGCCACCCTGTTCTCTAGAAAATTTGGGGAAATTAGAATACAGTGTGAAGGATTTTTTTTTTTTTTAATAGAAAAAGGATGAACGCAGTCCTTGCTTTATCCCCTGCGCTTGCATGCCATTTTGGAGTTACAAAGCACTTCTATATATCATCACACCTGGTCCACAGACAAACCCTGTACAGGAGATCATTATTTTCACTTCACAGATGAGAATCCAGAGGTTCGGGAGAGGTTAAGAGAAAGGCTTCGGTCTAAACCTAATGTTCTTGTCTTTTAAGTCTGAGCTCTTTGGCTAACATCTTATGGCTTTTCTTTTGTAAAGCAAATCAAAGGGGCAATTCAAATCTGAGTATTCTCATGATGTAATATTTAACACGTTTTCTTTTCAGCTGAACTTCTTTCTTTTGCAGTTTTAAATCAAATACATTTGAACCGAGGCTTCATAGATTGCGTGTATACTCCACCCTCTGCCAAAAAAAAAAAAAAGAAATCTGCATCATAAGGCCAGAAAGATTTAATTTTATTCATAGATTTATGATTTAAATTGTGCAATACAGTTACTGGGAACAGTTATTCCTGCTCCTCATGGTTTCATGTGGAGGGACTTCAGCTAGACTAACTCTCTTGTTCTCTCTCTCCACCTTCTCTCATTCCTTACCACTGAATGAGAAAACACATTTTCACATTAGCGAGTTTGATAAAAGTTGGCAAAGTGCTTTTGGCTTTTTTCTCTTTGGATCAGCAGGTGTGTGGAGCTAGTGTATTCTGCTTTCCTCTTTAGACCATGTGTGAGCTCAGTGAGCACCTGCTCTGGGTGGGAAATAAATCGGCCCTGTGTTGCTGGGTGGGTGTGGTTAATTATGGGGTGCAGTCTTATGAAACTCACTGGACCACACATCTAACCAACATCTTCTGTTTGCCTGATTCCTGTCTCCCCATCAGTTAGCTCTAGGCTTAGCAGAGGAAGAAGGATGTAATTGATTGGGTCCCTTCAAAACTCAACTTCTTAAGACATGAAGAGAAAAATACCCCTCCCTTCCCAGGAATACATCTAAATTTATTTATATCAAACCTTTATTTTATTTTATATTTGCAGTATTCTATGGTACAAGTTATGACTGTTCATGTTGGACTAATAAAATCCATCTCATTACTTTTTATTGTATTACAGATATGATATCTTTCTCTTTCCTTAATGTTATGTAAGAAAGTGATTTTCTTAGATTGTGTTTACTGGAATTTTTTCTTGTTTTATTCTGTTAGCTGTAAAATATAAGCAATCATGCACGATATGTATATTATATGGGAGCCTTGGAAGAATCTGAAAATATTGCAACATTTCTACAGTATGGCAGCTTAATAACATTTCAACCATAAAAAAATTCCCACATAATTTGAGAAGTGAAGTGAAAAGCATATCATATTTTTATAATTTATGTAGATGACTGATAATGCAAACCTTAGTGATTCTTCTTAAGGAAATAGTCTTTACTTATTTGTAAAAATGATAAATATATAATATAATTAATCATAGATGAGATAATAGGCCCATTTGAAGAACTTCCATGAACAGAAAGACTCATGGTTAGGTTTTTTTTCCAGAGTGCTAGAACCAATGCTATTTGAACTGTAGAATTATAAACTGCTAGAACTGGAAAGAATATAAAGAACGACACTTAATTTTTATCCCTAAAATGGTAGGAATGCAAGAAAGGAATCTCAGAGTTTGTTTCCTAGATCCAAGAAATTTAAGAGAGTTATCCAAGGTCACCTGACTAATTAATAGCAAATACTGGATGAGAGTCATGAATCCTGTTCCCGTGCTTTCCTGCCCCCGGGTACCGGTTGCCTCATATTCAAAATAGTGAATTATAAACTTCAGCATCATGTTGCCCTTAAAACAACCCATTAACAAATGTTCCTCTTACATTTCTGTTTTACTTTTATCCCCTTTTAGGAGGAAAAAAAGACAATTGAGACTTCATTCTCAAATGCCAAAAACACTCCAACGTTTTGTCAGAAAATGCATTTACTTACATTTATATACATTTATGTGCATATATAGATTTTATTTTTCTTATGTTGTCTAATATTTCTCTCTTGATTTTCTTTTCTTTTTGGAGTAATCCATGATTAATTGACTTTTACTGCTTTTGCTTTTGATTTATAGAATCTGTCTGTCCAACACGAATTCCAGTGGCAGCTCGCGATGAGAAGGGGTTTGATATTCTTTTAGGCTTGGGTGTAAAGAATAAGGTTAAGAAAAGAATCCAGCTTTCACCAACAAAGATAAAAGGATATGAAGTAACATCAAAAGTTGATTTATCAGAATTCACAAGGTAAATTTTATGTATTGTACAACTTTTTCTTTTTTTGGTATATCTGTAGACGTGTTGAGAATTCTTTAAGCTCACACATGTTCTTCTTTTTCTAGCAATGTTTTCCCTGAAGGTCTTCCTCCGTCATACGTATTTGTCTCCACTCAGAGATTTAAGGTCAAGAAAATGTGGGACTTATGGAGAATTTTAACCATTGATGGAAGGCCACAAATAGCAGTTACCTTAAATGGTGTGGATAAAACGTTATTATTTATGACGACCAGCATAATTAATGGCTCACAAGTGGTCACCTTTGCTGACCCTCGAGTTAAGGTAAAAATACCTGGATATGACTCTGGTATTCATGTGGGAATTGCCATCAGATTTGTATGTGGTGGGAGAAGAGAGCCATGATTTTAACGTGACTGAAAAGATATTGACTTCATAGTTTAATATTGCTTTATTGAGTAAAAGCAACAAAGGAAGGAAAATTGTTTCTTAATTCATAGGGGATTAAGGAGTGGTGTTAACTAACATTTTTTGAGTGCCTGCTACTAGGTGCCAGGTACATTTAATTATAATAACCTCCTAAGAAAAAAGCCATTGCTCCCATTTTATAGACAAAGAAACCAAGGTTCAAGGATATTAAGTTACCCCTCAGAGTAACACAGCTAGTAAGTGGTGACATCAGAAAGTAAATTTAGGTCTGGTCAATTTCAAAGTCCATGTTAGTCTGTTTTACACTGTCCTAGCGGATGTTGAAATAAAGACATATTTGTTAGAACATTAAATACAGGCAGATAATGGATACAGAATTCACGTTAGTTAGGAGGACATTTTGTTCCCATAAAGGAATATATATGTAGTAAAATCGATAAACTAAAAATAAAAGTGTACTTTCCAAGTCATGTGTTCAGAATACAGATGCAATGATAAAAGCAATTAAGTTTTGATCATTATGGTAATTGGGATAGTCTAACAGCATATTATATAATTTAGGAAATGTATAAGATCACATATGAAATTATGCATTTATACAATTTCTTCATTTGGTAAGCAGATTAAATTTTGAAAAAATTTGTTGTCTGCCATTTTGACTAAGGGCAATGAGGTAGGTTCTATAAGAAATGACAAACGAATATGAATTAATATATAATATAACCAATCTGTGTGGTGTGGATTTATGATTGGTAGCAAAGGAATGGTAACAAAGAAAATAAAAGATTGTTAGGAATTTTATTTATGAATCTTCTATACTTTCTTCCTATAGATATTATTTGATGAAGGCTGGCATCAAATTCGTCTCTTAGTAACAGAACAAGATGTAACTCTGTATATCGATGATCAACAAATTGAAAACAAGCCCTTACATCCAGTTTTAGGGATCTTCATCAGTGGGCAAACCCAAATTGGAAAATACTCTGGGAAAGAAGAAACTGTTCAGGTGGATAAATAATGATTTGCTTTTTGCCTTGTGTAAAATGGAGCTTTTGTTGGCCTTTGTGGTAGTATTTTCCCATTGAACTGTATTGCACTTAATTGTGAATTCCTTTAAGATACATAATCAAAATATGGTCACTTCATTAGTGAAATTGTGTGACTGTGTGTATGTATAAAAGTGCAAAATTAGACTTAATCTACTTTATAAGAATAATTAGAAAAATGTTCCCCTGGGTTCAGAGTTGAATTTTACATTCCTATGAAACATTAATTTCATATTTCTCAGGAGAGGCATAGATTAAATAATGAATTTGGAAAAGGGAATAGGATTAGAGCTATAAGTGGGGATTATAAAAATTTCTTTGCAGCTGTGAGGATAAAATTAGATGAATGCATGTCAGGGTTCTTCATGCACAAAATTGTAATTTTTTCGATATTTCTTCAAACTGGAGTGTCTATGTTTGAGTTGAGAAGTGTATACATAAAAGATAGCCATTTCTTGAACAATCCTTTATTTGAAAGATATGTCTTTCCCACTCTTGCTTTTAAGGGAAGACTTTGACACATTTGAATGTGTGTTTACACACGTGATCTCTAATATTAATGTTACGCGTCAAGTTGTAGTAAATATTTAAATGGTGACAGGTGCTGGGTCTATTCATCACACAACACTCCATGCCAGCAACTAAATCTCTGAAACTAAAGATGGCTTCTTGAGCCCACCCTATGCAATCAGGAATGTTGTGGAGATTTACGATAAACACAGAAATCCTGGGAAAGCTTGTAAGTGTCCTGGGGAATGCTCTCTAGACTAGCTCTTAATAGAGGGATACTAAAAACGGTCCGCTGGGTTCCTGAAGGAAGTCAGAGATTTATTTTTGATGCTAGAAAAGTTTTCCTGAGGAGTTGCGTTGCATCACCTCTTTATACTGTATGTTAGGTATTCAAAGTCTGCATTTTTATTGTGTTAGCTAAATGCTGTGATCTAAACCTTACAGGATTGCTAACTACAGCAGCTGCTTCTGTGTATCTGAGTTGCTCTAATAAAACAATTAGCTTGTGTCTCAATTTTAACTCCATTGGGTTTATGCTCCTAGTTTGATGTCCAAAAGTTGCGTATCTACTGTGACCCAGAACAGAACAACCGAGAGACAGCATGTGAGATTCCCGGATTTGTAAGTAGAGTGGATTATTTTTTCCCAAGTGTCATTTCAGTACTTTGAAAGCAATAAATCAAAAGCAGATCATATGTGAGCCTTAATTTTATATATAGAGTTAATTTGTTTTTTCAATTGTCAGTAGAAATAAAGTTACATTGATTAAAACATATTTTGAAGCTCATGATTGAAATAAAATTATAATGTGTCACTATGCAAGTGTGAATGAAGGACCACAAGGTAATGTTTTTGTCCACATCGTCTTGGATTAGGATTGTTCCATACTCAAGTAAAGCAGACCTGGACCTGCTCTAGAAAAACGTAGGATTCTTCGTCTGAATATCCAGTTTAGTGTAAAATACATTTCTATACTGAATTAAATGTGTGGACAGAATACCCCACATGACACAATTCTGAAAAGTAGGAGATGATTCATTTTCCTGTTCACCAGCAGGTTTTCTCAAACTATAGTGAACATATAGTTTTTTGTTGTTGTTACTTAAGTAAGATTTTCTTATGTTTCTAGTATAGAAGCAACATTTCTATTTATTTAGCTGTTTTCATTAATGTGTTAAGAGGAAAAAGATGACGCTAAAATGTTATAGTGTGATTATGTACATGTGCCTGTGTATAATCAATTCCTTTTCTCCTGGGCAAAAAATGGTGTATAGTTGCTAATGCAAATAAAGTAGAATGTTGTAAAACTTTTCGGCAATGTAGATTCCCAGTGATATTTGAGCCCTACGTGGTTCTTTTAGTTTGTATAGTCATGCTGTCTTCACTTCCTTTTTTCCCTATCAAACTGAATAACTTATGAACCCACATGTTCTGAAAACTTTAGGACATAGAGCAGCACGTTTAAAAGATCTATAATAAAATCAAAGATGGAACCTCTTAGAAATAATTCATTCTAGGTTTCCTAGGTAGGTAATTGTGGAAACACTATAACTTTTATTTTAAATATTTATAACTTAGAATATAAATCTCTCCAAAGAGTATTAAGTTATTGCATTTTGAGAGTCCATTGTACATACTTTACTTATTGATATCTCTGCATTGACATGATACCCATTACCATTACTCTTCCATAGGATAAAAGCACCGCATTGCTTGGCAGATTTTGAATGCTCACATCCACTTTGTTGTGTTTTTATGTCTCCTTCTTCACTCTCAGCCGTGACTGCATGTGGCTTGTTTGCCTTTTATACCTCCACTCCCACCTTCTCATTTTCTGATCGAATTTGTTATTGTTTGGAGAGATTATTAACCTATTTAAAATTGTGTGTTATTCAATAAGAAATAGGTTGTTTAGTGAGAAGCTCTCCTAAAGTCAAGTGCATAAAATTTAACGTATGCCGTTTATGACTTGCTTAGATGTGTTTTGGCTTTTCTCTCTGGTTCTTAAATGATTTCCAGTAAATTCGAGAGAGCATATAAATCCCACTTTGAGGTATTTTTGTTCCTGCATGGCAATTATATCAAGCAGCTTTGGCATTTTAATTTTCTCCTTCTACTCTTCATCATTGTTAATTTCCTTCCTTTATCCTACTATAAATGTAGTAGTAACATGCATACATAAGTCATTTTTTAGGATAGTTGCAAGCAAATATTTTAGCTTTTGCTGGTTTTGATACTTTATGTATCTAACTTGGACAATAAAATATCTGTACATTAGGAAGACAGTTTAGAAATTTAATTAAAAACATGTTTTAAAACACATTTGTTGTTGTTTTTCTTTCAGAATGGTGAGGTAGGCCTGGACACTATTATTCTCCATAAGGTAATATTTGCATTGTAGGACTGTCTAGCTTCCTTCGGTTAACTGTAAGTATATTAGACGAATAGAACCCATTTTTATGTTAAGTTTATTTAGTATCCATAGCATTTTGTGATTCATAATTTCTTCCTGGATTAAGCTAAATAAAATTTGAAAGTAAATGTAAGATATCTTTACCATTTCATACAAATATACAGACACATGCACATACATATGTCTGTATACATATCTATGCCTCTTTCCAGGTTTGTTATTGATGTCCATTTTTGTCTCTGTAGTGCCTCAATGGACCCAGTGATGTGGGTTCGACTCCAGCTCCCTGTATTTGTCCTCCGGGAAAACAAGGACTACAAGGCCCCAAAGTGAGTGATACCTAACATGCTGATTTTGTTAAAACACACAAACAAGAGCTGAGCAAACACACAAAATTCCTAATCACTGTTGACCCTGTTGTGCAGTTTCCACCTAATGCCTTAGAACAGTTTAAAACCCGAGTTATAGTGATTTTTTAAAAAATGTATTCTGATCTGTAGTTGCTTTTGAACCTAAAGCTGACACTCTAGCCCACAGTCAAGGGAAGGAGCATTGTTCATTTGCTTGCTTGTTTGTCTGTCTGTTTTTCTCCCAAAGACTGCTGCCCGACCCCAAATATGATCCCTCCATAAAACCTGGTAAAAAATGAAGAAAGGGAATTTATCAAGATATATTCTAAATTCTTAAATGTCTAAATTTTTGATTTGGCAAAGCAATTTTCAGATAGAAAAATGAAATAAAAATTTAAAATTGGTTTAGTGTTGTATTTCATGTCTACTTCTAAAAATAGAGGCATAAATATTTATTTATTTCACTTAATCATGTAACAGTTACTCTTGGGGAGTATATTCTTTTAATCAGTCATAGTCATATATACATATGTTCCAGTTGCATATATTTATTTGTATGTGTATACATGTTATTTGTGTGTGTATAATCATTTAAATATTTGTGTACATACTTTTATATGATTGGAGCCATGATGTGTATACTATTTTATAAGCAGTTGCTTTTTACATAACAGAATATTCTGAATATGTTCCTATGCTATTAAATATGAATAACTTTTTAAGTAAGTTGATACTTATTGTGACATCACTTAGACCCAGCCTAAGATACTGAGAAGTTAAGTGGTTTGTCTACTATAGATAAATCCCGTTCATTTAATATTTTAAAATATCACCTAAATAAAAATAATGTCTAACTGAAAGCAAGTATGACTCCCTAGCCAAAGAGAATGTTTTGTGTATTTATCATCTATTACTTGAGGTGACTGTAATAGTTTTTGTTCAATATGAATTGCAATGTTCGTTTAGATGGAATTTTCTTAGTGTTCCAATCACCATGACTGAAAAATTTTAGCTTTTGGACTGCTGATCTAAGATAATTTAATTCTACCTATCTTTTGTGCGTGTTTCTTCCATCCATTTTCATGCGATATAGTTCATGACGTGCTTTAAGCTTTGCTCTTAAAATCAAGAAAGAAATGAAATTTAAGACATAAAAGCATACATTCAATATTTCATTCAAAGTAAATCTATGTGGCTTGGAATTTGACTTCCACACAGTATAATAAATTTAATGTTGTAAAGTATTTTTAGATTGCATTTAGGAAAGTTAATCCAAGTGTTCTTTAATTAAGTAACTGCGCATTATCTAGGATGCCTCGACATAAAGGAGAAAAATACCTATAAGATGCTGCTAGGAGAATATGCCTTGTGTGACCTACCAGGAGACTTGTTTTTAAAACATATTTATATAGTTTATTCTACTTGGAATATTATACATAAAAATGATTTGATCTGCAAGAGATATAGTGTGGAAATCAATGATGTCTGACCTCTCAAAGCCCGGAGTGCTTCCCTGGCCCTCAGTGGGGTTCAGGCCACTTCCCGGGTCTTTAAGGGGCTGTCCACGTTTGGGGAGATGCCTCCGATATTTTGTGATTCTTCATTAGTGGTTCATTAGGCATCCTGTAGTGACATCAATTTTTATTCACATATGTTTCTACAGCAAATTTTTAGCAAGCCCTTTGTCTTATATAGTAAAGCCTCTATTTCCAATATTTCCAAGTTTCATGTGTTCCTCATTTTCATTGTCTTTTCTTAGTCATAATCTAGCCCCATTGCCACCTACTACTTTAAGTGAAATTGTAGTTTTCCACCAATCTTCAAGTTGGCATGCCTTCTTGATCTGCTTTCCATTTTCTTCAGAAAATCTGGCAGGAGGACAGGAACACACACACACTCTTCCATCTTTTTGGGACTCTTTCCCCTGGAGGTGGATCCTTACCCACATCAGGAACCTGAATGTGAAAAACAGAACCCCTAGCAACACTCTGAGTTGTACTGCCTTTAGAGAATTTCTGGCTTGGAAAATTGATAGAGTTTTAATTCAACAGAACCTGAACTGAAACAGACAAGCCGATTTTACTATAGATGCAACTGAGACTTGTGGCCATTTTTGTTAGATGCTCTCTGGAAAGTTTTTGCAGATGTTCGTCAAACAGAGTTACCTGTGAAGAAGAGATCTAGTCTTTCCATTAGCCAGAAATAAGAGTTCTGGTAGCTGAGTGTGGAGTCATGAGACTGAAACAGGAGAAATTCTTGTGTGGATAGGTGGATATGTGCTTATTCAAAGATAAAGAAAGTCATATGTTCAAAGTTCTCTAAATTTCTGAAAACTGTGACAACGCCATTGCAAAACCAGATCAAAATAACTATGGTATTCCACACTTAGACTTATCATGGCATTATAACTCTTCAATAAGCATAGAAAAATATATCTGTCACTGGACTGTGAGCCACTTGAAGAACAGCTTGTTCATTTTGCATCCCTAATGCCAAAAATAGGGAGTGATTAAATTAATGAAACTTTTGGAATAATTTTTAAATGCAAGCACTTCACAATGAAGGTTAATACAAACCAAAATCTCCTTTGGACCTCCAGTGTCTAGCATAGTGCTTAGTAGTAATTTTTTTTTTTTTTTTTTTGTGAGGAAGACCAGCCCTGAGCTAACATCCGTTGCCAATCCTCCTCTTTTTGCTGAGGAAGACTGGCCCTGGGCTAACATCTGTGCCCATCTTCCTCTACTTTATATGGGACGCCGCCACGGCATGGCTGACAGGCAGTGCGTCCGCTGCTGCCCGGGATCTGAACTCGCGGACCCCGGGCTGCCAAGTGCGAACTAAACTGCTGCGCCACCGGGCGGCCCCAGTAGTAATAATTTTTTATTAAAGGAATTATGAAATCATCGAAAAAATAAGATTCACCCCTCCTCCCAATTAACCTATATGGAATACCTTTGTTCTCTATGAAAGATCCAGGCAGTCCCCAATTTATAGACAACTCCCTTTCAAAAGACCTATACATGCAAATGGCAGCTTCTTCCCCCACTTCAGTAGCCATAGGAACATTTGTGGGGACACACTCCCCACATTTGATCTAAACTTAAATGTTAGATCTATTATTAGTTCAGAAATGGAAAGAAAACATTTTATTTTTCCTTTTTAGGAAGGAACAATTTCTTAATAATTCCTTGCTTTGAAATACCACTCTCTCTACAACTATATCCCTGTTGATGCCCTTTGCTTCACCCTAATATTTCTATGGATTAGAGATTCATCTGGACTATCAAAGTATCTTCTGCCTAAAATACAAAAGCCTTTGGAAAATTTCAGGGGCCGCTGGGTATTCTCATTTTTATGTTAATTTTCCCAAACTAAGTGGATTCCTTCTAGCCTAAGAGAGTGAGTGTTTGAATTTTGAGGGAGGGAGGAGATTGGTTTTGGAGAATGGAGTAGGTCTTAGGTCAGATACTCCTGTGGAGGCTGGAGGGTAGCATGAAAGCACAAGGATTTTGAGAAGAGGGCTTGAAAACATGGATTTGGGCCTAGGTGAAGAGTTTTGAAGACGTTTGTTTTAGATGAGCAACTTAAAATATTAGCTTACTTTTGCAAGCATGACTGTTTCTTACTTTAATTATTCATATCTACACTGCTTGAGAGGCCATATTCAGAGATGTTTTTGCTTAGTCCATGCCATTTCCACTCTTGTCAACAACTCAAAAATCCTGTGGCACAAATTCAATTCAACATAAGTTGGTATTGCTTTTCAGCTAAATACATATTTTTTAAAATTCAAAATGTGCAAACGTTTTAACTAAATTAGAAGAAAGTGGATTGGGATTTTAATCACAGTTGTACAATAATAAGCTGTATGTTTAATGTATTTGGAAATTTTTTTCCATGTTAAATTTGCTAGCAATTCCCAGGTCTGGTTCTGATCAGTGTATGCATTTTAATGTGAGCAGGAAGAGCAGTGTTCAGGGGCGTGGACTCTGGCGCTGAATTGGCTGAGTTCGAGTCCCGTCTCCACTACTGCTGGGTGAACTTGGGCAAATTACTTAACCTTCCTGGGCCTCAGTTTTCCTATATATAAACTGAGAATAATAAAATTACTTGCTTCATTGGATTATTATGAAAATTACATAATTTAATATGTGTAAATCTCTTACAGCAGTGCTTAGCATATAATAAACAATAAAGGTTGGGCGTCAGCTTTTATTGCAGTATAAAATTGAATTTTTATTTTAATGGGCCTTCTCTCCAAAATTAGTGAGGGTTTTACTTTATTCTTACAATTTTATGGAAACAACACCAAACCTACCTGAGTTTTTGCAAATAAATCAGAAGGGCAATAGTCAAAATAACCAGCCAAATCTACCAGCAATAATAATAGAATCTGCAAAAGAGATTATTCCCCTCCTGGGGCCGTTGAGCAGTGTTGTGGTCCATATGAAGTCACATTGGATTTATCTTGTGGTGATTTTTTTCCCCCTGGAAACTTAGTTTTGATTCATGTAAAGTGTTGTTAAGTATGTTTTGTACTTTTGTGCAGCATAAAACCACAAATCCCGTTTCGTCTTATGCCAGAGCTTTATTTCAGCCTCATCACAGTAGAGGTTAAACCCTCTCAGATCCTTTTGATGTCCTAGATTTTGCTGATAAGTAATATTCTGCTAGTAAAGGAGTCATAAATAGGAGATTTGATTTTATTTGAAATAAATCAATCAGCAAATAGTTATTGAATCTCTACTTGATACCCAGCATTGTCCAAAAAGAAGAAGAATATATAGACCATGTTTTCAAAGAGTCTCAATCCAAATGATAAATGAAGACTGATCAAGGGAAAACTTAGAGAAACCTCTAGTTGTGAATAAGTGATCAGTGGCATTTAGCATTTCGATAGAAAAAGACATCAGGAGAAAATAAAGTAGTGAGGAAGGTACAGTGATAGAAAATTTTGTCATATTGAGTTTTATTTATTATTATTTTTTTTTTTTGTGAGGAAGACCAGCCCTGAGCTAACATCGTCGCCAGTCCTCCTCTGTTTTGCTGAGGAAGACTGGCCCTGGGCTAACATCTGTGCCAGTCTTCCTCTACTTTATATGGGACACCACCACAGCGTGGATGACAAGCAGTGCGTCGGCAGGCGCCCGGGATCCGAACCTGCGAACCCCGGGCTGCCAAGCATGGACTAAACCGCTGCGCCACCGGGCGGCCCTATCATATTGAGTTTTAAATGGAAAAGTAAGAAAATCTTCTTCCCAGGAGAAAAAAAAGAGTTTGTTGAAAGACAGCGAGTCCAATCTGAGCATGGATGAAGAAGGATGGCAGGCAGGCTAGAGATTAATGTAGATCCTCTCAAAATAAGAAGAGAAAAATTCTAACACCCTAGAGAACCAGAATGTTGCTCCCTAATGCCCAGCTAACATTGGAAGTCCTTGGATTAGAACTATAAATTATATCTTTTCAGCAAGCCATTATGTGTTCCAGCACTGTTTTTTTCCTCTGGATTTATAGCTATTCTTTATCTTTTGAAAAAATGACATTTCCCTTCTCAGCTTTTCCTTATGCTAAGCCTCTTGGGCAGCTCCTAAGTGAAAAGCCCATCCCTTCTTCATTGGCTCCTTAATTGAGTTCACATAGTTCTTTCCATTTTTCCTGTTATGTTTCTGGAAAAAATCTCGCTAGCCAGTAGCCTGCAGTATTATTTCAGACCAGCAAATTTGGCTCTGTGAAAGTACCCTTAGCATTGGTGTTTAGTTAATGTATAATCACTGGGGCCCTGTGTGAATGATTTCTTGATGAAAATAATGAAGAATTATTGAATTGAAATCAGTTGCCTCTATGCAAGAGTTACTAATACTGATGGCTGAGAATTCATGTTTTCCAGCAAGATGCCCCATGTGGACCTCATGAACTCAATAATAGATGAATATAATATTATTTTTGAAGTATTTCTCAGGATTAAATTACATAGCACCCTCATTTCACAAAAATGTTGCTTTCATTGCTTTTTTTATGGGTGGTAACCATCTGAATGGTCAGTACTGGCCATTGGGCAACATACTCGAGTTCCATAGACTGTGCCTGGGCTCATTGCCATGTTGTACAGAATAATGTTCTTGGAAGGTCTCTGTTTTGTGAGAACAAAGGTCATTCCTTCATTTCTTAGGCATTACAAGTATTTAAGGACTATGAGGGTCGGGCAGAGTTATTTGGCTTGGGCTTTGCTCTCATGAAAATATTCAAACTTTAGAATTTTAACATGTTAAAATGAGATTATAAATTCAGGCAAAGGGACACATTGACTGGATTGAGAGAAATGGCTATTGTGCAGCTTTAAACTTGAGTCCCACGTGCAAGATCACATGGCCTGTGGACTGTATTTTTAAATAAATAATTATGAATTGAATTTATATCATAGGTCGTTGATATCTGTAGTATAACAATTAGAATTAAGTCTGCAGACTTATGAGTGAAATACTGCTATCACTGAAACCATATTTGCTACGACAGTTCACAGTTTGTTCAGATTTCTAAAAATATGTCCTGCCATAAATATTGACATTTTACATCAGTGAAAAGTACTTCACTTGTACCCGGTGTGCTCACAGAAATAAATCATTGAAAGTTTTACATAATAAAAAGCCTCTATTTGTTAAGATAGGCATTTAAAATATGGCATCATTTTTCTAACCCTATTTTGGGACTTTTTTTTTTAATACAAAAAAGCTGCAAATAATGGAATTGGCTTTTAACCTTGATAGACTCTGACTGTGCCAATATGGTTGGTTGTTTTGTGCTGAGAAGTTTTTTTTTCCTCTCTAGGGTGACCCTGGACAGCCTGGGAATCCTGGCTACCCTGGCCAGCCTGGTCAAGATGGTAAGCCTGTGAGTACTGAAAGCTTAGTCATCTCCAGTACTGGGATTCTAGTGTCAAAGTTAAAATTGCACTGGGCAAAGTTAAACAGGCAAGGAAGACTTTATTCAAGATTATTGCAATAGGGGAGAGACTGAGCTCCACTGGCTGAAACAAAGGGAGGGCGGGTCTTGAGCACTGGGGTCAGCTAGTGGAAAAGTACTGGAGGACTTTAAGGGGGAGGTTGATCAATGAGATGGAGCAATTGAGTTATCCTCAGTTTGGCAGCTCTTTTCCTCTGTGATTAGGCCATCTGTGTTTGCTAATTGGCTCCCATCAAAGTTAGAGTCCTACCCTCCCACAGAGACTGGGAGATCTGGATATTTATCTTCCTTGATGATTACATTTCAAAGGGATGGCTCCCAGGTCCTTGAGAAAAACATTCCTTGCTAGTTGTAAAACTAGGAGGAAGCTTTTAAAAAGATTTATGACTCAAAGGGGCAGAAAAGGAGTTTACAATTACAAATTTTCTAAAGTAAATGCTCTAAGAGAAGGGAGATCAGAGGCCTAGAGTCAGAAAGAAGCCTGTCTAAAGTTTAATCAAGCTGAGGGGATCATTAAGCCTGGCTTGGTCAATAGAATCAGGGTTCTAGTCACTATTTAGATATCTTACTTCAAAATTGCATATATCTTTGCTCCATTTAAAAAATTGTCCAGTGAGTTCTCAGTATCAATGAATATCTAGGTTCAGAAATCATTTTATCTTTTCCGTCTATGGAAGTTTTCAAGTTAAAAATCTTTTTTTTAAAGGTGATACTATTTTCCTAAGAATATATGCACTGGAGTATACTTATAATTTGACTAAAAAGGTAATATCCTCTAAGGTTCAAGAGAACTTTAGGGACATAAAGCAAATCCACATTAAGGCATCTTAGGCAAATATTTACAGGTAAGTCTCCTGTCAGCATGTTTATAACAGCAAATAAACATTAAGAATTAGTTTTTGAATGTTAAATAATTGCCACCAAAAAAGTATCTCCTAAGAGACTTTCTTTATCATAACACATTAACTCTTGCCACGTAGAATGGGAAAGTTTGTATTGTGAGTCAATAATGTTCAAGGAATGAATGAGCCACAGGCCGAATGTTAAACCATCAATACCCTAAACACCAGGATAGAAGAGGAGCTTGTTATGTCCCTGAGAGAGGTTTGCTGGCAAATTTAATAAAAAAAAAATACAGCCAACTTTTGAAGAAGTAGTGATATGCTTTTATGCCAGTGTTGCATGGGAAAGGGGTTCACTCTATAGGTGAGCCTCTCTAGAGATAGACTGTCAAAGAAGGATGTCTAAAGAGGTCACAAAATGGTGGCCAACTGGAGCTGCAGAGAGCTGAGGAGCTGCTGGGCAGCTGGGGCAGTGCTGCTCAACTGACCCGCTGGGATTCATTCTGTGGGATGGTAATCCATTTGTGGATTTTGAGAAAGGAAGTGACTTGATCTGGCTTACTATTTAGAAAGATGAATGTGAATCTTATGTGGAGAGTAGATTATATGGGGGCAAGAATAGAAGCAGGAGACCATTTTGGAGGTTATTTGAAGATTTGAAGTGAGAAGTAAGAGTGGCTTGGACTAGGGCGATGTAGTGTGGTCAGATTCTGGATTATTTTTTAGAGCAAAGCTGACCAGAATTGCTGTGAAATTAGATGTGAGGCATGAGAGGAAGAGTCAGGGAAGACTCAGAGGATCTTAGCTAGAGCCACTGGGTGAATTGTGATGTCTTTACTGAAGTGGGCAACACTGGGAGAGATGTATGTTTTGTGGGGGAAGTCAAGAATGCATTTTTGGACATGCCGAAGTCATCTCCTAGGGTACTAGAGAGAGGAATCTTGAGTTCAGGTGTGTGTTTGAGAATGAAAATACACAGTTGTGACTCTTTAGCCCATAGATGTATCTAAAGCCACCAGAGTGGATGAGATCATTTAGGGAGTAAGTACAGATAGCTGGAGAAGAGAAGGGGGCAGTGGACTGAGCTTAGGTCTCTCTTACAGAGGAAAGAGAGGAGGAAGATCCAGGCAAGGAAACTGGGAAAGAATGATCAGTGAAGCAGGAGGAAGACCAGGAGAGTGGCATCCCAGAAGCCAAGTAAAGAAAGCATTTCAAGAAGGGAGTGATCAGTTGTGTCATTGTTGCTAAGAGGTTGAGAAAAATGAAGTCTATGCCTAGACCTAGATTTGCTATATGGAGGTCATTGAGGACCTTGATAAATGGGGTTTCAGGGAGGGTGGGTACAAAAGCCGAATTGAAATGGATTCAAGAGAGAGTGGGAGATAAAATGGTGAGTGAACATAGATGCTTCTTCTGAGGGATATAATGGAGAGCAGAGAAATGAAGCAGTAGCATGGGAGGATATGGGATAAAAGGAGGTTTTTTTTCTTTTTTAAAAATGGGACACGTTACAGGAAGTTTTTATGATGATGAAAATGAGGCACAAGGGGAAAAATTGATGATTTGGAGATAGGGTATATTCGCAGGAAGAAAATCCTTAGGTAGGTGGGAGGGCATTGGTTCCAGTCACAAGAGGAGAGTTTGGCCTGGATGAGAGTATGGGCAGTTAAACCTTTAATATGGGACTGAGGGCCAAGCCAATCAGTACAGAAATAGCTAGGTAGTGTATTTGTGGGAAAGAGGATGAGAAATTTGTCATCAGACTGCTCCTATTTGAATTGAATGAAGTGAAGAGATTCCAAACCTAACACCTCCCCTTTTGCCTTTATCCTTAACTCCCGAACCACGCCAACATTTGCTGTGTAATTTTTCTTGTAACCCATCCCTTTCTCCTTTAGCTTAAAGTGTCACGTGACTTTGCTGCATTCCTTCACTGCAACTCCTTAATCCCACTGAAGGTCCTGCCCGAGGTGCTGTGTGAGTTCTCCCTGAATCACTGGGGGGGATGAGTTTTATACACGTGAGCCTCCTCTTCCTGGAGACCCTTCCCTGGGACGTACACTTTCTGTTACTGGCGGCTGCAGCACTGTCCCAACTCCACAGCAGGCAACACTTCACATGCTAAAGTGTCATCTGCTGGTATCTCATGATGACATGGGGCCCCCTGGCAGCACTGCTAAGTGATCCAGGCTTTTGTTTTTTCAGTGGTGAAAAGTCCTGGGCAATGTTTGGAGGTGACTACTGAGCAGGCCTTCCACAGGCTATCAGCTCTGGTTTCCTATTTTGTTTTTCTTTGTTCATATCTTACCATGAATGAAGTACTGGAAATTAGTTATAATCAGCCTGATACAATACTCGTGGATATTACTCTATCACTCTTATTTAAGCTATAATAGACTACTGTCTCATCTCATACAGTACACATATATATGTGTTTTTCTGTATGTGTATATGATTTTATGTATGGATATAGATACAACTATGTAGTATCTGATATTAGTTGTTAGATGATATTAAATGATACCTGATGTTAGAGAAAGAACAAACCGGCAGTGGTAAATGGAGTAATGTCCACATCCTAATCTCCCAGACCTGTGAATATGTTACCTTTCATGGCAGAAGGGACTTTGCACATATGATTAAATTAAGGATCTTGAGATGCAGCATCCTGGTTTATCTGAGTAGCCCAAACAAGGGTCCTTACAGCGGGGAGGCAGGAGTATCTAAGTCAGAAGGAGAGGCGATAATGGAAGCAGAGATCAGCGTGAAGCAGCCTTGAGGCAAAGAATATAGGCGGCCTCCAGAAGCTGGAAAAAGGAAGGAACAGATTTTTTTCCCCATAGAGCCTCTGGAAGGAATGCAGCCCCACTGACACCATGAATTCAGCTCCCCAAGAGCCATTTTGGACTTCTGACCTCCAGAACTATAAGTTTGTGTTGTTTGAAGCCACTTTGTTTGGGGTAATTTGTTACAGCAGCAATAGGGAACTGATACACCAACCCAAATCCTATTTACCCAAAGGTATGCCTTTTTTCTTAAATATTCCCCTTTTCCCTGTTTCTTTCTCTCTGCAGGAGATATGAGGTTGGGTGGCCAGGCAGGAAGAGAAAGTCAGCCTGGGAGCCAGAACAGCTGAGGGTCATTAGTGTGTGTCCAGGGCCAGCACGCAGTGGGAGTGGGAAGGTGTGGGTGGAGCCTCTGGCTGGCGATTGAAGCCATCTGGACCAAGGAAACTTGGAAGGAACAATTCGAAGGGAATTCTGCTTTGTTTGGATTTGGTTCTGTGCTGCCTCTCTCAATAAGTAATTTGAATCTCTTTCACATTATAATCAGGCCAAGTCAACTGAAGCTTTAAATAGGAAATTATTCCACTCTGGAGAAATACTAACGTTCATAAGGAAAATGCCTTTGACCAAATTTAAAAAGCTATTTTCAAATCCTTCCACTCCTTTCTCATTTCTCTATCAGTTAAATAACTTCTCTCAGCACAGTGTCTGTGCCTATTATTATTTTGTCACTATAAAAAGAGAGGCAGGGGAAATATTTATATATCCTGCTAGGTAATTCAGAGTAGTACAGCTATTGAAGTACAGTACTGATATGACATTGATTTTTTTAAAGAAGGCCATATGTGGAAACATATAATAGGACTATTTTATGATTTTATGGAAGTTCGTATTTTTACAGTGTTCATTGCTGTCTGTTTTCTGTCGTGTTTTCTAAGATTCCATGAAGGCCAGCACATTTACTGAGAGACAAAGGGGAGCTAAACTAAGCTGTAGAATTCTGGAGATGATTTTCCATATTATTGGCCTTAAGAAGTGATTCAGGAAGACTGACAGTGCACTGCTACCAATAGTCAAAAGAGTGGATTGGTCAATGGGTCACAGTCAGTGATGCAGCGCCCCCTTTTGTCCCCGCCCCCCTCAGTGTGCCCCTGAGTGGTCTAGAGGTTCCTTTCTATGGAGAGTTAAACCTTACAGAAGTGGTAGTCAGCACGGATGGGGAATTTCAAAGTTACGTGACTTTATTAAACCACAAATAAAGCGGGGGCCAGGGACAGAGTAGTAGGAAGATGAAGTTGTGGAGGGGAAATGGAGGCCATTGTGATGACTTTGGCTTTCAGTTGGAGTGAACTCAGGAACCACTGGGGGTCTTGAGTAAAGGATTGATGTGCTATAACCTATTTTTACAAGAAATGACTCTGACTTCTGAGTTGAGAATAGATTTTAGGGCCATGAGGACAAAAACAGGGAGAACAGTCAGGAGGCTCTTGGAATAATCCAGAAGTGAGATGGTGGTGGCTAGCATCAGGATGGTGGTGTTGAGGTGAAGAGAACCGCTCATGTTCTGGGGATATTTTGAAGTGAGATCTGACAGGATTTGCTGATGTATTGAATGTGAGTTTGGAGAGAAAAGTCAAGGGAGACTCCAATGAGATGTGGAAGGTTGGGATGAGAAAATTGGGCAAGGGAAATCAGGAATTTGGGCTTGGATACATTAAATTTTTATATTAGACGTTCAACTAGAAATTTTAAGTGGGTAGCTGAGTATGGAAGTCCGATGTTTAGAGTGAGCTCCCTTTTGGTGAAGTGTTCTTTCTTGTTCGTTATCCATTTTCTATAGGGGTGATGGTATTTTGCCTGTCCATTAATAAGAGCTTCTCATGCATTAAGAGAATTAATCCTTTGAGATATATGTTGTAAATATTTCTTCTAACTATTTATTTGGTTTATAATTTGTTTTTTAATTTTTAAAAATGTAAAATTTTCTCACAATTAAATATTTTCTCTTGTCATTTCTTTGAGTGTTCTTTTTTTGAGCATTACCCTACTACATGTTCGTTTAATTTATTATGATTTTTAAGAATTTTTAATTCTTGATTTCATTTTTGGAATTTATTTTGGCATTTGGAGTGACATGAAGATCCAAAAAGACTTGGTGAACTTGGAGAATGGCTATTCTAACATAGTGACATTCAATCGGAATAAACATATGGCTCCTATTTGTCTAGGAGATGTTGTTTAGTTTTAACCTTGGTGAAAAAGGGATCAACATATGTAATGAGGCTGCCTGAAAGGCTGATGCAGTTTTTGGCATTGTTAGTAAATATATAATGTTTATTAAGAAGAAAGATGGCAGTCCTGCTTTTGGTGTGTTAGATTTGGTTTAGGATACTACACTTTAGGGATGTGTAGGATCTGGAATTCATTCAGAAGAGAGTAACTGGGAGAGAGTAAGAACTCAGAAGATAGACTGTGGGGATGATTTACTGAACTTCAGGTGTAGTCCACACAAGAGATGCTGTTTTAAAATACTCCAGAATGATGGTAGAGAACAGGAGGAAAGGGAGGAAAAACTAGCATGTAGATTTGTAGAGTAAGCCTGATGGGGTGAACAATTAGTAGTAGAACAGTAGGACCCAGGAGGCAAGCTTCTTATGCTTCTCTCCTTTCAGACTCTTAACTGCATATGATGCCAATTGTGGACTCAACGGTTTAAGAACTGTGGAGAATTTGGGGCTGAGTGCCAAGAAGATTAAAGATCTGGAAATGGGATACGTTAGGATAAGAGCCAAAGGAATAGGTATTATTTAGCTTGGAAAAGAGAATTACAAGAAGTGGCTTAATTATGAAGCACATGAACATCCTTCTAGAGAGAACAGTTTCTACCTGAACTCTCACTTCACCTCAGTTTGGGTTCCTCAGCAAAAAGGTTTATGGTCTCACTGTTTCCCGCTGCCATGAACCACACACACACATCCCCACACCCACACACACACCCCTCATAAGAGTCTCACTGATAAACTAAAATAGGGACCATTTGCCTTGAATGAACTATCCTACACTTGGGCAGTTTATCTTCTTACTCTGTAACAAAATGTTATTTAAAACTTATTTTTTCCATAAAGCTTTCCTAGACAAAGTGTAGTTGACTAGCTAATTCATTTTTTTCCAACACTCCCCTTATGTAAATCTCATATATAGATCTTTCCATGTTTATCTCATGTATCTCTTAAATAGATTTTCTATATTACAGATAGTATATACAATGATAATGTGTGCATAGATATTATATATGTAGTAATGTTATTTGTATATTTAATTGAATTCCTCAAGGAATTTTTTGGTGACACATCTAGTCTTCGTTATTTTAAAGATAAATTCATGCTTATATTGTGTCTTCTTTTGATTATAATCTGTATGAGTGCAGACTATTTCTACTATTATTTTTAGAGCCCTCAGTAGTAGTGACTGGTTGGGCTGAATAAATATTCATATGTTTGTTTGCTTATCTATTCGGTATGTCATTCATCCACTCATATACCTGGTATTTGTTGGATGTTGACTGTGTTCCCGGCACTCTTCCAGGCTAAGGAAATATAACAGTGATCAAAGTAGTCAAAAACTCCTGCCATTTTTAAGCTCACATTCCACTGGGGAGAGTCAGATAATAAATTCACACTAATAATAAAGTAAATAAATAAAATTGGATGGTGGTAAGTACTGCGGAAAAAACATAGCAGGACAGCAGGAGAGGGAATCAGGTTAGCTATTGGTCACCTCCCTTTGAATGTAAAGCATAATTACTAGAGATTTAGTTTGGGAAGTAAGAATTGTTAAAAATGGTATCAGTGGCCTTAAAAAGCTGTGCATTCTTTTGAAATAAGCTTAGCATAACTTTAAGTGTAACCTTACTCAGGGAACGAGGCAGTTTGCCTAAGTTTAATTAAATTCTCTGAATCTAAGAACTGAGCTATATCTGCAGAGATTATTGTCAAAGATAGGCAGTGTTTTTCTTTCATGTGTTTAGCTCAAGGCAAATTATTATAGGAAAGCACTGATGTGGCTTTGTATTTATCACACACTCATCTTTACCTAAGGGAGGGAGGATTAGATTCAGATTAAATTTCATTTATGGTAAATGTAGTTTGCTTTAATTTGAAGTAGAAATTCTGTATTTTTTTCCCCACAGAAACATATAGCTTCTCATTGTCAAATATAAATTGCTTATCTTACTCCATAAAAATATTTTTAAAATTTTTGTGCTACTTCCTATTTTGCAATCAAACTATATTTCTGCCAGAGTCCCTCTCTTGGTCCATAATACCATCAGCCATCACGCCGCACAAGCCAGAAACCTGGGCATTATTCCACAACTCCAAATTCCTCACCTCCTGTAACCTATCATCAGGTTTGACTAAATGCACCTTGAATGGAATCAGGTTCTACCTACATTCTCTCTCCCCTGCAGGGACCTCCCACGTGGTCTTCTTGCTTTTCCTTGCCCCTTCTGATCTATCCTCCACAGGGTAGCAAGTGAGCTTTTCAAAGACTTGGGTCTGATTATGTGACTCCCTGGGTAACTCGGATAAAGATCAAAGTCCTGCATAAGGCCCGCAAGCTGTGTACGTAACCTCCAGTCTACCGTTCCAGGCTTGTTTCGCCGCATGCTTCCCCATGCTCTCTGTCTTCTTCCGTCTCCATGGGTGTGGCTCATCCTGTTGTGCTGCATGGCTCACTGAAGGGTGTCCTCTAATGTGCTGTCCTTCCTTGAGTGTTCCTTTAAGCTTGTCTCTTCAGAAAGCTTCCCCTGACTGCCTACTCTTTGCCTCCCATGGCACCACAGTTCTTTCTTAGAACTTAGCCCAGGTATAATTTTACATATATTAATGTGACCTCTTAATCAAGCAATTTGAGCCATCAGTTAAAGCATATAAACTACTTGACTAATAGTTGGGCTAGGTGGCAAACAAACTAGTTTCTATATTAGCTATACGTGGAAGGAGATTTATGAATATTCTTGGAATTTAGTTGTATAGAGCTATAAAATTTGCTAACGACTGCAAGAATCCCCTTTTAAGTGGATATTAAAAGTATGTGTACACTTGATTTTGGTTACCTGGTTACCCTGGAATTTTGGAAAACTTTGAAGAAAATTATGTGATAGAATGACCTTTAAATCACATTCTAACATGTTAAAAAGAAGAGTGACATCCAAAATGATTTCTCTGGATTTTATTCTCATTTTTAAGTTTAGAATATTTAAAGGAAACCAATTACTCTATCTTCCTCACTACTTCAAAAAAATCTGTATATTTAGATTGGCAGAATGTTTTGTGGTATGATTAGAATTGGCCTCAGAAGAGATTGTGACCCTAGCACATTTGATGATTTTATTTCTTTAATTTCCATTTCAATGGTATACATCTTTCCTGGAGCATTGTAACTATGAATCATGGAAGAAAATTAAATTGATTCTGTATTCTTCAACCCTACAATTTGGCAGTGAGAATATTTTTTTCCTAAAAAATGACTCATTTACAAAGAGACTTTCTGTGAACATGGAAAAGGCCTAAATACTGTCAGAAATCTTGCAGATGAGGGTAGGGTGGATATTTGGACTTGCTAATAATTGCAAATGGCAAAATTAATGATGAACAGTATTCACCAGTCAAAGATTATGTGAAAGTTACAGTTCTATAAGAAAACACGGAAACCTGTGTTTTCAGAAAAATAAAAACTCAGTAAGTAATATGAAAAGTTTATCATTTTTCCTGTTTCAGGGCATTTTTCTTGTTTTAGTGTACTCTGCTATGAGTCAACCAATGTTTTATTTTTTGTTCCTTTTGGAAATTGTTCTGCATTGTAATATTCCTTCCTGTTAACCTTTATTTTCCTGATTTTTTGTCCAGAATTTGTTTTTCTGAATTTCATCCAGTTTCTTCTGGTGATTTGCCCTGGGATCCCCCAGCCTGGATGTGGCTTTGGTTTTTCTTTATTTTGTTGCTAATCATGCTTCCTCTAGCTTCTAAAATAATCTTTGAATTTCTTTATATAACTAAGTTTTCAAGAATGCATCTCACAGTAAGTTAAAAAAGAACCCCAACGAGCTGGTTCTCCTATTTTGGAAGCATTTATTATTCTTGTATTACAGTTCTTCCAAGGACAAAACAAACAGGGCCATTATAGAATACACCGAGGCCTGTTCACATGTTCAGCATTATATCTGTATGAATGCTGGAAAAGGGCTAAGTCATAATGGTAATGACTGGACCTGCCATTCCTCGTGCACTAATGGTGGCAGTTTAGGCTACAGAACAACATTCGGCAGCAGTGTCCTCAGGGTTTTGAACAGTGTCATTGAGTCTGAAGAAAAGAAAGAAACTCTTATTTACTGAGTTCCCTACATCTGCCAGACATTTTCACCTGTGACTCCATTTGGTTCTTTTTAGAAGTGAAGTGGTGTTATTATTCCAGATTATGGTAGGAAGCTGAGGCTTAGCTTGGCAAAGTGACTTAGCCAGAATCTCGTAGAAAGTAAAGGGAGGACCAAAAATTCAGCCCAAGGTCTTTTCCAATTTTAAAATTCATTATCTTTCCACTTCACTGTGTTGCCTCCCAGGATTTGGGGATTTGATGACTCTGCCTGGGGTTACATTATGAGTCAGAGGTAAGCTGGGAACACAGTCCGGGGCATCTACACATTGCTTTAATGCATTAAAATGCGATGTGTCCCCTCTAACAAATGCATCACATTAACTTACTTCTTCGAAGAGGAGAGACAGCACAGCAGCTTTTGATTTTCTACAAAAGATTAACTTTCTGAAAAAAGTAATAAAGCAGATAGGACATTTGGCTTAACTTTTGAAAAAATGTGAAAAAAAATTCATTAAATGTGAAGTTTGCAGATGATCGACCATTTTGATAAATAGCCAATCTCCATGGTAACTTTCTTTTGAGGAATTTTATGAACATTCTTTTCCTCTGGGCACTCAGAATTCTAAACAGTTTAAAAGTAGTCTGGCAAAATGGACTTCTTTGGATCAGATTAATCATTCTAGAATGATAAGATCTAATCTGCCATGAAGCATTTTCTGATAGAGGGTGTTTCCTGGCCGTGTCAACTTCCTAGCTATGTAACTTTGGGCAAGTTATTTAACCTTACATGCCTCGGTTTCCTCATCTGAAAATGGGAATAATGTAGAACCTACATTAAAGGGTGGTTGTGAGGATTAAGTGAATTAATATATGTGAAATACTTAATCTGGAACATGATACGTACTATATAAATCATTGCTATTATTATTTCTCCCGATTACAACAGCCTGTTGTAAATCATTCAGACTATCCAGAGCGTGCATACAGGGTTTTGAAGGATCTGAAGGACATCCTAGCTTGTGGCATTTATAAGTAATCTAGCTCTGTTTAGGCATGTGCTAGCAATGACAGAGTTGAAATGCAACTTTAGGCCTATCTGATTCCAAAGTGGTTGGGGGAAGGAGATTCAATAGTAACTAGAGTGGTTGAGATACAAGGCTGAGCAAACTCTGTGTAGATTGACTTTCTTCTTTCTGCTGACTCATCTTGAGAATATGAACCACATGGTATCACTAAAAGTTTCAGTTTGCTACTGGAAGCAGCACAAACGTGACATAATTCCTCAGGGAAAGAGATTTTTCTCACTTGTGCACAGTGTGGATGATTTGAAGGTAAATTCTTCCAGTTTTGAATAACAAAAAAATATGCCAAATGCTCTGTCCAATGCTGGAGATATAGAAATGAATTAGACCAGGTCCCTTATCTCAAGGGGGCATGTAATCCAGTGACATAGAGACAGTGCCAGCCCAGAGAACACATGGTGGGTTTGAAAATCACAGGTTGTTTTGTATGGACTACAGAAGGGTTGGTTATGAGACCCATTCATTGGTGAAGTGGAATGTTTAAGGATTGGGCAAAGGGACTCAAGAGAAAAATGTGAGTCTGAGAAATCCTGGAGAAGGCATAATGGTACACTCTGTGAAGAACTGAATGGGGTGGGTATGAAGGAAAGGATGATGGTTGGTGATAGAAATTATAGTCATCATTCTGGAAGTAACAGCATTTTACAAAATAGGAAATTCAAGTGCATGTAAAAGGAGAGAAATAATAATCTAAAACTGATCTTTCTGAGACAGTCATTATTATTGTTGTTATTATTGTCAGGGTCACTATTAGAGCTAGCAAAGAATGCTGAAAGGAATATTTGAAAATATGAGTGGAAAAGCAGGGGATTATGATGTCTCTAAAATTGCAGCTAAAAATGTACTGACAAGTGAGTGGGTGAAAACAAAGACCAGTGCAGATGTCCATGAATAGCCACATGGAAATGAAGCTTTTGAATTTTAGAATGAAGATGTAATTGGAAACATTAATGAGATCTGTGTTAATCTGTTGAGAACAGAAAGCTGTACCCAAACAGTAAGATCCAAGAAAGATGGAATCTGAAAAGAGAGTAAGAGAAAGATAGAATTTGAATAGAGAGTAAGAGAGAGATGGAATTTGAATGAGAGAGGTAATTGTGTTTGCAGGTGCCCAATGATCCAAGTCAACCTGACGCTGACCCTGCAAAACCTAGATAAATGTTCAGGGCCTGCAAGTTTGTTTTAGAGTTTAGTTGCCATGTGCTGAGTGAAGAATGAATAGTTTGCCTCTGTCTGCAAAAAGTTGTGCTGTTTTCCCAAGGGTTCAGTTTCTGAAGGGATGTGTAAGAAGCAGTGGAGATGAAAGTGACCCCCTGATCAGCAGATAGCTGAGCCTTCGGAGGTGGGGGGGACATGTCACAGCCACATTCTTGGGGTTAACATCAGCAGTTTTTTAAAATGAGCAACCCAAAGGCTGTTATAGACTTACTTTGAAGAATAACATTCATCAAGGTTTAATTTATTCCTCGGATTAACTCGGATGGCCATTAATCAGGTAGTTTAAAAATGTATTACATTTGTTTAATCCTCCAGTCTTAGTGTTTTTCTCTCAAATATGTTGAATACGTTTCTAACGTGCAGAACATTTCTTTAGGAGCTGTGAACGTTGGCTCTGTGTTTCCATTCCAAAGCCTTCCTTTTAATTGAAGCATTTCTGGGTATTTTTATTAGCCTAGAGATATTTAAGACCTTTTTCCTACACATTTTTTAAAGATTTCCTAAAGACTGAAGTATATGAGTTCCTTATTAAGCATTTGACACTTTGCTATTTTGGTTTCTTAAGCAGTCACTAAGTGGAGTCTTGGGTGTAAGAAACTTGAGACAGGATTAAATCCTGAAATGGGGGGCTTTTCTTTGTGAATATGATGAAAGAGTAATTATTTCTTATTTACTTTTCTTTAGGGATATCAGGGAATCATGGGATCACCAGGTGTTCCAGGATCCCCAGGAATACAAGTATGTGATCTGTTTATACTCATTTTAGAAATACATTTTCTAGTGAACCAAAAAACATAATTAACAGAATTTTATTTTGTGGTTAATTTAGGGAGCACGAGGACCACCGGGTTACAAAGGAGAACCAGGGAGAGATGGTGAAAAGGTAAACACACAAAACGAAAACGTGTCCAGTCTTTTTAGTCACTCAAAGAAGACACACGATGTAATCTATGATGACTCCCATTAAATAGTGTTCCCCTTGGTGAATTCCAAGATTTGTCAACGCAGAAATTTGTCAGTGACCATTGGCTAATAAAGCTAACAGAAGGCTTTTATCACTAGATGAAAGTGGTTATCAGTAAATGACCACTGCAGATGAAACAGATATTGGCATTGCCCTGATGCCATGTTCTCTTCCTGGAGGAGGTACCTTCTTAGAGTGGAGAGAGTTATGTGAATGGAATGTGTTCCCACGTTAGTCACAGATAGCCCAATATCCACATGTCTGTCCCCATAATATATACCTATCTGGCAGGTGGCCTACTGGCTTAGCATTACTGGATTTCTCCCTTAGGGCTTCAGTGGGTAGAGACAACATTTGTATTGCTGACTCTCCTTTTTTACAACTCTGGGATTTGCCAAGCTTCCTATTGAAATACATACTCTTTAAATATGCTCAATATGTTAGTACCTCTCCATGGGTCCAATCAAGGCCTGCTAGCCCTGATAACTGGTCCATATCTAAGATGCCCATTTGTGTTTGCTCAGATCCCCGCATTGATTTGTTAGCTTAATTCCTAAAGCACAATTTTATTTATAAGTTCTTTGAAGGCATTTTGCTGTTTGCTCCTGATAAAAACCTGTACTAATTTTCTAACTACAATCCTTGCAAAATTATTACCTTTTTAAAATAATGTGCACTGCATTTCTATCTGAGAAACACTGGTCTAGACTATCTATTTTATGTTTTTATGGTTGCTTGTGTTGCTTTCAAGCTATCTGATCTTGGACAAGTTACTTAATGTCTCTGAAACTTATTTTCTTCATTGACACAATGGGGATTTCTTTATAGGTTTATTGTGAGGATTAAATGAGGTAATGTATGAAAAATACTTAATATGGCTCCTGGTACATGATTTTTCTGAAATCAATGGTTGTTGTTTTATTATTTTGTTCATCAAATAGCATGGTTGCAGCTGGGATGTAGCATAGGGTGGGCTGGCATGTGTCATGAGATGTGGGTTAGAGTGGTCACCAGAGCAAACAGGAGGGTCAGTGACTGGAAAAGAAGCAGAGAAGATAGAATAGGTCAGGGCAGCTTGATAATATGGGGATAGTTAGAGCAGCAGCAGTAGTCAATATAATTCTTGAAGAAGTAGTATAAAATCCTTTGTCTACTGAGTGGTCCTGGGCCTCCATGAACCTTTTTAGCCACTAAGCAATCTCTGCCTGTTTTAAATGATGAAGGAATCTTAAAAAATGATAGGGAGCAGACCAGGCCCACAGGAATCGGAGATGTCTTATATTTTCATGCTCTGGGGATGTCATGAGAGACAGCCTGACCTCCTCCAGGTGAATGAGGGATATTCCACTGGGAAGGTTAGGATACCTGTTCTGAGGAGACCATGTGCCAGGTGCCTCACTTACATTCTACTTTACAGGATTATTGCTATTTCTTTAACATGCTCACAGATAGCCTGATTTTGGGGTGGGGGGGTATATAAAAGTATGCACGTATGGATAAATGTATCTATGAATATGGATGAATGAATACATTTATTTATTTTTCCCTTTACTTGGGTTTTAGAGACCAAATATGAAAAGGAGACTTTTTATTCATTTTAAAAGAACTGGAATAAATTTCCCTGGGAATAGATGTGCCCATTAGGCCAGGGGAAGAACACTTCTAGGTTCTCTTGGCTGGTCTAATATTTAAATTGACCCAAGACAGATTAACAAGAGGAAAAAAACAAATTTAATTCATATGTACGGAGGTCTCATAGAAATGGGGCCTGAAGAAATGACCAAAGCAAGCAGCTTTTATACTTTTTAGACAAAGAAACCACACATTTGTGAGGAAGACACCACAAAGAAACTTCGGCTTTGGGTACTTAATTAGTGAAGAATCTAAGCAGGGTTTGTTTACACAGCCTTCTTGGCCTTGAATTCCCTCTCTCTGGCGGTAAGGATGTCTCTCTACCATCTGGTGCGGGGAAGATACCTTTCACATGGAAGATTTATTTCCTGCTTTCAAGGGGACAGAGAGAGGAGGGTCAGAGTGCCCTTTTTGCACCAGCTGTTTTCTCAAGTAGCTTTAATTCAAAATAATCAATATGCCACTGTGACATATCTTGGGGTGGCCTGCTCTGAGCTCCAACACGCCTTATTTAAAACTAAAGGAATAACAGTAATTCTATTAGTCACATCTTAAACTAACTGCTCTATTGTTTGGGGTCCTTGTGTTGTCTTTGAAATAGATGCGTGTGGATTTTATAAAGCCATACATTCTATTGAAGAAGATAAGATAAATAAGATGTATGTTTATGCAACGGTCTCCGTTTTTAGTCCAGTCGTGATTTCATTCAGAACTGGTTGTTTTCTGAAATTCATTGTTTGGGCGTAAGTCATTGAGGGCCTAAAATCATCACGTGCTACCATCTATGTTCCCGCCTCACAATATCTGTGACTTCGGAGAGTTCTTTATCTAGAGTTAAAATAATTTAGTAAGTTACTTAAAGGCTTTTCCTTGGTTCTTTCTCTACAATATGGTTCCTTGATTTTCAGAAATGGGAATGTTAAAATATACCCCTGAGGCGGCCTTGACTTGTGGCGGTGCGGGATATTTTTTCCAGGCATCACACAGTGGCCTTTGGGAGATTGTTCCGTATAATACTGCTCTCCATTAGGATATTTTCCTGGTATAATTTCCATTTTGTGGATTTACTCCAAAAACACCCAGAGTAGGAGTTTCCACTTAAGATAATCAAAATTAGGTGCACTTTCTTGCTGACTTTAACATTTGTTCTTCACGCCTCAGACAATCAAAGTATATAGACTTTGCAGGTTCTTTCTCTGAATTTACAAAATCAAAAGGAACATGTATCCACCAAATGGTCTTCAACTGGTAACTCATTTTATAACATGCTTTAAAGCTATTCTTTGGAATCTGAGAAATACTTTGAATACCTCAAAACACTTCCTCATCCTTAAGGAAATCTAGCATATTTAAATTGTGTGGAGAAATATATTTTGTTAAAACTTATATTAGGCTGTGTTATTTAACTGATATGTATTTATGGGTTTTCCAATTGTGTATGAAACTTTTTTATGGCAAATTCAATTCTGGAGACACGGGAAGTATTAATTTATTTTTTTAACCTATGAGGTTGTACAAACTCATCACTTGGTTTTTCTGGGCTTAAGAAATATATTTATTATATCTACGATATCATTATGGAACAAACTGTACATTTTGTTTAATTTACTTGTTAGAGCGTGTGACATTTAAATGGTTCCTTGAAGACCTCACTTTTCCATTGTCCTCAGCATCCATACCAGAGTATCACATGATGAGTGAGACTTCCCTACTTAAATAAGTCCCTTGCTTTCGTTATCTGGGCTTCCAAAGTCAAAAGACTAAGTCATGTTACAGCGATTTCAATTATAATATCATTCATAATCAAGAAACTCCAATACAGTCATGCATCGCTTACCGACGGGGATATGTTCTGAGAAATGTGTTGTTAGGCGACTTTGTTGTTGCGCCAACATCATAGAGTGTACTTGCACCTAGATAGTATAGCCTATTACATACCTAGGCTATATGGTACTAAACTTTTGGGACCACCGTTGTATGTGCAGTCCATTGTTGACCAAAACGTTGTTATGCGGTGCATGACTGCATATATGCTGAGAACAGTAACCTAGGACGAAGCTAAAAGGGTTATTATGGAATAGTATGTTAAAACTTAGTGTGTTAGTGTTTTTACTTCTTGCAGTGCTCCTGAAGTAAAAAAAACTGTTTAAAAAATTAAAGCAAAGCTGATAGTGACATAGGAAGGAGAAATAGTTAGAACTGGCTTAGCAAAGTTGCCACTTTTTTCTGCTTTCTCAAAAAGGGAGAATAATCACCCAGGTAGCTTTCTGACACACCACAGCCCAAATGCTGGGTGTATGTGTGTGTGTGTGTGTGTGTGTGTGTGTGTGTGTGTGTGTGTGTGTGTGTGTCGAGGGGAGGGGGAGGGAGGCTTAAAGCCATTACAGGTTACAGGCTGGGCTCTGAATTCAGACTGCTTAACTCCCTAGTCATGCCTCTTAATCTCTTTACACCTGGTTTTCAAAATCTGGAAAGTGGGACTATCGTATTACTTCATAGCTTCTTTGTGAAGATTAAATGAGGCCAGGCATGTGCTTGGCCAAAATCGAGCACTATAAATTACTGATGATAATAATGGTGATGATTTGCTTATTGGGACCACCATTCTGCTAATTACCTAGAGTAAAAGTTTTGGAAATATGTTAGGTTTATCTTTAACATTTCTCTAAATGTTGAAGTGTGCCATCTGAAGCAATCAAACTTCTTCCCACGACATCTACCCTCTTACCTGTGTATGTACCTATATTCTGTCCTCTCTCCTGTTAATGCGGACGAACTGTCCATAGATAATACCCAACCCTCCTCTTGTGCTCTGGATCCCATCCTTCTCCATTACTTTGTGTTATTAATTAGCTCTTCTCTTCTGTATCATTAGTGTTTTCTTTTCTAGTTAAGTTTCCCCAATAGCCTACAGGATGACTCATCTGAAGCCAACCAACTAAACCCCCTTCCCCCACCTTATAGCCTTCTTTAGCTACCACTCCATTTCTCTGTTTCCCATCATAGTATAAATCTGCCTTTACTCTCTCTGCATTTTCTCACTTCCCTTTGTCTCTTTAACCCACTTCAGTAGGACGTCCATCCCAACCTTCTGCTGAACGTTTAGATCACCAATGTCTACCGTCTTTGAAATCCAGTAATTGATGTTTTTCACTTATCTCTGCTTATCTTGCTGTGTCTCAGCAGCATTTGACACAATTGACTATTCCTTTCTTGGGACAATTTCTTCTCTTGGCTTTTGGGATACCTCGTGTTCCTAGATTTTCTCTTGCCTTCACTGGTTACCTTTTCAGTTTAGTAATTGTCTCCTCCTCCTCTATCCACTTTCTAAATGTAGGGGTATTCCAGGGTTCAGTTCTGTGCACTTCCTTAATAGAGTCTATTATTATCATAGTATTAAATATAAACTTATATGAATATAAATCTATGTATTAAATATATAAATATACATATTGGTGGTAAGTATAGCAATGATTAATATATTTATAATGTTAAAATTAATAAATAAAATATTATTAAATAAATATGTGTTACAATTACATTAATAAATAAGTACACACTGTTAAATAACAAAAATTCAACAAAGTAAATTTTAAAGATCTAATTGCCTTTATTGAATGTTCATGAATCAGGCAGCATCCCTTCTAGCAAGTAGAAAGGAGCTACAGAGAGGGAGTGGAATAAAGGAAATTATTATCAAAGAATGCATTGTTCTAGGCAAGATCGCCCTCCTAAATGAAACAGAAGAGGTCTATCAGTGGATTGCCTCCTAGTGCTGACCAGGAAATTCCAAGTTGGTTGGTTAAAGGTCACATTCCTGGGGAAGGTTGAAACTGTAATTAGGTTAGGTATTAGGTCTTGGTTTGCTGTGATGGGGCCTAACATAAGCAACTCAGTTTGGGGCCTGTTGTCTCTTTTTTTAACAACACGTATATGCACACTTTGTTTTCTAACAAAGTATTTTGCTTCCTCTGAATCTGGAGAAACTGTGGAATTGTTACAACCAGGGATTCTACCTTTATGGAAGGAGTGGTACCACATTTTCCTTCTTTCCTACATCCTTTCCTCAGAGGCTTTTCTTCCAAAGCAGCACTAGCTGTGCCCTCCCTAAATATTCTCTAAGTCAGGCTTTGTTGAGTGTCCCTCCTGCACCTATGGTGCTGACTGGTGTGTGCTCATGTTTTTACTACTTCTGTGGATACTTCTGCAAAACTCTTGATTGTTTACTGATCTTTCCACTTCTTCTTTTTAAGACTCTGTACTGGATTCAGCATTGCAGTTTATTATAAAGAACCATCATTTCCATGTCCTGCCTCATTTATGGACTGCTATGCCTCTTTCTGTCTTGTTTTCTTTTTCCCTACCGGCATCACTGGGAAACTTTCAACTTTTATTGAATTTTTAACAGAGTGCTTCATCTTTTCTTGGCTCTAAACTCTATGTCTCATCTTCATTTTGGATGTACTCTGTTCTATGGTCATTGAGAAGCTGCGCCAGTGACCCTGTAGTAGAAGCTTGGGAATCTACCTTGTTCCTAGGCCTGAGTAGTCCATTGGTGATCCCCAAGGCCAAGGGGAATGCCCATCATTGTGTTAGAGTGAGGAACCATTTTAGTAGATTTAAACAGTTCCTGATAAGTCATTACTGCCTGAGCCTGAGTAAGACTTAGCATTTGTTTTTATCTGAGAGGAGGAGAAACAACTAAGATATTTAAGGATTTTGATGTATTGGGTGCTTGAAGGCTTTTACTTTTGTGTGTACATTTTTCTGTTTTAGACATTGTACATCAGTGTAATCCATATATATATTCCTTATCACATGCAATTCTCACAAGAAGTCCTATGAGGTTAGCAGAGTAAGTCATATTATGCCTATTTTACATGAATTGTGAAATAAATTATCACTATTTTACAGTTTGGAAAACTGAGAAATGAAGAATTTACATCATTTGTCTTAAGTTACTTAAGTATCAGGGGGTTGAAATAAAATGTCTTGATCTCAGTCTGGCTTTCTTTTCACTATAGGTTTCTGGTTTGGCCAGAATAGTTTTTAACAGTGTGATTTGTTCCTCTTTCACTCTGTTGCCTGCACTTTGAGAAGAATCTCTGAATGCCTGTCAGTAACCAGGTAGATAGGAGGAGGAGGGAGCTGGATGAATGATTTCAGGTTGTACTGATTATACCATGAAAGAGGATTCAGGACCTACATATCTCAAGGGAAGAGGGATAGTTCACTCTAGATCATAGATCATCAAACTTTTACATTGCAAAATCTTTGCTGTAAAAGACTTTGGGGAATGTAGTCCCATAGATATGTATGAATTATATGGCTATGCTACTGAACAAAGCATTATGTGCATTTAAAACACATACACCAAGAAATTCTGAAAGAATAAGATTTAAAAAATACTAGTTTTCATATTCTCTTACTACTCAGATAAATAATCTTGAGTTGGCTTTGGAGACTATGACTCTACATCAATTTAGGAGATGGGCAGGCTCATCAAAGGCATAATCACCAATCATGAAAGCTTTGGAGGCACCCTATGGAAAATGGAGCTATTTTACTGTAAATCTTGGATTCTCTTTGGTTCTAATCTCATGTAAGCCCAGATGGAACCAAGAGTGTGACTCCTTAAAGTAATTGTTTTATTGGAATTATCTTGGAGGACTCAAGCATGTTTATCATATTTTAGAAAATAAAAATATTTTCTATATTCAGCAAATTATCACTAATCACAAGCAAGGCATCGGCTAGGATAGAGTAGGTTATGCTGCAATAGCAAACAAATCCCAAATGCCTGTGGCTTAAAACAAAAAAGGTTTATTGCTCATCAAACTATAGATTTGTTAGCAGCAGTGAGGGGTCCCCCATTGTCCTCACATGGAGACTCAGGCTAACAGAAGTTTCACTATCTAGATTATAACTAATTATGGTAGCAGGTGCATGGAGAATCAAACGGTGGCTTCCATTAAATCACTTCCATCCATTTTTAATTAGCCTGAGCAAATTTTGTAAACCACATCAACTTCAAGAGTCGGGAAAGTGTGATTCCCCCATACGCTTGGAAGTAGAGAGAATCTAGATATTGATGAATTGTGGTCATATCTACTAAGAAAAATAGGAATGAATCAAGAATGGATTTTTTTTCCTCAAAGAGGTTGGGATCTAATAAAGTACATAACACACACAAAGTAACCATATTTCAAGATAGTCATTGTTAACTGCCAAAGAAGAGAGTTGAAGAAAATTCTTTACGAGTTTAAAGGAAAATTGAAAATTCAAAAAGCCTTCATGAAAGAAACTGTAAACAGAAAGTTAATCAAGCTACACACTATAGTTGCTGCTCTTATCCAATTTAAGAAATCTGTAACTTAGGGATGCCGTGGTTCTTTATTATCCTTTTTTTGTGTGTGTGTTATCAACAAGACTGTAATGAACATCTCAGTAAATTTTTCTGAGTATATCCATAAGAATATTTCCCAGAAGTAGAATTGATTATAGGATTAAAGAGTTAAATTCATAATTAAACTTTGATACAAATCGCCTATTTCCCTTCCAGAAAGTTTGTACTCCCCCAACAACTGTGTGAAAATATCTTTCCTCATACTCTTATCAGCACCGAGTTTCATTAAAATTTCTAATTTCACCAGTATAAGTTAAAAATGATATTGGTTTGATTTGCATTTCTTTATTAGTGAGTAAGGTGAAGTACCTTGTCATGTAATTTTTGGACATGTTGGATTTTGGATTTTCTCTGTAATTTGCTTTTTATTTATATCCTTGTTTTTTTCCTATTGGGCTGTTCATATTTTTAAAAGCTGATTTTTATATGCATTTCATACATTGTGTCAAAATATTTTTTCTGGCTTATGTGTTTTGACTTGGTTTTTGGAATTTTAGCCATGCAGAAAATTTAAATTTTTGTGTATTTGTAGATTTTTTTCTCCTCTGTTTGTGTCTATATAGAAACTTTTCACATTCTAACACTTTGAGTATAATTACTCGTGATTTTATTTTAGAATTTTATTATTTTATATTTTAAGCTTTAAAATTTTGATGTTTGGAGTAAAGTTAAATGAGCATTCGTATTTTTCCCTCTCTTTTCCTAAATGGATAGCTAGTTGCTACAGCAATATGGAATATCACTTTTTTCTCCATTTAATTGAAAAACTATCATTATTGCTAAATTTCCGTTTTTGTTTGGGTCTGGTGTTTTTGGCTTTCCATTTTATTCCGTTTATCTGTCTACATCCTCTCCACCGCCAAATTGTTTTAATTGTCACTTCATAATATGACTTAGTGTTGGCAGGGCTGGTCCTTCCCCATTATTCTTTATAATCGAAATTTTCCTGGAGGCTTTCTTGCTTAGTTTTCCAGATAAAGCTCAGTGTCTTTCCTTCCATTTTTCAGAAGTTCCTGTTCACATTTTAATTAGGATTCCTTTGAATTTATGGATTAGTTTTAGAATCATTGACATAATTTCAATCCTGAGTTGTCCTATGCAAGGTTATGATTTATCTTTTTATTTTATTTCAGTCTTGAAACTCCGAATGGAATAATAAAATGTTTTTTTTGTATTGGTCCTCAACATTACCTAAGTTCATATCTAGACATTTTTACCTCTTTTATTCCTATTAGAAATGGAACTTTTTCTTCAGTATATTTTTACATTGGTTAATTTTTACATATAAAAAACTATTCTTGTATATTAATTTTTTAAAACAGCAATTAACTGATTTCTCTTATTAATTATTTTAGGGTAGTAAGTATATTGGCATATTTGGTGTATAATCATAAATAAAGATAATTGGTATTTTTCCTTCTAGTTTTTACCTCTCTTATTTCTGTATTTTGTCTAAATCCATGGGCTAGTCAAAACTGGCTAGAAAAACATTAAAAATAGTGGTGATATCGGGCAACTTTGTGTTCTTTTTAAGTTTCAAACGGTCACAGTCTCTTTTAGTCCAGGTTTGTGGCTCTTTTGGTAGTATAACTCTTTAACAGCAAATATATATTTGTAATTTTATATCTTTGACTTTTGATTCCAGCCAAGAGCAGCATCCACAATCCTGTTTTAGTCATGGCCCTCTCTACATTAATTAATTATTAATAATTAATAAGTGATTTGAATTTATCAGACATCCACTACACTCTTAGCTTCTTTTTCTTGAGCCATTATGTCCAGCTTAAAAGGATTTATTGGATCCACCTTAACTGAATCAGAAGATTCAAGAATGATGTTTATGGCCATACCCTTGATTTGGTCTTTCCCAGAGGCTGTTTTAATTGAACTTCTTTTAAAACCCTTCTCCAGTTTCATTATTTTCCTGTTAGAGATGAGAAAAAAGTTATATTTCCCAATCCCAATATTTTTGGACTTGGTCTATTCCTTTTAATTACTATTTGCAAACTGGCCAATTCTTGTCTGAGCCCATCTCTTTTATAGTACCTTGTCAAATATAGCCAATACCAATCAATTCGTGATACCAACATTCTGTTTTCTCAATTCTTTTCCTACAAGTTCACTTGATGCATTATTTGCCTTTGCAAATTATTACAAAGTTTTTATCAAATATTCACCACTGAATTATATGAATCACCATTTTTTCCAACCTCCAATAATTGTTTTTCTCTGCTCACTACCCAGCCCCAAAACCAATGCCATGTATATTTTTTAAATATTGTTGTTTTGGCAGGCACCTCTTTCTAGTATACCAGTTTTTATATTAGTCAACTTAGACTAAGCCCTAGTACAGTAACAGATGACCTAATAGCTCAGTGGCCAACACAAGAGCATTTATTTGTCTTTCACATTACATGTCCATTGTGGATAGACTATGGCTTAACTTTCCACTTCTTTGCTACCCGTTACTTTAAAACCTTGGACATAACTTGGCGGAGTATAATCACTTTCTTGTGATCTGTATTTTGTAGATATTGTCTCAGTGTTTCCCAACCATTTTGCTCACTAAATTTCTCTGCTCCCCCCTCCCCCTAACTGCTGTATGTTAAGGTGGATGCCATGCCTTTTTATTTTACTTAAAAATCTTGCTTATGCACTTGAGGGTAGCTTTGTCCGGATTTTTTTGTGTGTGTGTGAGGAAAACCAGCCCTGAGCTAACATCTGTTGCCAATCCTCCTCTTTTTGCCGAGGAAGACTGGCCCTGGGCCAACATCCGTGCCCATCCTCCTCTACTTTATATGGGACACCGCCACGGCATGGCTGACAAGCAGTGTGTCGGCGGGCGCCAGGGATCTGAACCCGCGAATCCTGGGCTGCCAGAGTGCCAACTAAACCGCTGCGCCACCGGTGGCCCCACTTTGTCCGGATTTTATTTTTAGTTTTTTGTCCTAATGTGGGTGAATGTTCCTGGTCTTCTCACTTTATCTGAGATTTGTTTGTCATTCCAGTAAATTAAAGTTTGAAGATTGTGTCTTCTATAACCTGTAGCCAGGGAATGGAAGTCTTAGCTGGGACTTTGCTCAGTCTTAATAGGGAATCCTGGTTTGTTCTTTTCTTCTGTAGTTTTGTCAAGTAGTCATTGCCCAGTAAATTCCATCTTAATAAGAATGTATCTTAGCCTTGCCTGGCCTTCAGCTGGTTGTCTCAGTTCAGTCTCAGTTAGTTCAGATTCTTCTCTTAACTTTAATCTCGTTTCTCTCTCTAGGAACTGTTACCACTCCCTCCTGCCCCAAGCAAAAGGGAAAAAATATATTCAAAAGGTAGTTTTGGTTTTTATATTAGAGTCCACACAGTAGGAGAAAGAAAATCATCTAGCTTTCTTGTTGTGTCTCTTGGTCTCCCCATAAGTCTTCTTTTTTTTTTCTCTTTTATCCTCTGTTCGGCTAAATTGTTGAATTTGGGGGATAATTAACTCTAGAAAGTGTGAGCTTTTAGTGGGTCTTCTCTCTCTGTCACACACACGCACACCAGATTGTTTTTAATATTTAGTGGAAAATTAAGGTAGTCAAGGGGAAGCTGTTACTCTCGAGAAGGACATTCATTGTAAGCTATAAAAATACTATTCCTGTTCAGACTGGAAACAAACTGACTCCCAAATGCAGTAGCACAAATGAGAAAAAAGCTGATTTTTCTCATGTAATAGGTTGTCTGCAGACTCATTCAGGAACGCATGTTTTCCCCTCTCGTTGTTCTAGTCTCCCTGAGAGTGTTGTTCTCTTCTACACAGTCAGGGCTACATCACTAGTCATTATCTTGTCTGCATTTTAATCTGATGGGAAGGAGGAAAGAGAAGTCGTAGCAATAACTTACCTTTCATTATCTGGAGAAGTTTGTTATCTGGAGAAGATAAAACTGAAGGTCTGTAGACTGGGAAGAAAAGGTGGATTTGTACTAAAACAATGGGATTTAGAGAACATTTACCCTTTTGGAGACCTACTCTTCTTCCCCTACTTGACCTCCAGAATGCTGTCAGCCAGTCCTGCATGCTACAGGCATAGAAAATCTTTTTACTGGGAATCCACTAACAGCCAGAGCTATCCAGTGAAATGACCCAACCAGACCATATTATAGTGAGGTGATAGAAGCTGCTTCAGCTTTGCTCCTCAGTGTGGAGTGACAGGTCTTCAGGGCCAACCTAGAGGCATACCTGTAGCCTGTGACCCCCATGAGGACCACATTCCAGATCCCGGGTCCTGGCAATCTCGGCACAAACTACCCCAATCCTGTTCCAAGGGTCTGCAGGCCTCTTTCATGTCTCTGTCCTACTGAGGGCTTTCTGACACAGTTGCGTCTCTACCCCTATGCTTAGAGGTAGCTGAGGGAAGGTTGTTTGTGTGAAGTATGGAAGGAGCTTGGGTGTGTGGTCTGAGAGTCCACATGTGCAGACATGAGGTCCCTATAGATGAAAAGTCCTCCATAGTGCCTAGCATGATGGATGATTATAGACCACACCAGTGCTTAACACTGTAAAATTTTAAGACACTATAAGCAAAAGGAAGATCCTACAAGTTGTTTGAGAGGAAAAAACACTGTGACCACAACCACCACCACTAGCCAAAAAATTATGGCACATACAGGTAAGCAGAATCAGAAAGGTTTCAAGCAACTCACTAGTGATGTTGAAATCCAGAAGGGAATGGAGCAGAGCCTTCAAAGGTCTGAAGGAAAAAAAATCTAAGCTATACTTCTATATGCAAATTGTCAATTACATCAGTGAAAAGACTAAAGACGTTTTCAGAAATTTAAGGTCTCAGAAAGTTGTCTCCCATGAATTCTTTCTCAGGAAGCTATTGGATGATGTGTTCCCCTAAATAAGGGAATAAACACAGGTGTAAAGAACAACAAATCTCTACTGAAACGAATGAGAAGGCTCTAGAAAAGAGACATTAAGGAATATGAAAATTTCAATGTATTTGAGTATATTTAGAAGTGATTTTTATAATTGGAGATAATTTGGAGCTCAATATTGTAATAAAATATAGGAAGTTAAGCAGTCACCCCCCCCCCCAAAAAAAAGACCAAGCAATTTTTAACTCTAGGGAAAATAAACATTTGGGTAGAAGAGGCAAGCAATCAGCATATTTATGGCTTAGGTGTGAATCTTAATATTATAAATACTGATTCAATCAAAGCTGTAACATAAGGTTAAGGGGGTTTATACTTCTTAGAAGTGGAGATGGGGAGAGGGTGTTGGGTGTTGTGAGAGGCTAATCCTCTTCTTTCATAGTGGGAATTCCATAGATAATGCTGGAAACCAAAAATGTGGTGGTGATGTAACCATGTGGTTTGGTGATTTGAACTTGTAGAGATGTGGAAGCTTAAAGTAAACAGAGTTGCCTTTGGAGGGTTATATGCCTTGAATCTATGTCTTCCTTTAAAACATGTCAATAAATAACCTTTACAAAAATTAAGATTTTTAATTACATCAATCATAGATCACTGGTCACATCCTCTTTTTTTCCTACCAGACAAGCTAAGAGTATAATGAATCATTTGTATGTAGTGTTTTAATTTGCCTAAATCAGAGTGAATCGACCCAAATCTTGCCACGCCAGCCATCGGTCCTCTCTTAACTGTGTCTTCATAATTAAGATGTTGAAGCTAAGACAACAGGACCCAACATTGCCCACAGAACTAAGTACTAAAATTACATCCATTAATATCAAGCTGTTGTGATTCTTTTTCATCTCTCCTCTTTTGGAGATCACTTTCATCTTCATAGGCACATATGAACAGATGCCTAACTCTAAACAGTTCTTAAGATCAGCAATTGAAAAAACATTCTGTGGATTCCTAGAGTGTTTTGAGACTTTTAGTTCAGGGTCTGTCCTTACTGAGCTGGATGGGACCTCAGAGGATGACTCTCTCCAGAGAGTGTTGGCACTAAGTCATTTCTGTTAACTCCTATGTCTTGTCACTGTAAGAATCTAAGTATTTTCAGAATAGGTGCTGCTCTCTGAGTCTGGGGTCAGGATTGCGGGTGAGATTCTCCTAGGCCCAAGATACTTTCCTTCTCTGATCATCAATGAAACTCTGCTAAGTGAGGATTAATCTTTCACAGAGTTAGGATTTAAATGTAGATATGCTTTTAACTGTTTGCAGATTTATTTCCAATGGATTTTGAGAAGAGCAAGGTTGAAGAATATATGATGATATTTTTTAGGCTGAAATGTGTTTTCTTTAATTAATTTCAGTTTTCTTTTCAGGGTGACCGTGGACTTCCCGGTTTTCCTGGGCTTTATGGAATGCCAGGATCAAAGGTTGAAGAAATCTGGTCTTTTTAAATTCAGCAATGCCATATTTTATTTCAAATTGAAAGTACTTTATGTTACAAATGCATTATAAATAAATACTCATATGTAAATTAAAGTATATTGAAGTACATGATTTGATTAAGATTAATATCATAGTTTACATAAAGCTTTTACAAATTTCCTTTAAAATTTTCAGTCATAAGTCTGATAGTATTTAAAAATTGATGAGTAAGTTTGACGATATAGAAATTCTCTTAACTATAAGCCCAATACTATAGGCCCTGTTATAGTATTAACTGTCCTTATTTTTCCTTGTAAAGCCTGGAAAATAGGACTTTTGTAAACAAATTTTAAATTATTTTATTTTTATGTTGGCATATTAAACTCGGTCAGTTATAATTGGCATTGTTGTTCTTTAATCAATAAGAGAAATATTCAGATTTCTCTAAAATTCAATATTTGTATTTTGTCTTTTAGGGTGAAATGGGCCACAAAGGAGAAAAAGGATCACCTGGATTTTATGGCAAAAAGGGAAGTATGGATCACAAAACAAAGTATCCATTTTGAACTTTCAATGTAATGGAAATAGAAAACTTGAATTTCAGTCCCAGCCCACCATTATGGCAATTAAATTTGTTCACGTTTCTCAGATTTATTCAGAATAATGAAAAATTGGAAAAATAGCTGGTGACTGTTGTACATGGTATTCTATAAGAATACATTGTGTTATTGATCATTCTGAACTTTTAAACTATTTACAGAGAGAGATTCCTTGGGAGTGGTAGCTGCTTCAGGGCACGTTCGTTGAGAAATGACGTCGTGGCCTTCCTATTTCTTCACCTTGAAGGAAGATTATATTTTCTATATATTTAAAATACTCATTGCTATTTAATTTTGCCAAGATGTGGTGTCTGTGTTTTGATGCTTATAATAATTCTGCATCCATCAATATTTTCAATGTCTTATATTGTGTTCACTGGCCTGGTAAAATAATGCTTTGCCAAAAGTTGCAGAGCCAATAGCAGCTGTAGTTCAATGAATTCTGTCACTACATAATGAAGTTAACTTAATTTCCTATTTAAGTTTGAGTTGGAATTTTAAAATATTATTATAAGGATTGTTTTTTAAGTGTTCATTTTTAATACAGGGTGCAAAAGGTGAAAAGGGAAATGCTGGTTTTCCTGGCCTTCCTGGACGTGCTGTGAGTTTGATAGAAAAAGTTCTTGAGTATTTTACTTTAAATAAAAATTATCTTGGGGCTGGCCCAGTGGTGTAGTGGTTAAGTGGCCCAGATTTTGCAGGTTCAGATCCTGGACATGGACCTACACACTGCTTCTCAAGCCATGCTCTGGCAGGTCTCCCACATAAAAAAAGAGGAAGATGGGCACAGATGTTAGCTTAGTGCCCATCTTCCTCAGCAAAAATAGGAGGATTAACAACAGATGTTTGCTCAGAGCTTAAAAAAAAATTAGACTATCTTCCCTTAACAAGAAAAATTAGTGCAAAAAATGTATTAAAATACATGTATTTATTTTTCAGGGAGAACCAGGAAGACATGGAAAGGATGGATTAATGGGTAGTCCTGGTTACAAGGTATTTACAAAAAAAAAAAAAAGATTTCTTTAACTTGTGAGTGAAAGTTAGAAAAGTGTACTGATACTAGACTTTAGATATTATGATGTTGACCTAAAATTAATGAGCGAAGAGTTGTTTTAGGGTAATTAAAAATGATACTAAATTTCTTTTGAGTCTTGTGAATTCTTATGTATTAGAAATAAAATCCCAGGATATTAGAAGGTTGAGCTTCTTTGATAAGCCATTCAGATGGGTTTGTTTTGTGAGTTAGGGGCAGAGGTACTTAGCTCTGTCTCCCAAGGAGTTAAGGTTTTTGGTGGAAGGGAACTGTGCCCTTAAGCATGACAAGTTCTTTATCAGTTGGGTGCTATGAGAGAATTCGAGCAAGAAGAACTGCAAAGTGCCAATCTTTCACCACCCCTGAAAAAACTCAAAGGTCATGCCCTTATGATGGTGGGTTAGCACCATTATATTCTTACATAAAGAAACTTCTTTTGGTCAATTATCAAATAGAAATGGGTTTTTTTTTATGGTGTGGCTTATGAAATAAAAGGACATCAGGCATGAAAATGTATCAGGTTAGTGTATCCTGTCCACATCATTGTCTTACTACAAGCTTCTCTTGGATAACTATGGAGAGGATCTATGTAATCCGTCAGCCAGTGGGGGCACTTGGTCAAGCATTGGCTTTAGAGATGTCATCATGTTTCCTAATGGTCAACACTTTGAAGGCCAAACTTGCTTAGAAATCCAGTCCAAATTTTCTTCGTCTGTAGTTGTTTTCTCTTCCTTTGGAAAAATTGTCCATTTACTTCCTCAAGTGTTATGAACGTCCTCCAAATATCCATGATTCCTTAAAGATTATAGATAGTGCTTCCTGAATGTAAAATATTGGGGCCCATTTTCAAGAACTCAGTCATATGTTGTTAATTATATTTCATTGTTTTTGTATTTTATTTCCCATTTGTTGATCAGATATTTATTGATATTTATTAGGTGCTAGACATACAGAAGAGAACAAAACCGTCACGACTCCTCCTCTTACGGAGTTTATAATCAGTCTCTATGTTAGAGAACACAGATTCTTCTGCTTACCTGCAAATTAGGCATTTATTTAATTTTTCTTTGTCTTCTGTTATCTTAAGTCCATGTGCCCTAAGACATGAGATTCTACTTTTTTGGAGTAGCAGTTTAGAGAATAGAACTGAGTTGGATTTCCACCCCTCAATGATTTTTTCTAACTTGCTGTGTGTACTTTGGCAAATTCTTTGACCTCCAGTTTTCTTCATTTCAAAAGTGGGGTAAATGTTACCTACTTAGAATGGTATTGTAGGGACTGAGTAAGATAAAGCACCTAGCACAGTACTTGGCAGAGAATAGTGTTCAATAAGGAATTAGTTTCTTTGCCCCTTTTTTGATTTGAACATAGCTTTAAGATCCCTTTTTGAGCTTTTTTAAAAAAAACACTTTATTGAGGTATAATTGACACACAAATAGCTGTACATATTTAGTGTATACAACTCGGTGAGTTTGCAGATAAGTGTATACACTCATGTGCTGCATAACAACATTTCAGTCAATGACGGACCATGTGTATGATGGTGGTCACATAAGATTGGTACCATAGAGCCGAGGTGTGCAGTTGGCTATATCACCTGGGTTTGTATAAGTACACTCGATGATGTTTGCACAATGATGAAATCACCTAACGACACCTTTCTCTGAATGTATCCTCACCGTTAAGTGATACATGACCGTACCTGTGAAATCATTACCACAGTCAATGCAGTAAACATATTTGTCACCTCCAAATGTTTCCACTCTCTCTCTTTGTTATTTTTGTGATAAGAACACTTAATGTAAGCTCTACCCTCTTAGCAAATTTTAAAGTTTACAATACAGTATTGTTAACTATAGCATTATGCTATACAGTCCATCTTTAGAACTTATTCATTTTGCATAATTGGAACTTTGTACTCTTTGATCAATACTTACCTGTTTCTCCCTCCTCCTAGCCTCTGACAACCACCGTTCTTCTCTCTGCTTCTATGAATTTGATTGTTGTAGGTTCATCATATAAGTGGGATCATGTAGTATTTGACATTCTGTGTCTGGCTTATTTCACTTAGCAGGTTCATCCATTTTGTTGCAAATGGCAAGATTTCCTTCTTTTCTGAGGCTGAATAATATTACTGTGTATGAGTATCTATATCTATCTGTATCTCACAGTTTATTCATTCATCCATTGATGCGCATCTAAGTTGCTTTCATGTCTTGGCTACTGTGAATAATACTGCAATGAACATGGGAGTGCAGATATCTCTTCGAGATCCTGATTTCTATTCCTTTGGATATATACTCAGACGTGGGATTGCCAGATCATATAGTAGTTCTATTCTTAATTTTTTGAGGAACCTCCATCCTGTTTTCCATAGTGGCTGTACCAGTTTACATTCCTACCAACAGTGCACAAGGGTTCCAATTTCTGCACATACTCACTAACGTTTGTTGTCTATTTTTTTTTTTTTGATGATAGCCCCCTCACAGGTGTGAGGTGATGTCTCACTGTGGTTTTGACTTGCATTTCCCTGATGATTAGTGATGTTGAGCACCTTTTCTATCATGTATTTGTTGGTCAATTGTATGTCTTCTTGGAGAAATGACTATTCATTTCCTTTGCCCATTTTTTAAGTTAGATTGTTTTTTTGCTATTGGGTTGTAGGCATTCCTTATATATTTTGGATTTTAACCTTTTATCAGTATATGGCTTGCAAATATTTTCTCCCATTCTGTAGGTTGCCTTTTCATTTTATTGATGGTTTCCTTTCTTGTGCAGAAGCTTTTTAGTTTGATGTAGTCCCACTTGTCTACTTTTGCTTTTGTTGCCTGCGCTTTTGGTTCATGGATTGAACTTATGAATTTTAGGATTGTTTTTTCTATTTATGTAAAAAAAAATGCCATTGAGATTTTGGTAGGGATTGCATTGAATCTGTAGATCATTTTGGGTAGTATGGATGTTTAAACAATATAAAACGTTCCAATCCATGAACTATGGATGTCTTTCCATTTATTTGTGTCTTCTTTAATTCCTTTCATCAGTGTTTTACAGTTTTTACTTCCTTGGTTTAGTTTAATTTCTATTTATTTTATTTTTAATGCTGTTATAAATAGGATTTTTTTCTTAATTTCCTTTTTGGATAGTTTGTTGTTAATGTATAAAGATGCAACTGATTTTTGTATGTTGATTTTGTGTCCAGCAACTTTACTGAATTCATTTATTAGTTTTAGCAGATTTTTGGTGGAGTCTTTAGGATTTCCCATATATAAGAACATGTCATCTATAAACAGAGACAGTTTTACTTCTTCCTCTCCAATTTGGATGTCTTTTATTTCTTTTTCTTGATTAATTGCTCTGGCTAGTACTTCCAGTAATATGTTGAATAGAAATGGTGAGAGTGGGCATCCTTGTCTTGTTCCTGACCTTAGAAGAAAAACTTCAGTTTTTCACCATTAAGTATGATGTTAGCTGTGGGCTTTTCATATCTCTCTCTCTCTCTCTATATATATACGGTCTTTATTGTGTTGAGGTAAGTTCTTTCTATATCTAATTTGTTGAGAGTTTTAATCATGAAATGGTATTAAATTTTGTCAAATGCTTTTTCTGCATCTATTGACATGATCTGTGATTTTTGTTTTCATTCTGTTAATGTGGTGTATCACATTGATTTGCATATATTGAACCATATTTGCATGCCAGGGATAAATCCCACTCGATCATGGTTTATGATCCTTTTAATGTGCTGTTGAATTCAATTTGCTAGTATTTGTTGAGGATTTTTGCATGTATGTTCAACAAGGATATTGGCATGTAATTTCATTTTCTTGTGGTGCTTTGTCTGACTTTAATGTCAGGCTGATACTGGCCTCATAAAATGAGTTTGGACGTGTTCTCTTTTCTTCTGTGTTTTGGATGATTTTTAAGAAGGATCGGTATTAATTCTTCTTTAAATGTATGGTAGAATTTACCAGTGAAGTCATCTGGTCCTGGGACTTTCTTTATTGGGAGGTTTTTGATTATGTTTCAATCTCCTTATTTGTTATTGTTCTGTTCAGGCTTTCAATTTCTTCTTAATTCAGTCTTGGTAGGTTTTATGTTTCTAGGAAATTTATCCATTTCTTGTAGTTTGTCCAATTTGTTGTCATGTAATTATTCATAATAGTCCTTTATGATCTTTTTTTTATTTCTGTGGCATCAATTATAATGTCTCCTCTTTTGTTTCTGATTTTATTTATTTGAGTCTTCTCACTTTTTTTCTTAACCTAGCAAAAAATTTGTCCATTATTTTTTTATCTTTCAAAGAACCAACTCTAGCTTCATCTATTCTTTCTATTCTCCATTTATTTTTGCTCTAATCTTAATTATTTCCTTCCTTCTGCTAACTTTGGGATTAGTTTGTTCTTCTTTTTCTAGTTTCTTGCCCTTTCTGATGTTAATCTGGGTGGCATGTTCGCATGCACATACCCGCAAGTATACACCTGAGTTCACTCTTTTTTAACAGCTTTATTGATAAATAGGTCACATATCACACAATTCACCCATTTAATGTGTACAATTTTATGGTTTTTAGTATATTTACAGAGTTGTTCAACCATCACTACGATCTAATTTTAGAACATTTTCATTACCTCAAAAAGAAACCATGTAGGGGCTGGCCTGGTGGCGCGTAGTGGTTAGGTTTGCATGCTCCACTTCAGCGGCCCGGAATTTGCAGATTTGGATCCCTGTCGTGGACCTGTGTACTGCTTATCAAGCCATGCTGTGGCAGGCGTCCCACATAAAATAGAGGAAGATGGGCATGAATGTTAGCCCAGGGCCAATCTTCTTCAGCAAAAAAAAAAAAAAAAAAGAAAAGAAACCATGTACCCATTAGCAGTCACTTCTTATTTCCTCCCAGCCACTACCCCTCAACTTTTGGCTCTACCCCACTTCTAATCTAGATTTTTGTCTCTATGGATTTTCCCATTCTGGACATTTCATATAAATGGAATCCCACAATATGTGGTCTTTCATGGCTAACCTCTTTTACTTACCACAACATTTTTGAGGTTCGTCTACATTTTGGCCTGTATCAGTGCTTTATTCCTGATAATAATATTTCATTGTATGAAAATGTCACATTTTATTTATTCAGTCATCAGCTGATGGACATTTGGGTTGTTTATATTTTTTGACTGTTATACATAGTGCTGTTATGAATATTTGTGTACAAGTTTTTGTGTGGATGTGTGTGTTTTTATTTCTCTTGGGTATATTCCTAGTAGTAGAATTGCTGGAGCGTATGACTATATTTAACATTTTAAGGTCATTTCACCTTGATATTTGCTTTCTTGATAGATTCATGCCACCCTTCATATTTAACTTTGGTTATGTCTCCCATTTTCTAATTAGTGTGGGTCTCCTAAAAATAATGTTCATTCTTTCTTGCCTATTTGTAATTTTTTACTGGAATAATTTGCAATTTTTAAAAGAGACTATTTAATTTTTTTTAAAAAATAGACTTTATTTTTTAGAGCAGTTTTAGAGTCACAGCAAAACCGAGTGGAAAGTACAGAGTGTTTCCATATACCCCTTACCCCCACCCCCAACACAGCTTCTCCCACAATCAACTTCCCACGCTAGAGTGGTACACTCGTTACAATTGATGAACCAACATTGATGCGTCATTAACACTCAAAGTCTATAGTTTACATTAGGGTTCAGTCTTGGTGTTGTACATTCTGTGAGTTTGGACAAATATGTATGACATGTCCCCACCATTATAGTGTCATATAGAATAGTTTCACTGCCCTAAAAATCCTCTGTGCTCTGCCTATTCAGCCTTCCTTCCACCTAACCTCTGGAAACCCCTGATCATTTTGCTATCTCCATGGTATTTACTTTTCCAGAATGTCATATAGTTAGAATCATACAGTATGTAGCCTTTTCAGATTGGCTTCTTTCACTTAGTAATATGCATTTAAGATTCCTCCATGTCTTTTTGTGGCTTGAAAGCCCATTTCTTTTCAGTACTGAATAATACTCTTTTGTCTTAATATTCCACAGTTTATAGTTCCTTTTTGGAATCTTTGAATAATGAATCATATCTAATTTTTTTCTGACATTTTAAAAACCTATTTTCTTCTTCCTATTTAGCTTTTTGTTTTAAAATTTTTAAATCCTTCAGAAAATTGAGTTACATAAATATATGAATATTTATTTCTACAATTTTTTTGTCAAGCCACTGGAAAGTAAATTGTAGACACTGTGCATTTTACTCCTCAACACTTAAGGCTGTATCTCCTAAGAATACTTTAAATTCTATTATGATACCCAAGAGATTTAATACCAATACAATAATGTTTTCTAATATGAGCCCATTTTCAAATTTTTTCAGTTGTCCAAAAAATGTCCTAAATAGCTATTGTCCTAAATACCTGGATATTATCAAGATTTGTGCATTGCATTTGGTTGTGTGTTAGTCAGTGTTCTCCAGAGAAACAAAACCAATAGAATGTGTGTGAATTTATTTATATTATTTATAATATACATTTCAAATATAAAAATATATTTATATATGTCATATATATCAAATATATAGATATTTTTATTTTTGAGTCTCTCTCTATATATATATATATAGAGAGAGAGATTGATTGATTCATTCAAAGGAATTGTCTCATGCAATTATGGGGACTCAGCTTTCTGTCACTGTAGTTTTACCAGTCTTATAATTTCAATTAAATATAATCATACAGTATTTAATCAAATGGATGTATGACAGTTGGTTTTTCATTCATCAGTTGATGAACATTTGAATTGTCCTATATTTGGCATTTATGAATAATGTTGATATGAATATTCTCATATACATCTGAGTTGGACATATTTTCATTTCTGTTGGGTTGATATCTAGTAGAATCACTGGGTTGTATGGGGAGTGTATATTTAACTTCTTAAAAAACTACCAGACTATTTTCCAAAGTGGTTGCATTCTACCCTATTTCCATCAGTAATTCATGAGAATTCCAGTTTTACCACATCCTGCCAACACTTCATATTATCACCTTTTTTATATTTTAGTTGGTGTGTAATGGTTATCTCACTGTGGTTTTAATTTTTAATTCTCTGATGACTGACAATGTTGACATCTTTTGATGCCCTTGTTGGCCATTTGTGTGTCTTCTGTTGAAGTGTCTATTCAAAGCATTTGACCATTTAAAGAAAATTGGGTTATTTGTCTTCTTATTAATGAGTTGTAAGAGTTCTTTATATATTCTGGATATAAATCCTTTATCAGATATGTGTTTGCAAGTATTTTCTTTCAATCTTTGGATTGCCTTTTCATTTTCTTAATGGTGTCTTTTTCATGGGAAAAAGTTTTTAATCCAGATGAAGCCCAATTTCTTAAACTTTTTTGTGGTTCATACCTTTTGTGTCCTATTTAAGAGTCTTTGCCTAAATTAAGGTTATAAGATTTGCTCCCATTTTTTCTTTTAAAAGAAAAAAATTTTAATTTTTCTAAACACTTATATTTAGAATATAATGCTCTCTAAAATTTTATCATCTTAGCTTACAAATTTAGGTCTATGATCCATTTTAATGTTTTTAATTTCTATGCATGGTGTGAGGTAAAAGTCAAGATTTATTTATTTTTTTTGCATTTGGAGACCCAGTTATTCCAGCACCATTTATTGAAAAGACTATCATTTCCCATTGAATTACATAGGCATTTTTGCCAAATATCAATTGATCAGTATATTTGTGAAACTATTTTTGGACCCTCAATCTGTTCCACTAATCTATACCTCTATCCTTTCATCAACAACACACTGTCATGATTATCATAACGTTAAAATAAGTCTTGAAATCCTATAGTGTAAGTATCTAAATTTGTTTTTCTTTGTTTAAATTATAATGGATACTCTAGTTCCATATAAATTCCATATAAGCTTTAGTATCAGTTTGAAAATTTTTACAGAAAGCCTTCTGAGGTTTGTTAAATAAACATTTTAGTTTGGAATAATTTTAGATTTACAGAAAAGTTGCAGATATAGTACAGAGAGTTCCCTTATATGTTTTACTCAGTTTCTCCTGATGTTAACATCTTATATTACTCTGGTATATTTGCCAAAACTAAGAAACCAATATTGGCACATTGCTATAAACTGAACTCCCTACTTTATTTGGGTTTCATTAGTTTTTCAACTAATATCCTTTTTCTGTTCCAGGATCCAATCTAGGGTATATGACATTGCATTGTTTTTTTATTTTTTTTGTGAGGAAGATTAGCCCTGAGCTAACAGCTGTTGCCAATCCTCCTCTTTTGGCTGAGGAAGACTGGCCCTGGGCTAACATCTCTGCCCATCTTCCTCTACTTTGTATGCGGGATGCCTGCCACAGCATGGCTTGATAAGCCATGTGTAGGTCCGCACCTGGGATCCCGGGCCACCAAAGTGGGAGTGTGTGAACTTAACCACTACGCCACTGGACTGGCCCCTGCATTTTTATGTCCCTTAGTCTCCTCTAATCTGTGATAATTTATCAGTCTTTTCTTGTTTTTCATGACTTTGATAGTTTTGAAGAGCATTGATTTGGTATTTCGTAGACTATCACTCAGTTTTGGTTTGTCTGATGTTTTCCTCATGATTAGACTGGAATTATGTTTTTTTGTGTGGGGGGAGGATAACACAGACATGAAGTGCCCTTCTTATCATATCAGAGAGTATATACTATCCACATAGCTAATCATTAGTTAATTAACCTTGATCACCTGGTTATGGTAGTATTTGTCAGGTTTCTCCACTGTGAAGTTATTGCTTTTTTCTCTCCACATTCTCTCTGGAAGTAAGTCACCAGGTCCAACCCCTATTCAAGATGGGGGTGGGGGTGAGGTGGGATTAAGCTCCAACTCTTATAGGGGAGAGTATATACATATCTTCACATTTATTTGGAGAGTGTTGTGGTTGTAACAATATTGAGTCTTCCAATCCATGAACATGGTATATCATTTCACTTATGTAGATTTTCTTTAATTTATCTCAGCAGTATTTTGTAGTTTTCAGTGTGCAGATCTTGTATGTCTTTTGTTAAATTCATACCCAAGTATTTTATTTTTTAATACCTTGTGAGTAGATTAAAATAATTGTTGTTGTTGTTGCTAGCATATGAAAATACAATTAGTTTTAGTATATTGACCCTATATCCTTCCATGTTGCTAAATTCAATTATTGGTTCCTGCAACTTTCTTTGTAAATTCCTTAGATTTTTCTGCATAGATGATCATATTGTCTGCAAATAAAGATGCTTTCCTTCTTCTAGACTAATTTATATAACTTTTATTTATTTTATTAGCTTTATTGCACTGACCAGGCCCTCCAATACAATATTGAATAGAAATGGTGGCAGCATACATTCTTGCTTTGTTTCTGACCTTAGGTAGAGAGCCTTCGGTCTTCCACTAGTAAGTGTCTGTTGTTAGTTTCACATAGAAATCTTTCATCATGTTGAAGAAATTCCTTTTTATTCCTACTCTTTTGAGAGTTTTTTCTCTTTTTAATTCAGATTAGGTGTTAAATTTTGTTGAAAACTTTCTTGTATTTATTGAGTTGATTATATTGTTTTCCTCCCTTATTTCCTTAATATGATGCATAACATTAATTTATTTTTGTATGTTACACTAATCTTGCATTATTGGGATAAACCCCAATTGGTCATCTTATATTATTCTTTTTTATATATTGCTGGATTCAACTTGGAAATATTTTATTAAGGACTTTTGTGTTTATGTTCATGAAGGATATTTTTTTTTTTTTTTTTGGTGGGGAAGACTAGCCCTAAGCTAACATCCATTGCCAATCCTCCCCTTTTTGCTGAGGAAGACTGGCCCTGAGCTAACATCTGTGCCCATCTTCCTCCACTTTATATGGGATGCCACCACGGCATGGCTGACAGGCAGTGCGTCTGCGGGCGCCCAGGATCCGAACTCGTGAACCCTGGGCTGCCAAGCGCGGACTAAACCGCTGCGCCACCAGGCGGCCCCTATGTTCATGAAGGATATTGATCAGCAGTTTTCTTTTCTTGTGATATTTTTGTATGACTTTGGTATTGAGGTAATACTAGCTTCTATTTTCTGAAAGAGTCTGTGTTGAATTGGTACCATTTCTTCCTTATTTGGTAGAATTTACCAGTGAAGCTGTCTGGACAGGGGCTTTGTAGGTGTGAGAAAGATTTTAATTACTAATTAAATTCCTTTACTAAATACTGGACTATTTAGAGTTTCTCTTTCTTCCTGAGTAAGTATTGGTAATTTGTGCCTTTCAAGGAATTTGTCCATTTATTTAATTTTCAAGTTTGTTGGTATATTTTGTTTATAATATTGCATTATTCTTATCCTTTTAATGTAGCATTTGTAATATCCCATCTTTCATTCCTGATGTTATATATTTTGTAATAATAATGTATTATTGCTAGTTTCAATTGAAATCAAGCACCACAGGGTTTTTCCTCATCTTGTCCTTTTTCATCTCAGGCCTGGGGCTTTTTTTGTTGAGTAGTTCTTTTATAAATTTTCCTTATTTCTTACATGAAAACTGGCTGACTTAAGCATCCTGTCTCTCATAGAGTCAATAATAGTAAAATTTATTCTCTTAGGAAATCAGCCATTCCATCTAGATTTTTCAAGTGACCTGTATAGAATTGTGCAGATTTCTCTCTTATGATTTTTAAAAAGTTTTCTCTGTTTCAATGATTATTCTCTCTTTGTCATTACTTTGAATATTTATGCTTTCACTTTCTAATTTTTTTGTTTGATTATAAGAGCTTTTGTTTTCTCTATTATGTTGGTTTTTATTCAAAGATCCAACATTGTCATTTAATTAACGTCATTGATTTTTCTTTTTCTTTTTTTTTTGTTTACTTTTATCTGTACTACTTTCTTCCTCCTTTCTTTTCTCCTAAATTTTTTCTAGCTTTTACAATTGGGAATTAAATTAATTTATTTTCATTCTTTTACTATTTTTTGCTCTTAGTATTTAAATTATATTTTTCTGATTAGTGCTTCAATTGTATTTCCTTGATTTTAATGTGCAATGTTTCCATTAATATTATTTTTTAGAAATTCTGCAATTGTGATTTTATTTCTTTTTTTCCTAAGAGTTGTTTAAAAATTTTTTTAGGTTGAAAGGCCTTTTATTTTGATTTTGTTGTCAATTTCTGGTTTTATGAATGTCATTTGTATAATTTCTTCCTAATGGGACTTATTGCATTATTTTTCTTTGACTTATTATATGTTCAACTTTCAGGAATGTTCCCTGTGCATATGAGAAGGTAAATCTCTATTTTGAGAATGTGAAACTCAATATACATTCATAAGATCTACTTTATTGAATCTCTTGTTTAGATCTTCTATATACTTAATTTTTGGTTTGTTTGGCTTGTCTTGGACAGAGAGTGATGTGCTAGTGTCCTCTTAGTGCGTTCTCATCTAATTCTGCTTCCACCTTCTGTTTCATGAAGGTGGTTTTTATGTTATTTGTTGCATAGATATTGATAACTGCTGCATCTTCATTTTGAATTGTAGCTTTACCATTATAAATGTCATTTTTTGTCTCCTTCAATAGTTTTTAGCTTGAATTCTACCTTGTCTTATGTGAAGATTACATTCCTGCTCTCTGATTATTTTTATTTGCTTGCTGTACCTTTGCCCATCCTTCTGTTCTTTAGCTTAAGCTTTTTGAATCACTTTGTTTTAATTGTTTCTCTTATATAGAGCATAGAGTTAGTCTTTGCTTTTTAAAGTAATCTGAAAATTATTTTTAAAGAGATTAAGTTTATTTTTATTCATTGACTGATAGATTTGGTCTTACCTCTGTTATAATGCTTATGTTATAATTTTGTTTTACTTACTATGTGCATTATGTTATATTTCCTAGGCTTCTTTCTCAATGCGATCTGTTGTTTTTTTCTCTTTTGCTTTCATTTTCTTTGGGATTTAGGAAAATTTATATATTTTTTTCTAGGGGGCTTGTTTTCTTCCAGTTTTATTGAGATAATTGACATACAGCACTATGTAAGTTTAGGGTGTACAACATAATGATTTGATTTACATATGTTGTGAAATGATTACCACAGTAAGTTTGGTTAACATCCATCATCTCATATAGATACAAAAAAAAAGAGAAAAAAATTTTTTCCTGTGATGAGAACTCTTAGGATCTATTCTCTTAACAACTTTCAAGTATACCATATAGCCGTGTTAAGTACTAATAGTTTTTATACCAATACCTTTAGTAGTCTGTAAAAATACATTTCAGAATTCCTTTAGTCCCCCTTTGCCTTATTTAGACATCTATTCTTTGTTTTGTTAACTTAAATGATACCTTATCACCTATGTGGCAATTAGTGAATTTATTCTATTTTCCCCCTTACCTTCTCCTTTTCTTCTTATTTGTTTGATCATATTACTTCTACTTTGTCAGATCATATAATATTTATAAACTATTTTTTCCACTTTTTCTCCATCTTTGTTTCAAATCTGCAGTTAAATATATTCAGTGTTCATCACCAGCCCCTTTACCAATATTCCGTAGTCGTCCTTTGGGTTCGATGAAGCTTCTCCTCTGGTATATTCCTTAGGAATGGGTTATGAATACAGTATTCTCTGAATTCTTGTATTTTAACATGTTTTTCTATGTTCTTGTTACTTGAATGACAGCTTGGCTGTCACTGTCTTGTCACTGTTACTATAAACCCTTGTCTCACCACTTTTCACTGTTTTTCTTTGAATTTCTTTGAAATGTTGCTCCAGTGCTGTCATGTATGTTGCTCATGCCAACCTAATTGTCTTTCCTCTGTGAGTGGCTTTGTCTTTTTGTACGGAAGCCTAGAGGGTTAAATAAAACTTAATGTTTCAAGTCTAATAGTGTAACTTATGTGTCAGAATTAAGAATTCCAGTTAACCCAAAAACCTTTCAATAAGTAGATCCAGGTCTTTTAATTCTGGAATATGCTCTTGGATTCTAGTTTTAAATAGAAGTTCTATTTAGGACTCCAATTACAGATATGTTGTGACCTCTTTGACTGTTTTCTACCTCTATCACTTTTTGATCTCTTTTATTTTTTAATTTCATTTTTATTGGCTATGTTTAGTTTTCTCCTCAATGCCTTTTAAAATTTTAAGTTAAATGTATTCTCCCATGGTTTCTAGTGATTTAATCAGAATATCTGAGATAATTTTATCTTTCTAATTTTTCCTGAATTAATGTCTTCCTTTTTTTACATCTGAAAATACTTGTATAATGTTGATCCAGCTTACAGCATTTTGTTGCAGTTTTCTTCTACTTCATGTTTATTTTTGTGTGAGTGAAATTTACTGAAATGTTTTCATTCTCATTTTCTGTTTTTTCTTGTAGTAGTTTTGTTTGGATATTTTCTGCCAATTCTTTTTCAGTTTGAAATATCTTATATATATTTGGACCTACAATACTAGGCAGAAGTGTAAAAGTTTGAGTGGCTTACTAGGCTTCTTAGTTCTAGATTGTCTCCTTTTCTATGCATAGTGAAGTTAGATGTTTCTTTAATTAATGGAATGATTTATTGGGAAGAGTTTAGTATATCTTCTGCTGAGGAGGTGGAGAAGTGAGAAGTATAAAGTGTTCGCTAAGATTCCTGTGGCACATCCAAGAGTAGATATCAGGCAAGTAGTTAGATTCAGATAAGGAGCTCCATCTCATTTGGAGAGGGGAAGGCAGGGAGACTGAAGAGAGTTGGAAGGGATTATCTTAGGTTTTATGAGGGACATCTGTTTCGGTGTGAAAACAAACAAACTAGGAATGGGTAGATGCAAACACAGATAAATGTGTTGGTTTGGTGGCAGAATCTTTGACTTCTCTTTTCTCTAAGGAAGTGGGAATTGTCATCTGTTGAGAAAGGGGGGAAATGGCAGTTTTTGTTGATTGAAGAACTTTTTATATAGCTGTGTGGGAAATGTGGCAGAGAGGAGATCAAGGAACCATAGAAACTTCACTGAAGTCTAGTTGAAGCTGGAAGTTACAATCTGTGGGACTATGGTACTATTTTTTTCCCTCCCATAGCCCTACTTAGAAGCCCAAGCATGGTTCTGAGGAGGCTTTCAATTTGATTTACTCAGTATTGGGGTTTGCGTAAGCAAGTGCAGTAGATGAACAGTGAGGTAGACAGGTAAGAATTTTAGTTAGAGAGCAGCTGAAATACTGAAACGTGGTGTTTAAACTGGATATGGAAAGAGGTGAACACAGGAGAGGACAGGTTATAACAAAAGACATAATAATTTATTGGAAACTTACTACGTGCTTGGCTCCTTTCTCAGCGCTTTATGTGCATTCTCACATTAATCTTACAAATCATTATGAGTTACAAGTAAAAAAAATTTTTACCCTTTTACAAATGAGGAAACTAAGGAATGGAGAGATTAAGTCATTTGTCTAAGATCACGTAGCCATAATTTAATAACCAGTGAAAATTTCTTTCACCAAATTGTTGAAAAATCATGTCATATCCAAATAATCTTCCCCAAATATGGAAAGTGATGATGAAACTATTGACTCTACTGTTTTTATGACATTTTAACTAGATTAAAATAAAGATTGACCTTATTTTTAAAAATACTCATTTTGCCTAAATTATAATGTCAAATCATAGCAATATAATATAAAAATAACGTATTATTTGAAAAGAATGCAGCCTAAAACAAATCATAAGAGTAAGGAATTGTTAAAACCCCAGCTTTTTATCTTTCCTTCTGTGCCTAGAGCTGTGCAAGGACTTTCACTAAGGCTCTTATTTTATTTTCCTAACAAAAAAAACTCTATGAAGTTGGGAGTATTAGTGTCATTTAGACGTTAAGATCAGATTAAAAGAGATTAAAGAAGAGTTTATCAAAAAGTGCAGTTATATGGCAGAGCTAGAATTCCAGGCCCAGTTTGGGTGATTCCCTCTAGGCATGAAGACTTCCAAACTTCTTGTTTATCTATTTGGTCAGCTGGGAGAAGCTTCCCCAGTGCTAATCTTCAGTATATCCTCTAGAGATATATTGAAGGCTAGAGATTTGTTTACATATACAGAATAAACCATGCAGTAAGATCAAAGTCAAAATAAAGTGTTTAATAACAAAGTAAGGATTTTCCTCAAAATTAAGTTATATTTTAATGGTCACACACCTTCCACCTGATTTTGAGGGTTGCTATGGCCACAAACTAAATTCCTCTCCAGCCTTTTATTGTCTGTGGGTAGTTACAAGAGACCACAGCATGAAAGAAAATATACATGCAATGCAAGTTTCATATGTCTGTTTTCGGTTAAATTTCCTTTTTGTAAAATAACTGGTTTGTTGTAGAATAAATCATCTTTGACATTAGCTGTAGAAATTGGATTGAGGAATAATGTTTAGCATGACATTTTCTCAATTATTTTATACCAAGAAGGAAGTTAATAGTAGAATAGCAAAATGATAAATTAGAGGTAGAGGTATGCCTTTTTCCACTAGCCAAACAAACAGGTTCTCTAGGTCACGAAAGCAGTCAAGTGATCAGGTTAAGTTCTAGTTACAGTACTGAATTTCATAGGCTAGTTGTGGATTGCATTTGGTTATTTGATGGAAAATGCCCAATCGGAAATCATCCTTTAACCTTCAATGAATCATTGTTAAAAGAATGAAGAGAACATTCTTACATAAAGATTACTTGCCATCATCTTGTGATAATTAACCTGCATAATATTCCAAAAGCATATCCCTATCCACAAATGTATTTCCTATTTCTTTTATCCTTTCAAAACCCAGCATTTAAGAATAAATAGTCCATTCCTTCTTCCTTGATATGCTCCAATGGTTGTAAAGAGGGGAACATATTGTCTATGTTAGTTAGTCTTACGTTATATACGTTATATACAGCACTAGTCTAAGTATTCTAGGTGATAAAAAAAACCTCATGTAAGATATATTTCCTGCCTTTAAAGAATGTGCAAGTCAGGAAAACAACACCTAAATAAACAAGATACCTGCTGATCAGCCTGGCCATCATAAAACTCAATGCCAGTGTGAAGCTATACAAAGCCATTGTAGTTCACTCAGAGAAGGACTGGTAAGAACTGAAAAGGTGTGTAAATCTCTCTCTTGAGATCTGGACTAGAGCAGTGGTTTTCAAAGTGTGGCCCCAAGACCAGCAGTATCTGCACCTCTTGGGAACTTGTTAGAAATGCAAATTCTTGGGATCTATCTCAGATCTATTGAATCAGAAACTCTGGGGTGGGGTCCACAGTCTGCAGTCTAACAAACCCTCCAGATGATTCTGACACAGGTAAAGTCATCACTGCTGTGCATTATAAAGAATAGGGGATATTTTGTTCATATAATTCTGTATCATTCTGATTATCTGTCCGAACAAGAAGTAGGAAAAATAAGAATAAACTAAATCTTCAGATAATTGCGGGACTTCATTATTGATAAAACTTGCTGATGGTTCAATCCATTAAAAAAAACCTCCTGCTAATTAGAATAAAATAATGAGATTGGGTCAATGGTCAGAGAAATAAAAGGAGAGATTTTTTTTGTTGCTGAGGAAGATTAGCCCTGAGCTAACGTCTGTTGCCAATCTTCCTCTATTTTGTATGTGATCCACTGTCACAGTGTGGCCACCAATGAGTGGTGTAGGTCCATACCTGGGAACCAAACCTGGGTTGCTGAAGCAGAACGCGCTGAACTTAACCACTAGGCCTCTGGGGCTGGCCCAAAGGAGAGATTTTTTTACCAACCAAAGTAGTCATGTAATCCCAAATTAGTTGTTTCTACTATGTATTTGACAACTGCTCTTCCCCCTTTATTTTATATACAGAAGATCTAAGCTACAGATTTGCTTAACAAGTCACATATGATGGTACCTCGAGTGAGGGGAAGTGGCCTGAAGATTTACAGCTGGGCCATGGCTTTCAAATTATCAAAATTAGCTGGAGACCTGTTAAACAGGTTGCTGGGCTCCACCATCCAGAGTTTCTGATCCAGGAGGTCTGCAGTAGGGCCTGAAATTTTGTATTTTGAAGAAGTTCCCAAGTGAAGCTGATCTGGCTAGTGTGGGGGCCACACTTGAGAACCACTGAGTGGATGACTCCTGACTATTGATATGAGTGTTCAGTTCAGGTATAGTTAATGCATTATTTGTATGTTGTAGTAGGACTGACATATCCCTTTTCTCTGATTGGTCAGACCTTTTAAACTGTAGCTTTTGGGAATCTAACATACATCTTTGTTTCTCTTTGATATTTTCATAAGCTTTTCTGTAGAACCATTGGGTCAACAGGACCTCCCCTTCTCCCAATTTGCTTCATTTACAGGGAAACATTCTTTGCTCCTTCTATCCTCAACTGTCATCTAGTGTTTGTAAATTAAATTGAAACAGATGAAATATTTGGCTTTAGTTGGTATTTCACTGTACTGATGAAATGCAAGAATTCATAAAAGGAGGAGAATCAGTGTTTATATAATGTGATATGCTTGAATTTTTTTCTAAGTGCTGACTGTGTTAGCCAAGTTTTATTGGTTTTTCCCTCTGTGGTTCATTTTCTACAGTTTTGGGAAAATCATTAGAATATGAATCTATGGAAAACAGTGTTGGCATATGCTTCAGTGCATATATTTTGAGACTCTTTCCCCTTAAACCCATTTCAACTCAGATATTTGAGGTATTTACAAGAAAAATGCTTTTGTTTTACTTTCTCTCTTGCTCTCGTGTAGGAAGAAATGTTCTCTCTGATATACAACAAGTGTGGCATAATTGTTTGCAAAGAAGTTTGCTTGTTATGATGCAGCACTTTGCTAAACAGAAACAAAATCAAGGCTCTCAATGACTTTAGGTTTCAAAAAGCCTAATTCTTTGAGGGGGTGGATGTGTGTTTCAAGAGGCTCTCCCCACTGCCCTTTATTTTTGTCCATGCAGTTTAATAGCTGTATTGATCAGTCGATATTATACATTTTAGGATTAAATTCAGCTAATATTTATTGTTAGTAAGTATAGCGTCAGATACTTTTGTATACACTAGTAATTGATTCATTTGGGAAAAACTTTTAGGATGCTAAAAGCTGGATGTAAAATAAGATGCTTAAATAATTTGAGCATAGTAATTTAAAGATATACAATTGAAAACTATAATAATTTTGACAGCTACCTAAAAATATACATTCTAGATGTTTATCTTAAATAGGTAGATACTAAATTAAAGTGCCAAATAATTTCAAGTAGTAATCTGTAAATAACTCCATTCTTAATGAAAGCTTTATTTTGGTTTTAAAAAGCAGCTCTTGGGAGGCATGGTCAAATTAGGTCCAATAAGATGATCAATTTTAAAGTAAAAATAAATATGAAAAGGATTGATAAAAACCTTTGTCACATTTACTTTGAGGATAAGAATGATATTCTATTCTCATAAGAATGAGTATGCAGTACCACACTTATTTTATAACTTAATTCAATTATCTGCTGTCATGTATAGATTTGGTATTTATATAGTTACTTTATGAACTTCAGAATAAGTTATTTGATGTCAGGAAAAGTTAATATCAACAATCCAGAAATAAGTTTTATTTTTCTTTGTATCTGATGTGCTTTAATATGTAATGTTATTAAACATTTAAAATATTTAAAACAATTAAAATAGTTAACAATGTATACTATTAGTTTAGTAAGCATACCTAAAAGTGGAATTCTCTTTCTTTTTATTGTTAAAAGGGAGAAGCAGGACCTCCAGGTGCACCAGGACAGGATGGATCACAGGGAGAGCCTGTGAGTACCTTCTCAATTCAGTTGTAAAGGATGAAGTTCTTTTCCATCATGAAATCTTTTGGCTGTTGAAATCCTCCTCCTAGATGCCGTATTGTTCAGTGACTTTCAGATTTGGAAGTTGTTGAAGCCGTTTGTAGAGTGGTGTAAAATATTAAAATATTTCATCCTCTTTTGCAAACCAGGAAGAATTTTGTTAGCAGGAAATTTATATGTGGTATGGATTACAATCACAAGTGCTCGTGCTGACACAAACAAGTGGTTAACACAAACAACATGGTCTGTTGCTGAGCCTTTAGTCAATGTCACCTTGTCCCTTGTTCATTGTTTGGTAGTATGCTCTCTGGGATCATGTGTTCAATAAAAATTGGCGTAAAGAAATATATGATTGAGAAAGTACTGAATCTGAATCCTGGATACATGTGTTTTTCACAAGTGTGCTGGATGACTCAACTTCAGATGAGTTTTCGAAATATAGTTTTCCCCACCTTTTATTCCTATAACTCATGGCCAACATTGGCCAACATTTAAATACCAGCGGATCTCATTTTATTTGTCAAAGGTACCTATCTTCAGGGAAGTTGCAGTTTGTTTTTGGGGGGGAATGAAGTCAGGAAATTAAATCATAGCCATGATATATTGCAGTTTATCACAAAGTGTTCAGTTGAGTGCTCAGAATCTAAATATTGGGCATTAGAAGGAGAGAGGAATCACAAAGACTTCTTAAATGGGATGGAAGGATTCAATTATTCTTAGAATCAATCACATATTCATTGAATTCTCATCTTGTATATTATGGTGCACTGGGACAAGTTCTCTATGTAACTATTGCTTTAAGGAGCTTATTATCTAGTTTGAAAATCAGCAAAAAATGATGCAAATAATTACCAACCTGAGACATTTTATAGTAAATGCCAAATATGGATTTAACGTGGAGTCAGAAGGCCAGGGTTTGAAGATAGTCTCTGACACGTTCCAGATGTGTGAGCTCAGATAAATCACATCTCTGAAAACCTTTCTCTTCATCTGAAAAGTGTACGTACTTATAATGCCTACTTCATAGGGTTGTTGTGAGTCTTACATAGCAAACATGAAAAATTTCTGAAAACATTGCACAAATGCATGGGTTATCCTAAGTGCTGGAGAAGTAGAGGAAAGGAATCTTGTATCATGAGGTGATTGAGAAATTTTTACCAAGGATTTGGGGCTAGATTTGGTCATGAAAGGATGACTGGGAATTAAAGGAAGACAAGAGAGAGAACTAATATCAGTGAAGACACACCGGTGGGATGGTTAAGGGTGGGCCCAAGAAATAATGAAATGTAAATGAGGTCCTGAGGCTGCAGTGAAGAGTCCCTGTTGGGTGGTAGGAAGTAAAGTGGGAAAGGTGGTTAGGATCATAATATGGAGATCCTTGACTGTGAGTTTGGGAAGTAAACTTTATTCACTTGCCATTGAAGTGTTGTAAGAAAAAAGTAACATGATGAAAAGAAGTGCTTAAGAGGCAGTTACAAGCTACTAGTGTATGCAGAATGGATGGAAAGGAGAAGAGACTGGAATCAGGACACTAATTAGCTGGCTATTTTGACAGACCAGGCACGGGTGATTAACGCCTCAACTAGGATGTCAATTGGAATGAAGATAATTCAGCAGGGATAGTGTGAGCTGAATATATCTGACCCATAATTTTTATTATTAAAGAAGAATTCTAGGACTTAGTAACTGGATATGAGACTAGGTGTGTTTATTTGTTTATGTTCTTGTTTCAGAAAGAATGTAAAATGTGTGTGTGCACGCCCACAAACGGCCAGGGATTGGGGAGGGGAAAGACAGAGGTGAGAGAGAGAGAGAGAGAAAGCTGAAAGGGAAGAGAACAGAGAAGGAAGAAAAGGAAGAGGGAAATAAGAGACAATGGACATGAGAGCCAGCTTATAATTTGAGTCCACTGTGTTCTAAATGTTTGAGAGTCAGTTACTGGAATTTGTGACTCATTTTTCCATAGAAACAATGTTATAAAGGGCACACTGACCAGCAAGTCTATGTAAACCATAATGCAATGTGAGCAAAATATATTTACTCTGAAAATAATACTATTGTGGTCATGTTAATAAAACCAGAGAAAAGAATAAGTAGGGAATGAAGAGTGCCTGAAGGGGATGTTTCCTCTCCCCAGGCTGCCTGGTCCTGTCAGCCAGAAGCTGACACTGATTTGTGTTTGCACCTGCCCTGCCCTGCCCCCTCCTACGTTTTCAAGACTTACCCCTGCCTAGAGCTTCTGCACTAGCATAAATTTCCATCCCAGGCAGCATGGCCCTTCAGATTTCAACCTTTTCTTTCTTTTCTCCCTTCCTCCCAACATTCACTGCATTCCTGGAATGTGTAAGACATAGGTTTAGTGAGGAGAGAAACACAGGGATGCCCCATGGAGGTTTACAGCCTTGTGGGGGGGTAAACAGTAAAACGATAAAGAAAAAAAACTAAATTGCAAAGTTCTAGAAAAAGACAAGCAAGGTGCTGAGGCAGGGAATAATGACCCTGGGATGGTGGAGGTTGTTTAGATGTAATCTCCCTCCTAAACCAACCAGACAGAAAACTGGGAGTTCCTGAGACTCTTCAGCCTTCCCCATCTTACAGTACCAGATCAGGGAAGGTAAGAAAGCATCCCTTACCCCTTCTCTCCCTCTCCTCTCTCCTTCCTGCTAAGTGGTGGAGAGGAAACCAGGTTTCCTATTCCAGGAGACATACTGTGTTAGGAAAGCAATTAATAGATTAAGCATCTAAAATTTACCCATGTTATCTAGACATAATTCTTATCTGTATTCTCTTCCAGTTAAGAACATATGTTGTTACAAACTATTCTGTTATTTTGCCCATTAGTGAAAACTTGGTTGTTAAAAATATCAATCCTGTGAAGATTGATCTTTACCATTTGTGGAAAAGCTTTGAAAACAGGAAAAAAAAAAGAAAGTTTATATATTTGGTGACACAAAGAAATGAAGACTTTTCCATTGCATGTGGATGCTGGTTTTAAGTATTTATAATGAATGATTTGGCCCCACTAAAAAGGACATGTTCACTTTATTTGTTCTATAATGTGGTAGCCAAGAAAATTAATGGAGCTTAAGTTGGAAGGACAGAAGCTCTTAGAAAAAATGCTTTAAAGCTAATTAAACGCAGCTTATAGCAGCCTTATGATGATTCATCCCTGTGAGCAGATTGATAAATATGAACACTAACTCCTAGAATTCCAACTGAGGACAAAGGCTGTGTTTCATTGGGAAATGATTATTGCTTTAAAGTACAGTTACATTTACATACTCTTGGTAGCACGTGTATTGATCAAAAACATTTGGGCTTGAAACAAATAGATAGGTTTAAAGGACAATTTGGTTAAAAGCAAGGCTCTTCAGTCACTAATATTTTCTGATTCATCAATTTTGTTAAACTCTCATGTGTTTTTAAAAACTTATTTTGTCCACTTTTCATTTTTCTATGTTTTTGCATTTTTCTATTTAGTAACTTTTAGCCCATATGTCTTCTCTGTACTATTCATCATATTGCAAAGTTGGAACAACTTAAATGTCTGATACTTCGTGTATTATGTATATAAACCATAATTTAAAAATATACTATATGAATATATATGCATAAGAAAGGATCTTTGTGGTAAACATGTGGTTTAATCATGTTTTGGTTACTCTGCTTATTTTTCCTCCCAGGTTGGTTTTTGATGTCTGTTGTGTTCTATTTTTGCTTGTCTGTGTTTTATTTTCTCCTATGGGCCTGTTATTGTTTTTGTAATACATTATAACAAAATTAAGACTGGCTTCTGAGTGTTTTGCAGTGCTTCTTTCTTTTTAAAAGATGTTAAGCTTGTCAGACAGCATTTTTATTTTTGTGCCAAGGAATGAAGAACAATCAGATTGCTTCAAGGAATCCTCAGTTGTTGGAAATGTGTTTTCCTAACTTCTCACAAAATCTCTAATTTTATCTTGGGCAGTTAGGTGGAGGGGGGGACAGGGCAGCACGGGGGCAGCAGCTCACCAAATTTACTAATAGTTGAAAAATGATAACTGGACACGTTCATTTTCGACCAAATCAACTTTGAGACTAAATTATTATGTTGACCAGCTACTTTGCTTTGGCCAATTTTTGTGGACCAAATCACCTGCACTATCCTTGTTTCCCCTGCTTCTTTGTCATCACAGTTCTTGTGTTCAATCCCAATGACATCTTGGATTTAGTGTAACATTTTCCCCAGGCAGTTTGAGCCATTCGCTTGCTTGTTCTCTGCACACCAGCCAGCCCCACTGTGCTCAGGGAGCCTATGGCTCATGGTGAAGATTTGTAGGCAAGTCTTGGGTTCCACGCTTTGAGCCGAGATCCCTGGAGCTCCATGTAGATGAGAGAAAGGATGCCACATTTTCTGGATCCATGGAGGTGAGCACCTATTTCTTAGTTAAGGATGTCTTAAGTCTTTTTATTCTGGAAGTGTTTGCTGTATCATTCTTCCAGGAATGAAAACATGGGGGTCACTGTACCGTGTTTGAGGACATTGGCTCATAGAGGCTTTTGTTCTTTCCTTTCCTCATGCCTTTTGAATTCTTGCTAAACCACATGTTATGCTTCTCTTGATGGTGTAGTGTTAACTGCTGAGCCGGTCCAAGTCTTCATTTACTTAAGAGACAAGTAGGTCTTTTGTTTAATCACCTTTTCTGTGCTGTGATTATTTGACATGTCATTTTTATGCAAAGAAGTCAAAGACATGCATAAAATTCTTGGGGAAAGTTAATGTTGAACTGCTATGGTGGTTTCCCCTGTGGCATAATCCACCTTATACCAGTCATGTGGAGGCATCTTTGTTTGCCCACTTGACTGCATTTTTTATTTAGATTGAGAAGAAAGGTAAGAAGAAAAAACCCCACTAGTTCTCTTGTTCTTATTTGATTTGCAATTGTATGGTAAGCTTTTTAAAGTCTTTTGGACAGATGTGTAACACTTTTTCCCACTGCTCTTTCAGGTACCAGGAGTGGCACGTCCTTGGTATGTGTTGGATGAAACAAGCTTAACCTGATATCTGCTGTTAAGAATTTCACACGGCACTTTCAGTGTGAAGGCCACCCACATTGAACAATTTAGAAAATATTGAAAATTCAATTTTATTTATTATTGTGATAGTCTCCTGCTAGTTCCAGTGTTGCATTTTAAAACCTGATTAAGAATAACTCTTAGAATGCATTTTGAAGTAGGTTTTATCTAAATTAAATAATGTAAATGTCTGATTTATATATAGGAAAAATTAAATTTGTAAGCAATATCTACAACTTTTTGATTTCCCAAAATATATCATTTGGCATTGTAATGACATGAAAATATTATATATATATATAATATATATATATTATATATATGCTTTTATATATTATGTATATTTATGTATTTATGTATTTATATATTATGTATATTTATATATTATGTATATATAAAAACATATATATATATGTTTTTTAACCCTACAAAGCAAATATTGGCCCATAGTCTGTGCAAAGTAGTTAATAAAGTCCCACCGGGTTTAATCTTGGGTCTGTTTGATTCTTTCCTATTATCAGTTATTTCATTGGCATAGTAAAACCGGACCATCATCAAACAGCTTCATAAAGCAACACTGTGAATCTTAAATTTAGAAGCCCTGTGGCTATGGTCAGGATCATTTTTGTTGTTGTTCTGAGGAAATCTTTTTAAATATGGTTGTTGTAAGATTGAGAAGCATTAAAATATATTATTTTGAATTTTCTTCTTCTTTATTCATATCTTTATAATCTGAAAGAGGCTTTATTGAACCCTGAAGTGGCAAGAGCAATAAATGCAATTGAATGTATGAAATGATGCATGATTAATTCTAAGACTGGGTAACATATCCTCTGAGTAAGGAAAATCTCATTGTTGCTTATCTAGGCTCAGTATTCTCACTGGCATGGGGATCGGCTATCCATCTCTGTTGTGAAGAGAATGTGTGAGAGGAAACTGACATCACCATCCATACAGGATACTGAGTCTAGATTTCAAGGCTTTCAAGACTTCTACTTTAAAATTATATTCTTTAGTCATCTAGGGGCTAGGGGTGGTTTTGCATACTTTTCTTTAAAAACTTTTGAGATCTAAGAGGTACTCGTATGAGATTCTTGAATTAGTCCAAATACATTCTCCAGTTTCAAAGCATGAAGAATACAAAATTAGCAAAACAGTGTTGTTCCAGACAAGACATATTTACTTTCATACTGAGTTCATAATCCATATAAACTGCTGTTTTAGCAGATGAAGTGAAGAGTTTTACATTCATTCTACTTTCAGTGAGTGCGAAACAGCTACTTTTTTTTTTTTTTTTTTTTTTGTGGGGAAGACCAGCCCTGAGCTAACATCTGTTGCCAATCCTCCCCTTTTTGCTGAGGAAGACTGGCCCTGGGCTAACATCCGTGCCCATCTTCCTCTACTTTATATGGGACGCCGCCACGGCATGGCTGACAGGCAGTGTGTCCGCGGGCGCCCGGGATCCGAACTCGCGAACCCTGGGCTGCCAAGCTCGGACTAAACCGCTGCGCCACCGGGCGGCCCCGCGAAACAGCTACTTTTTAAATGTGATCTGGAGTGCACATTTCATTTCATTTCACATTTCACATTTCATTTCATTCTAAAGATCTCTTTCTTTTTTTTATGTTTTAAGAAATATTTTCAAAGTGCTTGAGTGTGGTCACCACATTGAACACTAGGCAAATGTTTGATACCTCTGAGAATTAACACCAGAAAATCATTTGTGTTCTGGGTGTGTTTAAGGGATGTTAAAACACCGATGGGGAGGATCTGAGAAAGAGCACTTGAAAGTATTGATTTTGTTTACATCAATATGCTTTTTTAGTTTGATGATCAGGTAAGCACCTAATAATTAGGTAATTGATTGCCAATAGTTCTAAGTACTTACATGGTTTATAAAAATGATTTTTATAATTTTGAATACTGAACTGAAGTGTTCCATTGTTTGAAATAGATATGCCTAGTGAAGTCATAGTTAGCTGTTTATGCTCAGTTTTAATTTTGTTTCTTTAAAAGATTATGGCTTTGAAATGCTTTTGGCATAGATATACACTTTACAGGTTGTAGAAAAAAAGAAAACCAAGGATGTTTTAACAAAAGATTATATTAATCATGAGTAGACTACTGTTTATCAATACATTCCAGAAGCCATGGACTACTTGAATGGTTCATAATGAATTTAATCCTATGGGAATAATCAACACAGGATATTAGAATATAAATTTATTTTAATACTTTTATTAAAACATAGGGAGTAGGCTTTTTCAATGAAAATCTTTTTCTTCCAAATGAATGAAGTATAAAGAGTAATTTGATAAACTAATATTAAGATTAAATCAGGGCAAAGGAGTCTTATGATGATTTATTAGTTCTAAAAACTGAATAATTTCTTCTTTGGGATAGAATTTTCTTTTTACTGTCTACATAAAAAAAGAAGGCACTTGATGGATTTAGGTGAAACATGAAAAACTTCTGAAAAATATTTAAAAAATGGAACGACTAATCACACGAAATGAGAAACTTCCATTAGAGAGCTTTAGAATTGTTACAGATTCTGACTGAGATGCAAAGTCAGGTGCTAATATTTGCCAAGCAGTCAGAGAGTGTAAACGCTGTTCTAGGTGGTTTTAAATGGAGCATTTATTCTCCAGTTAGGAAAACAGGAAATTCACTGAAGAAACATACTCTACAAAGGGGTATATAAAAATCTTGTGGCAGATTAAGACTTTTAAAAGCCATTAAAGAAAAGTGAAGTTAATCATGAAAGGCAGAAATATTAAGAATTTTGATCAAGGGTTAAAGATTGGTGGGAAAATAATCTCTATACAGTAGGTTTTAAGTAGAGAGGCATGAAATGGATTATATGAAAATGTAGTTGGTACACAATCATAAATCAAGTTAAAAACTTCCTGGTGACTCTCCTTAGCTTAACACCCCCAAATACAGATAATTGAGACAGTCTTCTTTTTTTTTCCATATAGAACACTGTTTCTCCAACTGTTCCACAAAATACCTTAATCAGAATCATCAGAGATGCCTGTTAAAATTCAGTTTCCTAGGCCCGTCCCGGTCCTAATGACTCAGAATCAGAGACTGAAGCCCAGGAAATTGTATTTCTGATGGCTGCCCCATGTGAGTCTGATGTAAAGTTTGATAGCTAATGATAAAGGGGCTATGAGACAGGTTGATCAAAACAGAGGAATATGAAAGTAGAAAGACAAAAGTTACCTACTTGAGGAGAACAACTAATTTTAGTGACGTTGGTAAAGGAAAAGAGAATTATAACATCTTATTATCCTTTAGGCCATATGTGCTTTAACATCTTCCTCTGACTAAATAAGCTTTAATATTTCCATGAATGATAATATGAAATTATATTTCCAAATGGATTCAATTCTCTTGGTGTATTTAAATACTTTATTAATTTTTGACAAAATCTGAGAAACAAATCTATCTTGTAAAACAAAGATGCATCTGTATGCAATTGAACAAAACTAAACTTGTTTATATGAAGATAGGTAAATCCTCACAAAGATAGGAATTCAGTCATTTAAATTTCTTTTATTATATCTTAAATTTTACTTGAAATTTTTAGGTTATTAATTTTCCTAGAAATTTACTTTAAAGATGTATATAGTATTTAAAAATAAAACGATCTTTAGATCTGATGTATTACCATTTTTATTTTAGAAAAGTAAACTTCTATTACTGTGGGAAAATGGGGAAATGCTCCCTGGTAAGGCTAATCTTGTCAAATGCCAAATTCTAGCTCTTTTATCAAAAAAATTGCTTCTTTTTTTTTTCTACTAGTTAGCAATTTAATGTTTTTTTTAAATTGATATCTTAATAGTTTATAACACTGTGGGGTTTTAGTTGTACATTATTGTTTGTCTGTTACCATGTGGATGTATCCCTTCACCCCTTGTGCCCACCCCCCACCCCCCTTCCCCTGGGTAACCACCAATCAGTTCTCTCTGTCCGTGTGTTCATTTATATTCCATATATGAGTGAATTCATGCAGTGTCTGTCCTTCTGTCTCTGGCTTATTTCACTTAACATAATACCCTCTAGTTCCCTCCATGTTGTTGCAAATGGGACAATTCTGTCTTTTCTTATGGCTGAGTAATATTCCATGGTATGTATATACCACATCTTCTTTAACCAATCATCAGTCGAGGGACACTTGGGTTGCTTCTACTTCTTGGCTATAGTGAATAATGCTGCAATGAACATAGGGGTGCATAAGCCTCTTGTGATGGTTGATTTCATGTCCATTGGGTAGATGCCCAAGAGTGGGATTGCTGGATCATAGATAAGAAATTGCTTCTTAAACGCAGTATTGTCTTTCCCTAAGAAATATTGATGCCTTTGTCTAACGGTGTATCCTTAGCAATGTGTGGAAAATTATCTGTGAGAATAACCTACCAAGGCAGGAAAACCAAGCAAATGTGTCACTCTCTGAGGTCACAGCAGTGGGTCATCATAAGATCCTTCCAGTGATGATCTTTGAGCTTGCAGTGTACTTCTTTCTTGCTGTTGTAGGGTTTTTTTTGCCAACCAAATGATAGCCATGATCATTAATATCTTTACTTTTTTATTTTGAACAACCAATGTTTAACAATAGTTCCCTGGATAACTTGAACTTGAGGAAAAAAATCTTAAATATTTTTTTTTTCTGAGAATTTTTTGGAATATCAAAAGTTCAAGGGCTAACTTTTAATTATTTATTGCATATTTTAATTCTTTTTAAAATGTATTTATACCTATTATTTTCATTAATTATTTATTATACATTTTATTTAACTTTTCTTAAATAGGCAAAAAATATAGAAGTTGTGTTATAAATTTGAAAATTTGTCTTCACTTACCTAAATCCCATTCCCATCCCCCAAGATAATAACTGTTATTCATTCAATGAGATTCTCTCCAAACTTTTTCTTTGCATTTACAATACATGAGCAAAATACATACACATCTTTAAAATAAAAATCATGTCCATTGAAACTTTATTTAACTTCACAATGTGATGGATGTTTTCCCTTATCTGGTTATAAGAGAGAATATATATGCTTAACTGGCAGGGGAGACACCATGATCACTCCAGGTGGTTTTCGCAGGGTGAGGCTTAGCCATTGCACTCCGAATGTGCTGACCCCTGAAGTTTTCCCAAATGTGGGAAACTCGACTGCATAATTTGTGTTAATGGGGGACTGCGTTCACCCTCTCCCCTGGCAAAAAAAAAAAATATTTTATATATATATATATATATATATGTATATAATCTATCTCATTTCACTTTATACCATGAATGTATTTCATCTAACCTCTCCTATTGATGTTACACATATTCCCACATACTTGTGCAATATTTTTTGGGAGGGATGTATTCCAGTAGGTAGAATTACTACTTCAAAAATAAAGCCTATGCCTTATTCCTGATTTTAAGCAGAAATGTTTAGTGTTTCACCAAGTATGGTGTTTACAATTGGTTTCCAATTGATTCTGATTTAGGTTTCCAGAGTTCTAGTCCTAGATTAGTAAGAGATTTTAGTAAATAATGCATGATAAATTTTACAGAATGGATTTTTAGTACCTTTTGAGATGATTTTGTATTGTTCCTCATCTAAACTGTAATATAGTAACTTACATGAACATAACATATTATATGGTTATATTTCTCAATGTTGAATGCTCACTGCATTCTGAAACAAGCCCTATTTAATATCATGCTGTACTTTTCACTGCTATATTTGATTTACTAACATTATGGTAAAGCCACTTGCATTTGTATTAACAAATTAGATTAGCTTGTAGATTTCTTTTTTAGGTATTATTCTTGACTAGTTTTGTTATTAAGATTATGATGTCCTCATAATTTGAATTTAGATGATCTCCATCTTTTTTAATGCCCTGGAGAAGTTTAAATAACATAGAAACTATCTGGTCCTTGGATATTAGACAATATTTCTGTGGTGGACAAAATAATGACTTCCCCTTCCCCGAAAAAGATATCCACATCCTAACCTCCAGAACCTGTGACTATGTTAGTTTACATGGTAAAGAGACTTTGCAGATGTGATTAAGGTTAATGACTTTGAGATAGGGGTATCATCCTGGGTTATCTGGGTGGACCCAATCTAATCACGAGTAATTAGAAGTGGAAGAAGATGGATGAGAAATGGATCAAAAGGATTTGACTCGAGAAGGACTTGACTGGCCTTTGCTGGTGTTGAAGATGGAGGAAGTGGGCCATCCACCAAGGAGTGTAGTGGCCGCTGGAACCTGGGAATGGCTCTCAGCTTACAGCCAGCAGGAAAACAGAGGCCTTGGTCCTACAACCGGAAGGAATTAAATTCTGCTGGTAACCTGAATAAGCAGGAAATGGATTCTTCCCTAGAGGCTTCAGAAAGGAGTGCAGTCTTGCCAATTCCTTGAATTAAGCCCAGTGAGACCCATGCTGGACTTCTGACCTACAGAACTATAAGATAACAAATTTGTGTTGTTTTAAGCCACTAAGTGTGTGGTAATTTGTCATGGGTCAATAGAAAACTAATGTAATTTCCTTTACATCTTTTCCTTTAGTGAATGCTTATTAGTCTATCATCTCATTTTTTAATAAGAAAAATGAGGTTATACAACATATAAATATAACAAAATTCACAGGGCTGAGTTACACAATAAATAATACAGTGATTTAGGTGTATATACATAATATTTTAAAAATATGAGGTTATAAATAAAAGACAGAAGACATAAGATAGCAAATTAGATATAATTTTGAAATAGTTGGTTATTTACTTTTGCCATATAAAATAGCTAAGATTAGAAATTCATTCGTTTTCTTCATCAAACTAGCTTCACCTTTGATTTGGTGTTTTAAAATATTTTTCTTTGGTGACTTCTATCATATATGAAATTTCAAAAAAAATGAATACAATTTTCAGATTTCTCTGGAAAATGGTGTGTAACTTCTCCTCAGCAGCTCTGTCAGCTATAAAGTTCTTTGAAAAATCCATTTTCAGTTTTCTCCTTAATGAGAAATTCACCACAATTTGTTTTGATTTATACAATGACATTCCACGTACCCAAGAAGTATGGTCTGCACTTTTTCAGTTTTCAGAGGATCAGAGCTCATTTTAAACAACTCTGGTATTATTTTGGAACTTTCTTTCAAATGGAATTGGTTTCAGTTTCACATATGTCTGTATGTATATGTTCCTTTAAACCCACTAGTGTATTTCACATGCATGATCTCACTTGACTCGCTGATATAAAGGGGCAGGTTCGTTTTCTGGATGTTTGGATTCAGGATGATGACGTGACTTTTCCATGATGTGGCAGGGCAGAGACCGTCCCCGGGTCTCCTAATCCTGTCCTCCTCCTCCTCCTCCTTTGGGTTTTCAGGCATCTTATTTTAATTTGCTAAATATTTGTCTTTTTTGTCTTGTTCTGAAAATGACACTTTAACAACAGTAGAATTGTTTAGAATATTTTCTTGGCTTTAAAATAATGTAGAGATACCTTTAGGTGTGGAAAAGAAATGCCAGTAACATGAAGCAACTTTGCAAAGGGCTCTCAGATAGCTTTTCCTTCCTGTGATATCCCTTGTCTCTTTCTGTAACTTATTATGTCAAACTGGTGACATTTTCTGTTGTGTATTAACACGAGTAGCCCAAAAATACTTACCAAAGCATTTTCTATCGAAATGATTTGTCTCTGGGTAATTTGGGTCCAGCCCCATGTGGGTCCTGGTCTGTAGGCTAGGGAGAAAAATTCATCCAGTGTTACTTAGATTACTTTTTATTCCCCTTAAAGATTAAAGGGAGTAGTAAAAATGTATTAAAGTCTTAAAGGGAGTAGTAAAACTGGTAATTTCCTTATTAAGGGTTTATTGCAAGTACTTGTATTTTGGTTTCTTGTAGGTCTGGCAGCTGTGATTGTGAGTTACTTCTCTTCAGAGTTATCTTACCACAGAGTAATCTTTTGTATATCATTCATAATGATCTGTCCATCAGGGTGGAATTTACAAGAAGGATTGAAAAACATTGTGGGGTTCAACTGTAAATATATTTGAAGGTTTGGTCATATCTTTCTAAAAAGACAGTGATGAAATATATTTTAAATGTTTAAAAAGCAGAAATCATTGTAGTTTTCTATCATCCAAGTCAGCCAAACACAAAGAGGCCAAGGTAATGAATGAGGGGCGATGCCAACTTGTTGGCGCCCCCTCGTGGAAAGCCTTAGATTGCCAGCGTCATCTTGGATACAAGGGAAACTTTGGAAATGAGGGTAGAGAACTGCAAGGTAGAAAAACAACAAAAAAAGACATCCTCAAAACGGAGAAAGAGGACAAATTTTGAGACATGGAAGACAGTTGGCTTCACCTATGTCACAACTTTTAAAGGACAGGGAGGAGATGTGAAAAGACCTGAATATTTGCTCATTATAGTGCCAGCACGGAGGTAGGCACTTGTGAGTAGTCATTGATGCAAGGTACCAACTCAGTGAAGTAGGTTCTACTCTTTTCTCCACGTTTAAAGTGGGAATGCTGAGATTTCACAGTTTAAATAACTGGCCTGGAGTCAATTAGCCTCTAGATAATGAGCTGGCTGACTCCAGCATCTAAACTTTGAACTGCTTCATACTTCTTCCACTATGTTCTTTATCAAATCACCCCAACCTTTGTAGCTAATAAGAATGACATTTTCAACATGTGTTTTTCCTTCATTGACTCTTTATGAATGAACAAATCGCTTATTGATGCAATAGAAGAAAACATGCTTCTAATATTTTGATAACTGTGTGATATGAAGTATCTCTACCACTATAGAAAGCTTGGAAATTTTGACTTAAAAATACCATTAATGAATTAGATCTGTTTTGAGTACATTGAAATAGTGCATTATGTAAAAGCAGATTTGATCCAAGATGCTCTAATTTCGGGGGTAAGGTATGTGCATTCATTGCATGTGGGAAAGTATATGTGATATTTTGTTTTTTCTAAGTAATGAATCATGGACACATTTCCTTCATTATAAAGTGGTCTCTAGGAAATAGGGGCCAAACCCTTTATTCTAAATTATGTATTTCTACTCTGAACGACTGTTTTGTTACACAGCAATGGTTTAATGGTTACAGAGAAGCTTCTAGAACATTTTTTTATGTCAACATTCTTTCACCACAACATTATGCAGGATTTTCCAATTAACTTTCTGCTCTTCCTCAAACCCAAACTGAAATCACAGAAGTGGAGGAAATATGTCCATTTACTCTTACTAAGTAAAATACTTGTTTCTGTCTTTACTTATACATTTTCTTAGTTGCCTGAACCCAAAACCACACAGGCTGAAAGTGAAATATAAAATAGTTTTCTTGGAAAAATATTGTTTATGAAATAATTGTTACTAAATACTTTTGGATCAACAAACTGGTAACTTTCAAATGGTTTTGAATGCTATTTCTGCTAATGTAAAATTGGCAAAGTTCAGTCAATTTCGATGAACATATTGGGATCCCAGGAAAATATTATGTAGAAGAATTTTATTAACTAATATAGTTCTGAGTGATTTCAGTTCTTCTGGTTAACCTCTCTCTCAACAGTCTTTTATTCCATGTGTGCTCATAGTGTTATATTAGTTTTGCCAAGAATTGCTTTTATAAATCAGTTTTACATTTTGTTTTTAAATATTATGTAGTTTTATATATTTTTTGCTTGATATTTATAAAGTAGGTATTTAATAATTCTTGGTATAAATGGACATAGATGATATTATGACTTTATATCTATGAAATGTATTCTAATTTTTGACTAACTTAAGAGGACAGACAATAGGAAAAGGAATCTTTTTTTTGTCTAACCTGGAATCCCCCCCAAATACTCTCACTATCTGAAATGTTGAAATAATGTAAGATTTGTGACTATGTCTTCATGTAGACCACTCTCAGTACTACAATTACTCAGATAAAAGGGTGTCAGATCAGGTCCAGGTTGTGAACTGTAGGCTCACGGACTCCTGGGTGGTGGAGGCCAGGGTCCTGCTCAGAAATGCCTGGGCATAACTCCGTTTTTCCCCAGAGTCAGGGTGTAGCACTACTGATGCTGGGATTGTCCTCAGAAAGAGGAGTAGAGTCAGCATATCTGTAACTAATTCCTGCTAACGTCATAGATTGTGTAAGGGCATAGGGACTTGAATAGTCATGAAACCCTGAGCAAGAACGGACTCTGTGCAACAAGAAATTCAGCTTCTCCCGTCTGACAGTATCATGGGCAATTGCACGACCGCTTTAGGGATTCTTGGGGCCAAGAGACACTGCACCGACACAGTTGCGCTAGTTTCAGCAAAGAACAATGTATGACCACCTTGCAGCTGATGAGATTTTACAGACAGATTTTATTTAAATTTAGAACTTAAATCTAAACTAATAGTGAGTTTGTGTGTGTGTGAATGGGAGGAAGTTATGAGTGGGTTCATACCAAATCATGGTCTATTGAAATGGAGGCCTTTATTTTGAACACTGTTGATCTTAATTGATGGCATTGAGAATACGCATTTGCTGCCTTAGAAGGATACAATTTGTATCACTCTATCTTCTTTATTCTCATAGCTCAATTATTTTACTTTTGCTTTATGTTTTAGAGTGTTTATAGGGTATCCTGTGCTCATGTTTTATAATGTTACTTTAAAAATTTATATTGTTTTATATTATTCTCCAGTTAGTGTGTTTATAAAGGCTTGTGTTTTCAACTAGACTGTGATCCTTGTTGATAGTCATTGCTCACATACAACTTTTGTTCTCTGCAAAGGGCATAGCACCGTGACAAACTGAACTGAGCTGAATAGAATCAATTTGAATTCCAATTTAGGATTCAAGTTTGGATTTTAAAACTAGAACTATGGACTTGTGTCTTGCACTATAATTGTGGCTAACACACTGATCAGTGTTGTATTAATAAATGCAAGATGTGAAAATCAAAATAATGTCAGACGACCCCCCCCCTCCCCCGGAATAGAAGATACTTGTTCTTATCGATAGTGGCATCTCTTCCACCCGTCTTGATTTACCAGTACTGCTATTCTGTGAAAGCCCTGGTGATGCAGAGAGCTGTCAGAGGAATACTGAGGAGACCCAATTTCCTTGTCTTTCAAATTCCCTTTTCTGCCAGAGTCAATATACATATACATATACATATACATCATATACATATACATCTACGTTAATTGTTTCAACTGAGATGTCATCAGGAAAGGAGCTAAGAAAAATGGATAAGAAATAAAAATTGATTAGTACCATCACTTTTTGTTCTGGGCGATAAATGATCATTTTGGTAAGTAATTGAATGGCTAACAATAGAACTGCTTTCCCATCAGTAAATGTGCTAACATTGTTCTCCAATTTATAGAATTAACATTAATTTTCTCTGCATCTTGCTAGAGAACTTGTCCATTTGGGGTGAACCATGTGAAAGAGTTCTCTGTATTTCTTTGTGTTTCTACAAACTGTGGTCTGTAAATTCTTCATGATTTTATCAGCAAGGGAATCATTAGGAGAAAGATTGTCATCTTTTACACAAGTAGCTAGGTGTCTACACTTGGGTGTTTCAAGGCTCGGTTTGGAGGAAATTATTTACTTTTACCAGTTTTTAATTAAGGTTGTGAGACTGTGAGGAACTTTGGAACTATTGTACTGAATCTGGACTCCTATCATTTGATGGTTTTTCTTGCATTATTCGTTACAAGTAATATAGGAATGTGTTCAAACAAAATATCTTTCTTATTTTATCACTTATGTTGGCCTAAAAGAAGAACCAAGGTTAATACCTTCATAGCTTCTCTTCTTGAAAGCCTTTATTTAAAACTTTACATATCAGTAGAAATCTATATAATATTGAATCTCATAAGTTTTCTCTTTTCCAAAATTATATTTTTATAAGTAGTGTTACACTGTAATATGGATGATGTAAGTTTGAAATTATGCATTATTTACAGGTTAAAAATCCAATTATGATTGATTCTTCTTTAATGATACATTCTAAAAATTTTTTAAGTAAAAATCTATTTTATTTCTCTTTAGGGAATTCCAGGATTTCCTGGAAACCAAGGATTAATGGGACAAAAGGTGAGTATTAACAAAAATGGAAAGATTTGGGGCTGGAGCTGCTTATTAAAAGGGCAAAGTAGTCAATGAATTGTCTTCATATGGGATACATTTCTACCACATTCATGGCAACAGTTAACTGTTCAAATATAATATAATTTCAGAAGCTATTATTTTGACCTTATGAATTAGTTTTTGGTTTTGTTGTTTCATATAGATGATACTAATTTGGATTTACATGTATCTTTCCATTTTACTTGGTTTCCTTTCTATCTTGTGCTCTTAGACCATCCTTTTGCGATAATTTTACTGCTTCCTGAACTATATCTTCAGAAGTTCCTTTAGTACAGATTTTTGGTAATAAACTTTCAGTTTTTATTTAATTATAAATGTCTTTATTTTACTCTTGTTTTTGAGAATTTTGTAGGATATACAACTCAAGGTAGATGATTATTTTCTCTTAACATGTTGAGGATTTTCTTCTGTTGTCTCCTGGCTTCCATTGTTAACCACGAAAAATCTGCTCTCATTCTAATTATCCTTCTTTTGTAAGTGATCTACCCCTTCCTTCTGGATTCTTTTAAGATAATTTATTTGTTTTTAGTTCTTAAAACTCTCTATGATGTATCTAGTTATGGATTTCTCTTTGTTCATCCTGATAGGAATTCAGTTTGCTTCTTGGCTCTGTAGAATTATTTCCATTAACTTTGGAAGACATCAGCCATTATCTCCATATTACCTCTATTGCATTCTCTCTGTACACTCATTCTGGAATTTTAGTTAGATATATTTTATTCCTTCTAATTTTGTCCTCTATATCTCTAAATAGCTTCTTATTTTCATACCCTTAATTCTATCTTACATCTGGTTAAATTTTTTAGATATATTTTCCAGTGTACTTATTCTTTCTTTACTTTGCCTAATCTATTATTTAAACCATCAGTTGATTTTTAAAAAAAAATTAAACAATCATATTTTTCCTTTCTAGAAGTTCTAATTTTTAATAAGATCTTTTTATTCTTGATAGTCTCTTGTTCTACTTTCAGTCCTAATAATCTTTCATGATTCCATTTTTTAATTTGTAAAGATTTCATATATAGTTCTAAATTGTTTCCAACAATTTCGATATCTGTAGTTTGTTGATATTCCTGTTTACTCTCAGTCTTGTGACTTGCTGCCTCCTCTTTCTTTTTTGTTGATTGGGGAGCTCATTGCTTCATCTCAATTGGTGGGAGTCCTGTCAGCCTCATCCGAGCATAGACAGCTGCCTCCTACTGGTAGCTGCAGGTACCATTTCAGCCCACTTTGAGAGTCTTGGGTCACCACAGGAATTGAAGATTCCCACCTTCTTCCCATGGCTGGCCCAGCATTCAGTTTCCCAAGAGTTGAGCATGTACCCTCAGACACCTCCAGCCCTCTTGGCTCCTGCGTCTCTACCTCTGGCAAGGTTTCTGCACAGTTCCAAGTCCTCATAATTATAGCCTCAACCCAGAGTATCTTTTATTAAAATGAAAGATCTTTGAAGACCTCCCTGACTTCCTATAAGACCAGCACTCTCTTGCAAACGATGTTCTTTCCAAGGCTTTTGGTTTTGGATTCAGAGAATCCCTTGGAGTACCTAGGCAGCCACAGTCCTAGAAGTGGAAGTCTAAATGCCGTTATTGTGTGCCCAATTTTTCTTTATTAATTTGTGTTTACTATCATAGCTCTTAAACTCTATGATAAATAAGAAAATTTTTTCTTGATTTTTTTTCCCTTGTGGTCTCACCTCCCCAACTCTGTGTGAACTGCTAGGTCTTCCTTTGAAAGAATAGCAAGTGCTACTACTGATTTTCTAATGAAAACATTTGAACTAGTAATTCCACAGACCCTAGGTCCAGGTGTTTAAGGGGTTAGATTCCTGAGTTTTCTACCTTGCATTGCCTCTGTCTTACACTAGAGGAAGGGAAGGCAGACAGATTAGGCTGATTGGTATTGACTTTTTATTCCATACTGCTTTAGTAGGAAATTCCTAGAAATGAATTGATAATTTATTATTTCAAATTTGATTTTTAGGGAGAAATGGGGCCTCCAGGACCACTAGGAAAGAAAGGAGCTCCAGGGATGCCCGTATGTTAATATCATTATTATGAGGGTGTTTGAAATATTGTTAATGCATACCAGGAGTTCTTATTCTGGAGATTACGAAACTGAGGGGATCCAGCCATGAGATTTTTTGGATCTACAAATTCCATCCATTTGTATGAAAAAAATATGTTTATGTCCATTTTTCTAGAGGAGTCAAGATTTCTTCAGATTCTCAGAAAGTTGGCTACCTAAATAAAGATCAAGAACACTTACTGTAGGTAAACCAGAAAACAAATATTCTAGCTATTCATTAAAAAATGCTAAGTGCCATAAAAAAGTCTAAAACTCAATGAATTCCTTTATTTATTTATTTATTTTTTATGAGGAAGACCAGCCCTGAGCTAACATCCGTTGCTAATCCTCCTCTTTTTGCTGAGGAAGATTGGCCCTGGGCTAACATCTGTGCCCATCTTCCTCCACTTTATATGGGACGCCGCCACGGCGTGGCTTGACAAGCGGTGCATCTGTCTACGCCTGGGATCTGAACCTGCGAACCCGGGGCTGCCGAAGTGGAGCGTGCGAACTTAACTGCTACGCTGCCGGGCCGGCCCTCATTTTTTATTTTTTAAAAAAATTACAAATTTGTTACACTAATGAGGGAGAATACATTCAGAAGAAGTAATATAGGAAGATCCTAAATTAATGAACAAATTATTTTGGAAGTTTTAGGATTGGAAGGGACATATGAGTTTGATAATAGAAATTATAAAAATCCTATCGTGTGTGCAAGATTCCATAAAAAATTTCTAAGTTGATTAACAGAAGTGATGTTGATTTTAATCTATAAATCAAATTGCCTGTAATATCTTTTTCTTTAAGTAAAACAGATCACTTTCATATTTGAAAGTGTGCCTTTTCATTCAATTACGTAGTTAAAACAGATATTTTACTCAGTGCTTGGTGAAAGATTTGGTGAATTTTTGCATGTCAGAGTAAATAGGAAAAATATTCGTTAAATATGAATTCAACTTTTGAGGAGATTTAAAAAAAGAGTTTTCCTTTTAAAACGGAATACTCTTCCTGCACCTCTACCATCACCACCAAATTATTTCTTCATTGAAATAGTAAACTTGGATATTTGCTAATATCTAAGTTAAAAATGAAGAAACTGAAGGTATTGAATAGAACTTCATTGAAATTCAAGAATACCTATATTTAGAATTTCTAATATTTTATACACTATGCTATGACTAGTATATTTTACATTTTATAGTTGTAATAACATCCTAAATTGACAGCAAAGCATAGTAGTGATAACATGGTATTTTCAATATGACCATATTGAGATCATGTTTTCTGATGATATTTATTGAATATTTTTTTTGCTCATCACATTTCCTTTGTCCTGGTTAAGAGAAAGCAAGTATTTTTAATAAACATAATGGTATTTAAAGTAGAATCTAAACTAAATCATATCTTTGTTGCTGGAGTAGTTATTGTTGTCTTATTTTGAATCATATGGTTAGTTAAAAATATGACCATTTTGTAACTTGAAGAGAGATTATTATGTTCAGAGAATTCCTAAGATTGTAACTTCTTCAAAATATTGTTCAAGAAAATAGAAATTATAAAAATAATGTTGACCAAGGTAACATCTGTGGAGAAACCTAATTTTTAGCTATCATGACAAAAGGAAGAAAGTGAGAGTGTAGAAAAAATGAACTTTTCTTTACATTTGTTTTTTACCAGCTCTCCAGTAATTTTTGCTATTTGTAGGTTATTTGAGAAACCAAGTTAGGAGGGCTTTGCTGGCCTTCATGCCATCTTGCAAAGTTTGATTCTTTACTTCAAATAAATTGCTTTATTTGGGTGTGCGTGGGGAAGTTTCCCATATATTGCATTGTATTTAGTGGATTGGTTATTATGAGACTGTGTAACTTGGAAATGGATTTAATATTTTTAGTATTCTTTTCTAAATTACTCTTGAAATTCCCACTTAAAAATGTAGGGTTTGATGGGAAGTGTTGGCTCACCGGGTCAGCCTGGAACACCAGGATCTAAGGTAAGTAAAATGAAATTAATAAGATTGAGAACTTTGTGCAAAATGACCATTTATGTACTCCAGTAAAAGTTTTAACTACATTGATTATATTTGAATGTGGTTTTAATTCTATCAACAATCACTTGTAAGAATGAAATCTTAGGCAAAAACTAAGCATCTAAAACAGGCTAGTGGAAAGCAGGTCTGGTTTAAGCTGGAAAGAGTCCAGAATCCCTCACTACTTGGCCCCCTCTTCCTTTATTGGCAACTCGGGGGGCAGTGAGGAATGTGCAGAGTTCTATGGAGCCCGGTGCCATACCCACCGATCTAAAGCATTAGCAATTATGTTTGAGGATAGCTTTTACCAACTTCCAAGTCCTCTTCTTGGTATTTTTATTTTGTGGAGTGTATTTGGAATTTTTATTTGTAAAATGTATTGTAGTGAGTTTTATTAGCATTCCCTCCCTCAGGACTGTGGGTAGGATAGCATATTTACATTTTTACTTTCAGATTTAAGAAAAATAAGGCAGACATGACAAATATGTTTAGGATGTCAGGTTAGGATATTCTCAAGGTAGAACTGAAACTCTTTGAACACCATGGTTTCACCATTTTCTAGGTGTATAGAATCCTGTGCTAAGAGTTATTTTTGTCTTGATTTATTAGAGGATCAAGTCAAGTATATTCTGGCTAGACCCAGGGAATTACTTTCAATTATTTAATGAGTAGATTCTAGGACAAACTTCCAAAAGGAAGTGATGGAATTGCTGTTTTGGAAACATTCAATCTTTAACTAGACTTTCTTCTGGCATACAAAACGAGTAGATGAGTAGATGACCTAATCTATTCTACTTTTAATTTCTCAAGTACTTAAAGAAAAAGATAGGATAAAATGTCATGGGACACCAGTGGTTAAGGAAAAGTAGCTACCCTCTCACCAGTGGTGGACCTTTGTGTACCATCACCCTGTGTAGGAGTTTTATGTGTCCTAGCAATAGTAAGTGTCCACAGAGTTGGTGTAAAACCCTTAAGTGACTGGGCTTGCCAAGTAGAGGTTCTCCATAAGTTCCCAAGGTCATTTTGTAAGAAGATATGGAGTAGTTGTATACTCCTTAAATAACTGGGGTACACTGGACTCTCCCATGTCGTTCTGGATGCTCAAATTCTTAAGAATGCAGCCTAAGATTTCATCAGCTTTTTTAAATTAGCCACTTCATACTGTTGGCTCACACTGAACTGGAGGTCAATTAAATCTGCTGGATTTTCCATAAAAGATTTTGGAATAATGTATTTGTGGCATCCACCGCTTGAGTAGATTCTGCTGATTTGGCTGGGGAGGCAAGAGGCTGTTTCCAGCATCACAGTTTGTTTATTTTTACATGAATTACTATAAAGTTTGGCTTCCTTCATCTTGCAGTTGTGTAATTATTTTGTTAAAAATAGATTCAAGATGTTAAAATTATACCTATTAATGTAATCTTTTCAATGAAACATTTCAACTTCTTTTCATGCAGTATATTAGCTCAAGTTTGGAAGCTTTTTCTGCAAAGGGCCAAATAGCACATATTTTAGTCTTTGAGGGCCATATAGTCTCCGTGGAACTACTCAACTCTGCTATTGTGATGAAAAAGCAGCCGTGGACAAACATAAACTGTGTGGGATCTGCCTGTGTTCCCATAAAAACTTTATTTACAAAAACATGCATTGGATTGAATTTAACCCATAAGCCAGATTTACTGACTTCTATATTAGCTTACTTCTGCCCGTTTTGTCAACTATATGTTTGTGGACTATGCCTTCAATACCGTTGGTGGAAGTTCTAGGGTGCGACAAAAGCTATATTAAATAGGACAGGGATGAGGCTGAAACTGTGTGGTAGATCCTTAGAAAACTTCTCATTCAGGTTATAATACTTCTTTTTAAAATAGCTGTTAAATTATTTTAAGTCTATTTTACCATACTATATTCTAGTTTATGAAAATATTACCTAAATGATATTAGAATATCATTTCATAATCAAGTCACGTAACTTTTGAGAAGTCTCATCACCTCTATGAGTTTCAGCTTTAATCACACGTAAAATCAGAAATGTTAAGGAACCATTGTTCTATGGTTCAACAATGCTGTTATGTGCTAAATACTTTAATTCAATCCAAATGCTAGTTGCACATGTTTCTCATCATGAGAAGCCTAGAAAACTTTTCAAAGCTGAAAATGAAGTTGGTTCCCTCTTTACTTATGAGTGAACCCAACTTGGCTCTGGGTGATCACTGTCCTCCCCTTCCACGCATCACACCGACCTGTTTAATTAGGGCTTTTGCTAGACATCGGCGGGGTTGTGATTTCAGGTATCAAAGAATATTTGAAAACCAGAACTACCTTTAACAGTCTCTCCTTGTTAGCCAGCAGGCGTGTTCTCTCTTTGTGTATGCAGTCCTCTTTTCCTACCTTACATTCTTTGCTCTGTCAGCTTGGTCTTGCTCTCCCAGTTTCTATCTGTTAGAAAGAACTGTGCTGGAATCCTGAAAAAAGCACAAACAAAACGTTTTCTCATTCATACCTCTTCAAAAAAGCCACTGGACATTTGAAGCTAATTTTCTTTCTTTCCATTGCATACTGAAAGTGAGTCATACTGAGAAAATGGAACAGGGCAAAGTGAAGATTCTCAACACAGAGGATGCTGTTAAAATACGTGACTCCGGCCTGTGCACTATGGAGACCTAGCTAATTAGTGCTGGTCCCTAAATATTTGGATCTCTTCCCTTATTTGGAGCTGCCAGCTTTAAAACATGCTTGTAGGAAGTTTTATAAATATGCGGACTCACTTCCTTGCTTAAAAGAGTTTTTCTTAATACGTAGGCTTAATGTACAGAGTCTATGTTTCAAACAATTGGAAAGTTGAAAATGTAAAAATTATTTTACTTTTATTCCCCTAAGTGTCTATATCAGATATATTGTAACCACAATTTTTTTTTTAATTTAAATGGTTTGATGCATTGACAGGGCAACAAAGGTGAACCTGGACTTCAAGGGATGCCTGGGGCTTCTGGGCTCAAGGTAATTAGGATTCGATGCATTTGGAAGTATTTTCAAAGAATTATAAATTGCCCTCATTATTTGTTGAGATTAGCATTCTGTATCCCTTAAGAAAAGATACATGAAATTAGGGATTACCCATCACAAAATTAAGGTACATGACAGGAAATGGCCAAAGTGGGCCAATTTCTATCTGTTTTTTGGATACTCTATCATACTTTGGGTAATAAAGACATGAAATATGCTTTGGCTTGATTTTTCTCGAAATGTAAAAGTTGTGTGCTAATATGAACATACTCCCTGGACGAGAGACTATCCCTCTCTTACACAGCTGAAAACAAGGGTATGCGAATCCACAAGTGGGGCCATTCCTTTGTTTCCTGATTGATGGGACTTTCCAGTGCAGGGACTCACAGCTGCCTTCACCAGTTTCCTCCAAACCAAATGATTGATGTTTCTTTCAACTTTCTTCCAGCCTTCAAAAATCTAGAGAAATATTCAACAGCTCAGGAGTGGGCAAGTGAGCAAAGACAGCAAAACTTAGTGTCCACAAAAGAGAGTAGTCTGTAGTTAAGGTGACAGAGTTCAGACTAATGGTAAAACATCAAACAAACACCAAGAAGCATGTACAGGATTACATCCCGTTTCTTACAGTTTTAACCTGAATGTTGCTGTTACATCTTCACTATACACTTGGAGAGAACTTCCTTATTTAAGACTTTCAAAAGAAAGGAAATAATTTTTATGAGATGATGGAAAGTAGAAAAATTGGGTTAAGATAACTCATGGAATATTTCTTGTACTGAAAACAGCCCAAGAATTTACTTCTAAGAAAATAATATTCCATATATAAAGAAAAAATATAAATATGCATACAATTTAACTACAAGGACGTTCATCATAAAAATTGTGAAAACTAATATGTAATGGTAGGAATTATATTAAATAAAATATAGTAAATCAGTACAGTTGAATACTATTCTGTAATTAAAAATCATGTTTTGAAAAACATTTAATGGCATATAAAGAACTTCACAATATTAATATATTTTGAAGTAAAAGACAAAGTTATGCATGAATAGCACATTTTAGTAACTAAATTGTGTATGTGTGTTTGTCAGAGTTAGAAAATATAAAAACAGTGGGTAATGAGGTTTTCAATAATTTTTGTTACTTCCATTTACTTACCAGTTTTGTAAAAATAAAATAAGCTTTTTAAAGTAGCACTAGGAGAAGAAGCAGTTTTAAGGAGGAAGAAAAAGTGTTAGTAACTAAAAAAAAAAAGATGCTTGTTTTTATTTTCACTACTTTATTATTTATTTTATTGTTGAAGTTGTAAAATATAATAAAAATACCAAATATTTATAAAATTTTAAAATATGTTGTGCTATCAGAACTTCTTAACTAGCAAAGAAAGGAAAAAATATAAGAAGTTTTATTGGGACTCCAGTTAGTTTTTCATTCTTTACTATTTCTATAGTAATAACTCTAAATGTCAACAAATTTTCTAATCATCAATTTTAAATTTGACATATATGTAGAGATAAAAACAGTAGGTCTGCAATCTTTATGTAATTTCTGTTACCTAGGGAGACCAAGGAGCAGTGGGTCCCCCAGGAGAACCAGGATACCTGGGTTTACCCGGAATTCAAGGAAAAAAGGTATGTGTTGTTTAGGAGATAGAATTCACTTTTAATAAGATACTATCATATAAGTTTTCCTTTTGTGAAAGTAGCATAGTAGGACTGCGTATACTTTTAGCGATAAGCCGACCTACATATTTAGTGTGTGTATAATGTGTTCAAACCTATGCGAATAGCTGTGACATCTTTCATGTCCCTGCGAGAGTACTGTCTCCTAGATGAAGGCCTTGGATAACGCATGCAGATCAGAAAGTAAAAATTACAATTCAGTAATATCCTGTAAATTCAGATTGTTTTGCAGTCAATCCAGGTGAGTCAAGAGTTTTTAGGAAAAGTATTCAATGTCTGGCACTCTTACCACAGTATGAATATCACTTTTATCAAAACTGGGGCAGAAGTCTGAAAGAATGAAAATTACAACCAGAATGTTTGACCATGAGGTTCCTATCTATGAAACAATTATATTACATCGAAGTTCATTTAAAATTAATTTAAGGAGTTTGAAATACAAATCACCTATCCTCATATAAAAAATTTTGGTGATATAACACAGCAACACTTTCGATTCTCTCTCTCTTTGTCTCTCTCTTTCTCTCTCTCATCAAGTAAAGGAAACCTGAGCTGTATTTGTATAAATATTATTATTTGTTTGTAGATTTTAAGCAACAACTGACTGCCCATTTGTCAAAGAAGTCCACACCACTGCAGATATATACATTTCGGGTTAAACGTAAATACACTGGCTTTTATTCTGGAAAGGATACAAACTTATGTCTCCATCATCACTCTCTTGCTTTTTCAGTTTCTCTACCATTTCATGTTTCTATCCCTCATGTATTATCTACTTGGCCCCTCGATTATCATACTTAGCATGATCCTTGACCTTTCTGTTCCGAGGAGCAGTGGGCAGCACTTGCTGACACAGGGGTGACCCTCAGAGCAGCAATTAGATGTTAGACCCTTATTGAAGGTTAAGTAAATCTACTGTGAATATGTTTGGCTTTAGAGAATTCCCTTGTTCAAAAACTTGCCATTTAAAAGAAATCTGTGTTTTGTTTGCTGTAAACAGAATACTCCATATGTTTAGATAGCATGTGAGGTAGAAAAGAAATTTGGAAACAAGTGTCCAAGGTCAACTTTGGGCAAGGTCAACTTCCCTTCCCTGATCTGCAGGTTCATTACCTATAAGAACGAGGACATTGAACTAGTTGGTCTCAAATGTCTCTTCTAGCTGAGAAAATTTAGGAAACATTATTATGCAGTATGAATTTTCCCCCAAGAGTTCATTTTGAAGCAGATGTTTTCTAAAATGTCATTTCAACATAATGTTTTACTACATTATTTCCTAGAAATCTGTGGCTACTGTTAGCTTAATGGAAGATTTTCAGTTTGATTTCATAAAACAACATTTGTCAAAATAAGTCCTCTCTTGTTTGTTTGTTTGTTTAAACTCAGATTGTGATCAATATAGAAAAGTTTTCTTCTTCCTGGTAAAATGGGAATTAGTAAGTTTTCTTTCAAATGTAAGAGGACAAGAAAGTGTTCCTTTAGAACATCATTTTGACATATGTGGTTTTATTCTCTTCCCAAATATTGTGTGGGAGTCAACTTCTGTAAATAAGGCACTTGTGGAATTTGCATGAGACCATATATTTTTCTGGAAGAAAAACATGTTTATTTGAAAGAATATAGAATACACTGCCTTTTTGCAGGGGGACAAAGGAAATCAAGGTGAAAAAGGCATTCAGGTATGTTCGTGGGTTTTCTTCTTGCTTCTCAATAAAATCGGGACCTTGTTCTTTTCAGTTCTTATACTGCTTTTCCAGCCCCTTTCTGTCTCACCATCAACTACTAATTGTGAAATCTCAGCTTCCTCCTTTCACTATTAAACTTCTCAGACCACATCAAATCTAACTTGAAGGTTCTTCCCCACTTCACTATTGTAGAAAACTTGGGAACCAAGTGATTCAGCAAAATAAAGATATAGATTTTATTGCATACTTCTAATAACTGTTTATTTATATATTTATAGTGTGTATGTTTCCAAAAATTATTTGAAATGACTTATGGCACAAATAAATTTGATAAGAAACCTTAGTGGCAAATATAAAACATATTCAAACTAATAAATGGCAGGAGAATTATACCATAAAATTATACCAGGCTGAGGAAATCTAGGGTGATTTAGAAGGATATTTGGTTTTGGGTGTCATAGCAATAAAGGCAAAGAGAAGAGCTACTACTATGGGAGACAAGGACAGTTCCACCTCCCTTTAAGTGGCTGTCAAATGGGTGTTTTCATTAACTGAACCCTGACTCTCTGAATAGGATGCCACTAGCCTAATCAATGATATACTTATCTGGAATAAATGATATCTGTTGGTCTTTTAATCGTTTCAGTTTTAGAAATATAAGACTTTTCCAACCATAAATTACAAATCTAGTGTCCAGATAGTACTTTAATGATGTTTTTAAGATTACAAAGCTCAGTTATAGTGGCTGAGTTTTGCTGTGTAGAATAAACTTAAGGTAAAAAGAAAAATACTTTGCAGAGTTTCACAGAATTTGTAAAGCTCTAGAATTTCTGGAGGCATGAAAGGAAATTTCAAATCGAAGTAACAATAGAGTCAAAATCTGCTCAGGTCACAGTCTCAACAGTTTTTCACACAATTTTTTAAAGAAAATATTAAAGTATATAATAATATACTTCAAGTTAATATACTTCCTTCAAGTTACTTTTGAAATTAGCAGTGAAGTAAATTTTAAGTAAGGAAGGTCTGTGATCACTAGACCCATATATTCCAATTTCCTTCTTGGTGTTGCGTTTGGATGTCTCATGTGAGGCTCAACATGTCCAAAACAGAACTTGTCATCTTTCCCCATAAACTACCTTCTACTCCTGGATTCTTTGTCATGGTAATTGGTACCATGACGCAATTACCCAAAAGAAAAAATCTTGGAAGCTATCCTAAAAGTTGATCTCTTCCTCTCTCTTCACATCCAATTTCACATCTAAATGTTTTGAACTTGGCCCCTTCTCTCTGTCCCCACTGTTCTAATAATTTCTTGTCATGGGTCCCGGGTTACTGCAATATCCTCTTAGCTGATCTCCTTCAGTCCAGTCTACTCCCTTCCTTCCACACTATTACCAGCATGCACTAACTAAGCTACTCACTGCTTAGGAATCCTTCAGGGATGTCCCACACATTTCAAGATAAAGTCTGTCCCATAAAGTGCCTCTTAGTTTCACTGAATCTTTAGTCTTATCTCTTGCCACTCTGCTCACTATTATCCACTCCTGCCCTGCTGCTTTAGCCAAAAGGAATTACTTGCTTTTGTCCTATGTCTGCTCTCCCTGGTACACTCTCCTATCGTTTCTCCATTTGGCTACCTATTACTCATCCCTAAAGGCTGCATTCAAAGTTGAGTCACTTTCTGTACCCTCTGGGTCAGATGCCCCTTCCTGTATTCCAATAGTATCCAGCCCAGATGATTAATTATACCTTGTACACTTATGAGACAGTATTTTCATCATTCTTGTTTTAATTGTTTATCTTTTGCGCCACACAGTAAGCAACCTTAAGGCAACAATGATGTCTTTGTTTCAGTGTCCCTAAGTGCCAGCAAATAGGAGCCTCTCAATAAATATTGGAAATTTACTTATGTAAGTGAATGAACAAATCACTATGCAAGAGTGACTTAAAATTTTAGTCACTAGATCTTTAATTGATTATATTATCTAGGCATATGTTTTCCTAGAAACTGCTAATTATCTTGTTCAACACAGGGGTGAAGTAATGCTTCAGGGGCTAGCATGATGTCTTATATGTGGTGGATATCCAAAAATATTCATTGAATGGACAGATGGTGTTTATATCTTTATTAATTTTTTTCTCTTCTTATTTGTCCTGATTTGAAGATCTTCATTCAAAATGTTTTTCACAGGATATTTTTAATTTTTAAAAATTCCTTTAAAGAGGCCTTCTTGTCTTCACATATGTATAGTCAACACTGAACATAATTATGTCATTGAAATTAATAAAATGTCCACAGCTGTTGGATTTTAAAATTATTTTTATGCTGTTAATGTGGACTCAACAGAATAACCTAAAATTATTTACGTGTTCCCCTAGAGTCAATAGTTTGTTTTTTGTCTCTATCCATTTTTAACTATAAAAGTAGGTTGACTTTCCTTTCACTTTTTTTTCCTCTGAGATACTAACTTTCATCTCTTACATCATTTACATATTTGCATCACTGCTTTTGTGACATTTCTTCTATACTACAGGACAATACATAGTTTGTGTTGTATATGTGATTGCATATTATGTGTGCAAACTAATTAATAATGTTTATTAAATTTTAAAGGGTCAAAGGGGAGAAAATGGAAGACAAGGAATTCCAGGGCAACAGGTATTTTGTTTCTTTGATGGAAAGTGAAATAATGAATCACATAAGTGGACAATGCTGAGAGAGGGTTACTTGCAAATAAAAATGGGTGGGGAGAAATGTAGATGTAATGTGCATTCAAAGCATATAAGGGTGAAAATGCTAGGTGGTGGTAGTGATAATGGTTTGCTTTAATTGTTTTGTAATTTCGTTTTCCCATACTGATACTATTGGTGACCAGGAAACTTGCTTTTTAATGCTTTTTTCTTGCCAAGTAAATGACTGAAAGTGGAAAATTCTACTCATCTCTTGGAGTAGTTATTTGCCAAAGGCAGCTGTACAATGCAGCATCTCCATACTACTGTTTAGTCTTGATTTTCTTCTTGAAATGTGAGCCGTTGAGGCCATTTGTAGAGGAGGAATGTACTTGTTTTCCTCTAGTTTGCTCAGAGATATAAATTACTATGCCAGAGACTTATTAAAATGCTATCTTGAGGGACTGTGTTATGGAACAGATACATACTAAGATTATTTTGCTTCTTCCCTGATTAAACTCTCCTCCTGAAGTAGGGTTTCGTTGGGATTACCACGTGGCATGTAAGTTCAGTTGGAGCCAAAACCAAAAAACACATAGTGAGTAGTGCATTTGTAGCATGTTTGCTGCTGCACTGGCTATAGTTAAGCTCAGTTCCAACTTGGTCCGCAACGAAAGGGCAAGCTGTACATATGAGTCCTCCCATGGGGTGGACCTCTTTCCAGTGTGGGTGGGAGAAAGATTCAGTAATTACATCAACTCTGGAGATGGGATAAAATTGTGTAGTGATGTCTCCAAGGACAGGAGTCTCTGTGTCCCTCATGTAGAGGAATCTGAGAGACCATGGGGGAGAGTGTTTGAAAGCCCAAGGTTGTCTGTAGGATGGAAGGTGAGTGCTAGGTATTAAGAAGTTGACAATTTAGAAGCTAACAAGGAGAGCAGAAGTAACGGAGGAGAAATGGACTGAGTTTGCCCTTATACAATCATGCTCAATAAAAAAAGTCTTTTAATTTTAGTACTTCTCTGCTCAAACTCAAACCCACTTGATGACACAACCAACTCTGTCCCTGTTCCCCTCCCTGGCAACACAGACTGACCCCCTCTGTTTCCCTAAGTTAATCACACAGTATCTATAAACAGCTCTTCTCGTAGGAGGACCTTCACCTCTTCATCCATTCAACCTCCACAACCCAGGCCTTGCACCAAAAATTGTTAACTTCCGACTCTCTGAAAAGAAGGTTATTTCCTTTGGAATTGAAGCTCACGACTTAGCTAGCTCACTGGCTTGCAGATGACTCTCTCCAAGATTCCCTTGGTTTTTTTCTCTCTTTTCAAGGAAAATAGTGAGTCTGCTCCCTTGGGTTCCCTGGAAAGCTTCTGCCCTAGATGTGTTGGAAGCTTCATTTCCCCGCCCCCACCCTAGGAACTGAACCTATAATGAGTACCTGGGGGCCAGAACAGCTGTTGTTTCAGCAGCTGAATAGTCCTCCAAGCTCTTTCAGTAAACAAAGTCTTCATTACCTGTCATCCTACCAAGTGCAGCACGTGCGTAACTTTTTGGCCTCCGTGTTGTGAATTGAGTCCAAGTGAATGTTTCTCTCACGAAATGATCTTGGTGGATTCTCAGATGACAGCTATTTTCAGTTTCAGCTCTAATTCAGTTCTAGTCCCCCGAACTTACTATTTTATCTTTCCTCTTGCGCTGGCTCCAGTTGTAGGATTCTGTCTGGTAGGAAACATGCCTACATTTCTTCAGAAACCTTAATATTTAAAGAACGGGCTTACAGAGAGTGTTATCACTAACAGATTTTTATGTGCAAACTAAGTTAGTGTTTTTATTCTCTCATCTTAATTTGAGGATCTACCTTTCTCTGTGCCATACACTGATTTTACCTAATTTTTCTTCCTTTTTGTCTAATTTGGATATCCATGTTTAAGGAACCTGGAAATAAATCAAAATAAACACTCAAACTTCGTTGTGTGACACGTTATACACTAAATTCATACTGAATTGCAGAACACCAATTTTTAATTTTAAAGCTGAATAATGAAATCCTACCTGTGTATGTGAGAGCTATGCTCTTTCCTGAAATGCTTTTAGAGTCTGAGTGTATAATGACTTTCAAAAATGGAAAATTTTAATGCCTTTCCTGAAAGTTCTTATCATCTCTATTATATGTCATTGGAATGAACACGTGAAAGAGAAGAGTAGGAAATAATTTAATATAAATATTTAATAATTAGTTTAATTTAATTTAATCACAGATGTATCCTCTGATTGTAATGATGAGTGGTCTTCATGTATGTGCTCCCCAGTGTTTATATCATTGGGAAAAAATACTATACTGTATATCACACTGCTTCTCTGATCTCTGAATTACCAGCAGCGAGTGGTTTAGGTCTAGGACAAACTGGTTTTTCTTTCCTATTAATCACTTTTAATGGTATCTTTGCTTTAACTCATCTTTTATCAATAATACTCAATCAAAATTTAATTTTAAGAACATAGACGGGAAAATAGAATACTCATCTTAATCATAGATTAAAAGAATAAATATACCTTATCTTACCTGATTTGTTTTAATTTTCATTAAAATAGTAATATATTTTAAATTCAGAAGAGAATTTAAATAGAATTCAGATAGAATCCCATTCTGACCTATATATTTGACCTGCAGCATATGAAAATATTTGTATCCAAGAATGAAACAGTTATGTAAATTAACATTTTTATATTACCAGTTAGCATATTGTCTAGTCATTAGTCTCCTTTAAAAAGTCAAAAAAATGTCTCTTCTGTAATTCTGTCACTACTCTGTCAATATTTTCCAATCTAAAAATTAAAGTTTAATTAAATATGTGGTAAAAGGTGCCTCCCACATTACCAGTACTATAGCTTGCACATTTATTATAGTTTTTTTTTCTATTAATTCTCAAAGGGAATTCCAGGGCATCATGGTGCAAAAGGAGAGGTATGTTTCTGCATGTATTATGCTCCCTCTGTTCAATGCTTATTGCTTGAATTTTCAATACTGTACAAATCTAGCTATTGACATAGCAGACAGAAAATGTCTTTCATGTTCTTCAGTAGATCCTAACTAATGATTTCCAGAATATGTCGATTCATTGAATTAGGTATCATATGTTACGAATTTGCCCATAATATTTTTTTTCTTCTGGATTAGGGGCTAAGTTTTTTCTGCATATTTTTCAATGAAGAATACTGTGTGTTTCTGGTATTTGTCTCTAGAATTTAGACTCCTTGAGAACAGGACTGGGTCATGTTCATTGTTGTATCTCTGGCACTGTACATATTGCCTACACAATATACTCAATAAATAGGGGATATTTGTAGGGTTGGATGGATGGATGGGTGGATAGATGGATAAATGACAGTTTAATATGATAAGAGATTTTCCTCCTGATCAATAACAGTATTTCCCAGCCGTTTCCTATATAACTTACATATATACACATGTATATCCTAAAGGACTTTAATGATGCAATTATACCTTCTGAAATATTTAAATAGAACTTTTGAAGATTTCTTTTGGTTTCAGAGAGGTGAAAAGGGAGAGCCTGGTGTCAGAGGGGCCATTGGACCAAAAGGAGAATCTGGGATGGATGGCCTGATGGGGCCTACGGGTCCCCAGGGGCAACCTGGGGAAACAGGTCCTCAGGGACCTCCAGGATTGGATGGAAAGCCTGTAGGTATTCTGCTTCTTTCATAGTTTTCAGATTTTCGTTGCTTTCTTCTTAGTATGTCCATGTTGTAACCCCTAATAATTTGATGCAGGGGAGAGAATTTTCAGAACAGTTTATTCGACAAGTTTGCACTGATGTATTAAGAGGTAAGTCTCAAACATAGAGATTTTAATAACTTTTTTCAAATTACAAAACTAGTACAAATTCTTGGTAGAAATGATAAAAGATGTAAGTCAAGATAAAGAAGAAAATAAAGGGCATTTATTAACCCCTCTCTTTTTTTCTAGATGAGTATTTTTATTAAAATGAAATATATACATACCCTCTGTAATCTTTTTATAAAGCAATTTATCATTATTTCACCATTAATTAAATTTTCTTTTTGGACATAATTCTGATAATTTAATTCATAAATATGGATGTCTATAATTTACCAACTTCCTTTTGGGGGGTACTTGCACTTTCCCCCTCTATTTTAAGCAATTGCTACATTAAAATTATAGCATAGAGCAATGAATATTTCCATAGTTAAATTCCTAGAAGTGAAATTTTTGGGCAACAGATGTGCATCTGTACATTAAAAAAATTTAAAGATATTATTAATACTCATTCACCATTTAAATATAAGGGGGGGGTTTCTTTTTTTTAAGCCCAGCTACCAGTCTTACTTCAGAGTGGAAGGATTCAAAATTGCGATCATTGCCAGTCCCAACATGGGTCCCCTGGTATTCCTGGGCCACCTGGTCCCATAGGCCCAGAAGGTCCCCGAGGATTTCCTGGTTTGCCAGGAAGAGATGGTGTTCCTGGATTAGTGGGCGCTCCTGGACGCCCAGGTGCCAGAGGATTCAAAGGTACTTAATTTCTGTGCATAAACAAATGAACAACAAAAAAGGGTATTTTTCGTATTCACACCCTAAATTGATTTAATAGCAAGAGTCCATCTTTGTTTTCATGATAACAAAACATTTTTCTATCCCCAAATCTTTAAATAATTTGTCAACTGAGTTAAAGGGCAATTATTCTATTTTCTTGAAACAATATTCTAAAATAGAGAAATGTCAAAGTTATGAAGCATGTGAAGTTACAAATTAGAAAATGTTGATAATGCATTTAGAAATTTTGCTTGAGTCTAAAAAGATTTTTAAATAGAAAATTACAGACACCATTTCCATTATTTTGACTTTGTTAACTTCTGTTATTCAAAATTTTTTTTTATATTATAGGAAAAATTATGTTTTGCGGGCGAACTTCTTAGTAGCCCACAAGTTACTTCTGTTTGCCTTTGAATGTTTATGTGAAATATTGGTTGATAATTCTTCCCTTTTTATTTAACATTATATGAGCAATTTAGATGTTTCATCAAGTAATACAAGAACAAATATGATTAACAGAAAGGGCTAATGATCCCAAAACATTTTCCTTTTTTAATCCCCATTAAATCTTTCTAGACCACTGATAATTTTAGAAATTTTTGCTTCAAAAATTCTGTTTCCCATTAGGAATAATAAATAGGTGTCAAAAGATTTATTTTTCTTTCAATGGGTGTATTAACATCTTTGAAAGAAACAGTCTAGGAGGAAGTGATCTTATGGAAAAAGCAAGCTTACTCCCATCTTTGACACTCTGCAGGCCTACCGGGAAGAAATGGGGCAAAGGGGAGCCAAGGGTTTGGGTACCCTGGAGAACAAGGTCCTCCTGGTCCCCCAGGTAAGAACGGGTCTATGCTCAGAAGTCTTGCTGCACATTTTGCTTTAAGAAAATCACCATAAATCTATGTCAAAAAATTTGAAACCAAGACATTTGTTTCCTTTTTGAGTGATTTGCATTTAACACATTGAGCTCTAACTACTAGAACCTTTTCCTATATTGTATGCATGAGTCATTCAGGATTCTCTCTTGTTTATCATTTAGCCTTCTTAGAATACTACCCATTAGAATAGTTCTTGGGGGATGTCACTGTTTAATCTTGATGATTCTCAGGGAAGCAAAATAATGCTGAGATGGACTCTTAAGTCAACCTCTGCCAGCTGTGTTATTTAACTTTGCCATGCCTCAGTTTCCTCATTTGTCAAATGGTGATGAGAGACTATCTGCATCATGACATTATTGGAAGATTAAATGAGTTGATACATGTAGAGCTTTTAGAACAGTGCATGACAATTATAGTTATGTTTTCAATAAATGTGTACTATTATGATTGTTTTAGATGTTAGTACCTCATGGGGCTTTTGAGTGGATCAAGTGATTTAATACTGTTTATGTAAAACACTTAGAACAACACCTACAGTTGTAGTTAAACGCTAAATAAATGTTTATTAGTAGTAGTAGTGGGAAGTATTAGTAGTAGGAAGTGCCCCAAATCACTCTGCTCCATCCCAAACCTGAATATTTTGTTTTTCTGATTTTGAGTCTCCAACTTTAAAAGGCCAATATCCTAAGTTAACTCTCCTTTCTTTGGGCATGCTGATTGAGCTAACTGGGCTATGGTTCACAAATTAGCGCTATAACACCTTTGTATATTGATCACTATTATACTATGGCAATGATAATGTATTTAGATGTGGAAACTAAAATATATGTATAATGGAAATAGTCATTTTTACTATAAATGTGGCATGAAAGTGACTTCATTAGAGTTTTAGCTTACTGATGTAGCACCTGCTAATTTATAATAATATTGGCAAAAGATTTGCTGAAAGAAACAGTTAGGTTTGGGCAACCCACAAGTCGAAATGTTGGAATGTTAGCACAATGTCTTAGTCAGCAGCATGGTTGCTATAGTAATACAGCGTAGCCTAGTTTTATAAGAATTACTGATTACTTTTGGATCGTTCTTTTCAAAATGGAAGGTATATAGAATAACCAAGAGACTACCTCCTCTTTTCACATTAGTACAAATATGTAAAATTTTCAAGAGATTTTCTTTTTTCAGTTTAAATTTCTTATAGAATCGAGTATGTCACTGTAAAAACCAAACTCCTCTGTTCATATATTGCCAATGTCCCATCTTAGGTCCAGAGGGCCCTCCTGGAATAAGCAAAGAAGGTCCTCCAGGAGACCCGGGTCTCCCAGGCAAAGATGGGGATCATGGAAAACCTGGAATCCAAGGGCAACCAGGCCCCCCTGGCATATGTGATCCATCGCTATGTTTTAGTGTCATTGTCGGAAGAGATCCATTTAGAAAAGGACCAAACTATTAGTGTCTGATGCCTCATTCAGCAACCTAGGCATGGTGCTTTTCTTTTGTGGTCTTTTGCATCTCAGGAAGATGATAACAGTAATCCCTTGAAAAGAAACTAATGTACCTCGGTGTTTGTATTATTTTTTTCCTTAAGGAAAAATATATAAAAGGTCACGTGTACTGATTTTAAAGCCTCCTCAGTAATTCAGAACCTTTAGATTAGTAGCATTAACTAAATCTCAAGGGTTTTTTGTAAGTCCATTTGTTTTAATCAAAGTTGAATATAAAAAAACCACCATTGCCTGTTAGCCAGTCAACTTTAGTCACTGTGAAATATTTCACATTCAGCCTCTATGCAGCAGACTATTTGAGTTCAATTTCATGTCTGTGTGAATTTCATGTTTCATATCTCATAGCTATCTACATTAGCCAAAACATGGATCTGGTCACTGGAAATAAGATCAGGGCTGATATTCAGCTGGGACAGACCGTTTGCCATGTCGGTCATTTACTCCAGTACCTTTGCTTGTTGGATAGGGGCAATGGTCTGCTGGTTGTTCAATGTTTTGAATATCACCTCTGAATGAGATTAATGGGTTTCTTATTACATTTGCAAATTCTCAAATTCGATAATGATGATGCTAAGAAAGAGTATTGATTACATTGGGAATGGTCAGAATTATGTAACGTGAAAAACATTTTAGAAAAAATGTTTCATTGCACCTGGTCGGTATGTTCAAAGGAAATGCAAGTTCAGACGTCCTAAAAAAAGACTATTCTTCATACTTGCTTAATAATTGGAATGTTTGTTGTATGCCTTCATTTTCCATTTCATTTATTATATGTGTATGTTCATATATGTTAACTTTCATTGTAGCAAAGCTAATGGGAAAAAATGCTCTAGTTGAAAGGAAAGGTAACTCCACAGATCCTAGTATGTCTTGATATTTTTAGCAGACTTTAAAATATTATGAACAGTTTCTGTGTACTGTACTTAATGCTTTTGTAAAGAACATAATTTGAGATATTTCATCCTTATCATGCTCTAAATTTTGTTACATGCTTGTTATTCAAAGTACAATAAAGTTTTGTACAGGCCTGATTGCAGTGTCTTTTTTTATACTTAATTTTAACTGATTGTTGAGTATATTTTCCATGTCACAGGGTCATTTATTTAATGGATATAATTTATTAAATTACCTACCCTATTCTTAAATATCTGAAATAACAATTTAGAAATTTAGTTGGTGTGCTACTCACCTAAACAGGTGTAGTACCTGCTTCCTGGCCCAGGGATGGCTGTTGATCAGCGTTTAGCTTTATTGACATGCCATTCTACCACTTTGATGAGGATCTTGGGGGAGACTGAAGTCCATGACGTTTAGTAGCTGAATTAGCAGAAGGCCTAGTTTGGTGTTCTATCTCCAGCAAAGTCCCAAGTATCTGCTTAGGCCTAAGACTACTACCCCTGCTAATTATGGCATTTGCTGTTAAGAGCTGATAAAGAAGCAGAATAGAGTATTTGGTATCATTTCTTCATTCATTCAATCAGCATTGACCACATGGCCATTACGTGCCAGGTACTATGTCAGGGATACAATGGCAACTTAGTTACAGATTCTGTCTAGTGAGGCACAGGTAAGTAAACAGGTGATTCCATTACATCCATTCTAAGAAGGAGAAAGTGCTATAGAATTGTATGGGATGATGCTGTGGACTGAATTGTGTCCCTCCCAAATACACATGTTGAAGCTCTAACCCCATGTGACCATATTTGTAGATACGGTTTGTAGGAGGTAATGAAGGTTAAGTGAGGTCATAAGGGTAGGGTCCTAACACGATAGGATTGGTGGCCTTATAAGAAGAGGAAGAAGGAGATCTCTCTCCACCTGCAGGCAGGAAAGGCCAGGTGAGCACACAGTGATAAGGCAACTGTCTACAAGCCAGGAAGAGAGCGCACCCTGATAGACATTAGCCTCCACAACTGCGAGAAAATAAATTTCTGTTGCTTAGGCCACCCAATCTAGGATATTTTGTTATAGCAGAGCAAGCTGACAGAACAGATGAGGGTAACTCTTCCCTAAAGTAAAGATCATAAACTGAGATTTAAAAGGCTAGGAGGTGTTAGCATAACCAAGTCATGTCAAGATAATGAAAATGAGCAAAGCCTAGGGGGTGAGAAAAAAACATGGAAAATTCCAAGAACAACAAACCTACGGAATATAGACCATATTTATTTTCAGTATCCCTGCTTTTAAAATTGGTATCTCAAGATGAAATATTTCTGTAACTTATCATGGTATGTGTTATGTCCTCACATATTTTTACTTTGGACAAATTTGAGACTAGCCCATAGTCTACTGATTTTTAAGAATGAATAGGTGAATTATTTTGTGCTGTGAGCACATTTTGCACCATAGTGGTGCATTAGCACCATGTGACATGCAAGGTCTTTTAGTGGAGTCACGGAGCATGGCCTCTCTACTGAGGTTGCCCAGCTTCAAATCCCCACTTTCCTTTTCTAACTGTGAGTCTTCAGAGTATTTCTTTACCTCTTTGTGCCTAAATTTCTTCATATGTTAAATGGGGGATATTAATAGTACTTACCTAATAGTGTTAAGAGGATTAAATGAGATGAAACAAAAAAGTTAATCAGTGGAATAAAGTCAGACAATTTACCAGAGCCACACAGAAAATATGGGATTAGAATCTTGAGATGAAACATTTAAAAAACTTACTTAAAACATTATATATCTGTGTAACTAATACTGATGGACTTAGTCTGATTTGTTGCCATTCAGAATGAAACTCTCAGTCTTAAGGGCAAAAATAATTCTCAGTAAAGGCTGTTTTTGCCAGATTTTGATCATCTTGGTCTAAAATGTAAAGTAGGAACAATTTAGGGAAAAAAACTAACAAATCCATGGGATTTGTAGTTTTGGGGTATTTTATCTGAATTTTATTAACTATATTTTATCCCTGGTTCTTAGAACTTTACCAGGTATTATTTAATTTCCATCATGAAGAAGTTTTCCATTGGGATGGAGTTGCAAATCATTCTTTAATTCCCAGTAGGGGGCAGCAAAACACACAGACACACACACATATGTGTATACACACACACACACACACACACACACATAGTAAGAAGCTTTGATAACCTTTTCCTCGTTACATTAATCATATAAACTATATGTATTTAGCCTGAACATTTTCTCAATTTTGTAAGTATGGTTAGACTTATATCCTTCAAAATTTTTCCAAAGAAGAAAAGAAATATGGTTTTCAGAAGTTGAACACCTAAACCCCAGTTAATGAAGCCATTTATATTTTGATGTCTTGCCTATCTGCTTTATCTTTAAATAATTCAGTTTGTTTAATTAAAGTGCTCTGGCTAGAAGCTTCGATTAATTCTTCAGATTGAAAACTTTGTTGTCAAAGGAGGGGTTCGAAGCTTACTCCTGGTCTTCCTCAGTCACTGATCTGGCCCATTGGTATTTTAGCTGTGTTGTGCCTGGGGGAGGCAGAAAGCGGACCTTATCATTATCCAGAGATAACAGTGAAGAGTCACACCACACATCCTATACTCCTGGGACAGTTGACTGTATATAATGGCAACACAAGAGATTAGCAGCTTTCTGGCTAAAGCACTGAGAGCCTAATATGTGAGTGTTGTGGGGCACGATGGGATCACAGAGGGAAACTCACATTGAGAGTTTGTCTGTAGTTTTCAGCGAAAGGACCAGAAATAAACCCATACTTTAGTTAAATTGAGCTGCAAAGGTTTCTCTGGAACATTTTAACTAAACTTTATCTTAAAACGTACATAGAAAGATTTAATTTTGCCCCAAATAGCACATTTGAAATAAGGAACATTACTGTTCCTACTCACTGAATTATTTCTGGGTTCTGCCTTCCCCAAAGTAGGGTTCACAGAGGAATTTTGAATAAATAGATTTCAAAAGTCCCACATTGATATCTTAGGTGAAAATGACAACTTGAAATAGCTGACTGGAGTATCATTCTGAATAAGGAAGAATTGAGAAACAGTGTTTTTCAGCTGTGTCCCCAGTTCAGGTGCCATTTCAAAATAATCTTAAATCAAATTTGAAAAGTGCCTACAGCTCTTATAGAGTGAAATTCAAAATTAAATTTTGAAATAATTTTTTGTGTGTGTGTGAGGAAGATTGGTCCTGAGCTAACTTCGGTGGCCAATCTTCCTCTTTTTACTGAGGAAAGTTGGTCCTGAGCTAACGTCTGTGCCCATCCTCCTCTATTTTGTATGTGGGATGCCACCACAGCATGGCTTGATGAGTGGTGTAGGTCCGTGCCAGGAATCCAAACCTGTGAACCCCCGGCCGCCTAAGCGAAACGTGTGAACTTAACCACTATGCCACCAGGTCAGCCCCGAAATTTTGAAATAATTTTTTCACAACAAAAAAAAGGTAAAGAGAGTCATGTGACGTGTGACCTTAGATGAATCTGATAACTTCTCTGAATTTGTTTTCTTATCTCTAAACCGAAGGGTTTAAGTTACTGTGTTTTTCAGCCCTAGCTGTACATTAGAATCACTGAGGGAACTTTAAAAACATTCCCTTGCTTGGGCTGCACCAGAGTGGTGTAATTGGTTTGCCTTTGAGGCAGAGGAAATAGCTGTACAAAGGCCTTGAGCCAGAGAACACAGCTCAATAGAAGTGAAAACAATTCTATATTTTTAGGTTTTAGAAAGCTGGTGGTAGAGGGTGGCAAAAGATAAGGGCAGATCTATTTGGAATGGAAAAAGGGATGGAGATGGAAGGAGGAGATATCCAAGTGTCTTACAGGATTTTAAGGAGGAAATAGCATGAAGAGGTTTGCACTGCAGATAGATCACTCTGGCTACAGTTAGCATAGATGAAACCAGGCAAGTTCAGAAGTGGAGAAGCTGAGAAGTGTCATTACAGTGGCACTGAGGATGAAGGTGAAGATAAAAGGATAGGATGGGCAGGTCCAGTGGCGTTAAGTTCACACACTCCCCTTTGGCGGCCTGGGGTTCCCAGGAGTGGACCTATACACTGCTCGTCAAGCCATGCCGTGGTGGCGACCCACATATAAGATAGAGGAAGATTGGCACAGATGTTAGCTCGGGGCTAATCTTTCTCAAGCAAAAAGAGGAGGATTGGCAACAGATATTAGCTCAGGGCCAGTCTTTCTACACACACACACACACACACACACACACACACAAGATGGGACACAGCTAGAGGGGATAGGAAAATAAAGGACCACCAATTTATTCTACTAAAATCATGGATAACTTCCAGAATGTACCCACAGCGTCCTCAGTGGCTCCAGGAAGATGAGGCCTTACTGTTAGAACGCAAGATAAGGTATGAACCAAACTTTTTAGGCTTCCACCTGGTTGTTGAACACAGGATGAGTTGTGTGCAGAGCTCAGGGCTGCATCTTCAAGGAGCCTCTCTTGAAAATGTTAGTAGGGTCAGCGCGAGAACCGTGGTCTGGAATGTGAATGGAAAGGTATTTATTTCAGGCTTCTGCTGGGGCAAAGCATGCTCTCCTGTCTTCTGATGCTAGGTCTGACAGTAACCAGAAGTCTCTACTCTCAAGTCTTATTCACACCAGCCTTTTACTGATAACTGTGAAATGTATCTGTTTTTCTTTCTCTCTGATGCCTGTTGACCTTAAATGGACAACCAATTATTTCTCTAGCAAAAATGAGTTTATTCAGGGTTAGCAAGGAATTGCAACTTGAATTCTACAACCAGGGGGAGCCACATGCAACTCCCCCAGCAGCAAAAGAGGAGAAACTATTTAAAGAGGGAAAGAGGAACTTGGGAGGGCTACCGTAAACAGAGTCCATTGGAGGAATCTATGTGTAGTGGCTTTTCATTGGCTGAATTGTCACAGTCTCATTGGCTGAGCTTCTTGCCCATCAAGAAGAGGACGTCTTCTTCTTTGGACTCTGCTGTCAGTCTAGTGGGTGAGAGCCCCCCACGCCCCACGTTTTGGCGTACAATTACAATTTAATGAGGTTTCTGTTTATTAATTTCCCCATGCCTAAGGATTCAAGAGAATATTCTTTTACTTGTGCTGTGATCCTTTAAGAACATCTGATGTTATAAATGCAGTGGCATTTGTCACCTGCACAGGTGTAAGAACGTGATGTGTGTTTTAATTATATGACATGGACACTAAGGTAAAGCAGACCATGTTTGATGAGGAGATAAAAGTCTATGAAATGGGTGTCATCTTATTTGGAAATGCTCCATAAATCAAATTAGCTGATTAGATAAAAGGATATATTCCAGTCTCCCCAGATCATCTGCAGTTGATCTAAATTCTAGGAGGAAGCCTCCTTCAGGGGAAAAAGCCCTTAAACCAGAAATGGTAAAGCTTTTAGAGCCAAATCCCAGCAATTGTTAATGATTGCCTGGAGGAATACAAAATCTAATTGAGATGTGATTTTCCTTGCCTTAGGCTGAAGTGGTGAGATTAAGGAGGTTGGGGAGTAGACAGGGAAAGCCAGATCTGTGCACGTGGGTTGGATTTAGAGGGAAATCAACTTGAAACTGTGTTTTTTTCCATCTGTGACCTCTCCTAGGGATTTTCCAGCAACAAGCTTGATTCTGTAAACTTTAATAATAGCTTTATTCATCTTGAAATTAACTGTATGAAGTATGTAACTTTTATGCATTTTACATATTAAAGAAACTCAGGTGCAGATTTTTCACGGTTACAGAGGAATTAGGGAAACAGTAAGAATTCAAACCTAAATCCTTCTGTCTCTAGAGACTGGACCACGTTCCATCGCATTGTCCTCTCCTGTGAGAACTAAAAACTAAGTAGGATGTTATGTCTTTTACTCCCCAGTTTAAGTGATTTCCTCTATTTTTCCTCATGATGAATTTTGTGATAATAGAAATTAAAAATTAAGTTCTGAAATTTCCTTAAAAATTATTAAAAAGAAGCAGCTTGGGTCACAGTGTCCAACTCATATGTCAGTCGTTTGTGGTGCTAAAAGGTAAACTGAGGCATAGTAAAAATTTTTAAGAGTTTACTTGAGCAAAAATAGATTCTAATCCTGCAGGTGCCAAACCGGAAGTGGTTAGGAGCAGGAGAGACTTTTATAGAGAAGAGGAGGAAGCAAAGCAAGGAAAGTATATGATTGGCTACAGCTTAAGCAGTTGCCTTATTGGGGAAGTTTGGTTGGTTGGTTGTGATTGGTTGTCTTTAGGTTTCGATTTCTTAACCCGGAGGCATTACAGGTTTAGGATTTGGTTCGCTTACCTAGGCTGCTAAGGCCTTAAAGCCCCCCATCTCCCCAAGTCTTTAATGGCCTCCTTATTTCTTTAATTTAGCATGATTACCCCACAAGGCTCCTAGTGGAAACTTCTGTCTCTGACGATATGCATTAAAACAAATGTTTCCAGATCCAGAGATTAAGAAATGTATTTAATAACTCTTTCTAAATGAAGAAGTGATAGAAACTAAGAAAATCAGGAGTTTTAGATGTAATTTCAGAAATGCTGTCAGGAAGGTATTTCCTTTTCTCAAGACTCACTAAACTTCTGTACTAGACAGAATTCACGGGACAATTGAGCCTTTGAGGATTGCTTAGTGCTTTGGAAAAAGAAGGATTGTTTGGTCCTTTCACAGCTGAGGGGCAAAAAGAAAAGGGGTCATCTTGCCTGGTGGGACGTGGCTCAGTAGAAAGAGCACGTCCTCAAAGGTAACTTGGGCGAGGCTTCACTGAGTCAGGAAACATACTTCAGATAGTACTGGGGAAGGAACCCTGAGAACACAAGGGTAGAGCTTGGGGTGGGATAGCCTTGTGGTGGAGAATAGGTTTTCCTCACAGCAGTGGACTCTCATGTATTCAAAGGATGGACCTCCTGATGCGCACATAAATGAAAAGACTGAAATATAGTTAATATTCTCAGCTTTTCTTCTATAATTATGGGTCCACGGAAACAGTGGATCTAGTTTTAAAAAAATGGGGGGAATAGAGAAGAGTAAGGAGCAGAGTATAATGTTGGAGGATTGCTTTCATCACAGATCTGGTAAATTAACTTACCATTTTTAGATGCAAAATGTTAATGCTAATTAGCATTTTGTTTATGCAAATGAGTAATGCAGAAGAAAAAGAAAATCGGTGGTTAAAGATGGTGGTTGTTGTGGATAAGAGGAAAGAATGTTAAGAATCAAGCAGACATTTTCCGAATTTATTTTCTTTAAAATTTCAGAAACATCTAAGTTTCTTTGTTTCTAATCTACCTGCCTAGGCATCCCTTTGATAATAATATATTTAACTCCACTTAAGAAAATTTAGTTTTCCTTTTCAGCTTCTCTAAACTGAAGTGTCAGCAGCTATTCTGGCTTTCATTTAACTGAGAAAGACTCCTTCACGCATTATCAAGAAATGGGAAGGGGGGAAAATTTTTTAAGCCTTCATAGGAATAAGTGACATCCATGCAGGAAAAATGGGGAGAAAGGACAGTTGAGTCTGATTAGTTCTATGCCACATCACACCGTGATTCCATTGTTCATTTTAAGGCAAAGTAGTTAAAATTTTAGAAGCATTAGCTCACATAAGAAATGATCACTGTCTCCAGTAACACCTGGAGAGTAAAAGATGAATACTATTGTCTGTCCCCATGAAATGTTAATGGCCCCAGGCAGGTTTTAGAGTCCTAGAAGCCAAAAGGAGACCTGTTGAGTTCTTGAGTTCTGTCAAGGAGGACGGTCACAGTAGGAAGCTAGAAGAGAGACATTAATAACAGCAGCTGCTATTGATTTAGTGACTTCAGAAATGTCCCCCTTATTATTCACAGCTCCCTTAGGACTAGGTAATACTATCTTCATTTTGTACTTGAAAACACTGAGCTTCATATGACTAGACAGTGATGAATCCAAGATTCAAACCCAGATCTGCCAGGCTCCAAAATTCATGTTTTCTGTCTTAATATAACTGAAATGTGCTTTCTATGTAGTCCGTGTTGCAATACAATGCCTAGTTGGTGACTGGAGACCATCTAACCATTCTACAATTGTGTTCCTCCGGCAGAATTTTTCACTGCCTACAATTTATCTAGTTGATTTGGGAGACATTGCACTGCATTTTTTCTGTCCTTTGAATGTCATTTGCAGGTTTCGTTCAGAGCCACTATCTCAGGTCAATGTCGGGACCTCTCTCAAGTGTTCCACTTACATCCTAAGCATCGCCCCATGATGGCATTTTTATTTTTAACCCTGTTTTGTGATTGTTCTTTGTCACTCACCCTCATGAGTCTTTGTGCTTGTTAAGGGCAAGCTTCATGCAGTGTTTGAAAGTATGTTTTCAGGTACAGCTCTTGCCAAGGCTTGATTTAAAATTCTTTTGAACCATGTTTGTTAGTATAAAGATCATATAAAGGAGAGTAATGGTGGTGCCTATAAGCCTAGGATGTTGGTGAGTTGAGAGAAATTCTTAGTGGAGTACTTGGAACACAGTATGTATTCAATAACTATTAGCTGCCATCATCACAACTTTCTGATGATTGTCTTCTTCTATTAAACTTCCCCCCAATGAGGAGAAAAACAACACAGGGAACCAGGAAGTTCTTTAGTAGCACAGATTTTGGACAGAACTGCCACCATTTCGTAGCTGTGTGCCCTTGAACTTAGCCGTGGTAACACCAATATTCTTATCTCTGAAAAGAGAACAGTGATAATATTTCAGAGAATTGTTTTTAAATGTGACAATTTTAAAATACAGAACAAGTCCCTGACTCACAGTAGGCACCCATTAGAGGTGAGCTGTTATGATTACCTGTGGAGCTGGAGGTCTCAGGCTAGTTACCAACTTGTCATTTGTGGCTAACTGCTAAAGTATTGGGACAAGTATGAGCCATACAGACAATTACAAGATCTTATCTCAAACTTTGATCCTAACTCTTTCTCTTCCATATAACAGAATTAATGAAGCCTCCTTATTGGAATATCCTCCCGTCACTTAACTGTGGATGTATAAAGTAGAATTCGGTATTTTCGTACTTTCTACTTTAATGCTGTCATCACCATTGGTAGCACCACAGTAATCCCAGATTGGCTAGGGAGCTGCTCTCTTTTTATGTTAACTAAACAGACTGCCTGCAAATTAGATTGTGGCTTCTGTGGTTGGGATTCGCAGTGCCACTAGGGAGTGTTGCAAAGTTCCTCTGCTTCCTGAAATATGTGATAAGCGACTAAATCCATTTGACTTGACTAAGATTTTGTGAAATAAAGCCTCATTGTTGCTGAAAATTGCAACTAATTGTGAATTTTTAGTACTTTTTGGGTTATATTTTGTAAAGTATTACTCCTATTTCATCTATTCACTCATTCATTCATGAAATATCTTTGGAGATAAGTGAAAGTATTTCCTTTCTTCTGTGTTCTGGCAAAACTGATTTTTATTATTTGAATGAAACTTACTGTGTCTATATAGCAAATGATGTACTCAAACATATTTTTTTCCATTTTAAAGTTTGTGAAAAACAAGAAGCCCTGTGATGTCTTTGTTAACATCCCCAAATCCCATATTGTTTTCTAGTAAATAGGAAAATAAGGCTTTGAAGAATTTTAAGCATTCAAGCTAATTTAATGCCTTGAAGACGTTAAACACTAGATAGAAAATTAGACAATTTAGGGGAAAAGTAAGGGAGTGGGTAATAGGAAAAAATACATATGTTGCTAAGGAAAATCATAATTCACAGTTTCTTTTTTTGATGTTCCACTAATTTAATATTGTTGCTTTCTAAGGACATGACCACATTATCTAATTGTCAGTGGAATAATGTGGTTTTCTGGTGCCAAATTCTGTATTCCACAGGACTAACTGCTGATGAAATTAGAAGAGCTTGTTGAATATTAGAGATTCTGGTCTTTTGGCATGAGAATTAAAGAAAAGTATTCAACCACATAACTTTTTATGCCTAGTATTATCTAATTTCTGCATTGGAAATTGGCAAGGAAACATTCTTTCCCAAATATGTATTTACATGAAAATCTGTCTAAATGCCTATGAAATGAAATTTGTACATAACGTTACTCAGGGGAAAAAATTCTGAGGGCCAAAATAATTGCAGTGGTTTTGTACTTCTGATTACACAAAAGATACTTCAAATAAAAATAAATAAGTCCAAATAAATGAAATAATTATTTCTCCCTCCTCACTTCACAATTTTGAAATAGACTGGAATTGGTTTGTACTCTATTTTTTCTATCTCCTGCCTTTCTCTTTTCTCTCCTTTCCTTCCGATCTGCCTACATAAAGCCCAAAATATAAACTGAAACTTGATTTTGATTACTGTATATATTTAATAGGTATAATTGGCTAACTTTAAAAAATCCTCAACTTTGTTGAGGCATAATTTACATATGATAAAATGCATCCATTTTTAAGTGTGTATATATATATTTTTTTCTTGGTGAGGAAGATTGGCCCTGAGCTAACATCTGTGCCAATCTTCCTCTATTTCATATGTGGGATGCTACCACAGCATGGCTTGACGAGTGGTGCATAGGTTGGTGCCCAGGATCTGAACCCATGAACCTCGGGCCACCGAAGTGGAGCTCATGAACTTAACCATTACACCACTGGGCCGGCCCCTTAAGTGTATATTTTGATGGGTTTTGACAAATGCAAGTGCCCAGGAAACCACCACCACAATTAAGATATAGAACATTTCCATCACCTTCAAAAGTTTCCTTGTGCCTTTCTGGATAATTTATCCCTCTTCCAGCTCCAGGCAACACCTGATCTGATTTCTGTCACTATAGATTAGAATTTTCTTTTCTAGAGTTCCATATAAATGGAATAATATGTCATGTAATCTTTTGTTTCTGGCTTCTTTCATTCAGCATAATATGTTTGAGATTCATCCATGATGTTGTGTCTATCAATAGTCTGTTCCTTTTTTGTTGCTGAATAATATTCCTTTGTATGACTACATTTCAATTTGATTATACATTTCCCTGTTTGTGGAAAGTTGGGTTATTTCCGGAGTGGGACTATTCTGAACAACACCTCTATGAACACTCACATCTCTGTATGGAGATATCTTTCCATTTCTCTTGGGTATTAGGAGTAGAGATACTGGATTATATTGTTATTTGTTCTTAACTTTGTAAGCAACTATATTTTCTGGATACAAGTCCTTTGATATATATTGCGAATATTTACTTCAAGTTTGTGGCTTGCATTTTTCTTTTTTATATATAGTTCTTCAAACGGTAGAAGTTTCAAATTTTTAGAAAGTACAATTTTATTTATTTATTTTTTATAGTTTTTACTTTTTTTGTTCATCTAAGAAATCTTTGCTTATCTTGAGATCATAGAGATTTTTTCCCTTGTTTTCTGCTACAATAGCACTGTCCACTAGAAATTTCTGCAATGATGGAAAACTCCTATATTTGCACACTAGCCATTAGCCACACATGGCTACTGCACATTAGAAATGTGCCTACTGCAGCTAAGGAACTAAATTTCTAATCTAATTTGAATTTAAGTTTAAATAGCCACATGTGTCTAGTGGCTACTACACTGGACAACATGGGTCTAGAAGATTTTATATTTTTAGCTTTTATGTTCAGACAGGTCTATGATCTACTTTAAGTTTTGTATTAAGTGTGAGGTAAGGTTTCAGATACATTTTTCCCCAAAAGGGCTACAAAGCACTGTTGAAAAGACTGTCATTTCCCCATTGAATCACTTTTGTCAGAAATCAATTGACCATAAATGTAGGGTATGTTTCTGTTCCACTGATGTTATGTTTATCCTTAGGCCAATACCACACTGCCATGATTACTTAACTTTAGAGTGAGACTTGAAGTCAGATGGTGTGTCTTCCAATTTTATTTTTCTTTTCCAAAGTTCTTTTGGCTATTTTAAGTCCTTTCCATTTTCACAAAATTTTAGAAACAACTTTTCAATTTTTACAAAAAAGCCTGCTTGGATTTTGTTTGGGATTGCAATGAATCTACTGGCTACTGGGGAAAATTGACATTTAAAAAATATTTAGTCTCCCATCCCTGAGAATGGTATATTTCTCCATTTATTTATCTCTCTATTTTGTTTCTCCCTGAACCTTTTTGTGGTTTGTTCATTGTACAGGTCTTGTACACATTATTTAGCAAAATTTATACATCAGTAATTCATGTTTTCAGATGCTATAAATGCGGTGTTTTGAACTTCAATTTCCACATGTTCCTTGCTAATATAGTTTGTAGAAATACTGTTGATTTTTTGTATACTGACCTTTTATTCTGAGACCTTGCTAAATGTACTTGATATTATTAGTTCAAGTAGCTTTTCTGTAAATTTGTTACAATTTCAAAGAACCAGATGTAACCTACATAAATTTTCTGTACTTTCCCCCCATTTTCTATTTTGTTAATTTCTGCTCTTTATTGTTTCCTTCTATGACTTACTTTGGATTCAATTTTTTTTTTGTTTCTAGCTTTTTAAGGTATGCACTGTTTAATTGACTTTAGACTTTTCTTATTTTCTAATAAGCATGTAGAGCTATCAGTTTCCCTCTAGCAATGCTTCAGCTGCGTCCTAAAATTTTGATATGCTGTTTTTCATTTTCATTAAGTTCAAGATATTTTCTAATTCCTCTTGTGATTCCTTTTTTCATAGATGAGTTATTTAAAACTGTTATTTAATTTCCACATATTTGGATATTTTTCAGATTTCTTTCTGTTACTGATTTCTAATTTAATTTCATTGTCAGAAAGACTCTTATCAATTCTTTTAAGTTTAATGAGACAGTTTATGGAGCAGCATATGCTGTATTCTGGAAAAATACCATTTGCACTTGAAAATAATGTATATTCTGCTTTCATCAGGTGGAGTGTTCTATAAATTAAGCCATAATGGTTAATAGCATTGTTCAAGTTTTCTATGTTATTAACGATTTTCTGCTTACTTGTTCTCTCAGTTGTTGAAAGAAGCATATAGAAATCTCCAGTCATAATTGTGGATTTGTCTTTCTTTTTAGTTCTGTCAGTTTTTGCTTCATGTATTTTGTAGCTGTCTTACGTGATGCGTACACATAAATGAACGTTATGTCTTCTTGATGAATTGATCCCTTTTTTGTTATAAATGCTCCTCTTTAACCATGATAATAGTCCTTGTTCTGAAATATACTTTGTGTGACATTAATATAGACATCCAGTATTCTTTTGAAAAGAATTTGCATGATAATACTTTTTTCATCTTTTGACTTTTATCTTCTCTGTATCTTTACATCAAAAGTGTAAAGATTTCTTGTGGCAGTGTATAGTTGGGTGTTGGTTTTTATCCAGTCTGGCAATTTCTGTTTTCACTTGGAGTGTTTAGACCAGAGATCAGCAAAACTTTCCTGTAAAAAGCCAAATAGTAAATATTTTAAGTTTTGCAGGCTACATAGTCTCTCCTTGCATCTACTCGACTTTGTCGTTGTAGTGTGAAAGCATATGTAGACAATGCATAAAGGAATGAGAATAGCTGTGTTCCAATAAAACTTTATTTACAGAAATGGGAGGCAGGCTGGAATTGGCCCATAGGCCATAATTTACCTACCCCTGGTTTGGACCATTTAAATTTAAAATAATTATTAATCTGGTTGGATGTCTAGCTACCATCTTTCTATTTGTTTTCAGTTTGTTTCATCTATTCTGTATTATTTTTGTCTTTATTCTTGTATCTACTGGATTTGGTATATTTTGGTATTCCATTTTATCTTCATTATTGCATTACTAGCTATACTTATGTATTTTATTTTTGTAGTAGTACCTGTAGAGTTTACAACATGCACTTATCTGTATTTCTCTTTTGTTAAGCCAAAAAAAGCCTAGTTTCTATATCATGTTTACTTTACTTCATAAAGAATGTATTTGTTCTGTTTATACTCTACCTTTTTTTTAAAAAAAATGATATTCTTTAGTTTATTTAAAGTAAAAAAGTCAAACAAATTCATTTTATAGTTATTTGATTTTAGAAAAATTTAAAAGTAGATATTAGAAAAATAAAGCAACCAGGAGCAAGCTTACAGTTTGAAAACATGTTATTGAATATTTAGCAAACACAGTTGATCTCAAATAAAAACTTAGACATGGCAAAGTAACAATGGAAAAGCAATAAAAAATATTGTTTAAATAACTAACAGATTATATTAATAAGAGCTAGAGAAGCCCACAAAGCATAAGGCTGTTGCAATCCTAAATTAAAGCAACGAAGAATCTAAGAGAGTCTACAAGGACCAGGAAAACTTTCCCTATATATATCATACTGTGAAATCTGATACCAAACCCAATGAGACTCCTTGATGATCATGTTTGTAATGTGGACAGTCAGGAGTAAAAAGGAAGTAGCAGACTCAGCTGACTCTTTGAACAATGTAAAAGAAAGCTCTCAGAGTTTCTTCTGAAATGACCCCTGAATTTGTTGTGTAAGCAGGTGACAACCCCATACCAAATTAGCCAGCCCTGGCAGCTGAATTTTCAAGTGCCCTCTTTCCCTTGAACCTGTATTCTATTCCAGCCCAGTTTCTGGTTCAGCTTCCCCAAATCATCACCTGACTAAATTTTCATAGTCTCTGTGCCCACTTCTAGCAAAACTCATCTCCTCATGTGAAGAAGAGATGGTTTTTAACTGAATGAAAACAACTATAGTATCACATTACATAGCAGGTTACACACCTACAAAAACCATTACCCCAACATGATGGTGTATAATTAAAACAAAATTTCAAAGAAAGATGGAATTGTAAAGGGACACTAGAATAATCAGATACAACCATCTCCTTCCACAGTGTCCTTCAGGACCACTTCTAAGAGAACTGTAGAAGAGCCAGCTGTTTGTTTTCATATAGCTATTTTGAGAAAATAGAGGAGAGAGATGAGAAAGAAAATTGATTATGAAAGAAAAGGGGGAGAGAGTAAGATTTATATGGAAGCATTTTTAAAAGTCAAGTTAAGTACCATCCTATTTGTGGACTTCGGTAAAGAGCACAGGAGTTGGCTGAACTTTGAAATGAGGACAATGGGTGTCTCTAAAGTTGCTGCAAGCGCCACAACATTGTATTTCAATCAGTGTGTGGAGGGAGTGGTGAAATACACTTGGATGTGGCTGCGACTGGAAAGAATGACCTTAGTCCATTGTAGAAGACCACGGCTCCCTCAATGTTTATAGCCACCAAATTCATCATGCACTGAAAACCCAACCTTATGAGCTTCAGAATACAATTGCTTTCTTTTAAATTCACAATTAAATGTGTGTGTCTATAATTTCTGCAAAGGAAATGAGTAAGTTATAAAACACTTATATTTGTTGAAAACAGCCTGTCAAAAAGACAGTTTGTTTGGGAGAAAAATGTTATTGGTATTTTTAGAGAAGTCTCACTTACCAAGAAAGCTCACAACACTATGAGCTAAATAGGGCAAGTATTTTTATCTTGTTTTAGAGAAGGATGCTGAGGCAAAGAATTGTTGACTTCCCTAATATCAAGTATCTAGTTAAAAATAGAGAATATACCAGAACTTTCATCTCTTAATTCCCAGTGCAATATATTTTCTTCTCAATTCTGCTGCCTCATTCTATGCCCATGTCAAAATACCCTTAAAAAATCCTGCTTAAATCTATGTGGGCATTGGAGTCTAAGATAATATCAATGAACATTTTAGTTTTAATAGCCTTTGAATAGCTGTGACATATTATAGACACTGGATTTGAACAATAAGAATTTAATATAATTCTTTTAATAGATTGGTATGCAAGTTGATTTCTTGTAATAATCATGTTTCCCAATTTTGAACTTTATTATATTCTTAACATGAGGATTAGAGCATATTTGATTATTTTTTGTTGACATATTTTCGATAATGTAGTATGTTTGTATGAACTTTGAAGCTATCCACTCTGGGGATTACAAACTTTTTTTACTTGGATTTTCAAGATATGAGAATCTTGGCAGGTCATCTGTAGCTCTGCATTCCAATAAATAGTCTGAATAATCATGGTATTGAAGGAAGATCATATTTGGAAGTAATTTTACTTTGATTTCTGCTTTTATAGAACATGTATTCACAATTCCTCTGAAATGCATATAATTCCTCCGGTTTTTGAAACAAAATTAAAAGATACCATAAATAGAACTTGAAGGCTAGAATAAAAGGTAAAAAGGTAATAATCTATTACTTTTTCAAACCTTGTTTGGACCTTTATTCATACATATCAACTGAAACAAAATATCTGTGAGACTACTGGGAAATCTGAATATGGACTGTATTATGTGACACTGTTGATTTGTTAAATTTGATGATGGGATAGTGTCTGTGTTTCAAAAAAAAGTACTTATTTAAAGATGCAGACAAGTATTTCCGGATAAAATAAAACGGATTACAACAATGTTGATAATTATTGATGTTGGATAATAGGTACATAGGGGAAAATCTTTATATTGTTCTTTCTAATTTTATAAATGTTTGAAAATTTCCATAATAAAAACCTTTTTAAAAAATAGAAAGCAATGAATGGGAGTGATGGATAGGATGTGTAAGAGGTATTCCAAGACTCAATAGGGAGATGAGGGGAGGCCTCACTAAGAAGGTGACATTAGAGCAAAGGTTTGAATGAGAGAGCTATGTGAATCTCTGGAGAAGAATGTTCTAGGCAGAAGTAGGAGTTAGTACAGAGCCCTGAGGTAGGATGTGCCTGTCATATTCAAGTAACCAGAAGTCCAGTGCCTGGAAAGGAATGAGCAATGGGTAAAATAGTAGGAGGTGGTGTCAGGGAGTTAACAGGGATGGGTGGGGAGCAGAGGAAATGCATGCAGGACCATATACAACAAAGAGTTCATATCTAAAATATATAAAGACTATCTCCAAGCCAATAAGAAAAATGTGGGCAATCCAATAGAAAAATGGGCAAAAGACTTGAACAGGCACTTCCCACAAAGGAACTGGCCAATAAGAATGTGAAAAGGCACTCTACTTCATTAGAATCAGAGAAATGCAAATTAAAACCACAATGCTACACCAGTACACATCCACAGAAAGGTTAAAATTTAAAAGGCAGGCAATACTAGGTGTTAGAGAGGAAACAGAACTCTTACACACTGGTATTGGGTGTGTAAATTAGTACAAACTGCAGTATCTATAAAATTTAAAATATGCATGCCTTATAAGCCAGAAATTCCATTTCTAGGTATATAACCAACAAAAAAACATATACGTGTGCGCTGAAAGAGCTGAACGAGAATATTTAGAGCAGCAGTGTTCTTAAACATCCAAAAAACTGAGAACTACCCAAATGTCCCATAATAGTTAAATAGATAAATTGTGTTATAGTCACACAATGGGCTACTATATAGCATTTAGAATAGCAAAGTAAACAATGTAGATAAATCTCACAAAAATATTGAGCAAAGGAAGCAGACACAAAGGTCTTAATACCGTGTGATTCTATTTATGCAAAGTTCAAAAACAAGCAAAACTAATCTATACTGTTAGAAGACAGAATGGTGGCTACACTTGGGGAGGAAGTGACTGGAAAGAGGATGGGGGATGTTGGGGAACTGGTAATGTTCTGATTCTTGATCTGGATGCTAGTTAAATAGGGAGCTCGATTTGTGAACAGCCTCTAAGCTGTACACTGATGATTTGTGCACATTCTGAATCTAAATTATACTTCCAGAAGCAGTTGTTTAAAACATCATGTAGGAGCATCTTGGTTCCTGCCCCTGAGGTACTGGTGCCATGTTGAGCACCCGGCCCCAACGACCTATGCTGAATGAAAGGGACATGGAGTTCAATGGATTGTTGGTTTAAAAAGGAGTAGAAATTTTGCTTCCTCAACCCACAGCTGTAACCTCTGTATTTAAGGATATTGAAACTTACATACATAGCGAGTTCTTTGGGTCATGGAAAGGAGAAATCTACTCCAAAGCAACTGGGCAAAACTGTAAATAAATGAAAATATGATGAAAGCCATCTTACCCTCAGCTTTATGGATGTTAACAATGTACCTTATTGTGTCTTATGCAACAGAACATTTTTGTATAGCATCATGATGCCAGCTCAATGTTGGCATCATTTTGAGATCAACCACTCAGAGTTTAAAGAAAAAAGAATTGAATATTTTAAGTGTAGATATTGTGAACTCTTTAAAAGCTAAAAATTATTACAGCTTTTCCAACTAGAAACAAAAATGCTACTGAAGCATCCTACAGGTTTTAATTCTCAATAAAGTAAATATCAATGGCTATAACTCACATAAACAAAAAGCTCTTTGGAGTTACTCATTTTTGAAAGACTAAAGGGTTCTTAGGACTGAAAAGTGAGAAAACCACTGTGGATTATCCTCAGCGTTGATAAATCCATTCTTTGCTCATTGTTATGCCAGTGTTATGAAATTCCAAGCCCCTGTTTAAGTCCTTGGTTAGGCCTAGGTTTGTGGTCCCTCTGGCTCAGGAAGCTGGTTTTCAGTGACCTGAGGGACTTTGATTAAAGTTAGCTTGTTTCCTCCTTGGCATTGTGGGTTTCTTGACTGTTTTGTTTGTTATTATTATTATTGTGTTTTGTTTTTTTCTTTACTCTTTAAATGTTTTTCTCACTTTATTCTTTTTTCTTTATTCTTTTTCTCATTTTTTCTTTTTTATTTATTTTTCTCATTTTTAAAATTGAGTTTGCTAGCAGATTTTTTGTTTTGGTTTAACATTGTGTTTTAATCCCATTACAAAGATCAGTTCATTAGGTGGGCTTTGGAAGTGATTTTCTTTTGGGGTGATTTGGGCCAAGTTTCTCACCAGTTTTTCCAAATTTTAAGCTGACCTTGGGACAGCTTGACTCCAAGCCCAGCAGTAAGTTCAATATGCTGCAGTGTCTCTCAGCCACCATGTCTACTGAGGAAAAGACCCATATTGACAGCTATCAGTTTCTCAAGAACACTGCTAAGGGTAATCTCATCAAGGGTAATTTCACCAAAGTGAAGTTGGTCCAGCACATTCTGACTGGGAAAGAGGTAGCTGTGAAGATCGTTGACAAGACTCAACAGAACTCAGCCTCCAGAAACTAGCCCTCGAAGTAAGAATCATGAAAGCTTTGAGTCATCCAGAAATAGTGAAGTTATTTGAAGTGATGGAGACTAAGCAAACACTCTCCCTTGTTGTGGACTATGCTGGTGGAGGAGAGGTGTTTGGTACCTACCTGCGCATGGCAATAGGAAAGAAAAAGAGGCCTGAGCCAATTCCACCAGATAGTGTCTACTGTGCAGTACTGTCACCAGAAGTCTGTTGTTCATAGAGACTTAAAGGCAGAAAACCTGCTCTTAGATGCTGACATGAACATCAAGATTGCAGACTTTGTCTTCGGCAAGAAATTCACCTTTGGCAACAAGCTGAACATCTTCTATGGCAGTCCTCCTTATGCTTCCCTGGAACTCTTCCAGGGCCAAAAGTAGGATGCTGCACCCCTGGCAGATATGTGTTGCTTGGAAGTCATCATATATACACTGGTCAGCAGATCCCTGCCTTTTGATGGACAGAATTTCAAGAAGCTGCAAGAGCCAGTACCAAGCAGAAAATACCATATTCCATTCTTCATCTCCATGGAGTGTGAAAACCTGCTCAAGAAATTTCTCATTCTCAATCTCAGCAAGAGAGGCACTTTAGAGCAAATCATGAAACATCTGTTGATGAATATGGTCATGAAAATGAGGAACTAATGACTTACATAGAGCCACTCCTTGCCTACAAGCACCCTGGGCAGACTGAGTTCATGATGTCCATGGGTTATCCCTAAGAAGATATCCAGGACTCGTTGAGGAGCCAGAAGTACAAGGAGGTGATGGGACTTACCTTCTCCTGGGCTTTAAGAGATCTGAGCCAGAGGACTGCCATCACCCTGAAGCTCACTCCTTCCCATCCCACAAGGTACAGCATAGCATCTCTGCCAACCCCAAGCAGCAGAGTCTCAGCCAGCCCACTGTTCTCACTTCTACTTCCTACTCTGAGAATACTCAGAGTAGTAATGTAGAAAATTAGGGGTCTGAGAGTCTGGGCGGAAGGCCAGGAGCACAGCCTATGTACCTGCCAGCCCCTTACCCAGCCTGGAGGAGAAGAAGGCCCCCTCTGTCCCCTCCAGGGACAGTGACCTTTCCACCAGCACAAATCAAAGCAGGAAATCCCTGCTTTTGGAGAGGGCCAGCCTTGGCCAGACCTCCAATAGAACAGCAAAGGCAGCCTAGGTATGCCGGAGTCTGAGGCTTCCACGGCTTCGGCTTCCCCCACCGTCCCCCAGGCCCAGCCTGCCTGCACCAGGAATCCGAGTCAGCCAAGAGGCCTCAAGGCAGCCTAGCCAGGCCTCTGGGCTGGGGCCTGTGGAGAGTAGTGTGAGGTGCTGCAGCCCCCCAGAGTGCCCCTGTGGCCTCCCCTCCCACCCACAACATCAGCAGCATTGATGGAGGCTCAGATAGAACCAAATTCCACAAGGGTACTTCCAAAAGAAACTCTGTCCACGCTTGGCAGCTGGGACAGGTGCGTGACCAAGAGGATTTGCCCTATGGTATGACACCAGTCTCTCCTTCTAGCAACAACCGGGGCTGGCAGAGGGCCATTGGAAGCTTCTTCAACAAGTTCAGCTTCAAGTTGAAACACAGAATTCTGTGTTTCAGATTTGCCAGAAGGAACCTGAATGAACCTGAAAGACCAAAGACCAATTGGAGACACTCCAACCTCACTTGGTTGGCAGCCAAGACAGTGACAAAAAAGAGAATTTCCAGAGGCTAGCTGTGCTCACTACACTTTACGTGGAGTGTGAAGATCACCAGCTCATGGAGCCCAGTGAAATGATGTGGGAGATTGGCCAGGTGCTGGAAGCAGACAGCTGCCAGTGCGAGCTGAAACAGAAACGTGTGCAGCTGTGCGTGCACGGTGCTCAGGGCCAAGAGGACCTCCTGCAGTGGAAGACAGAGGTGTGAAAACTGCCACAGAGCTCTTTCAACCCAGTTCAATTTAAGTATCAGCACCGCCATGGCCTTCAAAAGCATTGCCTCCAAAATAACCAAGAAATTGAGCTTTATAAGGCTGCCAGGAGGCGCCCCCAAGACAAGAAGGGGGACCGGTTGGCCTTAGCTGCCTGTTGGCCACTCCACCCTGCCCTGCGAGTGAAGTCACAGAGACTAAACTGGTGTGTTTCCCCTGGGGCGCTCTCCCCAGGTTGTCCCCCCTCCGCTGCACTCCCACTGCCCTTCTCCCTCTTTCCTTCTGTGTTTGTCCCAGAAGGGGAGATGGTCCTTCGTGACAAAATGAGTCATCTAGTCATTGCAAGAGAAAAAGGTCTCCTGTTTCCTCAGAAGAAAGGAGGCACAAGGATAAGAAACATCTCCACAATATCCCAGCATCTAACCTTCTGCCACTTCACCATTTGCCCACACAGCTGCTCTCCACTGAAGAAGCTTTGGCACAGAAGTATGGGATGAAGATCATGTCCGTCCTCTGAAGATGAATTCTGAACTTTAATTCAAAATGTGAACTTACAATATTCAAGGATTTTGAGTAGCCATTTGTGTATCTAAAGATTTCCAGCATGCTCTGTTCATGATAAAATCAGCCACTTTTTTTTTCTCTATTAAAACACTGTTGGATCTAAAACACTGTTAGAGACTACAACGATCTCTTCAGTTTATTTCTGCCTCTTACACATGAAGCTAATGAACTCTGAGGAGTGAGGGGGCATGAAAGGTTCCATTTTCCATTTCATTCTAGAATGCTTTAGTGCTCAGATCAAGCCCTTTCTGTCCCTGGATGAATTTTTTACCCCATGCACCACTTTTGATAGTTGCTACTTGAGGGCGAAGTGCTGTAAAAGAGAGAATTCCTCCCATGAAATGGAGTGATGAGTAGCTACAGTGGTAGAAATTTCGTCTTTGCTTCTAGTGATGTTCCCTTCTGCCAGGAGAGCTAAGGGCCACCAAAGTGCAATGAGATGTCACAGGGCAACAGTTCCTTCATGCGAAAAGAATTTGTCCCAGCTTGCATAGCAGTTTGCGATTCCTTTCTCTCTTCTCTTTTTATTTTCTTTATATTTTGCTAAGGAAGATTCACTAACATCCATTGCCAATCTTCCTCTTTTTTTCCCTTTTATGTGAGCTGCCACCACAGCATGGCCACTAACAGATGAGTGGTGTGGGTCCACGCCCAGAATCCGGACCCAGGCTGCCAAAGCAGAGTGCGCTGAACTTAACCATTAGGACCCTGGGGCTGGCCGACTCTTTTCTCTTTTTAAAAGTGGAATATGGAGCCACTTGGAAATATGGAATCGTTTCTATATGTGAAGGCATCTAAGATGACAGGGCTGTGTAACCAGGATGGTTTGCTTTTGAATGTGTTTCTAACACCAGATTTCCTACTCAGAGCCAAGAATTTTCTGTTTCTCTTCTATCAAGTTTTCCAGGGGGGCGGTTTGACCCTTGATGTTTGGCTAAATTTTCTGTTCTCATGAAAGATAACAAGGTTAGCAGATGGCAGTTGCTCAAGTTAATTTTTTTTTAGATATTCAAAATCCATTATTTATTTTATAAACTGTCTTCTCTGTCCCATTTCTGCATCATGCTTTCCACGAGTGACATGTCTTTCTGTACCATAGTTCTTTCTATATCACAAGTTACTTGCTAATAAAGTATTTGTTGTTGTTAAATGTCTCAGTAACCAGCAACTGAAATAGAACTGCTTACGTGGAACCTTATTTTGCACTAAGGAGGAAATCTTTGGGGTAAATGTTCTCAGCAGGGAGCTTGCTAAAGTACCTGTTGTGCTATAGGGAGCTGTGCTGGATGGCAAGCCCCAGAAAGAGATGGAAAAGGCACAGTTGCAGTTGGCATCATCAAGTCTACATCTGGTCATGAAATTTAGAGATGCTTATTCTCACGTGTGGAATTTAGTTGCAAAAATCTTCAGACTGAGCATCACTTATAGATGGCCTCTCATCGAGGGGCCTCCCACTTTTATTCTTCTTCTCAATGGAAGAGTCTAAAGACATCTAACATGGTGTTCTGCCTAAAGCAATTGTTGGCAAAGACGTGAGTTCATTTTGGCTTTCCTGGTACTGAAGACTACTTCATATTACAGGTATATGTCCCTTCTGCCCTAGACTCAAAAGTCATCATATTATCACTAATGCATGATAGAATGAAAAGAGAAAAGAACTAGGAATTGGGAAACTTGAGTTCTGGTCCAGTCTTCCAGCTCTGTGGTTTCAGACAAGTCATTTGCAATACATCTAGACCTAATGTTAGTTGTGAAGATTAAATGACAATAAACAAAACTACATCAAGGGCTTTGTACAGTAACTAAGTAGGTGCTTAATAGATGCAATCTATCTTAGTGTTGACTATATTCCATAGCCATTCTTATAGCTCTGTGTAGTCATGTGACTAAGTTCTGCCCCATGGGATGTGGTCAGAAGTGATGTGGCTCTTTATAGGTTGTGCTCACAAAGGGAGAGAACATGTCCCCCCTCGTCCCCTTCCTTGATCCTGCTTCTTGGAATGTGGACATGGTAGCAAGTCCTCTTAAACCACGTAGATAAGGGCAATATGCTAGGGACTGCAGACCAACAAGATGACTTGATGGAGCAGATTCTCCACACCAGCCCGGGATCATTCATGGCTACACTGTTACAAAACAGAGAAATAAATTTCTAGCTTAATTTAGAAATCTATTATATACTACTGAATCTATATTCTATCTAATAAACATCAAGTTAGCTACTAAAGTATTCCATTTGTCAATATACAAATAATGCTAATTATTCTTTTATGTGAACTATACTATAATTTTACACAAAGTACTACAATAAGTGTGCATATTTTAAATCCAGGTCATTATTTTATTTAGCTTGCATGACACTAAACACGTTTTATGTGTCCACAGTAATACCTATAGCTTGTTATTCATATATTATCTCACTCACACACAGACCCCCACACACATACACACACATCATAGAGTATCACACATATATGCATCAAAATGTAAAAATACCTTATATATAGTCTTATCTTTCTCTATTTGATACCATACAACCCCCATTTAAGACAATGAAAGTGTGTAATTAACTTAAATTACTCTAAATTATAAACATTATTTGAGATATTGCTTTATTACAGGGAGCTGATGTTTGAAAACTTCATTAGGATTAGAGATCTGTTTTAGCCAACTTTATATTTTGTCATTTTCCAATAGTCTAACTCCGTTTTGGCCACATAATGTAGGCTTGGCATCTTACCAATTTCCCAACCCATAGTTACTTCACAAACCCAGAGGATCTTGCACAAAAAATGATTAGATATCCTTGAGAAAGTACACTGCAATACCATCATACGAGGAAGACAGAAGAGAGATGCATCAGAAGGGAAAATCAGAGAGATTCATAGCATAAGGAGTTAATCAACCATTGCTGGCTTTGAAGATGAAGGGAGTCATGAGCCAGAGAATGCAGGTGACCTCTAGAAGCTGAGAATGACCCTTGGATGAAAGTCAGCCAGCAAATGGGGACTTCAGTCCTATAAATGTGTGGAACTAAATTCTACCGACAACAGGATTGAACCTGGAAGCAACGTCTTGATTTTAGCCTGGTGAGACCCCTGTTGGAATTCTAACTTACTGAACTGTAAGATGATAAATGGGCATTGTTTTAAGCCTCTAAATATGTAGTAATCTGTTACATCAGCATGAGAAAACTGATACCGAGACCCAGAACATTTTTGTGGTTCACCAGTCATGGTGGGCTTAAGGAGAGTTGCGGTCAGGTGATACATGGAATTTTGGCTCAAGACCATGTCACAGTGAGTCTATCAGAAGTGAAAACACAGCCTTCCCATTGTTCATTCTATTTCCTAAGTATATTGCATTAGACATACTCAGCTAATTTCCAAAATGGTATGAAGACTATGATGGGAGAAGAGTCTAGAGTCTACCAAAATATAAGCTGAAGAAATGCTCTTTCCCTAGGAAATCATAGAGATTAGATGCACTATCAAAGACTTGAAAGATACGGGTGTGGCTATCCTTATTACAGGCTTATTTGCCCTTGAACTTGGGCTTTGGAGAATAAGGGTTATGAATGTAAGCTTAATAAAATGATGACTCCACAGAAGATGTAGTCTTTTTGCTAGAGCAAATCGACACAGCCTCTGGTACTTGATATGGCACTTTGATCTGGAAAATACATCCCTCTCCCCCTCATTTCAATCATTGGACCACAGATAGCAGTATACTTCAGGAGCAAGAGGAATAGGATCTGTTAGCATCACTCCCAGATGTGATTATTGCTCCAGTTTCTTAGCTTTCACTTCAGGAGAGCACTTAAACCGGGTGATAAATGAACCCTTGATAAAGAACCCTCTAATTGAATTATACTCTATTCCATTATCATATTTTAGGTTGTATAGTGCCTGGGCTGATGAAATCTACCTGGCTTACATGATGTAGTTCCTGGCACATATCCAGATTAGCCTCTGTGAAGAACTTTTCCAGATTTAAATATATGACATTGGACTAGAAATAGAGCATTTGAGCTTCCAGAAAGTTTGACATAACTTTCAATCAGATTTTTCACCTGCAATTATTCCCTTTTTTAGGAAAACATGGAAATGCATACAAAATCTGTTAAAGGATAATGTTATTTTTGCAATATTCTGATTGCAACATTCTGATTTGCAATATTCTGATTGCAATAATTCTTTCTATAGTAAGATAAGGAAACCTTAGTTAAGTAAACTTTATTTTACATTCCTACATCATGTCTGTGTCTGCTTTCACCATCTGTCTGAAATGACTATTAATATTTGCTAATATGGTTCATAGCTCAACATGCATGTTCCTTCATAAAAGCTGACCAGGCTACTGCCACTGCTAAGTGCCCAGATTTCTGGCGCAGCACCCAACCCCGACCTAAACCGCCTCTTACTCTCCCCACCTCTGCCTTGCCCTGACAAAATGCAGCTGCGTACCACAGAGGACTGGCAGCCAACTGAGGTCAGGTTGAGTAGAATGGAGAGCTTCTGTCATGGACAGGAAATCATGTTGTCTCTCCTTAATGGAATGCACACTTGGATTTAGATATGCCCTCCTGACCACCACACTTCTGAAAGTTTCCTCCCTGCAGATACATCCATGGAAGTCTTGGTCAGACGTGAGGAATGTGAGGAGGCGGCTACATTTGGAGGAAGTGATCAGTGGCAGCGGCGTGGCGCACTGCTCCAAGCAGCTCCCCTTTGACACTAAAGCACTCATCTCGAAGTTGCCAGGGCATTGCTGCTGAGAGCTCGCAGCTGAGTCTGTCTCTAAGCGTCGCCCTTGGAGGGCAGCCAGAGGAAGCTGCCTCTGGCCCCTCCCCAGAGAAGCTTATCTGCAACACTGGTCAATTCTAGGGCCTAAACTCTTGGTCTCAATTTGGGACAACTTAAGTGTCCGGAGCTCCCTAAGGGATTGACTGAGGCCTCTGTTTCAATTTTATTCCAATTGAACTGCTCCCTCTACCCGATGTTTCTTCCTCACTCACTCATAGGTGTTGTCCCTGAGAATATCCTTAATGAACTTTCTCCACAGAAATCTCTATCCTGGCGCTTGTGTCCCCAGTAACCTGGCAAGGCATCTGGTTAGTACAGTGGCAGTGTACAGTGTTTTGGGGGAGGTGGTATTGGAATTTCTAGCACTTGTTGGGATTTTAATGTTCATCTTTATTAATTTCATTCTGAATGTGTACACGAGGTGTCCTGAATCAGAGACAGATTTTGTGGTTATTGCCTTATAATTAATTAGTGTGTGATTCCCCCTCACCCGAGTTCTTACCCCTGAGGTGATGTGATGAAAGCCAGATGGAAAAATCTCCTACACATGTAGCTGGATACTCCACTGGTGAGGGACAGAGAAAAATGGATTCTCTCCTTACGTACAGGACAGCTGCCTCCCCTTTCCTCTCTTAGAATGAAGGAGAAAAGCCTTTGCTCTGTGGAGATGGGATGGAAAGGATCCTAGGTTCTCACTCTAACCTTTTGGAATGTACACATGTCTCTCCAGGGGCCCCATAAGCCTAATGTATCTCTTTGGCTTTTTATGACCTACAGATGTCTCCAAGGTCCTGGCTCTCGTTTTCTCTTGAAACGTAAACACATACCTTCAGAGTTAGGTAAATCTCTCTGGAATTCTCTCACCATCTTATCCCAGGATCCCAAGTTTTCAGCAAAATTTATTCAGAAAGCCCAAATGGTGCAGAAACACAAAAATATTTTCTCTACATCCCACAGCATCACAGTTGTTGATTAGAAGCACTGATGTTTTCATTAAAGACGCTTTTGTGATGTGGTTGGACTGTAACAAACTCCTTTTCTGCTTAAACTAACCAAAGTAGATTCTTTTGCATTTGCAACCAAAATTCCCAGCTGGTAAAGATACCATTTATATAATATTATAAAACATGCAAACAAAGCTATATATTGTTTAAGGAAACATACACTTTTAGTAAAACTATAGAAACATGTCTAGGAATAAGAAACATCGAATTCGGGATTACCTGATAGTTACTTGGGAGGTTGGGGAAAGGAAGAATTTTCATTGGTAAAGAGTACACAGGAACCATAACCACATTGGTAATGTTTTATTTATTATGAGTGAAGGGTACAGGGGTAGTCACTTTTATCATATATATACATTTATGATAGTCATGTTTTATCATGTATATATATATGTATGATATTGCATAATACATATAAAAATACCTGTAGGATATCTTTTAGTGCAAAACTTCAGCTGCTACAATGGGCCCTCTCAAAGACTGTGGCTTAAAGAAAAATTAATTTATTCCTCTCTCACATAAGAGTGCTTAGAGAAACAATCCAGGTTGTTGGGCTCTCTCTGCTCCATACGGTCATTCAGGGACCCGGATCTCTACCTCCCTTATTTACTCCATCTTCCCCCAGGACGTTGTCCTCATGTGCATAGCGCAAGAAAAGATATGACTGTCCGAGGTTAAAGCAAGCCCGAGACCAGGGAGTGGCTCACATCACTTCTGTTCACTTTGCCATGGAGAGAACTGATGCCCACGGCCAGAACAGGCTGTCAGAGCGGCCGGCAAGCATCTTTCCAGCTGGATGATGTGTCCAGCTACAACTTCCTTGCTGTGAAAGAAAGGAGGAGTAGATTTTGATAAAACCAGCACTCTTTTCCAAAGGGACTTTATGAAAACTGCGTACAAAGGATGATTTAATAAGACATATATACCTATGTACAATTTTCTTCCCTGCTCACAAATCTGCCAAATATTATTGGTCACCTTTAGTCTTACTTGGTGAAATTCTGCATCTTAGAGTCAGAATAACTCCAGATAATATGCCTTGTCTGGCTCTTAGTGGGTTCAAGGACTTTATGTGAGAAATAGCTTCTTAAGACTTAAGTGGAAAATAATTAAGAGCTTTCACGATTCCTCTCATTGGATCTCTTGCCATTATTTACCAACTCTCGCTTGGTAAATACTTCTCTACTACACAAGTCTGTCTCTGCTTTATTTGGCTTGGTTTTAAACTCATCCTTCAATTGTATGTTCTCACTTGTCTTCTCATAACAAAGAATGAAGAAAAGGGAAAATTAGTTCCTTTGTATGTGTTAGAATTTGTGACGATCTTCCCCCAAATTAGGAAAAGGTTACCTTGGCAACAGTGTGTCTCAATTATTCCCTCCAACTAACTAATCCTGATTCCTGTCCATGCTTAAATAAAAGCAATGATTTGCTGAAGCAGAATTCCAGCTGTTTTACAAATCAGTTTGTGCGTTCAGCACAGATTTTCTTTCAACATTTTTGGTTTTCGCTTGGAATATTAGAACTAGTTTTGAATAAAACAGTTTTCAGGTAGAAAAATGTGGTTATTTCCACATGCTCTACTCTTTCCAGCTATAAAAGAACCAGCAAAAGGAGATCAAAGTAATAGTGCCCCTGCTCCCCTACTTCGACTAGTAAGGTTTCAACATGTTGGGACTTAACTTAGAGGTATAATTTCAGGTTTGGGTTAACATAGATCAATAGATATCAAGGATTTAGGTTTGACTTAGAACACTCCGTATTAAGATGTCTTGCTATAATCACTACAGCTTTTCTTTCCTTTCTTATGTTGACAACATCTTCTTTCTCCTTTTTAAAGTGAACATAAACAAAATATTGATGTATTTAGACTGTAAAAATCATCTGTTGTTAATAGTGCCTTCCAAATTGTTACATGTAGGATGTAATCCTTACCTGTTGAGGGAGTAGGTAGACTCTTCTTAGGCAGATCTCTGAACTGTGCTCAATGTTTCATGTTGTTAATGTCATGAGACTTTATGGAATTTTTCTAACTACTAGTGTGAAAACAATAAACAATGATTTCTTCTTGAAACACTTTAACATTTTGTTTTAGTAAGTCCACATGTGGGTTACAGTGGTGATGTTACCCAGTAAGCGCAACTCCTAACAGGCTTTTGAATCAGAGTTTATGACAATCCTGAATTCCATCTTGTCACTCAATTTTTCTACAAAAAGTATCAAGTTGAGTTCCATATTTACAATGTTTTCATGGTATCAATAATCTTAAGTGTTTATTCCTAAAATGCACGAGTATAATTTGCACAGATTTTAAATGATAAAACTGAAAACAGTCTTAGATATGATATAGTCCAGCTCTGTTGTTTTACAAATAATGATGCATGAAAAGGACTTGTAGAAAAAAATCACATAGCTGAAGCTGTAGGCCATATTGCTTAGGACAAGGATGCTGCACATTCACCCCTCCATTCCTCCACCAAACACACTTCTTTTCACACCCATCAATGGTAAAAATTGCTATTAGTATTTTTCTTGCTGAACCCAGCTATGGTCCATAAGCCATTCTTAACAAAGTGTTCTAGGTGGATCCTGTTATTTGGAATTGATACTTGAGTAGAAGCTATTTGCAGTCCTAGTCTAATTCTCTGTCTCTTGAACTCTAGTCCAGGATCTTTATATTTACTACACTGTAATTTTCACTGTTATACAAATGATTTAGATATTTTATTTCAGTGCAGACTCTACAAACTTTTTATATAAATCAAACTACTTTTGTTGTATCTATATAGCCGGCTGTTCACACTTTTCCAGAGCACAATTATTTAATTGATAAAAATTTTAATTTTTTTCTTAAGTAGCAGTCATAAAGTTCAGAATTCTGCCTCACAATTTTTATGCTTGAATTATATTACACTTGAATTATTTTGTTCTTGAATTATTTTTCTCTCCTTCAGTTATTTTAGCAATGGTTCCTTTAAATAAGTGTATATCCTAAAACCTTTACCTACAGGACAAATGTATTTGCATAAACATAGATGTTGATGATTAAAATACACACACACCCATACACTATAAAAAAAATGTCCCGGAACTGAATAAATTCTTAATATCTTCTATTTTCAAAATGCTTTGTGTAATCTTATTCTTTTTCAGAATATGCTAACAGACACTAACAAATGACAGTTAAGGTAAAGGCTATCGAACCAGAAAAATGTGACAAACAAAACTGGATCTGTCTAAGACAGGATATTGGGGCAAATTCTACCGTAAATGCACACATGAGACTTTCTGTAAGACGTTCTCTCCAAAATTAAGGGCACCGTTTAGGTCTGGGTGGTTATGTCTGTGTACAGCCTGAGGGGTAAAAAAAGAAGGGGTTGAATTAATTCAGAGTTCCACCATTGTTCTTTGCTTTTTTGGTAGGTTTTGTAAATAGTTTGAGAAAGACCACACAGAAAAACAATCTTGCATCTTATTTCAGCTTTACAAGTCAGTTTCTCCAACTCTTGTGATAATGCATACACATTTAAAACAAGGAAAGTGGCTATTCAAATTTCCATGCTCTCACCACCCAGCAAGGAACGCCATGCCAATCAGATCACAGTCTCTAGAGGCAGAGTGACTACTGCGACCTCGTGCCTTGAATTAGCATTGATATTCTGAATATCATTTTATGCCTGTGAACCAAGAAAACTGCTTTTTTTAGAAAGGAAACTGATATTAGGTCTCCATTAGATTGTGGGTGATTTTTATGTACTAGCACTTATGATGATGAGTGACATAGGATTAATCATAAATCATAATAAAAAATAATTCAAGCTCATACCTTTGTATTATGCCAAAAAATAGATTTCTAAACGTTTTGTCTGAGTTATTCCTGAATCCAAGCATTTCTTTCTTTAACTTGGTTTATTTATCCTATTCCATGTAACTGGATTTCCAGGAACTTGAAAGTCCTACTGAGCTGTGTCTTCCCTTCTGTTTTTCAGTGCTGCCCGCTTTTGGAAGAGGATGGAGTGGCAGCACCATAGATAAGGGAGTTTTGTCACTTCTGTTTTTTCAGTTTTGTTTTTTTTCCTTATAGTGAGTTCTTTGTAGGGTGATAAAAAGTTACAACTTCAAGGGAGGTCAATAATACATTCTATCTATTTATTTTACAAATAGAGAAATGGATTTTTATCACATCTTATCCTTCCCTTATTTTTCATCTCCTGAAAGAAGGTACCTCTGCATTTTTCATATTATTCCCTCAAAATTATAAGTAATTTCAATAACCCTCCACTTCCAGCTTAAACTCTTATCACTGTTTACTTTCTTTAACCACAGTCCCATGATTAGGGATGTACATCCTCTATCCCCAATTTCATTGTCCACAATGAAAATAGTCGATAAAAAAAAATCATTGTTCATAAATTTAACTCAACTTTTCCCTTACTATAAAATGAAGGGCTCTGGTTATGGGACTATAATCATAACCTGAGTTATGATTTAAAAGGTTGTATAAATAAATTCTAGTTTTCTGTCTGAACCTGTAGCAGATGCTTTGGAATCTACCAACTTTGCCATTGCCATTGGCAGAAATATGGTTTATTGAATTGTACCCACAGCATTAGGAATTCTTCAACCTTTTTCTAGAGTGACACTAGTAATGTGAATTGCTTCCACCTCATTATCTGTCTTTTCCAAGAGTTAAGTAATTGGGAGACAGATTCTGAATGGCCAGTTCATGTCAGGAGACTACCTATGGATTAACTAATGCTGTGGCCAGGGTGCCTGGTCTCAGCCCAAACACCTACACCTACACGTAGAATTCATTCTCAGAGAAGAATGAATTAGTGTGAATTGAGCACCTCCTCCTCAAAATACTATTTATCATCTTTTGCTATGTAATAAATTGCTGCAAATGTAGCAGCTTAAAGCAACACACAGTTATTATTGTGCAGTTTCTGTGGGTCAAGTGTCTGGGCCTGGCTTTGCCGGGTCCTCTGTTTCAGGGGTTTCATGAGGCTGCAGCCAAGATGTCGGCCAGGGCTGGAGTCTCATCCAAAGGCTTGACTGAGGGAGGATTTACTTCCAACTGGAAAAACTGACAGAATTCATTTTTTTTTAAAAGAGCTGTTGTGTGGAAATTCTCAGTTCCCTTCTAACTTTTGGCTACAACTTGCCACGTGGATCTCTCCAACATGGCGTCTTGCTTCATCAATGTGTAAAAGCAAAGAAGGCAACATAGTCCACTAGAAAGATGCAAATTATAATCTCATCTAACTTAATCCTGGAAGTGATATGCCGTCACATTTGGCATATTTTGTTGGTCAGAAGCCAGTCACAGTTTCTGTTTACACTTAAAGGGAGGGGATTACCCGAGGGTGTGAATACTAGGAGGCAGGGACCATTGAAGTGTGGTGCCTACCACACACCCCATAAGCACTATTAATCAACCGTAAAGGCTTTTTAGTTAGTTCAGCAAGTACCATGTGTCAGGCACTATGTTGGATAATTGGGGATTAAAAAAAAAAAAAGACAAGATCCCTGCCCTTATAAAATATTTGTAATCTAGCATATGTGTCAATAGACTCAAAAAAATATAGAAATAATAGTTCAGACCATATATTCCTCTGCTTAAAACTTTTTAATTGCTTCATGTTGCTCTGAGACTAAGTACAATTTCTCACCGTGGCTCAGGAGGGCCTGTGTTATCTGTCTTTTCCTACTTTCACATTCTCATCTTGTGCTCCCCCATTTTTCTACTATGCTTTACCCATCTTAGCGTCTGACAAATCCTACAACGCATGTATGTTTGAAAACATTTTTTAAAAAGTTAAAAAAATTGTATCATTAAATTCCCATTAAAATCTCAACCATCCAAAGAACATCTAGCTTTAAGCAATATAATTTCATATTGTGACCACTAAGATAAATTACTTGTCAAAATGTACCCTTTAATAATGATCTGCACTGAACTGCTTTTTAGGACTGTTAGCTGTACGCTGTTTGATTGTTGAAAGCAGCCTTCCGAAGATGAATGTTTTGATTTAAACAAGTACCTCAACTAGACCTCAGAGTGCTTAGAATACTCTGGAGGAGTTGAAAGCATCCTTATAAGTTATGTACAGCAATCTCATTTGTTTATTGTTTAGTCTTTTTTTTCCTGCATCACATAATGTCTTCTTACTGAGCAACCACAGAAGAAATTCTCTCAGTTCCAAGAGAAGCTTCTCCTCAGTTATTGTTTTTAGCTCATCTTATGGACAATTAATTGTGTAACTGATCAGAATCCTGGTTTTATTTGTCAAAAGACACATTTGGAGTCATAGCCACAACTGAAACTTATGTATTCGGACTCCAATGATCTTTCTTTTATATGGAATTTACATCTTTTTCCCTAAATCCCTTTGTCTTTATCTTAAAGTTCACCCAAGTCAATCAGATATTATTGCATTATAAAAGTTCCTTTTCCTTTCTGCTTTAGAGGCCGTCAAACTGTGACTATGACCTATCCAAGCATCTGGAAGATTTGGGGTGACACCTGTTGTTTCTCCTACATATTTTCTCCATTCTTAATTTGTTACTTTTATGTGAAGAATTTGAGTCAAGAATTATGAATGGACAAGTGGAAGGAAATTCTCTCTCCCTCCATCTCTCCTCCTCTCTCTCCTTTCTTCCTTTTGTCCTCCTCCTCTTTCTTCAATTTCTTTCTCCACCATGTATTATATATGTGATATTTTTGTCATACCTATGTTCAAGGTAGAATGCACAAACTTTGAGAAAAATATATCCCTCAGGTTCCATCGTAAAGTCTGTAAAGAAGTTGGTAAATTATACATATAACCCTCCTTCTTTTCCATATAATTGTTTATGTCACCTGGAATGTTTTATAGATGTCTCGTGGTATAGAAGAAGAAAGGAGAGAGGGACAGGAAAGGACAGAGAAGAATGACTTCATAATTAGCCTGAGGATGTAGGCTTTCGGAGTGTGAATTACGTGAGAAGCAGTGTTTTCAGTCAAGTGAAAACTCGCTTGGAAGTGGATTTAGCTACACGTTTTAAGTCTCTCGGGGACTTCTTTGATTTTGACTTATGCTATTTAAAGATGATCGCTGTCTGGGTGAGCCAAGTTGAGACCAAAAGAGCAAGGCTCCCCTGGCTCTCCTGAAAGTGTGGAGATTGATTTCTCTGGGGTGGCCTAAGTAAGTATTGATTCATTCCAACAGATCATCCTGCTTTCACTTAGAGATTAATACGTTACAATATAACACCCAAAGAAAACTGGAGGAATTAGTAATATATTTTGAGAACCATCTTACCATGAAATAAATTGAAAACATAGGACCTGTTGTATGTTTAGATATTCAGAGAATTGTATGAGGTTACCTAAAGGAGTAATTTTGAAACCCAGGCCAGAGTGTTACAGAATTAAAGCATATCAGTTTCACATAGATTTACGAGAAACAACCCGAGGAGTTACGTTTAGGATTAACGATCTGTGTTATATAGATTTTCATTTTTACCGCTGGGACTTATTTACATCAACCCCTTCTCATTTAAATGATTCGTTCACATATTTGTTCAATTTAATCAATAAATCTTTATTGTGTGCTAAGTACATGCTAGGTGCTTAGGATAGAAAGATTTATAAGATGTGGCATCCTGCCGCAAGGAATTTATAGATCGTCGAGACTAGAAGTCTCTGAGGACTCTTGTTCCCCCTCTCCACCCCTCTCTCTCCCCTCTGGGAGGAGTAGAGGAACATAATGATGAAACAAGATTTAATGCCATTTTGCAGTTAAAAGATATCTGGAGTATAATCCACTCATATGATCACATTATTTAATTTTCTCAAAATCATTCAATTCTGTACTTACATATTTGGGCTAGATTCCTACTATTTGCCCCTTGAGATCTACTCCTTGATTTCTGGCTTCTTCAACCTAGGTTTTACCAATGGGAAGTCCCGGCAGATCAGAGGGAGCAGGAGAGTAAGCTCAGGGTGTTGATCCCTTCCTCCATAGGGGGTCATCTTGGGATCACGGTGTCTTTCCATCAAAAGTCCTTGTTCTTCTCCAGACAGATTTCTCGACAAGACTGTCTGATTCTGGTTTCTATTAACTGCCCTCACCTGTTGTTTGAGCTTCCACGCAGTAAAGCTCTGCTGTTGCTAACTCTAAGTGTTGTGCTATTCCTGGGGTTCCCCTACACTCTGACGATGCTTTTGAAAATAGTTCTTTGTAAATAAACGCTCCTAGAATTTTTCTGTTTTGAATGTTGGGACTCTGATTATTACAGTGTTCATTCAGTCATCTGATTGTGTCTTATTTATTTGCTTCCTGCCTTGTTCTAAAAAAACCCTAGGAAAATTTGTGTTGTCTATTTTTATTGTTTTTAAATACAAAATTATCATTTTCAAACTATCTGAATCTAACTAAACATTACAATCAAGAAAATAATATTCTTTTCTTAAACCAAAGTATTTTCTCACCTATTTTCATATACTTTATGATGATTATCAGGATAAATTGCAAAAAGACAGATCTCACATACATATGAGATGGATAAAATTGTGTCCTAAACAGAAATAATTTACTTTTTGGCCTTTTTTGGTATTTCTTCTTCTTGATTTATTTTCTTTTCCATTCTTCAAAACAGAAATGAAACAATACTTCTTCTATTTCTTATTTCAGCATTATTTTGGTCTTCTCTGACTTTTAATGGAGCATGTAAAGCCTCACAGTCTGACAGATCTGGCAAGATTTCTTAAAAGAAACAGAAGTAACACTGCTTGACCACCAGGTGTTTTGTTATTCTCACAGGCCCAATCAAATGACTGAGTTAAAAGTTCAAATGAAGTTTAGCAAACTTGCTTTAGTCTAAAGAACATTTTCGTCAAGATGGCTCAACTAATATTTCTGAAAATGAAGTATAACTCATGGTAGATTAAATGACTTTTAAATTCTCATGCATTACAAATGTTTAATACATTCATTTATGTTTACTCTATGGAATATTTTGGTATGTTTACAAACAGATTAGGGTTTATAATCAACAGAATTAGAATATATTCTGGTTTTCTGAAAATATGACCTTTCAATTCTATAAAATTTACAATAACCTAAGATTTCTCTGGGCTACAGAACATCAAAGCTATATAATCAGGTATTCTTAACCTAGAGTCTATGGCCTCTGGTCCTTGGGTAGACTACAGGGGTTTCACAAGGCTTAGGATATTATATTAAAATTATTCATATTTGTTACATATTTGTATTTTTCTGGGAAAAAGTTATGAGAATTCAAAAGAAGTTAAGAACAACTAGTTCATTTTTTATCGAGTATGTAGATTTTACTATTGTTGGAAATATTCAGGAACCTTACATATAGGGCCCCTCCTTACAAGGCCCTATATCCAGACAAGGATAGGCATGTGACTAGTTTTGGTCAATAAAATAGGAGTGAACGTCCCATGTGCCATATCTGAGCAAAAGCTATAAAACATTTTGCACTTCAGCACTTTCTGATTTATTTCTGCCATCAACCTAGATATCTCCCAGATGGAGGGCGCTGTCAGCCTGGGTCCTATGAGGGAGTGATAAGTGGACTTTTGAGAGTTTTCTTTGCTTCCACTGCAAAAATTACCCTATGCGGACTGATAAGTAAGATAGTCAATTTCCATAACTTTTCTAGAGTAGACTAAATCAATTTTCCTGTGCCTGGGTTAAATAGTAAATCAGTTAAATTTTCATTCATTATTTTCCATGCTTTCCCACAATGCTTGGTATGTCATTACCTACAATTACCTCAACAAAAACCTTTTCCTCCTCCAAAAACTTTTCACAAATCCTTCCTTGTTGAAATCAGTTCACTTTGCTTCCAGCCAAGAAGGTGTGATAGGGACCATATTTACCCTGCTCCTGAAGCAGCAACAAGAAAAATAAAAACAAAATATATGGAATAGGTTTTTGAGATACTGGTCATCACACATCACAAGACAGTGTCTCTGAGAGACAGGAAACAAATGAGGTGAGTCCCATCTGATAAAAATCCTTCAATCGATTTATTAAACTACTAATATTTCAAATTACAAATTAGTTTAGCCCATGAAATAGGAAGTTTAAGCCCAAAAACATTTATTTCTTTAATATTGAAGGTATTTTCATTGCTTGGCTGGCCTTATCAACAAAAACTAGAAAGTGATTTAAACATATGTTGATTTAATATTAAAATAGCTGAAGTCATCTATTCTACAGCCAAACAATTTGCAGTTTGTTGAGCTGTAGAAAAAATTACATTCAGATGACAATTAAACAGCTTCTGAGTGTGAGTGCTCTCTGAGAATTCTAACTTGAAACTCTCATCTGAAAGAACTTCCATATGGGTTGGCTTGAGAATCCAGCTTGTTTCTTGTTGCTATGAGCATTTGGAAACTCATATTTCATCCTAACATTAAATTATGGCACTCTGCTATAAAAAGAGTAAGAATAACTGGAAACTCTCTCATTGAAATTAAAAATTTTATGACTCTGGGATTCTTCTAGGAAATGATCCTCATAGCTTTTTACAAGTATACATTTAAGGGAATTATTAATTGGTATTTTTATTTAGAAAATCACTAAAGTAGAAAATATGCAAGACATTTTGAATGTGTAAAGTTGCTCTCAAACATAAAAATTATGTACATATAAGTTTCAAAAAGCAGAATGCAAAATTATTTAAAATTTTTTCATATTTGTTTTGGAATAGGAAGATTTCTATAATGAGACAAGAGAGAAATGAGGAAGGATGAACTAGGATCTATTTCCAGATTTGCCACCTGTGTCTCTAAGGCTTTGAGCAAGGCAATTAATTTGGCTATGCCTTTGTTTCTGCATTCTTAAGACAATGATTTTCAAATTCCCTCCCATTTAGAAAATTCTCTAACATTATTAAACTACCTAAAAAAGCTTTGCGAAGGAATAAAATATGTCAACAATGACAAGGATGTAAACCCATATTTTGATATTCCTCTTGTGCATTAAAAATAATTTATGATAACTTCTTGGCATGCACCATGAGATCATCACTATTTTACCTTTTAATGTGGCTGACTTATAAGTTCACACTAAGAACAGAACTGTAAGTTTTCCTATTTCTTGTTCTTTGGGTTTATATTATTAAAATTATATATTTTGAAAATTTTTTGCAGGAATAATTTAAAACCACATGGCCTGTTTCTTAGATTAGATTATACATGAATTTGTCTGAAATCCACTCATCAGATCACAGATAAACTGAGTTTTTGTTTCTCCTTCCTATGCACTATTCCCAGTGCCAGATGCCGTGGACATTCTCGTATCATTACTTGTGTCTTTTATCTCTGTGCCTTGACGCTGGGTGAGTTGGAGCAGTGGGATAGTTCCTGGACACCATTCGTACACTAGAATGGTTAGCAAGTATTTATACGTGAGAGTGCCTGCTACTACATGAATATATCCCACCAGACCAAAACTAAAGGGATACCCAACTGCTAATCCTCTTAGCCGGATTCCCAAAATGCCCATTGCCCCGCCAACACTACCCAGTGCAAGGAGAAGTAGATGGAGAGGAGGTCAGTGTGGAAAGAAACAGCGGTCTTATCTGGTTGCAGTTAATTTACCAAAAACATATCACCATGTAAAGACATTGCTAGAGCCCCTTCCAGGGCCTTGAAAGAGGCCTGTGCTCATGAAAAATCCTGAAGTTCCAGCTTTACTAGTGTTATAGTAAATACATTTTTGGGTAGAAGGTATTATAAATAACAGAATTTGATAACTACCGGTGCAAAATACAGATTATCTTGAACTGCCCCAGAGTGTAAATCCCTGAAGATCAAGACTAGGGCAGTTTAATTTGCTCTTCGTGGTGCCAGGGATGATACTCATCCTAATGGATGCTTAGTAATTAGTTACTTGATTATTAGTTTATTCTATTTCTTGTACTTAAAGGGTTTATTTTTATAGAGCCAAACAGTCGTACATTTTGTTGTCAAATAGCATATTCTGTTACAGCAATAAAAGGAGAATTTGTGAGTTTTGACTGCCAGAGTAGAGCTTTTTTTCCAGAATTTTAATTCCCATTTGTGCATTGTGGTTTGTATTAGGCATCAGAGGAGATTTGTGGTCTTCTGCCGAGTGAATTTCTTAATACCAAGCCATGAATGTCAACTGTGTGTTTCTGTGTTTAACTATCAGATCAAACAGTTGAGCAGTATTGCTAAAATGTTTTGTGGAAGAATTTAAAAACTACGTTTAAGACTTTTCCTGCTGTTGTTCTACGGACCTTGATTTTGGAAAGTGTTTAAGAGCTTTTAAAAATCAAAACATTTATATTTGTTCTCCAAGTCTTCTTTGAGATTATAGCTTATTAAAAGTTTCAAATCTTTGAGAAAGTCATAAAAGATTAATAATAAAACATAAACTATTAATCTAGTTAGGAATTATTTTAATCTGTTTATACCTGATATTATTTTTAATCACTATTTTTGCAGAAAATATCTACAATCAAGTAGGTAATGACCTGTCTTTGGCCTCTGTCACTTGCTCCAAAATAAGTTAAATCTCTTATGGAAAGTCTGGGCTGCCTGGATTCGTTATAAATGAGTGTTCCAACTCTCTGGAGGTGATGGGTTCAGCCCAAGTACTTTGAGCTGTCACCCACACTAAACGATTATGGATCTGTTATATAGCAGAAACCTGTTATTACCCAAGATCCGCAGAGACACTTGAAATGAGAGGTATCTGATACTTGTATAACTGCACCGGGGCCCCTGTTCATGAAAATAATTGACACACCTGGTATTTATTTCTGATGAATCAAGATTCTTTAAATGGTGTTCAAAAATAATGAAAGGATAAGTGTCAAAGATCTAGTGAGCAAATTGTTCTTGCTTCCTTTTGGGATAAATTTTAGGCCAGTTTGGCAATAGAATCTTCTGGGAATTAGGACGGAGTCATCAATCCTTTAGATTAGGATGTCAGCACGTTCAGAGAACACCTCACATGCACGAGACCTATTTAAACTTCCCCGACTATGCAGAGATTTCAGAGATTTTTGCTCAGGCTATGAGTGAATAGTAAATAATTATAATACTTCTGGGAATCAGTTTGAATTCACTCATCATTCACTCAACAAATTCCAAGGAAATTTTATAGTCTTGTTTGACCAATTGTTCAACCCTGAAAGGTCAGAGTCGATCACATTCAGCTTAATATGTCATATGAACTGTGTATAGGAGATAATTCCATAGAACAAGCTTCCTCAAAACACCTACCTTCAGCCCAAATATGACAAGGAGTCTGCTACCACTGATGCTACGGTAGTGAGCAGGTAAAACAGGAAAATTGGCTATTCGAGTGGACACTATATTTTTTTCACATCACCAAAAGTCAGATGCTTTGTTCTCTCATGGGAAAATTGCTTTTAAAACATCTCTGCTCTGGGAATGGCTCTGGAATTCACACACCAAAGTTAACACAGAATGTCTTGGACAGTATTAGAGTTATTTTTAATACGTGACACAAGGCACGTGGTGAGAATTCTGAAATGTGAAATAGTAATTCTCTCTGCAATCATATCTTAGATAATAAGAACAGGTAACGTCCATTCTTTGCATCCAATCTTGGTTTTTTTACAAATCTGAAAATAGGAATTCTATCTTGGGAAATACAAATTCATCACAACATTTACTAAAATGAATAAGATTTGATGCAAGAAGTGTTTGATTTGAGCAAATTAGATGGAATTAGATCTCAGTGTAGAAAATTAAGTTCAACATCCTCCTTTTCCTTCCTCCCTCACTATCCAGTGCCCAACTTTGTAACAGTGGGAAAAAAAAGAATTAAACATATAACAGGTATTCTTCAAATGCTAATATATCAACAGAAGCCAATATCCACTCTTTTAAAAAATAGCAAATTTCTTATTTATTTTCTGGTTTAAAAGGAAACATATATTCGTAGTGGACAATTTGGAAAATAGAGTAAAGGACTAAGAATAAACAAAAAATCTTCCATTTAAACCACCAGCCAGAGGTAACTACTGTTATCATTGATGTACCACTTTGCAAATATTTGTGTGTGTAGGCATATGAAAATGTTGGTGCTTTGCAAATGTTTGTGTGTGCATGCATCTGAAAACGTTGGTGTTTAAAAAATTGGTTCATATTCTTTTTGTAACATAATTTTTTCATTTAATTCCAGGAGATCAGCTGTCTGTCTTTGTTCACTGACATATCTCAGGGCCTGGCACATAGTAGGACATCAATAATTATTTGGTGAACCTACCAGTACAGTATGAATTTTACTCATACATCAGCAAATATTCTTTGAAAACATCATATTTATTTGCTACATGATAGTCAATTGATAGTCGGTGCATTGTAACTTATGTAACAAACATACTATTGCTGGGAATTTAGATTATTTAAAAATATTTATGCATAAAATGACCAGAACATCTTTGCACATGATTCCTTTTTTTGTACAACTTTGATTACTTGAAATAAATTAAAAAGCTGGAATTGTGTGAAATTTCCTATTTTAAAATGGCTTCCATATAATTTAAAATAATTTATACCCGTCCTTCATGGAAATAGTATTCTCCATTTCCTTGGATGACTCTTCCCTCTGATATTCTCATCCAGGGGCTGCGGGAGGGATTGGCCCCATCTATGAAGTCATCCTCCGGGCCAGAGTGAATGGCTCAGGAATGGACCCATAACTTAACTCAGGCCATCAAGGTGAGAAGTATTTACTTTTTCAGAGCTATTGGGGAAATCATTTTCTTGGCTCCTTGATGGAAAGGGGGAAGGATACTGCTATGGGAACTGCTGGCAGTCTCGTGGTATATGGAGAGTCAACCTTAGGCTAAAGTGGACGGCACAGAGAGCAGAAATGAGAGACAGAAAGAAGCTGGATTTTTGTACAGTGGGGCCAGGTCTCACTTGAAACTTGACCTAACTTGGAACTTTTCAGATACCTGATCCAAAAAGTTCCCTCCTTTCCCAGTTGAGTTTTCTATTAGCAGTGATATAAAGATATTGATATGAATATCCCTCACAGTGTTGTAAAGGGATCATTTTCCCCAAATCTACTCAATACTGGCTATCATAAATTGGCTGATTTCATGGGAAGCACGTTATGTCTCATGTTGATTCATGTTTCTTTAATTGCAAGTGAAGGTGAACATTTTGCATATAATCGTCAGCACTGTTTATTTTTTCTTTTATGGTTCTAGTTCTTTCTGAGGCATTTCAACCACTTGGGTTCCACAAGATACAATGGTATCCTTTTATTTTGTTTTGTTTTTATATGACCTTTTATTCTGGAATAATTTTTGATTACACAAAGGTTGCAAAGACATTACAGAGTTCCTGTATGCCCTTCACTCTCCTTCTGCTAACATCATCATCCCACACAACCACGGTGCATTCATCAGAAGTGAGAAATAAACAGTGGTACGGTACTATTAACTAAACTACAGACTCTATTGGGTTTCAACAGTTTTTGCATTTATGTCCTTTTTCTGTTCCAGGATCCAATCAGAGTTATATTTAGACCAGTTAGTCTTGTTAGTGAATTCCTCTCTGAAGATACTCAAATTCATGCAATCAACTTTCACGTGCCTAAATCGATCATGAACATGTAAAGTGCTAAGTGATCCTTAACACTAAGCAAATTTGAGAAAGAACTCCATATGGTAATATTTTCATTATTTTTGTTTTGCTATTTTGTTTATTTTTGTTTTACTGCTCAGCAAATACCCGGAATGGTACAGAGAAGATTGATTCTGTGTTTGGTCAATAAGCAGGCTAACTCTATGTTGTGGATACAAGATGAATAAGATAATTTCTGAAGTCCTCTCTAAACTTGCATTCACTTTGGAATAAGAAGGACTGAACTGCAAAAACTAGAATGTGTTCCAGCTGTGTACGATCCTGGGCAAGTTACCTAAAAATTGTCTTTGGGTTCCTTGTCTGTAAACGATCACTTGATGAGGCATTCCAAAGTTAACATGCTTAACTAGGAACACTTGATTTCCTCTCCCTCTCTCCTCACTGTGCTCCAAACCATGTCTCTCCCTTCTTAGTAAACAGCGTCATCTTCCATCCTACTTGAAGCCCAGGCCAAGATGTACACGCCATCCCTCATTCCTCTCTTCCTCATCCTCCACATTTGATCCCTCGACACATCCTCTCAGCTGACTTTCCAAGTGATTCCTCGAGTTGATCAATTTCTCTTGGTTTCCACTATTACACTCCTAGCTAGTTCAGGTGATCCTGATTGCTGCAGTAGCTTCCTAATTATCCTCTCGGATTCTACTTTTACCCTTATCACCAATTCACCACATTGTACTGGAATAATATTTTAAAAACGTAAATCGTATCTTTGTTCCACTTTTCTGCTTAACAATTTCCAATGGCTTTTCATTTTACTTAGACTAAAATCTAATCTTACTGCTGCCTGCAAATCACTACAAGATCTGGGTCCTCACTGCCTCATGACCTGATCTTATATTGTTCTTCCCCTCACTCAGGATGCTCCAGCCACTCTGGCTTTCAGTTTGTTCCTCAAACCTGCTCCACTTGCTGCAGACTACGGGGCTTCATGTCTTTGCCATTCCGTCCACTTGGAATACGTTTCCCTTCGCTTGTTTCAGAGACGGATTTTTCTTGATATTTAGGATCACTTCCAGCTTAAAGATGCCCTTCCAGATTAAAACTTTAGTGCTGTATGTTTGTGTATTTATTTTCTCTTTGTCTTCTGCCTCTAGATTGTAAGCTGCATGAAATCAGGAAATGTAACTGTATTTATCTTATCTTTGGTGCTAGTACAGTGAGCAGGACCTAAGAGGCATTCAAGAAATGTTTGTTGATTGAGGAATAAAGGATAAAATGAAGTCATTGTAGCTATTTGAGAACAATTCTGGTGAAGTTGAGAGGAGGAAAGGGAGAGAAAATAGAACTTTTTAAAAAAAGGAGACTTGACTACTGGAGTTGTCATGACATATCTGAAATTACCTAAATTGCTACCTTCTGGCTAATTAATAGGCTTCCCTTTTGTGGGGAGACTCACATTTTCCAAGATAGTTTCAGTTGTGGACAAACAAGCAATTGCTAAGTGATTCAGTTCCAGAAACCTCTCTGTTAATATGGGATTAGGGAGATGTGTATGTGTAAAGAAAAATTGCATGCTTTTAAGGCTGTGGGGTTTTGGTCAGCTCAGGCATCTGGGGTTAGGTACAGTGTTCCAAAAATATAATTAGAATAATGCAGTCCTTACATTAGAATTTATTCTAGGTAGCAGCCATAACGGAATATATAGTTGCAGTGTTTCACCTAAAATATATTTTGGATGCCAGTCTTTTTTTTTTTTTTTTCTGGGTAATGTTGTTTATGTTCTATTGCTTGTCAACATTTTCATATAAAAAATTAAATTTCATCCCCCACTATTTAATTATTTACTTACATCCTTCAAGATTCCAAAAAAGGGTTTAATGCTGCCTCGCCTGCTGCTATAATCTTCCTCGAGGATGCCGCCCCCAGTTGTGAATGTGTGCATGCATGCAAGTTTATGATTTCTAGTGGAAGGTCAATTTGGAAGTTACTGGTTATGGGCAGATTTGAGAGTTGTATCTAATGGCATCTTTAATATATTTCTATTTCCATGAACCCTGTTAGGTAGCTAATAGCGTTTGAGCTAGCTTAAGATATAAAGACGATGTTGGTCTGAAGACTTCCTCTGTCTCATAAGGTGGGATAGAATGTGCTAATGTGAGAAAAAATTTCTTATTACTACAGGTACTATTGCCCCATACTATGGTTTATAGGGTGGAGCATTCCTTCTCTGCTGTACCTCTGACTGCTTCTCACTATGTTCACAGAGAAGAACTGGTTACATTGCTACAGTCCTGAAGATCCCAGAAAGTAGATTAATCAAGTCCAAGGACCAAGCTGGTGTCTTCCACGGTCTTCCTGTCTCCCTTCCTCCCTCTAACAGATACATAGGGGGTGTCCACTGGCTATGAGGCTCTGTGTAAGGCACTGAAAATACTGAGTGAGAAGAAATAGAAATATTTTCTGCCCTCGTGTAGCTTACAGATAATAGGAGTTAAATAGGCGTTAATCACAGAATCACATGGTCTTCCAGAGGAAGCTGATATTTGCCTGAGACTGGAAGTATGAATAGGAGGTATTGGGTAAATGGGATGTGGGATGGTGAGGTGGGCATCAAGGGGTGTGGGAAGCGTGAAGAAATTTCCAGGCAGGTTTAGCCCGTGCAATAGCTGTCGGGAGTGAGGGAGGCACGGGCTAGGATGATACAGTGAGCCAGTGAGCCTGGATGCAGACAGGGAGGGGGAGAGGGAGAAAGAGGTGGCTTCCTTTTGGTAAGAACCTGTGAGGCATGGAGAAATGCATGACAGCACTGGGTGTGGAGCTGGGATGCGGGGCGGAAACTTGTGTGGATGTACTGGGGAAATGATTGACACTTTCCAATTTTACCTGAGGCCAGCCTTGCCCTTAAATCCATGAGAGTTCGTATTGAATGTTCGTATATCCTCCCCAAGCCCGTAACCTCAGTCGAATAATGAGAAAAACATCAGACAAACCCAAATTGAGTGACATTCTACAAAATAACTAACAAGTACTACTCACAACTGTGACCTATCACAACTGTGAGGATCACAGGTCATCAATAATAAGGAAAGTCTGAGAAACTCAGAGCCAGGAGGAGCCTAAGGGGATATAACAAATAAATGTAATATGGGATCGTGGATGGGATCCTGGAAGGAAAAGGACTTGAGGTAAAAACTAAGGAAATCTGAATAAAGTATGGACTTTAGTTAATAACAATGTGTCAATATCAGTTCATTAATTATAACAAATGTACTATACAAATGTGAAGACGTTAGCAATAGGGAAAGCTGGGTATGGAGTATAAGGGAACCCTCTCTACTCTCTTGCATTTTTTTATGTAAATCTAAAACTATTCTAAAATAAAAAATTTTTAAAAATTCTTACATCTCAGAAAGCGTATTTTGAGGCTTTCTGAGTGTTAGCAGCCCAAATCCTCAAATTTTACATGTAAAATTTCTGAACTTGAAAGACCAGATGCAATAATTCTATTCAAGATTCCACTGGTGACTTTTCCCTTAAGCAAATTAACATCTGTGCTACACATTCTGATTTATTAATGTAAAGTTGCTTCCTTTAAACCTTGTGTTCTAGTCTCAGTAAACCACTTTCAGTTCTCTCACTGTGCTGGGCTAGCTCAGGCTTTTATTCTCTACCAGAACACACTTCTGCCTTTTCTGGGCCACAATAACTCCTACTCCTCCTTCTAGGCTGGGCTTTTGTGACATTTCCTCCAGGAAGCCATCCATGATTTCCTCAGACTGGAGTGGATTTCCTATTCCCCCATAGCTCCTTGTGCCTCATTCTATCACCACACTAATCACACTATATTGGGGTTAATGATTTACTGTTTGTAAGCTTCTTAAGGGCGGGGACGCATATCTTATTCATCTTTCTATGCCCAATGTCAATTACGATGTCTGCGCGTACAACAGGACACTCTAAAATCGTTTTGTTGAATGAATGGCTGAACAAATGTTGATAATTCCTTTAGGAAATTTTGAATCACAGTGCTACAGAAATACACAGGCATAACTTCTAAAAACTTATGTCCTGTTCACCATGAGATGCTGCCATGAGGAGATCTTGGTTACAGCAAAAACAGATGGCTCAGCAAGGCTGTCAAATGGGTCAGGTAACCTGGAGTTGGTATCAGGATAGATTTTGGTCTTTCTTTCAAAATAAAATAAGCAGAAGTAACAAAGATAAACCACGTCCTCCCCTCCTCCAGGTGGAAATTGAGAACAAGGGTATTTGGCAAAGAAGTTTGTTGAGGACTTGGTAGAACAATTGTTTCCAAACTCCTTTTTTCTAAGGGATCCACTCTTGAGAAGTACGGTTACTGTTCTACTTAATAAGGTGACTCACTGTATCAGAGGAGGCAGAGGTACTTCCCAGATTATAAAGCAGCTAGGAGGCAGTCAGGAAACTGTTTTGTGCTTCCTTATGGATTCAAGCGATTGGAGCAAAGCTGGCTAATTTGTCTTTGCCCTCAAGAGGTGTGTCCTTTGTCCAACAGGTCTGTCTGCAGGTTGGCACCTAAACAAAGGATCCTAAGGGCCCAGTGAGACTTGGGGCATCAGCTGACCTTTGTCCTCAACTCACATAGAGGGCCATGTTTGGGATATGAGGGTCGTGTTTCTCACCAATTATATTGCTGGAGCTTCCCTGCCCTTCCTCAAGTATTACCAGGATGGGATGAATCAGATTTAGGGCACTGTGCTAGTGGGATGGGAGTGGATAGGGAGAGTGGGTGGATATCGGGAGTAGAGAATTGGATGTTTCAAAGAAATAGAATGGAGAGTCTCACAGGGGAGTTAAGAAGGAGTTATTTGGGAGGTGCACACACACATATAAAAGAAAAACAAACCAAGGAGAGAGCAAGGTTTAAATTCTATGGGCTTAATTTTAATTTCTCATGATTCTCCCCTTGGACTCTAAAAAGCATGTTTAGTTCACAGTCTTGTTTCCTCTGGAGCTCACACAAAGACAGCAGCCCCTCCTCAGGAGGTTGCCCATAGGAGTGGCAGGATGTGAACTGCTCCAGTAACAGTGGGTCTTGGTTGGAGCTGAGTGTGAGAGAGAAGAGGAGAAACGTGAGGAGCAGGGGTAGTCTGCAGTAAGAGGTAGGAAGTGATTGAATTAGACCAATAACTAATCCATTAAAGTCCAGGTTGGCACAAATCAAGACTACACCTTCATTATATACAAATTCCATCATAAGAAGAGAAATTAAAGCCAAGATGAGCATGCCAAAGGAAACTGAAAAACTTTGGGCAGCCTACATTTCTTGTGACTTCTTTAAGGATTCTTATACTAACTTTTGACTCTTCATTACCAAATTCGCATATCAATTTACTACTTACTGCCTAGAACCCTAAATTGTCTAAATTGTCTGGTCAACAAATTAAGACTTCATTTACTGGATTTACATTCCAAGAAAATGACCCATGATGATGAACAAAAGCAATACTTTAATGTTACTCTTCATGGAAGAGAGCCTACACCTTACGGGCAGGAAATAGTTCATCTGTTTAATGTTTGACTTCTAACTGGCTCTACTCAAAGATGGATCTTGGCAGTTGGGAGTCAAGAAGGAACAGGAAAAGACCAGAGTCAGAGGTCATGCTTGGGTTACCAGTGGAGGTCAATTTTCCAGATGACATTTTTTTCAGATTTTCTTATTATTAACCTACAGCTTCTCCTGGAAGTAGCCTCTTCCATCAAGCCTGAAAGTAACTGTACTTTTTTTCTCCTTACCTTCTCCAGGGAAGAAGTCTTGAAAACTTAGACGCCATTACTAGGTCTACTTCCTGAGCCCCCATTCGCTGTTGTGCTGCAGCGCTCTGACTTCATGCTGACCACTCACTGACGGGACCTCCTGAAGACCAAATCCAGACGGTGCTTGTAAGAACGTAGTGCGTAGCACTTTTCTACTCCACTTGGCAGTCAAGAGCTCTTTGTACTTATCGAAATTTTCCTCAGTTTCTGCTCTCCTGATTCTTCTCCTGCTAACTGATCACTCTTTTTCCTCTTATCCTAAAATGTTGCTGTTTCCCAAGGTACTGACTTTGGCCTTATTCTCTTTGCGCTTTATGTACTTTTCCTGGATGGCTTCTTTGCTTGTGTTGGCAGCTCTACACAGATGCCTCTAAATGCATGATCTAGTCTAAACCCTCCTCCTGAGATTTCTACTAGAATTTCTGACTACTTTTCAAATATTTGCAGATGAATATTGCATAGGTCCTCAATACAACTTGTTCTTCATAGAATTTATCATTCTTACACCATATCCCCAAAGCCATTCCTCTTGTTGAATTCCTAATTCCATCTGATAATAATGTTATTCAACCACTTCCCCAAGCTCAAAAGGTAGGCACAGATCACTCATTCCTTTTCACCTTCTATATCCAATCTGTCACCAAGCCAAGTTGGTTCTACTTCCTATATATTTTAAAAATTATACAAATAATACATAATTATTTAAAAAGTGTGCAATCCAGAAATATAAGGAATAAAGAGGTAAAATTCTCTGTCAATCTCTCTTGTCCATAAATCCCAGCCTGCACAATGAAACTCTCTCTACATTCCAAAGAAATAGTTTCCCATCAACTAGGCTTTGGGTCCAGGGATACCGACACCCACAGCATGATCTGCCCTGGGTAAGATGGGCTCAGAGAAGTAGACTACGCAGGCCCTGAACATGGATTCTAGTGAATTCTGTGTCTGAGATACCCAGAGATACATATTACATCATATATAAATCAAAGAGTGATCCTAGGCTTGAGGGGGCCATATTGCGTTGACCGTGTGGGAGGTTAGTCCTAGCCTGCTGGAGAGGGAGTTCAGCTAGAGGAGGGCAAGACGGGCCTTCTGAAGTGCAGGACCCAGAATAGGAGTCCCCTGTGCCTAACGGTAGTACTAGTTCCTAGTGTAGTACTAGGTTGCTAATTCGGAAATTGAGTAGAGCTGAGAGTGCAAATCATTTAACTTTTCTCTATCAAATATTTATTGAGTTGTTACTATAAATTGGATCCTATGCATGGACTGAAGGAACAACTGGTAAACAAGACACTGTTCCTGTCTTCAAGGGGCTCTGGTTCATACAGAGCATCTTCCAGTTTCACGTAGGTCTCCAGCAATGTGGCTGTGTAGGCAAGAGCTGATATATTAGTGTGGGTAATTTAGTGGTGACTATATTTCCATAAATATTCTAAATAAATGTTGTACTGATAATATCAGAATTAAGTAATTATTATAGAGTTCAAAGTAAACCTATAGTCTAATGATATTCTCATGTAAATTGGATCTTCAAGGTTAAATGAAACTGGGCTTCCTTTTCAAAGATCGCTGAGGTTCATTATTTAGAGTGCACTGCCCTCTGGTGGTTAAAATACAGTATTTTTTTCAGTGTGTTCCAAGGCTCCTGAGAAAGAAGGATCCATGAGTCTTTTCTCTGCTGATGAGATGTTGACATTCTGAATTTTCTCATTATACTTATTTTCCCATTTATTAAGGTTGTCTTGCAAAAAAAGTCCCATATTTATGGAAATTAAGTTAAAAAAATACTTCGTGGAGAGGTTTTTAACCATATTCAGAGAATCCCAGAAGCAATTCCAGTGAGATTCGGGGAGAGAAACCTGATCAAAAGTTTTAAGATTTATCAGAAGAAATAAACCTGACAGCATGGTCCAGAAACTGGAATGCTCCACCTGAAAAAGGGAAACCTTTCCATAAAATATAAACACAAAAGGTATTATAATGCAAAAGGTATTATATAAATATAATTTTAAAAATGTGGTACTACCATCAAAATAGAGAGATAAATGACATAGGACCCACCCCCCAAAATCTAGAGACAGTTACAATATTTTTGGTGTTACAAATGTAGCATTTCAATATGGAAGCTCTGGGCAAAACAGTGATAACAGTTAACGCCTTAAAGGATCTTACGACTCAGGGGAGAAATAGGCATGTATGTACGTAATTATAACACAAGATCCAACAAAAATCCACCAATCGTGGTTTCCAGAGAATTTTCATGCTTTATAAGCTGAATAGTGTCAAGAGTCTACAAACAACACAAAGCTGTAATTAACCCTTTAAAGCTATTTGCCAAAGTAAGTTTAAGTAATTATATTGCTTTATTCTAATTTTTAAAGATATGAAGGAAACTCTCCAAAGTCGGGGGCTGTGTCTGTCGCATTCACTGTATCCTCAGCATTTATCACTGTGCTTGATATATAGTAGACATTCAAAGATTAGTTGAAATAATAAAGGAAATTCAGATTAATGCATAAAGACGTAAAAAAAGAAAAATGACACACAATTTGACCAGTTTTATAAATACTCTAAAAGTATATATTTTTGCTCAGTTTTGTAACTGTCTTCTTAGAAAATGACTTTAATCACAATTGCCATGTTTAAAGTATATTCACATGTTACATTGTAATACGTAATATTTGCTACCCTCCAAAAGTTTACATTGCTTTACACTTCATCACTAATAGATATGTGCTTTGGGGCTGAGAGAAAAACTGGGAAAATATTTTGACTTAAGAACAAAGAAATCTTGACAAATAGTAATTCAGATTTTATTCCAGTGTTAACTTAGCTCCAAAAACATACCAACCAACTAGAAATCCTGTACCCTGGATTCAGCTGTCAGTTCTTTCTCTCTAAAAAACCATTAATAAGCCTTAATCTCGTGGGTAAAGTTATAATTTATGGTCTGGGATGGCCTACATTTCTCATTGTCCAGGTTCTGTTGGTCATCTCACATGAGGTTCACATTTTCAGTTGACTTCGTGCTTCTGAGAAGATATTATTAAGGCAGAAAGATCTTAGTCTTGGCTAATATACTTACTTAGAAAATAGTTTTTGTTAAGTCATTTCTATTGAAGATTTTGTTTCCAGTCTGTCTTCTCTGCACAGTGCCAGTTGATGGTTTACAATCTAAAGAGAATAAAGCTGTGACACTCCAAGGCGTGGGCATTTGGCCTCTGATCTTTATCCTTTCATTCACGGTCAAGGGTCCCGGCATTCGGAGGCAACGGAGAAGTACTTTAAAACTCTCTTTGGAAGTCAGAGTGTAACCTAACAAGGATCTTGTGGTGCGGGGGCACCAACATCACACTTCCTTTGGAATATGATTATAATATACCCCTCTGGTGGCAGCAAAAGGGCACCTGGTTAACCATTTCATGCCAAAAATCGTATACATAACATGTAAATATTACATACATATATTTGTGTATCAGTGCATAGGTATATACAAACTTCAGTAATCATTTATTTGGAGAAGCGCGTGTTGAGTACATAGCGATACTCAGTCTGCTTGTGTTTCTGCATTCCAAACACGTACTTCCCATTCTGTGACCTAGTGAACCACATTCCTCAGGGAATCTGTAAGCAAAAACGTCAGGAAGCTTCACAGCATGTATGATTGATTGACTGACCTGCAGTAAATCCTCTTGGTTCTCTGCTGTTATTTCTGGTTATTGTTGCCTGGGGAAGGAAGATGCCTTCGCCAGTTCTACTGGATATCTACACTAAGCCCAAGTTAATTTGACTATCACAGGAGAAGTCCTGCTGCTGTAATGGAGAATTCTTTTTACCCAAGTTAAAGGACCATTATTAGAAACTGTTAGTTATTTTGATGTTCATCCCTAATAAATCTATCTTTTCCTTTGATGATGGGAAAATTTGGACCCTTTCGAGGGACAATTTTGCAATATTTGCTAAAATTTTAGATAAATATACACTATGACTAGTTACTTCTGTTTTTAGGATTCTGACCTGTAAAAATATAAACATGTGTGAGTAGTTAGAGGCATGATCAGAATTTTTATTTCAGTAATTTTGTTATAACAAAACAGAGAGAAATCAATACAAATGCTTATTAATAAGGAGATGGATAAATGTATTTTGTTATATTATACTGTGGAATACCATGCAACTCTTAAAATGGGAATTAAAAAGGTTTATACGAACTGACTTGAAAATCTATCCATGTTGATATGTTGTGAAGTGAAAAAAGGGAGTTTGAAAACAATATATGCCCACTAAAAAACTACTAGACCTAATAAACAAGTTCAGCAAGATTGTAGGATAGAAGACCAATATACAAAAATCAATTGTATATCTCTATGTGCTATCAATGAACCATCTGAAATGAAATTAAGAACACAATTTGATTACAATAGAATCAAAAAGAATAAAACGACTTAGGAATAAATTTACCAAAAGAAGTTCAGGACTTGTACACTAAAAACTAAAAATATAGACAAAAAAGTTAAAGAAGATCTAAACAAATGGCAAAGCATCCATGTTCATTGATCGGAAGACACTGTTAAAATAGCAGTATTCCTCAAAATGATTTACAGATTCAATACAATCTCTATCAAAACCCCAGTTGGCTTTTTTTTTTTTTTGCAGAAATTGACAAACTGATCCTAAAATTCATATAGAAATATAAGGAACCCAGAATAGCCAAAAAATCTTGAAAAAGGGAATAAAGTTAGAGAACTTACACTTTCTGATTTCAAAACTTATTACAGAGCTGTTGTACTCAGAGAAGGTGGTACCGGAATAAAAACAGACATATAGATCAATAGAATATACTCGAGAGCCCAGAAATAATCCCTTCCATTAGTAGTCAATTGATTTTCAACAAAGTATCCAGACAATTCAATGGGGAAAATATTTTTTTCCACAAATGGTGCTGGGACAACTAGGTATCCACATTCAGAAGAATGAATTTGGACCCTGTTCTCACACCATACACAAAATTTAACTCAAACTAGATCAATGAACAAAGTGCAAGAGTCAAAATATAAAACTCTTAGAAGAAAACATAGGAGCAAATGTTCATGACCCTGGGTTAGCCAATGATGTCTTAGATATGACACCAAAGCACAAGCCATAAAGGAAAAACAAGCTAGACTTCATCAAAATTAAAAACTTTTGCTTCAAACAACACCATCTATGAAGTGAAGACAACCCACAGACTGGAAGAAAATATTTGCAAATTGTGTATTTAATGAGGGACTTCTGTCCAGAATATATAAAGAATTCTTACAACTCAGTAACAAGAAAACAACCCAATTAAAAATTGTCAAAGGATTTGAGTAGACATTTCTCTGAAGATGACATAAGAATGTTCAACATGCACATGAGTGGATATGCAACATCATTAGCCTTTAGGGAAATGTACATCAAAACCACAATGAAATACCACTTCATAACCTCTAGAAAGAATCAAAAAGATAGACAATAACAAGTACTGATGAGAATACAGAAAAATTAGAACTCTCATACATTGCTGGTGGGAATATAAAACTGTGCACCCACTTTGGAAAATAATTAGGCAGTTTATCAAAATGTTAAACATAGAATTATCACAGGGTCTATCAATTCAACTTCAAGGAATTTATCCAAGAGAAATGAAAATGTAGGTCCACAAAAGACATGTACATGAGTATTCATAGTAGCATTATTTATAAGAGCCAAAAACTGGAAACAACCCAAATGTCCATAAAGTGATGAATGGATAAACAAAATGTTAAATCCATACAACGGAATACTATTGGACAATGAAATGGAATGAAATATTGATACATGAAGTGACATGGATAAAGTTCCAAAATGTTATTCTAAGTGAAAGAAGTCAGACACAAAAGACCACATGTTGTATGATTCCATTCATATGAAATTTCCAGAATAGGCAAATTTATATAGAGACAGAAAATAGATTAGTGTTTGCTTAAACCTGAGAGTGGGGGAAAGGGGAAGTGATGCTTGGGCATGAGGTTTCTTTTTCAGGAGACAAAAATGTTCTTAAATTAGAATGTGATGATGGTTACATAAAACTGTAAAATCACTAAAAACCAATGTTTTTTAAAAGGAATGAATGTTATGGTATGTAAATTATCTCTCAATAAAGTTGTTAAAAAACATGTATAGTGGGATTCTATTTTTGTTTAAAAGTACATATATATCTATGTGTTTAAATATCCATATATGTTTAGTTTAAGTGTATGTATATGTATTTAAATAAGCATAGAAAAATATGAGGCTACACATATTCAGTAAACTGTTAATGGTTACCCTTTGGGGAGGGAGGAAGAAAGACTGAGAGGGAAGTATTCAAATCCTACTTTATTCAGTTTTGATTCATCTAAATAGATTATAATACACAAATTGATTTAGTGATTTTTTTAAATAAAAAGAATGAATCCACTATAAATAAACAAATACTCAATGGATTCCTGTAATGCATCCTGATTGCAGCTCTTTTTAGTGAAATGATCTGTTCATTCATTTATCAATTAAATATTGACAGTAGGCTCGGTCCTGGAGATGAGCGACATAGTCCATGATTCTGAAGACCTGCATAGTGATGTAGAACTGTAAAAATGAGGACATATTTATAGTTTGAACACCGTTCCTCTTTTTAAAGTATACCTATTAGTGATCACCAATGTCATTTGGTAGTAAGTGGGAAAGTAGTATCATCTTTTTCACATATCACTATTTAAGATAATTTTTCTTTATGACATTAATTACAATAAATCTTAAATCTTTTCTCTTTTACGTAAAATTAGCAAACACGGTGGTTTCTTGGATGTATAGCGGTTATATCAAAACAAAACCCCAGTATACTGCATTTCCAGATCCCTTTGCTATAAATATTTCCTATTCCTTTAACACACCACACCCCCATTTTTAGGATGAATTATAAGAGTTATTTATCTGTAAAATAGTTATTGATCTGTATATTTATCTGTGTAACCAACCAATAGTTGGCTGTCAATAGCAACAGCAAGAGTTCTGAAGTAATAGAAATGAATGAACTTTCTTTAATGAAATTTGCAGCAAGTACCTTGAAGAGTATTAGGCACTATTCACAACTTTTTTCAGTAGCTCATTGGGGAAATAATTAAATTACAGTTTGTAATTCTAACTGGGTTCACTTCAGCCAGACAAATTGCAAATAATGCATACACCATCCTCTCACTCTGCTTAGTGGTTTCCTATGTAACAACAAGCTGTTACATTTGAAAAGGTACTGGTATTTTACAAAATTAAAAATATTTAATATAAATAAAAATATACAGTCTTCTAGAATTGAAATTTGACATATACAGCATGAGAACCAAGATATTTTTCATATGCTTGTTTCATATTTTGAAATTTATTTCCCTTAGTTTAGGCATTTTTCATGCATGTATTCATTCATAATATAGTCACTGAGTTGTTGCTAGTTTCCAGGCACTTTCCTACCCAGGTGATGTGGGAGGGAAAGAGAGGAGAGTATAGTCTCTGCCTTCAAACACTCATGGTCTATCTAAAAAGACGGTCATATAAATAAATAATTTGGGTAGAAAGTGAAACGGTGGAAAGCGAAATAAAGTCTCTACAAAGGTGATAGCAGAGAAATAATCAAAAAAGGATCTGGACACAAAAATGTATTCAATCAAGGTAAGTGAAAAGAGAAAACAGTAAATTATTTTATTAACCCATTAATACAAAATTGATTTTCTTTATTGCAGCAAGGACCTTGAAATCACTGATGGAAAATTATAAAATTGTAAATTACTTCAGCCTGGCTCTTGAAACCCAAACATTTTAAACAGGAGATATATCACTGAAAAATGACACAAACAAATTCTATTTTTAAAATCCAGTGTTGTGGCATTATAAGGAAAAGCAGTGTTAATACTTTCTATTTTTCATTTTATTCCCCCAGATTGTAGAACGATCCTCTTGGAGTGCAAACACTGAAGTTGACTTTGAAGAAGAGTATTAGACCCAACTTTACATTTTTTACGGGGAGCTCATTGAAGCACCTCACGTTCCCCAGCCGTATCTGACGGTCTGATCTTGTGACTCCCTCCTTTCACCGGGTCGTCGGTTCACGTCTCCCAGCAGCTCTTCAGCATTTTGCGTGAGAATTATTTGCACACACGTCTTAGCCTCTTGTCCAGACTGTAAGCTCCTTGATGACCAGACTCTGCCTATTCATTCTTGCATCCGCCAGAGTCCAGCGTAGTCGCCTATGCAAACAGGTGCTCGGCACTTATGGCATGCATAAATGACCTGCTACCAATCCAGGAAGCAAACTAAGGCCATTTCCAACCCTGCTCACTGACAAACTTTGACTTAGGGAACGTTTCTCTGAAATCCCTGGGAAACGTTAATCAGAATCTTGATCTACCATGTCACTTCCTTTCTACAGTCCAGTGCAACTATTCTTCCAGGTCCATAAAAGAGTCTGGGACATTTGCCAGAATGTATTACTTTAAAATTTAAAGTTTCAGCACTTTAAATTGTTTTCCCTTTTAAATACTTTCCTAATAATAAGGATTTCCTGCCGTCATATAGCACTAACGAACATAGTACCTTAAAAAAAAAAAGTATTCTTTGAGATCCAGATTCTAGTTTTCGAAATAACTTAAAATAATCAACCAGGACTAAATGACCCTAAACACATACATAATTAAAGTTAAAGAAGAGACAATGGGATACTTTGGGATTTGTTCACTTTTCACATTTCATTGAGCCTAAGATGTCTTTGATTTTAACTGGCCCCACTTATGTACCACTAAGAAACAAAAAACATTGCCAATTAAACAATAATATAATGCTTTCTTACCATTTAGAATTTTTCAGCTTTATTGAGGTAGAATTAGCAAGTAAAATTGTAAGATATTTAAAGTGTACAGCGTGATGATTTGATATACGTACACATCGTGAAAGAATTCCCCCATCTACTTAATTGTCAAATCCATCAACTCATATATTTATCTTTTTGTTTTGAGGATCTAATGTATAATATGGTGACTATAGTTAATAACACTGTATTGTATAATTGAAATTTGCTGAGAGTAGAACTTAAATGTTAGCACATGAAAAAGGAATTTTTATTATGTAATTATTGAAAAAGTTCTTCTGTAGTTATTAGACAGAGATGTTTATGTTACATTACTCCGCTATTTTTCCATGCCTTTCTGGCATATGGTAACTTTTTATTCAATGCTGAATCATAACACAGTCTTTTTGAGAGCATTTTGTGGCAATTAAACTCAATATAAGTATTCAAAATGCACAAAATTATTAAAATTATGACAAAATAAATAGCCACTACCAAGTTTGTGCATGCTTAGGCTTAACAGTTAACATTGAGAATGCCACCAGAATAATAGCAATTTTAAGATGACTGATTAAGATGCTGATTTCAGAGATCATTTACCATTTTATTGTGAAAGATTTTGAACTTAGGATCAAGGAAATACAGTATCTTTAACTTTTCTTCTGTTAATTCAGCTTGAATTTTTAGGTGATAATCAAAAGCCCTTCTCTGAGCTTTGGGTACATCTTCCCTCAGCAATGTCTATTTTTTCTGTCCTTTTGAGAGCCATTATTTCCAACCTAATCAAAAAAGGTCTTTAATTTTCTCTCCCAGTACTGCTGAGCAGCTAGAAAAATCCATATCACAGCCTCTGACCCAAATATTTCCTTTAGCCCACGAGGCTAAAGAAGAAATGAAGACACAGCCCACAGAGCACTGAGCTTAAAAGTTCTGTGACTAGATTCTTTCCAATCACAGGAAGTGATTTCCAAATTTGTTCCTTAAAAAGAGTAAAACATATACACCAATCCCAAATCATCTTTCTAGTTGTAATTACATTTTACCTTCCATGTCTTAGCAACGTCCTAAAAAGAACTTGACCTCTGGGACTTTTCTTCTGTGGCCAGTGGTAGAACATGGTCATCATCTTTCTTGTGTGGTTGAAGGTTTATCAGAAATAATGCTCATAGGAGATTCCACTTTCCTTAATCCTGGATCAGATGATTCTAGTTTCACACCAACATTAGGATAGGAGAAAGGTTATATATTTTTGAAAGCTCTTTCTGGGAAAGGCATTTAAAACTCTACTGAATATGCCAAGCTAAATATTCTAAACCAAAATAACTCTTTTTATTCTAATCTCTTGAAGTACTGTGTGCTTTCTCTCATGGGTTGACAATAATTACCGTTCATTCAGTTGTCCAAGCCAGAAACTGGAAACATTCAGACTTGCCCCATCAAAGCCCTTATCCTGTCTTTAATTATTTGCCCATCTCTCACTGTTATGGATTGAATGTGTTCCCTCAAAATTCGTAAGTTGAAATCCTAACCCCAATGTGGTCATATTTGGAAGTGGGACTTTTGGGAGGAGATTAGGTGGTGAGAGTGGAGCCCTCATGAATGAGATTAGTGCTTTTATAAAAGAGAGCCCAGAGAGCTCTCTCCTCCTGTCCCCCAAGTGAGGATACAAAGAGAAAATGGTCATCTGCAACCCAGAAGAGGCTCTCACCAGAACCCCACCATGCTGGCACCCTGATCTTGGACATCCAGCCTCCAGAACTGTAAGAAAAGTTTCTTTGCTTTATAAGCTACCCAGTCTACGGTGTTCTGTTATGGCGCCTGAATGGACTAAGACACCCACTCTAGACTTTAAGCTCTTAATCATGGTCACAATAGAGACCATGATTATTCTGTTTATCTTTGCAACCCCAGTTCCTGGTGCATAGCATATATATTAAATTAAAAACACAAATGAGAATTCACTTACCTGTGTCTTGAGCAACTGAACCCACTTATTACTAGTTAAGGACCGAGATTGGAGGGAAACTTGGATTTTAAGCTCCTTGATTTTAATAAGATTGTATTTTGTGCGTATTTTGTACCTTAATAGGTCAAACCCATGAAAGTGCCTAGTAAGGGCTTAAGCTACCCATAGACATACAGAATTTTAGAATTAATGGGAATTTATAGATCAGTTCATTCTAAATAGCAGGCCCAGAGGAGCTATTTGTTATCTGAAGTTTTATAAATAAGGAGCAATGAGGCAGTTGGTCAGGCACTAGAGTTGACCTGGGCTTCCTTCGTGTCTCCCCAGTCGGTAGGAAAGAGTCAAGTGTTGCTAACAGAACATCTTTATGACTACATTAAACATTGTCGGGCAGAATTTGCCCTCTGACAGAAAGCTAACAAAAAATTAGTATTTGGCTCAAACTTTGTCTGACAAAGTTAATATGTTATGGACATTTTGACATTGAAATTCGAAGAATATCTAAGTCCAGGTTTCTTTGGAGTATAAAAAGCACTTGAAGGATATAATGGACGAAGTGGGAGGGAAAAGTTATGGCAAGTTAAATCTTTCGTTTGTCACTTTTCACAAGGTAAACCTAAGTCATAAGAGGCAAGGTAGTATTCTACTAGAGCACACCTCACCGGCTGTAATCGAGGTAGTCTGTTCTCATCTCCAGCACGTCAAGCTGCCAAGAATTTTAATAATCACAGTGCACAGAAGGATTAGGGAAGCTATATGCTGCTAAGTTGGTTAATGAAGTCAAATGTTATGAGATACGTTTTCTCAGATGGGAAAAAAACTCATCAAAAACTGACTTTGGTTTGGGTATGATATCCATTTGCTTCTTATTTTAAAATAAACTATCTAGGATGAATTTTTGCAATTCTCTATACCTTCTTCCCTTTTTTGTTTTTACTGGCATCAATAGTTCACTGGAAATGTCCTTATTAATAAAAAATATTTTGAAGGGAAAGAAAAGGAGTATTCTAACACTTATGTAACATGTTGTAAATGACAGGTGGGTTAAGTGCTTACACCTGACACCAACCCCATTGGACAGGTATTATTATTTCCATTTTAGATGTGAGGAATGTGAGGTTCACAGACATTGAGTATCTTGCCCAGAGTCAACTGGAAAGAAACCAGGATACTGGATGAAAGAGCCTGGATTCAATCGCAGGTCTGTCTCAACTCCAAGGTGATTTTTCTTTCTATGTCCCCATTTTGCCACTTCTCACCTACCTCTGCCCTATAAAGAACTTCCATTCTAACTCAGATTTTGGTTTGGTGCATGGAAAATTGTGTCTACAGGACATGAAAACATGAAGTGAGTTTTTCTTGCCACTACAAACAACATTTTTCACCACAACAGTAAATTAGAAAAAACATTGATCTCATGAAAGGCATACTTATTATTTGCCCCAGAACTGCAATCAAGGTTTACTGTATCCAAAACTAGTTGATAAAATGTAAAAAGTGGTTAAAATAAAAACAATAACATACTATTATTAAAGTATTTTTTTGAAGGGTAAGTCCTGAGAAACATAATCTACTAGTAAAAGTGAGCAGCTGAGGGTCCTAAAGGAAAGCCACTTAGATTTTAATACATTTCCTCATGTGCTTGTTTTCCTACCTTTACCCTATTTTACAAGAAAAATAAAGAAGAAAGCTAATCTACTTCATTTCTCCCTCACTCCTAATTCTTCTCTATTGCCATTGGAACCGTCACTCTGGCCGCCAGCCGAGCTTTCTCTGGGCTTTTGAGCTCATGAATCAGTTTCATAGCTAGAGACCGAATGATGTAGTTTATGTATCCATTTCATTATTAAAGAGCCAGCCATCACTTGATCAGAATGGAATTTGTTCTTCCTCTTCTAGGACAGCAAATGGTTAAAAAAGCACATAATTTAAATCAGGAGATAATCAATAAAAACGTCATCAGAAAACTGAAGGCTAAGGCCAATGTACTTAATGATAAATTCAAAACCATCTGTCTAAGACTGGGAAGCTATTAATAACATATTCTTAGCCATAATTTGTACAGTTTTATTCAAAATAAATACTTAGATCAAGCACTTATGGAGGCTATTCATTCTAATTGCTTTTAACTTTTAAAGCAATGTTTAGCTATCTGATGGCCAATGTGGTAACCAGTTCAATAATTTATACAAATTGGATATTATTCTAATTTTCAGGGAACTCATTACAAATCAAAGTGGCATATTTTAAGCCTGAATTTCTTCGAGTCAACATTCTTATCTGAATTGAGGGAAATCTACCTTAAAGAAATCAACCAGGCTAATGGTTGACACTTAAATAATAATCTTATGACTTGACATGAATGTACAGTAAATATTCCTTTTCTCAAGGCCATTGTTAACATGTATTCAGTTCATTTTTTGTTTAGCAAAATGAGTTAGAAAATACCATTACTCTAAAAAAGAGGAGACTATAGCGTAGTTTTTATAATTTAAGATAGCTCTTCAGTTTTTGGTCATTCAACCACAGAATATAAGCCTATAAACATTCACATCTTAGCACCATAATCAATTTTAGAAAATAATAAAAAACTCCAGTATCTCAAAATTTTAGGACTGATGCTTTAAAGTTATCTTCTAGATTTCATATGAAAATTACTCTTGTTTATTAAACACTGCCACCAAGAAAGAGGCTCTATACAACCTACAAAATAACAAAATAAAACTTAAGAAAAATAGCTTGCGGTTCAATATAGATATTATGTTGTATTGTTTGTTCAATAGAACAAAGCTACAGCTGTGTCTCCTTATAGAACCGAAAAGTTGCAACCAAATTGACGGCTGGACACCCTGGTGGGGTGTACAGTGAGAGTGAGAGGGTGAGGGGTGCCCAAGAGTTCTTTCTACGACTGTATTCAACAATAAAAGTTAACACAGGACCATTGCATCCTGCACTGATTTCCTCAGAAATAATGAATTAAGGCTTAGATCACCCCACCAGGGGAAAGACTTAATCAGCAGAGGTGCTGGCTGAAGGTAAGGGAAATAGGGAATCAATGGTGAAGGAGGAAATATCAGTTTATAGTTTAGAACAAGTTGTTGAAAAGAAGAACTGTACTCTCTGTGTATACTTAATGTGCTTTTTTTTCTTTTCTTTCTCTTTCTATTACACAGAGGGTCTGTTTACTGTTTTGTCCAAAAGTTGCAGAATATTAAGAAGGCACTGGCAAGAAACTTGTGGAAATAGATATTTCCTGGAGATTCAGGATTCAGGGAACGGAAGCCCTACAACTATACACACAACATTCTCCTATTGATGGTCCTTACTCTGTGAAAAAAATTATGAAATAATTCTAAGAAATATAAACTCTCTATGTTGCTAAGATAGAAATAAATACAACATAGAGCAGATCACAAAAGGGGATTCTGCGCGTTGAAATAATTAATGAGACAGAATTGTGGATCTCAATGATGATATTCATCTTGTTAGTGCTTGTTGTAACAAACTAACAAAATAAAACCAGAAACAAGTGGGGGTGTGACATTTTCAGGAGATAGCAATGGATAAAAGACTTTGCTTCATGAAGTTCTGTTGTATATATAAAAATTCCTAATCATTTTTTAAAAGTTGCACGTTTATTTTCAGAATAATCTTTGTGTACAACATCAAAAGAGATTAATTATAGAAGGTGCTTGTATAAAACACACTTCTTACTTAGAATGCTCCATTAATTTGGGGACTCTTTTCTTTTCATTCTCCTCTTTTGAGGCGTTATTAAATATTCATTTCTAGTATCCAAATAAATAAATGATACCATCCCCACCAAAAGAAAGAAGAGATAAGCTTAATGCAAATGCTTATGATAGTATTTCTTAAAATTACCTTCCTGATGAATTCAGATATTTTAATCGGGTGTTTTGCCTCTAATGGATCCAGTTAGATTTTATATGAATGTTTTTCCTCCCTATAGAATATATCTTTAAATATACACTTTTCCTTTTTCACTTAGCAGGTATATTCACTTATACATTTTTTTCCTTATTTTGTGCTTTTCCTTTCTATCCCTTAAGAAAAATAATTATTCACATGGAACAACAAAAGAAAACCCAGGCAGGAGAGAAAAATTCCATGGAGCCTAACCAAACATAGAAATTGGGAACCAGAGTGACCCCTATTCAGAAAAAGATAGAACACCCTTCCCTGATGAAGGTTTCAGGACAGAAGTGACTTTGTGAAGAATTTTGGAACAGATGACCGTGCAGATGACGCAGCTGGCCTGCCAATGTGGCTCTATTCATTCCTGGAGTCACTCTGATCTTCTCCAGAGGGAACAGCACTCCAGTAAGACTGTCGCTGAATCCCCCACCCTCCACAGAAAATCAGGAGCAGTATGGATCTAATTCTGTCCTTTTTTTCTTTTAAGTATGCATTTCCAAATATGACATAAATTGTATCGCAAAAACAATGAACAGAAGTAAAATACAACAGAGATTGTAGGTGATTTTATTTCTTCTCTTTTGAAAAATTATTTAAAATGTTTTGCATAAATTTAAAAATAATATTCATTACTTTAAGAGCCAGAAAAAGATGTTATTAAAAATTAAATACAGGGGCCGTCCCGGTGGCTCAGCGGTGTAGTTCGCGCTTGGCAGCCCGGAGTTCGCAGGTTCGGATCCCGGGCGCCCGCCGACGCACCGCTTGTCAGCCATGCCGAGGCGGCGTCCCATATAAAGTAGAGGAAGATGGGCACGGATGTTAGCCCAGGGCCAGTCTTCCTCAGCAAAAAGAGGAGGATTGGCAACGGATGTTAGCTCAGGGCTGGTCTTCCTCACACACACACACACACACAAATTAGATACAGTTCATGCATACAATGGCATCTTCCCTCTTGGCTGGGGAGAGCTCGGGGTATAAATGCTACTTTCTCACCCTGCCTCGCTGTTGTGCAAATATGAAGAAGAACTAAAATAGTTTTCCATTCTCAGTCACTTGCAGAGTTTTCTAACTCTCCAAATCTGCTTTTATATTTTGTTTGTAGTTTTTGTTGAAAAACATTTTAGAATTGGCATTGCTTCAATTGTTTTGCAATCTAGTTTTTAAAGAATCACGTTAATCCAGAGTCCTCTGTAATCAATGGATTTCAAGAATAGGAAGTTAATTGATTGAAAGGAAGATCTTATTTGTATGATACAGATTTTTAAACAAAGCTGTTTTAATGATATCTTACATAATTTGTCACTTACTTGAGTGTCATGCACTGAAATAAAGCACAGGTGTTTTTGTGTTGCACAATGCAAGTACTATAGGCAGTTATTTAAATGGTGTTCTTCCTTTAGTTAGAAATATATGATCAGAGTTGAATCATTTGCTTCAAGGATATCCAATGCCAGGGTAGTGAAAGATGTTCTGTTAAAGAGGGCAAGCATAGTAATCAGGGAACAATTGATTCCAGAGTAAATTTCATTCCAAGGGTCCAGCAGGGAAGCATGTTAGGGCCCAGATAAGATGTACAAATTTGCCCAAACAGCTAATGTGATTCTCTGGATTGGGAGCATTCTTATCATAATCTCAGGGCGTGTCTCTTGGATTCAGAAGAAAAAATAAAATTGCTAAAGTGACTTGTTCATTCTTGGGGAGCAAAATTTTGTACTTTTGGAGTTTTTGGAAGAAGGGAGTCATAACAAGGGCCTCTCTAGATTTTGGCCCAGATCACTGTGATTTTATCCTATTCATTGCCAGTGTTCACCTGCAACTGTCTGGAGCCCCATTCACAGTCTCATGTGGGTGTCTAGGCATGCTTCTTTTGTGCAGAGAGGAGACATCTGTCTCAGATATCTAGATTGATCAACTTTGTTGGTTTGTCTGGGAGTTTCCTGGGATGTGAGACTTTTAGTGCTAAAATCGGGGCAGTCCCGGACAAATGAGGGCTGTTGGTCTCTCTACTCCATTTTCAGTAGGGGATTAGACGTTTTGCCACTCACACAGAGAGGGCAAAGGAAAGTTTTAGCATCTGTGCATCAATGAAGTAGCCCTAGTGTCCAGATGGAAGACAAATATTTTTCCTTATCTCTCACTTGATCCCACAGTACCAGAGGGAGACAGGTCTGAAATCTTCAGACAACTTCTTGCCACATCTCTTCGATAAAGAGGTAATTAGATCATCTACCACTCACAGGGAAAGAGGAAAAAAAAAGAGTCATCTAGGTTACATCTCAGTAAGGATTTACATTGGAGCTCAGATCAGAGACAGATGTATTTCCAGAAAACTCAGCTGCTGTGCTAGAACCAGGTGAGTGATTATACAGAGGCACAAGTTTATTTTAGGCATTTCCCTTTGGTAAAGTTTAGAAGAGAAAGTTGTTGGGTTAATTATCAAGCATAGGTAGTGTAACCCACCAGTTTAGGGAAACCGAGCCAGCTTGTCTTCTGGACATCTTTCTGTGGAGGAATCTGATGACCAGATATTTCTGGAATTACCTTTACATTTATTAATCTTTGAAGCATTATCTTCAGTTGTGTTTCAGGAAGGTAGCTTGTGTATTCTCTCAGTCAAAAGCTTTTCAGCAGAAATATTGAGCCAGTTGTCATGGATTTTCTGATTAACAGTAACTTGGTGTCTTATAGTCTCCTTCTATTCTGAAATTTACAGCTGATTTATTGGATGTTGTGTTAGCCTGTACTTCTTCTACGTTTGCCAACTTGTGCTTGTTTCTCTCCACTTCACGATTTCCTTGAGTAAACTTCTGTTGCAGGATTATATGTTGACTGACAGAGCTCCTTAAGTTTCTCTACTTTGAGCTGGGTTTTTTTTCCTTGAATATCCTTTGGAGTTTTGGCCACTTTCAGTTCAGTGCATTGTCTTTATTGGTTTTTCCTACTTGACAGCTCATTTTTCAGTTTTGACTGGGACAGGGTCTCTATTATCTTCAATTTTTGTCAATATATTTTGTTTTCCAGAGAGGGGAGAAAAGAAAGAGAGAAAGAAGGAAGGAAGGAAGGAAGGAAGGAAGAAAGAAAGAGAAAGAAAAAGAGAGAGAAAGAGAGAAAGGAAAGAGAGGGAGGGAGGGAGGAAGGAAGGAAGGAAAGAAGGAGGAGGTCAACAAGGAAACAAATGCTCCTGTCAATCTGGTTACCTCTTCAAAGAATGTGGAAAGTCCCTAATGAAAGTGTACAGGACTTTATTACTCTGGTGAAGAAGTGAATATGTCCAGCCTGCTATTTGGGGAAGGACTTCATAGGCTGTCTATTGATGAATTGCCATAGGATCTATTTCTTGGCCTGGGTGGCTTAAAATCTAAATTTTATCATTTTACTCAGTTATGATCGGGTTGTTAGTGAACTCAATGAATTCAATTAAAATATTAATTGAAGGGCGTGTCTCCTGTTGAGCCACCTAGTTATGAAAATCGCAAAACACAAAGTAATTTGGAAAACAGTTTTAGAATCTAAATAAAATAGATCAAGTGCCTACAATGTCTCGGGGACTGTGCTAATTATAGTCGGGCAAAGATATCAGTGTGAGTAAGATGTTTCAAGAGGAAATGTAAATGTTAAAAACAACCAATTAACTATTAGGCAATATTATTCCGGAAAGGTCTTTAGAGAGATGAGCATATATAAAATATATATTCTTATTAGCATTTTGCTAAAAAGTGATACTTGCAATTCTTTTTCCTAGAAAGTCTGATTTAATTTGCCCTATAATAGCATGCTATTAATTATTAATTTTCTTCCTATTGGAAAATTTTACTAGGCTTGTTTTTATTATTCATGATTATTATTAAGGTTCATGATGTTCAAGAATAAAAACTTGAAAATATTAGAAAGTAAACCACAGCATTTAAAGTGCATAGAATATCCTGAAGATGAAGCCTAGTTATTATTTTCTATCAATCTCACAGTTTTAATAAGGAGTTGAGAATAATTCTAGGTGTTAACTTATGTTTCAACTCTTTCTACAAAGGATATTTGGCAGCCTACAAGAAGTTATATTATAAAACCTGTAAAAATATGAATTATGGCAGAGAGGTAAAAAATAACATTTGATATATCACAGAAAAATTGATTATTTTATTATTATGAATTTATATGTAACTTTCTTGTTTTTTTCCCACCTTACCTCCCAACAAATATGGCTTAAAACCAATGCTGTAGATCTGAAACTTGACGACTTAAAACTTACTCTCTAATTAATTAATTATTATGTTGCACAGTCAACAAGGAAAGTCACTTAACTTCTTTGGCCTTTTTTTCTTTAGAATGAAAGATAAAATCCTTCCAGCATGCGGAATCCTTGGACAAAGTGTGCTTTGAAGTGAAATGGTTTCCCTGTTTTATTTTGTCTGACACTACTTAGCCTTAGTAGTTGATTTTTGCTTATTAAAAAAGGCTTCGTGGGATGAAGAATATCTCTTCCCAGAAATGCCATCCTTGTGTCTGCTTAGAGCCGTGCTGACGAGCACAGGGCCTTGTCATAAGAAGCACTTGATTCAGACTTATATTTACCCCTGTTCGGTGATGTTTGCAAAAGGAATGTTTATCTGTCTTGGGAGATTTCTGCCTTAAACATTTTTCTTTTCCTAATCTAAATAGGTTGATGCATCTGCGAAACTGAAATTAATGACAATTTCTAATATGATTTGTCCAAATTCTTGGCTTCTGACTGGTTGTGGCTTTGTTTCCCTGTTACTGGTAAAACTTTGGGAACTCTTGCTTCTGGGTGCAGATCAGGTGTGATTAATGTGCTTGTTGAGTGTAGATTTAATGAATCTATAAAACAAGTCATTTTGTTAACAAATATATCTGCATCATTACATGGACATTACAAGTCCTGGATTTCTTTGCAACCTACCTGTGAAGAATGCAGCACCTGGTTATTTCAGAGTTCCTCTCCCTTACTGTTAAGGACACAGAGTTGAATTTTCCTTTGCACAGTGAAACTTAGAGAAATTAGGAGGGTCAGTAGTGGTACTGTATGGCAGTTTCAGATTCAGAACTAGAGCATAACCAATGGGAGTGAACTGGTCTGCATCTGGTATTGAATAGTTCATAACTTCATCTGCAACCTTGTTTTGGTGAGACTCTTGAGAATCACAAAAGAGAAAAACCATACGGAATTCTTAATAAAATTCGACAATCTTAACAACATAGGAATAGGTAGTCACTATAAATATGGTAGTGAAATGTATGTTTCAAATGAAAGGTCAGTCAACGTTATTCCCTTCAGTTGTAATGAATAGTGCGAGAACTGCCATTATTACCATTATTACTTAAGGCTATTCTAGAAGTATTTGCTCATGCAATTGGAAAGGTACACAAAATAAGTGACAGGAATGCAAATCTTCAGCCTTTGCAGACGTTAAACATTGCATACCTGGAAAACACAGAAATGTATTCTAAACTGAAAAATATTAAAATGATTACAGAATTAAGTTATTTAGAAAACAACAAAAAACAATAACATTCTTTTTTGTGTGTGTGAGAGGAAGACCAGCCCTGAGCTAACATCCGTTGCCAATCCTCCCCTTTTTGCTGAGGAAGACTGGCCCTGGGCTAACATCGTGCCCATCTTCCTCCACTTTATATAGGACGCCGCCACGGCATGGCTGACAGGCAGTGCGTCGGCTGGCGGCCGGGATCCGACCCTGCGAACCCCGGGCTGCCAAGAGCAGACTAAACCGCTGTGCCACCGGGCGGCCCCCAAAAACAATAACATTCTTCATACAAATAATAACTGTATAGAAAATATAATGGAATAAAAGATTGTCATAATAAAAACAAAAATAATTTACCTACGGATAAATTTAACGTTAACTATGCACCACCAATATAAAGATAACTGTAAAACTCTAATGAAGGGGATAAAAGAGACTCGAATGAAAGCAAAGACAAAGGTGTACATTGTTCCAGGACAAGAATATTCAGAGTAGCATAAAGTTATTAACACTCTTAATTTATGCTCCCTTAATAAATCTCCATAATGCAATACCAACGAAAATAAAAGAGATTTTTATTTAGAGATAAAGTGATACTAAAATGTATTTGAAAACAAATTAACATGTGAAAATATATAGGACAATTTCTAGGAGGGTGAATAATAAAAGTACACTAGTCCCCACCAGTTTAAAATACTATATAATGCGGCAGAAGCTAAAATTGTATTTTACTGGAATCTGAATAAACAGATGGCCCGGGAAATGAACAGAGTCCAGAAATACTCACCATGTTTGTTTCCAGATGAGAGTGACCGAATGAGAAGAATCAGAACAGATTCCATCCCTCCATTTGTGTGACACTACTTACCATCCTCATTGCAGCAGGACAAGCTAGCTCCAGGTCAGCCAAAAAAGAGCTGACCAGTAAGACTGGCTCAAGGAGAAGCAACTACCACCTAAGAGAACCTTTGAGATATGTCACTGCTACCACACACATGAAAGCATAGCTGGTCCCAATGTAGTTATGCTTAGAAAAATATTGGAGGGAAGATGGCAAAATGGAAAAAAAGTGGTTACCTAGCATGATAGGATTATGAATGATTTAAAATTTTCCATAGTACCTTATTTATCCTTTGTTTTTTCAAATTTTGTAAGAAATTTTCCAAGTCTCTGTTCAAGTCTGTGTTCCACTGTTCCCCATGTGTCACATTGTGGTTCAGGTCCTCTAGATTTGGTGATAAAAGGAAGAATGATTACCAGTTCTCCTCTCCTTCCTTTGCATAGATATTTTCTTCCTTTCACCAAATATAAATATGTTTTCCTCTCTTCTTCTCTCCCTTTCATTCCCTTCCTTCCTTTTTGGGGCTTTTCTATCATTGCATGAGTATTTTTTTTCCTTTTAAGAATTATAATCATTTATGTCTCTTGTCTTGAGGATCAAATATTTATTTTAAAATATATCAAATTTATCCACAGGATCTCTCTCTAAATTGGTGTCCTTAGTAATAGACTAATAACATGTAGGTGAAAAATGTATGGCAATTGTTCTATTCTTTCTGTTTAAAATTTATTGAAAAGCATTATATTTTCATGGTATTTGGCTTTATATCATTTGTCAATTAATCAAGTTACATGAGCTGGAATGAAAACAGGCAGGTTTCCTGTGCTACACGCTTCAAGAGCTGTGAGAAGCAGAGAGCCATTGTCCGCAGAGGACGAGCAATATGGTTCCAGTAGGATATCTCTGTTTCTGCAATTCACCCTCCATTTCTTAAATAATGTTTTTAAGTCTTTTCTACTCTGTATCTCACAACGTTCCCCCCTCCTCTTCTAGTGTATGCTCTTCTTGACTCAGTTTATTTCACAGACTCGTGTCTTTTTGCTCGTGGATTTCCTTAAGGATCTCCACTTCCTGTAGCAAAGTTTTGCATTTATGTTTTCATCCAGCTTTGGGCAACTTCAGGGGAAAAGTGTCGTTTGCCAAATTATTTATCTGTTTTTCAGTTCATCCCTAGATGACAGCGCATCATTCAGCCCGGGCAGTCAACAGCCTCTACTTCAACTCTTGTTACTATAGACTTTATCTGTGAGACATCCATCAGTTTCAGTTTTCTCACACCAGTGGTCTGCTCGGTGGCGGAATTTGTTCCATCTCCGTCCATTTCCTTTCTTATTAGATATGCCCTTAGATTCAGAATCAGTAGCAAGCCCTGCCATCGCTGAGGTGCAGTTATTCAGACTTTAATTTCATTCATTCTGTAAGCTAGAAAGAGGATGTCTGAGACTTCTGACTTAATTTGGTTGTTCACTGAGCTCAGTTTGTTGCTGAGTCCAGCTGTCCACTCCCTGTTTTATGTTCTTGATAAGCCTGATGTTTTCTTCTCAAGACCATGGAGTTTGATTTTCTCTTCATTTAGTTTAGCTTCATTAGGGGAAGTTGTTACCTTTGAAAATTCTACTGACTTCCTTACAAGAGTAGATGAGCAGAAATAAAAGTAATACAATAATAATATAACACAATATAATATGAGTGCTATTATTTTCTAATTGGGACGTGTTTAAAAGATTTTTTTTTTAAATTTTCTAGCTTTATAAAAACTTCGTTATGTCAATTATAAATAAGTGACTTCTCAACTCCCACTTGTAATTAATATCAAATGTATCAGTCATTACCATGTGACCATTTAAGGTTTTTACTTTAAATTCCCAATATTTGTCTATTACATAAACTGTGAATGAGATTCTTAAAAAATAACTTGGGAGTTAATCCGTTATTTCTTTACGGTCTATGCCAGTGCTTCTCAAACTTCAGTATTTATCAGAATCACCTGGAGGGCTTGTTACATCATAGACTTCTGCCCCCCTCCCCCAACACACACAGTTTCTAATCCAATAGTCTGGGCTGGAGCAGAAGAATTTGCATTTCTAACAGGTTCTCAAGTGGTGCTGATGCTGCTAGCCTGGGGATCACACCGATCTGTGCTAATGTAAGGATTTTGTAAAAAATTTTGTTTGTATTTTTATGTCATTTAATTTTAAATTTTTATCAATGTTCTCCATTTCCTAAATTTTAAAATCTGATGTTTTATATATAAAGCTCTATCTAAAAGCTCATTACAACACACACATAAACAAGACATGTTTCTGTCCTTCCTTACATATTCTAATTCCTTTTCCCAAAATCAAGCATTTTCAACTCTCAGGACTCTTCAAGAAAATCAGGTCAGGCTGATGTTGATCCGCGAGGGTGGCCAATGGTGTTTGAATGAGCTGTACTATCAAAGGCTCTAGACTTGGTGGATCTTCTTTGTAGCTATTGTTGTGAGTCTGTAGGCATCTTTGTTTATAAGTATACTTACAGCCAAACCTTCCTCAACACTCGGTTCTTGGGTGACTTCCTAGATTACTGTGCAATGATGTCTCTGATCTCACAAAGTTAAAATGACCAACATCTGCAAGCAAGTCATTATTCTCTTCAGGCATTTTCATTCTAACCCTTACTTTTGTATTTATTCTCTGTTGGCCTCTTTTATTTCCATAGCGGGAAACTATTCTCATTTTCGTCTACTTCTGGTTTGATTTCCTGACATCCTTTGGGTTTGTCTTATAGTCTTAAGTGGGTCTCACACAGCGTTCTTCTACAGGCTCAGCTGTGGCCAGCGTGGTACCTCCCTCCACTGAAGAATTATGGTAATTGACAAAATAAGTCAGAGTTTAAACAACAGCCAAAGAGGGACCTCTTTAGCTGACTAACAGATGAGCTCCTTAATTCTCAGATTTTGATTCCCAGCCACTCTGGCATCTAACATTTTCTCCATTAAATCCACAATATGTGACTTGGAAGAGAAAACAGTCTTGTCTGGATGCTCCCACTGAATCAATACCAAGTTTGATTCTATGGCACGTAGATGTCTTCTATCTGGAGAAGACTCGGACGCCAGAGGAAACCTTTGTGCTGCTCTATGACCCTGTTTTCATCCAGGAAGCCTTGAAGCAATGGCTGACTGTGCCAGTCCTTCTGGAGTCCGAACTGCCATGTACACTTTAGTGTCCTTAGAACCTAGTGATTCTTTAAATCCATGAATTCCTCCATGTTCTCATGGTCCTCTTGGGAAAGTTCTTCTATCACAGGGTTTTCTTTTTGTGTGTGAAGAAGACTGGCCCTGGGCTAACATCCGTGCCCATCCTCCTCTACTTTATATGGGACGCTGCCACAGCATGGCTTGACAAGCCGTGCGTTGGTCTGGCCTGCGATCCAAACCTACGAACCTTGGGCCGAAGCGGAGCGTGTGAACTTTACTGCTACACCATTGGGCCGTCCCTGTCTCAGGTTTTAAAAGAAAGCTCTTTTTCTTTTTAATGTGTCTACTCTCACATTATTATGACTCTCTTCACCTAAGTTTTAGGTATGACTCTTTCAAAAAATTACTTTTAATTATTTTTATATAACTATTTAAGATGTTCTCTTTCTTAAAAACTGTGAGTCCTCTTATTTCCTGTTATATGCTGATTGGTTCTGTTTGCAACTTTTCAAGCTTTTTCTGTTGAAGATCATAACAGAAGCAGTGTATTTCACGGGTCATGTACTTCATGATAAGTATAAATAAAATAAAAACCAGGTCAGTAACAAAAGTCGAAAAAAAGAAAGCATAATTAATAATATATATTGGCATCTGAGGGGGCTAATAATAAGTTACACTACTGTCTTTACCTCCAAAGTTCAGAATTAATTGAGAACAAAGATTCAAGTGTCCAGCAAATGCCTATCGGTATATCAGCTTATTACAGATAAAGTTTAATAGGAACTGTGGCTGGGAGCTGGGGCCAAATGGATTTTTCTAATATTTCTTTCTAAATTTAAATTACTGTCCATAGCCAGAGTTGAGGGACTATGGGTCCATTTCCCACTCACCCTGGCTTCAGTGACAGAGTGTGCCCCTATAAACTCACAGCTTGATGCAGAAGAAAATGTGTGTTTCTTAAGGGAAAAGCTGTTATGAAAGAGAGAGAAGGCCCCAGAAGGGGAAAAACAGAGTATGCTTAATTCCTTCTCCTGAGCTCACCAGTCAAGATAAGCTGAACAGGACTCTATCTGAACAGGAAGATTACTTCTATCATCTCTAAATTTTCTGAGACACACAGCTTTCCAAGAGACAGTAGGTATGGAAAAAGTAAATCATAGAGGTCAGACATAAATTTCAAAATAGACTAAGCTTCTTAAGAGAAATGATGCTTTTTTCTCTTCCTGCAACTTCAGTACCACAAGCCAGATGGGGATGATGCTCTGTGAGATACACAAATACTCTTCACGATCCAAAAAAAGTACTCAGGTTTGTTTTTTAAAAGCAGAGGTGATAAATTAAAAAAAAATAAAAACAGCTGCCCAAAGGAACAGAATTTGGTAAAATACTTTCAAAAACCCCACAAAATAGATGGAGTCCTTATTTAAACTCCTTAGAATTAGTTTGGATACAGTAAAATGAAAGAAGTTAGACATGTAGATGGATTAAGAAGCTTTGCAACCAATGTACATTACTAATGTCAATTGAACTCTTAGGACAAATTTTATGATTTTGAGGTTTCATCCATAATCACCATCCATAAGGCAATGAAACACTCTTTTGGGAACAATTTCAGTTGACAGTCTGAAATAGTTCAAGTTTATATGTTCTGCTGGCATATAATCATGCAGAATAAAGATATCCATAAGGCACGCTCACTCTGAGAGCATTTCAGCGTTCAAGTTCAACAGATGGACCACAGAGATCTGCCAAGGGAAAGAAGTTGACAAGCCTGGGAATATTGCCATTACCTATGAGGACAAATTTCAAAGGAGGATATTTGTCTACCTATCTGTAGTAATTCTAATGCACATACATCTATATTTTAGGGCCCCATGGGTACCCGGGCAATTGGCTCAGTCTCATCTCTTCTAGGCTTAATGAAGGAAGCAATAATTGCTTATTTTAAATTACATAGTAATTAAATTTGAATTAAAATAAATGAAACTTCAAACATTTGCCATTAGTTCAATTCAATCATTTCAAATCACTCATTAACATTTATTGCAAACAGGTAGGTATTATACATCATGAGAGTTATAGGAGATATAAAACTGAATATTACATTGTCTCCTCAAGAAATTCGCAGGCCCCTTGGGGAGATAGGCTTGCAAACAAATCATTAAAAATATATATGTATAAAGTATGATAAGTACTACCATGTATTAGCAACACAAGAGTAAATTAGTTGCAAAAAACAAGTAATCAACTCAGGAGAAATGAGTGAAGGTTTCATAGAAATGTAGAGAAAAATTTTTTCATAATATACTTCCACAACATTCAAATACAATCTCTAATGTGTCATTTAGGATAATTTTTCAGATGATAAATTTTGATAATATTGTTAAGCATAGATCATTGAATGGACAAAGATTGTTTACTTAAAGACTCTTTATTATGGAGAAGAGAGTTGCTAGGGAGTAAAGGCTTTGTTTTGTTTTTGTCTTGTTGTTTTTATGAGGAAGGAGGTGGTATAATGTAAAGGAAACTCATAGTAACTTTCCCCATGACTTTAATGACATGAATTTTCAAGATGAGCCCAAGGTCAAATTTGGGATTAAGCTGGTAGGTTCTATGCTTTCATTCTTTCCTCTATGTTTAAGAATTTAATAATTATGAGATTAGATTTTGCCAAAAATGTGAGGCATTTTCAGGTTGTTTTTCTATGATGTGGAAACTGAAAAGATACATAATGAGAAGGCATAAAATTCCTTGTTCTGAAGAACCAATTTACAGGTCAACGTGCACAAATGATTGTTATTCACTAGGTGGCAGAATCCTGAAAGAGTACTCTGCCACAGTACAGCTGGTTTCATAAAGGTGCCGGGTAATTTGATGTAAGGGCCTTCATATCGATGCTAAATTCAATGATTCATTATTCAGTGACATTAAATATTCATGAAGATTCTGAAATAGCCCCTGCCACAGAGGAAGGTAGTTTCTATAAAGAAATAATAGAATCTTAGATTAGTGAGGGACTTTTTATCATCCCTGTTCCCTCTGGCACGCTCCCAAAGTATGCCTTCTTCTGAGATTCCTAGGACGGTTATTTTCATTATAATCTTCCTGGCTTCCTAACTCGTAAACCTAGGAGATATCCTTGAATCCTTCTCTCAGTTGCCCGTCTTCAACACACATACCATGAACAAAGGTCTGTTGGTCTACTTCAACAGCTGGCCTTTCTGATATGGCATCCCCTCTTAGGCACTGCTCTGGTTAAGCCATCCTTGTTTCTTACATGCCTGTTGTAATTGACTCCTACCTCTCCTTTCTGCCTTGTTTCTTGGTGTGACCAAGCTAACCTCCATCCTGCCTCAGTAGGATCTTTCCAAAACACACATTTCATCACTTCAGGCTGTTTTAAAAATACTGTAGGGATCACTTTTTACTTATCAGATGGGCAAAAAATTTAAAAACAAAACTTGATGAAAACTCACCATTGGCAGGAATGTGGGGCAGTAGGTACTCTCCTACACCGATGGTGGGGCTATTGGACATCTCTCTCTATGACAGACAGTTGTGCAATATTCTTTTTTTTTTTTTTTTTTTTTTTTGGTGGGGAAGACCAGCCCTGAGCTAACATCTATTGCCAATCTTCCCCTTTTTGCTGAGGAGGAAGACTGGCCCTGGGCTAACATCGTGCTCATCTTCCTCTACTTTTTTATATGGGACGCCGCCACGGCATGGCTGACAGGCAGTGCGTCGGCGGGCGCCCGGGATCCGAACTCGCGAACCCCGGGCTGCCAAGCGCGGACTAAACCGCTGCGCCACCGGGCCGGCCCCTGGTTGTGCAATATTCTTGATATTAAAAATAAAAATTTTCTTTGAACAATTCCTCTGCTATTAATTTTCTTGCAGCATTATTTCTAAGACCCAAACCTTGATGAACCTTAATATTAATTAATATAGAAATGTTTAAGTATAGTTTGGAATGTTTACATGATGGAATATGGGCAATCTTTAAGAATAAAGTGGATCAAAATGTGTTGATAAGGACTATCTTCAAGGTGCTAACTGATAGAATGAGGTACATAGTAAAACGTAGAGTATGAGTCATTTGTGTTAGAACATTTATTTCATGTTTTATCCACACATACACACAAACACATGTAAACATAGGAGGCTGTGTAGCATAGTGGTTAACAGCACAGATCATGGAGCCATACTTGCTGGGTTCAAAGCCTAACTCCACCACTAACTAGTTCTGTGACCTGGGCAAGTTAGTCTTTCTGAGCCTCAATTTCCTTTTTGTAAAATTGAAATGATAATAGTAACTACCTAATAGGGCTGTTGTGAGGATTAAATGTATTATTAAATATCACTTAGTTTGAACCACATCTGGCATATCATAAGATCTATATTAGTGTTTACTATGAATTTATCAGTCAGTTTCTTTCTGGAAGGGTATGTAAGAAACATTTCCGGAAGGTGGGTCTAGGGACTGAGGGACGTCTTTTTAAAAATATGCACTGCATAAGTAATATTAAAAAGAGAATATCTTTGAAAAAATCCTTCATTGGGTCTCCATTACTTTTGGGTGAATTAGAAATTAATTAACATGTCATTCAAGACTTTTCACGATCTTTATTGTCTCCCTGTTTGGCTGCAATTTGTGACTCTTTCCTATCCTCTGGTACAGGATTTATTCAATATTCTTTGAATCCTTTATGTTCTTTCAGATATTCTTTCCTCTGACAGGACGTCCTTCTCTCCTTAAGACTTCCATGTGACCTGCGAGGCTCTCACATCACGTCTCCGGGAAGCCCTGTCTGTGCCTCTTCACATGCCCTCGTAGCCCTGGGAGTGTTCCTCTGGTACGGGGCTTATCTACCTGGTGATTGGAGTTCAAATATTTACCTCCCCCACTTATTGTGAACACTTAAAGGCAGGAACTACGTCGTCTTTATCTTCATATATTCATTGCCTGTCACAGTGACCAAGTATTTGCTTAATAAATATTAAATTAATGAATAAATGAACTGTAAACAAAATTCCTTTCCCCCAACCTAGAAATTCCTTCTAAAACAGTCTATCAGATACCGGAAAACAGAAACTTCACCGGGTATTTCAAACTGAGTAGATTAGAAATTGGTTACACAGGTGTAGGAAGGCTTAGAGTGAAAAGGGGGCACTGAGGTATCTAAGTTTAATAACTATAACAAGTTAGAGCAACAACAGGAAGGAGGCGGGTTATGGAATTGAGGAGTTTGATGGAAGCGCACAGTGGGGCCGGTGTTGGAGCTCTACACAATTTGTACAGGGATTGAGAAGAGGGGGCATGGTCTGGTGGGTGTCAGACCTCTGACGGGGTGTGGGCTGGTGGGCTCTCAGACTGTTGGGTTGGAGCTGACAGATAGGTGCTTGGATGGTCCTGGACTACGGACCAGTTGGTTAGCACATGGCTTGGCTGGTTCTCAGACTACCAAGGTAGCGTGCCAGCCACTGTGCTGCCGTGAGGGGGCTTGGAGGAGCTGGCACTGGAAGTGCTGAAGGAGGCTGGGGATGGGACAGGTCTGCAGCTGCAGGGGTAATGCTGAGTGGAAGTGAAGAACTGGAAGGCCGTCCTTTTTCTCTTCCTTGCACTTCCTGTTCTCCTCCACTGCAGATCTTCCTTCGTTTTTCCTCACTGCAATTTTCCTCCACTGGTCGATCTCAACAGGAAGCCAACCCGCAAATGAGTCTGGGGAAAGCCGTTTGCAGAGTTTCAGCTCCAGCATCACAGAGGAGCATCCAGAAATTACACCTGTTTCTGAAAGACAATAACTGGCTCCAAAGTGTGGTCTATTAAAGATTTTCTACCTTTCCCAGTGTTGGATTTGTAGAGCTGCAATACAGTTGACAGGATCTATCTCCCCTTTAAGCTCCTGCCTCAGAATGTCTACAAAAATGCATTTATGTAACGCCTTATGGTTTTTCAGTGGAGTTTCACACGTATCATTTCTTTTTGAGCTTCACAACACAGATAGTCATTTCCATTTTACATGTCACTCAGATGTCAGCTAAGGTCACCCTGAACTTCTTAGAGTTTTTGTTGTTGTTTTGTTTTCATTTTTACTTTAAAATATTTTTAGACTTACAGAAAATTTGCAAAAATAGTATATAGATGTATTACCACCAGCAGTGAATGAATGTGCCTGTTTACCCCACAGTCTTGCCAACAGGATGTGTTCTCGTACTTCCAAAACTTGGCCATTCTGAAATGATATCTCGGTGTCATTTAAATGTACAGTTCTCTAATTATGAGTGAGTTTAAACATTTTTTATATGTTGTGGGTTATTCTTATATATTTCTTGTGAATTGTCTGTTTATATCTTTTCCTTATTTTTCTAGCAGATTTTTAAGAATTATTTATATATTGAAGATTTTAGCCCTTTGTGTTATATGTTGCAAATGTTTTCTACCAGTTTTTCAGTTGCTTTTTGACTTTATGGTGTCCTTTGCCATGAAAACATGGTTTTTCTTTTAAAATTTTTGTATAGTCAAATTTATCAATCTTTTCTTTGATTGTCTCTGGATTTGTAGTCAACATCAGCAAACTTTTCCCTATCCTGTAATTAAAGAGGAATTCTTCCATGCTTTCTTCTAGTACATGTATGGTTTCAAGTTTTACATTTAGATCCTTAATCTACTTGGAGTTTATTCTTGTGTATTGTACAAAATATGGATATAATTTTCTCTTTTCTCAAATGACTAAGTTATCCCAGCATAATTTATTAAAATGTTCATCTTTTCTCTGATGATTTAAGATGCTAGCTTTATCATATACTCAACTTCCATACGTATATTTCTGGGCTTTCTATTTATTTCACTGGTCTATTTATCTTCAGAAGCCTGGACCAAACTGTTGTAATTATAGACACTCTATATTATGTTTTAATATTTGATTGGGCTAGTCCCTCCTCATAGTTTTTCTTTCCAGTGTTTTCTTGAATATTCCTGCATGTTTGTTTTTCCGTATGAATTGTAGTATCAAGTTTGTTCCTAAGTATATAATCTTCTCTGTTGCTATTAAAATGAGGGTTTCCCTATCATATATCTTTATTTGGTTATCATTTGTGTATTTGAAGGCCATTAATTTCTTATGTCAATTTTATATTCTGGTGCCTTAATTATTTTTGTTTGAGTTAGTTTTACGATTGATTCTTAGATGTATACTATTATGTTACTGCAAATAGAGATAGTTTTACCTCTTTTTTTAACCATTCTTTTGACTGTAGTTATTTTGTCTAATTGTATTAGCTAATACCTCTAGTACAACATAGAATAGTAGTGGAAATAATGGGCATACTTATCTTATTTCTGATCCTAGGGAAATGTCCCAAATGTTTCTCCACTAAATTAGACACTAGCTATAAGACCAAGATATACATATTTTACAATGTTAAGAAAGTATCCCTCAATTCCTATTTTCAGTTGTTTTCTTTTCATAAATGGATGTTGAATTTTATCAAAGGCTTTCTCAGCACCAATGCAACAATCATGTGATTTTTTTCTCAGATTTATTAATATGGCATATAATATTAATAGGCTTCCTAATATTGAACCAGCTTGCATTCTTAGAATAAATACACTTAGTCATTGTGTATTATCTTAAATCTGTGTTGGATTCTGGTTGCTAGTATTTTATTTAGTGCTTTTGCATGTATATACATGAGAGATATTGGTCCGTAATTTTCTATCTTTTTACTCTCTATCAGCTTTAAGTATCAGTGTAATATTTGTCTCATAAAAGAAATTTGAAACTTTTCCTTCCTCTTCTCTGCAATAATTTATAAAGTATTGGGTCTGTCTGGTCTTCAAAGTTTTGGTAGAATTCTCCTGTGAAACCGTGTGAGGTTGGTACTTTTTGTGGAGTAATTCCTGGACTGGGTTGAATAGTGATCCCCCAAATGATACATTCAAGCGCTAATCCCCAGAAACTGTGAAGGTGACCTTATTTGGAAAAAGAGTCTTTGAGTCTTTGCAGATGTAATTAAAGTAAGGATCTTGAGATGCGATCATCTGGATTAGAGTGGCCTCTAAGTCCAGTGGCAGATGTCCTTACAAGAGACAGAAAAGGTGAGGACACACAGACACAGGAGAAATCCTGTGTGAGGCAGTCAGACATGTGAGGACAGAGGGAGAGACTGGAGTGATGTTGCCATAAGCCAAGGAGTGCCAGGAGCCACAGGGAGCTGGAGGAGGCAGGAAGGATTCTCCCCAAGAACCTTCAGCGGGAGAACGGCCCTGATGACACTTTGATTTCAGATTTCTGGCCTTCAGAACTGTGAGAGAAAAAATTTCTCTTGTTTTAAACCACTAAGTTTGTGGTTATTTGTTATAGCAGCCCTAGAAAACTAATACAGTTTCTTAATAACTTTATTACTTTTATGGAGATTGGTCTCTTAAAGCATTCTAACTCCAATGGATTCAAATTTGGTAGTCTGTATTTCTCTGGGGAATTATCCATTTTATCCAAGTTTTTAATGTATTTGCACAGATGTCTGTAAATTATCCTCTTCTGATTTAAAAAAATATTTTCTTTTGTTTCAATGTTTGTTTTCTCCTTGACATTTCTTAGTTTTGTATTTATATTTTCTTCCTTTTTTTGTCAAACAACTCAGCTAGTGGTAGCTATATTTCTAATTTTTTTCAAAAAAACAGGATTTTGACTTATCAATCAGATGTACTGTTTTTTCTATACTCTGCCTTGTTATTTTCTTTCTTTCTTTTTTTTTTGTGTGTGCTTTCTTTTGGCTTAATTTGTTGTTCTGTTGTTCTTTTTATAGTTTTTTAAAATGGGACATAAATTCATTTATTTTTATTTCATTTTTACTGATAAAAGTGGTTAGTGCTATAAATTTTCCTCTGATCTACTTTAAATATGTCCCATGGATTCTGATATGCAGTGTTCTCATTATCATTGTCATTATTTTCACACGAGCATTGTTTAATAGAAGTTTGTGGTTGCTGCTGTTGTTTCAGTTTCCATGTGGAAAGACCTCTGCTAGGAAATGTGAATAAAATTGGCCCAAGCCCCCAACCCTCATCCTAGCAAATGTGTAATAATTTTCCTGTGACTTCTTTGAATTCTCAGGGTACTAGAAAAATCCTAGTCCAAGTTAAGTCGGTCACACTCAATCTGAGAAGCAATACAAATACTTGGGGAACTTCTTCTCTTGTGTTCAGAAATGAAATCTTAGGGAGTGAGGCAATTAGTCCCATTTCTTTTTCTTTCTTTTCAACTGCATCCAAATAAATGGGCTTTCCCCATGCCCTCCTTTTCAAAGTCCCCCGTGGTAAGTTTATTTTGTTTAAAACATGTGCATGCATTGTGGAAAACCGAAACAGTCTAGATTTAAACGACAAAAACTATCTCAGAAGCCAAGTCTACAACATATGTTTATTAAAGTGATAAAAGTATTTCTTTAACATTTAGAAACAAGTTTTTAAAGAATCTACAGAGTTGAAAAAAGAATACGAATTTTGAAGACACTTTTGTATGAAATTATGTGTATTAAATTTCCTGATTGATTAAATTGTTAGACTTTATAAATTCGTGAGCTTTATAAACTAGTGAGATTAGCTTTAATTTTAATATTTAGATGTTATCTAAAACCAATAATAGATAACCCAATGGTATGGTAGCTGTTCTAGGAAATTTTAATTTAAACCTAAATTCAAAAGGTTTAGCAAAAGTCATTTGAGAATCTCATTTGCCTTTTTAAAAAATTATAATAAGAGATAGTTCTGATCTCCTTAACGCCTTTCCTGAGTCCTAATACACAATATGAATGTCTGAATGTTGGCCTAATTTATTTGAGATTAATTCTAAATGAAGTGAAAAACCAGAAGTTTAAATTATTAAGGTACTTAAAACATATTATCAAATAAATCAGCATGCACTGAATTCTTATGTTTACATAGGAGAACAAAGCAAGTAAAGACAATATCCCAGGCCTATTAAATGATCAGTACAATATCGTGGGTATTGAGTAGACATGGCGAGTGGAATGAAAATAATTTAAAATCTCCTCTGAAGAAGAATAAATCAGCAACATACTGAGAAAATGCAAGATTAAAATGACTAATTAGTACTCTCTGTTGAAGCTCAGAGTTTAAGCTGAGGATTAATAGTGACTTCATCTTTGATTGCATAGTGGAAATTTAACAGCTCAGTAGCATTCTCAGTAATAACGTGCAATTTGATAATATAATGCAAACATAAAATCTATAAAATATGTTGAATAAAGAATATATACCCTATTTTATAAGGAAAATTAACTCCTGGGTAAATATGCCAGATCTATAATTTTGAACATTTAATTGGGCATTAATCAAGTATAACATAGCACATTAGCTCTTGTGTATTTTAAATAAATACACTGAAAGGGAACATTTAAACAACTCATCTAAAGTTTATTTGGATGGTTCCTGGGATTTGAAAACTGAGAACTAAAATTTATTATATAGGGTCTTTAAACCTAATTCCCACTTTGAACTGTGTTAGTGGAACCATGTAAGTTTTAGTCAGAGAAGGGTGATTTAACTCTCAGTTTCCAAATGAAATAGAGAAAGGAAATGGAGTGAAATCTATCTCTCCAAAAACAAATCATGCCCCTTGTTAATAACGCTTCAGTTATACAGGATAAACTAATCGGATTTGTAATACTTCAATCCTATTATTACGCAGCAAAAACAAGGAAAATGCAAATCACAATCCGGGATTTTATTTGGATGAATGAGAGATTATTTGGTTAAAGGAACCATTGTGTGGAAGATGAGGAGGAAAAATGGAAGGTCTCAACCAGAACTCCAAGAGAATGGAAGGGTAAGGTACATTTTCATCTTATCACATTCAGTTCTAGGAATACACGGAAGAAACAGAAAGCAGACCAAACAATGGTATTTTTCTTGTCAGCCTTGCAGACGTCTCACCTACGTTTTGTTAGAATGAGTTAGCATGTTGGTCTTTGGAGTTTCCCAGTGGTTATTTCATTACTATATATAATATATATATTATAGCAGATTACAGCATAATATATATATTATATAATACATATTTTTATACTAGATATATAATTTTCTAGAAGTTCTTGGAAATTATCAGGCTATCAGAGATTTTAAAGAGCTGAGCTATCTTCTGTAGTTTTCTGGTGACTTAGTCTCTGCTATCACAGTTCTGTGGCTTGAACGTTTGCTAATTCTAGGTGATGTGCCGGATCATTAGGGAATTGCTTCATTGGTTTAGAACTGTCGAGGCCTAAGAGATCTCAACTCTGTGAAGTCAGCGCTTCCTGAACACCTAATCTGATCTCAAGTCAGACCAAATATCTACCACATAACCATTTGGGATTTTAATATAGAATTCCCTGACTTCCGAAATCATATACATCCTCTCCTTTTCTACTCTTTACACGTCACTAGTCATCCTCTTTTTTTCCGCTTTGGAAATTGTCAGAAAACTTTGCTAAATTTTCCCCCAAGAGAATTGAGAAAGTAAGCAGAGGAGACTCATGTCTTCAACAAATATTTACTGAGAACCTTCTATGCGGCAGGCTGTGGGATGATGCTGTGAATATTGTTTTAATTCTTCAGAAACCCTCTAGAAGGCATGCCTCAAAGATTTGTGAGAGAGGGAGGAGTCCACACCCAATCTGGCTAATTCTGTTTGGGGGAAACAGTGACAGACAATGCATCTGAAACTAAATAAACTTACCAGATGCTCAACAAAAAGAGGTGTTTTGTTCTGTTTTCCAGTTTTCCAATATTGTAGTCTAACCAGTCCACACTTTAAATAAATCTCTGTCAGCTTGTTTTTGAAAGGAAAAGAATGTTCACACTTTAAGAATTTTTATGAAAGTCAGCTTCACCATAAAATAATTTTTTATGAATGGGATTTTAGTTTATTTAATATTTCTGGCATTTTCCATTACTAACAACTTTTCCCACTACATTGATAGTATATCATTTGCTAAATTAAATGAATACATTAACCCTTCATAGCCATCTGACGTTAAGTAATCAGTATGGTAACATGTAAACTGGTCCTTTTATATGCTCATGTATTCTCAGGTTATTTTAATATTGTGGTGCCAGACAACTATTCAATTGTTCATTCATTCATTCTCTTACAGAATAGACTCCAATGGGAATGTCTGCCCATGGTTTTCTTCTAACACTTGTGGCCTCCTCTTTTTAAACTCCACTCGAGAATCTGGACTGGGGACCAATCAAAGCAGGCTTTCTACATGTGGTGAAAAACTGCAACATCTACATTTTTGTTTCTGCTAGTATCCCTGTAGTCTTTTATATGGACCAGACAAATGGACAGAGAGGGAAGAAATGAAAGAGATGTACAGAGAGGAACCAAGGAGAGAGATGAACTAAGAGCCCTGGCTGCATTCAGATCCCAGGTTTCAGTTGTATCGAGACCCAACTCTGGTCCTATTCTTGAAATTGTGAGAAGTTCCTGCATCCTTTCCATAAATTCCCTTGCATTTAACCCAGTTTCAGCAGGGAGCCTCTTGTAAACAATTCACTTCTAGCCGATAACAATTCAATATTACAAAGTGGATTTTATTGGACTGCAAATAGTTACTGGGCTCTGTAGTAGGCACTAGGAAACAAAGATAGATAAGACATGGCCACAGATCTCAAGCATCCTTGATTTACACAAAACGCTCACAAGCACAGAGGAATGCAAAGTATTACCTAAAATAATGATGGATTTCTCTTAATACCTGAAAAGGTCAATAGGGGTCTCCCAAGATTCACTGAACCACTTTTCACAATGACTTACGGAAGCACTAAATATTTATGGACTTACATACTTTATTGTACTTTCTTTTCGTGATCTTGGTAGCAGGTTATACTAAGCAATTGGATATGAGTAAATGAGACGGATTTGACTTTATAGTGCTAAAGCAGCTTTTACTTTTTTTCCTTCCATGCTGAAAATACTTTCCTAGTAATTTAAGAGTTGATGTTTCCATTTCAAATACAGAATTATCATTAAGAACAATTGTCTTGGTTGTTACTGATGAGTTTGCAGTGTACTCGTGGGGTGCTAGAAGGCACTATAAGAAAAGAGACTCCCACGCAAAGTACTTGCATATATATCGAGACTAAAGGACAAATAATCTGTAAGAAATAGAAAACATAGATGAAAATGAAAATGTCTGTATTCCTGACAATATTCTCACTGGAAATAGGATGAATTTTTTCTCTTTCGTGTGGATTTTAACTAGAGCTATGTGAAATTCTTAACCACTAAAGTGAGAACCTAGCTTTCGATTTTCAAAAATACTTTGCTGGTTCCTCTTACTCAGTTCCTATTGCCTGAAGCTGCGTGGATGCAATGGGTTCAAGGTGAGCTTAACTATTCTGCCTTCTACAGATGACTAGCTGAATAAGTGATTAAAGAAAATAAGCTAATGAGACTGGTCATGTGACGTGTCCTGGGCTAGGAATCCGATGAAGCAGACCTATATCTGTATTAACCTGCTCCAGCTGCCATAACAAGGTACTGTAGATTGAGTGGTTCACACAACAGAAATTTATTTTCTCACAGTTCTGGAGGCTAGAAGTCTGAGATCAAGGTGTTGGCAGGGTTGGTTTCTTCTGAGGCCTCTCTCCTGCGTTCATTGATGGCCACCTCCCCCTTGTGTCTTCACAGGGCCTTCCCTCTGTCTGTGTCTGATATCTGTACCCTAATCACTGCTTCTTACAAGGACACCAGTCATATTGGATTAGGGGCCACCCATATGACTTCATTTTATCTTAATTACCTCCAAATCAAGTCACATTGTGAGGTATTGGGAGTTAGGACTTTGATATATGAATTTTGGGGAGACACAATTCAGTCCATAACAGGCACTTAATATATTGCCATCTACAGATGATTAGCAGGTAGGTAATTAAAGAAAACAGGTTAATGAGATCCATCATGTGATGTGCCCTGGAATAGGAATCCTGTGAACCAGACCTGCCCTGTTCCTATGTTAAAAAAGGACTCAGACAACAGGACCTGTGGTTACTCAGGCCTCAACTCAGGCTTTGAAGCTGTTTGGGAATTTTGGTTTTTCTAAGATCTGGCCCTGTGTTCACTCACAATTTAAAATTTGTTTCTTAATCCTTCCACGTGTAAAAAATTATTGACAAACCTAATTAACATCCTGGATTAAGTGTGAGTCGTCTTAGCTAGTTCCTGTTGTCTGAAGCTGCATGGGTGTGCACAGCTTTTAAATTGAGTGTTTCTTGGATGTTCATTAATAAGCACTCTTCAGACTTTAACTAATAGGGATTTTACTACTAAAATACACGTAAGTAGCTATTGTGTTTCTCTTTAAGCATGGTTCCTTAGAGAATTGTGTTCTCTCTTTAACACTAAAAACAGTCCACTCAGTAGAGGGACTGTTCACCATCAGCTATTAAGTAGTACTGCCTCTAAAACAATGAAAAACTAAAGAGGGCCATCTGGGACACAAGAAAATGTTTTTATGGGTCTCCACAGGATCCTTATAAGAGTGCATGCAATGAAAGAGAAGTCCAAATCTTTGGAAAACCAAAGGATAATTTAGAGAAGAGAAAAATATTTTCTTAAAAGAAGGCAAACAAAATCATTTAATACTTCCCATATGATAGACATTTTGAAGTTAAGGTCAGTTTTGTTGTTAATCTGTTTGTGTATTTAATGTTTATTTAAGTATGTAAGTATTTATTTTTGAAGATTTATTTTCAGTTTTCCAATGCTTTCTCAAAAATTATTCTACACAGCATGCTATGTACGTTACTATTAAAATTGTTAATGGGTCAGGCAGTTGGTGGGTTTATACTGACAGAGGCACTAGGCTGTGTAATGTGACCCTGGGAAATTATAGGAAGTGCTTTATAATCTCCAAAATCTTTAGTAGTTTTGCCTACAAAACTATAGCACATCAATGAGCATTTGAGGAATATAGCATCTTCCATTGACTAAAGAAAGACAATTTAAAGGCAACTTATTAATGCAATACAGATTTTACAAATCTGCTATGAAAATGGAGCATCTTCCATTTAATCAGCCATTAAATGTGGGTCTGGAAAAAATTGGCTGAGCCTTCTTATATTCAGGGGAAAAAAATTGGGCAAATGCTACTTCTTTGAAATAGTACCTCTTAATCATTTGTAGCAACACAGAAAGAGACTTGAACTAAAGAAAAACTAATGAAGAATCTTAGAGGTTGGACTAGCTGCTTGGAAAGACGTCCATATTTGTTGGCTTTTTAAGAGTAATGATGTTTTATGCCTTGGCTCATAAGCAAGAACAAGGGGTAAGCATGCATTTGAGCACAGCTCTTGGATAGCTCTAAATAACAATATACACTGAGTATGTTACCTGCTAGGAAAGGAAGAGGCCCAACCCCGCCGACCAGATGAATACTTCAGCCATGTTTCTTAGACACTCCTTACTTTAGTTCCCAGCTGCTCTAAGTAAGAAAAATGCTCTCACTCCCATTAAAGTTCTAAGCTGTTTTCTAATTGTGTGTGTGTGTGTGTGTGTGTGTGTGTGTGTGTGTGTGTGTGTGTGGCGGGTGGGGGAGGGGTGTGAGGTTTCTTGGTCCATCTTGTAAAACAAATATGAAATAAAAACAATTTTCACAAAGAGTTGTGGAAATCAGTAACGGATAGTGGTTCCACATGAACGAACGTAATTAAAGGAGATGTAGGGCAGTGCGCGCAGTGGTTAGGAGTATGGGCTCCAGTCAGGCTACCTAGGTTCAAACCCTCACCCTGCTAGGGTGATCTTGAGTAGGTTACATCATCTGTCCTTGCCTCATGTTTCTTCTCTGCAAAATGAATATAATGATAGTATGGCTGCCTTGGATGGTTGTAAGAATTGAGCTAATATGCATAAGAAACTTGGAGTAATATTTATCATGTTATAAGCATGATACAAGTGATAGCTAGCATTGTTTGCCAAATAAAGTACCTATAATTAACTATCCTAGCATGCTTTTTTGTTCATATCCTAAATATTTATGGTATTCCTAATCTTTCCTGATGATTTTGATCAGGGCCTGTGCAGGTCTGATATGTTTGCAGAGACCTCTGGGGAATGTCTCCAAACCTCAGTTTCTCCAGAGAGCCAGTCTCCTTCCTTCCCTCCTTCCCTTCCTCCCTCCTTCCCTCCTACTTCCGTTTTGCTTCTCTTCTTCCCTTCATCACCAAATATTTATGTACCAAATTTTAGGCATTACAATAAGTTACAGAGATGAGTAAAGCCAGAGCCTGACTTCGAGGAACTGGCAGTTTAGGTTGAAGAGGGGACAGAGTTTGTGGCTCAGATAAGTAAACAGACACTTTCAATACAGCCTGGTTACTGCTACACTGGAATTAAGCTCAGGGTTCCAGAAGAGCTGCTATGAGGGGCATATTAGCCAGAGTGAGATCGTGGTCTTAACGAGGGAGGAGAGAGCCTTGGGGAAACGTTTCCTGAAAAGGTGAAATCTGATTCATCCTGGGTACTGAAAGAGGAATAGGAATTAGCCAGACTTGGGTGGAAGATACAGCTGTTTGGCAATGGAGAGGAAGGAAGACCTGGTATAGAGAGGTGCATTTTAGCATGTTGAAAGATCTGGAAGCGAGAAGGGGTTTGGCATGTTTGGAAGATGTAAGTAGATCAATGAAGTGCTGGAGTCTAGTGAGGTATGAAGGGGCTCAACTAGTAAAGGCCTTTTTAGTCCATGCTGAGGAGTTAGGAATTTTCTCAAAAACTTGGAAGAGCTATTAGAGACTTTAAGCGGGAAAATGGTGGAAACTGATTTGAGTTTTAGAATCTTCCTAGCACTGTGGAGAATAAGTTTGAAGGAGCTAGGATTGGAAGTAAGGAGCCTAGTTGTAAGGATGTAATAGCAATGTATACGAGAAATTAGAGCGTGAGCTCAGGCAGGGTCAGTGGGTTGACTGAAGTGGATGGGATCAAGAAATGCAGTTTTCAGAACTCGGTGGCTGCTCAGATTTGGAAAGAGAGGATGCATCAGGATGACATTCACTGACCACACTTGGGCAACTGAGGAGTGGGGAAGCCAGTCACTGAGATAATTGTCTAAAGGAATGGGGTTGGCACGGCTTTACTTCTCAGCCTTTGACTGTGAATATGTTAATAGCATGTACAACAAGGGTATGGACACGATGACGATAAGCCAAAGACAACAGACTTAGGAGCATCAACATTACAGTGTGGTAAACTTTGCACTTGGCAGGTAGGGTGGAATACTATGGCTTTGCTTCCAAAATATACAAGTGAATATGAGGATATCCTGGCCAAATGAACTTCAAAGGAGCAGAGACTTTGTACATGAACATGGAGGGGCAAAAGTCTAGGGTGTGGAAAAGCAGTCACCACCCAAGAAACATATGGCAGGAGCTATCTCGGAGGAAAGCTACGTTTTACTAAAAGAATGCAGGTTCAGGAGCATGCAAGGAAAGGTTGATAATGAGGATGAGTTTGGTTTTAATAGAATGAAGGTCTCCAGGAAACAAAGAGTTGGTTGTGAAGGGAACAGTAGAAAAATGGATTTTGGACGAGTAGCATAGAAGTGTAGAAAGGACAGTAGAGGAAGAGGAAAGAGTATCAGAGATGTGGGCATTTGGCAGTGACCAAGGATGCCAGTACAGGTCTGACATAAAGCTGCTCCTGGGCAGGCCCAGGCTGAGGTGGAGTTGAGTGCGTTTTGACATTAGCAGTGTGAACCTTGGTGTCTTGGCACTGTGGACTTTCCTCCTGGCGTCGGAGGCTTGGTTTAATCAAATGCTGTTGTGACTGGATTGAACTAGACAGTTTCCTTGATTCACAGCTGAGAAGCTTAGCAGGGTGTGATTCCCAACAGACCCATTCTGCCTCTGCCTGCTCCCCACCTGTTTCGGGATGAGAATTTTTAATTTCTATGGTGCACTTAAAAGGAAGAAACTAAAATTCTTGAGTATCCACTATATTCCTGGCACTTTGAATCTCTTATATCATCTCAATTATTTTATAAATAAGGAAACAGATGCACCAGGTATAAGTGGCTTATTCAGAGCCAAATGGCTATGAGGTCACAGAGCAGGAATGACAGACTGGGTATGTCCTTTACTAAATCTTGTTTGTTCTCAATTGCATTATGAGCAAATAGCACTCAAGTGTCACCTGAGACCCCTGGATGCCATGAGAACCACTCAAAGCATCTTAGAACACAAGTGTATAGAACTAGAAATTGAGTTATTAACTTGACATCCAGATGGTCAGAATTCAGGACAAAGCTGGGAGCCATCCTGATACTCTCGGGAATTGTCACTATTAATAAAGAGCCAAATGGCTCATGACCAGCCCATGTTTCCATCCAACCATCAATTCACTGAACATTTAAGTGCCTGTTTTGTTCAGGAACTATTCTGGATCCTCTAGATGTGAAGATAATCACGATAATATTGACAATATTCATAACAATTAGCATTTACTGAACAACTACTGAAAACTAGACACTGTTCAACATGCTTTCCATGTTTTAACTCATTGACTCCTCTTGGCGACCATCTGAAGTAGGTATCATGATAACCCCTATTTTAGAGATGAGGACACTCATCTTTTTGTATCGTATTGATACTCAATACTTTTTGTATTGTTTGCATTTTCTACAATAAGCATGTGTTAACTTCATAAAGAGAAAAAATAAGCCAAAGGTAAATCAATAACTTAGTAAATAATATTAGATCCAAATACATGAGATCAAGGTTTGTCTGTCTGCCTTGGAGGAAGGAGGGTCTGGAGAAGTGGTGGTGAGCATGCTTTTCCACCAGGTGCATTTTATCACATAATTGGCACTTTGCTAAGCCCATTAAACACCTTGTTGATTGGTCCAATAGTCTCTAAAATACCAAGTACTCGTTATAAAAATAATTCTAGGACAAAATATTCACTGTTGTTTTTTTGTGGTAATTGGCATATATTATTTGCCTACAAGATTGTACTACCTAGCCTACCTTCTTGTATGAGTAAGCCTGTATTTCTAAGAAATAAGAGTCTACTTTTAGGTTTCTTGCCTTTATGGACTTGAATTCAAAGCCATAAATGATACTATAATGAATTTTACAGCTGTTAGTTAAGTATTCTGGGAAAAGGCCAGTGTGTTCAAAAGATAGGAAAACTAGAGAAGGAAAAATATTTACCTAAATGTAAAAGAAGTGTTAAGGTGATGCTAAGCTGCAGAAAATTTTGGAAAAGTTCTTCAAGTGTTAGGGGGTTGCTTCTACCCTGGGGAGTCACATATGAAGTAGAATAAGGTGTTCTGTCCCTCCAATGTATTGTCATATCTGATATTTTAGTCTATTCTTTTTTCAATGCACTATAGGTCAATATCATTGTTAATACTTTGAGCATTACTTTGTCATTAATTATAAAAGATAGGTTTTTCCTCTCCTAAATATGTGATCTAAAAAGATTTCCTATGTTCTCCAGTATTGTTTAATTAAATTTAGGTGTCAAAGTATTTAGTAGAATGTATTTGTACTTTGCCTTTGTATATGACACATGTTTTTATGGAAGTAGTTTGGAGAATATATAATTCAGGAAATAATTTAAAAGTCTGTCTGACGTGTTGAGAAATAGAAGGAACTGAAAGGAGATGTTAATGAAGGTTATATCCTAATAAGTAATGAAAAAGGATAGATACTCCAATAAGTATAGAAAGATAATATGGACAATTCAGGGACTCCCTAACCTGCTTATATTCTATATCATTTATTAGCTCTTATTTTAATAGTTCACTTCTACCATATATCCTTAACTTAAATAACATTGCATTTATGCAACATCCTCCATTAATCAAAATCTTTACCATTTTCCAGACAATTTCACTTCTATTACCTTATTTGATTCTCACAAAAAACACATTTGAAGACTGGGAAAGTACCGTTAGTCCCAAGTTAGATACGCATATAATTATTATTATGACCAATTCTAAACTTTAGTTTATAAAAATAAGAGAACCTGCCTATAATCTCACCACATTACAACTATTCCTGTTTTTTTTAATGCTCTCCTAGTTTTTGACCATTTGTATATGTAGTATGTAGCCTTTGCAGGAAGATATAGTCTAGTTCATGTATTCAACAAGTATTTCCTGTGTGCTAGGAATACAGAAGAACAAGACAGATCATGCTTCTGCCTTCATGGAGCTTACATTCTAGTAGGTAAAATGGTATGCAGATACATATGCATTTATTATGTTAAGTAACGATAAGTGCTTTGAAGAAAAGTAAACGGGGCAAGAGGGTACAGACCGAAGGAAGACTCATTCTATTTTATAAAGTGTGGTCAGGAAATGCTTCTCTGATGGGCTAACATTTGAGTAAAAACCTGAGTGAAGGGAGAGCGTGAACTCTGTGATATCGGGGGTGGAGGGCATTTCAGGCAGAGGGAATGGCATGTGCAAAGACCCTGAGACAGGTGTCTTCAAGAAAAATTAATAAGGCCTAAATGGTTGGAGAGGATTGTAAATTAAAGCAACTTTGCTAAGGGGCTATTTACCTGGTGTTGTCTCTGCTGGTCACCAGAATCTTGACTCTAATTGTCAGATATATCTACCCAATTCAAGTGTTTATCCATAAAAATGTTTAAAGTGGGAATTTACCTTAGATTTTCAAAGACTTCTAGATATGTTGAGAATGCCTGAACCTACGTCCTATATTTATATATGTTTATTAAATCTTCCAAAATTAAAAAAGGGTATATAGTGGGTTCTTTTTCTTCACAAAGCATTTATTATCCTTAGATATCACATATAAGAAAATCATTTCTGTGACAATTTAGTCAGGCGTTTCTGCCATATGTCCCACTTTAATTTGTCTCAATGCTGTGATAACTCTGCATTTGACCTCTTCTATGAAGTCTTTGCTTATGAGTTTGCTGAGAGTAGCACCTCAGTATGGGGACTTTTCACTTGGTTCACTTTGTCTATATGAAGGTGGGAAAGTAGGTATCTCTTTTCCTTGGAAAGATACTTGGAAAGTGTTTCCAAAATTCAGTATAGAACCATGGAGATGCCCCTTCCGATAGCGAGAGCGAGCCCTCATTTTGTCTACGGTCCCTCAAGCTATTCTGAGACAGGCTCATTTTCGTCTAAGAAAAATATATCGTCAGGGAAATTCTTACCCTACAAGCATGGACAGTGGGAATCCCTTCCCTTGCTGGGAGGTGGAGCTGCAGAGAAGGAGGGGAAGAGTCAGGAATTGAGTCAGAGATAAGAATTGAGGGTCCCTTCTTCCTCCTCTGGCGGGAGGAGACAAGGTACAGAAGAATTGTGGAAAAGCAAGTTTGCTGTTCATCTCTGGATATACCTTGGGAAATTCTGAGCACCATACTCAGTGTGGTTTGAGAATGATGGGGCAGGGCAGTAAATTAGAATTTACTGAGGCACAACCTGAGCATAGTGTCTAGGCAACCTAGAAGTTCCCTGTGCCCTGCTGGCTGACATAGAAGTGCTTAAAAGAACCAGATAGTATGAGAGGGCTGCAGAGAATGTGTCCTGGTACTATAGAGGGGCATCGGACTTCAGCAGCTGATGTGAGCACAGAAACCAAATGAATCAGGTAGGTCCAGGAGTACTCAGCAGATATGGACAGAGAATCCTTGTAACTAACTGGGATAAACTTGATTGTAGGAGAAGGTAGCTTAACCCCCTACATAAGTTCCCTTAGTAGGGAAGCAAGAAGAATGAGAAAGGGAATAATTAAAAATTCAATGAGTTTATATAATGAAAAATCTGAGTTAGGAATACCAAAAGAGGTTGTTGACCCTAAAAAGACCAAGCTCCCTTGAAAGTATTTGAAAGATTTTTTTATCTCCTGAGTAGAAATGGAAACTTGAGACAAATGACATCATCTTTGGATTTTAATAGTGCATTTTTTTGTACATCTAAGTTACAGTGTGCAAATGTCACCTCTTACTGTATTAATATATTTGGCATCCTACACAGTAAAAGACTTATCGTAAGGCCTGCGAACGGCCATGAACCCAAACTGATAAATTTGTGGCTTTTAAACCACAAATAATCCTCAAGAGAGAAGACTTAACGAAATTTCCACAACTCTTCTTTATTTTTACATCTCTGGAAATTTCCACTCCCACCATCGTGTGGTCAAATTATGGTTCCAATTCCTCCCTGGGCACCCCTAATGCGTCTTTATAAATCCTTAAGTTTCCAGAGTTTAGCAGCATCTGCCTTGGTTGCCTTGATTCTGTAGTGTCTGTCCCAGCTCACCAGTCCCAGATCTCGAGGTGGCCTCCTACATATCTTGAGCCTGTCCCAACCAGTGTCAATATATCATCCACAGACCTGCCTTCCCTCTCAAAGCATGATCTAACCTTTTAAGAAAAAAGTCCATGTCTGAAGACATGAGCTCATATTCGATCATTAATCTCGGATATCCACTCTCACGTTATACATGGCTGCTCTCCACATTCCCCACCTTGCTTCTGAGGGCTGATAAATCATTTACCTTAAGCAGGTCTCTGGTCCTCTGGGAGGATGTTCTAAGTCCATTACTGCTTTTGTTGCATTCACTTTTGCCTTCCAGAAACATTCTTCTAACATTTTAGTGTCTATAGTAGATCGTACTTCATTGGTTCAGTTATAGCGTATGACTTGGTTTGGCAGCAGCTAAATAATCTGCTTTGTATTATTCAAAGTAAATAACCTTAGCGGCTGTAACAAATCTTAGTGGTTTATTTCTCATTGCAGTCTGAAGCAGGCTGAAATGACTTTCTTCAAAGCAGTCATTCAGGAATTCCACTTCCTTCCGTCAATGTGACTACACCATCTCAGAATCCTTTGGTCCTAGCTATGTAGATAAAGGAAAGTGTGTTCAAGAGATATTTTGGGAGTTAGACCTAGAAAAAACATACATTAATTCCATCCACACGTGCATGGACCTGCCTTTCCTCTCAGGAGGTGATGCAACTTTTTAAAGAAAGCCCATGTCTGGGGCCAGCCCCATGGCCTGGTTGTTAAGTTCAGCATGCTCCACCTCAGTGGCCCAGGACATGGGTTTGGATCCCAGGCATGGACCTACACCACTCATCAGCCATGCTGTGGTGGTGACCCACACACAAAATAGAGAAAGATTGGCACAGATGTTAGCTCAGGGTGAATCTTCCTCAAGCAAAAAAAGAAGAAGGCTGGCAATGGATGTTAGCTCAGGGCGAATCTTTCTCAGGAAAGGAAAAAAATAAACTCCATGTCTGAAGAAAGGCTTGAAATACACAGTACTTACTTGTATGGATGAGCACTTGCTTGCCATTGTCTGTCCTCTGGACACCAAAGATCAGATGGCTTTCACCTCTGCACACATAGAACACACTAACCCCCTCCTCAAGGGAGACAATGTGGAATCCAGGTAGTCACTGTGTCCAGCTCAAAGTCCAGGACCTCAGGGCTCTGTTGTCCTTTCCATCAAACCTAAATACGCCTCCTCTTCATCCTTTAATTTACAGACTGGAATGACAAGCCATCCTTCCCTCCTCTCACCCCCCCATCCCTGATATACAATAGTGATCAGGACAGGATGAACTTAGTAAACCTCTCACTGGGAAAGGGGAAGGAAGGAAGACTCTCTGATGTCACTGGTCCATAGCAATGCTGGAATCCTGTGTGGCAAGCTCTGTAAAGACCTGCCATTTGGGGAGGTGGGGAAAGCTCTTGATTGGTCTCCAATTCTCTTCTCTAGGAAAGAATCTCATCCAGTATTTCTTTGTGCTTCTTTACTTTGCTCTCTGAGAGGATTTTCCTTATCCATTATTCTCCTTGGCCGTATCTGAAAAGGCTGTTGGTGGCCATAAAGCCTGTAAAACCTGCCTCTTGCTTGTGAAAGTTTATGGGCCTGTGGGAACTTTTAAGTCTCAATCAATCAAGTTACTATTAATTTTTTTCATCAGGACTCCTGGTTGTTTAGATAATACATTTTCTCAAAAACTTAGTGGGCTTCTGAACTCTGTGCTTCCAGCCATTTCCATTTGCCAATCACCACACTCAAAGTTCTTTTCTCTACCTAATTCTCAAGTGGGTTTATTTCTTTGCTTCCTCACCCCTCGACCTCTCAACTTATTGGGTGTTCACTTAAGACTGTCTCAAACCTTGTATTTGCGTGGAGAAGTCACGCTTTTAATACGATTGTTGCCACAGATTTAAGATTGATTAAGACTTGTTTTTCAAAGCCTCTTTCAATCTTATCTCTTACTGTTTGAAGTCCAAAGCCAGATGATTTTTCAATCCTTACAGGTCCAATTCAGAGTCAGGGAGAAAATTTGGAGGTGTGAACCCTGAATTCACAGACTCAAGAAATATATGAAATATGTGCAATTATCACAGGTTGACATGCAGGATTTGCACTTGCCCTGAGGAAACGTGCCTTGAGAAATGTATAGAAATGAAAGTGGAGGGAAGGCAGTGTCTTGAGGAGCACATGGCAGCAATACAAAAGCTCATTAGTCCCCTGGGCCACAGACTGGGGTACAAGCATCAACAGTAGCTTTAGTTCACACATGTGCTAAGGGCGATTCTTCAGTGGAAGGGCAGTGAGCATCTCCTCTAGTAGGTTTCTTAGGTCTAAGAAAATTCCCGAAAAGCAGTAGTGACATTATTCTTATGGTACATCACAAAATGGCCATTATCCTTCTCTCCTCCTTGAATCCAAGCTCTTTGCAATGTGCCTTTGTAGCTCCTCTCATCAAGAGAAGTTCACATTCAAAAGTCACCAAATATAAAACGAAACAAATTACCAAGACTGAAAGGAAGCAAAAATCACAACAATTTAGATTCTCAAGGGCCTAATAATCTAAAGTGACTATTTATGAAACGGTTGAAGAAATAAAAGACAAAACAGAAAATCATGACGGAAAAAAAGATAAAATAACCAGCAGAAGTTAAAAAGAATCAAAGAGAACATCTAGAAGTCAAAAATGAAAACTTTCAAGTTGCAAATTTCATGACAGGGTTAAACAACGCAGAAGACAGGTAAGGAAAGAACTAATGAACTTACAACATTGTAGTAGTAGAAGGTGCTAGCACTGAGTGTGCTAACCATTAAAAAATTTACCACATGTAGACAGAGAATATTAATGAGCAATTTAGAAAAGAAGAAAGACACATGACCGTTAAAGAAAAGTTTTTAAAAATTACAATCTCACTTGTATTTAAATAAATGCAAATTAACAGCATATTGTGTTTATTAGCTCGGCAAGGATTACGGGTGATGCCAAGTGTTGGCATGGGTGTAGGGAAATGAAAAACTCCACACGCTGCTCTTAGGAGCAAAAATTGGCACAAACTTTCTGGGTGACACTTGTTTCCAAGGGTTTAATGGGCAAAGTCTTTGACTCAGAGATTTCATTAGAACAAATTTTCCCTTAGGAAAATAATCATACGGATGTACCAAGATATTATATAGAAACTGTTCCTTGAAGGGTTCTTTGTAGTAGGAACAACTTGTAATAATCATAAACAATTAAAATATCCAAAAGAGGTTTTGTTAAATACATTTTGTTATTACACTGGGGTGGTATTAACAATTAACAATAATTGTGGGGCTATTTATCAACATGGTATATTAAGTGAAAGAAGGAAATTTTAGAAAAATATACATGATGCTTCTATGTATTTCTAAATGTGGGCACAAATTTATATATGTATGTGCACAGGAAAAATCTGAAAGCAGATACAGAAAAATTTAAACAGTGAATAGCCCTACGTGTTTGAATTACAGTTGATTTTACGTTATTTTTTCTTTGCTCCACTTTTATTTTTAATCTTTCTTTTATTAGATGAACACGTATTACCCAAGCAATAATTTTTGTAGATACAACTTGCTGATTTGAAAGGCAGAAATAGTGATATTGTTAACTCATATTATTGGATTCCTGATGCAATTGAAGAATTTCTCCCAGTATTTGTTTCATTTTTTCTTTTGTGATTTGTGTGTTCACAGGTTTTACAGATTTATTTTAGTGTTTTCCTTTCCTGTAGAATTTAGAGGTCTTCATATATTTAAATTAGTAAACTTAGTTTCTCATTACAATTGCATTTAAATTCATATGACCACATTTACATATATAGTATTAAGAATCTAAGTTTGTGCAAATCTTCATAATGTAGAAAGTATTTTCATATACTTCTCTCAAACAGCCTATGGCTTCCAACAGCTGCTCCAAACTGTCACAACTCTACTCAAGTCAGACTGTGCCATTTCCTCTCTTCACGCTCAGCAGATAACCTGACTACTTATTTCATAGACTGAAACTCTTCCAAATTCCCTCTTATCTCCCTCCTTCACCGTTCCCACTCACAGTCACATAGATATTTAGCTGCATCTACATATATCCTTATCTCCATGCACCCCTCAATGGACAGAATTGTCCTTCCACCTGGATCCTGGATCCCAGCCTCTGTCACCTACTTGGTAATGTTTAGTCCATTGGTAATCTCTCATTTTCCTGTAGAATTTTCTTTGTTGCTTCATTCTCTTTTGTCCTTTAAGCAACTTAAATTTCCATCTGCCTAAAATAAAAAAACAAACAACCCTCCCATGGAAAAGCCCAAACCCTTCCTTGAGCTTTTCTTAACACAGTTAGTGACATAAAGGATCTATGACCATATTGAGCTCCAAGCATTCATTGAAAACTCAGAGTCTGGCACTATAGTTTCTGGAGCTACATAGATGAATAAGTCACATACCTTTGAGGATTTTACTATTGTCCTTTTATGTACTTAGAGCTCTGGGTGTGACTGACACATTGCTTACAATGGAGCTTCATTCAAGTAGGTGCAGTTTCTATGAATTCTGTTGGGGAATCTTTGAATAAAGGAGGAAATGACTAATTAATTAAGTGAAGATCCCAGATCCTCCTCCAATCTTCAGAAGAGAACAACGGATGTTTGTTGGCTAACAGATGCCATCCCTCTTCTTTCCTTCTTTGTCAAGATTCTGAAAAGAATGGCGTATGATTGTCCTATCCACTGCGATCAGGCTTCTGCTCTCTTTACTGAACTGAGATGACAAGACAATTTTCTGTAGTCCTCTCTTTCTTGACTTCTCTGAAACGTTTGACACTTGACCACCTCTCTCTTTCCTGAACCCCTTTTCTCCTTCTACTGCAGTGTTGCTTCTGCCATCTCTCTGGCTACTTTCCCTCAAGATCATTTATGGGCTTCTTTTCCTCTCTTTATCCTCTGCTCTGTTCTCTTCATTCTTTCCCTGGCCTATTTTGTCTTCATCTACAACTTCTGCTCCCACATGTAGATTAAAAGTATTGAGGAAAGAACAGATTAAAGATTGATTTAATCCACAAACAAATCTTAGAAAACTGAGGAAAGGAGAACCTTAAGTGTCATTTCCAAGACCTCATGTTCAACGACAGCTAGAAAGATCTGAATTCACCCTGGGTTTCCTACCTCCAAATCCATCCAAGTGTTCCGATGAAGTCCTTTTGAAAATGGTTTTGGGACCATTCCGCCCCACCATGTACTAGGATGTTACATCGGGAATATTTAAATAGGTACTTTCATCCTCCTTTAATAGCTCTCTCTCTCTCTTTTTTTAATGTGATGTTTATTATCACCTGTAGGAATAAAATTTGCCCTGGATGCCATGATGATTTGAAGATAAAATTCTTAATACAGGTGAGAGTAATTTAAAACAATGCAATGTGCAACATGGGGAAACAACTATTAAAAAATAAATAAGCTCAATAGTTCAATTTTACAATCAAACATATGCATATATATATATATATATACACAGATGTGCTTGTATAACAGATTTATATCCATATGTAAGCCTATTATATGGCATTTCTACAAGTTACACATTTATATGATTAATGTACATTATCGTGTATAATGTATAATTTTCTGCAGAGTTAATCTTTTGCAGAATGCTTTTGAGGCCTTACATGGTAGGACACCAGGAAAGGGCAGGATGTCACAGCCTTGATAGTGTGGCTCAGCTGGTCTGTGATGCTGCTGGTCCCATGCCTCACAGACGAACCCCTTAGCCAGCCTGCATGCTCTTCTGGTGCTCCTGCCTCGTTTGTTGAGGGATCTTCATTGTGGGGGATCAGAATTGGCCACCTCAAGATGTGTCTCTCTCTACCTTGCTCTGAAAGAGGCTTTGAAAGGGATGTGGGACGGAAGGCCTGTCCCTGGGATGGGCTTTCACCTTGGATGACTCCGGGTATTGATAGACTGGGTGGGTCTTTGCTACACCCATTCTTATCAAAGTTCTGTTTACCGCACATTTACATTTGTAAGGGAAATCTCCATTTGTAAAGGTATCTCCCTCTCTGTACTGGCAAGAGGGGTGGATGACCTCAACTCTAGAAACTTGTCAATGTGGAAGGTGAGGCCTTAAATCTGCATAATTACTTTACTGTGCTTTTCTTGTAATCCCTCATGGCTGACGCTCCCAACTCCCCCCCAAAATCCTCGTTTGTCTATATAAGAGGAGAATCTCCACCATTTTGTTGAGAGACACTCCCTGGTGTCTCCCACGTGTACATGTTTTATAAAGCCTTGTTTGATTTTCTCCTGCTATTTGGCCTCCTGTCAATTTAATTTGTAGCCCAGCCAGAAAGGACCCAGAGTGGGTAGAGAATGCTCTTTCTCCCCATCACCACGAAGCATATGAAGCTCCATGAAGACTCCTAGGCACCATGACTATCCAAAGAGGTGACCCAAGCTTTGCTGCTATTGTATGTGCTTCCTACATGGTGTGTACAGGGCGGAGGGGGGTGGGGGATAACCCGATCTATTTACATGGAAATAGGAAACAAACATATGTATATAGAGGACTTCCTGGACATGCAAAGGAAAAAAACCCCCAAATCCTGAAAGAATGTATAGTAAAAATGTAACAGTTTGTTTCTGAGCCTTATGCATGCTTATTATTTTATTTGTTTTACTCTGTCTAGTTTTCTGAATTTTAAAATAATTTCAAGTATTATTTTTATAGTCAGGAAACATGTCATGAATATGAAACTTTAATCTATTTGTGCTAGGATTGGTGGCCTCCAGTCTGCAATATCTAGTAATTAATTGATTTTGTAGTATCAATAATAATTATTAGAAGGATTAGATCTTTAACCATTAATAAGATTTGTTTTGCTGATCTTCTTTAGTCATTTTGCTGAGTTTTTGTAGGATTGGTTTTTAAAATAAAAATTTTATAGGCCAGTACTCCGGCTGTTGCTCAAACAGAACACTTTATTCCATCAAATTCTCAAACTGTTAACCAGAGAACGAAATCACGATGAGGTCATTAAAAAGGCAGTTTGGTGCTTTAGAAACCATTCCACACACTATTTGCGAAAGACCCCCATCCTCTTATGGATGCCAGTGAAATCATAATCACTAGTAATTTTAACGTTGATATTATTATGATGCCAAGTCCCCATCTAATTATAATATGTCAACATTTGATTTACAAATCCTATCTTGTCAGAGAATCTATTGTCTCCATTTACCAGAATGGGAAAAATAAAGAATGAAAGATAAATGATTTACCCAAGGACACACATCATCATTTTAAACATCTGGAAATAGAACTCTGGTCCCTGACCTCTAATTAAGTGTTCTATTCATTAGAGCATATTTCCCATCAGCTATGCCATTTTCAGTAAATAATCCTTATAGAATCAGTTGATTTAAAAATATGCTCTGTGAACAGTAATCATAATTTGGCTTTAGTTTGAATTTTGAAAATTGCCCAAGTCATCTCTTTTTGGAGAGCTAATGAGAAGAGTATGTCAGGATATGGAGAGAGATCATATAATACTAAGAAATAGATTTGAAAATGTTGAAATAAAAATTTCCTTATAAGACTTTTTCTTTCAGATTTTAATTCCATCTAAATCTGGTTTCTCAAATTTTATGGTGAGTGAGATAGATACAGAGGAACTTTCTCCGAGGCCTTTAACATTTGCTTCCGATTTGAGCTGTCAGTATTGCAAACTTTCTTCCTTACAGTATTTTTGTTCCATTTTGTTTTAGTTCTCTTGAAATCATGAGGGAAGTAAAAAAGGGAATATTTTAACGTTTTTCAATTTGTGGGTAAAGTTCGGGATACATAGAGACCTCATTTTATATTTGGTTTGAGTTACTTTATTCACTTTTAGTTTTAATAAAATGTGAAACAAGACAAAACCCTCTAGTGGATAAGCCTGTTTATTTTATTGTGCTCTGTTTAGTTATTCAAGGGAAAAAAAAGTTACAGAAGTGTAATTGTTGCCATCTGTTGTATTTGAAGTAAAATCTAGCTCAAAAGTCAAAAAAGTCATAGCAACAACTTATAAAAACAACTACAATAATATCAACTCACTATGGTTACTGGTGAAACTTAATTTTTTCCCCAAATGAAATAAGTTTCCTTAGAGGATTATTTTAACATTTGATTTATGTCATTATTAAATTTGCCTCCAAAATCATCAAAGTCTCTAATAAAACTGTTATTTAACTCTCCGCCTGATAGGAGATTAGGAGATTTTTCTGTCACTCTGACTCAAACCTCATCAGAACTCCCTCTTTGGAAGATAGTATTTTTAAGAACTTCTTAGAATATGATTTTAAGGACAAATGTGTGTGTATATATGTGTATATATTTTCCCATAGTATTAAATGGCTACTGTTACTGGCAAATATAAATGCAAATTTGGTCAAGTATAGGATTTTCATTGTGGCTTAAAACATTTGTTCCTATAATGATACTGCCATAGGCCATGTTTTTCTTTTGAAATTGTAGTTGTAAAACATCAGGTGGTCTTCAAGGTAGACATGTCTTAAATAAGATTGTTCCCTCTGACAGAATAAAGGCATAATATGGCACCAACTGGCTTCTTTTGAAATCAGCAGAGCTAATATTTAAGGACATTCATTGGAATTGCCAATGTATTTACTCGCTTTTTTATTTTTCAACGGGGAACTTTAATTACTCTACCAAAGGAAAAAATAACTTTCTGCTACATCTATGCATACACATTCTAAGATCATAGATTTAACCCTTTTCAGTATTTTTCAAAAGAATATTTAATTAGCGTTATGGTGGACGTTAAAAAATATAGCATATTTTAGAGAAATTAGCATCAAACTTACTGCCACGTTATTTAATTTTTTCTGTACTTCTATTCCAGGAGTGAAATAACTATGTAATTTGAAAAAACAATTTAAATTATTGGCACCCAATCTTCATTTGTAATATAAAATTAACAATCATTACTTTTACTACCTAAGAAAAGTATTGTGATTTATAGATAAGAAAATAAATTTGGAAATGCTTTGGGTTTTTTTCAGGGAAAAACTTTATGAAAGCTAATTGTTGCAGTTTCTGCATTGGTAAAATCTGAATTAATGTGATTCATGGTGTTGGCAGGGTTTTGTTATATGCGTGAGGGTTTGGTAGAGCAGAAAATGTGTAGAAGAAAAAGACATTCCTTCAACACATATCTTGCTCACCTATTAGGTATGAGGCACTCTGCTGGTATTGTGTAGGATTCATAACTGAGCTTTAAGGAGTTTATAACTGTAGCTTTAAGGCTACATTAGATGGGGAAGATAACATATATTCATATTGCTGCATGCCACCTATTGCTTGTACAATCTTAATGCCAGACCACATAAGCCTGGAAGGAAATGTAGGATCATTTTTTTTTTTTTTTTTTAAAGCTATCCTTTTATTTTATTTATTTATTTATTTATTTTTTGTGAGGAAGACCAGCCCTGAGCTAACATCCGTCGCCAATCCTCCCCTTTTTGCTGAGGAAGACTGGCCCTGGGCTAACATCGTGCCCATCTTCCTCCACTTTATATGGGACGCCGCCGCAGCATGGCTGACAGGCAGCGCGTCGGCGGGCGCCCGGGATCCGAACTCGCGAACCCCGGGCTGCCAAGCGCGGACTAAACCGCCGCGCCACCCGGCGGCCCCTAGGATCATATTTTTAATAATAAGAATTATTCCTTTGACTATGTTTTCTATCACTAAAATTATTTCCCCTGGTTATTTCTAGGATTCTTTGGATGGTGCTCATGTGTTCAGAGTAGGGTGTTTTAGCTATGGTAAACACTTTTTCTTCTGAAATGATTTGTTTGTACGTGCTCAAAAAAGCTGATAGGCGACTTACCTGAGCTGCTGGATACCATCAAAAGCTTTCTGTGTGTGTGTGGGTGTGTGTGTACACCTTGTTGCCTCTTTTCATTCTCAAAGACACCAGTCTCATTTTCTTCACTGGGATGACTTTGCCCCCTCAGCCAAACTATAAGTAGCAAAGTCCTTGACACCACAGGGTTTTCCTAGATCTGCTAAACTTGCAGTTTAACCACCTACTGGAAACTTAGTGTCAAAGAGATGTCACAGCTGAAGCTGCTCTGTGAGCTGTGTGAAAACCCTTCACGTGCTGGGAAAGCTGATGGTCCTCAGGCTCGATAGCTATGCTGTGTAACCTAAAATAGGGAAAATTCTCTCTCTCTACCTTTGTGGTGCGCACCAACAATATTCGGAATTTTAGTGAAGCATTCCTTTATTTTCACTTGCCTGGGATTCAGACATAAATCCTCAGGGATAGGGAAGGAAGGCTGTTTCAAAATCACTCAATCCTCTAATAATGAGGGAGTTGTTACTGGACCAATCTTGAGTGCCCCATATTTCCCTTCGATTAAAGTCTTTCCCACAGTTTATTGTCTTCATGCAAATACATTCCTCGTGCCCACCTCACCTGTTCTGAACTTGTCTAAATCCCAAAATGAGAATAATTTATACACAGCTGGAGATCTTGTCACATAAAAGTGAACAGACAAGGAGTTAGAGAGCTTTAGAGGAGAAAAAGAAAGCCTTTGTCTAAGAAGATTTCATAAAGTAATGTTTGAGCTGATATTTGAAGAACCGAGGAGAGGGTATGGCCAGATTTGCAAAGTTAAGAAATTTCAAGTTGTAAAGGGGAACCAACAAAAACTCTGGTTTGTGTGGCAAATTTTAAGCATAAAGGACTTAGAGGGAATTAAGGGCTTACAAAATGTACGGAAGGAGTGGAGAAGTGGGCCCTAAGCTGGTCTGACAGGAAAACCTCCCAGACATCACAGAATTGACTCACCAGAATCTTCTCATGCTTCATCTAAGATTGCTATGAGCACTACTAAGTTTCAGAGTACCCCAAGGGTGCTGGCATCCAGGGATTAGAAAGTCACATCTTCTGATGCCACAGTAGACTCCGGGTACCCAGCTATCTGGAGAGGGAACAGTGGAATGACTTTCAGGAACATCTCACATCCTCACAACTTTGCTTTCCAGCAGAGGACATTGGCCTGTGGCTAACTCTTCCCATTCTAAGTATCGTGCAAAGACATCTAATTGGTGGCATCTAATTTGCATCCAGAACCCTAGCTGAAGGATAGATCAGGAAATAGTTACATCACAAAAATTGGCAAACAATGCACATCAGAGCTTCCCTCTCCCTCTCCTTCCCCAGAAAACTGGTTTTTAAATGTTTATTAGCACATACTGGTACACTGACTCAATCCACAGTATCTTTCATATTCTGCACAGGATATGTAATATGTAAATAAAAGTGTAAAATAAGATTAGAATTTTATAAGACTGTAAGATTAGAATTTTCATGAAAGATTTGAGTTGACAGATTCAAACCTATTCCTTTCATTATTTTTTGGTGAAGGTTCTTACAAATGAAAAGTGCAGGACCTCATAACACCACCCTGGCATGATATATTAAGGAACTAAAGTGGAAAATTAAAGTCACAGCTGGTACTGTGAGCCTGTTTACATCAGTAAACCTATTTATCTGTCCCTATCAAGAATACCACATTTATTAATAACCTATTGTCTCTGTCCTGACCCAAGTTTACAGTTTGAAGCTGTCTAGAAATAAAGATGCCATGTAGACGTAATTTGATACAATGAACAATTTTTTCTACCATCCAAATATCATAGATATTATATTCAAATGGAATTAAAAATATCATTAATGGCTGAGGCAGTTCATTTGCATAAGTATAAACATTTTCAGTTTTTATCACAATGAAAATTATTCTAACATTAGTCTTTTAAAAAGTTGTGTGTAGGTTGGGAGAAAGGATTTCAATAAGCCCTGGACTTAGTTAATGGTAATTAGGTTCATTTGGATTCAAGCCATAGTGATCCCCCCTTTTTTTTTCCTTTTAAATTTCAAAATGTTTCGAAGTGCCATATGGGTGTAAACTGAAGAAAAATCAAAATGGCTTGGTTTTTGTAGGATCAGGGTTAGACTTTGTACGGGAAGACATTCTACCCTCTTTGAAACTGCAGTCAAAGACACCAAGGAGATAGAAATTTTAGGAAGGATGGAATTAAGTATGTCTTCTGTAAAGTTAATGACAGGAAGCAACTGTGATTGTGTGGGCTCTAGATATTTATTCAGCACTCAAAAGGGGTCTGATCTTATACTTGATTCTAGAGCTGTGTAGAGCTGCACAGATGAAAGAGTCACATAATTTTGAGATACAGTTGTCCTTTTGTATCCTTTGTGTATGAAGGTGATTGACGCAGCTGCTGAAAATTGAGCTTCCCTCAGGTAGGGGCAGCTGCTATGGATTATGTTGGGAAATGTTTGAATGAAAGGAAAAATGGTTAATGAACCAAGCAGAGATATAAGATTATCTTAAGTCTACATGAGAGAACTATGGATGTCAGTTGTAGGATCAGCCTAAATGACAAGAGTGTAAGCAGCCTGTGTACGGTCTTCCTGCTGGGGAGAGTAGTGAGCAGACTATGTGAGAAGGGACTTACCTCTGAAAAACTTTATAACAGCAAGTAAAGTGAGTTTTACAAAAGAGGATTCTGTAGCCAAAGACTGTACTTGACTTTGGGGAGGTTACTTCCCTTGTGACCAGTGAAAGGAGGGGGACTTGCTTGTCAACTACTAATAAATATTTGTGTGGCCCATTCTTCTTATCATCATGACAAACGGGAGAGACTGAGCTTGTTTAAATGGGCTGATTTCCCAAATTTTCCAAGTAAGAACTTTGGCTAAGAGAGAGCTGATACCCCCAAAATAACTAATTCTTGGTGGCATTGGCCATTTTTGATGCTAGAGTTACAAGGGTAAGCAAAATAGACCAATGTCAGTGACATGAAATCCCTGTAAAGTTAACTTTACTCTTCTCTGCTTTTTGAAACATTTAATTGAAAATCTATTTGAAGGACTTTCATATAAAATGATTACCTGAACACTAACTTCTAGCTTTCCCTCTTACACTCTGATTGTAATGACAAAATAATAGGGAAACCCAGAATTAATGCTGGCAGGTAGGAAAAATTGCTGTAAATTTGCCATAACATTTCAGGAATTTATGCTTGATATAGTATAGATTGATAGGATCTCTAAGAGCCAAATGTGAAATTTTCCTTCTTGATGAATAGGTTAGCATAGAAAATTCTGGAAAACTCCTACAGAAGGTGAGAGCACACTTGGGAGAGAAACAAACATTACACTTGGACTCACTTTCACTATCAAAATTTAAGGCATTTAAAGGACATGCATCCAAGGGCGCATGGCCCCCAGGTAACTATAGACCTGGCAGTAAAGTGGGAACCTCATTTGACAGATTTATGCTTAAAGATAATTTGAAAAGTAATGAAAGACAGAAAGTTAATAAAATAAATGGAGAAGGAATGAGAATCTGCTTAGAAACACGTAGAAATACAAAGGGAATTAGCTGTGTGAATGAGGAAAATTAAACATGCAATAACGTAATTAAAATCTGCATTATGAACTATAAAGATTATAGTCTGAGATCAATATAATGAAGGCGATTTAAATTTCCATGGAAGGTCTGGCAGCTGGGGATTAAAAAAAACATGAAAAACGGAGAGCAGAACTTGAATATAGATTCTCATAAAAAAATAATAATAATAAAAAAGAAGACAATAAGCAATAGTCAAATAAAGGAAGAAAATTTTCTGAGTCAAAGATAGACTTGAGTCTACACATTGACAGGTCTCCCCTGGAACAAGGAAAATATTAATGAAAAGAGACTAACACCAAGACAAAATTTAGTGAAATTTTTGAATTTGGAAATCAGAGAAATAGTCCTATAGCATTTGGTCAGGAGATAAAAAAAAACAAAACTATCAGCTTTAAAGAAAGAAAAACCAGCTCAACCCCAAAACTACACCACATTAAATACAAGGAGACAGTGGAACAACATCTATGTTTTACCAGTGGAATTGGTATCTTTTTATGAAAAGCAGTGAAAATTGAAACAAGAAATAAAATGAAGTTCAAATAATAGTGAATATGTACAAAATGAAAATACTAAAAAATGTGAAATACACTGAAAAATAACGACAGTAATGAACTGGGTCTAAAATTTCAGATAATATTATTGATAGCATAACAGGGACTTGGAAGGAGGAAGGACAGAGGAATTATACAAGCGTGAAAATAAATGACTAATAAATAAATATTGAAGTCAAAATTTAGAAAAATTAAAAAAATGGGAAAATACAATAGAATTTTAATAAGGATAAAATCAGAAATGAGTAATCAGAAAAGGTAAGTAAAATCAATTGTTTGCCATATGAAAAAATATATAAAATTTAAACTAATCAAGCTTGAATATTTGCCCCTCTGAGAAGTGACATAAGGAGCTTAAACTTAAAATCAAAGATAACAGCCATAAGATCATAACCATTTTTATAATATTTATTGAAAACTTGTTATTGAGTGCCTATTTCGTGCCAAACACTGTCCTAGAAGTTAAAGATGCTTTAGTGTACCAAACAGACAAAGATCTATGCCCTGGTGGAGATTATATTGTAGCAGTAGGGAAAGAGACAAAAAGCAGTAACCATAATAAACAAGTAAATTGTATTAGGAAGTGATAAATATACTCTGGATAAAAGAAAAAGTAAAGCAGGGAAAAGGTAATTGGAATTATGGGATGCAACTATAGATTGGATGGTCTGAAAGCTCTCAGTAAGAAAGTGACATTTGGGCAAACACTTGAAGAAGATGAAAAATTTCATTATCATGTTATTTTCTTTGGTGAGGAAGATGGGCTCTGAGCTAACTTCTATTGCCAATCCTCCTCTTTTTCCTGAGGAAGATCAGCCCTGAGCTAACATCTGTGCCCAGCATCCTCTGTTTCGTATGTGGGACTCCACCACACATGGCTGGATGAGTGATGTGATGTGTAGGTCTGCGCCCAGGATTCAAACTTGTGAACCCCAGGCCACCAAAGCAGAGCTCAAGAACTTAACCACTACACCACTGGGCTGGTCCGTAATCATCATCATGTTGACATTTTGAGGAAGAGTGATCCAAGCAGAAGAAAGAGCTAGTGCCACACTATTTCCTCCTGAACACATAGATAGATTATTCTTCGCTGTAGTCTGGGAAGGGACGAAAATGAATTTTTGTCAATAATATGTGAGCAGAAGTGATTTACATCTCTTCTAAAGGTGGTCCCTAAACCTGCAGTCTTATTCTCAGCTAGCTCACTCCCATTTCCTCTCTCTTTCTCTGTCTCTGTCCCTCTCTGTCTGTCTATGTCTCATTGTTTGTTAGTTTGATGGAGGAGACCCAGCAGAGCACACCAAGATAGCCTTAGGGAATAGTAATCACATCATGGCAGGAGTCTAGATTCCTGAGTCACCCTTGGGAGGAGAGACTTCTAGAAGAGCCACTCACCCTGCACCACACTGTGCTGTGTTGAGCCATCAAGATTTTTCTTTCAAACAGGAAACTCTGTTTATGTATCATTACTTACTCTGACTAATGCAGAAGCGATTATAAGGACTTTGTCTTTTAATTTAAGTGAAATGGGGAGCCAGGGAAGAGTTTTGAGCAGAGGCATGATTTGATCTGACTGACGTTTTAAGAGTTTCCCTCTGGCTGCTCTGTCGCTAGCAGACTATAGATGTGCAAGAGCATAAACAGAGACACCAGGCAAGAAGCTGTCACGATAACTAACAAGAACTGATGGAGGCCTGGACCACTCCACCAGCAGTGGAGATGGTGAGAAATTGTCAGCCTCCAGATAGATTTTGAAGGTACAGCCAACAGAATTTCTGTTCATATTGGATATGGGAGTGAAATAAAGGGTGATGCCAAGGGTTTTGACCTGAGCAACTGGGAGGATGGTGTATCTCTCACTGAGAGAGAAAGTGTTTGGTGGAAAAGGTTTGGTGGAAAGATAAATTTGGTTTTGGATATGTTGAGTTTCAGATGTTGAGTAAGCAGTTGGATGTGAGCCTAGTTTCAAAGAGATTTAATAACCTAAAAATGTTAATTGTATTATTTATTTTAATCACATAAACTTTTTTTTTTTTTTGTGAGGAAGACTAGCCCTGAGCTAACATCCGTCGCCAATCCTCCTCTTTTTGCTGAGGAAGACTGGCCCTGGGCTAACATCCGTGCCCATCTTCCTCTACTCTATATGGGACTCCGCCAAGGCATGGCTGACAAGCAGTGGGTCGGCAGGCGCCCGGGATCCGAACCTGCGAACCCCGGGCTGCCAAGCGCGGACTAAACCACTGTGCTACCGGGAGGCCCTAATCACATAAACTTTTAAAGCACACCCTATATGACACATTGTAACTATCAGATACAGTATCTGGATAATATTGGATGTTACTATTAATCAAATTTTTCCCTGAGAACAATATCCCATTTTAGTTTGCATTTGTTCAGTTACTATTGAAAATAGGATTTTATCATGTTGTTGTTTATCTGTATTTCTGTTATGAATTACTCATATCATTTATACATTTTTTATAGGACAGATTTATATCTTTATAGATTTATAAAATCCTTAGTGTATAATGATATTTGATCATTTGTCTCTGATATATTTTGCCAATGTAGTCTCTCCTTTTTTCCACTTTTCGCAATCACAAAATCTCAGAAATTTGACCCCAAATCAAAAATAAAAATGTTCATTATTTGTTTCTCTTTTAATTAGAAGAGAAGAGAATAATACTTTTCCAGCTTCACTTACTGCTCTAATTTGGATCCTTACAAAGATATGTTTTCCCTTAAATTATTTCAAGAAATGGCCTCCAAGTTTTCAAAATAATCTTCCTATTTTAACATTAAATCCCATGCAATGCAAGGGTTGGAATCTGTGGAAACCGAGGTCTGTGGAGTTACTATGGATGGTTGATACTTCAATTTACTAGCTGAGATTTTGTTGGATAGCAACTATCATCAATGGGAGGCCATAAGGGGACCATGAGAATCTTCTAAGGATGTTCTGAAAACCTTGACCCCAGGATGACCCTGAAGTCAGTCCTGGAGAGCTCTGTCAGTAATCAGGAGACTGGGATGTGCATTGGTAGCAGAGAAGACTCAAAGAATTTTTGAAAAGCACCATTCTTTTGCCTGACCTGTTTTTATTTTAATGTCTTCGCCACAGATAACTGTTGCTTCGTTGTGAAGCTAACACTTGGTATCCCCTAGTTGAAATATTTTTTTGTCTCAAATTTCCAGTCTGGAAGGATTTCTGAATCCCAGCATGTCTGCTCCTCCTCCTTATTCCTCCCCATCCTTGAACAATTCTCTCTTCCCTTCCTCCCTCCTTCCTTCATTCCCACCCTCCTCTCTTCCTTCTCTCTCTCTCCTTCAAGTGGCATGTCTATTTTAACTTTCATAATGGCTTTGTTTTCCAGTCTCTTAGCTTGATAATTCACTTATTTTTGATCTTATTGTTATTTTCTTTAGTTTTACTTGTGTTCTTGTGTCTAATTCCTCAAGTTGTATAATTAATGCATAAGTTATCAGCCTTTCTTCTTTTATAATATAAACAGTAGGCTGTACATTTCCCTTTCAATTCTCTTTTCTTGTATTGAACAAGTTTTTACATGCAATTTTACATGACATATTTGCATTGTAGGTCAGTTTTAGATAAATGGTTATTTCCATTATAATTTATTGATTCATGAGTTAAGATATGTTTAAAAAATTTTAAAATAGATATAAAACATTTTATTTTATCAACAATGATTTACATCTGATCTGAGGATGTGTTCTGTATTAAACCAGTTCTTTGAAATTTGTTGAGATTAGTTTACGGCCATTATATGACCAATTTTCTGTGTTTAATTTAGTAGAATGTGTATTTCTTAATTACCAGTTTAAAGTTCTGTACAATCTCATTAGATCAAGCTTGTTAATTGTACTGTTTAAATGTTTCATATCCTTTCTGGTTGATTGATCTATCAACTACTGAGATATATATGTTAGAAGCTTCCACTACACTGGTGATTTTTCCATTTCTTTCTGTGGTCTCAGTTTTTTCGCCTTATCTCTTTTGTGGCTATTTTATTGACTGCATAGAATTTTAGAAGTATTCTAACTTCCTTGTTAATTAAAACTTTATTATGTAGTAAATCTCTTTATGTTTAATCATGCTTTTAGCTTTAAACTTGTTATTAATAGAGTATCACCAGCTTTCTTTTGGCAAATATTTATATGATTTATCTCATTCAATCATTTTACTCTCAATCTTTTTGGTTCATTAAATTTTAGAGTATCTCTTATAGACAGTATGTAGCTTGATTTTTTTATCCAATCAATATGGCAATTTTTCATTTTTATTTGTGAACGTAATCCATTAAAATATATTGTAATTATTGATGTATTTGAATTTATTTCTACTATTGTATTTTGTATTTTTTCCATGTTTCTTCTTCCTTCTTGCTTTCTTTTAGATTAAATTTTCTTTCCCCTCCCTTTCTCCTTCTGGTTTAGAGATGATTTATTTGATCTATATTCTTTTGACTACCATGCTAGAAATTATAACATGCAATCTGATCCTAATGAATCAACATCTTTACTCTCCTCCTGAGACAACTTTAACTGCCTTCAGCCTTTTCCTGGCTTGCAGGATATTGTTATCTAGTGTTTGTTCAATCTTTTTTTTTTTAATCCTCATAAGTAAGGCTTGCTTAGATATATTCACATCTTTACCATTTCTCTGCCCATTCCTCCTTGCATCTCAAGCCTTCCTTCTGGGATCTTTTCCTTTCCTTTTGCATTACTCTTAAGAATTTTCTTCCATGAAACTGTTTCTCTATGCAAAAGTCTTTATTTTTTTTCATTGTTCTTGAAAGATAGTTTTGTTGGAAATACAATTTTGCAGTGAGATTCTGAGAGATATTTTTCCCCAAATTTGAAGAGATTCCACTGTCTTATTATTTCTTGTATTGCTGTTGAGCACTTTAGCTGAGAGTTCAGTTGTTGTTTCTTTCATTTCCTTTTAATTGCTTTTGAGTTCTCTTTATCTTTGACCACAATGTTTCTAATAGTGGATTTCCTTCATTTTTGTTTTTTCTTTTTAATTCTTCTTCCCAAATCTGACAATTCTTGCCTTTCATTAAATCTAGATGATTCTTGGGATTATTTCCTTTCTCTGATTCTTCTTCTTTTCTCCTTCTGTATCTTTCTGGAACTCTAATTTGGTCAACCTTCTCACTCCGTCTTGAGTTCTCCTACCATCGATTTCATATTTCTTGTTGCTTTTCTGTGAAAGTAATCTTTAGCCCTATCTTCCAGTTCATAAATTCTCTCTTCATTTCTGTTTAAGGTGCTTTAATTTTTTATTATAAAGTATAACATGCATATAGGAAAGTGTACAAAACATAAATATATTGATTAATTAAATTACAAAGTGATCACTTTTATAATTAACACCCAGATCAAGAAACGCAACATTCCTAACACCCACATATTCCCCTCTCATACCCAGAAACAATATAGGTTTTGTGAGAACTGAAATTTAAACAACACTGGAGGCTATTTTAAAGAAAAAAATTATGAATACAAGCTAATAATTATTTAGAATGAGAAAAAAATCTTAATTACAAATTTTAAAAGCTTAAAATCCTACTAGTATCACAAAATTCAGAAGAGGACAGAATATTTTTATTTTTTAACTGCCTGACACATCTCTTTATTACTTTCTTCTGTCTTCTGTGTTTGCCTATAAATTCTTTGATCACCTCTTCATATAACAGAGATTTCATGATGTCATTTTTGGTTTTACAATATCACTTTCAGCATTACAAAATAATTCAGTCTTTTCTTTGGCATAGCTAATCAAAGTGTGTTTTTTATTAATAATAGATGAGAGGCATAAAACATGCAACTTTCCACCTAGATGACTCTATTTTCAGTACTGCTATAGGTTCTCAACATGCGGACGTGGGAATTTTGATAAATTCTATACTCCTAATTCCCAGCAAAAACGGAAAAAAATATTTATAGTGAATTTATAATTCTTTATGTTGCATTATCTAGTATATTTCTGTCTAGAGTCGACTTCCATTTTGACTAGGCATCACTGAGAAATAAATTTTCTGCCTATAATTTTATACATCAGATAATTGGAAGAATTTCCATGGACTCTGTTCATTTTACCTTGTTTCTTCTCCATTACCCAGATATTTCCAATGCTTAGTACTGTAGGATACACATATATTGCCATATGACCTCTGGCTTTATACCTTTATGTCAAAAAGCTAAGGAATAAACACTGTGAGTGGTAGAAACATTCCTAGAAGCCAGTCCTACACTGGAATTGTAGCAATAACTTAACTATACTCAAGAGTATAAATAGATCCCAAATAAATATATCCCCCTAGAGTCAAACTAGTGAATAGCCAACTCAACTTCCTTTCAGATGGATCCCTTGAATACTCTCTTAAGGCATCTAATAAGAGGGGAAGTGTGACAGAGGGGAATTCAGACTGGAATAAGCCATCAATCTTAACAAATTGCATTTAAATGTATTTCTTTTGAAGATTTTACCAAACATATGCTCACGTGAGCACATTGATCAGGTTTCCTTAGGACCTTGAAGGGGGCCTATGGAAGCGAGGAGCCTGAAGTTTATTCATCTATAACTTCAGTGCAAATCTACTTTTGGCCAATGTCTACTCTCTTCCTCTTTCTCGAGGGTAAGCATTATTCTGAATTGTAACTTCAGAGGTTAAATTAGTTTTTTTTTTAATTTCAAACTTTATATGAATGGGTTCTGCAGTATATATTCTTTTGTTTTTGGCTTCTTTCACTGAACACTGTTTTGGTGAGATTCACCAAATTGTTGCATATGGCTATAATTTGTTAATTTTTTGTATAGCATGACATCATGTGAATAAATCACATTGATCGAAACTTGAGTTACTTTTAGTTGATGGCTATTACAAATATTGCTGCTACCAGCATTCCTATCACATCTCTCAGTGTATGTGTTCAGGCATTTTTTGGGGTTTATACTTAGTAGTGGAATTAATAAATTATGAGCTTCTTCAACCTTACTAGATAATGCCAAACTCTTTTTCAAAAGGATTCTATCATTACACTTCCACAATCAATGTATGAGAGTTCTCACAGTCAACACTAGTCATTCTGGTAGGTGGGTAGTGGAATCATTCAAGTTATAATTTTCGTTTCCTTGATGACTTTCATACGTTCACTAATCATTCAGATGTCATCTTTTGCAAAGTATCTATCGAAGTCTTTTGATCATTTTTCTGTTGAGTCATTGGCCTTTCTCTTATTAATTTGAGGAGCTATTCGTATATTTTTGATATATGATCTTCGTAAATGATATGTTGTAAATATCTTCTCCCACATACTGAGTTTGTAATTTTAGTAACTATGTGTTTTTGTACTTTTGGAAACTCTAATTAGTTCTTTCCAAATATACTTGGTCCATTTTTGGTAGACTTTTAATTTCTTAATCTTTTAAATTTATTCTTTTTAATTCTTTAAACATTTAAAAACGTTAATGTTTTGTATTCAAGACTTCAATATCTGAAGTGCTGTGAGTCCAAATCTGCTTTTATTATTTTCCTCCTTGCTGATTGTCTCTCATGTTTTCTTCACATATTTGTGCGTGGGAGGAAGGGGGATGGCCAAGAGGAGAAGGAGATCTTGGTTGAGGTTATCTTTTGCTAGTGAGAATTGATATTATTTTCCTGCCATGTGCCTATGTGTGTTAACAATCTTAGACTATCTTAAGTTCATTTCTCATGAGTGGTATGATACGCCGGAGTTTGTACCTAATTTGCTAAACCAAGGGAGACACTGAGAAGTTTAAATGTGAGATGACATGGTTAGATTTCTGATATTAAAAAGAAAGAGAGAGAGAGAGAGAAAGAGCATGCAAAATGATTTGGGTGAATAGTTGGGAGTTGGGATCAGTTAGATGTTATTGCAATCATCCTGGTGAGAGGTAAGGTAGACAGGAACAATAATGTGGTGGTAAGAAAAGGTACAATGACTCATAGAGACGATAAGTATTTACAATTAACATTAGTATAAGTAGCAACGAAAAGAATAAAAAACACCATTGGTCAGACTCCCATCTTTGTAAGGAGGTACTGTACTTTCATTTACTGCTGATGGAAATAAAAATTAGTCAAATATCTAGGTCGGGAATTTGGTAATATATATCAGAAACTGTAAAAACCATGAAAACAAAACAGTATACCTTTCCTCAGCAATTCTACCTTTAGTAACGACTAAGGAACTTTTCAGATAAACATGTAAAAGTTATGAACAAAAGTTCTCACTGCAGCTTTGTTTTTGAGGTAGCAAATTAGAAAAAATCTATATCTCTATTCAGCAAAATAGAATGGAGTCACCAAAAATGAAGATGTAATTTTATATATTTGGACATGCAGAAAATTTACACTGTGTTGCTAGGTAGTAAAAATAGGTTGCAGAGTAGTATGTAAATATTATACTATTTAAAAAATAAAATAATATGTGTGTGTATAGAACATATTTGAAAAAATATATATTATATAATTATATATAATTTAGCAGTGTTCATGTCAGTGTTTTTTCCCCTATTGCCTTATTTTTTGATAGTGCATATGAATTTCTATGTTTTGGAAAAATGGTGATGCCGTTAATAGTCACTTCAAAGAAGCAAGTATGGGCCACTGGTTTAGTGGAGAATGTGATGAACTTAGATGCTGTTTGAGGCTCTGGTTGAGAATCAAATTGGATATATCTGAATATCAGTTTGGAGGAGTCTGACTAATAGAGAATTTAAAATGAAATAGCTGACGACAATATTTTAGAGATTTTAAGGTAAAGTGGCTAATGACAGAATTTTTTCCAGTATTAAAAAAAAGTAACTGGATTCCAGGAGGTTTGGTATTAAATTTTTAATGCTTAATTCAAAGAATGATATAAGCCTATATTTTGGTAGTATTTATCATCCATTTTCATTTATAGGTTTGCCTTTCTTCTCTACCCACTCCAGTCCTGTTATATATAATTACATTTATCAGATATTTGAATCCTTTATAGATTGGGTAGGCTATACATTTTAAAGAAGTATATTGTATAATTAAGTCATGATTCTATTGGTCACTATTTATGACCAAGACATCGAAGAGAGTGCTTTAATTAAATTCTACAGTTGAATAAAAATTCTATCACTGTCACTTCCTAGCACATCACCTTTCGAGGCACTTTAAATAACAAATCCTTCAATAATTAGTTTACCGATTTGAGGTTTTGACTTTTTTATACTCCTAACATTTGCTCGTTTTTAAAAGAGCAAACAGTCTTTTATTTATCATAATAATATAGGAATTCATCTGATGTATTTATAGTTTGTGTAAGAATTTGCTAAATCCTATTGACCAAGGTGTTTCAGTTTTCACAGGTAGGAGAATTGTTCACAAATCTAAACCAACCAAAATGGAGATAAAAATATAAATGTTTATTTCTAAAACTATTTGAATCTATCTCTGTAATATAGTTTAAAACCACCCACTCTTCTCCATTCTCCTACTATTTCAAGCCCTAACTTTTCCTCCCTGCGTTATTGCCCCCATCTGGTCTCCCTCCTCTAGATGTCTCCCCATTGCACCCTCTCTTCTGTATTACCACTACAGGTAGTTGATTATGTAAAGTCTCGGCTTAAAAAAATCTTGACTCCCCACTCCTGACAGGCTAAACATTCTTACACAGAAAGCAAGATCATCTACATTTTGGCCCCCTCCCAATTTCCTGAGTTCGTTTCCTTCTGCACTTCAAAATGTGTCCTGCAATTTAGCTATTCAGAGTTCCCGGGGGCATGAAGTGAATTATCTTGTCATCTGCTTTTGTGCCAGTGCCAGGAATTTCTTTCCCATACTTTACCTTCTCAAATTCTTATTGATCATTTTGGTAGGGAGGAAAATTAGTCTGCAAAATCTGTTGTGGCAATTTATTTATCTGATAACTAAGTAGATTTCCTGATTCTCCTCCCCACCCCAATTCTGGCTCAAGCACAAGGTTGAAATGAGTGACATTTTTGGTTAAAAAAAGACCATTTTGTAATAAAGAATAAAATCTTCCTTGAGAACTCAGTTCAAATATCACCATATCTGGAATTGTTACAAATTCACTCCTCCATCCCTTGGCCCCATGCACATTTCTGTTCCTACCCATGTATTTTCCTCCCATTCATGTCAACACCAATGATGGATGGATAACATTATTTGATTCTACCGGTCACAAATTCCATCCCTACCCTTCCGTCCAGGGAGGATTCCTTCTGTACATTTTAGTGACAATTCAAATGAGCGAAATAATTTTTAAACTGTAATTAATAAGTAAAAATAGACTTTTGAGTCCCTGGAGGTGGCAGAGACGAAGACTTTAAGTTAGGAAACAGTCATACCTCTCTTTTTATCCTTCTGGCAATCTAAAACTAGGAGAAACTATTAATGATACATTTGAGCTCCAACAATTATTGGTGTGGTATTGGCCTCATTACTAACACAGAAATAAAACACCAATCAGAAAGTGTTCTCCTCCAAATTCCATCTCCCTTCCCCCTTCCAAAAAAAGAACACACAGAAAAAATTAGAGTGTCTAGAGAAAAGTTGAAACGTACCCGCTTCCTCATATTGGCCATGACCTTTCAGGCTTGGGTTGTACCCAATGTCATTGCCCTTCATTAGTCCATGGAGACTAATTGACCCCATGTCTGGGAGTCTTCTAAGTGAGGAAAAAATGAGGAGGTGTTTTGCATTTATAAGATGTTTACATTTTTTAAAAATAGATTGTTTCCAAGTCTGTGGGAAATGTTCTATTTCAGCTTTTAGTTGGAACAAGGTTAACTAAATAAGAGATCTTCCTTGGGCCCCTTAATAAATTGCTTTTAAAAATTAATTCTGAAACATATAATATGTCAGTTATACCTCAGTAAAAAACTTAATTTTCTTTAGATACTTTGTTACAAAATAGTTCCTTACTACTGAATGTCTAACATTTAATAATAATATTTATATATTATTATTCTAATTATAAGAATTAGAATAATTTTATTTTGGGTAAAATGTTTTTATTATTTGTATTTATCAGGATTCCTTTTGAATTAGGCATTAAAGTAACTTTTCCTGAAGGTGGAGGTGTTGGCACCATCCCTTCATTAATTATATTTATTTTCTCCCTCTCATCCACTTGCTCTTCTGCTGACAGACCCAGAGAGAGCAGTGGCAGGACACAGCTTTGCTTTCGTCCTTTGGTTTTCCTTTTTTTTAAACATCACCTCTTAAGACCACAAGGAATTTTATCTTAAATACTGTTTATTTCGGTTTGTGTACTTTTAAAACCTCCGTCTTGATAGCTTTTGACCAAACGTTGAATACTCAAGTTTGGCTGCTCTCTAGTTAGGAAATGAGACTGTATCCTTGTCTGCAGTCACGGGCTTCCTGACCAATTCTGAATTATTTCTTGGTTTATAAGCTCTCTCTGTCATGAAAATCTCTATTTGGCTCCTCTGATATAACAGACACTTGCTTCCTTGGTTCTTCTGAAACCTGACCCAGCTGGGCCCCTTCTCTGACTTTAATCCTCCTTTCCCATTATCTCTTTGGAATTCAACCTCTTTCTCTGAACAAATGAGTCACGTTTATCTAAACCTTACCTTTCAACTTTTGTCTTTTTTTCTTCTTCCGCTTATGTTTGGGGCCTCTGGAAATCTGAGCCTGGGGAAAAGAAAAACAAATACTCTGAACTTTTCCTAAGAATGCCTTGGCTCTTACCCTTTTTGCATCTCTGCAGCAGACACAAAGCTTTCATATCCATTTCACATAGCTCCTTCTCCCCAGAGCTCTTTTATTCCAAAGTAAAGCAAAGAATTTAGAGACATCTGGTGAATTCCAACATAGTAATACAATTTTTAAAATAGAAATTGTACTGCTTAGTATTTTGGGCAGGCTTATTTTATTAATCAAGTTTATTAATTATGTTAGTAATAATGACCAGTATCAACCAATTGTTTTTTATGTGCCTAGTGCTGACTGAAGACGTAGTTATATAAGAAATCGAGATTTATCAAATAACAATCACCCCTTCATTTTAGCCAATATTGTGCTTTATGAACCACGCTGCGGACAGTCAGTACACGTTTAGGGTCATGGTCCTTGAATCAGAGACCTGGGTCCAATTCTGTGTCTGCCAAGTAGTACGTGTAAGACCTTGCATAAGTTATTGAACAGTATTTTATCCAACAAACATTTTTGAAGACATTCATGCCATTTATTTATTTTTAAATTAGTTTTAAAATTTAAAATTATTTGTTGAATGTGTAAATTCAGAACCTAAGCTACATCATTAATCCGAAGAAATGATAGTATCTAACTCATAGAGTTACTATGGGAGGTAAATAAGGTTATAGATGCAAAACACTCAGCTTAGTGCTTGCCACGTGCCAGTAGCCAACAAACTGTAGCTCTCTCCCCCTACCCCAGTGGTTATCAAGCTGCTAAATTCCTGGGGCCAGGAATCTGCCAGGATCTTATTCTTTATGTATCACAATGTTTCATAACAATTTCCAGCCTTAAACTGGATAGGATAGAAATGTAAAATCACAATAAAATGAAAAATAATAATTTAGATATATATTCAATCAGTTTTAAAGCAACTTTAAATTTTTACACTCTACATTTCCCAGATAAAATCATTATTTTTCCAGAAAACATCATTATTTTATCTGGGGAAATAAGCGGTTAGTTGTGTGCCTGATTCTTTCCTTTCAGATAAAATTTAAAAGGCAAAGGCGTTCAAGATGTGATGCAGCTATTGGCTAGTCCCGCAGAGTGCTGATGCTCGCAGAACGCAGTAGAAGAAGGGAGTTAGAAGCTTAGACGATGTGAAGAGAAGTAACCTAGAAGAAAACAGTATGTGCCGATTCATAATGGTAACAGGCAGCGCTAATCTGTCAAAGAACAAAAATACGAAAGCAGTTCTATCATTTTTGACACCTACATGTAATTACCAAGGTCAGGTTCAAATACCTAAGCACTGAATTCAAATTTCCAGCCTGCTTTTCTTTCTTTCTTTTTTTTTTTTTCCTATATTTTCCAATGCAGGACACCCAGGTGGGACCACGTGCTTCTCCATGAATATATTATACAAGTGAGTGCTTATGAAACTTGGCTCTTGTGAGGCACCTCCTCTCCTGCCCCACCCGAGTTCTCCTCTGTCAACATTCCACTCATCTTTCAAATCTTAGCTCAGGGGCTGACGCTCTTCTCCGTTCCTCCTTAGCAATCTTGATCTTGATGTTTCCACAGCAGTTAAATCTGGATCTCTAGTATAGCACTTATTTGAGTCTGTCTTTTCTTATGATTTTTTGACATAAAATACACTCCAAACTTATTTGCTGAATTAAATTGGAATTACTTCTTAGTTCAAAAACTTTCCATGAGACTATTATTCTGAATCTCTTCATTCACTGCTACACTCCTTCAGGATAGTAAGCAAGCAGGATCCTTTCTCTAGCTCCCCAGAACTTTCCAGAAGGTGTAAATCCCTTCACAGTACACAGTTTCATGGTGTTTTTAATGTATGTTGGAGACTCTGCTAGCAGTATCATTATTATTTGTATATGTTGAATTCATTTTTTAAACTGATTTTTTCACAGCCCTAATTAAGAAACCTTTGTACATCTGGTGATCTGTGAAATTCCAAAACAATAACGATAATAATAGAGATATTTGAATGTCTCGGTTACTGAACAGATTGTAAAATAATTTTATTACACTCTCTTGCACCTGCTCTTTTTCCTGACTCTTCTTGCACTAACATAGCTGATGAATGGGTTCACATATTTACTGGTGTGATTGAACATCTACTATATAAGGCTCTGTGAGGGCTGAGAGAAACGCAAGGCACGTTCCCTGTCTTTAAGCTGTTTACTCTCTCACAGGAGACTTAAACTGTGTTTTTAGCACACGCAGTGTGTGAAAAGTGTGGTAGGACCTGTCAAAATTCAGGAATGTCAAGTTACCTGAGAAAGAGGAATCTCTTCCACGTGGAGATCAAAGCAAATATCATTGCTGAGACGACATCTGGACTGAGTCTTAGATGGTGAGTGGAATTTGGATAAGTGGAGAAAGTAGAGAGGATATTATCTCTAGGTGGAGGGAATGGCATGAAAAATGATATAGTCTTGTAAAAATGAAGTATAACTTTGAACTGAGCGAAAACTCTGAGGATTTTTTTTCTCTCCATAAATAAAAGTAGTGTTTGCTCTACTTGACAGGCAATAGAAAAGTACTGAAAAAAATATTGTGAAGGTGTGTGATATGATCAAAGCAATACTTTAGTGAGATAATGTAAAATTGTTGTATAAGGTGACTTAAGGAAGATTAAGAAGATAACATACTTCAGGGGAGTGTTGAGAGGAAACTGAAAGAAACAACTGGAACAAATGTGAAAACTGCTACCCAGAAAGAATTCACAGCATTAGCAAATGATTTTGATATAGGTGATGTAGAGAATGAAGAGACGATTATAACCAGAGATCTGAAACTAATAAACTGGCTAGTGAAAAAATTGTTTTGCAATTCTAAATGCAGCCAACTATCCAGCTTCCTTTTATCCTAAGTTTCCCTTTAGTAGCAAACCTATCTGTCACTTTCTACTTTTCAGATTTTTTCATAAGATAGTTTTCTTCATTTATTATTTCCATTATTTCACTTTCTATACACTTTGAAATCTGGTTTCCATCAAGGCAGCTTCACCAGAGTTTTTTAGATAAAGGTCTTTGATAATCATCTGTGGCTTAATATGACAGACAATTTCTATTCCTTATCTTACTTGACCTCACTGAACTATTTGAGAAGGGTAATTAATCGACCCTTCTGAACTCTCTGCTATCTTGGGTTCTGTGACACCCCTATCTCTTTGTTTCTTTTCCCACATACCTGGCTCCTTCAAGAACATGTTTCCTTAACCTGTTTCATATATATTGATGTTTCCTAACCTTCTGTTTTCAGCCGTTATGTCTTATTATTCTACATTTGTGTCCCTATGGTTTCAACCATCATTTCCAACGATTTTTAGATGAGTATTTACTGAGCACCTGTCTTTGCTAGACATTGAGTTGATGAATCCCAAATCACCATCTCTAGCCCAGCTCTCCCAGCTCCACATCACAGATGCCCATTTGCCTGCTTAAATTAATCTCTTGATTGTCTCCCAGGCTCTGAAAAGATAGTATTCTCCATTCTGATCCCTCCTCAGACCTGCTCTTATTCCTCTATCTTTTTTCCTGGTGAATGGTAATATCATTCATCCAGTTGACCCAATTCGAATCCCAGGAGACAGGCTTGACTCTGCGTTTCAGTAGATGACAGCATGGCAGGTGCCAGGGGCCAGAGACCAGATGCCTTCCTTTCATTATGTAGGATTAAATAACCCCTGAGGAGAGAGGAGAATGGAAGGAAGGAAAATTTTGAGTAGAAAGCATTTAAATTAGAAATAACTGTGTTTCCATAGAATTGACTAAAGTATGATAATGGAGATTAAAAATTGAGATTGAAGTGATTTATAGAAAAAGAATGTTAACTTTTTGCCCACCTGAGCGTATGGCTTAAAACTATGACTTAAATTTGTTCAGTTACAATATACTCCTAAACATTTTTCAGAGGCTCCTCATAACCTTTGGGATCGGGTCCCCAAACTATAGCATGGATCCAAGACCCTTTACAGTCTGGGTCACGCTTATCTCTCCAGCCTTACCCATGACTATAGCCATCCTTGCATCCTACCCTTAAATACACATGCTTTTTCTGATCTCTAGCACTCTATATTTGCTCTTACATTTTCCTAGAATATTCCTTAGCCAGTGTTCATTTTGTTAATTCTCATTTATTAGTTAATTCATAAACATTTACAAAACATCTAACCATGTACGTAGCATTATCTAGCACCGAAGTCCCAAAGATGAAAAAGCAAAACTCCTGCTTTCAAGGAGCTGATTACCTATCGGAGGAGACAGGCACAAGAGATAAGTGTATCAATAGATAGGACATTGATAGAGATATATCACAGGTGGCATTCCTGGAATTCAGGGGAAGTTCTTGGAGGGCTTTTTCTAAGAGGTGAACGTATGAGAGCAGCCCATGGTATTCTTCCAATTTTTAATGATCAAGAAGTACTTTCCCATGTTCAGAAGAAATCTTCCTCTCTGGAGTTGATCCTGGTTCTTTCCAATGAGGGAGCAGTGGTATTCTAAATGCGAAGGAAGGTTTAAAGTGGGGAACTTTGGAAAATAAAATTGTTTTAGCTCCACTCTGACCCTGCTGAATCAGGATCTTCAGTTGGAGTTCAAGCATTTCTAGTTTGAAAAACAGTTCTAGAGGTCATTGTGATGCACACACAGGTTGAGTACTGTTGTTAAATAACCTCAAAGGAAAAATGAACAGGAGTTCTTTTACTGATTTACATTTTGTTCAGAACATAGCTTAGAGATGATCTTTTCAGAAATTCTTCTAGGACCCTCTTAAGTCTGAGATAGGCACCCATAGCCGTCTGGGTTTAGCTCTATCAAAATACACTAAATTGTATATTTCTGACTCCTCCACAAGACCTAAGGGTAGGAACTATGTTATCTGCTAAGGATAGAAACTGTGTCTTGTATCTTGTTATTGCCAAGACCTAGTGTAGTATCAGAGTAGAGAACACTTAACAGATAGCGACTATAATGTATGAGTGCCTTTATGGAATAAAGGGGACACAGGTTTTGAAGTGCAACAAGTAAATTTCATTTTGTACATATTGGGACCAAGGTGCCATTGGATTATTCAGTTCTAAGTACCCAATGAACAACTAGAGATGTGGGACTTGAAGTGGAGAATTAAGTCAGGACTAAAATATTCATTTATATCTTCAGAATAGTATTAATTGAAGCCATAAAAAGTAGACTTTACCTCTTTGGGCAAAGTGAGGCTAAAAGAGAACAAATCACAGAAGTTTGGGGAATATATATAATTATATATTTATTATATATAATATAATATATATTTTATATATAATATAATGTATACACAATATAATTTTGTAATATTAGTATACATTATAATAATATATAATAATATTTTATATATTATTATAAATATATAATTGCATATATTATATATCTTATTATATTATAAAAATTATATATAATTGCATATATATATACATATATCAATATATATATTATATATGTATTTAGAGGAGCGGAAGAAGATAAAGAAGTAGTGAAAAAGACACTTCAGAAGTTTTCCTAAATATACAAAAGGAAGAAGGAGAATCAATGCCATACAATTCAAGAGAAGAAAAGTTTTATGGTGAAATAATGGGTTGACATTGTTGACTATTGTAATTACAGTGTCAAATGCTGTTGGGATATATCAGAAAAGTCAAGAATGGAGAAAATCCATTTTATAGTATTATTAGGATATCAGAGTTGACATGTGAGGAAACAGTTTCAGCTAAGCAGTGGGGACAAAATCTTAATACTAGTAGTTGACAAAATGCGTGGTGATAAAATGGTAGCAGTTTGAATAGGAGAGATTGAATGATCATTTGAGGGATTGGCAGGTGAAAATGAAGAATTTGTATTATCTTGAGACCAATGTATATTTGGAAGGAATGTATATTTGTCTCATGACTGACAATGGCAGAAGGTAGAAAACATTAAAAAAGGAGCAAGTAGGATGGTATGGAATCATTGCAAATGGAGGAGATTGGAGAGGTTCAAGGCACCTTTTCACATGACACAGAAGACAAAAAGAAAATAGATGGAGAATCAGGCTCATTTTGAGGTAGAAAGGGAATTAATTTCAGGTTTATTAAAAGTTCTCGATAAATTATGACGTCAGCTAGAGATGTGTCAAGTGAGCATAGAATTGGAGTGGGAGGTTGAGGTGACTAGGCCAGCTTGGAGGAGCCACTGTGCTGACCTGAGGAAATAGATTTGTTAGATGGGAATGCTACAGATTTAAGGAGATAAGGAATTCAGAGACCTTGAAGGGTGGCTGAAGTAAGTGATCATTTGGATTATGATGAGTAAGACAACAGTGAGCGAATGGTTTGAGAAATATGGTGTAGGGATCGGAGGTAAATATAGGAATAAAAACAAGTTTAGTAGCTGTAAGGGTAACAGTAAAAACCATATGATAACAAGCAATTGTAGTTAGTGAAAAGAGAGTACATTTGTTGAGTATTTTTCCATGTTTTCACTCCTCTAGCGACCCATATGAAAGTCTTATTAGATTCTGTATGATTCCCAGACTTTTAGATTTCATAAGCTAATAAAATTTCAAATTTTACTGACATAAAGTTGCCGCTTTAAAATTTTTTGTTTCTTTTTGACAACTAAGAACAATTAAAAAAAAGAACTGCCATCTGCTATCAGTATAATGTGCTAACATAAAATGCATTTTAATACAAACAAAGCAGGAAAGGCAAAATCTCAGAATAAAAAATAAAAATAGTCTTTCCCAAGAAAGCACATTTTACAATTATGTCAATGCCTGAGCTTAAATTTATATACACATGCATATGCATCTATCTGTCTGTCTGTCTGTCTTTTGATCTATCAGTCTATCTTTATCCTTGCATCATTATTACACAACTTATTTTTCGCCTGTTTTGTCATAAAAGCTTTTCTATAGACTTGTACAAGACTGATAATTAGCATTTGGGTTCTGAGGAAGTGAAATTTCATCTTAATTCTGAAGGAATAGGCCTAACTGAAGTGCATAGGTGTATTCCAGGAAGAAAACAGCATTGGAAAAGCCCTAGAACAAGAGAGAGTGGGGCAAGTTTGAGGACTGGAACGAGTGTAAACGTGACTGAAAGGCAGAGGCTGGCATATGATGATGTGGAGTCAAGCTAGAAAAGGGGGCGGGGTGTGGGGACAGAGGCTGACAATGAAATGGTCAGAATTTTTTCCTCTCGTCAACTGCTCACCTCCTCCACCACTAGCTACCTTTTCTGACCACTCTGGGAATTTGAATGGTGGGAAGATAGCGAAGTGTACTGGGCTGACTAGTGTCCTTAAAGATTCATGTCCACCCAGAACCTCAGAATGCCTCTTTATTTGGAAATAGGGTCCTTGTAGATGTAACTAGTTAAGATGAGGTGTCATACTAGATTAGAGTGGGGCCTAAATCCAATATGACCAGTGTCCTTAGTAGAAGAGGAGAGACAGACAGACACACGTGGGAGAAGGCACTGTGAAGAGGGAGGCAGATGTTGGAGTGATATGTCTAGAAGCCAAGGAATGCCCAGGATTACTGGCAACCACCAGAAGCTAAAAGGAGCAAAGAGGGATCCTCCCCCCGGAGCCTTCAGAGAGAGTGTGGCCCCACTGACACCTTGATTTCAGACCTCTAGCCTCCAGGACTGTGTTCTGTGTGTGGTAAACCACCCAGTGTGTGGTAGTTTGTTATGACAGCCTTAGGAAACTAATGCGGGGAGGAAGAGAAGCAGATTGTTTCTTATTGCAAGTTGTCTTGTGCTTGATTCGGATTCTCTGGGCCCACAGATGTTCAACATTGACCTTTCCTCTTGTAAAGTACTTATGTGGATTATTCAGACCCGCTGCTGCCCTCCATCGCCGGTCCTCTCGTTTGCTATCTTGACGTAGGTGACGCTTTCACTTGTAGTTTATTTCTTCCGTAGGCTCTAAGAATCCAGGAGTGGCTTCAACTTCTATTGCAGACTTTCTTTAGGTAGCCTAGCTGGGCTAGTTCCTAACACAACTCGCCACACTGACTCTCCCCCATCTGTGGCCCAAATCTGGTCTATGGAAAAACCTCCAATATCTTTTGCTTTATTGAATTCTGGGAATACAGGCCCATCTCAACTCAGCCACCTCCCTGTGCCCCACCCTCAGACCCATTAGGCAGTGGTTTCTTACCTTTAACATTTTCCAGGTGGGAGTAAAACCCCATCCATTGCAACTCCCAGCTCTAAGGTGCACATATCAATCGAAGTCTCTGAGGGGACTCATTGAGAACCTTGTAATGAAGTCTGATGTGAGAGGCAGACGCCCTCACCAACTCTTTCCCCTGGAAAGGAGGAGGGACTCACAACACACCAGCAGTTTTCTCTACTTTTGACCTCTGTCTACCCTTGAGGTGAAGGACTTATGGGATGTCTAACTGGTTTTATAAATCTCCTTCAAAACTTTTTATGTTTGTTGAGCACTTCCCTTTGAAGTCTGATATCTACCATTTTAAAGCGTTGGTTAACATTTCCAGTTATCATCTTTTTACATGTGATCAATTGTTTAATGTTTGCTTCTTCCTTACGTGGTTACTTCTATGACAGCACAGATACTTTCTTTTTCTAACAAATGTCTTCCCAGTACCAACCTAAATGCCTAACTTATGGTAAGACAATAAATAAAATATTTATTGGAAGAATGGAATTAAAGAAGAAATATGTTTCCCTGGTACTAAACTTTAAAACAAAAATTTAATGTGATGTTTAATAGGGCTATATTTAGAGATGGACAATGTTCTCGACATCTGTGTTATAGACGTTCTAAGCAAACAGTTTATTTTATACTTTATCCTCAGATCAAGTTTTTTCAAGAAGTGTATGGATGGCATGTCCATAGATTATCTTTTCTAAATAGCTTGTTTCTTAGCCATTTTTTAAAATCAGAAACCATATTTTGATATTAATTTCTTTGATGAGTAAAAAATGTTTATCTGTAAAGTTGATTAACGGCAGATCCATATTCTTTAGAAACTGGATGATCAGGTGATATTATTTAATATTCCATTAAGGATGTTGATATACTGACACCAATAATTTTCCTAAATTAACGGACATCTTACTCACGTAAGAAGCAATCCATTGCTACATAAAAATAACCCCTGAACTTAGAAGCTTAAAACAACAAACATTTATTATTTCCTACTCTCTGTGTGTCAAGAATCTGACCCACATAAATAGATGCAGATCTGTCATGAGGCTGCAGTCGAGCTGTTGAATTCTGTGGCTGTGGTATCATCTGATGGTTTGATGGGGGTGGACAGGGAGTGATTTGCTTCCAAGTTCATTCATGTGGCTGCTGGTCAACCTTAGACGATCTGCTTCCAAGTTCATTCATGTGGTTGCTAGTGGGCCTCAGCTCCTCACTCGTGAGCCTCTCCGTAGGATGTCTGAATGTCCTCACAGCAGGACAGCTGGTTATTCAAAAGAAAGAGCCACAGAGTGAGAAAGAGAGAGCACCTGAGATGGAAGCTACAGTTTTTTACAACCTAATATTGGAAGTAAGATCCTGTTACTTCTGTATTTTACTCATTGGAAGCAAGTCAATAAGTTCAACCCACACTTAAGGGGAGGGGATTACACCAGGGCATAAATACTAGGAAACTATTTTAGAGGCTGCCTAGCATACTCATGGGGACCTAAAGCCAAAGATAGAATTTTCTGGAGGAATTCAAATTTCTACATTATAAAACATGTGAAAATGCTTAGCTAATAATTTAAAAGCCACCCTTACTTTGGCAACTTGCACATAAAAATTTTTCTATTATTATTCCAAACAATATCTGAGAGCACAACAGTGGTGATTACTAGGCTAGTTGTTCCTGAAATCTGTTTATAAATATTACACTGAGATAACCTAAATTTGTTGAAGAGAAACCTACCATATGTTTTGCAGAGATATCTAACCCTTCCTTTTCACATTTCTTTCTCGTTATTTTTTTGTAGTGCATATGGGTAAACTTCCCAGATCTATCTTCTAGTTCATTAATTTTTCTCTCAGCTCTGTCTAGTCAGTTGTTTAAATTATTCATTGATTTTTTAAATTTTGGTGATTATACTTTTTATCCCTATTAAAAATTTTTTTCAAATCCTCCTGTTCTGTTCTTTGATGTCCTGCTTTTTCTTTTTTTAAAAAAACTTATGGTTTCTATTTCTTCTGTTGTGTAACTATTTTAAGCACAGTTTTAAAATGGTCTACTTCGAGTGGTTTTACTACCTCCAGCTTTTGGATGTGCAGTACCTCCTGCTGTTTTGTTTGATGACTCCTGCTTATGTTAGATTATTTCCTTATGTGGTTTGTAAGTTTTGATTTTGAACTTCTCTTCAATAAGAATTTTCCCTCCCGTTGGAAAACTGGACCCTAGGTTGTTGAAGTGATGCTGTGTACTGGTGTTTGTTCAATTGGTCTAGGACTAGTTTTTAATTTCTAGACTTGAGGATTCTGCTACCATCCTGTAAGATAGTATAGTAGCATGAAGTCTTTTGTTTAATTTTTAAAGGAGAATTTTATTTTTTTCCACTTAGATCCTCAAGCCAAATCAAATATGCTTGTTACTGCCCCAGATGTAATTTTATCCCTCTCCTCTATCACTCAGGAGTCGCTCTCTCATTTTCCCAGCTTTTTATGGGAATCTCAGGTTCTACCTCTAACCTCACATACGTCCAAGGGTATGTTCATATCACAAATGGACATTAAATCTGCAGCCCCTGGGAATGAAGCTTTACCTGAGTCTGATAACCCCTTGAACATCTACTGAGTCAGTTTACAAATCTCGGGTTTTACACTTATTTTTTGTTTTTGGCTCTTAGGATTTTCTCTTTCTTTTATTTAAATTCATAAAAAAACTTTTTCTTATTATTTTGATTATAATTACTGTTTCTCTCCTTTTATACCTGGAGGGGCTGTTTGTTAGTATAGCCAGCCAGACTGTGAGAACTGGACTGAAAAAATAGTATAATTTGCTGTTCAAACAGTTCCTTTATTTATCTTATTTATTAAGGCTGTCTACTCGCCTATTCTTGATTTTCCTTATTTTGTTTTGTCCCCACGCTTAGACAACATCGTAATTTCAGATCCTGCCCTAAATGAAATCTATGTCTATATATAGATTTCCATTCCTTCTCACCCACCAATTAGTCCCCATATGTGCCTAGGCACCTACTGTATCATTTCATTTACCCTATAATTTAGAACTGTATACATAAAACACTTAACGGAGTGAGAAGGCATAAATCCTTCTAGCTGAAAGAAATGCAATTAGTGCTTTGGGGAATTTGAGTGTGTCATTGCAAAATCCTGTTTTGTAGGGTAGTGGTGTGGTTTGATATAAAGAGAAGTAATAGAAATGTTCACGACAGAGCCCTAGGATATAAAAGTCACTTTGTGTTTTTCATTACTGGGTCATTACTTGCCATTCTTTACAAAATAAACAGGAAGAATTGTTTCCAGGTTTTAAAGTTCAAGAGTTTTGGGACAAACTTGCAAACTGGAAACTGAAATACTAAAAAATAAAGGACTACAACTGAGAAAAAAAATTTAAAGACGGATATTTTCGTATCAACAAAGATAGGATTACTATTTCTAAAAGCTGAAAGTTGTCTAAACATTTTCATTCAAAAGCTTGCAGTAAACTTCTGCAACTTTACAATTTATATAACCAAAAGGTGGCAGTGTTCCATTTGGTTTCCTCTGGAATGTCATTTCTTGAGGTATAATTTTCAGATGTACTCTGCCTCTAATTTACTTTTAAAACAAATGTTAAGCAATATTACTATTATCACATGTGCCAAAAAATAATTATGATTGAGAATAAATTTTCTTGACAATAGGAGCTTTGAAGGGTTTATTGTATAAAATGCTTTAATCCCAGCAGCCAAAAGAAAAATTAACATTTAAAAAATGTCAGCATATGTATGTTTCGCATCTAAGATATTTTGTTATTAGATTATCGCTTTGGTTTTCTACTTTGTCTTGAATATTGACTGATTCATTTTATAACACTATGCAAGCATTGATTTATTTTCAGGTTTAACTGGTTAATGAGGGAAACAATTTGCCTTTTGTGTTCATAGCAGACAATATATTTTCATCAGCATGATTAAAAGTTTTCTTCAAGAAGGAAATAATAAAATTTATGGCTGTTGATGAATAGGTTGAAAATATACACAAATATATTCTAAAGCTGTTAGTATTACAATGAAAGCAACTAAAATAAATAATTGAAAAATATTTCAATCCCAAATCCTAAAGCCGTTCCAAAATCTTAAATGAAAGCTTACTTGAGGCAAAAATTCTCTTTTACAAGTATATCCTGGCAAGGACTGACCTAACAGTCAATTATTATAAACAAAGTCCAGGTTTCTTAATTAAAATACAAAATATTGGCTCTCCTGCTTAGCCTGAAATAAGTCATGTCTTAAGGAGACTGCAATTATGGTGGCGCCTTCTAATGCCACTGATGGTCAAATCCTGTCAGCGTTTGTATAAAACCCATTTTTTTTTTAGAGCTTTGCAACAGTGCTGTGGATTGTTACTTTCTTAGCAGAAGCTTGGCATCAAAATTCTAAAACAGAAGTTTAGGGATTTTGTTTTGAGTTTGGTCTGAACACCAAAAGACTTTCATTTTTATTCTCATAAATGTGGGAAAAAGGAAACTCTCCTATTTATTATGGTTACATTTTTGGACTTGGGGATTTTATCTCTGTCCACCTACTATATATAAAAGTTATAATTGGCTATATTTGGCAAATAATACTAAATACAAATTAATGAACCATTTATAGCACTTTTAATTTTCAAACAACTTTTAAAGAAAGCCTTTATGTATTTGAATGATAGCAATTTTTAGTTGGGGAATCAAAATTAGTTTTTATAATTGATTTTATCAAAATGAATAAAAATTTATTTTTCAGTTAGCTGTGTTCATGGCAAAGTCTTTTAAAATGACTTTACTCATTCCTTTAAAGCTCCTTTACCACCTAACCTAAGAAAAATTTCTAGGACAAAACAGGTTTGACAAGTACTAATTTCATCTTTCTTCTACTCCTTTGCTTCCCAAATGAAAGAAGGCAAATGACAGTAAAATTGTCTCCAGTTAGTCAGTGAGAGGAAGAGAAAGAAGAAAAGTCATGAACTGATTTTTATACCTTAGACTCATATTATGATTACTTCTATGTAGTATTCTCAAGGTATTTATATAATTTGAAAAAGTGAAGCTGCATCTTTTCAGTTCAAGAAAACAACTGTTAAAAGCATGTATTTCTAGTTTGTATTTATTATGGTCCCACTGGTGCACTTGGCTAGTGTCATAGGTCACACTGGCATAAGAAAATGTCCTTTAGCAGATAATCATTGCGACCTTTTGTGTATTAAACTGCAGGATGCATTTTGTTGAGCTGTGTTACCAATGTGATAACAGTTTATGTGGACCAGCCACAATCATGACCTACATTTCTTAGACTTTAATACTACGTTAATAAAGTAATAAGGTGTGTAAATATTTATTAACATTTGTTTAATAGTTGCTGTTGTTTAGTTAGAGGTAGATGCTTAGTAAATATTTTTTAAACAAATGAGTGAACATTCATTCTATTGGGCATCTATATGCCAAACACTGTGCTAGGCATGGGGATATAATGATGCATAAAGAGAAAGTCCTGTCCTCCAGGAACTGGTCACTAAGTAGTACAATCTAATGGTACCTGACATGTATTATTTATTATGTGCCAGGCCCTGTGCTAAGTCTTTTTACATTTACTAACTCGTTTAATCCTCATCAAACCCTATATGGTATGAACTGTTATTATCTCCACTTTACAGATCAGGAAACTGAGGCAGAGCTTAGTTCCACTACAAAATAGTGGAGCCAGGATTCAGATTAAGTCTGGTTCCTGAGCATAGGCTCTTAATCGCTATTTTATCTTGCCTCTCCAATTATAACGAGACACAGATTAATTCTTAATCAAAATGTGCTAGTTGGAGATCAGTCTTGGGATGTGTTTTGCAAAACAGCAATCAGCTCCTTAAATAAATGACTCAATGGTAAAATTTGTTCAGAAAATACTGCACAGTATAACTCCCCTTCATCGCCACCACTCTTAAAATATCCTTATTTATTCTAAATGTGCACTAGCATGCTAAATGCTTAGGGCAATCTCTCTGTAGAGGTATGAAAATTGTTCAGTAAACCTCTCAACGACAGTGTTCTGAATAATAAATGTAGCAAATGCTGTCATAATGATTGCTTTACACTTGGGAAAGAATATTCACATACTATGCCATTTAAGAATCATAGCAATTTTCTAAATAGATATTAATATCCTATTTTTTTAAGATAAAGAAACTGAGGTGGAGGTGCTAAGTGACGTTTCTCATGTGTAATGAAGTAGGCTGTACCAGAACTGCTAGATGAAACCACTCTGATACAAAACCCAATGCTCTAAATTGTGCGGAGTAAATGTCTCCATTGTGGAACCCCACATCTTTGCAGGCATGCCTATATGCTTTAGACTATCCTTCTTCTCAGCCCTTGGTCATATGTTGTTTCCTTGAGTCAAAGCTGAGCAAGCTAACTCTTCCTCTCTTTTCACTCTCTGAATTTGCATTAATACTCATGGAAAACCTCAGGGTAGATGTGCATTTAAAATTTTCTTCCTTGTGCAGTGGAGGAACAGTTAGTTAATCAAACCTATCTTTTTGCCACTGCACTGGGATACCGTAGGAACAGATCTGAGATGGACTGATAAAACAAGGAGAGAATATCACCAAGGAGAGAGGTGCTTTGTGTTCAAGATGTTAGGAGATTGTGCATAAAGATAACAGCATAAAATCCCTGGCTTTGTCTAACTTTGTCCATCTGTAGACATAACAATCTTTTTTGGGAGAATAATCTTTTCATAGTGATTCTTAAAGTGTTTTTCTCCCCATAAAGTGATTAAACAGAAATACAAACATTGATTCTTGGTTTATCGGTGTGCACCAACCAACGGAAAAGCTTACAAGAATCTAAATTCCACTGGGCCATGTGCCCATGATAATAAATTATGAAACACATTGATTTTTATGAAGTGTTTTCTCGTATATTCTCTCATTTTAATGAGTTGAACAACCCCATGGTGAAGTATTGTTTTCCTCCATTTCACAGATGAAGAAACAGCCTCAGAAAAGTGACTCCTTCCAGTTACTCTCTAGTTGTATGATTCCAAAGTGACCACTCCAAGGTCATTCAGACAGTAAGTGAGAAAACCAGGATATAAATCTAGTTTCCTGGCTGACTTTCTCTGAGCACATGTTAAGTGATAAGGTGTAATGAGTGACTACTAGAAGATTCAAGCATCCAAATGGCATTTGGAGACTTGCAAAGAAAATAGTATACACATTACAGGGAATGAGTTTTAAGCTGATGCCTGTAGTTATTGATTTCATCCTTCTAAGTGATTCTGATTCCATTGCATATGGCTGATTCAATACTTCAGTTTGGTAGAGGAATCATGCCAGCATATTCTTGGGCTTATAATTATAGAACCAAGCACCCATTAACATCTGTAGATTTAGAACAGAAACAGCTTAGAGCAATAGAGCTGCTCCAGAGTTCCATGGAAATGACTATGCCACCTAGAGGGTGCTGGAAATTGTGAATGTTGACATTTGTACCATTCTGTTTAAGGGACATTATCAGACTGGTCTTTGTCTAATGGGTCTTTCTCACAGATTTAAGAAGCATGTTTGAAAAATATATGTAAGTGAGTAGTATATCTACATACGAGGGATTCCTGAATTACATTAGAAATTGCAGATGATTTGGCTTAACTTTACTTAAAAATGATTGGAAGATAACATATGATTGATAAGTATTATATCTAGAGAATTTTCTAGAAAAAGTCTTAGAAGACATTTTAGAAGACAGTATTGAGTGAGATTACATATTGGATTAGAGCTTCCTATTAAGAGAAATGTGTCTCATGTCAGAATATAAAAATATTGAGAGTAAGAAAATCGCTTGAACTCAAAGAAAATTATTCATTATGCTAAGTGTGGACGGCATCACAATATAATTTCAGTAGCTATTTAGGTTATTTTCTATAAGACTGCATATCTCATTAAAATTCAGAGTTACTGTTTTTGTTTGTAATATTTTTAACATTTTGTCCCCAAATATTAAAAAGTTGTGAATGTTTCGAAAGGATTTATATCTGCATCTGAAAACACTGATCTGGAATTGGGTTGATAAGCTACAATATTTTCATCCATTTCTACAGAAAGAGCTTAAAGGTAAAATGCATTTATCAGAGGGGAAGAATCTTATTATCCTGCAATTTGATGTTATCACTGCCTTGCTAATGAACATGCAGTGATAGAAAATACAACTGTTCTAGAAGGAAGAAGAAAGAACTGGAGATTAAGAGGGAGAGGGTAGGATTACTCTGAAGGAAGAGAGGGGTGGTGAAAGGTGAGAGATAAAGAAAACAGTTACACACTTGAAAGAGAGTTCTAGATAAGGAAACAAGGAGGGATAAGGCTTTTAAAAATGGAGACACCGAGATAAAAAGTTTATTGTAAGATGGAGGAACAAAAGATATCAAGAGACTGCAAGGTTTAAGGAGAGAAAATCAATAGCTTTTATGTATAGAAAGGAACCGGGAAATGAAGATGGATGGAAGTCTCAGGCAAGAGGGAACTTCAGAACTACACACCACATCTGAGGAGTGCACGCTCGCATGCACACGTGTGCACACACACCCTTCTAAAAACCAGGGAAAATAGGAAAATCTCAGAATTGAACATATCTAGTATAGACATGAAGGGCACCTGTTATGTGAGTTCAGTTGACTTTTTTTAAATTGAATTTTAAAGAGTTACATAATGGAGCAGGCCTTGTGATTCACATTATATTATATTGAGAAATATTGTTCTAGAAACAACTGACCTCTGAATTTGGGAAGAGCAGGGATTGTTTTATTTGTTGCTATAGTAGGTGTTGAATAAGCTGTATTTAGTGTATAAATAGGCGCAAAAGTTTTGCTGGATGCAAGCATTGTGCATTTGTTTAAATAACAATTTATTACATCATGGAATCTTTGCAGCAATAAAGGAAAAAGTCAAAGATCTTGTTCTAATTTGGAAACTCTATTATACTGAAACATAATTTTATTATGTGTGTACTGGTTTAGATGTTGCCGAGATTATTTGTTAGAGGTTCTCAACTTTGGCTACATATTAATCTGTATTAAAAAAATACTAGTGCCTGGGCCCCTCCTCAAGAGTTACAATTTAATTGGTCTTCCGCACAGCCCAGCCATTAATATTTCTTAAAAGTTCTCCTTGTTCCCCATTTGTGATTGTAATGTGCAACCTGCTTTGAGAATCTTTGTGTTAGAGGGACGTTATATGCTTACAACTTGGATATTAATAATTATTGTCCATCATCCTCATTATTAGTTATATTTCATCAGTATATTATATCTTAGGAAACAGACTTCATATCCTCTCATGTCGCAGAATATTAATGGGTCTTCAGTGTCATATACACAAGCTTTTTCTGGTGCTGATGGACAATTTTTGTGACATAGTCGGGCGATTTTGTTAGGCTCTACACTTATCCTAAAGCTTTTGATGCGGATTCTATGAAATATTGCCTGTTTCCTGAAAACAAAGAATGCTATGGAAAAGTAGGGCCATTTAATTTAAGCACTGCAGATAATAGTACCAATGCGAGCAAGGCAATTTTGTATTGGGTTAAATAATTTTTTAAATTTCCTTCAAATTGTCTGTCTTTGAACATACCATGACTAGTGACATTTGTAGATTTTATTTTCCACTGAAGATTAACTTGCTGTTCGTGGAATTATTGGGGTAAATTGGCAGTTGTGCCTTTCATTGAACTGTAACACTCCTACAGATTTTGAATTGGTCCACATGTTGGTAAGATACTTGTAGAGTCTTCCATCTGCAAAAGCGTAAAGTATGAAAAGTGTGGGTTTAAAGACTTTTATGTTGGTACTCGCCAGTTTGCCTTGTCAAGTGCCTTTTCCCACGCTTCAGGCGTTTTCAGACGTCACCTTGTCCCAGTGTCTATTGGGTGTCTCATTGTGCCTACACCTGCTTGAGCCTTAGCAGGTGTGGTGTTAACTGCTAATGTTTGTTAAGCAAGGAGTGGTCACAGTCAGAGCTTCTTGCATTGTAATATGGGTCATAAAAACAGCACCAAAAAAATGAAACCAAAGCAAAATAAATAGGCCATTACAACTCAAAGAAATGCAGTATTAATATAAAGGAACAGAAATTGCTCTTTTGGGTCAAGGGCCACTTTAATTCAATAGGCAGTCACCTCATCAGCTTTCCCTGTAATGACAGAACACGGTATTTCACAAGTGCTAATGTGATTCATTACATGACACTTTTCCTTTTGAGTCATTACGATTGTCTAGTATTGACAGAAGTGTGTCCTTTGATTCATAACTGTGGGATGAGGCACGGAATAAGCAAATTTCTTTATGAAAGGAAGCTTTAGTAGGCTAGGTGAACCTACCTATTAAGAGAGACAGCAATTCGTCCACTAGTGTGTCTTATGAATGCTTATAGCTATGCTTCCGGAGAGTACTGTCCTTAAAAAAAAATCTCTGAAATATTGTTCATCTTTGTTAAAAAATCGGTTGTTTGACAAATATTAATGAGCTGCTAATATGAACTTTTTGATACTGATGAATAAAATAAATTCAGTCCCTACTTTTGTGCAGCTTGCATTCTAGCTAAACACTCAAGAAAAAAAGTAGAAATATCTCAATTAATAACCACTTTTAAATAATAATTTTGTGCCATTAAATCAATTGAAATGGTATCATATGATTATAAACTCTGTGAGCACAAGAGCCTTGTCTGGATTTTTTTTTTTTTTTGTATTTAAAGCAGATAACACATAGTAGTCACACAGTAGGCATTCAATAAATATTTGTTGAATGAATAAATAATTCAAATTCTGGATTGTTGTATCAGTTTTCAAAATTATAAACTGCTCTACAGATGAAGATATTCTTTTGTGGTTAACTACATAACTGCTTAATGGTCAACCTATCTAACTATTTAAAATATCCTGTCAATTTAGATGATGGATAAAACATTTAGCCTAATAATTTGACAGACCAAATGTTCTGGAGTCAGTTAATTGGAGTCTATTTGTCAGATGCAATCCTTAGACTGGTATTTCATTAACAGTGTTTGATTTTTAATGATTAAATGCCGGTTTATTCTCTCTTAAGTAACTATTAGAATACCTACTCTCATGAAATAATAATACAAAACATATTGAAAAAATCCTCTGCTACTTAAAAATATTCAATAAATGTCATCATCCATTAAAAACAATACCATACATTTCAAAAGATTTCAGTGACTGAATTTTATTATTCGTTTCCAAGATTTTCTTAACAAATATTACTTAGATAGACAATAAGTGTAGACTGCCCACAATTACAATCCCTTTCAGGTTACCGCAGGCAAATCTAAGTCAGATGGTGGTGGTGTAGAACCACTCCGCCTTATTTTGGACCACTAGTATGCACACCATATTCTCTGTTTATATATATGCTGTGTTTTTGGCTCAAAAAGAGTGAACTGAAGTCAATTTAATATTACAGATGCTGCTCTGTTCTGCACTTGTGCATGTATTCACCAAAAATATTCTAGAAGGGGATGTCTTCCTTGAATTCTCCCACTGCTGCCAGCCTCTTCAGTCTCCTAAGTGGTCTCCTTCCCACTCTTACCCCTTATTCTCACCAACACAATCTAAGACAGCTCCTGGTTAAGAATTTAATGATCCTATTCAAATGACATTGGATTGTTTTCTAAACTTGAGAGATAATTTATGGATGCAGATACCATTTATAGTGGGTATCTGTCTTTCACTGCAGTCATATCTTTCAATTAGGAAATTTTGTTTCAAGGAGAAAACAACCTAACAACAACAACAGAAACAGAAGTGATATAGAAAGACCGTTCCAGAACAAAACAGATTTACAAATGCTTCAACTTTTTTTGAGCAAGTTTCTTTTGAAAGGCTGGGACAAGATGGAATCAGTCTATTGGACATAGTTTACATATTCATGGGCTAAATGTGTCAAATTTTAGTGAGGGAAAGAGAAAAATGATCAGAAAGAATGGCAGTGGAGAAATACTTCTTACATGGATTCAGTTGTCTCTATTCTCCACCAAAAGGTCACTTAGTTAGTATATACCACAGGCAAATACTACATTGTGAGAGGTGTGTGTTTATGAAGGCTCTTCTTGAAATGTACTTATCTTTAGGAACAATTCTTGTAACACCCTTGACGTTTCTCCTATCACAACTCCTTTCTCAGCATATATTCATTCAGTATGTTCAATGACTTATACAGCTTTTAAATACATGTTCTGAAATTTAGAATACCTTGCAGTTGCAAAATACTTTGCTTTTCAAATTGCTCTCACATAGTTAGGTACGAATCTACTTGGGAATCCAAATGATGTGATAAAATACATTTACTTTTAATTGAAAATGAATCTGATTTTTCCTTTGGTGGTTAGCATTTCCTCTTTAATCCTGGTAGGTTTTTTCTTCTTTATTTTTTTTCTCCCATTGCACATGTTGATCCTTTTCAAAAATGAATGTTTGCCAAATCTAGTCTGAGTTGGAAGGGAAGGTGGGGGGAGGGTGGATACTAAAAATTCTGACCAAGAATATTGGCAACTGATTTCCAATATAGAGGTAGGTTATATGCCTGGTTAAGCAATTAAATTACAATTACACTGACTGATATTATACATCATGCTTTGGGAAAATGAGTTTGTGAGAATTGCAACAACCTAGACTCATTTTTATTTTTCACTTGTATCTTAGGAAAAAAATCCTCACATGTGGAAGATAATAAGAATTATTTCTTCCTCTAGTGTGGCCAGTTTTTACTTGTAACTCTATGCTGTGCTCTAGAGACATGAAGCAAATTCATAACCTTGATAATTTATTTTAAAATGTGGAGGAAAACTGTAGTGTACTTTGTCTGGGATATGTTTTATAAATGTAGAGAAGCTTTTTGTCTCAAAGTACTTGATTTGAATCTGCACCAATGACCAAAAAGTTCTCAGTTTGGTTTGGATATGAGATAAACAGTTTCAAGAATTTTAGTGGTTTAAACCATTTCTTATTGAAATGACATTCCTTCACTTACTTCAATCTGCTCTACTGCTATTCACGTGATATCAATTTTATAGAGGTGTTTCAAGTATGTCAGTATTTGAGTCTGCTATTGTGGCATCCTACATGGCTATTAACAAAGAATTTTCAGTCAAATATTAAACAGCATCATCAAGACTTAGTGCAGTGAGTTTATATCCAAAAAATGGTGCATACAGTAAGATTCTGCAAGCTCTTTCACTATCTTGCCTTCACCAATAAACTGAAGACTTGTGAGAAATATGGCTTTGCTTTAGATGCTCAGAGCAAATATTTAAAAAGAAATTAAACAAAAAACCAGGCACCTCCAGGTAAAGTAAAGGAAAAACATTAAAATTTCATAATAATTCTAGAATTTGCTCGATAAATCTACACTGGTATCAGAATCCTATTCCAGACAATGAAAGTACTGTGAGCCCTAAGGTTAAGTGAGAGCTTGTAAGAAAATTATAGCTGCACAAAAACATTGTAGACTTCCAAATTTTAAAGGCAATAAACATTAAGGATAAACACGTACTTTGCTCATTTCCTCGGATTAAATATGGTATTTTAGAAAGGTGTGCACTTTCTCCATTATATCCATCAAATTTTAAAAATGCAAATTTCAATCTGCATGTAGTCAGGAAGAATGCTTGACTTGTATTTATTTGCATGCGTTAAAACAAATCAAGTACTGAATACAACTTAGGGGGAATATCTAATTTGTAAGTCTGTTTACATTTAAGTGAAATGAGTTAAAAGAATCATGATACTATATCTTAGGATATTTGTATTTCAACTATACTGACTTAAGACAAATATGAATGTGCTTTTCTGCTTACAGTTTTGATATTTAAAGACTCTTAAAGCTGGACTATCTAATCACCATTATTGAATTATTATAACTACTGCTTTGGGAGCTAGCCTCTATTTACTGGTGATAAATTCTCTACAGAAAAATTCTGTATTTTATTCTAAAAAGATCTGGCTGTCATTAAGAAACAACAAATTAACCTCCATTTACAGTCCTTTCTTTTATTTTTTAAGAAGTAAACTTTAATAACTTATAAAAACTAGAAATAACCTCAAATATAGACTGAGACTTATCTTGTTAATTTAGCCACAACCTGAGACTTAATATAGAAGTGCATTAAATATGTGCTATTAAAAGAAAGATCTGAAAGACTACTATATAAAATTGGTGGCAAAATTTTCAGTCTGCTGCTTAAAAACTGGCTTTTTCCTCCCCTAGAATATATATACCCCATGCATCATTGTGCTTTGTTTGATGCATGGCTATAAAATTACGAAAATGCAGGCTTTTCTGGTAGCAAAAGGGTTAAGTTCTTTTTGCTTTACCAGTTTCAAATTACAATGAGAAGCCTCTTCTTTCCCAGCAGGGTTGTGCTTACATTACTCTTTAGATCTCCCTTGAAGAGGGCTGGTATATTTGTGCCTGCTGGAGGTGGAATTAACAGTAAGAAGGAGAAAGGGATTGAATGGATTTACAGGAAGGTTTTCAAGTAAATTCAGGGAAACACATTTACTTGAATAGTACAACCTTGAGTCTTATTTTACAATAAGACGATACAAAAGATGTTAAAGTTATCACCAAGCTGCCGGACAAATATATATTCCAACACCAAGGTGCAGATCAGCATAGATCTGTGATTCAGAAATCAGGATTTGTCTTGGAAAGAGCTCAAGGGTTGAGAAGAACTCAAGAGCAAGTGAAGATAACTTTGGGAACTGCAGTTTATCAGAAGATGAACTTTCGTTAATACAAATACCAAAGGCCTGATTATCATAAATTCATATAGGAATGCATAGGTCATCTGGTCAAATAATATTAGCTGTCTCCTGCTACATCAATGCAGCAAAAACTCTTAACAACTGTGGATAATTGGAAATCTGAGTTTCAGCTTTCTTAGAAATACCTACTCTTAGCATATTCCAAAATATTTAAAATAGGGCAGGAAAATCAGTAAGGATGTTGTGTTCAGAAATGTCACTGTCATGAAGAATAGGTAAATTTGTTTTTTCAGCTACTGGGAAAGTGTGCCTCCTAGGAACTGAGTTTTTTTTTTTTTTTTTTTTTTTTAAGAGGACAAGAAGGACTAAAAAATATCAACTTTTTGCTTTTGGACAAAAATGCATCTGACTGTATTTTTACTTAGGGGTATTGTGGGTTTTCTCTGGAGCTGCTGGGTTCTAGTGGGTTATGCAAAAGGAGGTTTGGGAGACAATCATGTTCACTCCAGTTTTATTTATAGAAGACTACGGAACCACGAAAGACGGGAAATACAGAGGGAAATTCTCTCTATCTTGGGTTTGCCTCACAGACCCAGACCATTTTCACCTGGAAAACAAGCTTCCTCTGCACCTCTCTTTATGCTGGACCTATACAATGCTATGGCCAATGAAGAAAATCCTGACGAGTCGGAATACTCAGTGAGGGCGTCGCTGGCAGGAGAGACCAGAGGAGGAAGAAAGGGATACCCAGCCTCTCCCAATGGGTATCCTCGTGGCATACAGCTATCTCGAATGGCTCCCCTGACCACCCAGAGTCCTCCTCTAGCCAGCCTACATGATACCAACTTTCTGAATGATGCTGACATGGTCATGAGCTTTGTCAATTTAGGTATGTTTTTCGTTTATTTGTTAATCTATGTTATTACAAAGTGGAAGTTTTCGTAATGGGAAAGTAGCTGCCTGGTAGGTGGTCATGTTTATATAAAGTCATTTTCTATAACTCTCCTCTCTAGCTTCTGTTTCCTTTCTTTCATTGATGCAATGTAAGGTTTTGCCTTAGGCAACAAAGTCATATATATAATTTTTTTAAAAGAGAATATGCTAAAATAAAAACACTTATGGTTTGGGGAGATTTGAGTCTTTTCAGATCTTGTTAAAATTTCAACCTTGCTTAAATGTATGAAATGAACAAGCAATAGTCTAAAAAAAAGGAGAATTTATGAGGATAGCTATGCCGTGGGCAAATAATAATAATAATAGTAAAAGTGAAAAAGAAACATTTACAGATGGGAAAGTAAAAATGATGTTCTGAACCATTTTTTGTTAGTGCTTTAAAAAAACGTATAAGTATATATTCATATGCCACCTAAAAACTCTCATTTAGAGGAGGCAACTACTGTGAAAATATTGATGTGAAATTAACTAAGATCCAGTAATATTGTAAAAGATTACTATCAAAGATTTTCAAGAGGAGATTCAGAAATTCTGAGAAAAATATTTTGGAAAAGAAGTTTCAATCTAACATTTCTTAACTGTAATGATTAAAATATATCATATCTATTTGAATTTTTTCAGAAGCAAGAGAAATGTGAAACATGCTATGATGGTCTTGATCTACACTAAATTTTCCTTTCCATTTGAGATAAAAATTAATTGAGAATTCTTTAATTAGCAGCATTGTTAAAGAATAATTTTGAAAATTATGCTTTACTCAATGCTGGTACTGTCATGGTAGTTTTAAAATATTGACAATATCAAATGGTAAATTAGTGCCCAGTATTTCATCTCATAATAATATTAAAGAGTTACCAATTTAAAATGATTTTACAAGCACTGTAATTTTCCTTAAATGTTTTAGTAGAGACTGAAGGTGAAAATTTACTATCTTTAGACATTCAAAAAAATACCGTAGAATATGTTTATTTTTGAAGACAAAATTTTTATCAACAAATTTAATCAACTTGAAAGAATTGAGAACATTTTAATGTAAGAACTTTTAAAACTTTGTTTTAAAAACGCAATCTGCTTTGACTTAAAATTGACGTTTTATTATACACTTAATTAAAAACTTCCTCATGTAATATCTCAAATAAATATTCTTTGAAAAGTCAGATAGCAACAGATCCTAATAATACATGGATGCTTTTATAATATGTGTTGCTTAATATGCTCTGCTCATTTGCTCTTGGCAATTCTAGGGTAAAGGATAAGGTGCCTAATAAATCATATGTTTCACGTTAGTGGAGACAAAGCTCTCATTATTACTTTTAGTAAGTCATCATTGGTTGCCCTAATCAGCTGTCCTGGAGGCCTTTTCTCTACATATACTTAACAGGTTTCATTTGGAATTTTCAAGCCATTAAAACATAGCTTAATTCTAAATTAGTTTGATTGCTTTTTCCTAGCATAAGTGGGATGCAAATATGGCTCATGGTATAGTTTACTTTGCAGCACTTTCTAGAGGATTATTCAATAATTTAAACTAGTTTTAATACTTTACTAGAAAAATTCCATTCCAACAAGATTTACATTTTCATAAAATAAATCACTGAAAAAATTGGTTCAGATCATCTAAAATCTGATAGGGAAGAATGTGTTATGTTATGTACTTTAAAAAACAATAGCTCAGTCATGAATCTGTCCTAATAAGATATTTTATTATAATCGAATATTTTGGTCATTCGCAAGAGAAGTGTATTTGTTTTTTAGAAAGGAATTAAGTATGATTTTTGAACCTGTGTGCCATCGCCTTTTATAAATCTACATGGAATAAGAAAACCAAAACCAATAATAAACAGTTTTATTCAGTGACTTCTAGAGCCATTTTTATCATTAAGGAATACGTATAGTTTTAATCAATGAAATTTTGGTTATATTGTTTGGATTATAGCAAAAAGCGGTTTATTAACTGTACCGTGAAATGCAATTATTCATTTTACTCTAGAGAAACAATATTAGATATAAGCTTCAGAAAACATTCATTTATTTTTATCAGGCTTGAACTGCTGTGTAGTGATTTATCCTCAATAATAAACTGTATTATTTTTCTTTATTTAATAATTCCATACTAAATGTCTCACATGAAATTACTGACAAATTGATTCTGATACTGAGTTTTTCCTAGTAGTCTCTGAGGAAAACTGAATGACAATTTCATTTTATTATGCTTATACCATGCCTTCTAATATATCCAAAACTTGCAACCAATCACTACTTAGTAAAAAGCTTTAACTTCTGTGTTTCTTCCATAATAAACTAGGTCAAAGCATACTTCGAAAAGGGAAAAATATAACATCATTAACTGCACTAAGAATTTCAGAGTTTCTTAATGTAACATTCATTAACAAATATTACTTTGCAACTTGTTTCATGTCCTTATAAGACTCAAGAGGATTTGATTTCATGTTTTTAGTATTTTAAAAGACATGTATCTAGTGGGGACTAAGGGCACATGATCAAATTAGCAATAGGCAAGGGATTTGTATTGAGGAAGTCACCTGGATTTTTAAATATGTGAAAAGAACCTGTTGACATTTCCCATAATAGGATGAATTATATAAAAAGGATCTAGTAGCATCCTTTCTATTAATGCTTGCATGTGTCATTTTCAAGTCAAACGAAGGATTTTCTACAATTATCTTGTCATTAGAAAAACATTTTTTTCCAACATAAGTTTTGCTCATCAAGAACAATTAAACATAGTTCAAACTCTGAATCATATTTAACAAAACATTTTTTAAATTTCAGATGGGATTAGTTTTGTGTTCGTAAGTGAAAAAAGGTTAGAATTTACTAAAATAAAAGTGAATAAATTGCCTTAAGGCCAATGTAAACAACTAAATATGAAACCGAACACATTATTTTTACCTTTAAATTATTTTAGTGATTTGTTCATTTTGAAGAAACAAATATTAATTAATAATTGTGTGAAGAGAAACTTTCCACTCTATTGTATTTATTATTCTTAGGCCAACTTTTGTCAACCTTGTATTATATAGTTTTTACAGGTTGACTTCTCAGTTATGTCCCCAAAACTGTTGAATATCAGTGGAATTTTTGCTTAGTCAATACCACATTATTTTGTTAGTAGCAGAAATATCTTTCTGATAATTTTTTTAACCGTCTCTTTTTCAAAAATGTTAAGGGTTAGTTTATATATCAAATATCTATGCAAATAGGAGGAATGATTAGATAATTTGCTTGAAATGTTGTATATCTCCTGTTTATGTAAAGATAAACATAGAGTGCATTTCTAAGAAATTTTATTTAGAAACCAATTTTCGTTTGATTACTTGGTGATAGTATAACTAAAATGGCATAACATTGTAGATGTTTTAGAGGAAATTACAAAAACCAGTAACCACAGGAAATTTACTTTTTATTATTCTTTGTCTACGTGTATTTCTCTGATAAGGAAGAACTTTGGGTTTTTTAATGGTTTTTGACTCACTGATCGGTTGGCTTGGAGTCAAATACTTCTCAGACATCCTTCAAGAATATGTATTAATTCTCAAGCATAGAAGTATATAAATGTGATGTTTACTTTTTTAATATTTTATAACAACATATTTAGCATGTTAAAAAAATGCTTCCAAAACTTTCATTTAAACCCTTATCCTCTACTTCCTCAAATCATTAAATTCTCCTGGTACCGGAAGAAAAAAATGCTCATGTCCTCAGTTGACAGATTTGAAAGACATCATTGATATTTATTGTTGTTTTTGGCTGACTCAAGTGCCCAGTGAGGAGGAATTTATATACAGATCTACCTAAAGATGCCTATCTATGCAGTCTCTCCAACAGGGTTACTAACACTTGTGTAACATAAACACACCCATAAACACATGCAAGATTTTTTTTTGAGGGAGGGGGATGGGATGGGAGGAAAGATGATCACAAACCATTATAGTACATGTTCATGGATTATGCCTGGAATAACAAATGCTAACATTGAGTAAGACAATCATTCTTTAAAACCTTTAACTTTTGAAGAGAAAAGAAGTTGCTGAGGGTGGAGACCTTTTTCTCTCTTCAACAAATCTTGACGTTCATAAATGTGACCCTGCAGATTCTTGTTCTCCTTTAAAGCTGTTTTATCGTCAAATGATGGGTATGGCTGCAGAGAGAGTTATAACCATAGTTTATTTAAAAGTTTTTTGCACATGTTAATAGTCACCCACAAATAGCCAGTTTTCAAAAAGTTTAATAAGAAGTCACAGCTAAAAGTAAGAAGGTGTGATAACATACTCTGGAAAGGCTTGGGTCTGCCTCGCCCACCTCCTCCATTTCCTTCCCTTTCATTCTTCCATTTTTTTAATATCGCTTCCCTCTCTCCTCACCCCGGCTCCCCTCACACTTTGTGGCCTTTTCTCTTTAGTTCTAAGGTCTTTCTAGCCTCAGGCTCTTTTGGCACCTCTCTCCTTACTGTCCCCACCTTTCCTGGGGTCTGTCTGTGGTCCTAGTTTCTTCCTAGCTGGAGGCTTAGATTAGCTGAAAATCAATTAGTTACAGCTTGATCATTTAGGTACAGTCTCCTGTTTTCTCTTGAGTTGAGAAGGAAAAGGTTATGATGTGCCAATTGCAGCCTCCACCCACCAGGAGAAAAGCTCCCCAGGGCATCAGAACCGCTCTGGCTGTTGCCATTCCCTGTAATTGTTTCTCCACCGTCCCATTCTTCTTTGCCTCCTCACCTCTCCCTGAGGATCCCATTGACAGAACTGAATTGTTTTTGCCTTTACTCTTTTATAACATAGTTAAAATTTAAAAGGGGACATTTAAGGGAAAGTAAAAACAAAACAACACTAATCAAAAAGGCAATTCTCTGTTAGTTTATAAAACGCATTTGCTTATATTATTTTTATTTAGTATTCGTGTCACCTCTGTGAAGAAATTATTTCCTTTCTTAAGTTGAAAAGAGATGATGTGAGAGGATAAAGAGGTCAAGAGTAGCAGCTGGAGGCAGAGAACAATGAGGATGAGACAGAGAAAGAAATAAAATATTTTTTAGGAAGCCCTTGGAAGAAAGAAAATGAGTGAAATGAGTCATTAGAGGCTGGTCTTTGGGCTGCGCAGGTGGAGGATGTGTTGGGAAATCCTCAGTCTACCTCATACTGACACAGCAGCTAATTCAACATCCCCAACCACATCAGCTCCAGGGGAAAACCCTTTCATCCTTCCACACTAAAATACCGAAGTGGGGAGAAGGGAGGGGGCTCTCAGTGTGTGTGTACAAGGAGCATACAGACGCTACTTACATGGACAGTCATAAATAACGTAGTAGCGCAGCTTGAAAAACCACAGGTTAGGGGAAGAGGCTTCCCTGATGCACAGAGAGGGGCTGAGATCAGAGGAGCCACTGGAAGGGTTGGAGGGAAACAATGAATCCCTTGTTCTAAGTAATATTTATGAGTGCTTCTTTGCACCTTAAGTTCACATTTTATTGGCTCGGTTGTGGGGTCTCCCCATTTGCTCATCTCTTAAAATAATACCCTTGGCTAAGATATCCTTTAAAACACACACCAGACAGCCCTGACAACCGGCTCATTTATTTGGGGGAAAAAAGGATCTGTTGTGATTTTGATGTCAGATTGGGATGTTTAAGATCTTAATGTTATGACAGCAAGATAGAAATAATAGTGGGAGTATTCACCTGCCTATTTTGGAGATGTTTACAGGAATCCATGTAACCAAGTAGTAACCCCTGATTTGTATGAGTCTTGTCTAAACGGTTGTGGTAAAATTATAATCTAAAAGGGAGAAACAAAAATCTACTAAAGCATATAACGTTTAAAATGAAAACAAAAAATCATTGGTAGATTCTAAGAAGGATCTTTAGTGGTTTTGAGAGAAAAGAGAACAACAACAAACCTCCATAACCAAAGTGAGTGTGTATCCTCTACGTGAAGGACATCAATATTACCTACACCTTAGGGACCAAGACCTTGTATAACGTTAAATAGTTTGGTATTGAAATTAAACTAGGATATGTGTTATTTTGTAATTTCTAAGATGACGAAGATCCCTGTCTTCATAATGATGTGTCCTTTCGTTTTTCTTTTCATAAACAATTGGTACTTGTATTAGACGAAGAACAATTCTGTATTTTAGAAATAAATGACTCTAAATTTTCTCTTAGAAATTGTGTTTTATTTCTTTTTGGAAGTCAATAACAACTTTTATTGTTCTTCTTGTTTAACAGCTCTCCTGGTGTTGTTAGGAATAAAGAAAATAATTTTTAAAAGTAGGATTACCAGATGTAAATCTCATTTAGATTTTATTCAGGACTATGAGATATGTCAAAATCAAAAGATTTATTAACATTTACTAACCCCTCCAGCTATTCTTAGGCTGTCACGATATGAGAAATTCAATGTTCTTTGTTGTGCGCAGAATTGCTGTCCCTGTTGTAACTTTGTGATTAGCCTTCTCAGATAGGAGACACAGTATATCGTCAGAATCTTAAGTCCATGGCATATTACTGCTCAAATGGCTTTAAGGTTTAATTATAAATTAAACCTGATTGCTTTCCTTTCTGTGCTTCCATCACAGAAGGAGAGTAGCATAGAAGAAGCCAGAATGCCTGGACTGGAATCCCCTATTCTACACTTTCTAGCAGTGTGACCTCAGGCAAGTTACTGAAATTCTCTCTGTGCTTCTGGTTCCTTATCTAACAAGTGCTGATAACGACAGCACCTTCCTCATCGGGTGTTGAGAGGATTCAATGAGTTAATGTGCATACAACTTTAAGAACAGTATTGGGAACACAGTGAGACCTCAATAAATGGCCATCGCTGTTATTAGAGTTGCATCTGTATCCACCGTCTATACCATATTTGCAGGAGCAGCTACATAACTTGTGGTGCCCAGTGCAAAATGAAAATGTGGGGCTCTTTGTTTAAAAATTATCAAGAATTCCAAGATAATGGCAGCAGATCATTAGACCAAGCATGGGGCCCTTCTGCGTGTGGGGCCCTGTGCAACTGCACAGGTCACAGGCTCATGAGGCCGGCCCTGCATATTTGATGACATGTTGTGGCGGCAGGAACCATGTCCTGTTTATCCTTTTTTATCCCTAGTGGTGTATCAGGGTCCCAGAAGGAAAGAGAGAGCATGCACAACCTGAATCATTTGAGGAGAGTTTAACTAATGTTACAATGTTTATAATGTTGTGGGCAGGGCTTTATGGCAAAATGGGATAATGCAGCACCTGGAACAGCAGGGGAGCCTTCACTCCTCCTGGGCAGGGGGCAGAAACAGTTACCAGAAAACCCAGAGGAGAGCTGTATGGGGAAGGTACCTGATAGGAACTGTGGCCTTTGTGAGAGACGCCATGCAGCCCACCCCTAGATATTCAGCAGGGAGGGAGACCAAGGAATAAATACTGAGAGCATACTGTTCTGCCATGTTTCCCACTGGCTGATCCTTTCTGAAAGACAGCGGGCCCTGGAGCACATTGGTGCAGCTCATGAATGTCAGCCTCTTAGTGCAGAGAGCAGAGTAGAGAAATGTGGAGAGTGGATCTTGAGGCACAAACTAGAGATATTTGGCACAAATAGACAAATGAATATTGGGTGTTACGTCAACAAGAGTTCTAGAATCACTTCAATTTCAGTGTAAGTCACTGATACATTAACCTTTGTCCTAGTTAATTTATTATAAATGTCAAGAGATAATCATAATTCAGTGTGAGAGTTAATTATTTCACAAGTTGGTGAAGTAAACTGGCAAAAACAGGCCCGGCATGCTGAAAAAAATTCCTCTTTTTTTAAGTCAATAAATTTTTATTTAAGTAATTTCACACGTTGTGATTCCTTCCACTGCCAATCACCTTACTTCCTCCAATGTTTGAGTCATAGTCATCAAGATAGCCCTTTTAAAAAGAAATTTTGCTTAAGCCACGGTGGTTGTGTCATTTCACAATTCTTTCTGTTGGGCTTCGATCTCCACTTGAATATGGACATCCTTTAAAAATTCCCGACCTGTAATCTTTGGGATCTAATTTCTCGAACCAATTTACTTTAGGGTCATGTTTAGGGTCAATCGATGGATCTGCCTGGTTCTCAATATTAGACATCGTCTAAACATGAATAAGTTCAAATCATATTCACTCCTAAGCTATCTCACCCTAGAATAGTATAGACCTTGGGATATGCCAATACCTAAGATAAAAAAAAAATTGACTATTAGGTCTTTCATATGGATCAGTAATTTCATATTACCTATTAAAACTATTTTAGAGCAAACTGAAATTAAAAACAAAAACCCAGGGGGAAGTAGCACTTTCAGATTACAATACAAATGGTAGACTACATTTGCCAATCAAAAGACTCAGTGTAGAAAGCACTAGAGAATACACAAATATGTAGAGAAAATATGAAGAGCAATAAAGTTTTTCAGTCTTTAGGCCTGTTTATTTTCAATCCTATGTCATTCTTCCTGAATTGATCCACGACTGTGTGTTAAAAGTTTCTTGAATTCTAAGTGGAATCCTGTGGTATTCTCCACAGGTAATGTGCAGGCAGAAATAATATTAGGATGAGGTAATTTGGGATTATGGTCTTTCTTCTTTGCTACCTTTCCTCTCCTCTGCCAGAGTTCCTGTGACTCACAGAGGCAGAATTTAGTGGAGGAGCAGGTGTGTTTACTATTTAGTTCTCAGAAATAACCAACCGCTAAGCCTTGAGGCAACAGCCATCCCCCTGCCCTGCAATCAGGAATTGAGCAGAAGCGCTTCTCCTTTCCAGCATAGTCTAAGTTCCCTCTCAACCTGCTAAGGATGGTAATTTTAACCTGATTTTACTTTTATAATTATCAAAAGCAGAGGAAGAGAGTTCAACTTGGAGATTGTGTAGGCTCCTCTGCAAATAACCTTGATGCAGGTGTTGCAGACTTATTTAGTGGGGAAGAAGTGAAGGCCATCAATTAAATAGGCTTTATGGTTAATGTTTTATAGATGTTTTCTTTGCTTAGAGTGAGAGGGATTATTTGGCTCTTTATCTCAGTAGGGTTCAAGTATAAGGGCTTTGGAGTCAGACTGGTTTCAATACCAGCTTTGCCCTGACAGCTACATATCCTCAAGCAAATTGTTTCATATCATTGGAACTGTTCCCTCATCTGTAAAGCAGAGATCATAATACAGAATTGTGGTTAAGATTTAATAAGGTAAGGGTATATAGGCCTTTAAGCCTACATGAGAAAAGTACACTTTAGTGATCCCTACTACTACTACAACTACTTCTAGTAGGCTGGAATCTATGGCATTCTAATTTTGGAGGAGATCTACACCCAGTCCACCAGACTTTGTCAAATAAATGCCTTGCTGAAATTGTGGAGCATTATGCACGTGACTTTTCCTCCATCCAAAAGAAAATGAACCCTTGAATTTCATTGACACTGTCTTCAAGTTGGACTATGGATGGACTGTTCCTGCATCAGGGTGTTCTGGAAAAGGTCAGTCCACGACAGAGCATTCAGGTCACTGTGGGGTTTCCGTTTGAACACCTAAGGCAACATTTTCTGTGAAGTACTGCTGAGAGTTGTTTTTCATATTGCCTTTGGTCAGATTCCTAGAATGAACCCACGGATTTACTTCAGTTTCAGATATAGCTTCTTCCATTTCCTTGCTTGTTATGGAGAAGGGGAAACTGATTTCAGGCCAAAGTAATAATATACAATTAGAAAATATTTGGTTGTGAAGACATGGGCACTTTCTAAAAGACTCTTTGAAAGAAGGGAAAAAAATCTTGAAGAGTTTTAATGCTTATTTTCAATAAGTCGACTTGGTTTTTAAGTTTTAATTTTTTTAAAAGTTGATTCATGATGAAAATCTTGAACAAACTTCTGAACTCTACATAGGAAAGCCACTCTGCTCAAATAATTATTCAATTCGGGAGCTTTCTGTATTGTCTGTAACTCAGATCATGTTTGAATTGATGATTTTCTAATTTGTGGCTATTCTCATTACTGTTTGTACCATTATCATAATTTTGTTTCTACTTAATTCCATTCAGCCCTAAGTATTTTGACTTTCCTAGACGATTTGTTTGGGCTGGGTTTTTTTTCAGATGACAGTGAGATCTTTCTATTAATTTTCTTGAATGGCTTCCTGTTACAATATTTTGAAGCAGGATGGGAATTTATGTGTTTGATCCAAAAAGTCACACAAAAGGCCATACATGAACTGCGGATGTCTTCTGTTTACAGTACCCATATTGTAAAGTCATCACATTGACTTTTGATATTTCATAATATATTAAGTGGAAAAATATGCATTTATTGGTTTTTCATTATTTGATAACATACTGAAAGATAAGCCATTAAGATGATCTTTGCTAAATTTTTAATTATGATCAGTAAAGTTCTTAAAATAAAATATGGATTCTGGCTACATATATTGACATATTCAAATCAACATTTAGGATTCTTCTCTTCCATCCTGGCATGTCAAGACAGTTATCATTCTACAGTTATTTACTTTGAGGAAGAATTTATCAGAATTAAGTAAACTGTTTGCCATTTTTTGTGTGTGTATGTGATATATTTAAAGAATATGACGTTGTCAGGTATATATAAGTTTAAGTTATAGTGTAGTTGTAGTAGTAGTAATTAAAGCAACAATAATAACAATAAATATAACTCCTGTGCCGGGAACTGGACTAAGTGATTTGCATACATTATTTCAATTAATCTGCATCTAAATGATATGGGTAAATATTTTGCTATTCCCATTTTATTTATGTGAAAATTGAGGCTTATCAGAGGTTAAATGACTTACAAAGGTCACCGAACTAGTAAACTGCAGAATCAGTACTGGAACCATATACTGGCTACAGATTTTCTGTTCTTTCCCACTATTCTTTAGCTTAGTAACCACTTTTGAAAACTATAAAAAACAGGTCGACTTTTAACGATAGCAATAATAACGATTTATACTATTGAAAGCATCTTTATGTATATTATGTGATTTCATCTACATTACTGCAATATTTAGCACCCAAAGAGGTAAATATGATCCTCCAGTATACATCTGTGGAAACTGGAGTTCTGAAAGGTCATTCATTCAGTCATTTGACAAATATAAGCTGATTACCTACTATCAGGCCAGGCACTGTGCGAAAGACTGTGCCTGTTTTACTGCCAAGACCACAGGGCAAGAGGAGCCAGGTCTAGGCCCAGAATCCCTGATTCTTGTGCCAGGAGTTTTTTGCTCAATGTCACATACTTTAAAGAAATCACACAAAAATTCCAGCACCAAGTAAAATTAAAAGCACTAACAAATATTACCTAAAAGAATGTATTCTTTTATTATTTAAATAACAGGGTAGAATTAACCTCCTATGTATACAGAAAATATTTTTCAAACCTCAATCCCTTTAAAGAAATTTAAAACATAAAAGAAAGAAAAGGCTTTTACTAGTAAACAGAACCTAAGGAAGCCTTTTAGTCCAAAAGGCATAGAGCGAAGGTAGAATCAAGCTTCAGCAAAGCTTGAGGACTCTGTCAGAAATCTGCTTGTGTAGCTGTAGGGCCTTCTTAATATGGTGGCTTCAGTGGCTTTAAAGGAAATATTTAAAACGAAGGTTTATGTTTTACACTGGATGCTTAGTGCACATTCCAGAACATAAGTGTGGCCTAAACACTCATTATGTATCTGTGTTGAACTCAGGAAGCAAGGGTAAAAGGTCATAGAATTTTTCAAACTTAAGTTGTTTGATCTGACTAAATCTTGACCCCTGACTCTACCTTACTTCTTCAATCATGTGCTAACAACGTTGTGTTTAGCATTTACTTCGTTACTGTACACACTGAACGTGATGCGGATTTAGGCTACAGTGAGTCGATGGAGACATATTTTATAATGTGAAAAATAACAGAATTCCAAGAAATGGTATAAAGACCTCTTTGATACATTGCTTTGAATTGGGCATTAGGCAATTATTACTTCAAGCTGATTTTTGAGAAAAAGTGACCAATATTTTACAACTATTTACTCTTTCCCAACAATCTGTGATCGTGAAATGAATATTGCAGCAAAATGCAGATCTAAGTCTACTGGTACACCATCACAGTTGTTGGTGTTTACCTATCAATTCATATCAACGAAACACCAGATCATCAAAGTGAACTAATAAAAGTAGAAGAACTTAAGAGTTGTCGTGATTTCTGCTCTACTGGAAATGCGCTATCTTCCACAGCTAGCATGTGTCCAGTGCTCATGAAGTGCAAGACAGCGCATAAATAGCATTTCAAGTGCTGACATTTAATTCTCACAAAGTGACCCTATTTACACCCTATGAGGAAAGTGAGACCTGGAAATGTTATTTGTCTAAAGTCCTACATCTTATAAGAGGAGGAACTGAATTCAGAGTCTAGACTACTCACTGCTGTGCTGCGCTGCCTTTGTAAATGCTATTGGGAAGGCTGTAGTTGGGACATTGTTTGAACTCTTTGTAAAATTCTATATGTTTCTCAAACATTTAATGTATTGGATTTGGAATATTTTCACTTCATTAGTAATGCTTTTTATTTTAGGGAACAATCTCTAATAACGAGTTTACCCAGAGTCTTATCCCTAGATTTGGGATCTTATAGGCCTTCTTCTGAACTGGGCTGGTGTGGCCTTTGGAAGGAGGCAATTACAATACTCACAAGGCAGAGAGGAGGAAGTACTTTGCAGACAGCAAGGTTACTGACCTTTATGCCATGTAACCTGACTGGGCAGTAACGAGGACTGGAAAGGTGGTCTGTGTTGATTCCTACTTTCAAAAGACAGACTTGGCATGAACAGAAGTAACATTTGGCACAATAGAAAAGAGGCAGAATATCGAAGCTGCAAACAGTAAAAGGCCTCAAAAACAGTGGTTGGGGATTGGAACAAACTAATAGTGAGTTCATTTGGATGCTGGAAGACTACCAACCTGCTGACCAGCATAGAAGGCCACACAAGCAGGGCTGTCCTGCAGTGAAGTATGAGGGCCTTGGCCAGCTTTTCTGACTCAATCATGGATGGGCCAGCAAATCTCATGAGAAACCTACAAAAGTGAAAGTTTGGGCTGCAAGACCATCTACAACATACAAGTTAGAAAATTCCTGTTGTTGCAGATAGAAACTCTGGCAGATATCCTCTGCTTCATCCTGCTAGTTATGGTGGAAATCTCCTCTGTGTTCTATATAAAGTCGAACACTCCACATTTAATACACATCTCTGGATTTGTAGCAGCTATTGCCCTAATCTCTTGCATGTGTAAAGTGAGTTCCTTTCACATAGTTCTCTCATTGCCCCTGTACTACACAAAAGCTAAATATGTTATTTCTGCTCCTCAGATATCTTCTGAATTAAAGGCTAAGACCTTGGGATAATTAATTTTTTTTTCCAAAAGAAAATATTTCTGGGACGACAACATTTCTCAGAGCAAAATGCTGAAGTACGTGAGGACAATTCAGTTTCAGCTCCCCTCAGCTCTCATGCAAAAAAGGAGTTGCAAAAAAGCAAATATTGTTGTTAATATGCAAACTTTTAGCTAAACTCCTGAGGACTACTCTCTGCTTAAAAAGCAAGCCAAGGGGCCGGCCCAGTGGCATAGCGGTTAGGTTTACACGCTCTGCTTCAGTGGCCCCAGTTCGGGGGTTGGGATCCCAGGTGCGGACCTACACACTGCTCATCAAACCATGCTGCGGTCGCAGCCCACATACAAAACGGAGGAAGATTGGCATGGATGTTAGCTCAGGACCAATCTTCCTCACCAAAATAAAATAAAATAAAATAAAAAGCAAGCCAAGAGGTAGCTGCAGGGTAAAACTGAGCATTTATGATGTCACCTGCCTCTTTATAAAATTATATTTTCTTTATCTTTCTTCTTTCCTTTACCTAACCATTCCTACACAATCTACCTATAGCCCGATTGTAATGTAAGGAGAAATGTAAAGAATCTCAGTATTTGATTTCTAATTATTTAGACTGAGAGGTATTTAGGAAGTCAAATGATAAAATTATTGTTATGAATAGGTCAAAGATCTTATTTAATTTTAAATTTGACTAACTTCATTGACACATAATAACTAAAGCACATGCTTAATCATAATTATTCAAATATCTTGGGCACTTAATCATTTACTCTTTATAATCAGAATTCTTTATTAGTATTTCCTAAAGTGTATTTCATTGAAAGCATTTCTACATCATTTTAAGAGGTGTTATCTGAAATTTTGTAGTCAAATAAATTTGAACTATGCTGAGAAACAATAACTTTACTGGGTTTTTATATTTCCAGATGAGATTTCTCAGCATCGTTATTATGCTAATGAGCATCGTGACTCTCTGTAAGGAGGATGTGGGTTGTATGGTTTCACATGCACACTGGACTCTGGAACTCTCCTAGCAGAGCACCACTGGGGCCTAGGGTTACAGAGCTTGCTCTGAGAAACACTCTTCCAAGTGGAAATACTAGTCTATAAAAGCCATTTTGGAAATATGGCAAACAGAGCATTATGATAATCTAATTTGTTGACACTATGGTCACTTTATATCCAAAATTAAAAAGAAGCAGGAAAAAAGTTATAATTCCATTATCTAGAACCAATCATTGTTGATATTTTTGTATATTTCCTGCCATACTTTTTAAATATATCTTTTTCATAGAGTTGAGCAATGTTTATGCAATGTTGTACCCTTGGTTTACTCTTGATTTTTAGTATATGACTTTTCTTATTCATTTGTTCTTTATGAACATATTTTTATGATAATAAAATTTTTATGACAATAATATTTTGGCTAAATAATCCATTATAACTTACATCAACATTCTTTTATTGTTGGGTATGCAATTTTTCCAGTTTTTACTATCATATACTCCGTTGCAATGGATATCTTTATACATAAGTGTTAGTAAACATTTCTGACAATTTCAGATCATTTCCTTCGAATTCGTTCTTAGAAATGAGCTATTAGAACAAAACGTATGATTGTTTTTTTAAGTCTCTTGAAAAAGATGACTAAATTGCTTTTTAATAAATTTGTCTCAATTTCTATGTGCACAAATGCTAGTGCTATTTTACCAAACTGAAATCTAAATTAAATATGATATATTAACATTCTTGATAATCTAAAATATAACTTTTTAAATTTGTATTTCTTTTGAGATTGATTTTTTTACACAGCTATTGGCCATTTACATTTTTTCTTTGGAAAATTCTATGTTGATATTTTTGCTCATTTTTCTATTTGCCTTATTTCATTATTACTTATGCTTAGAAATTTTTCCTGTGACTGAGTATTTAACAATTATTCACTTTTTTTTTTTTAATTTTTATGCTTTGATTTCTTACTTTCCACCTAACTTGTCATTTGTATATAACAGTCACAGGGAAACACTTCCAGATATTTAAGAGTTTGGAAAATATACCACCAACTTTACATTCTGAAATAATTGCTCAAAGATGTACTGCAGTTGATTGCTGGAATAAAAATTAAGAATAATGGTGAATTCATAGTCTTCAAGGAGCCATAGTTTGAAAATTAAAATCAGCTGACCAAATGGATTTGGTCTAAATAAACTTATACCCAAAAGACCATCTGTAATTTAATTATAAAACATGTATTTATATAAGACCTAAGAACAATTGGGATGGTAGAGGTGTAATAAGTATCTCATTGGTTATCATACTTAAAGGTGGCATTTTGGGATTGGAAGGAGGGAATACTAACTAAATGCACACATTTTTTAATTGACTAGAAATTGCCAACATTTACCCACAAATTATATATTTTCTAGTTTAGTATCAAGTTTGATTTTTGAGTCTAAGCTTTTTTCACAGAATCCCAAGATGCTCTGGAATCACTTTTTGCCATCAGCAGTAATTTAAATGATCACAGTAATGTGGAATATTCAGAAACCACTTTCATCACCGTGACTTCTTTAGCACCATCTAGCTTGATACCTACATCTGAGGTTATGGAAGAGTGCCACGGTAGGCCTGCATTCTTGTTTTGGCTAAATCTGGTCTCTAAATCATGGTTTTTCATTACATATGTTCATTATCTTATCAACCTCTCTTAGCTTTGAAAAGTTTTCAGTCATACACAATAACTCTTTGAGTTTCAATACTGTATCAGAGTGTAGTTAAAAAAATATTGAAGCAACAGTTAGAAATCTACATTTAACTCAACTGAAGTGACAATCAAATAATTAGATAAATTCCGAATCCAGGAATAAGGTATATCAAGACTATACAAGCAGAAGAAAGTAGGGGTCAGAATTTTATAGTAGCAAGTCTAAAATTCAAGGGAAAATGAATAACATGGAACAACAAGTCATATTATGATCATGAACTACGTAAAACTCAGCCAAGTTACAGCATTGCCAAATCTTTATATGGAAAATAATAAATGAATATGCATAAAACAAAAATTGTTACAAGTGTAAGCAAAAATTGGTAGAAATAAAATTATAGTGTGAAATTTTACCGTACACTTAAACCTGCATAATAAACCACCTAGTTTATGGTATTAAAAAAAAACTGCATAATAGGGCACACACACACACACACACACAGATGTCAAGAATGTACTTGAATAATACAATTAATAAAGTTAAATTAATTGACACATCTCAAAGATATTACTTTGAAATATATTGACGTGTATCAAATTGCGTAAGAATATACTTTTTTTGAGATTTCATGGAATGTTCAAAGAAATCAATAATTAGATGACACATAAATTTAAAAATATTTTAAAAGTTATGGATAGCCACTAAGTACATAGAACCATGTTCAACATCATCAGTCATTAGGGAAATGCTAATTAAAACCACAATAAGATACCACTGTACATCATAAAAGTGGCCAACATGGAAAAAGAAAACTAAAAAAACAACAAAAACTCAATACCAGTGCTGGCAAGAATATGGAGCTCTCATAATTTGCTGGTAGGAATGCAAAATGATGCAGCCACTTTGAGGAAATCTCGGCAGTTTCTTATATCACACGTACACTTGCTGTTGTGACCCGGAAATCTCATTTGTAAGTATTAACCCTAGAGAAATGAAATCTTAGGTTCAGACAAAAACCTGTGCCTGAAACCTGTGGAAGCTCTATTCATAACTGTCTCCAAATGGAAAGAACTTAAACGTCCTTCAATGGCTGAATGGTTAAAAAACAGTGGTACCTCCATTCAATGGAATTCTCAACAATAAAAAGGAGAGAACTACTGATGCATGCTAAAATATAGATAAATCTAAAATACATTTTTCTAAGTAAAAAGTACCAGACCCAAAGGGCTATATGTTGTATGATTTCATCTATATGAAATTCTAGGAAAAGCAAACTATAGAAAAGTAAAAACTCTTTAACTATACAGACGGGAAGAGAGGGCTGTTTACCAGGAATTAGACAGGCAAGAGATTGACTACAAAGGAGCCGCAGGATGGTGACGGAACTACATATTCTGTATCTTGATTGTGGTGATGGTTACAGAACTGTGCATTCGTCAAAAGCCATAGAACTAATGGCGGGTTTTATTTGTAAAAGTAAATTACAAAGAGGCAGACATTTTCTATGCCATAACTATAATGAAATATTCATAAAATAGAGAATAACTATCTTTTTAATATAAATCTCTTGACTAAATTAAGAGGGAAATTAAATGTTTAAAGAGTAAGATTTAGAAAATATCATACACGAAAATTTATTAAAGCATAAGAGCGGTTGCCAAAGCTATACTCTTGAGAAATTCATGCCTTTAGAACTTTTGTACTAGAAGAACAAGTAATCAACAAGCTTCTGGCAAATATTATCAAAATACAAAGAAAACAAATAAAAAGTGTAATGATATATTATTTTTATAAATATAGATTTAACACTTTATAGATTACTATAACATTAACACTACACTAATAAGTTGAAAATTTTAATGAGATGGCCCAGGAAGGAGAAAAATGAATAGGTAAACATTGGTAGTTATTGAAAATTTGATCAAAACAGTATTTTTTCAAAGATTTGGAACTTTGTCATCTTGAGGGGAGGAGTGAAAAAAAATTAAGAAACAGAAAAGTGAATGCTACATAAACTGGTGCAGAATGCTAAAAAAATGGCTGCATAGTAATTTTTAATAAGTTGGCCAGCTTGGATAGGGAAATATGAAAAGAGAGAGAGCTTTCTTTGCATGGCAGAAAACGTAATTAAAATTACTTGCAAATCAAAACAAGAATCCTGTAGCAAAATCTTAAAATACTTGCAAATTGAAATTAAGAGTAATTTTAAATAGTCATTCATCTTTACCAACTGAGTTTGATCCTAGAAGTCAAAGGATGATTTGTGTCAGACAATCTGTCAATTCAATAAATTATATAACCTTAATTCACTGCATACCTAGAATATTAGTCACTCAGAGTAGATAATTTTGACATCTTGCTCCTCTGTGTGACAAATTATTTTCGATAATAATCATGAAATGAATCCAGTAAAATAAGACCATTGGAAATACAGTGAAAAATTTTTTTTGAATGATTATCTATCTATATACACATATATATGTATATATGTATGTATATCAACAAAATAAAAAAAATACAGTATAATAGAAAAGAGATACTAGGTTAACACTTTTAAATTATATTAATGCATTTTTTTGAAATAAAGAAAAATATTGACCAGTATCAACATTTGGTCAAATATATAACAAATGACATTAGAGTTTCTGTTTTCAAGGCTTCTGCAGATTTTTCAATGATGTTGTTAAAAACAAGTTTTGTCTATTTATGTTTAGTAGTAGTATAGCCATTTTTGTCAATCTGTCTTCACACCTACTTGATCAAAGAATAATTTTAGTAATTTTAATTTCAAGAAGTTCCTTTCACGTACAGCAACAGATACACAAATAGTTAAGGAAACTCTTCAACACATGGATAAATTTGTTGGAGATTCATAAAAATCCTATTTCACGTTTCTAGAAATTGCAAAGTATACTGTCTGTTTCTTTGGATTGCTTCTAGCGGCTTTTAAAAGTTTTCATGTCTGAAAATTTTCTGCTAAAATATCCTCACCAGAAAATTCATAAGAAAATTCTGCTGTGTTTGGCAAAAACTTCTGAAGTTCATAATGGTTTGAAATTGTCTGAGCTTGTTTTGGGCACTGTTTGTGTTTCCACCTCATGGGTACTACATAGTTCTGCATATAAACAGTAGATTCAGTATAAATAATGATAGCACAGTGATGGTAAAGAAAAAATATAACTGAATTTACAGTCTTACTCACCCACCTGCATTGGGATCGACTTTACAACCATCAGTTCTCCATATTAACTTCCACAGAATACAATATTTATTTATTTATTTATTTTTTTGTGGGGAAGACCAGCCCTGAGCTAACATCTGTTGCCAATCCTCCCCTTTTTTGCTGAGGAAGACTGGCCCTGAGCTAACATCCGTGCCCGTCTTCCTCCACTTTATATGGGACGTCGCTACGGCGTGGCTGACAGGCAGTGCGTCGGCGGGCGCCCGGGATCCGAACTCGCGAACCCTGGGCTGCCAGACGCGAACTTAACCGCTGCGCCACCTGGTGGCCCCTGAATACAATATTTATTAAAGGGTAAGTAATAAAAATGTGCTAATTTGAAGCTGACATATACATTATGAAAATGCAACAATAATAATAGCATTTTTTTTGAACTTTGATCAACACAAATTTTTTCTGGGAAGAGTATTTTATCACTGACACTATTTAGAATTGCTGAGGCATGGTGCTAATAAAAAGCAGAATGACTTTAGGTGGTTTTATTATTGTCTTCAAAGAATCCCTTCTTTCCTGGATTGCTCTAACCGCCTACTCTCGGTACACCAATGATCTTAATGGAAAATTAATGGCATACAATGAAATTCAATTCCCGATCCTGTTAGACAGAACTAGGAATAGAAAGATATTTTACTCACACAGTAAAATCTATCACAAATCAACAGCAAATATTTTAACACTAAAGTCCTGTCTACTAAGAAAAAAAAAATTAAACTATGAAAACACAACAGGAAAAACAAACAAGTGTCCTGGTTGTCACCATCAATAATTAACATAGATGTAGAAAATGCAACAAGTCTAACTTTACACAATTAACATTATTGCTTACTTCATGAATCAACTGACAAGGCACTGAAATAAATTGATTTGGCTAAATGAACAGAAATAAAGCGAAAAATAAAAGCACAGATTTCTTGAATATAAGCAATAACCAGATAGAAACTACAATGAAAAAATTACATCCCAATGAGAGAAGAAGCAGAAACAAACACCAACATAATGGTGTAAAAAGCCTAACTGGAACCCTTAACAAGAACGTATACAACCTTTATAACTAAAACTTTACATAAATAAAAAAGATATAAATAAATTCAGAGAAAAACCATTTCCTGAATGAGAAAAGAGATGTAAACATTGTCTTTCTAAATGCATATAGATTTACTTATTATTCCAATTAAAACTCTTAACTGGATATGTCTTGGATCTTGATAAAATACACCAAAATTCATCTTGAGATGAAAATTAGCTAAGATCTAGTTGAAGAGGAAGTTTAGGTATCTTCCTACCAAATCTTAATATACATTGTAAAGCCCTACCAAGTATTATAACATAATATAATGCTGTGATAGTATAAGCAGCACAGTATTTGTATATAACAGACTATACATCCATGAAAAAAGATAGCCAAGAAAGAAACACTACCATACATAATAATTTAATATGCCACAAATGCATACTTATAAATCAAAATGAATTAATATTCAATTAATTTAATTTATTGATGTTTATTTATTTTTGACCTATAACATTGTATTAGTTTTAGTTGTACAACATAATGATTTTGATATATGTACATATCATGAAATGATTATCATAATACATATAGTTAACCTCCATCACCACACATAGTTACAAATTTTTTTCTTGTGATAAGAATTTTTAAGATCTACTCTCCTAGTAACTTTCAAATATGCAGTACAGAGTTGCTAACTATAGTCATCATGCTGTATATATTAATGCTTATTTTGAAGCACTCATTGGGGGGAGAAGTTCCACTATTAATGGAAGTGGAAAAAATCTTGGAAAAAAAGACAGTTAGATTTAACTATATCACAAATGAGCGATTTCTCCACCTAAGAAAAGGGGAATAGAATTAGAAGCTCAACAACCAATTGGATAAAAAAAAATTGTAATAAATACAGAATATAAATGTTACATACTAACTGTAGAATGATCTCAGATAAATTAACATAAACACTAAGACACTAACAGATGAAAGAGCAGGGAATATAGTAGAGGTGTGGATCAAACTACTCCTAAGGAATATGCAACTACTTCTGCAAATGTTTTGCAAATGTATCACAAAATGCCTGAGAAGAAATGAACCAACCTCCTAATTAGCTTAATCTCTGGGAATTAAATTATATTATATATAATATAATATGTTTAACATTAAAATATTTGATATAATATATTTAATATTAATATAGTTCTTAAATTATATATTATTTACATATAAAAATATATATCAGCTTCATATCAGGTGAAAATAGTTAACTTTTATATACTGCTTGCCATTCACCAGGCATGTTCTAAGAAATTTATATCTATTATCTCATTTAATCCTCAACAACAAAATACTTACGATATAAATACTATTATGATCCCCATTTTACAGATCAATAAAATGAAATATAGAAAAGTTAAGTAATTGCTCAAAGCAGTACAGCTAATAAATGGCAGCTGGTGTTTTAATCCAGATCATTCAAGAAAAGGTGACATATTAGAGATAAAGTTGAAGTTTTGCTCTAGGTCAAAAACAAGAAGAAAAATACAGCACTGACAGATTTTGATAATTACCATGTGTGCTGCAAAAGACTCCAAAATGTTCCTTGACCCTAAGTTCAAGAGGAAACAAGTTGATAGGTCCACCAGAAAATGTAGTGCAAGCTTAGACTTTATTAAGAGAGGAGATTATCAAGAGGAGGGTGGAAATAGTCCTACTCTAGTTGTTGGTCAGATAAATGTAGGATTGTTTTCATTAATTTCTGGTCCCCATAATTCAAAAGACATGTAGAGAAAATTCAGTAAGTTCATGGGAGGTGAATACTGGTTGTGAGGGTGTTCTAAATCATTTAATTAGTTCGGGAGCACTTGAAGGAAATAAAAAGTTTTCCATCACACAGAATAAAATCCAAACTCCTCTTTCTGTCCTACAAGGCCCTAAAGTAATCCAGTTTCTGGCCAACTCTCCTATATTTTTTCCTTATTCTTCCTACAGCTCACTTGACTCTACTCTGCTCATTGTTAAGAAGCCAAACACCATCCTGCCTCAGGGCCATTGCACCTGCCATCCACTCTGCCTAAAGGTTCTTGCCCAATATATGTATGCGTCTTACTCTCAGTTTTCTATATTGCCACTTTCTCAGAGAGCCCTTCCTCAACAATCTTATCTAAAATAGCACCCATATTACTCTCTGTCCTCTTATTCTGATATGAGTGTATGCATGTATGCATGCATGTATGTATGTGTGTACATATGCACATACATAAGATGGTACTTATCACCACCTGATGTTATTTATCTATGCATCAATTCTTAGTCATTGTCATTACAGTTTTCACCGGTAGAATATGAACTCCTTAAGGACAGAGACTTTTTCAATTTTGTTCAGTGCTGTACCCCCAATCCCCAGAACTGTGTCTGGCACATAGTAGGCTCAGAATAAATATTTATTGAAGGAATAAACAACTGACCATTTAGCCTGGAGAAGGGAAAAAATACAGTGAGGCTAATCTTTATCCACAAATATTTGAATCGCTTTTGCATAGAAGTGTGATTAGACATGATCTGGAAGAGGGCTAAATTATGGGTAATCACACTTGAGCTCAAGATGAGGGAAGATTTTGTAACAGTCCAAGCTGCCCAAAGATGAAGAGGATGGTTACAGGTAGTGTTCATTCCCTGTTACCAAAGGTATTATTTCCTAATTTGTTAGTCAAGAGTTAAAGGGGACCATGCTCAGACTGATGGACTTTAAGAGATGGTTTAACGCTGTACCCTTTTATGTCTAGAAAGAAGAAGAAAATGACTCCCACGGCATCTTTTGTCCCACTTGCTGTGTGGCTCGTAGTTAGACTCATAACATTTTAGGGCTGACAAACTCTAGAGATCTTATAGAAAATGAAGTTGAAAACTGGGAAATAATATTATCCGCCTGCCACAAAGCCCTCTGTGGCCATCCACAGACCACAGCATAAAGTCCCAGCTCCTCAGTCATCAACAAATATTTACTAGGCTCCAACTACATACCAGGCACTGTTTTCACCCCTGGGGTTACAGCAGGAAATGAGATAAACAAGGACTTTCTTCTCATTGTGATGCTATCCATCATCTGGTAGCTAGATTTACATATATGTGTATAAATGCATGTGTATATATTGCATTTATGAATAGGATGAATGTATTGAATTATGAGTAGTGTACCAATCAGCTCAACTTTGTGTGTTGTTACTAAATGACAAAGATAGAGAAGAAAATGTAGTGACTGGGATGCAGGGCTTTCTCTGTTTACAAACTTGCGTTCTTTTGGCCTTTAAATGATTACACCAAAGTGACAGCAATTGGTCAACCAGAAAGCAGGAGTCAGCCGAATTTTTGCAGGATATTTATTCATACATTAGGGTGGTCTTCCAGGAAACAGAACAACAAACAGAACATTTTACAAGCAGTGTTATAGAAACATACACAAAGAAGCTTTCTGGTTGAAAGTAGAAACTTTGGGCCCCACACAGGGAAGTCTAAATGTAACTTAGGCTACACTAGCTGTTTTAACTAAGAAAGTAAATAGGAGTCTTTAAAAAGTTATTTTAAAAATAATGGCTTAAGAGTCAAACTGCATATGTTAGAATCATTTATCCTTCTAAGGAAAATGAGCTGGAATAGAATGAAAGCACTCTTCACTGAGAATGTTAGTGGTCTCCATGGAAAAACCACAGGCGTCATGTGATTTGCCCTGGGAGTCTTCCACAATGTCGGGGTGCAGCTTTCATTTTCACAATATTGAGATATACCACTGATATTTTGTAAGTGGGGTGCTAGACCCCCTATACTAATAAACATTCCATGTGTTGAAGAATTTTCTGCTTCCTATGCACATTTCTAATCTCCTACTGGACATTCATGCAGGTGAAAAAACCAAAACCTAGATTCTAAACCCATTGAACATAAAAATACAAAATAGTTTTACATTTTTACATGCATTGATTTCTCCATTAACGTATTTATTTTATAAGTCAAAGGATGACTGAACTTTTTTGTTTTTGTCTGGAATTCTAAGAAATGCTGTTTTCTGTTTTGATCAATAGTATAACTAATGGCAGTGCGGCTGTATCAGCCTACATTTGAGGCTGTCGCATTCCTGGTGAGGTAAACTTCTGACCGTTTCTACAGTACATGGAAATTACTTTATAATATTGATGTTTTGGAAACTATGAGGGTAAGTAGAATACATTATTAAGAGTTTTATTTCAAGATAGAAAAGGACACATTACAAAATATTTAGCATGAAAGGAAGTATTGGATCTGCCTGGGCTGAGTATGACAGAAGACAAGAAGTGACGGATGTTTATCCTGGGTCTGGGAAAGATGGCTAGAGGGGCTCCAGTATCTTTTAGAATGCACTGACTTTGAATCCCAGTTCCAGTACTTTCTAGCTGTGCAAATTTGGGCAAGTAAATCTCTTGGAACCTCAGATTCCACACCTATAAAATAGGAACTGTAATTCACACTATATGAGATAATAGATACATAGTGGACATAGTGTGGGTATATAGTGTCCCCAGACCTTGGGACAGGTCTGGTCCATAGTTAGCCCTCGGTGGTTACTTTCCTGTCTCTTCCTTAGAGCAGTGAATTCCTCTTCAAACTACCTTAACTATAAATATTTACTTTCCTGAAACGAAACTCATCAAAAAATATGATCTACTTACACATAAGTATAAAATGTCAGCTAATGCTTAAATGTAATATAAAGAATAAAAAGAAAAATAATTTATATTTAAATATTACCTATTTGAATATATAAAGACTTGGGTCTTACTTCAGTAGCTAAAACAATACAATAGTTCCTTGCACCTGCCGGGAATGAAAATATCTCAATTTAAGAGACGTGATGTCAGAAGCCATTCCATTCAAAAAACATTAAAATGAAAGAGCAGATGTTCAGGGAAATATGAGCACGTAAATTAGGATAAGAAATAAAAAACTACGTCATTTGCACATGATAAGAGAAAGGATGGTAATGTGTGTGGATAAGAGTTCAAGTTTAATTGAAGACAGGATACAAAAGAAAAATGATCGACTATTAAAGTGGAGAAAGTGAGAGCCTATCGTAGTGTTTCAAGCGAGGGTGTAAATAACGCTGTCAGGAGCCCTTTGGGTTGCCAGCTTTCCGAAACAACTTTGGGCAGCACTGCTCCCTAATGATGTAATGAGGACCATCCCAAATAACTATGTGTCTTCTGTAACAGTAAGTGACATATTAACAAAATGAAAGTTATCCAGTTAGCACTGGTATTTTCCTTTCCATTTTATTTACTATCAGCGTATCGTATTTAAATTATACATTGGGTACAGTATAGAGTAGCAAGTAAATAATTCAATAATTTCAAGACAATGCCTATATTCCACTTAAGCGTCCCTATCCATGTTGAAATTTCGCTGCATTACTGGTATTTTCATGTAAGTTCAGTAAAAACATTTCAGTATTATTATGTGCTAAAGAATGACCAATTTTTATTTAAGGAGGTTTAGCCTGGTGGCCATTCAAAGGCCGTCTGGGGCCGAGACGGTTCTTCCCTGTGAGGGACTCATGTGTTGCTCTTCCTGCTAAATGTCAAAGCTCTGTAAAGTTCCAAACCTCTCCCCGGGGACAGCATTGCTTCTTCTGAGACTTTCTGTGCCTTAGAACACTGGGGGTGAGGGATGGTGTCGGGGAGGAGGGAATTGGATGCGGTGTCCTTCTTCACAAATACTTTGTTCTATAAAAGTATGGAAACGAGGAGTTAAACTGGCTGCCTAGTGGCACAATCTGTGTTTTCCAAGAAGACTGACATGGGGAAATTTGATAAACTGAGCCCTGGGGGTTCATAGCATACATTCCAAACCAGGGAGCGATGAAGCGCCTTAGCCTCGCTCCCTGTGCAAGAGGAAACTGATTCCCGCTTTCCAGTGTTTCTCCGAAAGGCTTCTTGCTGGGGTTTTATGATAGTTCGACCTAATATTTTAATCCAGGTAAGTATATCAGCTATTTAAGTAATTGAAAAGTAACTACACTATTGCTATACCCCACAGATTTGCATTGTAAATAAAAAACATCTTAAAGCTAGTAGGAGACACTCGTCTTTGCAGTGAATGAAGTGTTGCATACTCCCCTATTACATGGAAATCCCTCCACCTTCTGATTATATCCCTACACCAAAGCATCCAGACCATGATTTTGTTTTAAGAGTTGCTCCACAGACCCATTTTAGGTTTCAGGTGAATTCGCTAGAGTGATTTAGTTACTTGCAGATGTCAAGCCATTTGTATGGTAAAAATCATATCTTGGAATAATTCATAAAGTTCCATGTTTATTTTTTATTGTCTCAGCATATCTGATTTGTTGTGAAACTCAAATTTCTTGGCAAAAATATAAATCTCATTATAAATGTCCATTGAAGTAAATATGACAGCTCTGTTTCTTATTATGGGCATGTGCAGTGTAGAGATGTTAGCCATAAAATTTGGTGAATGTCCTCTAGGGGATTTCAAATTTTAGCATGTTTCATTAACTTACAGAATACCATTTGTTTATGGTTTTTCATGTGTATAGGAAATAATAAATGCCAATGACAGTCATGTACATGGTGAATTAAACTGAAGCTATGTGATATATACAAGATGTCACTTTTTTGTTTTTGAAATGAAGTTAAAATGAATTTAACATGTCAAAGTCAATATTTCAAAATGTACATTTTTAGCTAAATATCTGTCTTAGGAAATATTTTGGTAGGTGTTAAACAGCATTATTACTTTTTTCTTAGATAAGTTTTATGTCTTGAATGTTTCATTTGATATGAAATCATAAGTATTTTTCTGTAGAATTTCAAAATTACTTATAGCGAGTTAACTGTACATTTACTAGATTTTAAAGGGCAAGAAAACAAATTTTCCATAGATTACGTAATTTATAAAATTGTTAATAAAAAGTATTGGCATTCCATTTGTTGAATATCCATTGACTTTTAACGCTCTGCTGTGAGCTATTTTGGAGTCTGAAGTTTGGGAAACGAGGAAATCTGCTAATTTGTAGAACTCACAAAATCGCCTTCAAGGAGAAAGTCCATTATAAAAGGAAATTACTTCTAGTTTAAATACATAACATTAAAAATGAGTTCACAAATATGCATAATCAGTTGTAGCTATAAAATTGTATAATTTCATGATACTATATCTTCCTTCTGCAGATAGTTTTTATTTTTAATTTAAAAAAAGCTTGCTGTCTTTAGATCGATGTCGCAGGAAAGAAAACCTGACAATGTTTTTATTCTGTTACCTAAATTGTTAGAGTAATGAGGCGTGATGACAGCAGCATGGTTAAAAGAATTGATAAATTGTCAATGGACCATCTCCAAACTCTGCTCGTTTTTCCTCCTCAAAATGCAAAATCTTAGTGGGGAAAATGGCTTTAATCAAGAAGACAGAACAATCAACTCCTAGGTTCAGAACAATCAACTCCTAGGTTCAGAACAATCAACTCCTAGGTTCCTGCTGTGTTCATATAAATAATATGATGCGTTATCCAAAGAGCGAGTGGAAACTTCATTAAACTAAAAGCAACTTATCCTGTGCATAAATACTGATTCATATGTAGGCTTCTCCCTCAGTGTATATGTTGTTGGTAGAGATGTGAATGGAGCTACTTAAGGTCATCTGACTTTTCATAAAAAACCTAGTCACTGTTACCTAATTAAAATTTAAGGACAATTCCTTTTCATTTAAACAAGAGTGCCATAATCTGAATTTTAAAATTATTCAGAGAATTCAAGTTTCTTTGCAGGATATGAGGATATTATTCAGGGCAGGATATCAAGAGTACTAATTTTAGAGTCAGGCAAACCTGCATTTGATAAATGCAGTACTGGGAAACCTTGGTAATTTATTCAACATTCATTTATTAAATGAATACTGGTGTCAAAGATTGCATTTGATATGATAGTATGCCAGATAAATCACTTCTGCTATCTCAGATCAGTTATTTTTTCTCTCTGAATATCAGATTACTCCACTGTGCAATGTGAATAATAATACTCCATTTTATTAAGAATAATAATTATATAAAGCCTCACCTCAAAACTAGTACCTAATTTTTGTTATTAGAATAAAAAATTCTACCAAAGTAGAAACTAGTCTATTATTTATTTTTCAGTTATTAAAGTTGAAATAATAACCTGAATAACAAATACTATATAACAGATTCATCAGTGTGCTTAAATTGTCCTTAGCTAGCAACCTGACTTATTACAACCCCTTTTATCTATACATATTTACAGCTGATTTGGCTTTCACTGTTCCTAAATGATTGTGCTTGCAGAAGAAACATCTAGTTCTTTAAAGAGACAAAGCCAGCCTAATCAATGTGAAATCCAGGGCCTATATATTAGAGTAATGCAGAAAAAAATGTAACTTTGAATTTGGGAAAAAACCATTATATCAATTATGATCAAATGGTTAAGGTGATATGCAAGTTTTTGAAATTTTTGCCCCAAATGCCATTATAGAGATGCACACTTATGCTTTAGATGGCTATATTTCTTGACTTCAAAATGTATTAATTTATATAGTTTATAAAGTGCTTAAATATTTAAAGGAAAATTTAAAATTTTATACTTATACCAACCAATTTAATGAACCAGCCAGTCTGCTTTAAAAGCTAATCATTAATCAATAAGTCTAAAAATTGTATATCCTAACTGAGGATACTTAGAAAGTAAAAAGGTATTTTTACATGGTGGAATGTAGCCATGCAAATTACTTGTTTTTTTTTAATTTGATAAGCTTATGGGAAAAGAAAATTCAGAAAAGTCTTACTTTATTTTTGGCTTTAAAGTTTTCATAAGAATTAGAATCAATGGCCAGGGAATAGATTTAATAATGTTTATTCTTGGGAGACTGCATCTGGTACAGGCAAGCAGTTAGGTCTTTTCAATCTTATAGCAAAGAAGAAGTAATTAGATGAGTAAGGAAAAATAATTCTTTAAAGTTCATATATATTATGTTAGCTCAAACATTTAAAAAAATGCCTAAATGGTATTTTTTCTTCCGACCATGACAGACTAACTGGTCTTAGACTTATATCTTCAAGGTTAAAAAACAAAATAAAACCAAACAAAATAACCTATGAAACTGAGAAAAAATATATGAGGCAACTTTTCTAGGCATTGACAGCAGGCAGTGGAGGCTTATAATCTTCAGTGGAGTGGGGCACACACAAGGTAGAGCCACGCTCACCCAGGTGTTCTGTGTGGGGGCATTGTGGGGGACCATGATGCAAGAAGGGGGAGCCGAAGCTGAGAGCAGGAGAAACTGAGCTGAGGAGGTAGTGACTGGAGACTGGGGTTCCTGAAGGAGTTGGAATTTTCAGGGAAAGGTACTGTAGATGAGGGAGCTGTGTGGAGGCCCTGAGCTCCCCTCCAGAACTTGGCCAAGGGTTGGGCTCTGCATGTGCAGGCTGAGACTCTGTGAGGCCTAGCAGAGAGCAGCTGCTGCAGGGATGACTGTTGAACCAGAGGCCAGGTGGTGGGAAACATGGGCGATCTAGCCCAACCAGAGTGGAGAGAATTTGCTCACTTGTTGGACACTCAGTTAGGACTTCAGAAAGGCCATACTTTAGGAGTAAGCATACCTGGGGTGGGGGTCAGACCCTATAACTAAAACAGATCTGCTCTAAGAAATCATATTCTCAGAATATTGAAGCCTGACAGGATTAAGAGGATTCATCAGGAATTTAATTTTCTATCAAAACAAAACTCAATAGCATTTAAAGAGTGAAAACATACAGGCTCTCTACAACATAGCATTCACAATGATGGCTAAAATAATGATATATTTTAGATGAATGGAAGTGGAGCTATTTCAAAGCAAGGCAACCTGCATTCTAGAAAATGCTAGAAGAAAATCTTCAGGGTCAGGCAAATGATATCAGTATTGTAAAGGACATTTACACAAAACCTACAGTTATATCAGAAGGTGAAATATTGAGTGGTTTCCCTCTAAGATAGAGAAAAAGATAAAAATATCTATGCTTACCATGTCTATTCAACATTTTATTGGAGTTCTTAGCCAGTAAAATAAGTCAGGAGAAATAAAAGGTATAAAGATGACATAAGAAGAAGTAAAACACTCTATATCTGCAGACAACATGAGCATGTACAAAATCCTTTAAAAAATTCTACATAATCACTAATAGAAAAATAGTGGATTTTGGAAAGTCACAGGATACAAGGTCAATTTAACATAATGATTGTATTTTTATATCCTGGCATCAAACAATTGCAAAATAAAATTTTAAAACACTATTTGCTATAGCATCAAAAATAAATTTAACAAACGATATATCAGAGCTCTATACTAAAAACTATAAAACGTGGCTGGAATAAATTAAAGAGATTTAAACAAGTGGAGGGATAGATTGACTTCATAGATTAAAAAGCTCAATATTGTTAAGATGACAATCTTCCCCAACTTAATTTATACATTCAATGTTATGGCAATTGAAATACCAACAGTCTTTAAAAAAATCTAAATTTATAAACTACTTTTAAAATATATATGGAAATGCAAAAGACCTAGAATAGCCGAAATAATCTTGGAAAAAGAAAAACAAAGATGGGAGACTTGTACTATCTAATTTCAGTATAAAGTTACAATGATCAAGACAATGTGGGACTGGAGTAAAAATAGACAAAAAGAGCCATAGAACAGTATAGAGAGTCCCAAAATAAACCCACAGAATTATGCTCAAAGAATTTTTGACAAAGGTACCAAGGAGGAAAGGAAATTCAATGGAAAAGGATAGTCTTCTTAACAAATGGTGCTGAAACAATTGGATAAACATATATAAAAAATGAACCTCAACTCCTCCCTCACACTATACACATACTAATGAATCATTAGAGATGGATCATAGAATTAGATGAAAAGGTTAGAATTATAATGCTTCAAGACAAAAATAGGGCAACATCTTCATCACCCTGAAAGAGCTAACTCTGTCTTCATCCCTCCCTCCCTCTCTCTAGCTAGCTAGCCTATAGTTAGCTAGACTAAATTGGACTTTATCAAAATGAAAAACTTCTGTTCATATCACACCATTACGAAAATGTAAAGTAAAATCATATCCCCAGAAAAAACATTATCAATATACATATCCAACCAATGAATTGCATCTAAAATGTATATTATATTCCTTCAAATAATTAATAATAAGATATGCCATTCAATAGTATATAGACAAAAAGATTGAACAGGCATTCCCCAAACTGAATGGAAGAAATCATATAAAAATATATATGAATATATATGAAATGTTTATGAACCGCAAAAAAATATGAAAAGGTATTCAATATTATTAGTCATTAAGGAAATGTAAATTAAAATTACAGTGACTAGGACAGCAAAATTTAAAACAATGGCTAGCACCTGATGTTGGTAAAGATGTAGAACAACTAGAAATCTCATGCATTGCTAATGGGAGTGCAAAATGGTACAACTATTTTGGAACATTTTCTGGCAGTTTTTCAGAAAACTAAAAATACATGTACCCTGTGATCCAGCAATTGTATTGCTAGGTGTTTATTCCAGAGACATTAAAAATCTATGTTCACAAGAAAGACATTTAGTAGAACATTGATAGGACCTTTATTCATAATATTCCCGAATTTAAAATGACCCAAATGACCATCAATAGATTTATCTGTTCTAAATATGTTTTGGTATATTTATAAAATAAACTAATATTTGGCATACTTAGAGAATGAGCGCTGATAGATACAGAAACAGGAATGAATCTCCAAAACATTTTGTTGAGTGAAAGAAACCAGAAATTCAAGAACAAGCAAAACTAAGCTTTTAAAATTAAAATAAGAAAAGTTGTTTATGTTGGTTGGGATTGATTGGAAAGGGACATGAGGGAATCTTCTGAGGTGATGCAAATTATATCTTGATTGGGATGTTGGTTATATGAGTGTATTCATTTGTCCACATTCACAAATTGTACAATTGTACACTTAAGATCTGTGCATTTCACTGTATATCAATTTTATCTCACTTAAGAAAAAGTCCTATTAAAAAACTTAAATATATGAATTTGAGTAATGAACTCCACGCTTTTTTACAAGAATGCGAAAATAACCCACTAATTGCAAAATGCTTTGGTACAGGAAACGTGTGCCAGAGCATACTTTCTGTATGTGTATTGTGTAGGTGTTTGTGTGTGGATGTGTATGTATATATAGATATGTAGTGTGTATGTATATGTATTTGTATAGATACATACACACACACACACACACACATGCACAGGTAGTCCTTGCTTTTGCACAGTGCTGTGCTAACTGAAACTCGTGCATCTCAGAACTGTGTCCCTGCTTTGCATGGTTCCATGGTAACTGAGACCATGACAGATTAGTACAAAGTAAGGACACAGTTCTAATACACACAAATTTCGGTTCACATGGTACCATGTAAAGTCAGCCTGTCTCTGTGTGCGTGTGTGTGTATGTGAGTGAGACAGAGAGAGAGAGAGAGAGGTTTTTTGGGTGTGGATGCCTATAGTAGCTTCTAGTATGTTGTCGTTTTACTATATTCTGAATTTGTTGGAATATCAGCAACTTTTACCCAATACCGCTCCGAGTGCCCTGTCCCTTTTTTGGCTCCTGCCACAAGAAATAAAAAAGTGAAGGCAACTCTTACACAATGTGTCATTCTCAATGTGTCCTGAAAGTCATCTAGGAGCTAGAATAGACAGAAATTTGACCATATATTAGTGATTAACTATTATGAAACCAAAATATCATTCTCTCCATGGTTTAATATTTTCCCTATTTTTTTGTTTTAGAAAATATTTAAAAGAGTCTAATTTAGAAGATAAGTTCAAAAAAATCAAATGAAATAATAATTATTAAAGGATCTCTAGTGAACAGATTACACTGGGAAAATTAGTCAAATTTCATTCCCATAAATGCCATGGTATTAACAACATCTTCTAGAGGAAGATTCCTAACACTTCACCTATCGAGGCATTTTTTTTTCAAAATAGTTCAATATAGTAGCACTCTAAGACTTGTCCTTTATGTGGTTTCTAAATACCTATTTGTTAAATCTTTTTTTTGAATTGTGTGAAATTCCAAAATGCAATTAGAAGGAAAATAGATGTGGAACATATTGTTATTTATAATTTATAAAGTTCAACAGAGGTATGGCAGTAAAAGCACCATGAAAATATGTGATTCTATAGATGTTTCTATGGGGAATAATAGGACAGAGAAAGATTTTTTTAAAAGATATAAATAACTTGGAGAAGGTCCAGATCTGAAAAGCACTCCCAGAAATTTTTAAAGTAGTATTTAATGAGACAGTTTAGAAAGACTGGAATGATTTAGCCCAAAATAAATTGTCTGTCTGTCTGTCTATCTATCATTTATCATCTATCTAAATGAGTTATATTTTACAAAGAAAGGATTATTTTAAAACGTTCTAGTTATATAAGTTTTAGCAGTTCTTCTCATACTTTGAATATCAAAAAACCCACATTTAATAGCAGTACAAATTTGAAGAAATTTGCTTATTATTAATTTGTTTTAGTTTTCCACAATATGTCTTCTGATGTGAATTTTTATGTCTCTCAAGTTTAACATAAGAAATGTTTCAAAATTGTAGTGTGAGATAGTATTTAAGAGAGATCTGTGAACTTCCTAACACTGATGTTTCACACTGGAACAAGAAATTACACAACTATGTGAGTCCAGAATTGAAGGCACTCTCTGGAATATGTTAGATGGCACCAGTCTGGAGGATTGGAGGGCCAACTAGATAAATCTGGGAGGTCTTCTAGAGATACCTACTGATGTGCGTGGGTAGGGGAGTTAAGATCTCCATAGTCTAGAGTTTGTTAACTAGGAGTCTACAAAGTCAGCAGACAAAAATCTCATTCTTAGTACTGATTCATCACATCACTTGGTTCATCAAGAATTATCAAGTCAGATTTTCATGTTGGACCATGGAATTATTACTGCTAGACCTAAACCCCTTTAAAAGGCTGGAAGGAGGTTTTTATTTGTTTGTTTTTGCTTTTGAAACAGACTCTCTAGTCTTTTCAAAATAGTTCTATGTATGTACAAGTTCTAGGATATGATTAATGTTTGCTACTTCTTAATGCTAACAATTATGTTGCAAAAATTCAATAACAATCACTTTCAAGATTATTTTGAATTGTACTTGTGGATTTTATATAGTATTTAATTTAAAAATGCACCTATAGCCCTTCATTCATTGCATGGCATACTTGAAACTCTCAACACCAGCTGTAATTATAACAATTGTTCATTCTCTGATATTTTTGTCTTTTTAGATATCTTAATCAACTTCACAAGTATGTTAATTTGTTTTGTTTTGTTTTTATTGTGGAAATTGAGCCATGCTGGTTACACTTAAATATTGAAATGGTGTTATGATTCCATTTAATATTTAAGAAAAAAATTAATTCAGTTACTTCATTTGTGTTAAATCAAAATGTATTGAAAACATACCAACATTGGTGTAGATTATATGCCTATTTTTCAGTTCTAAACTAGTGCTGTTTAAATTCATCTCTCACTTTGGCTTTAAATTTAAATTGAAAACTGTTTGTAACACTTTCCCCCAAATAGTTTCAACAGAAAATTCCTTTCTTAGTCCCTTACCACTGAAGTGTTTTTCAAGTGTTGCAAATCTGCTCTATCTGTGGCCTTTCCTCTTGAACACAATGAAGGCTATAGTTGGCATTCTAGAAAGGAAAAATAGGTTACTGGAAATTGGACAGAATCCAAGCCTCAGACACAGGGAGATGGAAAAATAGAACTATATACCCCTGAGCCCTGAACAATGCAGTTTAGTTTTAAGCACAAAAGTGGTGTCTATAATATGTATTCAGCTCCTCCTTCCACAACTTCAAGCTGAGCACCTTGAACAAAATAGGTGCTCAGTAAATATGAGTGGAACTAGATTTGCAACTTAAGTTTATTTGCAAGATAGTATGCAGTGCAAACGGTAAAACTGCCTTGCCTAACCAAGTCAAAGTGTTTCTGCACATGGGCATTTTAAACCAAAGAGATGATTCCTGCTCAAGTTAGGGAGTTTTGCTCCATCCATATTATGCACTTGGTTTTGTAAGCTTTTGATGAAATCTTGGGTTTTCTTATCTTTTTATTGTTGAGAATTTGATGGGGGCAGTTTGGGACAGGGTCTTGGTTCTCATATGAGTATTTTTTTGACGGTATATTAAGAATAAGGTGAACGTTTCCCTGCAAATAGGGTTGTAGCAAAAGACTAGAGACTGCTGTTCACAAGGAAGTCTTCCCAAACTGATTACACCAGAATTTTGTATTGTTTGTTTGGTATATTCTGAGCACGTGTAGAAGCTATTTTTGAAGCTCGTCTCTGGTGTGTTCTTTTATTTATTTAAAAAAATAAATCAATGAGGGTATATAAACTATGAGTTTCACCTTTTTTGGAGGGATGTATTCCCCCAACACTTAGTGTAGTATCTGTCACATGCAAAAGTTCAATAAAATGATAGTTGATTGAATTTTTATAGCCGTAACCTAAATGAATGGCTATAGACCTGAAAAAACGTATACATGAACCAGCCAAGTACAAGTTTTCCTTTGAGACAATTCAGAATCCTAAAAAAATGAAGACGACCTTCTAGGTCAGAGACAAGAGGCAAGGAATGTTAAATGTGAGGAGGTAGTTTTACTTATCAATCTAAGGCAGAGAACGTTAATAATATTACTTGTTTTGAATTCTTTTCTCAGAATATAACTAGGAGTGAATGAAGAGCAGGCTTCAAGGGGAGAGGAAGGGAAGTGCCTGTTCATGAAAACTAACCTAAAGTGGCTTTAGGAGAACAGACAATTTCATATTTCAACAAGCAAGACATTAATAACAGATGGAAGAAATGTTCTAATTTAATTAACACCAATTTCATGTTCGTTTCCACGATCTTTATTTCTTCTAGAATCAAACTACCCAAGAGGGTAATTAGACCCTTGCCTGCAGGAAGATAGCTCTTTCTTCTCTACTCCCCTTCCCTCCCCTCTGCTCCTCAATCTTCTCTGCCTAAAATGGTAGCTGAATGATAAACATTCTATACCTGCTAGCTGAGTTTCTCTTTCTTCTCTCGCTGAATACATATTGTATTAAATAAGATTATGTGCATTTAGCATAATGTCTCCTAAACATTAGTTATTATAATTTTTATAATCATCATTGTTATGATTGACTCTCTATTATAAGACTTTAAAATATCTATCTAATGAATTTATAAATTCATTAAGAATCCATGATTGAGTAAGGCATATCCTGTATGATTTTGAGTAAGAAGAAAGGAGACACTATAGTTTCTAATTTCTATACCATCATTAATATAGTTAATGACACAGATTTTGTTTCCTTCTTCTGAGGCTGCTGTCCTGTCTACATGTTCTTTGACATACCTTGCTTGAATTTATCAGGTAATGAATATTAATGAAGTTTATTAATGCCTTACTCTCTCAGATGCATTCAGTTTCTCTTTCAAACCAATTCCCTCAACCATTTCCATTACCATTGTCAGCTCTGTTCTGTTTAATGATTATTTACATGGCTCTTTTCAGCTTTAGCTGATTTCTTTCGAAAGCAAAAAAGAACTCTAGTTACAACTGGAAATACGTGAAACATAGCTTTGAGATGACTTTTGTTTTCACTAGATGTGAAGAGCAATGTAGAGGAGATTCTTCAGTGATGTTCATGTGCTTTCAGGGATGTGCCTTGTTTGCTGTTGTGAACACATTTCGAAGAGTGAGAAAAGAAAACAGAACTTTAAATGTATCTTCTGTTTCTATACAAGAGCAGTTCTTGGTGTACTTCGATGTGATTGTAGGCATAACGCTTTCATTTTGCTAAGTCTCAGCATCTTGTGCTGTGACCAATGCCATGAGGATTACTGAAAATGCTCCCTAGTGTTGGACATTCCAAATGACTCTGTGATTTATTTATGAAGGAAAGACGTCCAAAGGAAAAGTGAGAAACAGTCAAATTTTGGAATTAGTGTGAACACTGAGACAGAGCATAAAGATAAAAATTCAAAAAGAAATTTAGTAGGCTCTTGAAATGCCTCCTAAGAGGCACTAATGTGGTCAGACCTAGACTTGAATCCATGCTCCATGGATTACTGTATATTTGACTTGGATAAGTTATTTTTCTCTACCTTAATTACATATATTATATTTTATCAGGCATATCTGACATATGAGTAAATATAAAACCAATTACTATTAAAGCTATTAGGAAACACAAAGCTAGATATGTAAGGAGAAGTGTCTAGGTGAATGCTTCCAGAAGATGAGCTAAACATAGCTTCTGAATAAATTCTGGTTTAGTTTGCTTGACAGTTTTCTGGGGAGGCACCACCCTGGGAATTTTGGGGGCTGTAGTGTAGGGAGGCCAGGTATGATCCGGTCAACGGAAACACGGTGAGAAGGTACGAGCTCTTCTGTAGTCTCAGCTTCTAGGCTCACTGTGGTCAACAGCCAGCTCTGAGGAGTATGACAAAAAAGAAAAAAGCATTTCTATGGGAAGAAGTGAGTATTCTTGGATGACCTGGGCAACAGGACTTTGAGGAGAGAGCAGGAACTTCATAAATACATGTCAAGAAAACTGCTTGCAGGTACAATTCTGGTTCAGGCTCACCTGGACTTTGTCAGGTTCAAAGGATAGTAGGAATGGGAGATGAGATTGTTGTGACGTAGCCTTAAAATATCTTTCTGTTGAGTCGTGCTGCTCCCACATGGGCTGTTTGCCTTCTGTGCCTGCAGCACAGCTGTCCTGAGCTCTCCTTTCATAATCATTCTGGGAATTATCTTTGTTTCTCTTGTGTTAAACCTTCTCTTTTCTGTAGCCCATACCTTCATCTTCTTTCTGGCTTACTTGTTTTGGTGGATCAAATTCTTTAGGAAATTCCTAAGAAATATTTTTTGGGAATCAAATTTTTGATACCTTTTATGTCTGAAAGTATCCTTATTATACCCTCATATTTGATGGATAATTCAGTTGAATATGAAATTCTAGGGTGGAAATAATTTTTCATCATGATTTTGAAGGCATTGTCCCCTTCTCTTCTAGATTGCAGTGTTTTTTAAAAATCTAAATCCATTTTGATCCTTGATCCCTATGTATGTGATTTGTATTTTGTCTCGGGAAACTTGTAGAATCTTCTGTTTTCCACAAAGCAGACATTTTCAATCTTGAAGCTTTTGCATTTTGGATCAGTGAACTGAATTATTTCTTTGATGCTTTTCTTTTTTTCCTGATCTCTCTTTATGGAACCACTATTATTAGGGCTAATTCTGGACTAATCTTTTTATTTTCTTTCTTTTTTTTTTTTTTTTTTTAATCTTCCTCTCCTATTTTCCAGTCCTTTGACTAATTGGTCTCCGTTTTGAAAATTTCTTCAATTTCGTCTTTCAAACTGAGATTGATTTTCAGCTTTATTTCCAGGAGATGTTTTAGTATTGAATATTTGTTTTTTGAATAGCATCTTCTTGTTTCATGGGTGCAATAGCTTCTCTTAACTCTCAAAGGATATTATGATAGTTTTTTTTTTTTTAGTTCTTTCGAGTCCCTTTTTTAAAAACCTATTTTTGTCTCTATATTTGAAGATAGAGAGTTTTCTCAGATATCTGGTGATCTTTGCTCATCTGCTCTTATTTAATAGTGAGAGATTAAAAAGCTAATCAGAAGCTCTTAGCCTATGGGTGGAACTTGTCCATATCATTTTTCTCTTTAAGATGTTCTTGCTTTGCCCTTTCATAGAAACTTAGTCCTTCTCCTCAGAATGGTCCTATTTCAACGAGAGGACTCTTTCATTCTCTTGTCTGGAAGATACAGGCCTGGCCTGGCTGTCAACGTTCTGGGAACCAAGTGGGGAAAGATGCCTGGGATTCAGCATTTAGTAGGCATAGATTTGTCTGTTTCCTCTGTTTGCAGTATACCACTGCACTCTCAACTGTGCTGGTGAGGCCACAGTTTTCCCCTCTCCCAAAACTTCCAAACTTCTGCTCATGTGTGGAAGAGCAGTGACTCAGCAGCACAGATGCGGAGGGCAATCTAACAATCCACCTGCTTCTTAAACATCGAATACTCAAACATCCTTGTTATAACACCTCACTCATACCTGGTCTTCATACTCACTTCTGGAGGTACTGGGTATCACCAGTTCCTGACCATTTTGGGGAATATGTGGTTTAAATAAGGTTGGTATTCTGCTTTTCCTATTGCTGAATTTGGCTGTTTATAGCAGTACATATGGGTTAGTTGGATGGATTATTAAATAACATTATGAATAAGTCAAACTTTTAGCGTCAGAAAACAGGCCATCTGATAATTAATATAAAATTGGATTGGAGACTCAGGAAGTTATTAAATTTGAGTCTAAGATGAGATCGTCTGACCTGGATCTCAGAAGACTTATTGTTCCTTCCAGGTGTGCATCTTAAGAAACTTGGAAGATTTGTATAGTTTGAACTCAAAACCAGATACTGCTCAATGATTCTTAGCTGAATTTTGCTCTGAGTTTTGTGGTTGACCTGAAATCCCCAAACAAAAGAAAAGCCCAGGAGTGTGAAACCAGATCAACCAAAATATGAGACTATTCATATGAATCCTCTGTGACCTGAGACCACGAAGTGTCCCTTGACTCTAATTACGATGTGGCCTCATTCAATAAATGTGGGAAGATCATGTGATTTCTTTATTGATTCTGGCACCTGCTACATCTTTATTAAATCTTGCACATGTTCTGAAGTAGGTCTCCAATTATAGAAAACATCTTTTAATACAATGTATTGATTCATCTAACTCACCATTTTAATAATGTGCTATAAAGAAATGTTAAGCAAGTCAAGACGTGTACTATCTGTAAATATACAGACTGACAAAAAGAACTTTCACTTTCAAGGATGATGTTAGAAGAACAGCAAATAAAAGCAGTTATAATAATTTTTTTCTAAACAAAAAAGAAACTAACAAAAACAAAAATTTTTGAAGGGACTATTTTCAATATTTTAGGAAGAAGATTAAAAAATTATGAGACTATTACCAAAGATTTGATTATATTACATATACATATCATGGAGCAATGAAATTCCTAAGAGTTTTTATGTAAATAAGAGAAAAATCAATGAGAATATATGAGTTATATTATATTCAAACTGCATAAATTTATCTTCTACAACACATGATTCATTCTGCAAATTATTTTAAATACAGTTCTATTAATAACCATAAAATAAGAGCAATGTTATTTAGTTTTTCTATTACCTTTTTCTCCTTCCTGAAGAGTGGTACATCCCTTTAAGAATCATAGAGATTCTATCAGTCTAACATATGTTTTTAAGTAACAATATAGCTAGTGGAAACTGAAAATAAATATATGACATTAGGATTCCATCTAAGTTATTGTTATTTATTTGAATTTCTTTAAAAGAAGAAAGGAAAAAATAAATATACCATTAGGAATAGTACTATTTTGTAAAATGGGCAAGGCTCATTTAAGAGTCTGCATTTACTCTGCCTCTTGAAACAGCCAAAAAATAAAAGAGCTAGAACTAAGCATATATTCCTATATTCATTCATTCCACATATATATTGCACACATATCATGTGCCAGGAGTTGAGGTGGGAGGTGAGTGTACAGTAATGAGCCAAGAAAAGTGCTGTTATTGTCAAGCTTGAAATCAAGTAAGGGAGACAGACAGCAAATAAGCCCTTCGTAGGAAACAAACATGGGCCATCAGCTACCCTTATATGAGTTATTGAGTATATATGTCATATATTCTTATACATCATTTTATTCCTCTTCTTAAAAGCCTGTAAAACCAAGTCATTGTGTCTCTCATAACTTTATCCATCATTAAGTATAACCACATTTCTCTGTGATCTCCTGCCAGGTACCAAACTTCACTGATGCAACCCATTTGGCAAAAGAAATTTATAGTTTGCTTTTGTTTCAAATGACAGATTGAACCACAAATTGAGCTTGAGTGAACTCTATAAAAGTTATCATACTGATTTAAAAGTTAAAGCAGTTAATTTGAGAAAGATATTTATTTGTTTGCTCAGCTACAAAAATTCTCATACCCTTTACACTAGGCAAACTCTGCCTTAAACCTACTTTGTTTCTTCTCCCATAGAGAAATTCTTAACAAATTTAATATAATGTCAAGCTTTCTAGTTTTTGTTTCTTTCCTTAAGTGTATTTTTATTCTGGATAAAATGTTCCTAAAAGTCTCCAAAATGAGTACTGAATACACTAAAAATGTGACATGAAAAATCTTTATTATACAAATAAAAATATGCAAACTCTAACTATTGATACTGTTAGGGTGAGTGGCTTCCCTTTGACATCATGTGCATAACGACATGGAGATTATCTCTGAGTTATAACCAAAGGAAGTGAGAATGGATTTTAGGCTTGCGGAAGAGCTATTAATGGGATCATAGACTTCTGATGTCTGTCTTTTCACAGGAGCACAATGGCTAATTCCTGTGACTCCTGACCTTTTAGTGTCTCCTAACCAAGCATTGGCATTAATCTACTGCTTATCTATCACCCACCACATTCGATAGTCCCAGTCTCTGTTTTCAATTATCAGTCATTAGAGAAGGCACTGAGCAATTTCAGAAGAAAACTCACAAAACCTTTGACCTGTTTTTGTCAGATAACCACAGATACTCACTGTGGATAAACTATCATTTCATTGTATTCAAGATGTAAGGGAAGGTTCTTTGCTGTATATCGACTTACTGTAACCTCTATCACCTTCAGGTGGCTAAAAATGGACTGTTTTATTTTACTTACGGAGCAGAAGAATTCACGAGGTCATTCAGTGAACTGGTGAGATTAGAGTGGTTGACCTCTAGCTGCCAGGCAATCTATAAAACCCACAGATTTTTCCACTAAAGAAAACATGAGAACTAAATATTTACCAAAAGGTGATTATCAGACAGTTGTGCCTTTATGTTTACTTCTTACAGGCAAACTTTTCTCAAATATTTGTACACAGTGTGATTGAAATCTATTATTTATATACTAAATATATTCACTCATCATTAAGTAACTATCTTTTATTATACAAAGTGAATTAATCACATATCATCTGGATTTATTCGAAACTAATTTTTGAAGTTTAATACTGATATTCAATCTATGAAAGATCAATATTTATTTTAAATTCCAATTAATAATATCCTATATAAAATACTTATAATAAAAGCAATAACAAAATATTTTCTATACTTCAGGATGCATTGTTGTCTTCAGGGATGAAAATAACTAAATGACTTTCAGACTCCTTAAAAGAGGAGTTGTGTCAGAACAAGCAAATTTGTTTGGACTGATGGACAATATGTGATCATCAAGATGTGTGTTACTATATTCTCCACTTTGCAGATGTGAAATATCTAAACCAGGTATCAAGTAAATACAATTATTTTCTATCCACTGTTGTAGAAATCTAGCCTGAAGTTTTTTTTTTAACTCCACTATAACAGTTTTTTAAAAAAACAGTAACATTAATCCCTTTTATTAATAAACCTATATTCCAGATAAAGAAATTGACATTTTGATAATCAAAATGGCTGTGTTTTAGGCCAGGTAGCAGCTTTATGTAATTAAACTTGTGTTGATCATTTATTATATAAAAAGTCCTGTTTGGAGTATATACAGAAATACAAAGATAAGAAACAAAACAAAAAGAAAACATGGCTATCTCTCTGAAGCACCTTACTCATAGGGTAAATAGAAGGGGACATAATAATTATAATGCAAGTAGAAAATGATTGCCCTGGTAGCTACTGCTTTTTGAGAACTTGCTCTGTTCTGGGCACTATGTGAAGATTCTCTCAAATATCATTTAACCTTTACAACACACTGTGGAATAGGCCTTTTATCATCTATTTCCATTTTAAAGATGATAAATAAAGGCATAGGGATGTTGAGTAACTTTCCTAATATCACACTCTTTACTAAGTTAGGGAACTCAGGTTGAGTTTAAGTTTTTCTTGCTTCAAATCTGGCACTCTTAACAATGGCATTGTAATATCTCCATTATCAAGAGGGAGATACAGAAATAGAGCTATGGGGTTCCCAGAAGGCGTAATTAATTTGGATAGAAAATTTCAAAGTAGTCTTTATGGAATTAGAGCTGGAAATGTTAAGTAGACGTAGGATTTAGATCTCTGAAAAATAGGGAAAGCATTTTAGTTAGAGGAAAGGGTGAGCAAAACCATCAAGTAAGGAAAGGGAGATGATTATTGTGGCATCATTAATTCATTCAACTTTCCTTCAAAACTATGTTAATGTTGACGACATGTTTGCTAGGTGATGCTGATTAAAAAAAAGTTCCTGTTTTTAATTATCAGAATCTAGAATGCATCGACACGGTAGAAATACTGGAAAATATTGATCAAGTCTCAGGAAATTCTTACTATTCCTCATATTCCACTACTGACCCCCTAGACCTATTTGCTATTAACTCCTTTGGCCATAATCTTTCACATCTCTTTCCAACTATATGAACTCTTTCCTCTACCTGGTAATAATTCTTTAAGACCAAGCTCAAAATGATCTCCTCTTGAAGCCTCCTGTGCAATGTGTAGTCCCTTCCTTTATTATTCTGGCTTACATTACACATATTCCCCAAAGCCTCACCACGATTGTATCACAATTGTATTTTTCCATGTCTGTCTTTCTCATCTTGAGCTGCTGTCTCTTTGCTTCTTATATCTCCTTAACTATTAGGATTTGGCCTGGAGCAGTTATCCAATAAATATTTTGGATGGAATAAATGTAGAAGTAGCACAGTAGCTATTTTTAGGATAATCGAGATGAGTATATATGGAAGGTGAGAAAGAGAAAAACAGTCCTCTGACAGACAGGAGATGGACGGGACTTGTCCGCCAGGCAGTGGAGCTGCTAGGAGCTGACCTGGCACTCACAGTTGTCCTGTGCAACTTAAACAATTCACAGAACCCCAGCATCGGCAAGACCACCCTATGACCATAAGGGAGGAAGGCAAAAACGGGACCGCTCCACAGTCATATCTGAGCATGTGTTCAAAACAAGAACATTGTTCAATTCTCGAAAACGACCAAACATTCTCTTTCCTGGATAGTATTAGAGACTGTTGCTTCTTTACAAATTAGGGCTTTATCCTGCTTCTCTTCTCACTTTCTAGAAGAACTGATTAAAATACCAAATGATAAAATTACCTCTGCTTCCTGAGGGCACCCAGTTCCAGAGTAAAACCCTGCCTCTTTGAACCTTGGCCCAAATCACCTTCCATAATCCCAACAAGTCCTTTCTAACACTCTTTTACTGAGGACCCGTATGGCATCCAGCCCATGACATACTTTGAAACAGGTCAACAAACCCAGCTTTGTTCATCTACAGCTGTGCTCCCAGTGTTCTGTTGTCCAATTACCAACACAAAGTAGAGAGAGGGAAATTGAACACACAGGAGGAGAGAATGTGCTAAGAATGAGCACATGATGTTGGGAGCAAAGCTAAAGTGAAAACACTGGTCTTGGAAGGGAAGAGGGAAACTTTTGCCCTGAGACACAAGTTGTAGTTGTTACTAGTTGAAACTCCGGTGCACTGAACATTAAATTACGAGTCATAAGGTCTAGGTACTATTCTTGGTTTTGTAGTTAACTAACTCCGCAACATTGAGGAAGTTAATGTTTTTTATCTATGCTGTTGGGAAGATAATGGTGGCTCAACCTTATTGGGTCAAATAAGGGAGAAGAAACAAAAATTTGAAATATATTAATTTTGTGAAATTAATACCTAATCTATTGTTATCATTGTTTATTATTGACTTAATTATTAAATATATCAATGCCAATGCTTGATATGTATAGCTATTATTATTATAGTATTCTAAATAACCGCTGAGGACTAAGTGCTGGGCCCAGCCAATCTAAGGAGGGCAGGTAGACCACGTGACCATCTTCATCCCAATCCAAAAGTCTCTTTATATAATACTGAATTCTTTGTGTCCCTAGATTGCTAGTATTTTTAAAAACAAAATAATATATAAATATTGGATCCTTAACTACATTTTGTAAATTTCAAAATTATATGCATTGTATTTTAAATTGATTTAGGGAATCGATTTGCTTAGCTATCCTATTATAGTATTTAAATTATTTAATCATCTCATCTTTCTTTTGCCATTTTCCTTCTTTACAAACTGTATTCATGAAGCATTTATGAGTCAAGTAAAAGTATTTTAACTCCTGTACATTTGAACGTCAGTTGAAATTGTTCTTTGAAACAAAACATTCGGGGGACAATTTTCTCTCCTTCAGGTCACACATTGCTGTGGTGTTAAGAGGCTCTTAGGGTTTCTGGAATCTGGAGTTTACCACACTCTCTGGAATGATTTTCCATTCAAAGAAACATGTACATGTACATTCACTGACGAATGAATAGGCCTTTATAGGACCAAGTTTATATTTCTCAGAGGGCTAGTCAGTGAAGAATGTCTTGCGAAGTGATACATCTTGGTAGTCACATGATATCATTGCTTTTTTTCTTTTACACTAAAATGCAGCACAGATAAGTAATAATTCTGGAGTAATCTCTTAATGATTTTTTGCACTCAGCAGCAAACGATGATCTGTCTTCTTTCAACAGCTGGCTAGGCTCCTGGGAAAGTGCTATCTTTTTCTTGCAGCTACTGATTCTATTTGTGTCTTCCAAGTTACAGCCCTTGTGTGGGAGATTAAGACTGATTGCCCATGAATGCATCTCCTTAAAACTGCAGATAAATCACTAACAGATAAAACTGCAATCCTCTGTTAATTAATTCTACTCTTCAGATATTGCAGACGTGAAAATATTCAGTCAGGACGTCTCTATCCAATTTCTGTTAATGATAAAGTCATTCAGAGAGGTGTCTATTTGGAAAAAAAAGAGATTGCAATCAATCATTAACTTCTGTTAAGTTACATCTCAACAATAAAAGGTTTCGGTGTATGTCTTTAAACACAGGAAGCTTAATCTTTGCAGAACTTTGGCAATTTAGAGCATCCAGAATGTAGTTTGGTGCTTGTAGAAGGCAATCCTGTTTCTTTTCACTCTCAGCCCATTAATCATGGAATGTGAATCTTTCCATTCATATTTTCCCTCTTGTGTGCTTTGATGTTGCCACTTTTTAAAACCAAAATATAATAAATTAATTCTCTGGTTCTGTCAGTGTAGGTGAGCTTTAAGTTGCTCTAGGCAGTTCACGTAGATGGAAAAATTTGGAATATACAAAAACGTGCTTCCTAGAAGCAGAAGGAAGTACATTCACCACCATCATTATGATTGTGTTTTGAGTGGGAAAATACAAATTTTGATGGATTTTTGATGGTTTATTTTCTCTTAGTTGGTTGTGTGTGTATATATATATATATTATATATAAATTATATATTTTTTGTTTTCTTTTGCTTTTTTTGTTTCTCTTTGCTTGTTTTGTCCAGTAATTAAGAGAGTCAGAATTTTCTAAATAGGAATGTAATTATGGTTTTTATGGATTCTTGCATACTTTAATCTGGTAATACAGGTTTTATTAGAAATGATAATAAAGATGATTTAGGAAACTCATGGTATTTTGTTGATGTAGAAAAACAATCAAAGAATGCATTGAAAGGACCAAATATTTAATGGAATATGAATCAAAAACCAAAAATAGTGTACTTTTTTTCTTGTTTACTTGTTTATCTTTTAAGCTTTTCAAGGCATTTACCATTGCAATTGGCGATAGCTTACTGTAAAATGTGGACAAATAGAATGCTTAATATTTACTAAAATCATCGCAATATGAACAAGGCAAGGATATCTCCTATAAAAAGCTTACATTTAAGGGATATAAACTGTGTGTGTACGTTCTTTTTCATCTGTATTGGAAGTGATGTTTTGGTAGTGGATCTAGTGGAGAAAAGGTTGGCGTACGGAGGGATCCAGCTGATGAGTTATAATTATTTTAAAATATGGTTGTAGTAGAAGGATGACCTTGCATATGAATATATTATATAATATTAATTCAAGTTATGAATACAATCATTTGTTTATTCATAAAAATTTCCTTATATAAGAAATGGAATCAATATTAAATAAGTGAATAAAACAATATTTGCTAAGATAAAGGTTGGAGGGAGTGAGTTCTAGAAGAATGAGCTGAGTTCAGAAAGTACGGCATCCTCTATCTAGTAGGAGCATCATAGAAGAGAAAGAAAGCACTGAAAGAACATCAACTTTCAGATAAAACAAACAAACAAAACTACATTCAGGAAAAACAAGCAAACACAGTATTGTGTTGTCGAGGGCTTGAGAATTGAAATCTTGACCCTGGGACGAAATGTGTTCTCTCCCAATTATAATTATACATCCTGGGCTCTTGGGCAAGTTATAGAAACTAATGGACATAAGTAAGGCTGTGAGGATTAAAGGAAATGTGTGCTAAACAAATGAGAGTTAAATAAATGATCATGCCTTCCCTCAGTGGGGAATGCAGCAGGATGGTGCTGAGTGAAAAGATAGAACCAGATTTTGATCCATTCATACGGTCTTTCATTCAGCTGATGTTTATTAGAAGACTTCTGTGCATTAGGCATTGTACTGTGTTAGATGCTGATTACACACTGGTGATCAAACCTCTGATTCTCCAGCCTGTTCTTCACTTTTTTGCATACTGCTGAGAAGCATTGTTTAAATATACTAACCATGAATGAGTCTCTAAGTACAGAACAGTAGGACGTCATTCCGTAGGTGGTATGGACATTGAACAAAGATTTATAATGAGCTTTAGAAGACAGACATCTGTTACTGCCTAGCTGTCATCACCCAATTTCTTATTCTTAAGTCAGGGATATTAATATTTGACACCTCCCCTAGCATTACTCTTTGAGGTAACTGAGATTACCTTGCGAATATTTGTGAGCATCATTAGAAGTGCAAGGCTGTATAAATACAAGTTTTATTCCATTACTCACTCCAACATGTCCCATGAAATTTACTAGTGCCATTATACTTCAAAGCAGTGGGATATAGGAATTTGAATCATTGGACAAATTTGCATTGTGACTTTATTCTGTGTGGTATATTTAATATAAAATTTTATTAAACTCTTTGAAAATTTGCCCCTTAAGGGGTTAGGTTAAATAGCCTGGATTAGAAAACTGAAATTTTATAATAATGGCTGAAATTCTAGCTTTCTGCTTTATTACACTAACATCTCACAGGGGATTCCAGAACAGTAGATGACTTTACGTAATATGAATTCAATACTTATCTACATTATGCAGGTGCATGCTTTAGACTGGATCCTAACAAACTCATGTCAAAGCTTTTATTTCTAGGGCTATAGTTTTTTTTGGTTTAAATTTCAAATATAAAATTGATTGTAAATGCAAAATTGAATAATGATTGTTATCACTTAGAATTTTGAACATTGACTACAAGTAGAGAAAATATATTTTTGAATGCCTGGTTGGTGCCTATACCATAAAGTATGGAACTCCTCGGGCAGATCCTGCGACAGTACCACCTAGTCAAACACATGAACATTTCTGCAGCAAAGCAATAAATATTTATATAAAGTGGGATAGAGACTTTAAATAGTCTCAAATCAGTTAATTTCCAGTTCTTCTGCCAAATGATCTTGAAGCCAAACTTTCAGTTTTCAGAGCTTTTTGAATTTTGGATTTATGAATGTGACATTTTAGATCTTTATGAAAGCATAAATACTTAATAAATTAGGGCAAAGTAACTGTATATAAGCAGAAGTAGCATAAACTGGCATTTAAGAACCACAGATTGGTGGCATCGAAGGCTGGGATTCAAGTTCTTTGGCAAGGTATTTATTCTCTCTGCCTTCTCAGTTTCTTCATCTTCAAAATGAAGATAATAACCAAACCTACCTCCTAGACTGTTATGATGAGTAATATGTTAATATTAATAAAACGCTTAGAATAGTGCCTGGCATATAATAAGTGCTATTTAAATACTGTCGCATGATATCATCTACTTCATTTAGATTAGGATCAGGAAAAAAGTTAACAGTGGATTAAATTTGGTTCTCTGTAAACAAAAGTTATGGCTAGTTTTAAGGTTCACACATGCAAACTTTCAGTACTTAGATACCCAGTTTGTAGGTCTTTTCTTCCTTACACTTTCCCTTTCATGTGGCTCTGTCAGGAGACAGGATAAATGCAGACGAAGAAGACGTATTCATAGCAGTCTACACTCTCACCATCAGAAGTTTAGACAGAAAAGAGGTTTGAATTATGACTCAAAATAGGATCCTAAAAATGGGGTTGTTTTCCTTATTTAGGGAAAAGTTGATTAATGATCTCCCTGAGAATGGACCTCTCTTGGGACCAAGATAATGATATTTTAAGAAAACGAAACTTCACGAGTCATGTGAGGTGGCATTAGTGAGAGCCAGACAGCCTAAGAGCACCATCCTTGCCGAGCGCTCCAGGACTGAAATGCCTTCAGGTGTAGTTTATAGTTTTCGCTAGCTTAGCTGTCTTAGGGAGAGGTGGGGATGAGCTCCTTGCTCTCCTAAACCACATTCTACTCCTCCAGGAAAAATAAACCAGAGATTATTTTGGAAGATGAAGGCAAGGAATTGTGGGTTCCTTTGTCATGAACTTCCTCTCAGATGTGGACCCCATCTGGCACTGGAACACAGAGGTCTAGCAGCCTCGGCGCCCCAAATCACTGGATGATCATGGTCCTCTTCTCTCTTCCTTAATCTTAATCCTTCCTCGAGTTTAGGACCCAAAGTTTCATATATCTATAGCAGTGTTGACATAATTTCAGTTAACCTCCTAAAGATATTTTTGTATCTTAATCTAATTTTTGAAGCTTGTGAATTCATTCATACAAGTGACACATTTTTTTTAATCTTTTTGTAACTGAATTTTAGCAATGAAACATATCATTGAAAACATTTAAAAACATTATTGTAGTCTATAATTATGAGACACCTTGCACACAGTGCTTTGCAGTGGATTTTTTGTCATCCTGTCCAATATTATCCTAGATAACTGAGATGTTAAGAAACCTACCAATACTGAGAAACTTAACTCCATCAAATGATATTCCATTGCTAAAAATGAGCCCTTTCAATAGTACTTCCTTAAGAAAATTTTTGCTACCCAGTAGATATAGACTGTGTCAGATAAACTATCTTACAAAGCCAGATTATATAATATGCCTGACACATACTGTCCTGAATTCTTCAACTTTCCTTAGTATTCCCAAGAGGAAAAGTTTTCTGGCTGCATTTGGTAGGAAGGTCGCTGAAGGGAGAAAATATGCTCCTCTCTCAGTTCCGAGTAAGAACAGACGGAGGTCTTTGGGAAGCTTTAAGCTGCACCGCTGTTAAGGAGGTTGTACTAAACAATCTATAAGAACTAATGAAAGTGCATTTTTTTCCTTAAAAAAGAAGAGCATTTTATTGCTGAAAGGAGAAAAGAACTCTTCTGGGGAAAAAGTTTTAGAAATAATCTTTCTTGTGAAAATAAATTTGTTTTATTTACTTGACCTCTAAAATATCATTAACCCAGTCAGTCCTATGTGCCTGCAAGTCCTCAGTCCTCCTTCCTATTTTCTTCCCCTGGCTGTGCTAAATCTTACCACGACTTCACCTGGAACTCTGGAGTCTTCTATAACATATTCCTAATTCCTGTATGAACCCTTCTGCGTTCTGGTACTTGATACATACTAGTAATAACTTTACAACCTTCACTTTTTAAAACATTTTTGGATAGCTTTTCCATCTAGGATCCAGGAATTTGTATAAAACCACAGAGGTTATTTTGCTTTTGAACTAAAGGCTGTTGGTTTGTGGAATTTCCTTCAACTGGAAACACGTATGAGCCTGTGGTTTTAGTGTTTTCCCAGTTTTATAATATCCTGCTTGTTTGTTTTCATTTTCAAAGCTGGTGAATTTACCATTAATTTCCATATCTTATAAAGAATTTTTTCCTTCTTTTATTTTTTTCAGTTGAAAGAGACAGGGATTTTTCTCACCAGCGAAGGCATTACAAAGAATTCCGGTTTGACCTTACTCAAATTCCTCATGGAGAAGCAGTGACGGCAGCTGAATTCCGAATATACAAGGACCGGAGCAACAATCGATTTGAAAATGAAACAATTAAGATTAGTATATACCAGATCATCAAGGAATACACAAATAGGTATCAATTTTATATCTAACATTATTCTAGCAAATAAATTAAATTGTAGTAAAATGCATTGGTAACTCATGTGATCTATCAAATCATGTTTTCCTTGAGAGTAATGACGTTCAAGGCCAGGATAGACAGATTGAAAATTAAGTGGAATTGATCTGAAATGTGCCTTATACCTTCCACAGCTTTCCCCTGCTCCTGACACCAGTCTGTGTACTAAATGTTCTCGTGCTTCTCCATATGTGCTTTCCAGGCCCAGGGTCTCATTTTGTAAATGAGAGAAGTTTTATTCTGCACACATGAAATTTATAATTAAGAAGATTTAAATCACTTGGTGTTTCCTAAGTTAGAGAAGAGGGGCTTTATTTTTCACTGGCATAAGTGTAAATCGTATATGTGTTATGTGTATTTTGACGTAAGACATTGTATTTGCAACAGGTTCCGACAGTTAACCTGTATATCTTCTGTCTATAAAAGGCTTAATTCAAAATGGTATAAAAATAGACAGATAATCTGAAATACTAAATATATGGAAACCTCAATTGATAATTATTGCAAACGAGCCATCAAATATAGGAGTTAGAAAGGGACCTTGGTGGTGTTCTCTGACTTTTCACCCAGTGATGAAATCACTTAGGTAACACCTTTTGCAGGTGGTTAGCCACCTTTGTTGAGCAGATCTCATATTTAAAAACAAATTCTTATTGAAATGTTATACTGAGGTAAAATCTGTCTCTTGTAGCTTCCGTTCATTAGATCTAGATCTTCTCTTGGATAAAACACTGTGTCTTTTTTTTGATGCGAGAAATATTTAAAGACAGCTGTCATGTCCCCTCTAAGGCCCTTTTCTCTCTTTGTTGAACATTTCTAGTTCCTGGTGTTTAGATTTTTCTTGATCTTCTGGTGTGTGGAGTTTCCTAGTGGGTGTTCCATGGAACACTAGCCCCTCACAATACTCCATGAAGAAAACAAGAAAAACTTCTGAGGTTAAACGCGTTTGAAAAGTCTCCATGGTAGACCATCTTCTAAGAGATTCACAATGCACGTCAGAAGATTAAAGTCTTAGAAAGGCTTTATAGCAAAGAAACCTATTTTGTTTTACCTAGTCTTTCTCAAAATTATTCTCTATAGAATCTTTTTCTTTGGGTGTGTAATAACTTATGAAACACTGGTTCAATAGGACACAATAATAAATACTGATCTATATACTCTGTTATTTTAATAGCAGTAATTCCAATGCAGAAAGATCTGTGTTCCTTTCTCAGCTCTAACACTTATTAGCTATTTGTCCGTGGGTGAGTTTTTGTTTTTGTTTTTTAAATCTCAGTCCAGTGGGTCCATTTATAAAATGAGGATACTAATTTATTTTTTCTCAGAGACAGAACCTTGCATCCTACAATACTTTTTTTAATACTAAATAATGACGATATCTTTTAAAATTAAGTGATGAGAATTGAAAATAATACTCCAAATATTATTTAATTATATTGCCATAATGAACAAGTGTTTTATTTATAATTCTCTTTTTTTGTGTGTCTGTTTCCACACTTGGACTGTGAGCTCCTTAAAGAAAGTATAGTGTCTTGGGGGCCACCCGGTGGCACAGCGGTTTAGTCCGCTCTTGGCAGCCCGGGGTTCGCGGGTTCGGATCCCGGGCGCCCGCGGACGCACTGCCTGTCAGCCATGCCGTGGCGGCATCCCATATAAAAAGTAGAGGAAGGTGGGCACGGATGTTAGCCCAGGGCCAGTCTTCCTCAGCAAAAAGGGGAGGATTGGCAACAGATGTTAGCTCAGGGCTGGTCTTCCCCACAAAAAAAAAAAAAAAAGAAAGAAAGTATAGTGTCTTAAGTAATTCCTTTTTTATCCTCAGCACTACAAATTTGCTTGGTATGAGTTAAAGTTTTGAAATCATCATTATCCATGATTGGAATACTACTTCCATTAACATATTCTAAAATTCTTGAACTATCTTTATTTTTGGTCATTCACAACATGTGTTTATGCATGTTACATTTGTAGTTGTTTATTTAACATCCCAAGTATTTTTAACAGAAACCATTGGTATGCCAAGTCTGGGATATATTTATTGATTGTTTGAATCTAAATACAGACTTTTACATTGATCACAATTAAAAGTCCTAGCTTATATTTAGGCCTATTATTCTATCTTCTCAGGATGTTTTTGACTGTCATCTATTGAACTAGCTCCCCCTCTGAGCTTTCTTTCATCAATATTTTCTAAGTATGTGAACTATACAATTTAAGACATGATAAAAAAAGATGAAAACAAAGGACTAATAGAAGAGTTTATTGATAATAATTTGTAGATTTATTTTTAAATGAACTCATGCAGATTTTTATTAATAACACATTTTAGAATATTTATGGATATTGATACTTAGCTTATCAGATTTCATAGTTTTGAGAAATTTCATTTCTCTTAAAAAATAAGACATTTGTCTATCTTGAAACTTCGGTATTTCTCTAATTATACCTGATTTTTAAAATATTACTTTCAGTGTTTCTCCAATTACATCTGCATGCTCTCTTAGCATTCTTAGGTATAGATTGGCTAAGTCCTTACTTACTTTAATATATGTTTACATCTACTCTAAGATCCCAGATTTCACTGATATTTTTCCTAAATATTTGAAAAATGATTTCTAACATCTTAAGTACATTTATACTTTTGATTGGGATTCTCTTGCTTTGCCATTCCAAGCTCTAGGATGACATAGATTGGATCGATTCCTATCCAATTTACTGAATATTATTTTGAAAAATTCAATTCAGTAAATTCAAATCAACATTAATTCATTTGTACCAAGTTCACATTTTTGAACATTTACTATTAAGTATTGTTGCTGAATTATGATTTTCATCCTATAGGGTTAAACTTTACCTATTGTCTTCCGTGGTATTTGTTTTTGTTAATGTCTATGGGATTTTTTTCCCCAATTATCTTTTCCAATCTCTGAAACATACAAACTCACACATGCATACCCTACATTTCAGTTTTACATGCAACAGGTGAGAGAATCTCTGACAAATGCCTTCCTTGCCTTTGAAATAGGCATTCGTTCATTGCCAGGGGTTCATTTATCTGCAGTGGAATAAAACGCAACCCTGTGCATTGTCTGTAGCTCTAGGATTCACTTTTTGCGCTCCACTTTCTCTTCCAAAGAAAGACATTTGAGGGAAAGAAGATATAGAAACAGCACATATGCCTCAGAATATTTCAGGTTTCTATGTAAAATTTCAAATTACCATAGAAAATAGTAAAGGACAGCAATAGGAGCATAGACTTTGGAATTCCCACATGGGGAAATTGTTGGACATCTTGGAGTCTCAGTTTATGAATCTGAAAAGAATAAAAGCAAAAATAAGTGTTTGAGAACAATAAATAACATTTCAGATTATTTGGGAAGGACTAGTTCTTATCACAGGGCAGAGACCACAGTTGATACGTAATAAATACATTGGTCAATATATACTCTTATAGTTTAATAAGAGAATCTATTTTACTAGAGTTTAGAGGATTGTATACATAGGATAACCAAAAGTAGGTGATTATTATAATAACAGTAGCTACCATTTGCTGACATCTACTCTTATGTAAAGATATAGTAAAATGGGGGGCCGTCCGGTGGCGCAGCGGTTTAGTCCACGCTTGGCAGCCCAGGGTTCGCGAGTTCGGATCCGGGCACCCGCCGACGCACTGCCTGTCAGCCATGCTGTGGCGGCGTCCCATATAAAGTGGAGGAAGATGGGCACAGATGTTAGCCCAGGGCCAGTCTTCCTCAGCAAAAAAAAAGGGGAGGATTGGCGACAGATGTTAGCTCAGGGCTTGTCTTCCCCACAAAAAAAAAAGAAATATAGTAAAATGATGCTAGATGCCTTTACTTAATACAAAATTACCTGATCTTTGATTCATATAAAAGGAATTGGTACATTTTTAAGCAAATAATGAAATGAACACCACCCAACCTAATAGCAATACTGTTGGGGCCGTCCATGAACTTGTCCCTGAAACACAAGTTCTAGATAAATTGTTGAACTCATCTTTAAAATATAGTTGAGGAGGTATGGGGATGGGAATTTGCTTATTTATTAATTCACTTACAGAAATATTGGAGATGTAGAAATTAGACAAAGAGTCACATATAAATGTTTATCACAGTATTATTGTTTACAACTGCATAAATTGAGAACATTTCAATGTTAAACAGAAGAGAAAAAGTTACACACCATTTCCTGAAAAGTGGAAATGCTATACTTCATATAGCAAGTAGAAATTGTGTTTTAAAAATATTTGATAACACTGGAAAGTGCTCAGATTATGCCATTCATTGACCAAAAGCAGGAAACATAATTATGCATATGATTATACTTTTAATAATGCGTATTATAATTTTAAATAAATTCATATGGAAAACAGATTGGAAGGAAAAGTATCAAATGTTCATTGCAGGCTTGTGGGTAATTTTAAATTTTAATTCTTACTCCTATCTGTACTTTCTAGATTTTTATAATGATCGATATTTTTATAATCAGAAACAAGCATAATTATAGCTGAGAGATAGAGAAGATAATGAAGTAACTTTATGTTACACATTTCTTTACAAAATAGCATTCCCAACTTGTCCAGGTAGAGAGGGGCAAAACCAAATCAAAAGTAAGCTAAAGAAAACACCAGGATTTAAATAAGTTGCTCTTATTTTTTCCTAAGCTATGGAAGGCATTCTTTCCACACAGAAAATGAAGAAAATAATTTTTTTTCTTTCCTTTATTCTATGGGAAATTTTCTGCCAGTTGATAACCTTGACTTTAGTTCTCTAAAAATGAAGAGAAATAGATTAACAATACTTATCTATCATGTGATCACAGTTAAAACTGAAAGAATTTCAATTTGGAAAAGCCATTTTAAAGTCCAATTATTATTATTATTTGTTTAGTGTTGATTATCTGTGGTTTCATATATTTCTTAAATCAAGAACTAAAATGGAGGTAGGAAAAGAAACCAATTAGTATCTCTGGCTATTTTTGAACCTGGGGTCACCTCTTAAAACTTCTTTCTTCAAACTTGTGGATTTTATCTACTCAGTATTTTGAATCAAACTCAGAAACAATTGAAAAGTCAGTGCTGACTATACTCTTTAATGCAGTGCATTTGACACTGTATATATACATATGTGTGTGTGTATATATATAAATATTTTACATGCATACATATCTAGGAGTGTTGGTGGGGATTCTTACAATAATGTAGCCTGATGTTTTGTAGATAAGTTTTATATTCAAGACATTGCCTGATCTATTAACCATCTAGTATATGAATTCTTTGACAGTGTTAGGTAATCAAATAAAAAAAGGCAGATCCATTATGTCATCTTTTCACACTTATTTATCTTAGCGAGACTTAAAACTCTGAAAATTAGATATTTTATTCCTACAATTTCCCACCTCCCCCATTTATCCCTACTCATATTTAAATGTGTGCAGTTTAAAAGAGTGTTCTGATATTTATCCAAATCTTTATTTTTCTTGGTAAAAAGTTAACACACTTTGCATCATTTCACTTATTTAATCTTTTCATATAAGGCTGACAGCCCCAGATTCTATTTAGAAGGCACTGCTCTTCAGTCACACCTCATATATCTGGCATTATTGGGAAATAAGGTTTCCACACGATTGAATTTTCCAGATAATTCAGCTGAGTTCGGAGTGCTTTTGCTGAGCGCCTACCATGGGGCAAGCACGCGGGACATAAGGCCAAGTAAATAAGATCTCAAAAGCTCATAGTCTGAGGGCCGGGGGCTGTGGTGGGCCTGCCGCACACAGATTTTAATAACTGTAATGCAATGTGCTAAGCACTATGATGTAAGTATGTATTAAGTGTTGTGGAAATACAAATGAAGGGAAAATTAATTCTTCATGTGGGAGGGTGAGGGACCTTAGGGGAAGCCAGTGAGAGGAGTTTACCCTTGAGTTGGACCTTTCAAGATGCGTGAGAACTAGAGAGAGACAGAGACAGACAGAGAGAGAGAGAGAGAGAGGGATATCCTAGAAGAAATATTCCTAAGCATTAAAATGCTTAAATGGGAGCCTGCCGGGTGGTGTAGTGGTTAAGTTCGCGTGTTCTGCTTCAGCGGCTCAAGGTTCGCGCAGACATACAGACTGCTCATGAAGCCATGCTGTGGAGGCATCCCACATACAAAATAGAGGAAGATTTACACGAATGTTAGCTCAGGGACAATCTTCCTCACCAAAAAAAAAAAAAAAAAAGTTTAAATGTATAAAGAATTAAATAATACATATAAAATTATCGGTGCCAGCATGACTACTACCAAGAAGAACAGCCAGCACTTATCCATTTAACTGGCACTCAGCATGTGTCTGGCACTGTGCTAAGAGCTTTACTTGAATTAATTTTTTCACAAATATATATATTTATATATTCCCCAAAGAAAATGTGCTATGTATAATTCAACCTTTTCCTAACGTTCTGCTATGAATATAAATTTCTGTACTCCTTTGTAAAAACATTTTAAGCTAGCCTGCTTGATGTCGTTAGCCACCTTCATGACTTGGATATATTTAGTTAAGCTGTCATCATTCCAGTTCACAGTTAGCTTCATATTTACATCATCTGCCCCCTCCTGCTTCTCTAAGATTTGTGATTCTTCTGTGGACATAACTTCAGAATGTACACTGACAGTCTCCACTCAGGAAGATTTCATGGGCTGTTGAGAGCAGTGTAGCAGAGCAGGACACTGGGATTGTCGATGACGTTTTCTCTAAGTATACAGGACGATGCACAACTTGCATTTCTTCGGTGTGCAGGGATCGTGTTCTATTTCAGTGGTTCTCAACTGGGGTGATTTGGCTCCCAGGAGACATTTAGCAATGTCTAGAGACGTTTTTGGTCGTTACAATTGGTGAGGGTAGGGGGATGGGGTGCTACTGGCATCTATTGGATAGAGTGATGTGGTAGGGATGCTACTAAACCTTCTACAATGGACAAGACAGCTCCTCCACCCAATAAAGAATGATCTGATCCCAAATGTCCATAATGCTGACATTGAGAAATCCTGCTCTATTTGAAGATTTGTTATAACCTAAAAATGGGAATAATTTGTGCCATAAAGTCAATTTTTCTTTGACTATTTCATATTTTGGGTCATAAGAGTCATAGCATGGAAGAGCTCTTAGGAACTTGCACTGGGTACATCGCTCATTCATTAGGGGGCATTAAAAGTGGTTGGACTATCTACATAATAGTCTCATTTTGTTTCTTGTTGAATGAGGTGACCCCCTGTGTGTGTGTGTGTGTGTGTATATATATATATATATATATATATATATATATACATCCAGTGGCGCGTGTTTAGATTTCTCTGCAGGGAAAAAATATGGGATGATGTAATGCCAGAAGCCTGCTAAACATTAACAATATCTCGGTAATTAAAAAATATTCTGCAGAGAGAAAAGTGACTGAATTTTCATAGTGGGAATTCAACTTGATTTTCCATTTTTTACCATGTGCTCATTCAGTTTCACCTAATATTACTATTTTACCGATTTGCATCTGTACCTTTTAAATGTAAATATAACATTGAATCAGATATTCTGAAAACTGGTGCTGTGTGAGATTTACAGAGTTTTATTTCACATTTATTTTGGGAGAAAAAATAATTACCATTTGAAAATATCAGTCAGCTAACAAAGTCAAATTCTAACACTTTTAAGTTAAATGTGCTCATGAGAGAAACTTCTGACATTATAAACTCCAGACAATACCATTTATTAATTTGTAGTCCTTTGCTAATGTGTTCTGCACATCAGGTTCCTTAAATGGTGTGGTGATATTTATGTCAAACACCCACAGAAAGATATATGCTTTCTCTTTGGGTGGCCATCATTACATTTTCACCAGCCTCGATAAGCTATTCAAAGATAAAAGGAGATGGAAGGAGGTGAAATAGTTATCGTAGAAATTTGGGGAAAAGTGGAGATGTCACTGTGGACTGTAAGGTTCACGCCTCATGGAAATAGAGTAGTATTGCAACTTTTCCTGTTTAGAATTTATCTGTGTATCTTCCAGACAATTTCCCAAAGCTTTCCTTGGCCAGGTTTAGAGCTTCTTGGTTAGATAGTAGAATGGTTATACTCTTGGTAACTGTTTCTTCTCTCTCTCAGTATATGTAAAATATATATGTATACACACATATACACATATGCATACATATATATAATGGAAACTGAAAATCTGAAGAATATTTCTCTTTCATTATCTCTTATTGTTGATTATATAAATAATTTTACTTACTTTTGTAAATTTTCAACTTAATTTTTTTCTCTAATTGAATTTAGGGACAGAGGTTCATTGTGGATTATATGTATCAATAAATGTTACTAAAGTTAAAGAAAATAAATGAATTCCTGTATCCAAAATTTATAAGTACAGGTTATTAAAGAACTTTTATGGTAATAATTGCATAAATCACTTCTGATCCTGATTATGTCATCAAGCATAGTACACATAAATTATACACACACTTACATGCCATAATGTGTTTTGGTAGGAAAATAGCAATTATAGTAATTTACATAACATTTTTATTTGTGTATCCTAATCCCTGCGATAGATTTATGAGGTAGGTATTATTTTAATCTTCATTTAAATAAGAAACAGGGGCTTGGAAAGAGGACTTAAAAGGCATAATTATCTTTTCTAATACTAAGCAAAGCCCATAGCAAGTCATTGTTGAAATTAAGCAGATGCCAACTCCACCTATAATTATGATTCTTTTCTTCAGAAAGGTATACTTGTAATGAGGCTCTTCAGAGAACCCATGAGTCCTACACCTTCTGCTCAAGTAGTAAGATACCAATAAGAAATGTTTTGTTAACCATATTTAGAAACAAGCAAGAGAATTTATTTGTCACAAGTCTGTGATACTATGATACTACGATATTAAGTATCCTTAATAAAACAGATTTCAGCAAAAGATGAATGGGGGTCCCATCCAAGGACTTATCCAATGCATGTTAGTTTACCCAATTTCCCTTGCTAAGAAGTGATTTCATTTATAATGAAGTTTTACATGTGCGCTCCAAGGATGTATAATAGAGAGGTAACCAAGCATATGCTTATTCTCGAAGATTTTCAGTGTTGTCTATTCACATTTCTTCTTGTGCTGAAATAATGTGAGAGATTCTATCTCCTAAATATGAATTTAAATGTGTCCTATAAATATCCCCATGTTTCTTACATTAACTAAAAATTCCTTTACTTCTTTCTGTTTGTTCCTCCTGCCCAGAATGCTACACTATTTCTCTTGTCCATATCTTAGCCAAGCTCACTGATATAAAACTGCGTTAAATCCCTTCACTTTCTTATATTTTATTCACCCCTCAACCCACTGCAATTTGATTCCCATAACTCTGCTCTACTGATCATTCACCAAAAGGCTTCTTGCTACCAAATCTTACAGACACATTTTCACTCTTCCTAGTCTTCTCAGTATTTGATATTGCTGATCGCCTCCTATTTAATATGTGAAATATTCTAACTGGGGAAGCATATTAGTTTCCCAGGGCTGCTGTAGCAAATTACCAAAAACTTGGATAGCTTACTACAAAATTATTAAATTCTCTCACAGTGCTGGAGGCTAGAAGTCCAAAATCAAGGTGTTGGTAGGGCCAGTAACACTCCCTCCAAAACCTCTAGGGGAGGATCCTTTCTGGCCTCTTCTAGCTTCTGGTAGGCGCAGAAGTTCCTTGGCTTGTGTTGACATAGTTCTCATCTCTGTCTTTGTCTTCATAAGGCTGCCTTCCCTCTGTGTGTCTCCATCTCTGTATCTCTTCTCCTCTTCTTATAAGGAGAGCAGTCATGTTGGATTAGGGCCCACCCTAAGGACCTCATCTTAACTTGATTACAACCGCAAAGACCCTATTTCCGAATAAGATCACAATCACAGGTGGCAGGGATTAGGACTTCAACATATCTTTTTGGAGGACACAGTTCAACACATACCAGGGAGTATGTCAGTTAGTGTTGGACAAGAGAAATAGAACCATCACGAGAGATAAGGGATTTATTACAATGATTTGACTTTTTGCAGTTGTGGGAACTGGTTAAACAGTTCATGTAAGGCTGTTGCTTCTGCATCTGGGGATGGGCCTAAAGTTTGTAGGATAGGCAATGGGGAAAGAAAAGTGCATGTGAAGCAGGAGAGAACAAGAAGAATTAGAACACGGGAGGCTAAACTGGAACCGCAAGGACAAACTGGAACCCATTCCACCTCTCAAACTCCAACTTCAGTGATGTGGGTGGCCTGCAGGGGAAGCTGGTGCACTTCACATGAGCTCCACATACCCCTTGCTCAGGATGTGGAGAAGCTGGAGGAGGTGACCTTCCAGGAGGAATTGTGGGCCAGGATTTGGAGAAGGTGATGGAATTGAGATCTAGTGGAAGCTGGAAGAGCTGTAGGCCCAGCTGTTCTCCACAACAAGGTGGGCCAGCAGATCAGCGACGATGTATGTGAGCAGCAGGAAAGCCTGGCGCTTTACCAATCTTCTAAGCATAAACTTGGCTGCTGCTTCACTTCTGCTCCTGCACAAATTTCTCATGTGGCTAACTTTAATGCAGAACCAAACAGGGAAGAGAATTCTGGGATTTTGGGTTCCAGTTTAGCTAATTTGACAAAGTATAAAGCCACAACAGTCCACCCCTGTCAACTTGGCACCGACACATATCTTTTATAACCATTCATACTTTCCAAAATATATAATAATAAAAACAATTTGCTGCCTTTTTATCCACCTTTGGATGTTGTTCATTCCTTTTCTAGCTGAGTCACATCCTCCCTTTGATATTCTGTAACTTCAATACTGAAATATGAGGTTAGCTACTACCAAAACTACTTATACTAGATGGTAGGCAGATAGGGAAGGGAAGAAAAAAAGAATTGGTTAATATGTATAAAAATACATTAATATCAAAATAAGCAAGTAATATTCATAACTATTACAATCTTCATTCTGCAACTTGTTACACGGTTGTAGCTGGTATTTATAACTTCCTTCTTCCATTGTGCAATCCATATCCTCTTTGTTTTCAGCAAGCACCATGGCTGGTCATTGTCCCTTACTTGGTGAATAAATCCAAGCATTTATTCTTAAAGTGTCTGGGCCATTAACAATAACGTCTGCATTGAGCTGTAGTTTTCCATTGACTTTTATCATATGACATGGGAGTGCTAAGAGGTGTTCTGGTGATCTCTTGTATTTGAGACATGCTCGTCCTTTCTCATATTGTGGCAGTACCAACCTAGTTTCTTCTTGATATTTAGGATCAATCATCCCACATATTACAGCAACCTGTTGATTAGCTTGTTGATTCACTAGCGTGAGGAGCCTAAAGTGACCATGAGGATGTTTTAACTTCTAATTTAGTGGAAACATTGCTGTGGTCACTAGGGACAGCATTCCAGTATTGGAGACTAAGAGCTAGGGACCAACAGAGCCCAACATCTTGAGGCCCAGCAGCAAAAATTTTGCCAGTTGGATCAGGTAGAGTGAGTGACAGGAGCCACTCCTGTTTCCACCCCTTGATTTCCAGCCTTGGCAGAGATATGGTTATGAGATAAATAGTCCAAATTGGTTGCTGATTTAGGTCATATAAAACTTCTTGAAGATATTAGTCCATTTGCACAAGATATTGACACCCAACTGGTAGCACAATTGAGTCTTCCAAAGGCCATGCCACTGTCCTATCAGGTCAGCTGCTGCATGTTGATGACAAATGTGGTAAGACTAGTGAATTCCATGAGCATGTGCCCATTCTGCACTTCATTAGCTGTCAAATGAGTTTCTTGACCAGAAGCAAAACTGTGTGGAATTCCATGACAGTGAATAAGGCATTCTGTAAGTTCATGGACAGTGATTTTGGCAGAAACCTCATGAGCAGAGAAGGAAAATTCATATCCAGAGTGCCTATTCCAGTGAGAAAAAAGTACTGCTCTTCCATGGTGTAAGTGGTCCAATGTAATCAACTAAACACCAGGCAGCTGTCTAATCCCTCTGAGGAATGATGCTGTAAGGATTTATTGTAGGGATTTGACCTTATGGAATTGTGGAAGGTAGTTAAACAGTCTATGTAAGGCCGTTCCTCTGCATCTTATGCTGGGCCTGAGGTTCTCAGGGCAGATGGGAAGGAATGATGGATGTGAGCTGGGGGAAACAAGGACAAAATAGAACCTGTGAGGATGATCTGGAACCCATGAGGACAAGCCTCCAGCTTCAAGATATGGGTGATTTCCCAGATACCAGATCCTTCCTCAGAGATGTGCTACATGCCTACCCCTGGATTCAGAGGAACTGAATAAAGAGATTCAGTAGGGTTTGAATGAGATGCAGGCCCAGCTGCTGCCCCACACCAATAAGGTGAACTACCAGTATATCTAAGCTGCAATAACACTTGATCATACAGATCATACCTTCCAGGCATAAATATGGCTACTGCTTCACTTCCACTTTCCAGATCTTACCCAAATTTCTATTGTGGCCAACTGTAATCCAGAAACTTACAGGGTATTTCCAGCTTAGTTAAATTAATATAGTGTAAAATCATTACAGGGAGTCAATAACTGTTCAGTTGAAAGAGTTAATAAATGAATGGATGGATTTATGAAATGTCTCAGGTTAATCCATGGCTCCATTTCTGCCCACCTTGTGTTAGGCTGGTGGCTCAGCTCAACCTTCTGGTATTCCAATCCCAAAACCAATGATCTTTCAGTATAAGGAGAGCAATTAAAGTACGGTTTGGGATTATAGGGAGCGGCCATGATATAAAAGTGTTCTGAAAATGGAATATGGAAACCTGAGTTCTGGGCCTCCCATTGGCTAAGTGAACGTGGGAAATAATTTGATTTATCTTTAAATATTCTCATCAACAAAATAACAGTTTGGCTAAGTAATTTATATCCTAATTAATCCTAGTATTTTGTGATTTATTTTGGTCACTTTCAGAGATAGAATTCTAGACTAGCTGATTTCACATCAGACATTCTTGGTCAAAATTTTTATTTTAGTCTTATAATGAGAACACTTCATTTATTCAGCTGTATAGACAGTAGAGAAAGTTAACTTTTCGAACATCCCAAACTACATGCATAGTGTGCTACTAGGCATTTTTGTGTACTGTAAATGTCTGATTATAAGAAGAACACATAATCATGATATGATCATATAAAAGTGATATCCACTTTACCCAAGTAAAAGACCAAAAAAATTAGAGGAGGAAACTGAATATTTATAGTGGATTTGTTTATAGACATAGATATATAATGAATGTAGTTAAATAGCAAAAAAATAGTTTATGAATATAATTATGTATACATATTTTAATCATATATTATATAAAATATTAATATAGTCTTATTCCTTGTTTCAGTCTCAAAATATGTATGTGAAGACTTTCTTCAAACTTTTCACATGCATGTTGACATGTGAAACATGTCATGTCTTGCCTATCTCTATAGCCATATTTTGAATCATATATCACAGTATTGCAAAGTGTATCATCTTCAGGTCCATCTGTGTTGTTTGAAAAATAGCATTTTTTGAATCTGTGTATGATGCTGTCCTTGGAGATACTATGTTATCAAAAGCACCAGTACCACATGTTTTTTGTTATCTTTGTTTTCTAGGATTTTCTACATGGATAAATGATATATCCATAACATAGCCTCTCACTCTATGCTTATATAAGTAATTTTTAAGAGAGTGATTTACAAAGACAGGCAATAGTTGGATTTCCAAGACAACATTCCCAGGAATAATTACTAAATTTCCTTGTGTCTTCTTTTTTTCTTCTTATCCTCTCCTCCTTGCTGCCCCCCCATTCTGCTCCTTCCTCTATCCTTCTTCCTCCTTTCTTCCTATCTTGTAAGCAATTCTATCAGCTAACATCTATAAGCATCCAAAAATAACATTGATTGAGGTCATTTGAAGATAATGTGCCTCCCCAAATAATACCTTCCCAAACTTCACAATTAAGCAATTTAGAGCCATCCATATTATGACAGACCATCTAAAAACTCAACCATAATTTGTCTCTCATCCAGATAGATATTCAGATTATATTACATTTGGTCTTCACAAAATCTTTTAAGGCAGGGATTACCATACTAATTTTTATACATGGGGACACTGAGGCTGAGGAATTTCTTAATTGTTCAAGCTCTATCTGATCCCCAAATCCTTATTTCATTACAATACACTGATATTTGTATAAAAATAATAAAAATTAAGTTTTAGCTCTTCCACTGTCATATTGTTAGATATACAGCCTCAATATTCCCATTCCACCAATCTGTATTTTCAGATGAGTTGTGAGAATGATAACTCAAATTTTGTTGAATTTTGGCTCCTGCTGCTCAGTCCTTAGTGAAGTACCTACTCTTCTGGTATTTCAGACTCCTAAAGCACGTTTGCAAATCAGTATCTACAGTAAAATAAAATAAAATAAAAATAAAAATCTATACTATCTCTCAGTAAAATAAAAAGCACTCTAACAAATCAATATCTCCAAGCCCACCAATTTCCCATGACTAGATGTGTTTAAACTTCTGGTCATGATTAAAATAAGATCTGCTCAAATGTATCTGTACTGTATAAATGTATCTACACATATACAGGTTACTTTTCACCTTTGAGTATCTTTATTTGTCTATTTATTTCGTATCCAAGAAGTCTATCTGCATGCTACAAATGTTTTATCTGTTAAATATGACTCTGTATTTAACAACTGCATGATGATTTCATTTAGCCGTATAAGAAATTATTATGCTAATCTATATAATAGCTAAGACAGACGTTTAAATTCTATCTGAAAAAGAAAAGTAGAAATTTTAGTAATTATGCATTACTTTCATCAGTATAAATTTACCTTCACATATTTGTTTTTGACAACATTTCAGTGTTGATAATTGCTATAATGTCAATAAACACAGAACATTCACATCTGGGATTATTCCCGCCTTTTTAAAAAGAATTTTTAAATAGTATTATGGGTTGAACGGTGTTCTCCTCTCTCCCCCAATTCGTATGTTGAAGTCTTAGCCTCCAGTACCTCAGAATGTGACCTTACTTGGAGATAGGGTCTTTAAAGAGATAATTAAATTAAAATGATGTCGTTAGGGTGAGCCTTAAACCAATATGACTGGTGTCCTTATAAAAAGGGGAAATTTGGACACAGAGACACATGTAGAGGGAAGAGGATATGAAGACACAAGGAGATGATGGCCATCTACAAACTAAGGAGAGAGGCTTGGAACAGATCTTTCCCTCACAGATCTCAAAGGAACCAATCCCGCCAACACCTTGATTTTGGACTTCCAGCTTCCAAAACCATGAGACAATAAATTTCTGTTGTTTAAGTCACCCCATCTGTGGTACTTTGTTATGGCAGCCTTAGGAAACCAATACAATACCATTCTGAAATATTTGCTTCTATACACCCATGTAAATGGACTTTATTTCCTTTGCTAGAATTTAGATTTTGATTTTAGTTTCATTCTTATAATTGTACAAAATATACAGGAATTTTATTATGGATTTATTTCTCTTATAAATAAATATCTTTTTCTACATATATGTTTTCTCTCTACTGCATTCTTTTTAAATGCATTAATAGTTTAAATTTTCTTTTATCAGATATTTTAAGAATTTCTATAAAACAGTCAGATAAAAATGGCAAGATGGGACAATTTTAACAAGTTTATTTTATACTATTCTTAGGAAATATTTAGTATTTCTACTCTTTCCAGTGATATAAGTGCCATTTTTTAGTGGAGTAATTTTATACTTCAAAAGAAATCACATCTAACTTTCTACAGAATGGGTGGGAATTTATTTTTAAGATACTGTTATAAAAGGTGCTACATGAGTGAAAATCACAGAATTGTTACCTTCGTGTTTATTAATAATAGACTTGATTCTTCCAAAACATGTTCTATTGTCTGTAGGTAATGCAGAAGAGCTTCTTATATGAAAGAAAAGAGGAGAAACTATAGAATAGAAGTTATCAGTCAAAAATAAAATAGCTTTACTCGGGAATAGGAAACCGTGGACCTTATGAAAGCAATCGAAGCTTCATAACTTTTCAGAGGTGAACTAGAATTTTATGGATTTCTCAAACCATACTATTTGCCTAGATTTACCTGCCAATGTGTTGCAATTTGCATCACTGAAGTTCAAATATTTAGGGCTTGCTGGAATCATTTGGCTGGTGCTCTTTCTAAATATATCCATTAAAGTGGAACCATTTTCCTCATAGACATCCTTCAAAGTTTTGAGACTTGAATGTGGATAGTTTGGGGATTTTTTTTTCTGAAAAAATAGCACAATTTAAAAATAACAGAAACTATCACCTAAAAAACTACCTAAAGATAATTAACTAGTTGGAATTGCTCTTAAAATTTACCTCTTTGTTCTTTTTTCAAGTGTTTATTTATATCGTACCAAGGGATGGCATTATAAGCTTTGCAGAGTTTATTGAACATTTTTACCATATTTCAAATGAAAGCAGCCTGGAAAGCAGGGTAGCACTTGAGTATTTCCCAAGCTATGGGGTGATTCCTTCTTCTGTATAAGAAACTAATAATGTGATTAAGTTAATTACAAGATTGCAGTCTCAAAGATATTTATCAAATATCTCACAATTACAAGGATAATTTGTGTTTTCTCGGATTCTGTTTATTTGGTGGGTTTTTCCATTCTAGGAGGAAGAGGGAGAATTTGATGGACATTCCATCACACCGTGAATATGATGGGTCCTTAAAATTCAGTTGGGAACTAATTGAATCTTTTCATTGCGTTGCAGTATATGCTTGTCATATGGCTGCAGTCTCTCAAACTGAGTCCTATATGGGATACGAAAACGTGTCTGCAACTTTTCATAGCCAGTGAAACACTTGGTAAACACTATGACTAATATTGTGAAGGAGAATGAAAGTTTGGAGTAGGGTAGCTGGATGATTTAATTGATCATAATACATTTATTTTAATTTCTCTACGTTAATGGAAGGATGGCATGAATAAAGTTGAAATAAAGAAATGAAATTGTAGCTTCTAAAATATTGACTGAGATTCTTTACCTCATTTCTGTTAAAAATAGTTCAATTTTCAATTATAATAGAGTATTTTTTTCTAAAGAAATAATATATATGCATAGTTTGGTTTTATTCAAAATTTGCTTTATACACTTTGTAAGCCACCTTTGAAGTGACCTCAATGAAGCAGACAGAACGGCAAATGCATTAGAACAGTATTTAACACAGCTTATCATGACATAGCTCTGATTTTCCTTATATAAATAATATGCTCTTAAACAGATTCAGCACAGTATAAAAGGCCATAAAAATGCATAACAGTGTATTTCTATTCTACTTGAAGGAGGTCCAATGTTTTACCATTAACCTATCTCAGCCTCAATTTCATCAATATAAAAGAGATGTTGTAAAGATTAAATGTTAGAAACGTGACATCTAGCTCAGAGGCTGCCTATAGTAAGGAAATAATAAATAAAATAATTCATTATAATTCAACAAATATTCATACATTTGCAAATTCAATGCTAAAATTAAGACTGATAAATGTTAATAACAGTAACACTGTGGCGATTTTCCTGAAACATACAAGTTCATATTCACAGCCGTTACTGTCCCCAGGGCATTCATGCATGCAGACGTTACAGCAAGTCACTGTAGATCTGTTACTGGGATTTATGGGATTTACCCTTTAATCCAATGATGTACCATGTGACTCTCTCTTGGCCTTTGGTATGCACAAAATAATTATATAATAAAAATGGAAAATGAAATAAAAAATAATAAAAATGGAAAACTATCTCTAACACAGATGCTTGCTTCACATCCTGCCTGTGCTCCATGCCTCTGAGAATCCGTATTCATTCAAACTGGAGCAGCTACTTTCACTTCCGTCTCTACTCGGTTTAATCCCTTCAGTGAACTTGCCGTTGAGGGCTACTTAGGGGTGGTGGTTTCAGGGAGCACTATCAGAGACCACATCAAGATTACTAAATCAGTTTGTAAAGGCCGGTGAAGAGCAGGGAAATGGAAATTACTTTCAGATATTACTAATCTGCACCAGGTTCGGGTTGGGAGCCTCGCAATAAAACGTTCTGTATCTTATTACTCATCACTTGAGTCACTTGCTCCCCTTGGTCTGTAATTAATTCCTGTTATTTTAAAGAGGGCTTTTGGAATGTTTTCACTTACGTATAGGAAATGATGATCTTTGTTTAAACCTTTAACTTTGTTTGTTCTTTTTCTCCTTAGGGATGCAGATCTGTTCCTGTTAGACACGAGAAAGGCCCAAGCCTTAGATGTGGGTTGGCTTGTCTTTGATATCACTGTGACCAGCAATCATTGGGTGATTAATCCACAGAACAATTTGGGTTTACAGCTCTGTGCAGAAACAGGAGATGGTAAGCACTGAATTTCATATATTTTTTGTGGTGCTGGTTTTGACACATTGAGAGTTATAGCCTTTTGTCCTATTTAACCAGTGTATGTTTTATACTTACAGTGTGCAAGGTAGCACATTCCATAGTATCCTGCAATATATTAATTAGCTAACGACTTATGAACATATTTACTCAACACATATTTATTATAAGGCTCTGTGGTGGGGGTGGAAGCGTAAAGAAGAAGTAGGTACCGTTCTGCCCTCAAGGAGCTTTCAGTCTAGTATTGAAGAGCTGTATGCAAACAAGTAACACTACAGTAATACAACACCACCAAAAAAAGCCTATATACAAAGAGCTATGGATCAATGTCTTGATTGTGGTGGTGGTTACACAACTATATAATTTGTAAAAACGTATAGAACTGTCTGTTGAAAAAGAGTGAATATTACTATAAGCAAATTATATCTCAAAACCTGACTAAAAAAATAACAAAGAAATATATATTTAAAAAGGTGCTAGGGAAACAGACAAAGGAGCTAATAATACAGTGGGGAAGGGAGGATGAGGATGGAACAAAAGTCATGGAAACCTGCAGAAAACATCAAGTTAGGTCTTAACATATTGTAATATTTGGTCAAAGACAACAGCTCCAGAGTCACCTGTAGGAGGAGCCTATAGGAAATCTTCATTTTTAAGATGCTCCAGAAGTTTTTCTTATGTTTGCAAGTATTTATTGAGCAACTATGTGCTGTGCACTTGGCCGGATGCTAGAGATAACAAGGTGAGCGGATGCAGAGAGGGCTTCATAAGGCGTGCAGTGGAATGAGGCCCAAGGTAGTAATCACATAATGGTATTATGGAACACGTCACTACACACTGAGAAGAGTCCAATGGACTTATATATATACAACAGTGAGTGAATTCGAGCTACAATCTTAAAGAAAAATGTGATTAGGAGAAGAAGTTGGGTGACAGGCATTTCAGACGAATGGAACAGAATTTGCAAAGACTGTGGTGAGAGGGGTCTTGGCACATCGATCAGGATGCCGGGGAAGTCAAGGGCAATTTATTCAGAACCTTATTATCGTTTGATCACTCAAAGAGTCCAAAAATTAAAACTGTTTTTGTGTGTGTTTGAGGAAGACCAGCCCTGAGCTAACATCCGTTGCTAACCCTCCTCTTTTTTGCTGAAGAAGACTGGTCCTGGGCTAACATTCGTGCCCATCTTTCTCTGCTTTATATGGGATGCCACCACAGCATGGCTTGACAAGAGGTGCGTCTGTCCGCGCCCAGGATCCGAACCTGTGAAACCCCGGGCCTCCAAAGTGGAGCGCAAGAACTCAACTGCTTTGCCACGGGGTTGGCCCCCCAAAATTTTAAATTTAAATCTAGACTTCTAGGTCTTTTAAAATTATAATCATCATGACAGGAGGCTAAAACATAATTTATGTAATGAATTGTTAGCTTGATGAGCACTTTTTAAATATTTAGAAGTATACCAAGTGGGCCCTCATTATGCTTTTGCCCCACACCCTGCAAATGTTAAGGCCAGGCCTAGGGAGGGTAATTTTTAAAGGGATGATTAATTGGAGAACGTGCCTTATATAAGTTTTATTGCCTTTGGTTCTTCTCAGGATCAGGCAACAGAAACATTAGCCCTAGAGTCTGCTCACTCATTCCTCCTCTCTGTATTACACTAAAGCCTTGCTTAATAAACTGTAGAGTTAAGTATAAGTTGGGTCTGTCTTGAGTCTCTTTCAAGGGGTTCATTACTATAAGCAATAGGACTTCACGGTGGCATTGCTTTATCTACAACCGCATCCACAGCCTAAGAATAATACCATAACCAATGCTGTTACTCCAAGAATTGCGTCTAGGGAATGAGGTTGACAGACTCAGATGAAATGTATTCCCGAGTTAGGCCAGTGAAAGTGGCCTCAGATCTTGAGCTAGAAAAAGAAAGTTCTAAGTAAAAAGGTTATAGATAAGTTTCAGACATTTTCCCCCCAAATCCAAACTTTTCCATAGATTTTAATTATAATGCTGAATTTGAAAATTTTGTATAAACGATTCAAATATTTTGAATTATAGGTTATTTTCCAATTATGGCTTTGAGATTATCATTAAGGATTTTCAAAGTTCAAGCATTATAAGTGTAGACTGAGAAAAGCACATATTTAAATAATCTTCCAAGAATTCTTACAATGTTAAACTACTGTACATTTATGGTCAGAAATGTGACTGGGAAATCGGCACTGTGGGGGTGAGCCAGTTGTTTCTTCCCTGGTATGTGGCCCAAACAAGAAAAATTAAATTAGTGGTATGTGCTTCTCCCAGTCTTCTCCTTGGGGATATGCTTGAAATGTCTAACTAAACAACTCAAGAGATCTGTGAAATATGATCAGCCTGTTCCCTTTTAATTCCCTCACCCCTCACCCCCCTTGAAAATTCTGAAATTCGTCTGTTTGGTTTTTCACTCCTTCTCTTGTATTGATTCTTTTTCCTTTACTACCTGTATAATTTAGCTTCTATCTTGCTTTCATTTAATCTTTTTCTCCCCAAGAACTACTTTATACTTTGAGTTTTCCCTCTCTCCTTGATTTATTTCTCTTACATCTTAGGGGTAATTTTACTTTAAATTGCTGTTGTATTATTTATGAGGGTTTTTTTTAAGCCTAAATTAAATTAACATTTCACTTTTTTTGAAGGTTTCCAAATACTTTAAAAGTTAGGTTTGAGATATATAGCCTTTTGTTGCTTTTCTTTGTCTCTTTAATACTGTCTAATATGAAAATATTAAAAGAGTTAAATATGCTAGGCAAGCTGGCTTTTTGCATTGTAGCAGTACTTAAAACAGATTTTAACCAGAGGTAGAGCACATACATGGCCTTGGGAAAGCAAGTGACCCTTCTGGTGCCTTAGTTTTATTAACTGCAACTTCATGGAACATTTACATGTGACATTCCTTTATGAATGTGAATAATCAGATGCTTCAGCTTATTACTGCTTCATTCATTGCTACTCCTGATATTTTCAATGTGATATTGCGATATTGCTTCAAACAGAGCAGACAGACCATTTTTTAATTTGAAATAATGGAAAAGTAATTGGAAGGCATGAAAAGATGCTACTCAGGAAAGTCTGCTTTCATATTCATTTGTTGATTATTCATTTATTCATTGTTCAACACAAAATGATTGAGTACCTATATATGTAAGACAACAAGTTAAAGGAGAACACAACCTGGGAGACAGACATTTGTAGCTAATTTTACAAAGAATAAAGTGCCCTGAATGCTAAAAATAGTGATACAATCAAGACACGATAGGAAACCAGAAGAGAGATGGTTACGTCCAAATGGGACAGAGCCAAAAGGACCATGGTCCAGGTGACTTTTAAGCTAGGTCAGCTGGGAGAGATTTCAAAAAATGGAGATGAAGAGGGAGGAAGTTGTGGGAATATATGGAGTGGTGATGAGAACAAGAGCAGAGAATTCATTCCTGGATGAGGAAAGAGTGCGAGTAAAGGCATAGAATGGCAAAATAGTATGGTATAGTCTAGAAAAAGTCAATAGTCCAGAGTTGGCCACAACAACTTTCATGCATTAAATGTGATTGCAGATGCTATTAGGAAAGTGATCTGGAGGGGACATGAAATCTCACTTATGTATAAAACATATTCTTGTAGCTTGACCACACATCATAAAGAAGTGGACTTGCTGCTTTAATTAATCACAGCAATACCATCCTGATTACATGTTGAATGAATGTCCGTTTCATGGGGTCATGGGATGTGTATTTCTCATTCACAGTTGTACCCTCAGTCCTTGGTACAGTGTGGGTCGTAGGTGTAAAGATGTCTTGAATGAGCATGGAGTGAGTTTGTGATTTAAAAGGCTCTTACAGACCACCTGCCACTGAACATGTAACTCCTCAGAAGACATTTCAAACTGTAAATTTGGGATGATTATTAACCGAACCAGTTTGGTGTAACACAGGAGCAGAATTTTGTACCGTACCGCAAACCACAGTACAGTAGTTAAAAGAGTTTCAATCATAAGGTGAGGTGAAAGTCAGTGATGTATATTATTAAGTTTTGTTTATCCTACTCCTGCAAAGAAAAAAGTAGCAGAGAGGCCTAAATATATTTTGGAAATCAAAAGACTGTTGAAATCAAAAGTAGTATTATGATTCCTCAGAGGAATTGTGGAAAATATGTCAGTTTGTGAAATATGCTTTTTAGAAATTTGACAAATGAACTGTCAAGGACTTGGCCAGAGAGTTTAAAGATGTCCTATTGACTTTTTTTCATGCAGAATAGATAATTCTCTGAGCTCCATATGTTTATTTCAGCTAAATGAAGTGAACATATGAGCAAGCAAACAAAAAAGAAACATTTCTGCTTCTTAATAACCAAATCTAGAGATTCCAGACAAGTGTTTGTATCCAGTTATGCAAAAGCAGTTTCCAAGTCCTCGAGTACTCTCTCATGGCAGTTAATGAACCTCTATGAGAAAATAGGTACTCTTTTTTTAATAGTAAATGAGTAGGCTTAGGTCTCTCATAATTTATTATAAGATTTTCAGTTCCCTAAATTATAAAGATACATTAATTACCTGACATTGTCTTTATTAAAATTGTTAATAAATCTATGGTAATTGTTATCCTTTAGACATATATGCACACAGAGTTTATTACACAGATAGCAATTTAATCTAGATTTTAAGACGTGGAGTTTCCCCCCTAAACACTATAATTTTCCCATTGTTTGATGCTTTATATAGTTCAAACCTTCCAAGTAAATTAAATTTTTTTCCTCAAGCCTGGTTTTATAGAATAATTTAGAGATGGAAAAACAAAGATAGTATTTTTGGGTTCATTAGAATGTCTTTTAAAAAACTCTATGTTTTCAGACATTTTAGGTTTGGCAATCCTCAGAATGAATTTTGCCAATGACTTTTTTCCTTTCTGTTCAAACCCACTTATACGTCAAGGAAAATTCAATCCGTATGTTTCTGATTCATTTGTATTCAAGTCATCAAAATGTTGTTTTGTCAGAGTATGGTTTAACGTCCAAGAAACATTATAAAGTTCTTTTTTTAATAAGACTGTAAAATCCGTTTTTCTTCGAACAACGTTGTGGCATAATTTCCAAGAATCAAGGTAAAAATTCAGATTTAAAGTCAGAGATTTCAAAGTTTCACTAAATTTTGTAGCCAAATCAAGAAAAACAGATTCAGAGGTATTAAACTGTCAAATTAAATTCCATTATAATTGATGCTTAAGTATAAGATAACTTATTGTGGTAGATAACTTAGAATTTAAAGTTTTGATACTTAATTTAAATAAGGAGAATAAACAAATAGAATAGATAGCTCCATTCTGGAAATATAAAGTCTAAGAAGAAATCATTAGGAAAACTAGATTCAGATCTTGGCTCTGACATAATTTTATATTTTAGCCATAGCATCAATAAAATGAGTGTAATAGTAACTACCTTAGAAGGACAGTGTGAGGCTGTATTAGGTGGCAGTACCTGGCATGTGGTGGGACAGGAATAAAATACAGGTCTTTATGCTGAATTGGACTAGAGAATGCACAGAGAATTTTCACTTACTCCAAGTGGCACCCCTTTCATTTAGGATCAAATCTTTTATTGTGGAGGCTGTACAGATGATTTAAGGGAGTTTTAGATAAATGCACAAGTGACAGTCCATTGGAGAAAGGTAAGATTATTGATATATGTTCTTAAGCTTTGAGCTGGCAGCCCAGTGCATAGACGGTTATGTTATTAGACTCATGTCTAATAACTTTGGTTGATAAAATGATTATTGATAGGAAACTTTTACATTTATTCCCGTCTGGGGTATGGAGCCAATAGAAATGAACACTCAGAGATATGTGTCATGATCAATTGATTGCTTATATTGGTTAGGCATTTATAGGTACCAGAGAATCTCAAATTACTAGTACTTAGTATGGTAGTTTTCTTGAATCCTATCCATTTTACTCCTAGAAAAAATAACATAGCTATTTTGGAGGTAAGTAATTGCATCAATGAATATAAGGGAAAGAAGTTTCTTGTCATTCGATAGGGTTATATACAGGGATAATCGATTGAAGGCTGGCCTACGTTATCATCAGAAAAATTTTCCAACCCAGAGATGCCTCAGTATAAATTATTAGTATTTGACTTAGTAAACCTATTAGCAAGCCTGCTGCATCAAGATGGCTTCTTACAAAGATTGTAGAATCACAAGCAGTTTAATGTTCACAGCACAGATGGTTCAAGAAATATTGATAGTCTTTGCTCAAGAGTGGGGCCAGTAGTTCCTAATATATGTTGTGCTGATATTTATAGCAAATTGCATAAAATCCCCACTATATAAATGACATTTCCTATAATCAGAAAATTGAAGATACTTTATGAATTCATTGGAAGAACATGAGAAAATCGCTCCTTGAAGGTCAAGGAAACAAACCATTGCAATTCTGGCGTCCTCCTCAGATTATCACCCATGCTGGGCAGCAGCTGGATTTCCCAGACATTGTAAAAGGGTCAAGTTATAGCTTTTTTTCTGCTTGTTGGTGCACAAGAGTTTTCTCTATTCCGTTTCTAGAAATTAGTACATAGCAGAGCTTTTCTAAAAGCACCAACAATTTCATCCTCGTTTATGTTCACCAACATTATTGTGCAAACATAAAAAATGTCTTAACTTTAGTTGTCAGTACAATTAAATTGAAAGTGGGTATTTTTAAACTTTTATTACCCAGGGTTTTGCCTTGTTCTGTCCTCTTCAACTTGTAGGGGTTTTATTGTTCATTCCTGGAAATTGACAACTGCTACATCTACATTAATATTAAGGAATGGGATTAATCATTCTTTTCTACAGCATTGATGTGTTTTTTATTGATATTATTCCTTACTGTGTGCAGAGTAATTTAACATACTGATAAAAATTTTCTTCAAAATCACCATATCCTGTGATATCTTTTAAATATTCTGTGGTAAAAAAACCAAATTTTTCAAAAATTCCATGACATCACTTGAATTACAGAATATATATTCCTAATTAGAAATATATATATCTAAAGTCCTCATGTCATGATACATTAGACAAATGTACAAGTTACTAACTTGATATTATTTTACCTTTACTAAATGTGAGCATGTTTGTGTGAGAGAGGTGAGTTCTTAATGTAATATCTGCTTAAATTTAGTAAGTCCTGGAATCTACTATTTTTAAATGGAAGTATCTGGTTAAATAAGTTTGTTGTGTTATCCTTGGGATGCCTAAGACAGTCATTTTTCCCTCGGGGTGGGGGATGTCTCCAAATTAAGCCCCCGTGTTGTCAGATGACTATTTATCTGTGTCAAGGGTCAGATGATCTATGTGGCTGATTAATCTGAATATCAGCTGACATAGTGCTAATAAGTAGCAGAAGAAATTCAGAGATCAAGGGTGATATTTTTCTTTTTGTCCTGCTGTTTTGACTACAGTTTCTCATTATTATTTATCTAAGTTCAAAATGTTGACTTATGTCCACTTATCAGAGGATCTTTTAAACATTTTAAGATTTGACAATATTCTCTTCCCTTATCTGAACTTCATCTTATAACGCAATTCAGTCATTTTTGTTCATAAAACCATATGGCTCCCTTTTGCTGAATTTATGGTGATGACAATTGGTTTCAAATAAATAAATGAGAGAGTCTCCTCATCCAAGAAACTGCAAAAGTCACATATTTTGCTAAATGTTCAGAAAGGGAGAAGGAACATATATGCCTATGATTTGTTCTAGGTAAATATCAGTATAAATGAAGTAGTCTTTTATGTAGTGCTTAATGGTAAGGATAATTGAGCATACTTGCTTGACTTTTGGATGAATACTTAAGGAAAAATTAGGAGGATAGTTGAAGAATAGTTATCTTCAAATATTTAAATAAGTAAAATTGAACTTTTCCCCATAGTCCAGAAATTAAATCAATGTGCAAAAAGGGTAGATTTAAGACACAAGGAAAAAAGTGCCTGAGAAATGGAAGTTAATGACTGTGTTTGTATTGTGAGGGAACGAGCTACATGTGACTGGAGGAATTCAGCAGGTATTTGACCTTTTTTCTCGGGATTATTATATTGCATGAGATAATTTCTCAGGTAATTATAATTTATAAGCATATGTTTACACTGTAAGCACTACACATATATAAATATTATACTCGGAGATGGTACAGTGACTAGAAATGTCCCATTTTAAAGGAGCCTGGTATTAAATAGTTACATTCAGACCAAAACTCGCGATATATAAAATCAGAGATGGAGAAACTGGTAAAGAGAAGCAAGAAATGTTAGACATCCCATGAATTTTCTTTTTTGGGCTAAGTGCATGTGTGCGTGTATGTGTGTGTGTGTGTAGAGGGGGAATATCCAGGCACAAACACATTCTCAAGGAATCATGTGAGGGATCCCAAATAAGTTCGTAGTTGAAAATCTATAATTATTAAGGTTTCTAGAGAGCTCTTATTACAGCAGTCGGTGGGATTATATTTTCTTTGACTTTAAGTTGCCACAGTAAATTCTTCAGTATCATCACAAAACAAAACTTAAACATTTTAGAGTGGCTTCTGTTTCTATCATATTTCTATAGAATTTCAAAAACATTAAAACACAAATTAATTTATAGCAATGCATTTGTTTCTAAAAATAATTTTTTGTATGAATCAAGTCATGGAGAGGTATTTAAAAGATGTCTAAAAGAAACAATTGGATTGGTTATATTACGTGAATGATTCAGAAAAGTTTTCATGGAGAAGAATTCCTGTATCTTTCGGGTAAAATTGACTAGATTTCTACTGAAAATAAATATGACATTGATTTCCCTTGGGGTTTAAAATCAGCATTTGTTAATTTTCCAAACCCATGTAAGCTGTGACCTGTGGGTTTTCTAATTCATGTAATGTCTTAAAGCACATCAGAGAACATAAATCTTTCCTGTATGCTTTAGATTTTTGCCATTTTCCCACTGCATAAAAATGAGCGAAATCATCAATATGCCTTTCATGGCTGGAGTAGCTAAACATAAATATTGGAGCACTGTTAAATTTCTACTTTGTTCAACCCAAGATCTTATTAATTCTCTTATTAGTCACATAAGATTTTCATAAACTATACCTCATGTATTTTCAAACACTTTATTTATCAAAACTTATTTTCTGTCTGTACAAATATCTGCTTTTTTGTGCCCTGATTTTGTCAGTACTTTTTACCAACATCGATTATTTTTCCATGCTAATATTTCATATTTTTTAGTTCTTCATGATTAATCCAAGGTTTACTTCTTAGATAGATCTTTAGTTCATTTTTAATAAGTATTCAAACCATGTATTTTCTGTGATGGTCAATCAAAATAATATTAATAACTAATGGAAACTAACATTGACTGAGAACTTCTTAAATGCCAGGTATTTTGCTGAGCTCTTTAAATGGAATGTCTACTTTATCTTTACTATTGTTATCCCATTCTGTACACGTGGAAACTTAGCCTTAGAAAGTTTAAGAATCTTGCCCATGAAACTAAAAATGATTTGTTTTCAGAGCCAGCTCTTATACACTGTGACTCTCACAAACTATATGAATTTTGTTTAAATTCCAAACTGAAAAAAATGTATTTTTATCATTTCCAAATGAAACAATACTATTTAATAATGATTGTTTTGGGACAAAATTGAATTTTATGTTGGGTTTGTTGGGAATTACCTTTGGGTTTTTATATTTTCTGCCTGGAATTTAATTGTGGTCTAGCCCACAAAAAGTAACAGCATTTTCACATTTTTTGTTTTCTAAATCTAACTACTTCAATATTTCTTTTAGCCCCGTGCACAATTATAGTTAATTTGATAAATTCATAAATTGAAAAGAAGAAAAAGTAACTTTTCTTCTGCCAGTGATTCACTTCAACATGTAATTAAATTTAGCCAAATTTAATTTCTTTATTTTGAATTTTATAATGAACTTCCCCCTTCCTTTGTGCCCTATGTCGCTCACTGATGTATTTTGATAGGCTCTCTTCCTCTGTCTTCTCTCTTTCTTTGTTTCAGTCTCCCTTAATCCCTACACCCCATCATGCAATCCTCATATCTACCTCTCTCACTCCCCTTTTTAAGTGTTAACTGGTGCTCAAGTTTGTAGTCTAAACTAGCTGCTGTACACTCACCCTGAAGCTAGTCAAGCATGCAGTTTCCAAAATTTATTAATTTATCATTTTGCAACCAGTCAGTATCAAATCTATTCTTTCTCTCATGTTACCATCCCACCTCCCAGCATCAAAGCTGATAGTGCATTGATGTTGTTCCAACCCTAAAGAGGTCTTGAGCTACTGGAATTGTGTTTTAGGGAACAACATGTTAGTGCAATTTTTTCTTCTAAAAAATTGAAAAGAAAAATCTCTGGCAATAAAACACGTTTTTCATTTGTCAGTATGCTTGCCTTTGTTTTTTTTCACCATAAGCAGAACTTAAATGGGTGAACCACCACTGCTTTTCTAAAAACCTTGTATTTTGAACAATAATTTGAATGTAATTTACAGATCCCTTAGTCCTGTTGAAAATGAAGAATCATGATTCTGATTTCTTTTTAAGATCTGTATCTATTTTTGATATCTATGTTACATTTGTCTCCAATCAGTACTTTGAAATGGGCCTCTCATAGCCTAGTCCAGTCTTGCATAATGATTAGTAGAAAGAAAATAATTTTTCTTTATAAATAGATGCTGATTATAGGATATATTCAATAATAAATTGAAAAACTTGAATTTCCTGTTTTACCATGTCCATTATATACATAAAGTTTTAAAATTAGGTTTTAAAGGCAATTTTCTTTGTTTTAATTTATAGTATGTTTATATTTGAATGAGAACCATATGGTAAACATAATTTGCTTATCCCAATTTTAGCATCACAATTCAAAAACACATGTGAAAAAGAGTTTTGAAATCAATGATTTAAAGTAAGCAGAGATGAACAGGGGTTAGTCTTGCTTCATTATCTGGTGAAAGATGTATTTTACCATTTTTCAGATTTCCCCTAATGAAAAGGGATATGAAAGTGTTTGGCTACATCTGTACTCCTGTTTTCGATTTTCCCTAATTCAGAACAGTAACCATGGTGCACCAATCTTGCCAAACAAATGCCAATGTCAGGAACAGATTTCAGTTTTTGTTGTTTGTTAAATTCTCTAGTCTAGACTCTAACTCTGGTTTAACTGATGATCTGAGGGGTAAATATTTTCATGGTAATACTGATTTAGGGCCATGAAGAATAAGAGATTCTCCTTATTCTCATCATGCTCTAGAGTTAACTCTGTCATTCCCCTTGTTCTTTCCACTGTAAGTTTAACTTATTGCTGGTACACATTTCTTAAAGACATATTCTAAAAATAACAGTGCTGGTTTTGCGTCATGAGCCGAGAGCACAATGGGAAGAAGAGAGAACCTTTAGTTAGTATCAGGCACTATCAGTCGCTTGGTTCTGTGCTGCTGAGTTAAACCTGGGCACACCTGGTGTAAGCTGACAGGGGCTAGAAAACCAAAAAAAGAAACAAAAGCATCTAACAACAACCAAAGCCGATAGTATGTATTGCCAGTGGCGATCAAAATGTGAAATTACAGGGAAAATGCTTTGATAGGGTAATTACATATCCCAGCTCCTTAAAAATGCATACTAATTTCTCTGTATTGTAACAAGTTTCACTTTGAGCGGAATAGAAACTGGGGAAACCACCTGCCCTTTCATGGCTGGTAAGGACTATTGAGTCCTTATCCTCCCACTTAATAAGGAATGTCTGATCTTGAACTTAAAACAAGCAGCTGTTGCACTGTTCCTGACAAACACGTGTGTGTCCCTGGCAGACTTGTGAGCTGGATGGTTTTTGTCCAGTCTTCTCAAGGTGGAAAGCAGAGACCCAAGATGAAAGTCTCAGCCCTAATCACTCCCAACAAAGGGGAACACAGTGTGCTTAGAGGAAGAGCATACCACTTTAGGGTTGACAGGGCTGAGTTAAAAATTGGACCCTTCTCTGAGCTTTATTTTATTCATTTTTAAAATGAAACCATTGTCTTGTTGTGAGGAATAAATGAGATGATGTATATAGTCAACTGGTAAAATACCTAGCTTCAACAGATGGCAGCTGTTGCTTCTGTCTTGTGTTGAGAAGTACTGAGTTGGCTAACCTTCTCAAATCAATTTCCCTGATCCTTTTGAAAGTCATGCTTGTTATTGCTTTTGGGTACCAGCTATATTTATATGTGGAGGTATTCACATGATCTCTCCCTGAAGTAATACAACCGATAGGAATATGAAAGTTCTGCTTATACTATGAGATCAGATGATGCTGCTGAGCCAGGTTGATCAAAAGGTAAACAATCTTGGAAACCAGCTATTATTTTGCACAGACAGCTCAGAAGGATATTTTTGTTCTGGGAGCCACCGTGGTGTCATGGTTGTGTAAGAGCTCACCTTGTGACTGTTTCCTCACATGGGGCATTCTTGACATATCCAGGGACATGAGAGATTGGTGAAGAAAAGTTCTGCTTCCCTTCACTCAGAGGAATGTTTTGCAATCCAACCTTCATACGGGAAAGAAAGAATTAAGTCCTAAATGTCTTAACTCTATTTGGGGGGGGCAAAAATAGACACTTATTATGGTATATATATTAGGTATCTCAGTATCTGCGCTTCACTGCATATTTTGGAAAATCCCTTTTCCTTTTTTCACTCTTTCTTTTTATTAGGTGTCAAAATAATTTGTTTGTCTTCCATTTTGGTGGTATGCACTAGTCTAAAGATTCTGGAAGTAGCTTGTGATCATTTCACAGTTTCATGTGTCAAATGGAAAAGGGAGGTCAAACATTTAATGAACTTTGCTTTTCTGTATGATAAAAATTCTTTTGAATAATATATCATATAAGCTGGTAAAAAAGAAGGTTTCCTTTAGACACTCATAAATTTCCCAAGTAACTGCATTAAGTTCATTTCAAAGACCACTTTCATCCACTATAGATAAAATGCCGAGTATGAAATTAAATTAATTTCACTGCCATCAAACAAACTAAAACAAGTTTGAAGTCCAAAAGCTTTCTTCACTGATGTCTTAACTCATAGAAATCATTTTTAAAGACTTTTTGGTTGATTTCTGTTGAAACTCTGCTTCCTTATAGTTTTATTTAAATCTCCTATGATTTTAAAGGAAAGAAGTGTATGTATACTTTTTATTTTAAAAAGTCATGTAACTGGAAAAAAAGCTAAAAATAATTCACTCTTTCCATAGTTTTGTGAAAATAACGTTTCTGCTTTCTTAAAATAAATGAGGGCTGTAAGACCAACTGCTAACCAATCTTTTAGGGGCATGTGACAGATGATGTCTGTAAAGCTCGTAGGGTCTCAGGGGAAAGGCGCTATATATAAAGAGAAGAGCTATTAAAAAGCAAGTGCTTATGTGAAGGTAAGCTACAATTCTTAGTTTGTGATTCATACTTCCACTAGCTGAAAAGAGGGCCCAAGCAAAAAGTGTGTGCTGGGCCTGTCATGCCTGAGACGTAAGCCTCCCCATCAGACTGATGTTCTGTGGAAGGAGACTAATCGCTTTCCATCATCTCAGTCCCACCCTCAGTGCAATAAAACATTTGAGTGTTCTGGACAGTTTCTACAACTAGGCACAAACCTCTGGCCCTGTTCCTTTATGGTTCTCATCCTTTCTTTCCCCAGGCCCTCCTTCTGGAGTCTCAGGAGCTTTGGTTCTCAACTGTTTGCTTTTTTTCTCGTCACGCCTTGAGTCATCATGCCAGTGTTTCTGACCAAATATCTGATTTTCTAATCCCAACCACTTTCTCCAACTGTAGGGCATTACAGTCCCTTCTGCAAAATTTTTATAAAGAATTTCAACTCTTTTAAAAATCTCTTCCTCCTTTAAACTTCTCTACCCCTCACACACCCCGATCATAGAGGAAAATGGATTTCTTCTCCTGCTGTGTTACCAGGAATTGTAACCACATTTCTTGTCTGCAGATAACTCCTAACTCACAATTCATGTCAGTGAGTCAGGATACGGTTCCCAATGGCCCTCCCTGGATTTCATACCTCCAGTGTGTCTTCTCCCCTTTACCATCAGCCACAGAATCCTATCCATATTCACATGTATTATTACCTTTGTCCCTTCTTTTGTTTTTGACACTTTTTAGTAATGACTACATAATTGTAAATATATAATATTTAATAGAAAACAAAGTGGATATTTTTAATATACTCTTTTAAATGTTGGTATAAAGAAGAGACAAGAAAGATCTAGCAAAAGCATTGCATGAAGAACCTAGCTTGTTAAACAAAAACCCAGAATTGCTATGAAGAATCACTCAAAAATGTTACTACCTTGCACTCGAGTTCGAAATATATGTTTTTTCAAATACTACTTAACTGTGAGTTTCCAGTGTCACTGAAATAGTTTAAAAATCCCAGCTTTTCCTTGTTTTTATTTGAGATTATTAGGCAATGGTAACCATCTTAAAAATTTTACAAAGTTCTGAACACAAGTGTAAAATTCTGTTTGTGATATTTCAAATCCATGTGCTTATATCTGGCAATAGGTCTGTGTTTTTACTATAAAATCAGAAGCTGTGCAAATTTTTCGTCAAATTATAACAGAATTGAAATTCATAGCTAGACTACAATACGCTTAATTTAAGGTTACGCTGAGTTAAAATGTATATGGAATTTAAGTAGACAAAATTCTATCTTCCCCACATTCCTTAAAATCTGATATAAAAATGATTTAGTCTATATGCTGGGTAGAGAATTCTGCACATTTTAAATCATCTGTTTCTAAAAAGGGTAAAATTCCAGTATAATTTAGAGTCACAGAAACTATAATTTAAAGCACCAGAATCAAATTTAATCACAGATTGAAAATAAGTGAAGATCAGGAGGATGTGTGAATGAGAAACAATGCACTGATTTATTTTGTATGAAATAGTTCATAAAAGACGCTGCAAGAATCTGTTTTGAAATGAAGGAAAGGTGATTTGTGCACAAGTTCCATCCCAGGTGTTTTGGGTTAAGCAGTCAATTACTGTGGGTTTATAGGAGAAAAAAACAAACTGGAATTTATGCTAACATCTTAGAGATATCAACGTTTAGACTCTGATAAATCCTCAAATGAATGTTTTTCGAACTGTGTATTCTGGAGGGGAACTAAATGCTCATATTTGGAACCACTTATCCTTATAACATCAACATGTCTCTAAAGAGCTGTTTTATGTCAGAGTCTCCTTTAATAACCCTGTTTTTAAAGAAATAAACATTTTGAAAGTCACATTTTTCCAAAAAGAATGGTCTGAAATACAAAACCAGTGAGTTGGGATGGATCTTGGGTTTGCCAGCCTACCTTCTCTATGACGCTAAATTTGAAATAGTTTGTTGTGTCCTAGGCAGATGTGAATACAGTACTCTGACGCCAGGGCTTATACAAAGTCATCAGGGTCAGAGGTGCAGATCTGGAAGTCTTGAACTTCCAGCCTCAGTTATGGAAAAGCTTAGTAGGTTAAAGCCCCAGCCTCACATTCTTCTCTCTTGATTCCTTTGTGAAAAGAATAATCATTTCTTTAGAAGATATCATCCTAACCCTATCTAATTCACTCTGTAGTTGGCAAAACTGAGAAATAATAAGCCCATATTTTTGCTGCTCAAATTGCTTCACTTCCCTCAGTATCTGTACCATAATTTTGAGACTAAAACAAGATGGCCAAGGTAAGAATAGTTCTAAAAAATTTTCATATGCAAAGATTTAATGGGTATTCTTTTTTGTAAATGCAGAAGACAATACCTCTGTCAATACCAAAATCTGGACTCCTATATTTGTTCTTATTACCCCTTTCATTTTATAATCCAAGAATCCTATGATACAAAAACCTGGGATAATTGGACACAAACAACATTTCTTTGGGTCTAGCTGCCATCAGCAAAATCGCTGGAATGCTGGTATATCCTTCAAAGAACTTTTCCTAACTCCTCTCTCCTCCCATTTGTGTGGGAGAATCCAAGTGTAGTTAAGCTTGAACAGTTCCCAGCAACCAAGCTTCTTCTTCCTCCCTTGTTATCACTCCACTCATTTAGCAAATCACTTCCATTCCCCCTTCCTAATGTACAACACTGGAACATGGATATTATGTAAGGGAAGTGTCCTCTTGCTCTAAGAGCCACTTCATCCCATCACTGGCACTGCCTCTCGCTTTGGTACAGTTGTTGGTGCACCTTAAAACTCCCAATGCCATCAGCTGTGGCTCTGCTCACCTTTGAGCTGCTACTGCTCTCTGAAGCTAATGCTGATGCCGGTACAGGATATAGTTTTGGATCTATGTTGTGTTGCTGTCATTCTTTACTGATGTGGAGATGAGAAGAAGCCACTCTACTGAAGTAGGAAGAATCTTTTTCTACCACTTGGTCACACTGTGAACCAAGTTCCAAAGTAGTGCTATCTTGCCCTCCTGGTATTTTACAGGGACTTTGGGTAAAAACAGTTCTGTTAGATTTTCTTGAATCCCTTTGTTGTTTAGGAGTTAGTCATGCAACCACTGGAGCTGTGCCAAAGGAACACTGAATTACAGACTCAAACTCACTGCTTCCTAATACCACTGGGACATTGTTCTAAATCTATGTGTTAGGGGTTCACCTTTCCCTTAGGATGAGTTCTTTCCCATGTGATCGCTCCATACTCATTCAAATATATGCCTGGTGAGTTAAACCTACCAAAGTACTAGCTATGCCTGGACATGTCTGAATCCTAAGGCGACTATGCTTGGGCTCAAGTTGGTGTCCTTATCACCCTTTTAATACTCTTTTCATTTCCCCACCTCACTTTCATTTTCACTGGATATTCAGTGCTTAATCTTATATATTATCTATTTATCATTCTGTATTTTTTTAAAGTAGAAATAAAAAATAAGGATCAGCTTTGAAAAGAAAATCCATGGTGATACCCACATATAGTTTTCCTAAATCAAAATGTCTTAGGTAAGCTTCTTTATTTATATGTTTGCAATATCTAAAACATACTGTACATTTAATAATAAAATTCAATGCATTCAAATAAATTTACAAAAGATTCACTATTTTCAATACATGCAATACGGTCTGGGTTCCCATTAGTGCTTCTAACAAAAACAACCGTTCAGGCATTCAAAAGGTTTAGGCAACATAATCAGTGTAGGTATATTGTGCCTGAAGGAGTAGGTCAAATAGCTAATGCTTCCATGGTGTAGCTCGAGACCAAGAGTAACTGAGCAAGCATTAACTTATGGAATCTTAATAGTCACCTCCTTGCTGAAGTAAAAAGGAAACCAAGAGGAAACTTAATAATATCAAAAGTTATTTTAAAGGGAGTTCACATTGGTTTGAAGGGTACTTTGCTTCACACACAATATCCACCTTTGTAAAGCCCTAGAAACTCATATTTGTAACATACACACATCTTTACAGTTTTCAGAACATAAATCTTTAGAGCAGTATTATTTCTCCACAGATAAAAATTAAAATATTGAAAGTCTTCAGAATAATAATAAAAGAAACTCTCTTGCAAACCAAAGGAAACTTGGAACTTTATGTTAAGTGCTTATTTAACTATAAAAGGGTCAGTGTGTGTTGTAATGAATGGAAAACCGATTTCACTGTAGTACTCCATTTGTGAACATTTTGCAGCAACCTATTTCAGTATTAGAAAGATCATATATTAAAAATGATTTCTGCCGTCATCAATGTATACAAGTAAAAATTTAGTTTCTGTTAAATTAACACTTCATTAAAAAATCAAAATAAAAGCTCAACAAATACTTTTTATGTTGTACTCCAAGACAGAAAAAAAAAATCAAAAATTGGAAGAACAGATTGCCAGTTATTCTATTCCATAACAGTTAAGTTTCTCAGTTCTTTTTTTTTTTTTTTTTCTTTTGCTGAGCTCTCTGTCACTGGAAACATCTTAAACCAATTTCAAGTGCTACACCTGAATAAACATGTTGTAAAAGTGTTTATGTATTGAAGTGGGTCAGTTCAAGGTATGGTATTTGGCTGGAACTTCTAATTTCTCTTTTTACAGCAAAAGGGCTGCCAGAAGGAGGAAGTCTGAGCTGAATTAATACATTTGTTACAGTGGAAGTAGAATGGAAACTGCTCTGACTACAAATCAAACTGCCTCTTTCATTTGTGCCAGTGATACAGTTTTTCTAAGAAATATAGTCTCTGGCAAAGAGCCGCTGTAAGTTTGCGTCTGAAAGAGAAACCTATATGTTTATTTGTTTAAGGTTTACTGCTTTGATTATTTGTAAGTTTCTTTCTTTGGTAGGACTGACTGTAGTGGCATTTGTGAGGCCGATAGACATTTTAATCCTTGTAGGAACCAAACAAGTTTTCCCAATATATTGTAGAACAATTGTTGAGGATGCTGATGCTGCCTGCATTGATGCACACTCTTTTTTTTTTAACTGATACCTCCACATTTAAAGGACCTCTGTGTCCCTCCCAACAGCTGCATAGCCTCACATGACACGGTCTCATTTTCTGACGGTAGAAGGTCTCTGCACAATACAAGTATACACAAAAGTGTTTATGCTGCCAAAATAAATTATGTTAAGAGCAAGAGTTTATTTGCTAAAATGCTATTGATGCTGTTTTGGGGACTTGTTTTCCTTTTCTTTCTTCTAAGGTGGGTCAGGGCTTATAACAGACTGAGGTTGCTCCACAGTCTTTACTGAATAAATATTTTAAGAAAACATGCACATCTCTCAGGGGGCAAGGCAGAGTCAATCATGCACATATTTCAAACCACATTATATGGTACTCTTAAAAGATTGGTAACTTCTGTATCTAGAGCAGAAACTTTGCATGAGTTTTGAGTAATTCTCAACCAAATTTACAACTTAAGGTTAACTTGTTCATCCTCTTTGGGTGATTTTCATGGAACTAAATATCAGCAATGGGTTTCTTTATATATATATATTTAAAATTTTCAGTGATAATTATTTTAAATTAGAAGAGCATAGTAAGAGTGAATTTTAAAAAGGAGAAAATAGTAATACCTAACTCCTAGTGTATTTGTCGAATCAAATTAAATAATGCATGGAAAACCCATAGAAAAATGCCTAGTATGTGTATAGCAAGTGCTCCAAACACATTTGGTATTATTATAAAAGTGTTATTATTGCTACTCCAATGGGAGAAGTATTTGATCAACATCTACTTCAGCCTCTAGGACACCTTGACTTCTAACTTGCTCTTCTCCGGGCCCTGGCTGCACTCCTTCTCTCATACACAACCACACCAACATTCTCAGAAGGGTCTGGGAGGCAGCCCGGTTTAGAGCAAAGGTGAGTCTCCAAACTCACCTGGAATTTTTCTCCTTTCTGAGAGTCTCCAGGCTTGCTTCACATCTTCTGAAATCCTTCTGTAAATGTTCAGGTGTGTCAAAACTCAGAGGGGTAGGAATTCTGAAATTTCCATGTTTACTTCAAAATAGTTCACACTGTGAAAGAACTGGAGCTCAGAGCAAATCTCCGTCCACAAGAGGGGCTTCTAGAATGATCTGTGAAGAGCTTTAAGTAGAGCGTAACTTTGTAAAGTTTACTGGGCACTGGGCAGAGGTGAAGGGGGAAGGCTATCATCACTAATTTACACTTGAAAAGCTTGAGATAAGCTGGAGAAAACAGAAAGGCCTAGCCAGCCATTCAGTTTTATCCCTTAGAGGAAAATTATAATTGGGCATTGAATATAGAAGAGCCCATAGCTAATATTTTTGAAATTGTTATTTAACGTGGATATTCCACTTATAATATATAAATATATTCCATTGATAATATAAACATTTCCATTTATAATATTCCTGACTTCCAGGTCTGAGAAGTATCTGTTAGTGAAGGCAGCTCCAGGGTGTTCTGTGGTGGACGAATGATGCAAAATGAAAAACAAGCGTGGATAATTATCTGTAATAGTAAACTTTCAATATTTATAAGAATTTTTGGCCTGAAAAGAAAACATTCTGATAATGTTTTAACTTTTCCCTTTCTTCAAAGTACCCTCAGAATTCATTCACGTCAGGTAAACTTGCTCTCTTTTTCATGAACCAAGTGCTTGTGTGTTCTGTTCTAGGACGAAGCATCAACGTAAAATCCGCTGGTCTGGTGGGAAGACACGGGCCTCAGTCGAAACAACCATTCATGGTGGCCTTCTTCAAGGCAAGTGAGGTCCTTCTTCGATCCGTGAGAGCAGCCAACAAGCGAAAAAATCAAAACCGCAATAAATCCAGCTCTCATCAGGACTCCTCCAGAATGTCCAGTGTTGGAGGTAAGAGAAAACCAGTTGTGCACAGAGAGTTATGGGGTCACACGTTGCAAATCAAGTAGCCATAATAAATTTACCCTCTGGATATACCTTCATTTGGTCTATTAAATCATCCAGCGAAGGTTCTAGTGTCCCCAGAATGTTCCATCAGTGAATCACTCAGTAATTCATTTTAAAATAAGTATAACTTGCCTTCATATGTTGAAAGATTCAGTTCAAATTAAAATCAAGCTGGCAGTAATGAAATTATGAAATGGCTACATCAACAAAGTCCAGCCCAAACTGAACTACACAACTTGCTGAGCTGGCTTCCCCAGGGCGTCTCAAATATGGATGGGTAACCAGGTAAATTCAACATAAAAATATTTCTTTAGTACTTAATACATGTGAATCATGCAGCTTAAACTTTTTCTGACAATGAAAACAGGATTGATTATATGGGAATTAAGATAATATGTATATTTCCATTAATTATTTGGAGGTCTTCTTATCTAGACAATCTGCTTTAAAGGTGCGTGTGTGTGCACACACGTGTATATATAAAATCTAACAACAAAATATTACAAATGCACACTTGATCCCAATGTGCTTGCATTTTAATCTATTAATTGATAGAAAAGGAGATAAAAGTACAGTTGATCTGGACACATCTAACTGCCAAAATCTGAAGTGGTTTAGTCACACTATTTACACCAAGAAGTCTCTTGTTTAGTCCAGGCTGCAAACAGATTTTCATAAGCTTTCTTACATGAAAATGATGACTATTTTATTCCAAGAAATTATCATTATCTATAAAAAATAAATCCAGTTGAAGGGGAAAACTTACTCTCCCAACCTAGCACAATATGTTTGTTCATTTGTAAAATACGTATTCTTCTGTGCTAATGGCCACCACATGCAGAGGACTTGTGAGTCACGATGGATAAGATGGTGAACTACAGACCCTCCATCTGGTATTTCAGCAAATTAGGATGCTGCGCTCTTCCAAACAGACACATTCACAGTGATGGCCATTATTCCTGAAATCTTCATGTCTTCCCAAATCACTCGAAATTGACAAATCATACTGCAGTTATTACACATGTATGAGTTCAATAAGAATGATTATAAATAAAACAAAACCACATGATAATTTTTTTTTTTTTTTTTGCACCTGGGACTCTCAACAAAAAATACTAAATGGAACTCATTGGACTCTTCCTAAAGTATGTGCACAAGGAGAATCATGTTAGAAAGAAGTCTATTTGGGGTATCTAGCAACAGAAGCAGGGGGGAAGATTTCTATGTGGAATTACATTGTACTGAGTTACATTCTATGTGTAGAGCGATGTTTTAAAATAACTTTCCAACAAATAAGTTTAACTGTCTTTTTCACTTGAAAGTAAAACATGCTATTAGTGCCTTATTACAAAGCTATTTTGTAAAGATCTTCACAAGATATTTAGCTTGGCAAAAATTGTAATTGCCTAATATGAAAGATGGAGAAAAATAACTTTCTAAGACCTTTTCTTCCTTGTAAATACTAGCCTGTCAAAGTTGTATATTTTTCTTTTCATGTAGAATGGTTCTGAAATTGGTTGAAATGTTTTTAATTTAATGTAGCAGACTGCATTAAGGAAAAGGTTTGTTAAACCTTGAATAGAATAGTAAATAATTTTTGAGGAAATTACAAAGGGAAAATTATAAGTCGCATACTTATTACTAGAGCTTGTAATGACTCTGGCAGAGGCGTTCCAGAGACTGAAATCATCAAAGTCCTTTTCCCTGTTGGTGAATTCTATTTATCGTCTCTTCCTGACCACAAGTAACAAATGTACTTCTATAACTAGAGATGAATAAAACACATGGAGCAGAAATCACGTAACTTTTCACCAGTTTCCTAACACCATTTAGAGTACGAAATTATTCTAATATAGACCAATGTTTTCTTTTTAAAAAGTTTGTCATTGGCAACCATTTCTGTGAAATATGTGGTAGATGGTTTTGGAGCATGTTCATATTTTGATAATAAGAAAAAAGAAAGTAGCTGGTTTGTGTCTATGAGACTTAACCTTTCAATAAGTAGTAATCAAGCAGACAGGAAAAAGTCTCATAGTATTTGGCCTAAAAGACAGGGGTTTAAGGAAAGGGAAGGCTCATAGAAACACAAAATTTGATACTTAGTAGACTTGAAATGCCAGTGAAATTTTAAAATTATCCAAATGTAAATAATAAATGCTGTAATAGTACTAGGCTTTTACAGTAAGATATTGTTCCAAGGCTACATGGCTAAGAAAGGGGTGGGGAGACAGTTGTATGAGATGTTTGCCTGATTGCATTTTTTCTGCAAAGCACATCATCAAATGTTGAAAGTCTCGGTTAGTGCAGAATTAAAATCCAGGTCATTCTTGCTGTTTTTATCTCATTTCTTTCCTATTTCAAAGATTCTTGCCTTTCAACTTCTCAGTGCCCCTTTATCCTATCATACTCTTGTGCAAGAGCCTAGAACGATGTCTGGCACAAAATTGGAACCCCCAAAATATTTGTTGAATAAATTAATGTGTTGACTGTATGGGAAAAACTAACTCTCTCTTTCAAGTGAATATGCACAGAAACACTGTTCCCAGATTTTCTGCAGCAACTGTCCCTCCTTGTTCCTCTTCAGGTTTTTGGCAGGAAGGTTGAACAGACACGTTGTGGGAGATGTTGCTTCTTTCACGATGAGGCAGCACAATGTATGTTTATTTGAATTTGAGTGTGGGGGGAAGGACATGGAGGCAAAGCTAAATTTCAAGTTAGCTACACTGTAAGATAAAAAGGCACTAGGTTGATAAGATTTTAAAGAACCTACTGAGAGTGAGATGATGTTCTAAGGAATATATCAACTCTGTAAAGAATAGAGTATCAAGAATTTGGAAGAACTAACAGGGCAAATGGCAAGTCCTGGTTCCCTGCAGAACTGCCTGAAAAGATTGTTTATTACATGTTGGATACTAGGGCTCTTTCAAGGTGGATTCAATCATTGGCAGCCCTGCCTGAAACCATGGTGATGTCTTAGGACAAGTCTTTCACAAAGTCATTGAAATGGAAACATTCTGCACTTAGTCTCCACTCTGAGAGGCACTATCTCTTGCTTAACGGATACAACGGAAAGTCATGCTTCTTGGACAAACAGATATTAATCAAAACCAGGAAGAACAATTGATGGGAATTATTTCTTTAGAATGTTTTATATTATATAATTAATATATATTTTCATTATTTAAAAATAATCAAATCATAAATAAAGCTAAACTTCTCCCCTTATCAGCTAATCCTTTTGAGATAGGTTACCCGGATGCTCTGATAACATGGCACGTCTACTTCCAAATCTTTTATACATACATCTCTTTTGGAGAATATATTTTTGTTTTGTGTTTTTAATTACATGAATGATATATCTTATGTATTTTCTAAAGGCTATTTTTTTAAAGCAGTTTTAGGTTCACAAAAAAATTAAGAGGAAGGTACAGAGATTTCCCCATTCCCCCACCCCCACACACGGGTAGCCTCCTGCATTATTAACATCACTCACCAGAACGGTGCATTTGTTACCAAGGATGGATTGCCAGTGAGACATCATAATTGTCCAAAGTCTATAGTTTACTAAACCTTAAGGTTCACTCTCGGTGGTATACACTCTGTGGGTTTGGACAAATGTGTAATGACATATATCCATCATTATAATATCATACAGAGTATTTTCACTGCCCTAAAAATCCTGTCTTTTGCCTATTCATCCCTCCCTTCCCCTATCAATTGCTGATCTTTTTATTGTCTCCATAGTTTTGCCTTTCCAGAATGTCAAATAATTGGTTTTATGTATTTTTTTAACAATATGTTTCAGCCATCTTTCAAATTGAGCAACCTCATTCTTTTTAATGCTGCAATATATTCAATGGCGCATGTATCAGAGTTTATTTAATGTCACTTTTTAAAGACATTTTGGTTGTTTCCAAATTGGAGCTTTCAAAATCAATGCTGCAGTGAAAATCCTGCAGGCTGCACATGTGAGAATGTTTCTAATTCACATGATTTCTACAATAATTAACACTAAAAGTGGATATCTGTGCCCCGAATCATGCAAAATTGTGACAATCCCTCTTAAAACAAGAGTTATTTGGGTGCATATAATATCTTGTTCTCTCTCTCTCTGTTACCTATCTGCACATTTACCTGTCATCTATCATTTAATCCTGGGTCCACCACTTACTAGTTGTATAATCTTGGACAAGGTATGTCACCTCTCTCTGCTTCTGTCTGTTCATCTGTAAAGTGGGAATGTTAATAGTACCTGCCTCATAGTGTAAGATTACATGAGTAGTGGGGATTAAATAAGTTAATATGTGTAAAGAACTGAGAACAGTAGTACATGCTCATTCAGTAGTAGCCATTATTATTGTTTTAAAAATGACTGCGTACGGTTTGGTTTATTAGAACTGGTACATAAAGAATTCAGACTCTTACATCAGAGAAAACTAGAGATTCTCTCTCTCTCTAATAAGAATCCATAACCCTGGTCACCTATTGGGATTTCTTGGCCTTTGAGACTTCAGAAGCAAGAGAGATTTTAGAATCTTTAATGTAATTTGGCCAATCTACCTGAGAAATTAATTATATAATATAAACATATCTTGTCAATAGGCATTAATGCATTTTGTATGTTTTCAAGTTTCTGTCTAGAGAGAGGCCACAGAGAGAATATACCTGGGCATGATTTGTTGTAAAATAACATTTATTTAATATTAAATAAGCAACCATCATGTGACAAGAACAGCATTAACTATATGCTGATAAAAGATGGTTAGCATAAGGTCTTGCTTCTAAAAAGTGCTCACATAGACAATGGGAAAGATATGCACATTAGTAATTACTGGGAGATCAATTCTTTTAGAGTAGGTATAAGGTAGGTTGAGAGTAGGAAGGTTAGAGCACCAGAAGGCATCATGAGGGACTTGTATGAGAAAGAATAGATATTTTCCAGAAATGAAGGGGTGGATGAAGCCATTTCAGACCGATGTACACAGTTATAGAGCCATGTACCAGTGTTAAATGGCTGGGTATGCAAGCATTCTTGTGTGAGAGGTGTGTGATAGCAGCCAGAAAATTATGCAGAGACCAAATCATAAAGAGTAGGGTATGTGGTAGTAGGAGCTATGGTGTCTTCCTGCAGGCAACTGGAAAAAGGATATGCATTTAAAAAACTTAAATTTGGCGTCAGAGTGAAGGATGGGATGCCAGGGAAGGAAACTAAAAGCCCAAATAATGATGAGGAATCTAGTCCAACCCTCCAAGCAATAAAGATCATAGATTGGAGAGAGAGGAAGTAGGAACCCAAACATGTGATGGGGCCAGCGCAGGATGGGTAAGACAGGACTGGAGATGGGAGTGTCAAGAATAGGTGGAAGGTGTAGGAGAAAGATTTAGAGATGAGTCCAAATTGTTAGATAAAGCATAGGACTCGACAGTGCCACAGAAAACATAGTAAAAGACAAACATCGAGAATGGAGGCTCCTGTGGGAACATCCGCACGCTAAGTATAGGCAAACGAGAAAAAGCAATTCCATAAAGGAGACAAAAGACTTCAGTCAGAGATGTAAGAGGAGAGAGGGGTTGAAGTGTTAGCCTAGGATGGAGTTACCAGAAGAGGATGTTGAGGAAAGAATGAGGTAACCAAGAGCACAAAGGGCTTCCGACAGGTTAGCTAGGTTAGAAATGGGTCAGTTAGTGGGGCTTTGTGGACCAATTTGGTGTAGCATAGGAAGGAGAAAGAAAGAATCAAGAAACTCACTAAATTTTCTGGCTTGGGCCACTAGATGACTGGTGATCCTGTTAACCAAAAGAGTGAGCATTGAAGGAGTGTGAAGTCACAAGTAAAAATAGTGCATAGGAGGTGTCTGGGAAACTTTCATTTAGAGATATCTGGCAGGCAGTTAGAAACTCAGGTGTGTGGACAGGTTTTTATGTCAGCGAGCTCTAAGGTGAGGATATTAGTTGGATTATCCTCATAGACACTTTACCAAGCAGAGTTAAGCAAACACACCAGTAAATTATTATTTTGTGGCGTCTGTTTTGTGTCACAAATTTGTACATAGACAAACACAGTTATCCCTACACAAATAAATAGCAGTAATTCCTACTGTGTTGTGCATAAATTCAAGTGAAGAATTCACTGTATGGAAGAGGGTGATTAAGCCAGAATAGCAGTAGCATTTTGAAATCCTCCATCTTTTGTGGGGTTTATTATTTATTTTGGGTTCATTATGAATTTCTCCACCCCCAATGCCTTATCGAAACATATATTATTGAGTAGTCTACTGTAGCACCGTTCCTGCTTCTTTATCTCTTATACCTTCATTCATTTATCATTTTCATTTTCAATAAGTTAATTAAAATCCTGATGCTGTAGCTGCTGACTTCCTTTATTTCCTTTTCCTTTTGGGAAGTAACCGTGAGAATGCTAACATCTCTTTTGCTTTGAAACACAGCATCTCATTATATTTGGCTTGTTTTTGCCAAACTTAAATGTTAACTTCTATTTTGGATTTTTTTCTTTTCTTTTATAGATATATCTATATTCCCTCCCTTAAAGAAGCTAATACTAGATTTTAAAGAAAAAGAAACCCAAATTGGCATATGGAGTTGTTTCGATTTGATTTTCTTTTGTTCCCTTCATAGCTATGCTAGCCCATCTTTATTTATTTAGTTGGTTTTTCCAGGGACTAGTAGACAGAACATGGAAGCCCTATGTAGATTTCAGGATTTTTTTTTTTTTTTACCACTTTTAACCTGCATGTATCTTTTTTCACAATCTTTTTCTAAGACAAAATAATTTTGTAAAAGTCAAACTCAGATAAAATTAAATCTACACTGTTTCCAGAAATTGATCATCAAGAAATTTGCAACAAGGATTTAACAATACTTTCAATATTTTGGCACTGGTTTCTCACTATTATTACCATTAAGAGCCAAAACAAAAAAACTGCTGCACTTATAGCACCTTCATTATTGTTGAGGAATGTTAGCATGCTATTCTAGTGTTGACTGTGGCACCAGAACATTTTAGTAATTTCTGGCAGGACCCTTCATTTGTAGGCAGGCTCATCAACAGTTACATTATGTCCATTTCATTTTAATATCTGAAGGGCTGCCAATCAATATTTTTAAAAGATATAAATCTAATTTCCTTGCCCTTCCTCCCACAGTTTATCTTGCCAACCATTTATAGTAAACCTAACTGCAGACTTTGCTGGTTTGGGTACAACATTTACTTCACTCAGCATCCATTAATTTTTATTTCTGACAGGATAAACATATGGTCCTAACGCTCTATGAAATCAGACTCTTGGAACCAGATTCTGTTATAAATTTCATTGCTCGTTACCTTTATGTGATGTTACATTTATACATTACTTAGCCTGCATGAAAAGCTGCATAGATGGAACAGATATAATTTGACTTTTAAGTTTTACTTTCTTTCTTTCTTTATAAACATGGAATTCAAATAACCATATAGGCAGTTTATGGCTTTTCACATATACTTGTATGTGTTATTGGCTACAATGTCTTTATTCATGTTCAGTGTTTTTAATTGAGACAAGGATGAATGAATAAATATTCTCATTATTGTCTAACGCAGGAGTTGGCAAAGTAGGGTCTGAAAGCCTCATGCAGGCCATGGCCTGTTTCTGTATGGCAAAACTGCTGAGAATGGTTTTTACATTTTTAAATGTTTGAAAAAGACTCAAAAGAAAAATAATATTTTGTTTCATGTAGAAATCATAGGAAATTCCAATTTTGGTATCCATAAGAAAAGTTTTATTGAAATACAGCCACATCCATCCATTCACGTATTGTCTGTGGCTTCTTTCATGTTACAGTGGCAGGGCTGAGTCGTTGCAAGGGAGACCACATAGCCTAAAATATTTACTATCCGTCTTTTTAAAGAAAAAGTTTGCTGACCCCTGGTCTAATGCGTAGCTGACTTTTCCTTTTTATTTCTAAATATCAAAAAGTTAATGCCATCAAACTAATACCAGAATCAATTATTCCTTTTCCCTAAAAATGATACAGGGAAAATATCTATTTCATGTTATTGGACTCAGCATTACAGCATGCTTGTCTATTGCCTGGACGAAATTAACTCATTTTGCTATTCCAATTAAGGGAGAAGTTTACTCAAAGAATAATAAGAGTGCTGAGTTTCAAATAAATTCCCTTTCTTCCATTTTCCATCATCATATACATATTTAATTTGTTTTAATGAAGGTAATTGCACAGTAGGAATAACTGTGATCTAGAAGTAAACAGTGTTTGAAGTTCAAAATTTAATCATTCTCTTGTTTTCTAGGCTGACATTAAATAATTAGTTGAAGTAGCTGTGAAAGGCAGATGACAGGTCCTGCTTAGACAGGCCCCTTGGATCTTTGCAGTGCCTACATTTTCATTAGAAGTTGAGGGTAATTAAATTGGAAGGTGACACCTTAAGACAGACTGCTTCTGCGTAGTCAACTGCTACATTGATTTGCCAGGGATGACTGTCAGAGTGAACGTCACATTCATACTTAGGAGAAAAAGTTAGCTGTCCTCTTTGAAAATAAATTATTTTGTTGGCTCCCTTACCATAAATTTTTTTCCCTCTTTCCTATTGGAAATAATCAAAATGAGTTAGCTTCTAGAATGCTATTTGTATAAAGTAGAAACAAACTGCAGAGAAGACAATATTAAAAGATTTTCTGTAAAGTTCTGTCTTTCTTCGGCATTTCACTTTATTCCAGATGCAAGACTGGGGCTCGTCATTTGTCCTTAATCCTTTCAAACAATTATAAAAGGTTATGAGTTTTTCAGATTATATTCCAAAATATGTAATGGAAATAATGTATTTCCTTTGCTTCCAATCATTTGTGGAAAGCTCTGAGGAATTCATTCATTAATACCTCAAATATTTTTTCAATACCTACTGTGTGCCAGGCATTCTTCCTGACACTTGAGATATATCAGTGAAGCAAACAGAACCAAATAAGATTTTTACCCTTGTGGAGCTGACATTCTAGCGGGAAGAAACAGACAAGAATCAATGTACATAATAAATGAGGAAATGACATAGCGTATGCCAGAGATGATAAGTGAAATGGAAAAAAAAAGTCAGAGCAAGGGGAGGGAGATTAGGAATGTTGAAGCGGGAGTTGTCATCTTAAATAGAGTAGTCAGTGAAGGCCTCATTGACAAGACAATGGTTTAGTGAAGAGTTGAAGAAGCTATAGGCATTATCCAAATATCCAGGGGAGAGCATTCCAGGGAGATGGAACAGTGAGAGTGAAGACCCTAAGCGGGGAGAAAGCTGACCTGTGTGCAAAACAGCAAAGAGGCATCATGGTCAGAGTGGAATGAGGAGGGGAAGAGCAGTAGGAATGAGTCAGAGAGGTAATGGGGCCAAACCACATAGCCTTGTACGCCACTGTGAGGATATTTCATTCTGAGTGATATGGGGAACCGTAGTGGGATGTTTTCCTGGGAAGTGACATAATTTATTGTTAAAAGGTCCACTTGCTTTATTGTAGAGGGGCCAGGGCAGAAGCAGGGAGAATAGCAATGAGGATATTGCAGTAATTCAGGTGAGAGATGATGGTGGCTTGGACCAGGACCAGTCACGGAGGTGGTGAGTGTGGGTGGATTTTGAACTTATTTGAAGGTATAAATGTGTAGGATTTCCTGACAGATTGGATGTGGGAGTGAAAGAAAAAAATGAGTATGTTTTGACTCCAAATTTGAAAAATTAATTAATGAATTTTCTGCCTAGGAAGCTGCCATCAGCAAGAATGGAAAGGTCTAGGTGAGACAGGTTTTCGGGGGATGATCAAAATGTCAACTTTGGGTTTCCCAAGTTTAAGACATTTATTAAAATAAAATCAACTCAGTAAGATCCCAATTGGTACTTTCCTAATGTCTGCCTTATGGAAGATGTTAAGAAATATTGTATGGATGTTTGATATATATAAATATATTAACTAGCACTATGATGTGAATGAATTAATGAATGAGAATTCATTGAGCAGCTGGTACTCAGTGAGTGGCTGGCATCAGGCTGTGCACCATCACCGGGGGGGAGGTCTAACCAAATCCTGGTTAGAACCTCACAAGGTAAATGGTAATGTTTACTTTTCACAGAAGAAGAGACTCAGGGCAAGTGATCTGCTTGAAGTTCACGTGGTTAGCAAGTGGCTCTAGCTTTAAGATTCAAATTCGTATTTCAGAACTTCAAATACAGCCTGTTATTTATTTTACCAGTGATCTCACTAAAGAAATATTAATATCCCTGGTAAGCTGCCGTTTGTTAAAATCTGATTTTTATCTTCAGATTATAATACAAGTGAACAAAAACAAGCCTGTAAGAAGCATGAACTCTATGTGAGTTTTCGGGATCTGGGATGGCAGGTAAGAACGGTCAATCACCTCAGGAGCTTCTTCTCTACTTTATTATAAATGCTGAGTTACTCGTAATCTTTGTCAGTAATTTTACCAAAACAGTGACCAGTTGTTTTTGACAGGACTATTCAGTATACAGATTATCCATATCATTTTTATTTCTCCATTATCGTTTCACCATTGAAACACAATTATTAGAGTTTACAGTAAAAGACAACTACGCTGAAGAAGAAATGTAACTCTATGATATTTAGAAAGTGGGAAGAGGAACTGTTGTTTAAATATCCTAAACTTTGAATTTTAGTACCAATTTTTCAGACTAACTCGAGCAATTCCTTTTGCCCCTATCGTCCCAAACTATCAGACCAGGAAATAGAATCCTCGGCTATAATGTCTCTGTCATAAAATAAAATACAGAAAAAATCTTTTTTTCTTGCACTTAAAAATCTTACTGCTGTCTTTTACATATGCTTCACAAATAGGGTGAGGAGGAGGATTTAACCAAAATAGTTTTTACTGGCTCTATGTCGTAATAGTTTAAACTGAAGGTTTTAGATTACATTATCCCATTACAATAGATCCTCAGAATATGAGCTATCTTATTGAGAAGTAATATTAAAACGTAAACATTCTCAAATTCATGATAAACCTTCAACACGCAACATTCAATTATTTTATTATTGAATTTCAATAATTTGGGCCAAGTTTTACCTCTCTGGGAAAAAAATCAGGGCAACCATTACACGTGCCAATTTTTTACTTCCTAAAATTTTTCATGTACGGTTTTCAGGAATTTGCTCCAATCCATTTCTTCTAAAGAGACTGTAAAGTTAATGCATGAATGGAAAGAAAAACAGAACAAGGAACAAATATTAAATCTTTAGGAGGTTGTCAAGCTTCTAAAACCAAGAATGAGTTATTAAGAAGTAATGAGAACTATCTCAATTAAGTTTATTCTTTTCCTTTCTGGTTCACTTGAACTTTCCAGAGTTCATCATTTCCTGTTTAAACATATTTAGAATGCTGTTTCGTGATTATGGTTTTATTCGTGAATACATGGATTTAATACATACTAAGAATATCTTACATAGCAACCTCTTGGGAGAAATTACAGAGGACAATTTCTTGTGAAAATATTTATACTTTTGTTGTAAACTTCAACTTAAAAATAAATTAACGGCTTGGAGGAGTCTGTCCTTTTAGAATACTTGTTGGACCAAGAAGAGAAACCTATCCTGATGAAATATATTTGAGTATTCTTTAAGAGTTATTTTTCTTTATTTTTATTTTGGTGATATTATCTTTTTCTTCTTTTTTTTTGTGCATTTTTAGGACTGGATTATAGCACCAGAAGGATATGCTGCATTTTATTGTGATGGAGAGTGTTCCTTTCCACTCAATGCCCATATGAATGCCACCAACCATGCCATAGTTCAAACTCTGGTATGCTTTGATTTTCTAGGATTGGAAATGTTTTATGATGTAAGCATCATACAAAGTTGTTTTAAAGGAAAGCACCCATTTATGGTTATCAATGCATTATCTTCTGACATACTTTGGTATTCTGAAAGTTCTTCAATGTAGAATATAAGTAGAAGACTCGTTTCTGTTTCCTGATACCTTTTTTTGGTAATCTTTAAAGTGGAAATTAACCTTCATTTTTTCCCCTTCCACACTCAGGAATTTACCAGTGATTTAATCTCTAATAACCCAGGCTTATTTTTGTGAAAACGATAATGAAATGTTGATTTCATGGTCTCTAAATTGTTGTACTGTATCTGAGCTCATGAAACCTCTTGAGAGTCTGACGCACCTGCCTTATGGAGTGTGACTTACTGATGTAGCAGAGGGACAACCTCTGGAAGACTAAGTGAGAGCCTCCTAGAAGATGCAATAGATTATGTGATATAATTCCAAATTAATGATTGGGTTAATATGAACATTTTAACTATATCTAATTAGGAGAGAAGGAAGGGAACAAATTATTTTAGAGGCAAGATTAATGATGGGATGGATGGCCATTGCTGGATGTCAGGAAGAGAGCAGTAGCTGTTAGGAAAAAAATCTATCTTTGTGGGTGAAGCATGTTTATGACCAAAAAAAAAAAAAAAAAACAACAGAAAAGAGTAACTATTAGATTTTACGAGGAGAATTTTCACTCTTAAGAAAGTTACTTTTTTTCACAATTAATTTAAAATTTAAAGCAGATAGAAAGAGTATCCCAGTTTCCTTCAGAATAAGGAACAGCATCTATGAATTGACAGATTAAATCTTTGAATGACTTGGTGTTTTGCTGGCATCTTCACTGGCTTCAGAGGTACTACAGAATAGCTAGACACCAAAGATGCAGATTGATGGCAACTAGAGCATGAGCATTATCAAAAACAACCTTGGAGTAAAGAAAAACAGAGAGATAAATATGTATTTTGAAAGGTAGTCATTTATAAATGTTCTTTTTATTTAGTCTTGACAAATGAGATGGCCTACTTCTGTGCCATATATAAAGTCTAGAGTAAATTCCTGGGGAAATTTTAAGGTCTGATATGCCTTCTTCTTTGCTATTCATAAAGATAAGTACTTCTCGATAGAGGATATCATTTCTGGGGGATGGGAAGCAGGTATGCTCTGCAAGGATGGGTGTGTTGTATTCAAACTTCCATTGGTAACAAGAATCTCTATGAAGTCTAGCCTTCTAGCCTTGTCTATGGGAATTCATGTTGACCTGAATGTCAGTCACACAGAGAAGAATGCTGATGTTTCATGCCTTGAAGGGACAGTCATGATCACTATCTTTCTGTAGGGTCACAGAGGAACAGCCGCTATTAGCTTATAGAGAAATGCCACTTAATTTCTCAGAAAATTCTTTGCCTCTTTTAACTGTCATTTCAATGACTCAGAACGTAGACTTTTGCTTCCTTTGATATGTATCTAACGTAGTATCAAAGATTCCCTCAGGCTAAGCAATGCTTAATTACTGAAAAAACTCTTCGTCAGATACTCCCCCCTTCTCTCATTTTTCTTTTTCTTTTTTTCTTATAAATGTGTAACTACATATTGTCAGCTTTTAGGCCTGTAGTCTAGAAGGCAGTGTCAAAAACCAAACATTTAAAAAAACTCTGACACGGACTTGGAAAAAACCCAGTCTCTGCATTACTATCCTGGGACATGGGACATAAGTCATTGCAAAACTTGAAGCGTACATGGGAAGTTTGATTTTTTTTTCCTGGCATTGTGCACTCTCTACGTTTGTTCTGTGAAGGACATGAAACAAGAAGACAGGCATGTTTGTTGTTAAAGAAAAGCATGTTTGTGACTAATATGTTTGAGAAACCATTCAAGAACAATCCATTTTTTCGGAGTGACTGCTTCGTGAGGCTGCCAAGCCCGGTGAGACAGGGAGTTATCAATCATGTGTGTATGGGTTATGGAAGATAAAGCTGAAGAGGGACACAAGCTGCATCTGAAATTTGTAGAAACTATCCAACTTTCAGTTTTGTGAGGTCTTAGGAAATTTCAAGTTTATGTCGGATCACCTCATTTTTCCTGCTGTTTTTGTCCACATGCAGGGCTCCTACGTCATTTCAGCCAGGACATTGTGCAGCCAAAACTCCAAGAGGCCATATTTGCTTTTTGTCAATCTCTTAGAACTCATCAGTGGGACTTCCCATAAACTCCTTTGGGGGAATGACCAGGGTAGGTGGGTGGGAAAGGGGGAACCATGTTCTGGCTCCTCGCTCAATTATTGCAAATCACAGGCACACTGCCAGTCAGATCAAAATGAGAATAAACCTTTTACTTAAGCATTTCACTTTCCATGCACAGCCACCTTTTTAGGCTTTTGGGGAAGATGGATATTCAATTTGTAAAATATCTAGGCTCCTTACTTCTAATTTACCTTAGCCTACTTTTTGGCATTTGTCTAGGGGAGAAAGAAAGTAAAAGGATATTAAACTCCAGCCAATCTGGTAAAATATTCTGTGGAGAAGAGTTGAAATCATTGCTTTAAAGCAAGTATTGGATTATACTTGGAGTTTATTTTGCTGTGATTTTTATGCTTTCTTTACAATGGAAAATTAAGAGTTGGTAAAACTTTTATGATTTATTGTTTAATTATCCTTTTAAAAATAATTCTCAGATCCAAATCTTCCTACAGTCCAATTGTGTGGCTTCACTGATTTGCATTTATAACTTCTGTATTTCTCATGAAGTAAATAGAAGTAGTTGTTCTAACCCAAAGCAACTCAGTGCTAGTTACCATCTTCTTTCCTCTAGGAAAATTTCCACTGAATATTCCATAGAGGGAGTTTTCCTTACTTGGTAGAATATTTTTCAAGGCCCTAACACATAATTAGAACTTCTGGGTTCATTCTAGGTGTTAATGCTTAAGAATACATCCTTCACTACCGGCAGCCCACCCCCACCCCAGCCATTGAACATAAATAGGAGAATGGTGGCCAGCTTAAGGAAGGGTGTGCTAATTGTGAATGATAAAACAAGCATATATTTTTAAAGCTGCAGACAAAATGTCTACCTTATTTCTTAAAAAAACAAAACATTTTTTCTTTCCCAGGTTCATCTGATGTTTCCTGACCACGTACCAAAGCCTTGTTGTGCTCCAACCAAATTAAACGCCATCTCTGTGCTGTACTTTGATGACAGTTCCAATGTCATTTTGAAAAAATACAGAAATATGGTAGTGCGCTCATGTGGTTGCCACTAATATTAAATAATAATGGTAATCAGAAAAAGATCTGTATTAAGGTTTATGACGACAATAAAAGGTATGCTTTCAGACAAAAGGGGAATTTCATAAAATTAGTCTGGCTCATTTCATCTCTCTACCTATGTACAATTGTGTGTAGTCACTTTTATTTATTTAAAGGTATATATTCTCCTTAGTGGATGCCTTATCAATAAAATCTATTTTATTGGTCACTACATTGTACAGTAGATCACACAGTCTAACTTTTAATGTGGAGAAGAGTTGAAATCATTGCTTTAAAGCAAGTATTGGATTATACCCGGAGTTTGTTGGATATGCTAAGTCCAATTCAATTCCATTTCAACATTTTTTTCTAATACAATTTTTATATAATTTTCTGAAATTAGACAGAACTCCTTTGACTGTTAAATATTGTTGAAGGAAATTGAATGCATTTGGTTATGTTATGCCAATGAAAACTATGATAGAATATTTATTTAGAAATAAAACTTAAAAAAATAACAACCCAAACAAAAACGCTTGGAGAAACAGAATTTTTCATTTAGCATTTCTGCTTCAGTAGATAAAGTGAAATGTTGAACTGGATTTGAATAAATAAACGGTAGGCGGAACATAGAAACTGAAAGATTGCACATAATTGTTATAACTATTTGCTTTAACAGGATCGGTGTAACTGTAGGAGTGTGTTCCCTCTTGGCTTGTGGATTGTAGATTTTGCAAAGAGCTCAAAGCTTCAGGAATTCTGTGGAGACAGGCTTGAGCCTGTGTCCATAACTTTCCAAGTTAACACTAAAAAATTGTAGTACAACCTTCTTACCTCAAATAAATCATGCCTGCCTATTATCTAGAACACTACTGCTGCAGATTATTTTCAGATTTAAAAACAATCCAAAATAAAGAAACATTTACATGTGTTCCACTTCCTTCCCCACAGACAAGAGTCACTGCATGCATAAAATATCCTGGAGCAAAGATGCCGACAGAGCCATTTTCTCTAGCTCTCCTTTATAACTGAGTTTGCTGATTGATGTGATGCAAGGGATTTTATTTAGAGTAAAAGCACTGAAACTAAACTGGAGGAAATTACCAAAAATCCCAGAATGGCTTTGACAGAATTGCCATTTCGAAAGAACAGCTGAAATCCATTTTTCATATCTTTGAGAATGAGCTCAATGAAAACCTTATTTTGTAAGGGGATTTTGTAAACCTTCCTCCAAGCACAAATAATTCCAAACTAGAAGGTTCTGTTATGTGTATGTGCCTGTGTGTCCTTCCCTCTGAAATTAATTTATTTTCTCTCTCTGTTTCTCTCTTTGTCTTCTAATGCTTTTCTTTAACATACACTGACTTCTTGAAGAATGACATTTGGTTGGATAACGCTGTTTATGGTGGCTCCACAGTTAGGCTTATTAACAGTTCATCTAAAATATTCACAAAGCACCATTTATTAATTACCTTTTTGGATCTTTCAAATAAAACATATCAGAAATATCTTCAAAGATGTTATGGGCTTTTGTAATTCAGGTCTATTGTGATGTTTTTTAAAATACAGTTTATCTTAAAGAAAATTTGATAATAACTATATTGGGGGGTACATTAAGTAATATATTTTTTAATTAATGGTGTACCATTGTAAGAATAAGAAACGGAAGTCTATTATATTATTCTTTAAATGTGCTGTTTAAAATATATTTCTATATTTTAAAATATATTAAACATGATGCTAGTTTCTACTGTGCTTCTTGATTTGGCTCTTTATTTAAGAGGGATACAAAATGTAAGTATGTCATAAGTGGAGACTCTAAGAATATCAGATGTAAAATGTTTGTGGATTACATGATTCTTTATGGTGTTTTTAATTGCCAAAACTAGTTTTTGTGTTGTTAATAAATAACTCACTATTAAATGAGTGAAGCAACAATCCATGAATTAATATTTTCTTAATCTATTCTGTTCAAACAAATTTTAAAAATAGCAAAAAATGATTAGGATTGGAAAATATCTCACTTGTTCTCTTTCATTTAAGAAGAAACATAATTGGCATCAGTATTTTCACGTTTTCTCAATTATATATATGTATATGTATACATATATATACATATATGCACAGATGCTCAGTCACATTATTCTCAAATAACTATTATAGTAAATTCTTAGTATTACTTTGGTCACCAGAAATCAGAATAACTTTGCCTATTTTAACAGGATCCAAACTACTCAGGTCTTTTCAGCTAGTTAATGTAGTGGCTTTTTGTTTGAGTGTTTGTTTTTAATTTTTCTGCTTTATATGTATTTTGCTTTGTAAAGTGGCCCTAATCCTTTTTGAAAATAGAAGGGCATAAATCACAGAGTACTCAAGTTATTTAAAACGGGCAAAAATAAACTGTCTACACTGAACTAAAGTAATAAGGAAAATACAAGAAAGAAAATCCAAAATTATTTTTTTCTCAAGTAAAGAACTGTCATTTTATAATCCCTGTATCACCATCATCAAATCCGAGCCAGAGTCTATTGGCTACTATACAGTCTGGCAAATATCATCTCCCAAGACATTTACAACAAAGAATTAGCTCATGCTGCAGTCCTCTTCAAAGCAGAAGAAATCCTCATTCCCGAACACAAGTCACTGTCTCTTAACCATTCAGTCAAATGCTCAATCTATCATCCCTTTCCCATCTCAGATTACTGGCTTTTCCATGTTTTCTCTTCTGCATTTTCTGGGGGGGAGGCGTCCTGAAACATTTTAAAGATAGAAGTGAAAATGCCTTTTCTGATAAAGCATCTACCTTCCTAAGTATAGATCTATCCATCGTATTTTATCAAGTTTCCTTAAGATCATAATTGAAGAGAAAGTAGGAAAAGTAACAATCAATGCCAGTACTTATTCTCATTTAGATAGAAAAGTGACAGTATCCAAATTAGCAATTTAAAAATAGCAAAGGCTTTGCAAAAAATTGCTTTAAAGTGTGTTGTACTATTTGTTAAAGGCTGTTCAAAACCTGGAGATTTCAAAGATAGGAGAAACCAGATCAGATATAGCCTTTTAAAATTACAAAGAAATTTCCGAAATTTTCAAACATGCACCTTAACCTTTGCATCTTAGTTTCAGTTTGATGGGGGCAGCTAGCCTCAAGGTTAATGTCTGTACACAACCGGGAGAGGATGGGTAGATGCACCACAGCCTCAAATTCTGCACCTTATATATAGGAAGATGAGAGCGGTAACACTGCATAAACAGCCTCAAGACTCAACCAGCCTAGAAACAAGACCTAAACTGATGGTTTAGTGGGGTGTAAGCAATCTTTTTTTTTTTTCCAGTTTATTGTGGCTACTATTACATGGTGGAACATAATAGAAACTACTTAAAAAGTTGGACTGTGTTTCTTTTCCTGCAGGTACCCATAGAAAAAGCCCAAACAGGAAAATAATTCTCTACCTTGAACCACAAGATCAATAAGATGTCTGAGATTATATATCTTTATACTTTGTTCAATAAAACACATATACATACATATTATGAATAAATATATTTTCATGTGTTAAAGAAGAGAGAATAAAAATATGAATATAAAATATTTTAAATGAACCAATAGAACTTCTGGGAAGGAAAAATATAAATTTAAATTCTATGGGACGTGTTAAACAGTGGCTGATAAAAAAAATGGTGACTTGAAAGGTAGATCGGAAGAAATTATCCAGAGGCCGAATTGAAACAGATAAAGTGATGGAAAATCTAAAAGACCTTAAAGTACATGGGGATCTAAGGGAGTTCTAACATCCATTTAATCTGTATTCCAGAGAATTGGGGACAATTTTGGGGCTAACAGCTGACTTCTCAATCAAAGCTGGCTTCTTAACTTGAAAGTCAGTCAACCGGTAATTATTATCTTCAAACTGCTAAGGAAAAATAACTGTTGTTTGGAATTCTATATCCAGCAAAATTATTTCAAAAATTAGGGCAAAATAAAAACACTCTCAGGCAAATAAAACAGAATTTACCATCAACAGTAAAGCCACTGCTAAAGGTTATACCTCAGGAAGAAAGAAGATTAACACCAGAAGGAAATATATACAAAAATGATGAGCAAGAGAATGGTAAACATGAGGGTAGGCTAAAATAAATAATAATGTCTAATAATTGTGGTTTAATAAAGCAAAAGAGAGTTAAATAGCATCAAATAAGGTTAAATATAGTAAAATACGTTACAACTATAGAACGTGTGGTGGAAGGTGGATGGATGGAAATATAGGTTTCACATTTCACCTGATGATGGTGATTAAATTAGACTCATTAACCTCAGAATGCAAAGTGGTATATTTTAAACTGGGGTTGGCAAGCTTTTTCTGTAAAAGATGTAATAGTAGATATTTTAGGCTCTGTGTTTCTGTCGCAACTACTCAACTCTGCTGCTGTGGTGTGAAAGCATTCATAGGCAATATGTACACTAATATGTGTAGCTGCATTCCAATAAAACTTTATTTACAAAAACAGGTGGTGGTGGGATTTGGCCCATAGGATGTAGTTTGGTGACCTATATTCTAAACCAGTAGAGAGAATAATTGCAATGTGGTAAAATGCAATCAATTCAACAAAATAAAAAAGGAGAAAAGGATAAAAGAAACACAGCACAGGGGAAATATTACATATATGATAGAACTAAATCCAGATGCAGTCATCGAATACTAAATGTAAATGGACTGAAAAGATCACTATTGCTGGATTGGATTTAAAATGATAACTTCAATCACTGGCTACATTTTGTTCAAAAGAGGCATACCTTCTTAAAAACATAAGAAGGTTGAAAGTAAAATGAAGGTAAAATATATACCAGGACAATACTAACCACAGGAAAACTGGGTGAACCATATTAATAAATTGAATTTACTCTTTAATGCAAAATAGCCATTACTAGAGAAATGAGGATCAAAACATATAAATAACACCTCTAATCACTATTCTCACTTCTAAGTGTACATGTAAGACATAGTATTCTATGTCTTAGAACTACGTAAGGTAAAAATTGATAGAACTACATGGAGAAATTAAAAGTGAGACTCCTTAGTGAGAAGTTTTAGCAAACCTCTCCTTAACTGATAGATTAAAAGGAAAAAAGATCAGTGAGCATGGAGCAGATGTGCCCAATTAATAAACGTGACTTAATGGACATGTATAGAACATTTAGAATATACATTATTTTCCAGCAAATATGGAAAATGTCTGAAAATTGATCATTTCAATCAACTTCACAAAAATGTTTGCTAAGTCAAACTACTTCTGTGACAAGAATATTTGAGTATATTGGAACAATCTATTAAATCTTTGTCTCTCTTTGAGATGTGCAAGTAAAAAATGAGCAGAGTAGGTCCTTTAGAAAGATTGCATCTGTGAGTATAGAGTGACCCCCCCCTTTGGATATAAGGACATACTGTTGTTGCCTATTCAATTTTTGGCACATCTCTCATAAAAGAGTTTATAGAATGGCTTTTAAAATTACCTCTTTCAAATTAATAAACAGAAAAGGATTTTAGCTTGTCATATAATGTCATTCTCTTCCTAAGGTTATTAAGACTCCGGTGACTTGAAAACTACTTGTCTTAAAGATAAAAGTCCACGATATTGTACTCAACAATACATATTGATGTTAGTAAGCCTTTCTAAGATGTTCCACATAGGAAATTAAACAAAGCTTATATGAGAGAACAAACACTTCTCCAAAGATGTTATGGTGAAAAGGAAGAATCTCTAAAAAATCTTGGCTATTGAACATAATGGGTCCAACGACTCTCTCCTCACACTAACCTCTTAGGGCTATTATTAACTTAAATTAAAGTACTTCCTGTGTCCCCCAAACACTAATACAGCTTCTGGGTCTTGATAACATTTTTTTCATTCATCAGGAATGCCTTCCCTAAATTCTGCTTGCTGATATTCTACTGATTCCCGGAGGCCCTGCTCATTTGCTACTTCCTTCAGAAAGACCGAGTACACCAAACCAGATGTGTTTGATCCTTCTAATAAACCACTGCAGCACTCTCACTTCTGAGCCAAGCATCACATTATACCAGCTCCTAGAGTTATCTGGAAAACTCTTACACTCCTTCTACACTGTAGGATGAAGAAATCCTACTGTGTTCACTCATTTATTAATTCCTTAAAATATTATCATATATTCTCAGAGTTGATGCTCTATAAGTGATTTGGAAATGAATAGAAAGTGTCAATCTATTATTTTAATGGAAAACACACAGGGAACATGAAAGAAAGACTGTCAAAATTAAGACAGTGATCGGACTGAATTCCTTATCTGAGAACGAATGCCCCCCAGGTATCTTTCAATGTTAGGGCATTCTAATCTGCATTTCATTAAGGATTCTTTTATCTTATTCTTTTGTTTGAAACATATCCCTTTGTTTCTTCACTTTGCGTGACTCTCTGTGTTGGTTTCTGTGCATTAGATGAAACAGCCACGTCTGCCAGTCTTGAAGGGTTGGCCTCGTGTAGAAGAACCTCATCGTCCACCTGGCCCTAGCTCTTGGTTATCTCTCAAACCTTTGTGATTGTCGGAGCAGTCTATTTTATTTTTAACAGCACCCAGTAGGATGTGCCAAGACCACTCAGTGTCCCAAAGGGGAGGACCTCAGTCAGCACCTACATTCAGGTTGATTAGAAGCCAGACAAAGAATGCAAATATATACAGTCCTGTGGGACCACAAGTGTAAGCCCTGCTGGCCACTAGAGCCAGGTGATCCAGAGGTGTCCCCTGGGCAGCAGTTACAAAAATCAGGGCTCCAGAAGACTGTATAAGCTCCTTTCTGGGAGATACCAGGGAGCTGTAGTGAGGCAGAGGGAGAGCGCAAAGTTGGTGTCCCCAGGGCTACATTCCCTGAGAGTCCCTCCATAGGCCCCCCCCCCCACGTGTGCTAAACCTGAAGCCCGCCCCTCGGGCCAAAGCTGCTTGGAAAGCAAATAGGCCCCTTTCTTACAAATACTGGGGTGTTCCAGTCTGCCATCTCTGTGGTGCCCTGGGGGTGGTAGTTGGCCAAGAACTGTCTCTCCCACTGTTACAATCCCTTGGGACCCAGGAACACAAGTCCCCCTGGCCCCCAGAGCCAGGCGATCAAGGGTCATCCCTTGGGTGGCAGCCACGATGGGCACCAGATGCCTGTAGAAGCTCTCCTCCAGGAGGTACTGGCCCTCTGGAGAGCACAGAGATGGTGCCCACTGCCAGAGCCAGGCAGAGGGGGAGTGCAAAGATGGCATCATGGACAAAGAAAGAAGAAAAGAAAAAAAGAGAGAGAGATGGTGCCCTCCATCTTTAGCAAGGAAGAAGGAGAGCAGGAAGATGGCGCCTACCAGCCTCCGTCCACAGGGAGTATCCCAGCAGGCCCCTGCCCCGCAGACCAACGCTTTAAAATTAGCAAGTGAGCCTCTTTCACACAAACTCTGGGCTCTTTGCAAACGGCTGCTGCTGCGCTGGGCCCGCGCAGTGAGCCTGTGCGCTGGCCCTTTGAGAACCGGTCCTCAGATCCCCACGGCCCACTGGCGCCCTGGGCCCCAGCCCCGTTGGTCTTCAGAGCCGGACGTTTGGGGAGCTCATCTCTCAGGTGTGGGTCTTGGGGTGTGCGATGTGGGGAACAATCCCTTTGCTGCTCAGGGAGAAGCTCCCGGTTTTGAGTTCCCTCCAGATTGTGGGTCACCGGGCCGGGGAGGTGGGGGTGGGAGGTTGGGGGGGAGGGGGTGGCGGGTTGGGGGGGAGGGGGGTGGTTTATGGCGGGATTGTTTCCCAGCTTTTCCTACCCGCTTCAGTGTGGTTTCCCTCTGGTCGGCCCCATGGGAAGGGGTCTCTCTCTGCTAGTTTTTAGGTTTTTTTTTCAGAGGAGATTGTTCCATATATAGCTGTAGATTCTTGAGCACACTCTGAGCCCACAGGATGACTTAATATTTCTATATTATAGAACAAAACAAGAGCTCTGTAAAGATAAAAAGTGCTGCCTCATTCATATAGCGGTGACACAGAATCGAACATGGAGCCAACAGGAGGGATGTATGGAAGTCTCTGTGGGAAGAGCATTCCAGGCAAAGGTAAGGAGGCCACTGTGGCCAGGGCACAGTGAGTGATGGGGAGAGAGGAAGTACGTGAGCTAAGGCTGGTAGTGGAGTCAAATCATGTAGGGTCTTAAAGGCCACCTTAAGGACTTTGAATTTTTACTCTGAGATCAAGGCCATTCGGAGAGGTTTTGAATAGAAGAGGTCCTGATTGTATTTTAAAAGGAATATTGGCCATTGTGAGGAGAGTCTTGGGTAGGACAGCAAAAGCAGAAGCAGAGAGGACAGTTTAGGGCATAATGAAATAATCCAGTCCTAGAGAATTTGGTGACTTGGACCAGTGTGGTAACTGTAGAGGTGGTGAGAAGTGATTAGAATCTGGAAATATTTCAAAGGGAGAGTTGATAGGATTTGCTAATGGGATGTGAGAGAAGAGTGAGTTAAGGATGACTTCCTTTAGTATGGCCTGAGGAAATGGAAGGAAGGAGGAATCCTTTACCAAGCTTCAGTGTAGGAAGGGGAGGGATTGCACCAAGATGTTGAGAGTTTGAGTTTGGGCATGTTAACTTCTGAATGAGATGTCCAGAAAGTGGTTAGAAATATAAATCCTGAGATTATAGGAGAGATCCTGGCCAGAGATATAAATCTGTAAGTCATCAGCATATGATGGCATTTAAAGCCATGGAATCAATGAGATCACCACTGCAGATACAGGTACTAGTGGTAAACTAGAGGCCTACGGTCTGTCTATGGGAAACAGGTATTGACATGCAGACAACTGACTTAGTTTTGCTCCTGTCTGCCCCAGGGCTTTATGAATCAGCTTCTCTCTTTACTGAGAAAGGTCACATGGAACTCCCTGTAAGTTTTGCAGAAAATAAAATTTAGGTATTAGTTTACGAAATGTCTTTATATAATGTTGTAATACTAATGCTTGTTGTGCATTTAAAATAGTCCTAGGAGCTTTGGGAAAGTGAATATGGCACTGAGAAAAAAAGACGGATGAAGCTAAATATCTGGGAACATTTGTATAAAATGTCATTGGCAAAAAGTCCTTAATGAAAAAGAAAAAAGTAACACATTGTATCCATCAATTCTATATATGTGATGGGGAGGGGAAAAGAGCTTAGTGGTAGCATAAAAGGTTTCGGAGGGACGTAAGGAAGCCATCTCTGATTTTAAATGCTACTGAATATTAAAATGGCTTTCTGAGGAAGACTTTGAAAAACCTTTATAGAAGCACGGTTGGTCTTTGATTGGCCCTATCTCTCAGCATAGACAAGGTACAATTCTGTCTTGAACCTTTCCACTGTACGTTCCTTTCTATATTATTAAAATTTCTTCCATTTACACACTTTATTTTGGGCTAAAATTGTGGCCATTTTCTGTTTGTAAAGCTGAAACTTTTTTTGCATTAGGACCTAGTTAGTAAAGAAGTTTGTTTTCTTGACAACTGTATATACTAATACAAAAAGAATTTACATCACAAGGAAACAATGTGAATATTAGTCCAAAATTTTCTAGTAGTTGTGTAACTAGTCTGTAGGTGGACAATATTATTCCTGGGTTAAGATCTTTTATTTATCCTTAGACATAATTGTGTATCATGTGTTAATACTAATTACAAAAATAGAACATATTAATATTTTTTTTCTGATACCTTTCTTTAGTCTGTGCTGGTTGCTTTTATTTCAATTTTACTAGCTTTAAATATCAGTACCTCAAATTTTGTCTCTGGAGCCTGAAGAAGTCTTTTAAGTATGATTTGTATTTTATCTGTTTTATTATTCAAAGTTTCTAACAGCTCTCTTAGGGAGTGCTGTATCCTAGATGATGTTGTGGGAGTTGATTTAGAAGGGCCTAGCCAAGTCTGTTGCATGTTGAACTAGGAGGGACATTTTGAAGAAGTCTGTTTTCTTACTTTTCCTTTCAAGCATCTCCTCACAAGGATGTGGAGAATGCCAAACAATCAAATCAGGAAGATAAATGCTTAATCTGTTTTGAAATAAATGTACTAAACCAGTTTACTATAATATTAACTGTGAAAAAAAATGATATTAGAAAAATACTTTTCATGAAAAAGCGGTATAATTGACACATGTCTGATTCCCTATGGTCTAAAAAAAGTAGCTTTCCTTGATGAAAAGTTTTGAGTTCCTACTTATCAACTAATTTAACGTGAGACAGGCTCTCAAGATAAGAAGACAGAAAGAAACTAAAACAATGGATGAGAAATGGTATACGAACAATCCAATAGAAAAATGAGTGAAAATTTGAACAGACATTTCCCCCAAAAGAAAAGAGCAATGGGCAAGTAGTTTAGGAAACAATGTCCAACCTTACCAACATTTGTGAAAAGGCAAATAAAAATCACAATGAGTAACATTTCACACCAGATTGGCAAATAGGTTCTAAAGAATGTTTTAACATTTACTGTTGGAAAGAACATGAATCACTATGCTGCTAATGGGAATATAAACTGGGAAAATAATTTTGAAAACAATTGAGCATCATCGTGTAAAGAACATTCACATACTCTACCACCTAGTGATTTCTCTTCTAAATATTCACCATGGAAACACTTGTGGAGATCTGAACTAGGAAATTATACTGGAAGGTTTATGACAAAACTGTTCTTTTAGCAAACAATAATAAACAAACAAATAAATGTATGTATGTTACAACTAAAAATCCAGACATGACAAGATGTTCATCTACAGAAAATGGACAAATATATCATATTATATAGCAGTGAAAATGAATAATCCACCCTGTGGATAAATCTCACTAACATAATGTTGAAAAAATAAAGTACATGGTAGAATATTACATATGGCATGATGTAATTTTTATAAATATCAAAATAAAGCAATATTTAATATATCTTTAGGCATATATATATACACACTACATATATATATGCACACATGTATGTATGTGTACACACACATTAAAGAACAGCAAGGGAATGATTTTTAAAATTCACAATTCAAGATAATCGTTATCCCAAAGGTATGGGAAAGTGATTTTAATCGAGGAGGGGGCTATTTATAATGCTATTTCTTAGTATGAATTGTAATAAAAATGGCTATTAACATTTTAAAAAAAGTGTGTATATTGTGTCTCAGTTAGCTTTTGCTGTGTAAAAGAATATCTTTATATCTTAGTAGGTTAAACAGTAATTTATTGGCTCACAATTCTGTGGATCAGCAATTTGGATTCGGCCCAGCTGTGACTGTTCTGCTGATCTCTCCTGAACTCCCTCCTGCACTGCAGTCAGTCTATGCAACTGTGGGGCTGCGTGGTCTAAGACAGCCCCATTCATGCCTGGCTGGTGGTGCAGGCTGTTGGTTGGTGCTGGCTGGTCAGCTAGGAGTGACAGGGGTGGCTAGGCTACATGTCTCCAGTAGGCTAACCCAGACTTATTTCCATGCTAGTGGTTACCAGATTCCTACGAGAAGTTAGAAAGCACAGGTTGATATGCCAGCCCTTTTCAGGGTCTTGTATCACATTTACTATTGTCCCATCAGGCAAAGCAAGTCATATGGCCAAGCCTGGAGCCCATGTGGGAGGGAAATACATAAGAGCATGAATATAAATAGGCATGAACAAACTGGGGGCTATTACTGCAACAATCTATCACACTCCTTTTTATATGTTACTTTGCATATATTCAATATTCTAGAATAAAAGTCTTAAATTTAAAAAAATGATTAGCCCCCATAGAGAGATAGGTAAAGAATTCAGTATGCTTAATGGAGGAAGGGTTATTCTGATTGAAGCAATCAAGTCAGGCTCTGTAGCAGAGGAAGCACTAGATATGACTTGATGAATATGTAGGCTGAGGGTTTGGGAAGGTGAGAATGTGTTATAGTCTAGCAGAATAAATAAGCTTGAAACAAGAAAGGAAAAGGCTGAAGGGGGATTTGTTTATTGTTTAATTTTACTGAAACAGTAAGGTTTAAATGACAGCTGTTGGAAATAATACCCTATACATAGGAAGGTGTCAGATAGCACAGGGACTTGAATGATAGGAAAAAGGGTATGAACCTTATTTTTTGGGTAATTAAAATAATTGGAAAAATATTTAAGGGAATGCTATATAAAATTTAAGGAGAAATTTTGTGTCTCCCCCAAATCTCTTCTCCTCTTCTTGGACACATAACTGCCCAGTTGGAAGCCATATTTCCCAGCCCAACTTGCAGCTAGTTCTGGCCTCATAATAAAGTTCTCACCAAGGAAGGGGAGTGGAAGTGAGGTGTGCAACATTTTCCTCATTTGGATCAAGGAGGTTGATCCTTGGACTCCTACTTCCCTACCCTTCAACTGGAATGTTGTAATGTGGGATTTTTTCAGCCAGATTTCAGAGAGAGAGAGACTTTATTTTTGAGTTCTCTTTGTTACAGGGGTTAGCCATTATTGTAACTAATGTATCTCAGGCAGCAGTGTGAGAGAAAGTATTGGTGGGAAACCCATCTAGAAGGTTAAAACAAAATCTTGGCAAGAAAGAATGGCAAAAAGGATTTTATATGCCTGTCAATTCTCATATGTTGGTGAAGACTGCCTGGAAGATTATTGGTTGAGAAAGGTCTTATGGTGAGTTTATACATGGTTAAAAAATAAGAGAGGGGGCTAAAATCCATTAACAATGGCACTTCCTTAGTTCTAGCTCTCTTTATTTCTCATCACTCCAGCTCTGATTGCCTCCTAATAAGCCTCCATCTCCGTTGTTGTTTGTGACAAATCAACTAAGGATTATGTAAATTCCGTCACCAGAATACTTTATCCAAAATGTAACTCTGGTCATGATGTTCACTTGCTTAAAACTGTTCAATTACTCCCCATCTCCTAGAGAATAAAATCCTAGTTCTTAACATGCCATACAATACCTGCAATGTCCTGGCTGGAATCTTTTTCCTCACTTTTAATTGGGGATAGTAACAATAACTGTCTGATTGTTCTTGTGAATATTGGTAATAATATTTCAAATAATATAGTATAGTTCTTGGCACAAAGAGAGACATTAGTAAGTGGTAGCTATAATTCTAGTGGCAAAAGAATCCTGAGCAAACTCCGTCAAAAGTTACCCTGGGATATGACTGTAGTAAGCGTTACAAAGGTCAACAGATTAGCTCAGAGTCCACTGCATACAAACTGGCTTTAGAGAAAGCTATTTTAATCATGGACAACAAAATAAAAGCTATTTTAACAGCACAGTGTCTTTAAGATGATTTCTGAATCAAGAATCTGATCAAGTTTCCTGAGTTTCTGCATTTCTCAAGATATAATGCTACTCTTGTAAGTCTTTCTCTTACATCTTGAACATGTTCTTGGGACTTTCCCTCCTTCATCCCTGAGATCCCAAGTCCATGTTAAATAGGCCAGTGAAAAGAATGTGAAGATGACCCTGTATTTCCTTCAAATGAACCTACCCGATCCTTGAGAAATGAACATCACTTAAAGAGAGAGAACTTTTGCTTTGCCAAACATTGCACAAAATGATGCATGAAATAGTAGGAAATCAGAAAAGCCTGATACTATAATTTTATTCATGATTATTATTAGGATCCTTGTGAAAGTTATAAGCTGATTATAAAATAATTTGAAATTGGAATCTAAACAGTTTCAGGGGGAAGAGCTTATTGTTCAGATAATTGTAGATAAATATGTAAATTTGTCAAATTAAAAGTAATTGCTAAAACTGTTGAAGTTTATTCATCTTCATTGTTTACCTTCTGTCATATCAGGCTCTTCAAGAATTTAAAAATGAATGGGGGTTATGCAGTGAAGAGGACAGTTTAGAAGGAAAAAATTAAATATAAAAATTACTCTAGCTGCAATTTAGAAGATGGATGGGAGGCAGGAAGCCCAGGTGGGTGAATGTCCATTCCCCACATTCTTTGTTATCCTTTGCTACCTGATTATTGCATTCATGCTGTTGTGCTTTGGGGTCTACTAGGGCCCCTAATTAAAAGAAGATGCTCAAGTGCTGATCTGTGGTACTAACCTTTCTCCAAAGAATGAACTTCAGATACCACATTCCCCTAACTCACTTCCCCAGATAGGCAGTTTAGAAGAGGTGTTTTCTGAGTGCTGCTTTTATATATCAAGAGAGGTTTGATTATATTAAAATTAATTGTGAATGGTTTGTGTAAGATGCTGAAGTGATAAATGGTATTATATATGTTTGAAAGCAAATGAAAACCACCAATAACAAATGGGATGGCTCTTGGGGCACGTGGAGTTAGAGAAGGAAGCCATAGAAGAAGCTGGAGCAGACTCTTATGTGCTACAGTGGGGGTAATGGTAGACTGTATTAATAGACCCAGTTATTCACCCTTCTCTGTATCCACATCCTTTGTCATTGGACTTTCAAGTTCTTCTCAGTAAAAAGATGAAGTATATTTGTCCATACCTTGCCTCTGGATTTGACCACCTAACTTACTTTTGTCTACTGGAAGATTTGTGGGTGTGATATGAAAAAAGCATTGAAAAGCACTTGTATGGTTGTGCTTTCTCTATTGCACATCTACTAATACCATAAGGATAGGTTTAGGCTAGCCTGCTGTCCCAGGAAAAGGACAAGTAACTCTTGGAGTGAAGGATCCATGGACACATGAAAGAGCCCAGTTAAGATCAACAGAGCTGCCAAGTCTTGCCCAGTTTAGATTAGCTGAACCATAAGACACTCGAGACTTGTGAGTAAATAAATGCTTATTATTCCTGTATATGTTGATATTTTTGTGGTTGGTTGTTACACAGCATTACTGTGGACATAGCTTACTGATAGAGAGCTATAAACATAAGGTAGAATTTTGTTCCAAGGTCTCTCTTATCCTTTTTAGTGGTGAAAGACACTTGGTTGATATAACAGAAACCTTGAGTATGGGTATCATTATGCTCTGGTTTCTCAGAAATGTTAGTACTTTTTGTTGTACATGTCAAGTAATTTTCAATGTGGTTATGAAATCACAAAGGTAATTATAATTATTAAATTCTTTGAACAAACAGCATTTACTTACAGTTGGAATTATTTTCATGATTTCTTTTCCTTTAATTTTCCAGACAGTAAATATATAGTACTATATCATAGACTTTATTTCCCCTTAGTCCTCATGGCAATTAAGAACAACTGTTGGGGCCGCCCGGTGGCGCAGCGGTTTAGTCCCCGCTTGGCAGCCCGGGGTTTGCGAGTTCGGATCCCGGGCGCCCGCCGACGCACTGCCTGTCAGCCATGCCATGGCGGCGTCCCATATAAAGTGGAGGAAGATGGGCACGATGTTAGCCCAGGGCCAGTCTTCCTCAGCAAAAAGGGGAGGATTGGCGACGGATGTTAGCTCAGGGCTGGTCTTCCCCACAAAAAAAAAAAAAAAAAAGAACAACTGTTGCATTTCTGTTGAAAGTTCCCAAATTGTCACTCTAGGGAGATGAAGGTCAAGTTATTTCCCAAGAATAATAAGAAATTTCCCCCTTATTTTGTGTCAAAAGAAGAATTACTTTAGTGACAATCTTTTAAAAAAAAGGATAGTTTATAGTTTAATTACCTGGTGGAAGGATCCTGATTCTTGGATACTGTCTCCTATCAGCTGATGTATTTGGTTTCATGAACATCTGTATAGCCATTGGCCATTGTTCCTTATATGTTCTAGTGAACATAAAGTTATTTTTTGACAAAAGTGGTTCATTATCCTCTGGTGGGAGATATATGATAAAAAAAATTTATTTTACAAATCCTTATAACTAGAAACTTTTCCAGAGGTGCATACTATGGTGAATAATATGCATTAGAAAAGTATTTGCTGTGTTATGTTGTACAACGGCTGATCTTGAGAAATATGGTAACAGTAGAAAGACTACATTGCCCTTCTCCTGCCCCCGTCCCTCTTCCTAAATATTTCCTTCTTAAAATATCATAGCAATTCTGGTACTTCTCTCCCAGGTGTCTGTAAGGCTCATATACCTCAAGAGTCCAGTTTAGACAAGGCTGCATGGGTTCCTGATGCCAGAAACTCCATTTGCCTCTTCCCTGTTCTACTTAAGCAACCAAATACCATATACTACTAGGTACCATTTTTGTTTGGTCCTGCTCTTATTATATTTATGTCTGGGAAGTCATAAGCGTGGTGTCACTAGTTTAATGTCACATCCTAGGTCAAGTAATATATTTCCGTTTCAACAGATTAAAGATTCAATTTGAGGATATAAACTGTAGTTACAATTTGAAAGGGACTAGTTTGATAACAAGAATCACAGAAACTATTCAGTGAGGAAAATATTTTTGTATAGGTGTGTCATATGGAGTGACTTACTGTACTTTCTTTGTCCAGGGCTCAACTCTCAAGGATTTAGTCTCTGTAACATTGGCCTTGGACCCCTGACTACATTGTCCCTCACAGAAGTCCAAGAAATGGCATTTTGTCTGACATTTTCTATGGCAAAAACAACATTAGTAGCAACAATAACAATAAATAACCCCCAAAACAGCAGCAGCAATGATAAACTATTGAGACTTGATTAAAAATTCTGTATGCCATATAAAACCAATGAAAAGGGAGTTCAATATAAAATAAATGCCTCAGCAGTTTTTATATTAGCAGAGAAAAAAATACTGTATATGCTGAAGAGAAGGGTGTTAAAACCAATACAAGAAGAGCAATAAGATATTGATAATGGGGCCATAGATCTACTTTACCAAGCATCTCAGTTAGTAGTTTAATTTAGATGAGGATCTTTTACAAATAGTGTATTAAGATTTTAAAATTTTGACTGGAGTAGTTCTGGTTCACAAAGGGGATGAATCTAATTTAGTCATAATTTCTCTCACCTGGATTTCAACATCGCTAACTGAATTGACAAACCAGAGCTCTAGAGCTGATTTATAAACATTTTATTATGACACTAAGACCTCAGTTTTACCCTAAAATCTTTGAATGCAATTTCAAGTTCAGGAAAATTAATTATAAGTGCTTTGGAATTAAGGTTTAACCTTGAATATCTTTAACGAAAATCCTTATAATCAAAGAAGTGTAACTTAATCACACTAAATAGATACAACTTGAGTTTGTTTTTATAGTTCAAATATAGGTGAATATAGTTTATAGGGTAGAGAAATAGTTTTATTTTGTCAATGGGCTCCTTATTTTAGAATCAACAATTCTAAATCTATGATTGTATAAAGTGTCAATATGAAAAATCAACTTCAAACCTCATCTCCTCTACCAATGAGAGTTTTGAATTCCTATCATTGCAATTACCCAAGTTTCATATTAATTTAATATGAATAAAATGATGGATGAAATAATAAACAGCTGGTTAAATCTTTACATATTTAAGTACCACATTGATCTAATGAAGTAGGCAATTACTTTTTCATATGGTGAAGATGATACAGAATATACTTTTTCTACAAAGGCTGATGGAGACTTTTTTGTGGAATCAGGAAGAGTGTGTTGGTGGGAAGGAATTTGTTACCTAGATTGGATATTTTGACTGTCCCATATTTTCAAGGTAATTATTTAACCAAACACAGTATCTCTTGAGCCACTTTATCTTTAATGATCTAATTGCCAGAATTGTATTTTTATCAGCTTTAGCCTAATGAGGTCAAAGTATTTAATTAATATATTTAATGTATTAAATATTTTATATTTATTAAATATATGTGTACCTTATATTTAGGATTCTATATCTGTCTTACAATATGAGACTATAGATTTCCTGAAGGCCAAGATGTTTCATGTTTGTGTGTAGTCTCATCCTTGTTATTTCGAGTAACTGTCCAGGTGCCAATATAGTCATGAGTCACTTAATGAGGGGGATATGTTCTGAGACATGTGTTAGGTGATTTCATCAATGTGCAAACATCATAGAGTGTACTTACACAAACCTAGATGGTATAGCCTACTACACACCTACGCTACATGGTACTAATCTTATGGGACTACCGTCGTATATGTGGTTTGTCATTGACCAAAACGTCATTGTGCAGCGCATGACTATGTATTATAGACATCACTCAAATATAAATGAGTAGATGAAAGAAAGAATGAATGAAACAATCCCACTTAAGTTTTTTCACTTATTAGGTAAAGGGGAGAGGTTTAGATTTCAGGATGTGTGTTACTGGAATTGTTCCTTGAGCTTATTATTTACTATTTAGATTTGTGTGTGTGTGTATGGGGGCGGGAGGGTTCCTGTAAACTTTCCAAATCTATAATTACTCACCTCTCAGTCTTTGATTTCTTTATATCATTTATACTGTTCTCTAGCACCAGACTCACAATATCCGAGATCTTTGCCTCCAAAGGGCACTTGATTACTGATAACCTTAGATGGTACCTTTAATCAGGTGCCATCACTTTGTGTTAAGAGCTGTTTGATTCCCATATTGGAATATTATTGACAATTTCACTGCCTTCTACCCTATTTCAGTCGGATGACCAATACCAAATTCCTTACATTTTCCTGAAGGTTTTTTCCTTCAATCCATTTGCATGTTGTTCAAAACTTATGTTGCAAGAAATAGAAGCTGACTTTATCTTAGTCAAAAAAGGACTTTTCTAGATAGAAAATCAGAAATTAGGGTCATAGAGAATCAATTGATTGCTGGAGATCTAGGCTTGGAAAATGGACATTTAGAGAGATATTACCGCTATAAAATCCTGAACACATAATGCCAGAGTTTCTAAGAGAAGAGTAGGTGAAGAGAGGTATAATGAACAACGTCAGTGCTGATCCAAGAACCCTTTTTACAGTTTTGTGTTTTCCTCACATCAGACAGATAGCCAGAAATACCTGGGAATCTAACTATAACTAACAATCAACAGGGGCAGGTATGGCAGTATCCAAGCTGCAGGCCTCTTGCCTCAAGGAGAGACAACTCTAAGGTGGTTCTTACCTCCTAGGGTGCTCCTGTGGGTTCAGGCCAAAGATGCTCTCTGATGAATTTTGCCTGAGATTTCACCCTTGCTTAATGTATTAGTTTCCTATTGCAGCTGTAACAAATTACCCCAGACTCAGTGGCTTAAAACTATACAAACTGTAAGTCAGAAGGCCAAAATTAGTTCCTTCGGGCTAATAAAGTGTTGACAGTGCTGTGGTCCTTCTGGAGGCTGTAAGGGAGAATTGTTTCCTTGTCTTTATTCTGGATTCTAGAAGCTGTCTTCATTTCTTGGCTTGTGGGCCCTTCCTTCATCTTCAAACAAGCAAGGTAGCATTTTCAAGTCTCTCTCAGTCTTTGACACTCCTGCCTCTCTCTTTTACTTTTAAGGGTCCTTCTGATTATAGTTAGCTTGCCTGGATAATCCAAGATAATCTCTCTATCTCAAGATCCTTAACTTAATGACAGTGGTAGGGTTCCTTTTGCTGTGTAAGATAACATAATCATAGTTCCTGGAGATCAGAGTGTGACATTCTTTGGGGGGGTATTATTCTGCCTATTACTCTTGGCATCCTCCCTCCCTTCCACCCTACTCCTTACTAGCTTCCCCTGGCAGCATTTCCTCAATAAATCACTTGCACAGGAATCATTATCTAAGGATATGGCAGGCCAAAAACACAGGGCATTTGACAATAAACAATGACAGATATCTATTAAAGCCAATGTCTGTAATTGATTCAGGGAAGCATCTGGTTTATGTGTTTACCTCTCTTCCTACCCATGGTTTCACTGAAGTAATTGGGACCTCCATTTCAAATAAGAATCAAAACACAGTAGTGTTGGAAAACAGGAAATAGAGCTACCAGCGGACCAGAAAGTTTAAACAAACCCTGGAAGCTAAAAAACAGGTGGGATGGAATTAATGGAGAAAACAGAGATGAAGAATCCAAGCCAAGATTCCAGAAGTGGGAGCAATCAATCCTCATGGAGCCCATGAGAAACTCTAAGATCAGTGACAATACAAAGACTGGGAAAGGGTCCTAGGAATCATCAGGGAAATTAAATAATTAAATAACTGCTTTAGGAATAGCTGGACCTAGAGACACCTATTCCCTCTCTGTCCTCCTCTGCCATATATGCAGTTGATATGACTGACAGCAGTAGTATTTGCCTCCAGGCTAGAACCTAACCCCTGTCTGGGGAGGTATTCTAGAATGAGTTTGGGCCTGTGAGAGAAGTGAAGGGTCTGAAATAACTCCAGACCTTTACATCAGATGCTGAGAAAGCATTTTAAAAAAAGAGAGAAAAAGAATGAGATGCAGATAAAAAAAAAGAAGGAAAAGTAAGTTCCATCTGGTAGTGAAATACAATAAATTACTTTATCCCCAGAGTAAAAGTCTCTTTAATTTGATAATTGAAGGAATCTCTAGTTGCCTGCTCCATGTCCAAGCACTCTACAATGGTATTGTTCTGTTGACATGACCCCACTGTTTAACAGGGAGCAATCATTGGCTTTCTCATTTAAGAGAGAAGCTCTTGGGAAAATAGACAAACACAACTAGAGAGAAAAATCCATGAATCAGCTTTGCACTTTTTGCGTAAATGTGGACGAAGAACTAAGATCAACACATATTTGGAAAACACAGACACACACACACACACACACACACACACACATCATAAATAGAAGGAAGAAAATGTATCCACTAACTCCAGAGGAATCAAAAGTGATGTATGGAACACAGAGAATTTTAAATTTCTAACAGGTACATTTTGGGATTTCTCACCTTTGATACTGTTGACATTTGGGGCCAGATAATTCTTCTAGGGGGCTTTCATGTGAATTGTAGGATATTTAGCAACATCCCTGACCTATACCCACTAGATATCAGTAGCAACCTTCATAACTCTGACAAGCAAATGTATCTCCAGATGTTGTCAAATGTCCACTTGGGGGCTTATTCACTTGAGAAACACTGGGAATATTCAGAGAGACTTGAGAGATAGTATATAAATAGGGTAAGAATAAATTGTTACTGGGGTTGACCTGGTGGCGTAGTGGTTAAGTTCGTGCGCTCTGCTATGGCAGCCCGGAGTTTGCAGGTTCAGATCCCGGGCATGGATGTTAGCTCAGGGCCAATCTTCCTCAGCAAAAAGAGGAAGATTGTCAATGGATGTTAGCTCAGGGCTGATCTTCCTCACCAAAATAAATAAATAAATAAAGTAAAATAAAAATGTGTGAAAAAAAAAAGAATAGAATAAAATGTTACTAAAGAATGAATAGTTAGAAATCAAAACAGAAATTTTAAGAAACATTTTTTTCCCAAAATTGGAACAAATCAAATGAATGAACCAAAGAATAAAATGGGTCAGGCTAAAAAACCAGACTAGTGATCTATAACATAAAAACAAGGAACTCTCTCATAATGCAGAGTAGACAAATATGAAAACAACATGAGAGAAAATATGAGAGACATGGAAGATAGATCTAGGAAGTATTTAAAAACATATCTAGAAGCAGAGGGAAAGAGACAAAAAGATGGAAGAAACTAATCAAATGAGTAATAAAAGGAACTTTCCCCAAGCTACAGCAAGACACAGTTCTTCAAATTGAAAAGACTCATAATTGCCTAAAGAAATGAACTAAGAAAGTCCTACACATGAACGCCTCATGGTGAAAAATCAGTATCCCCATGAAGAGGAAAAAAATTCCAAAATCTTTTGGAGAAATAGGTTAAGCACAAGAAATAGATTACACACTAATGAGTTAAAGATGAATCGATGAATCGAAGATAACAGTGGACGCTAGGAAACAATAGAGCAATGACTTCAATTTCTTTTAAAAAATATTTCAACTTAGAATTCTATACCAAGCCACATTATCAAGAAAGTAGGAGGACAAAATAAAGACATTTAAAAATACATAATAACTCAGAATATTTCCTGCTCGTGAATCCCTAATAAAGATAAACTGAGTTAAGAAAAATGAAAAAGCACCATAAGAGTATGTCTTCAGATAAAAGAAGAGTGATGGCTGATTTGGACCAGGAAAGCAAAAAGAAAGTGGGAAACCTTAGTAGAGAAACTGGCCCTTGGTGTTTGGCACATTCTCCTTTGAGTTTCAGGAACTTCGTGATGTAGGAATGCATTTTCTTCTCTAGGGATTTAATCTCATTTCTTAATTCTGCATTATTACATTTATATAATCATAATACACTAAATTTTATTTTTATTCTTTATATATTAAAATGAATTCTTCATCAAATCAAACAAAACTATAATTGAATTTCTGACCAGAATGCTGAGACAATAAACCTTAAAATATAGATATAACTGTTCCAGTTACCTATTGCTGACCCCAAACCTAATAGCTTAAAACAATAATTTTGTTATTACTCTATATCATGGTTCTGGGGATTGGCTTGACTCAGCTTCTCTGGGTCTCATGTGGCTACAGTCAGATGGTGGCTGGGGCTAGAGTCATCTCCAAGGCTTGCTCACATATCTGGTGGTTGATCCTGGCTGTCAGCTAGGACCTCAGCTGGGCCTGTGGGCTGGAACATCTGCAGATGGCCTCTCCTTGTGATCTGGGTTTCTTCAGAGCATGGTGTCTGGGTTCCAAGAAGGAATATCCCAAGAGAACCATGAGAAAGCTGTATTGTCTTTTATGACCTACCGTTGAAATCAGGTAGCATCACTTCTGCTGTTTTCACAAGCATGTGAGATTCAAGGGGAGGGAACAAGCGTCCCACATCTCGATGAGAGGAGACTCAACATCACATTGTAAGATGAGAGGTGGGAGATCTTAGCTTGGAAGTAGAATCTGCCACGATCACCAACGCACTTGGGATGGAAGTGCAGGAGGATAATGGAGTGCAATTTTGGTAAATTCCTCATCTTTTATAGTGGCTAAGCAATAGGTATATTCTGCATCAAAATAGAGGAGTATAAATGTATAAAGTCATAACTGTAGCATTGGATGATGTAAACAGCAGGATTTGCCAGTTCTGGGAGAGCATCTGGGGTAGGGAATGGGGCAATGGAAGGTTTTTTTTAAACTCTGCCAATATCACTCTTTTGAAATGTTATATGAATTTTTATTTAGACATAGAATATAATAAATTATATGAACTTTTATTAACACAAAATAGTTTCATAAGACAAACAAATGAGACAAGGTCAATATTCAATAATTACGGCCATTTATTTCTTCTCAAACAACAAATATTCATTGAGCACTGACTCAATGCTTGTCACTGCATTTTAGGTATAGGTCAGGAGATTTTAGGTATGGACAGAGAGGGGGAAATTAAGTTAACATTTATTTGGCCTAATTTCTTAATTTTTGTAATAGGAAACTGAATCTAAGGGGAGATACCTGCTTTGCCCAGGATCATGCAATTTTTTGGTAGTAAAATAGCTATAGGCAGAATTCTAAAGGTGTCGCCCCAAGCTTCCCTTGCCTGGGTTATTTAATCAAACGCTAATCTAGGCCTACTGTTAAGGGACTTTGCAGATGGAATTAAGGTTGCTAGTCAGGTGACTTTAAAATAGAGAGATTATCCTGGACAATCGGGGTGGGCCCAGTTTAATTACATGAATTCTTGAATGCAGAAGAGGAAGACAGACAAGCCAGAGAGAGGAGGGATGCAGCAGAAGTGGAAGGCTGGAGACATGAGGCAGGAAGGGAGGTAAAGTGTGAGAAGGCCTTGATGAACATTGCTGCTTTAAAGATGGAGGAAGGAGGGCACGAGCCAGTGAATATGGGCCCGCCTCTAGAGGCTGAGAACAGTCACCAGCTGACAACGGGCAAGGAAATGGGAAGCTCATTGCTACAATCTTGAGAAACAACTTCAATGACCTGCCAACAACCTGAATCACCCTGGAAGCAGATTCTTCCCTACAGCTTTCTGATAAGAGCCTATCCTGCTGACACTTTGATTACAGCCTGGGAAACTCAAACAAGAAACTGGTTGAGCCAGTCGAGACTTCTGACTTACAGAACTCAGAGATAATAAATTTGTGTTGTTTGAAGCTACTAATTTTGTGGTAATTTGCCGTGGCAACAATAGAAAAGGAATGCAAACACTAAAAGTGAAATCAAGTTCTTCTGACACCTTATTTTGTTCTCCTTTAAATGGACAAAAACTAGAAGAGGCAGTCTCAACGCGCAAATTATTTATAATTTAGTTTGCTAGAAACAAACCACAGGTACATCTGAAAAGAAAATGTCAAATGAGGTAGTTGAAACCAACCATCCTTTACACGCCAGACACCCTATAGGTCACCCCTCAATAAGTTCCTTAAAGCCAGCCTTGGACAGCAATACTCCAACTAGATGATTATTCACAACCCCTCTCTTCTTGGCTTCCATCTACTTTTCTCATCCCATTTTCTAGGTGTCTGCATTCTGATATGTCCTCCAGTCCTCTGATGTTGACTCACTTCTGTGGCTTACTAAACGCTGCTTCCAGCTCAATTCTTGACTCCTTAAACTTCTCTTATTTCAGTATCCCCCACAGCTTTTGGTAAACACTTGCTTTCTCTGCCCTCTGGGATCCAATGAACAACCCCACTCCCCACCCAAGTGTGAATATTTGGTCTATGCACCAAGGTTGATTAAAGCTTCACTTTTCCTATTATGGCTGACATTCTTAAAAACAGGAAAGGCTAGATTATAGAATGCGATTTTAAGTCAATAGAATATTTCTCAGATAGGTTACATTTTCCTTTCTGCAACTGGCCTTGTTTAAAGAGGGTCACAGTATACAGATCACAGACCCTATAGTACATGCTTCAGGGCATTCTATTTTGGCATGAGCTACAGTCATGTCTACATTTTTGTACTGTGACTGTGTGTATAAAAGTACAGAAATGAATACAGAAATCACAGAAGTGATTTCAAGTCATCAGTCTTCTAAATTTAAAAATGTAGTAATAATTTAAGCCCAAATCTGTAAATTGTTGAAATTTTCACAATGATAATGTTGTGTATATGGAAATAGGAAGTAACTATGGATTTTATTAAAAACTAGAGTCAACACCATTAACAAATAATTCAAAAATCTAACAAAATATTAAAATTAATGTGTGAGACTCTGCTATGTTTGGAAAGAACACTGTGTCTCCCAGCTTTTAGAAATAACTTCATCCCTCCCTTTCTCCACTCATAAGCTTCACTTTGTCAAATATCCTACCTAGTCCCAGTCTATATTTATGTTAGTAATATGAATGTATTATTAATAACATTTGCACAGGAAAGAAGGCTGTGTGGAAAGCAGTTTTCAAAGAGAAAAAGTGTGTAATCCAAAAATCTGTACAGAGTCAGAGTTATTTTTCTCTTTCTTGTCCCATCTCTTCTTTTTCACCTCCTTCCTCCCTCTTCTGTTATAGAGAGTTCCTTGGAGACACTTCAAGGGTAAAAGAGTGCCTGGTGCTTCCTGCTAATTCTTGGTGATTTCATAGTCACTCGTATGTTACACATGTATTAATTTCAGGTAATTTAATCATTTAGAAGGGGAGAAAATTGTAATTTCCCCCTCATTATTACAGACATTCTCCTTGGTTCTAATGCTTCTATGATGAAAATAGACTTCTTCCTTTGAACTCCTCTCCTAAGGAACAAAATAAAATACACAGAAAATTGAAAATTACTTCCTGTCTTTGTAGTTGAAGGCTTCCATTGGAGTAAAGAGTTAAGAGTAAAGAGTTAAGAGTTTGTAGAAACTGTATTAACGCATTTGGACTGGGTCCCAATCAGTAGCATAAAGATTCCAAAACATTATGTGTCCAATCGTTGTTTTTGTATTTATTTCTGACCCCCCTCACCCCAAGTAAATCACATGGTTGAAACTGAATGAAATAACTCATTGTTTTTCCATTAAAAAGCACCAATTAAATGTTTTCTGGTACTAAAAAAGTCAAACTTGAAGCTAGTTTGCTATCCGTATGTATACTCTAAGAAATCTTTCACTGATATTCATTCTGGTTAGTTGTATAGATAATTGATACCTTTTGAAGGAATAAATAAAGATGGCCCATTATTTGCAATTTATTTTAGTACTTTGTTCACCCAAAAGGTATTTTCTTTAAATATTTTCTTTGAGTTAATAAAATGTGTGATCTTAGGAATATCACAAATAATTAGCATGTTCATTGCTAAATTCATATAGAAGCATCCCTACCATGTCAATTATATAAAGAAATGAGAATGATTTTTAAATGTCAAATTGTATTTCAGAATTAACATTATCCATTAAAAATTCTTTTCATTTACCCAGTGAGGTCCTTCTGAGTAACTTCAGCAGTTAAGTATTTATACCCTTTAAGAACAGATTTTCTTTACAAAAATATAGTAAGAGAATTGAAATCCAAATTTGAAGAATAAAATTTGTAGTCAAATTCATAGCGCTCTTTGAGGTGAAAAATTAAAAGATAAGAATAAATTTCTTTTCTGATTGGTGAACTCTCCTTAGAGATGTTTAACACCGTGGTTGTGGTTTTAAATATAGAGATTCTCAAGGCTAACATTACAGATGGCAACATACAGTTGTTGTGCTGGATTTATGAATTCTGTTGTTTTGATTAATTTAAAGCAACATTTTTTGGTTTTTATATTACAGTCATTTTTAGATAAGTCAAATTACAAAACATTTTTCTCTCTCTAAAACTGTACGTGGAATAGAATTTACCTTTCCATTTAGAACATATGTTTTCAGTATAAACAAATGACAAAGTTCTACATGGGTAAATAATTTAACTATTTAGAATTCATTTGCTTTACTTTAGCTGCGAACAGCCCACTGAATTATATAGGGATAATTACAGCTCTTCCCTTTTATTGCTTTCTCTACATTCACATTTAACGAGAGAAATTGTTGTCACATAGCATTTTCTAGAGTATTATTGCGTAGAAAACCACTTCCACAGGACATTAATATGTGTTCCAGAAAAAAAAAAAAGAATTTTGACATATATATTTGGGAAATACTGAGTTAAAGAAATTTAAATATGTTTATTTACTGTAGGAATTCTCAGGGCCTTTTAACAGACTGATGGGCATTTTGGATTTCTAGTAAGGAGATGCAGTATTATACATCGCACAAGAATATTTGGCAATGGAACTCTTTTACCATGGAGACTTTCAAGGTAATACTACTATTTTGAATACTTTTTGTGAAACACTGATGTAAGGAATAATGAGTGTATGACTAATTTATTCATTCAAAAATAATTCTTGGATCATCTCTTACAAGTTTAGATAATAAGACATAGCCTCTGTCCTCAAAGATTTAGAGTTGATTGAGACAAACACAAAAGCACTCAAAAATCATTGCGATAAAAATAATAATGTTTAAAAATCTAATGAAACTTACACAAGAAAGAGAGAGAGACCAGAAGAATGAGAGCCTGAGCCTGGCTGAAGAAGACAGGGGAAATTTCTTCCAATAGTTGGTGCATCCACTGACTCTCAAAGCATTTGTCAGAGAAAAGAAGAGAATATGTTTCACGTCACGAATAAAAAGTGTTTTTGCAAAGTTCGGATCTACAAAGGGCCTAGTACCATAGTTACACATTTCATGTATTTAGAAAGTATTCATCTTTCTAAATTCATTTCCTTTCTGTTTAGAAATTCAACCTCTCATATAGTCTGTATAATGTACTATTTAATAACTGGTATGTCAAATATTGAAAAACCAGAAAGCATTTGCAAGCTCCATGCAAGCGATTAGAAACTCAGGTAAAGAAAGAAGCAAATTATGTGAACATTCAAAACAATTACCTCACAAAGCTGGTATAAGAACATAGATTTGTAAAACAAAAGACATGGGACTTTAATACTTGTGTATTTAACCTGATGGCTGATATTGGTCCTCTCATCACCATGTGTTTATGGTTAAGGGCAAGAAATCCAAATTTAATATTTCATGTGATGATAGATTTTACACCATTGGTCTCCAAATTTTTAAAAATCATGTACTCTTATCATTAAAATTTGGAGCATGAACACAATATATGTATATTTATTTATATATAAATGATATACATAAACCACTGGAATAGCAGACAATAAAATTATGTAGTACACAAAATATACATTTAAAAATGAGATAAATTGATGTTTAAAATAAATAAGATTTTGAAATAAACTGATAAAATTTGGAATAAATTAATACATTTGAAGTAAATAATATTTTAGTGAATTTTTAATTTATTTTATCTATTAATGGTAGAAGCCATTTTATTCAATGCTAATATTACAGTGAATGTAATGGAATTGAATTTATTTTGTTACTTTTAGAATCTTTGTTTAATAATATATGATAGGGCAATTTGAAGGTCTGTTCTGATTTCAAGGTTTTTTCCAATCTTGGTTTTGAAACTGTTGGCTAAAAAAAAACCTCACAATGATACATGGATCCAAAATTCTTACTGTAACTTGACTAGTAAATGTCCATCTTCCTTGGTATCAATCGATTTATCTTGCAAACCATTGTGAAATTATACCATTTCAACAAATTGGTTAAGTACCCCCTGAAAGTTTGAAGTTTGAAATGTTTTAAAAGTAGTTAATAAATACCTTTTTTCACAAGTTTTTTTATATGTACATAATTTTTCAGGTGATACACATTATTTTTGACCACAAAATCTTGTAATGATTAAAGACATTTTCTAAAATGAATTTTCAATATTGTTTCTTATGTTCTTTTGATAAACATTGTCTTTATCTTAAAGTTCACATAAAACGTGTTCCCCACCACCCACTCCATGTGTGTTTTTGACAACATGTAAATGTTGGCCATTTATGATTACAGAAAACTCAGCAAATTTGTAACACTTATCTTTTTTGTAAAAAACAAAAACAAAAAAAGCAACTTAATTCATTCTCATATTGTCTCTCTCTCTCTTCTCCCCCTTTCTTATTTGTTTGGGGGGGATAATTTTTAAAATTATGAAATAAATATACAAACGTAAACAAAAATGTACATGTATAATGTTAAAACAATACAAAAAGTGTATCTCCACATAGCCACTACAAAAGTGAAAGAATGGAGACTTATACTCTAGAAGCTCCTTTTCTCCTCCTTTACTTGCCTCTTACAATGCCATTCCTCTCTCCCACCAGTTAACCCTCAGGCTGAACTCACTTGCTTTCCTCACGGATTATGTATTTTCACATTCTCATGGGCATTTAGTATTGAGAATTGGCGAGTGTGAAATGGTATTTCCTTGTGGTTTTAATTTTCATTTTCCTGATTACTAATGACATTGGGCATTTTATATGTTTAGAGCCATTTTTGCATCCCATACTATGAAATTCCCATTAATTTATTTTATGTTTGAGGGTGGTAGGTATTTTATGTAGAAATTCTAAATATACATTCAGAATACTAATCCTTAGTTATTTGATTTGCAAATATCTATTCCCAAATGTTGCTTGCTTTTCACCCTTTTTATGATATGGATGAATATAATTCTTCATTTTTAACTTAGTAAAACATATTGGATTTTTATGCTTTTTTCTTACTTTTTAAAATTCTTTTTTTGGGGGTCAAATTCATATTCAACAACTGTTTTAAATATTTTGCCACACAATAACTGATGAACCTATGTGGAATACAAAAGATTTTTCATGATGACCCTCCATTTTACATCAGAGAATTGGAAAGATTATGTTATTGGTAATAATAGAAGCTAAAAATTCACATAAGCAAACATCAATGATCAATCTGTAGCAAATATGCTGAAAACAAATGATCAAGTGTAAACCCCACTCTTAACCCTTCTGCTTTGTGGCACTCTTCCCTCAGACTAATTCTAATGCTAGGTATTAGGGGTCTTGGTGGCGATGTATACTATTGAATATTGTAAAAAAATGGATTTTCTTTCTATTTTAGTTCAAAGTATAAATATAATGTTACTTTGTTCCTGCACCTTGGTGGATGCTGATGCTTTTGTATCTTTTCAGGTTCATGCACCTCACTTTGGAGATCACTGTTCAAGACCAGTCTCCTCAAAACTAGGGCACTCAGTCCTCTGATTGTGGGCTGATGTAAACCGAGATGTTTTAGAGGAATCCACCTTTATAACCTCAAATTCCAACTTGTACTATTGTAAAAACTACTATGCCTGGAGAACACATCTTGCTGTTACTCCTTTCCAACTACCTCTTTCACAATTGCCCTTGACCCATGTTGTAAAAGAAAAATATCCCTCTCACCCATTCTGAATCTTACTACCACACATTGCTTTTAAGGGTAAAAATCTCCTTCCAGGCACCAAATTAAGGAACACTTGTACATGGGGGTTAGTAACTAAATATATAATTATTCTATGATTGGATAATAAAACTTAATAATTCAGATGGCTTATTTTCTTGTAATAAAATTTAAAAGAACTTAAATAAGTTGTAACCTGGTACATTATTTAAAACATTTTTGTGTATTTTACTCTGTAATTTTAGTACAAACCTTGAGAGAGTACAAAAAAATTAAGTGATATTGCTGTAGCTAGACTTTTTTTACTTCTGTCTGTATATTTATGGGTAACTAAAGTGATTACATGCAATTTACATCCTCAAATATGAAAACTAGTTATATAATTTATGCTGAATCTTGTCTTATTCTAGCAATGCAAAAATATTCATCAATGTATACGTTAACTAACTTTAGAATCACACTAATTTTATTAAGCCACTTCCAATAAAATTTTATTTTTGTTTAATGATTATATTTATTATATTATATATTAAATATATAAATATAATATATATATAAATATAAATATATATATATTATATATTAAACATATATATTTGGTATACAATTACATATTAATAATAATCTGAACAATTGAATCCAGAAGAAAACATTTGCAGTTAGAGAGTTACAGCCATAGAAAATAATATTATTTAGATTTCAAATTGTGTATGTACTTTAATTATAGATAGTTATCACAAAGTGTTCCGTACTTACCATATTTAGATAATATTATTATATTTGGATAATATTCTTTGGGGCAATCAGGATGGAAGTATGATTTCAAGGATAAAATGGATGATGTAAAATTTCTGATTGTCTTTTTATGTATTTTTAAAATGCATGATGGTGAGTACTAAATAGCTATGATATTTACATACAATTAGTTATATTTAAACAAATGATTTAACAATTTAACTTTAAAATGTCAGTATTTGCAAACACTAAATGTAACCTCTTTTGCAGCTATTTTAAACTATTAATGCAAAATCAAAGACCTCAATTTAAAAATAAGCAAGGATTTTTTTCAAACATTTTTATGGGTTATGTGCACGAAATGTTGAAGACAGAACAATCAAGTGAATCGACTGTGCACGGATAAGTCAATCAATGTTTAAAGCAGTGGTAGCAGTGGGTGTTTAGCGGCACCTCTGTTTTTAGGAGCTTACAGTAAGTAGGGACCTAAGTTATTGAAATGAAATAAATCTGGAAAAGGCTATCTTAATCAAGATTTAACACCCACATTTCTTTCAATTCAAACGAAATTAGAAATTAGTAATGAAACAAAGTTTCATCAATCTATTCATCTGGCCTTCACTTCTACTCAATCCCACAAATCCCAACACTTTCCTAGAAAAAAGCAGTTGAGTTACCAGTGCTCAGTTACCAGTGCTCATTAAGGGAAAATGTTGATAGGTCTCCACTAATCAAAACCCTGGCAATTAGCTTTTTTCGCTATCCTTTCATAGTTTCTCCAGAATGTGTAAGCTTTTCTTGGATAAACCGATTGACAAAGTTTTATACTGTCATAAACTTAAATGTTTTTTCATATCTCTTTTTGTATTCTTTAGCTAGTCTGACAAATATGAATAATGCTGAACAAATTAGTTCATCTCTTCACTTGTCCATCCCCAAATATTCTGGGAAATGTAACTCTCAAATCTGATTCCATCTTTATTCCATATGTCTTCCTCAAATTGGACATTTTTATAACGGGGTGCTATTTCCCTGACAACAGTTGATTGGTACCAAACAGGAACCCAAGGTAGGCTCCTCACACGTTTTAACCTAGGTGATTGGTCTACAGATGAGCTTTACTTACGTTTAACCAATCAGAGCTCTTCTCTCTGATTTGGGTCCCAGGGAGTTGAGCCATTCTCTCTTAAGTGAGTGAATCTGTAGAAAGTTACTCTCCAGACCCATTGGCAGCCATGTTTCCCTCTATGTAGACCAGAGCAGCTGAGGCCTTTAGTGTTCAGAGAGAATCAGAAAAATGAAGCAATGAAGCAATGAAGATAAAAGGAGCAAAGCTATGATACATGCTACAACATAGGTGAACCTTGAAAACATTTTGCTAAGTGAAAGAAGCCAGATGTGAAAAGTCACATATCATATGATTCTATGTGTATGAAACATCCCGGATAGGCAAATCCTGGAGAGACAGAAAGTGGATTGATAGTGCTTGAGGGAGGGGGAATGAGGAGTGACAGTTAAGAGGTATGGGGTTTCTTTTTGGGGTGATGAAAACGTTCCAGAATTAGATAATGGAGATGGTTGCACAACCTTGTGAATTATACACTTTAAAAGAATGAACTTTATGGCATATAAATTATATCTCAAGAAAACTGTTATTTAAAAAAACGAATGAAGTAAAGATTTTGGAGCAGGAGGGAAAAAGAAAGAAAAAGAGAGGTCTGATAACAAACAAGCACCAAAAATTGTTCACAAAATTGAGTTGGCTTTCTTTCATTTCAAGTGAAAGGGTCTAACTCATATTGTTTGTATTACCCTGATTTTGCATATGAGGAAACTGAGCTCAGGAAATCTAATAAACTCGTCTAAAATAAAGGGGAACATATTTCACTCCATAGCATTATTTAAATTTACTTCTATTGCCCTCTTTACAAATTTAAATCTATAATACATACATTTTTTTTTTCACATTTACTGTTCACTGATAATTGCTCCTCCCACTTCCCAATGTAGATTATTTTGTCTTGGGGTGAGTTTTTCCTTCTTGCATTTTTTTTTCCTTCTTGCATTTTTGGATTCCTTCAGCAATCCTCCTCTTCACAGAAAGTACATTTTCTTGGAACCACTTCTTAAAGCACAGGTCTGAAGCAAGACTAAGTAGCAGAAGCTAACTGTAGCTGGTTTAAGTAGGAACTAATATAAAGATACTATGGAATGTCTCATGGAACCAGAGGCAGGAATGCAGCCATTCCATCAAGGTACAGGGCTGAGATCTTAGGATGCTATTAGCTTTCCTGTGTATACTTATCTTGAGAAACTATTTCCTTCTCCTTTTGCTCTGGGGGCCAACTATCCGTGCTCTCCAGTCCACAGAGACCACAAATTTCATTCCAGTTCCAAAGATTATACATTTCTTATCTTACGCCATTGTTTCTAACCTTGGTGCTATCAACATTTTGGAACTGATAATCTTTTTTTTTAATTGAGATATAATTGACGTATAACATTATGTTAGTTTTGGGTGTACAACACAATGATTTGATATTTGTATATATTGTGAAATGATCACCACGATATATCTTGTTAACATCCATCACCACACATAGTTACAGTTTTTTTCTTGTGATGAAAACTTTCAAGATTTAGTCTGTTAGCAACTTTCAAATATATAACACAGTATTATTAACTATGGTAAACGTGCTATACATTTCATTCTCAGGACGTATGTATTTTTTAAATGGAAGTTTGTACCTTTTGACCACCTTCACCCATTTCTCCAACTCCCCACTCCCCACCTCTGGCAACCACCAATCTGTTTTTTGTATCTATGAGCTCAGTTTTTTGTTTTGTTTATTTTTTTAGGTTCCACATATCAGTGAGATCATACAGTATTTGTCTTTCTCTGTCTGACTGATTTCACTTAGCATAATGCCCTCAAGGTACTTCCATGCTGTTGCAAATGGCAGGATTTCCTTTTTTTAATGACTGGATGATATTCTATTTTATGTATGTGTGTGTATATATATATGTATATATATATATATATATATACACACACACACCACATTTTCTTTATCCATTCATCTGTCAGTGGACACTTAGGTTGCTTCCCTGTCTTGGCTGTTGTAAATAATGCTGCAATAAACATGGGGGAGGTGCAGATATCTTCTTGAGTTGGTATTTTCATTTCCTTTAGATAAATACTCAAGTGGAATTGCTGAATCTTATGGTAGTTCTATTTTTAATCTTTTGAGGAATTTCCCTACTGTTTTCTACAGTGATTGCACCAATTTACATTCCCACTGACAGTACAGACAGGTTCCTTTTTCTTCACATCCTCACCAACACTTGTTATTTCTTCACCTTTTGATAATAGCCATTCTAACGTGTGTGTGGTGATACCTCATTGTGGTTTTGATGTGCATTTCCCTGATGACGAGTGATGTTGAGCACCTTTTCGTGTACCTGTTGGCCATCTGTATGTCTTCTTTGGGAAAATGTCTATTCAGAATTGGTCTCTGCCCATTTTTTAATCAGATTATTTTTTGCTATTGAGTTTTATGAGGTCTTTATGTATTTTTGTATATTAACCCCCTGTAGATATAGGATTTGCAAATATTTTCTCTCATTCCATAGGTTGCCTTTTCGTTTTGTTGATGGTTTCCTTAGTGGTGCAGAAGCTTTTTAGTTTGATGTTGTCCCACTTTTTCATTTTTGCTTTTGTTGCCTTTGCTTTTTGTGTCAAGTCCAAAAAAATCATCTCCAAGACCAATGCCAAGGAGCTTACCATCTACGTTTCTTCAAAAAGTTTTATGGTTTCAGAAACTTTTTATTTTTTAAATAAAAGGGAACATTTAGAACTATTTTAAGGTCTGGTTGTAGGATATTGGTTACATAATTGTGGTTCATCAATTATTATCAATAATTCTGTGTCTTAGAAGAATAAGAAACCCTGTAAATTAAATTAAAAATAAAAAAGCAAACAGGTAATAAGAGAGGAGATAGACTTAAAAGGATTTGCTATCTGGAAGGTGGAAACCAAAATATTAACTGTGGCTATCTCTGGGTAGTGGAATTACATGTGAGATTTTCTTTGTGTTTTTCTAGTTGCCTTTACAAGTCATGTATCGGATTTTAATAAGAATAAACTTAATAACTTTGGAAAGCTAAATTAAAATAATATTCATTTAATGAATTCTTTAGTTAAATGCTATTAATTTCTTTGGGAACTTGTTGCTTAGGTTTAAAAAATATGTCAATCCTGGGCCAGTTTGAAGTGAGGTGTGACCTCTGGATGGTCATTTCTCAACTGAGCAAGAAGGGGATTAAACTCCAGTGAACAACTGGAATAAAAACAATAGACTTCCTGAAATACTGTACATTTATTTAGTCTGTGTCTGTGTGATACCCGAGTAAAGTCAGTTCTGTCCAATCAGACAGTTCAGGAGCCAAACTCAATAAAATGTAAAAATCAACCCCAAGAGGTTTTCGACAGTTGTGAAATCTAACCTGAAATTTCCCTTATCGCATCGTGTTTGACAATAGCCTAAGGAGATAGGAAAAGAAAAATAATTTGGCTGGATTATATATTTCTTTTTCAAAACAAGAAGAGTCTGTTAAGTGATGTTTTTTCTTAAATGTTAGAATAGGCCTCATTGTACCTATTTTTCTTTCTTATTCATTATCTTATAAAGAGCAAGTTCTGGCTTTTTCGTGCTATCAATGCCCCTTCGGGGAAAAGATCCAAAATATGCTTAGGAAAAACCCAAAATATGTGTAAAATAAAATCAGATCTCCTTACTGTTGCCTTGAAGGCCCAGTGGAAATTAGTGCCTGCCAAGTTCCCTGAGCTCCTGTGCTCCAGTTACGCTGGCTTTCTCTCGGTTCCTTGAACACACCAAGCTCATTGCCACCTGGGACCCTTGCCCTTGCTGCTCGTTATGCGTAGACAGTTTTCAATCCCGGGTTTTCCCATAATTGATTCTTTCTCATCATTAAGTCCTACACCAGGAGACACCAATTTCAGGGAGATCTTCCTTGACCAGGTACCTTATCTAGAGCAGGCTGCCCACCCACCCCAGTCACTCTCAGTCATCATATTACTGGGTTTTGTTGTTGTCTTAGCATCGGTCGCTACTTGAAGTTAACTTATTTATTCATTCACTGCCTGTCTCTTCTCAGTAGAATTTGTATTCCGTCTGAGCCTGCAGAGTTACATTCTATCTTGTTCACATTTGTATCCCCAACACCTAGAACTGTGCCTAGCACGTAAGAGACTCTAAATGATATTTATTGAATAAATGAATGATCTTCTCTGAACAAATGACATTTAAAGGTATCAGCAATAAATATAAAATTTCACATGGGATATTGTATGAATGTAGATTATCTTTCCTAAAAATCATATTAATAATAATATTGATGCATAAGAAGGGAAAGAAGAAAAACAAATCGAACAGTAAAAATTAACTTCATGAGTTAACACATTTTAAAAGATATTTTCACAATTAAAATTTTTTCCATAGCAATTTTCTTCTTGTTTAAACTTTTGGCATTTTCTCTGAATATTATTCTCTCCTTGGACAAATGATTGAAAATCTATATTAAAATATTATGTGTGTGTGTGTGTACATGTGTGCGTGCATGCACTGTTTTTAGCCTTTGTTTCCTGATAATACAACTGTTGGATTCGGACAGATGGGAGATTTCCTTTTTGCATTTCGGCCGCATTCAGCCCTGATTTGTTATTGTTTGAAATTCTGAGAATGTTTTACACACGTTTACGAAAGAGAAACATTTGGCCTCTGATAAACGAATGACAAGCATGATATAAACGCTTGGGGAAGATCCTTCAGGATCTGTGCAGGGGACCTGCACATCTGTCTCCAGCTGTGCAGCTACTCAGAACCAAAATGAGTAATCCCAGTTTGGCCAAAGTCAGTAATTATTTTACTGTTGATCTGAAGATCAAAGGTTATTCCCAGGAAGTAAGGATAGGGCAATGGACTTTGCTATCTAAAACAGTGGAGATTTATGCAGGCTATCACTTGGTTCATGGCATGCCCATTAACCTGGTGCTAATGCATATGGATGACAGCAGAAATGTAAACAGGCTTGATGTAATATTAATTATAATTGGCTAAAAGTAAATTAATCTACTGGTTTTGAATCATCTTTGCCCTTTTGCCTGGCCTTGCATCCTGACCCCAAATGTTAGGAGAGTCTACAGCAACCATGTCACACTTTTAAAAGAAAGTGTGTAACTCTGTGAATCCTTGCTACTATTCAGAAATTTTTTGAACCCTCTTTTTATTAAAATAATTTTATATTGAAAACCCTTACATTACATAACTTCCATCGGTGAGGGCCGTCTAATTCTGCTTGTAAATTCATGAGAAATCTTAAAAATGTAAGTGTTGGATATTAATTTTTCATCAAGGAGTTATTTATTATAGTCAGTTTGTGAGATGTACCTATATTTTCATTCTTTTCTAATATCAATCCAGACCATCATGAAAGGGAATGCTTAAATAAAAAATAAGGAAATATTTATCAAGGACTTGCTGTATTTGGGGCACATTTATAAACATATACATATACTATGTCATGCATATTTTAAACATATACATACTCCATTAAAATTATTTTAACCTTATCATATGTTATATACAAGAGGAAAATCATTTATGGCTAAGAACAAAATTATTTAAATTTTAAGAGTGTATACTTTCTATGTGTATAGCAAACTCCTCTTAACTTCAATGGGAATGTTGGAGCCTATGTAAACACTGAAAAAGATGTACGGATTGGGGCACATAGCATACCTACAGAGATTTTTTTTCACTTTAATAAATTGCATTAATGCATTCATATTTCAACTTGTCATCCCTGAGAAAACAATTTATTTCCCTCAAATTTTATTGTGTATTACTTAAAAATTCCTTTTACACAATAGTGAATATACTGTTAAGTGTGAATTTAAAATATCTATATTTAACCTTCCTAGAAATAATGCCAATAGTGTTTATTTCTCATAAAATCTCTATCTCTCACTATAGTAAATTCTCCTTTGACATAAAACACTCCCACAGTCAGCGTTAATCTTGGTGTCTATAATATGTTCCATGTAACAACCCATAGGGTGGGTGTTAGAGTTGTTATCCACCTAATATTATTAGAATTGCAAAACTAATCTGAAAGTCCTCTCCTCTCTATTAGTAATTTATCAATCTTGCTTGCTTTATTTAAACTAAAAAGCCATTTGTTGATGAAATAGTTAGGGAGAAAGGAAAGATGGCCATGCAGTTAACTCTCTATCTGGGTTCACCGTTTTAGCCGTAACATTTGCTCTACGAAAGGCTGAGATTTAGAGTGTTACAAGGATTTCCAGCTACTTTCAGGCATTTTTAACTTTTGTTTGGCAAAGTGCTACCAGGTAAATGGATGGTTAAATATTTATTTTTCAAGAATTAATGACATTTAGATATAGTTAGTATTTGTTTTTCTTGGAGTTTCTTCTTTTTTTTAAGGTGACGATGCTGACAATCATTCAAATCCATGCTAATATGGGCTTTCGATTGTTGCGAAAGCTTGGCATGGTCCCATGGGTTCCTTCTCGTTTTGCTTATTGGCAGTAAAATTATTGAAAATATTTCAATTTGACTTTAAGATTTTAGTTGATTATATTTAAGAGTAAATATATCTCGTCTACAGCTGCCCTTCATTTGTTGGGTTTCTCACTCCATATTGTTACCATAGCTTATGTTCCACCTCAAGAGGTATATTAGCATCTCAGACATATTATCATAAATGTTGTCAAGTAGGTGCTCTACGACCGTAAATATAGGGACTATTCTCTTTTCTGTGTGTCTCCTTAACTCTCCAGTGAGAGGGGAGTTGAGGAGACATAGAAAGAGGTGATGGAGCTCACAGGGCTCAGTTATATTTTCCTCAGTATTTTGTGGATCACCACATACTTGAGGAAACCAGCCACTAATCATGGGTGCATAGGTCCAAACTTTTTCCAAAATGCTTATATTTGACTTCATGAATCATGCAGCAAATCCATGTTAGTTGGCCTATGAAATAATCTATTCATATTCAGCCCTTATTGATATTTGATATGATCTAACAGGTACTTTCTGGCTGCACTGAGAATATCATCTCCTCCTTCACTCCTTCTCCCACCCAGGAAAGAAATCTCAGGTGGTGAACCACACTCATAAAAATGCAGCCCACCCCCATTGCCACCCTCCCCACTCATGTTTCGTTACCATTTTTGGCATATTTCCCTGAAATTCTGCATTCAGCAACATTTCTTATTCCAAAGGATTCATAGCTGAGGTCTGAAATACAGATTTAGTTTTGGATCTGCCTATCAGTCTGTCAATGATGGCTAATTGCTATTGTGTGTTAGGCATCACCCTAGACATTTAATATACATTATTTCCTACAACTCAGGGTGGGCATTATTGTCCTTACTGTTGTCCTTAGATAAGTAAATTGAGACCCCTAAATGATAAGTTAAGGGTGAGATTAGAATCTACATCTGCTATGATTCCAAATAAGTCCTTTATAAACTATACAATATGGTCTCTAGACCATAAGGTCAAAATGATGATTTTATTACTTATTTATAAGTAATATATTTTATACTTATTTATGTAGTTATACTGGATTAGAAAATCTAGCCTGCTCTTCAGTGAATCTCTAGTTTTTTTTTTTTGTTTGTTTGTTTGTTTTGATATAATTACTACTTTATCATTGGAAACATTTCATGAAGGATAAGACTTCCATGGGTGGCTATATTTTTCCTCAAGTCATTAGAATATAGAATTTATTTATAGAAGCTTACACATCAATTTCATCTTCTTGGGAGGGACATTCTTCTCTTTTGAATAAAAATTTTATTTTTATTTTTGTAGCCCTCATAGTGTCACTCATAGAAATTTGCATATAACAGGCACTCAATAAATTCAACAAATGTTTATATAACAAATAACAATTCCAGTTGACTTTACAAATAGGTCAAGTAGTTAGAAAACCATTTGACTTTTTTCACAAAATATTTCTAATTGTTTACATAGAATGAGTATATATGAACACAAGATTCTCTCTATTGTTCATTCTATAATTCACAATTTTAAATCACAATTTTAAATCTCACTTTTTTCCGTGAGGATTTCTTTGATTTTATTAAGTCCAATGAAATATGGAATCTTTTGTGAAAGTGTGGAAGTGTATTGCTTGTGTAAAGGTTTTGTGGGGGTAATGACAACAGAGAACAATTTATTTAGATAGAAGAGAGGCTGCAGGAGGAAAAAACAATGCTTACCATGGAACTCATTGCCTAGTGTAAGGATTTATTAAGTACTATGAGGTGACCTCCTAAAGAAGTAAGGACAGATTATCTCCTCTCCTCCTACCACACACATACACACCTACACACCTACAACCACAAATCTCCTTACCCAAACCCATATACTGTAGTCCCCGCTTCTCTGCAGGGGATACATTCCCAGACGCTCAGTGGATGCCTGAAACCATAAATAGTACCGAATCCAATATACACTGTTTTTTCCTATACATCCATATCTACGATAAAGTTTAATTTATAAATTAGACACAGTAAAAGATTAACAATAACTAATAATAAAATAGAACAAATACAGCAATATATTGTAATAAAAGTTACTGTAGATCTTAGCAACCTCAGCATACAATTTTTTTCTTTCCTTATTATGTCAAGAGCTTTCACCTTTTCACTTAAAGGAAGCACTTTCCAGTTTCTTTTTGGCATATCTGAATTGCCAGCATCACTACTCTTGCACTTTGGGGCCATCCTTAAGTAAAACAAGGGTTATTTGAACACAAACACTGAGATACCATGATAGTTGATCTCATAACCTAGAAGGCTCCTAAGTGACTAATGGGCGGGTAGCATACACAGCATGGATCCCCTGGACAAAGGGATGATTCACCTCCCTGGCAAGATGGAGCATGACTGTGGGAGATTTCACCATGCTACTCAGAACAGTATGTAATTTCAAACTTATGAATTGTTTCTTTCTGGAAATTTCCATTTAATATTTTGAGACCGCAGTTGACCACGGGTAACTGAAACCATGGACAGTGAAACCGCGGATAAGGCGGCACTACTGTATACCACAGATTTTCCCAGGTACAAATTTACTTGGCTAATCAACTACTCTTGTGGGAGGCAGTCACACTTTCTTTTCCCATTCAAAATCCACTAAACATTTATTGAGTAACTACTGATGGGCACTGTGCCAAATCCTGGGGCCTCCATGACAAATGGCACGTAGCTCTCAAAGGGCTCGTGGTTCCACAGAAGAGACAGAACACTAAAAGATTATCACAAGATACTGTTTTGAAAATGCTATGATAGGTGATAATGGGAGCATTTAGCAAGGGCATCGAACCCAGGATCATCATTCAGGGAAGACCTCTTGGAGAAAGTAGCATTTTGGCTGAATTTTGAACCTGAATAAATTAGTTGTTTGTACTGCAGGGTTCAGTTGCTTTAAGTGGCCTCTGCAGATATAGGAGCTTTAGTTAATGGGAATTTTAGTTAGAGGAAAGTGATATGAAATGGCTCCCCAAAGCATCTCTTAATCTCTCACACCACCTTCTAGACTCAGATAGCATCTCTCCTGCTTACATAATATACAAGCCTCCTATCTGGTTATTTGATATCCACTCTGCTTCTTGATATCTGTTTTCCACGCTGTAGTCAAGTAATAATCTGGCAGATCTGTTCATGTACTTTCCTGCTTAAAAACCTTTCAATGAACTCCCAGTGTCCTTGGGATAAGGAGGAAACTTCTGCAAATGGCTAATGAGCCCCTGTGATCTACTCCCATCCCTCCTCTCCAGCCTCATCTGGCACTATGCTCGGTCACTTTCATACCTGCCCTTTCAATCCATTGTATTTATCATTCCAGCATATTGCTGGATTCAAAGCCCCCCCCGCCATTTACCAGCTCTTTGTCCTTGGGCAAGTTGCCTAACTTCTCTGTGCTTCAGTTCACCATCTGTGAAATAGTTTCCCATCTGTAAAAAATAATATCCCCATTTATCTCATAGTGTGAAAATTATACATGTATACATGTGGAAAGGCACATGATAGTAACTAAGTGTTTTAAACTTATTACTTATTGACAGCCTGTGATATGCAGGAAACTGTATTAGACATTTTGCAAATTCTATACATTGTTACATTTAGTCTTGGTCCAGTCTTTCCTTCCTTTACTAGGTCTATGAATGCCAAAACCTCCTATACGTTTCACCCCTCCAAAAAAACAGAGCAAAGGAAAACAAGACAAAACAAAAATTGCTCACATTTGGATTTTTTTCAAAAGTCAAATGGATTCCCAGGTGTTAGACAAAAAAGTTACTTGACATATTTTTTTCACTATTTAATTTTTTAAATCAGATATGTAGTCCAAAGGTAGATAAAATCAAAAGTTTTCAATATCACAGGCTTCTGGATCCAGAAGAGTCCTCAGACCAAGATTGGCAATGGTTCCAGGCAAATTTAAGCTAATTTCAAAGGAGACTAAAACCATCCATAAGAAATCTGACCAATCAGCACATAAGTGAATTAGCAATCATATGACGATTTTGTCTGTGTCTGTGTGTAATTAGGAAGTGAGCTTGACAACCACCTACAAGATTCTAGGAAATAAAAGCATGCACGTCCATCTTGGTGCCTCTGACTTCCTCTTTCAGCTTAACTGAACCCAGCAGTGCAGGTGTTGCCCTGCATTGCTTACTACGTAGGCTGTGGTAGGCCCTAAATCCTGGGAGCA